>CM053154.1:39580000-40830000 GCA_028571685.1 Heterohyrax brucei | reverse complement strand
GTGATACAAGTTTTAATAACAGCAAATATTTTAAGACAGTGGTTAAGTCTATGGTGACAATTTCATTTGAAATAGAATCTTACGGAAAAAAATTTTTTTTTTTTAAAGTCCACTCCAGTGACCATGTGTTTGTATGTTTATATTCAAAAAAAGAAAAATAACGTAACACTTGAGGCAAGATTAGACTGACATCAACATAGGATTTCAAGGGATTTGAGAGTCCTTTAGAAACCATGCTACTTAAGAACCCAAGGTTTTATTTTTTCTTTTTTAACATCACCCCAAAACGTGGCTTTTAAATTCACAATGGGGCAAAACACTTTAGTTCACATACTGACTGCAATTTCATGGAAGCAGAAAGTTAAGGGTGTTGATCACAGCCTGATGTTGGAACAGCATGTCACACACTCAGTAGGATCCAAAGGTGACCCCATCTGTACTTGTTAAATAAATACAGCAACATGTTGACAAGAAAAAGTAAAAATGATGGATGGAACACTGCAAACCAACTATGAATACAAGAAAGTTAATATAATTCAATCAGAAAGAAACAAACCACAGTAATCCTGAGAAATTCAGTTTGGGACAAAATTGATAAAAGGTTAAGTATTCCTAGCACTCTAAATAAGTAGGATGCTCTAGGTTTTTCCAGCATTTTACTAGTTTATATATAAAACATGTTTAAATTTTATAAAAAGATTAAAACCATGCCTTCTATAATCAGCAATTTCACTAAGAAAAGATTACATTGCTTTGTTCATTATTTGCCAAATGAAATGTTCTCCACTGATTTACATGAAATCTTCAAATAGAAAGTAAATTTGAAGATCAGTGTTTTAAAAGGTATGACCTTTGCAACATTTTGAAGCTTTCTTGGTCAAGTTAAGAGGCTTTTAAAAAAATCTAACTTTTCTTCTGACAAGTGACTATTTTACAGAATAGTGAAGAAAGATTCTACGGGAATATCACTCATCATTTTAAGCACTGTTATATAAGAGAAATTTCTCTTAATGATAAGAAAGATTTTTAAATATTTAAGAGGCATGTATTTTAAAAATATTCTACAAGATTCAGTAATTTAATTACTTCAAATTTTTAATATTTCTACATAGTGACATTTGACAACTTTTTTTCTTTTGTCTCTCACAGAGCCAGAAACTACTAACACGGCCAAGATTGGTTTCCAAGCCCTGGAAGACTGAGGAATGCATCCACTTGCACTTTTTTGCCCATGGGGAATCTTCAGAGTTTTGCAGCCATGAAGTTGACATGTGACTTCACAAGGGGAAAGAGTGGTAAGCCACGCTTGAACTCAGTCATGTTCTGAATCACTTCAGGCTGCAAAGAAGAAAAGTTCCTTTTTTTAAATTTATTGTTCTTTCTGCATACACACTAGGCTCTGTCTTCTGTATTCTAATCTGCTCACCTTTCTTTCTAGATCAGCAAGGCCAGAGGGTCAAGGGCTTACACAAACCTATGGTGAGTGTCCACAATGGCACTCTGGGCCAGTAGGAAGACATTTAGTCTTACTCTCGGCACTGACTGGCGTGGCAAGAACCTAGCACCCAAGGCTTCAGCAGAGTGTAGGAGCTGGTGTGCCTTCCCAGCAAGGGCCTGATAACACTGACTGTTTGCTCCTCCTGTAGGTAAATGACCACCTTTGTGGATGATTAAAACACACAGGCACTGTGGAAAGGGTTGTAATACTCAAGGTTGGAGATGATTCACAGCATTCTAACTCAGTTGTTTAACCAAGAAGCCAAGGCAGACAAGGGCAAGGCTTAGTTTCTCTGCAGCTGAAAAAGGGAAAGGCAGGGAAGCACTGGAAACTGTCAAAACAACAAAGGTACAGCTTTAAGACCAGGCCTTCAGAGGGAACCCAAAATAGAAGTTTGAAGTTCCAACACCTGACAGCTAGAAGCCTCTAGGTCACGTGTGTCCTGACAAGCCAGCTCCTGAGTAGGAAATCCTCACCATGCAGCCTAACATTTACACCTGTTACCTGTGGCAAGGCTGGTGCTTGTGACAAATTCACATCATTCTGACATGGGAACTCTCCAACAACAGGACCTATGAAGACACGAAAGGCTGAGCACATTGTACTTCCTGGTACTAGCACACCAGAGAGATTTTCAAAACATTCGATCCAGGCCCAGTGCACACACTTCTCAGACTGGCTCATGCTGCACGCTCCCCAGGGACTTGGCTGCATTCCTACCACCTGCCCCCAGTGCCCCCAGTGATGGCACATGCTGACACTGTGGTTATGAGACCCAGCTGCAGCAGCTTTAACACCTGAGTCTGACCTGACTGGACCCTGAGGCTCTGGACATCTGCAGGGACCCAGTAACATAATCCTGAAGGCCAAAGGAGGTAACAGCTGTGGGCAAATGCTGGCCAGTAACAAACTGGAGACAGGAAGGCCTAGGCTGATAAACTGTTTATACCTCCTCTCTACGTGCAGTGGTTCCATACAGTGTCTGGGGAGACATCTAACCAGCAACCAGCTGTGTTTTCCTGTGAAGCTGTGACCAGCTCAGACTGTGACACCTGCTGCTGGCTCTCTCCTTCACTCCCTAATGCCCCTTTTCCCCTTCCTTTTGCTCTGATAGAGCAGAACCCTTCTCTACCCCTTTTCTGCCTAGTACTCTATCAGGCATGTGGTGACGGAAAGGGACAGCCACCATATGAGTCAATATGTGATTAAAAATACATTTTAAAGTCGCTGTTCAATACTTACAAGAATCCATTTCCCTGGCAAGAACGTGGACAGATACCTTGTGTCTCCTTGGAGCATCCACTGCCAACATTTCCTGGGCAGAAAGAAGAGCAGGGTCACTCTTTTGTCCCCACTGAGAAACTTAATATAAGGGGCTCTCTTACAACTATGAAAAAAGCAACTATCACACAGCCAGATCCCAAAAAGATGCTTACATGATTTCATTTAAACTCCACAAGGCTTTGATGGGGTAGGTAAGAACTATTCTTAATTCCATTTTACAGAGGAGAAAATAGAGTCCAAGGAGACTGAGAGACCTGCTCAACTTCTACTGCTACTAGGTGTCTGGGCTGGGACTAAAACCTGGTCTAGTCCTCACTGAGATGTGGCACACAGGGCTGCACCTGGTGGTCTGCAGTACCTACAGAGACAAAGGCGTGAGCTCAGTGAGGCAACCACAACACTCGCTCCTCTAGGAACCTCTGCAGACACGGTACAGTGCCCTGCTTGGAAGCTGTGTTTCCCTCACCCACCAAGAGAGAAAGGAAACCAATATTTATTGAGTCCTGCTTTGCATCAGTGCAGTCCTGGGGATGCAGTGGTTAAGAGCTCAGCTGCCAACCAAAAGCTCCGTAGTTCGAATCCACCAGCCACTCCTTGGAAACCCTGTGGGGCAGTTCTACCCTACCCTATAGCGTTGCTATAAATCAGAATCCACTTGACGGCGACTTGCACCAGGCATACACCTATATTACCTTGCTCAATTTTCTGAAAGCTAAGTATCATGATGATATTTATTTTAGAGACACAGGCTGTGAGGCAGTTAGGTCAAGTGACTTTAAGTCACAGAGCTCATAAGTGGCAGTGTCAGAAGAGGGGTCTGCTTGCTCTCTCCACCACACCATGTGGTTTTGAGGGATCCTCATGGAAAGCAGCAGCAGTAATACAGTCAGTGGCCTGATCCTGTGGGTAATGTCTCCCAACTTTTTCCTAATGCAGGACCATTATCTGTTTTTCTCCAAAAGATAGCTCCATCACAATTTGGGATGCCTTAGCCAGAAATACACTCTGTATTCTCACATCATTAATGAAGCCAAATCAACTCAACAGTTCCTTATGAAGCAGTTATTATAAGCCTGGTCCTGCGTGGATGCAAAGGAAGATCTACTGAAGTTACACGTTATACCTGAGCATGGCACCCTACAAGCCTTCACTGTCCCCTTGGCCACCTCACTCAGTACACAGTATACAAGGAACACACTCTTATGTTTCAGTTCATTCTCAATTTCCTGACCAACTCTGGACAATGGTCATTTTTCTAAAAAACACTGCACCTTCTTGCAAACTTGTATTCTAAGGAACACTAGAGTCCCGGGAGATAACGTAAAGATGTGCTGTGCAAAAAGGTCCACAGTATAATCAGTTTATGAAGTATTATTATTATTACTTAATTGTGATTAAGTGAAAGTGTATAACCTAAATTAAATTTGCAATTTGCATGCCCGCCTATCTGCAGCTCCTTCCACTCTCCTTGCCCAGTGACAGCACTCTCCTTTTTGTTCTGTATTACGTCATATCCTCTTAACAATCTCCTGCCCCTTCCTCTCCAACCTCTCCTCGTCCTTCTAGTAAGAGGCCAACAGGACAGTATCCTATAGATGCACAAAACCATAAAGCACACACACCATATAGTCACAGCGTGTCCCCACATCTAGTCCATTCCTGTCTGAAGAGGTGACAGGAGTATTCTGTTAATCAGAGTTCTTTGTAGAACTTTTAAAATGCTCACATGCTCTGTGATTCTCCAGGAACAGGAACGGCATGTGATCTCATGCAGCCCTTTCTCCAGATGCTCCTATTAACATTTTTCAGAATGCTAGCATGTGACAGAAATTGCAGGGAAATGCCTTCCTAGATACAGCTCAGTTTTGGTAACATTCTCGTATTTCACAACACACAAGATTCAGTTTTGTAACTGTTAGTTTCACAAAGTCAAATCATGTACAACTTGTATTTCCAATGAAAAACAGAACTGTAGCTGAGAAAAAAATTTTCAGTTCTGCTGAAAACATCACCATAAATTTCATTAGGGCATTATTCTGTTTGAACATCCATAACAGATAATGCTTTAAAATGCATTATCTCAGAAACCAAAAGGAGCATGGTATTTTTTGAACATGGTAACCTTCTCTTGTAGGCAACTGAGAACAGATACCTTACAAAATGAAACCCAACTGTAAATAAACACAATTAAAAATTATTTTATAACATCAAAGAGAAAAACATTCTGATTTAAAGCATTGAAACCCTGAGACTGAGTATCACTAATTAAGAGGTACCAACAATACAATCTATTTATTAAACACTATCTAGTGCCAATCATTACATATACTTCAAGTCATGTTCCAATTAATTTCCATTTTGTAGATAAGGAAACTGAGGCTCAGAAGTTTCAGTAACTTACGTCACAGAGCTAGCTAGTAGGTGGTGGGGTTGGGTCCCAGGTCTGTTTCAGAGACCATCCATGTTCCAGCTGCTGCCACACAGGTAAGGGAACCTTAGAAAGTGCCAATATCACTGAGTGACATTAGCACCTCTCAGCAAGAGTAATTTAGACAACTGGCCAGCTTGGTAGCAGATGTGTGCCCTGGATCACTGCTCCTGTGCCTAACTCATCCCTTCACGTACATAAAGACTATAGGGGTCACACTGCAGATCAGAATTTTGTTATATGTGTATGTGTGTGTGTGCATTTAAAAATTTTTTTTTAATTTTTATTTTTATTTAACATAACTGAGTGAAAATGTACATTCACATATAAATTTACATGCCCCCCTATATGCAGCTTCCACTGCTCTCCCTGTCCAGTGACTGCACACTATTCCTCTCTGCTCCATACAGGTCTCATCCTCCTAACAGCCTCCTTTCCCCTCCTCTCCGTCCACTTCCCTTCCTCTGCATTTTAAATTTTAAGAACAAAGAGATTTGGATGAGCTAGCCTCTTCTCTTCCTCTACACGATGCAGGGTAAAGAAAATAACTTGCCCAGCCATCCACTTCCACAACCAAAATGGCTCAAACCTCACTGCTAAAAAGGTGTATTAAAATGATGCCTTTTGCTGCCCAATTCTGAAACTCAACTGTTGTTTTCTACCATTTCTTACTGTTAAGGTGTCACTGGCTATATTCATACTTGTTTACATACAGACAGAACAACAGCAGTCCTATAGTTTGCACAGAATGAGATCACCACCTGTCCGCAGCAAACTCTCAGCATCTTCAGGCTGGTGGTGATCTCTTTTTTCTTACACTGCCACACAGCATCAGCAGTGGTGAAGTAAATGGGCACTGGAAACCCTTACACAGGAGAAAAAATGGGGTTCACTCTCAACTTCAACTGACTTCACAAACATCCTTCTAATGAGAGCTGCAAGTGCTGACTCAGCCACTCGAAGCTACCATGTACACCTGGAGACTGACGCTGTGAAGTGCACAGCTCTTCAAAGCACAGCGCTGAGTTCCCATCGCAGACTTGGCATAGAATAAACTCTTGACACGAGCTAGCAAAAGCAGCTAGAACATGAAGGTACAATTCTAGGGTACTACGGTAAGTACAATATAATTTTACTCCTTGTCCTACAAAATAGGCACAGAAGTATCTTCCACAAACCACAGGCCCATGGTATCATGTAAAACGTATACACAACATTCTGAATAAGTACAACTCTACTGCAGCATAAATTTTTTTTTTATTTCTATACTTGTCATGCCTATTATGAATTATATATCTGAACTTTGTTATAGGTATAGAAAATTCAATAGCGTAGGCTTCTCTTTTCTCTTGGTAAACTTTCTCAGTGAGCACAGGCAAGAAAACTCATAAGAGCACTGGACACAGTTCAAAGGTTAAGTAATCATTTATTTAAAAAAGAACCACACTAGCATGTAAAAAGGTAAAGACAATTTACAGCTGTCAGAGCTTAGAAAATAATCTGAGTATCTTTTTCTTTGCTCTTCCTCCCCTCCAAACAAGCTCAACAATGCTCTGTGTGGGAGTAGTGGGAAGTGGGGGTGAAGAAACAAAAACAAAACAAAACAAAACAAAACAAACCCAACTGGGGACCCTGGATTCAGGGGACATTGAAGCCAACTGGCGTAACTAGTCTACTGCTAAGAGCATCTTCTGCACCCCATATTGGTGAGCAGACCCCCATATTGGGGTCTTCAAAGATAGCAAGCTGCCATCTGTGGTACACCAAATAGTCCCAACTCATCTGGAACAGATGATCACCAGGAATAACAAAGATATGAGGAAAAAGGAGCCCACGAGATAGAATGACCCATGTGAATGGGAGACTGTATCAACATGAGACCAGAAGAACCAGATGTGCCCAGTCACCACCAAAGACAACTGTGATGGGGGACACAACATAGAGTCCCTGAGGCAACAGGAGAAAAAGAGGTGTGTAGCCCAAGAACTCTTCTAAAAGACCAGAACTGATGGTCTGACAGCCTGGAGGATCCTCTGGGAACATGGCCTCTACACCTGCTGCTGTCCTCGACTAGAAACCAGTACTGAGGTCAATTATTCAGATAAGAATGGACTGGACTCAGGGACACTGTGTGACCCTATGGTGTGCATACTATATGGTTCTATGCGTTTACAGGAGGCTGTCCTACTGGTCTCTCTCCAGATAGGAGAGAAGAGGGTGGTGGTGGTGGGGAAACAGATGCTTGTTAAGAGGATATCAGATGTATAGAGTGAAAAGGAGGAGTGTGCTGTCACTGGGTGGGGAGAGCAGACGGAGCTGCACCTAGGTGGGCATACAAAACTAATCTGGATTGTATACTTGCACTTAATCACAATTAAAAAAAACAACAACCAAGCTTGTTGCCATCAAGTCTATTCTGACTCATAGAGACCCTAGAGGATACAGTGGAACTGTTCCATAGTTTCCAAGAAGCACCTGGTGGATCTGAACTGCTGACCTTTTGGTTAACGGCTGTAGTTCTTAACTATCACACCACCAGGGTTTCCAAAGAAATAAAAGGGCAGACTAAAAAGAGGACTTGGAAGCCAGGAAGGGCCACCATACTCCTTGATTTGGAGGTAGAAGAGTCCTGGTTTAAATATGATTTGTCTACATTTTTTTTTAACAGTAATATGTTTGTGTGAAAAATACCTAAATCCATAAAAAACCTTTAGAAATCCAGCTTGAGTGGGCTTAAATAAACAACACACAACACAGATATAAAATATTTCCTTATCACTAAAAACCTAAATATATAAATTCAACTTACCTTATAAAATTTGATAATATCTTCCTTGGTAAGTGTCTTTAAATATGCAACTTCAGTATTATCTGAAAAAGTAATCACACAATAATTTACCAATTATTTCCATTTTAAGTAGTCCAGAACACTACATTAAGTAGCAATATACTTCACTCCAAGACTTAAGTGTCCATATTTTTAAGTGACCATCTGCTCCTGCAACTAATAAATAGATAAATTCCAAGTAACAGTTAAGAGACTCTAGTGCAGTGAGTAACAGCCTGCTTTCGGGACAGCCAGCTTCGGTTTGGTTCATATCCTGGCTCTTTGCTTATGCGCTGTTGGAGCATGGATCAGTGACTTAACTCTACTAAGCCAGAGAAAATACATACCTAACGGGGCTGTGGAAACCCTGGTGGTGTAGTGGTTAAACGCTACAGCTGCTAACCAAAAGGTCCGTAGTTCATATCCACCAGGTGCCCTCGGAAACTCTATGTGGCATTTCTACTCTGTTCTATAAGGTCACTATGAGTCAGAACCAACTCAGTGACAATGGGTACGGGTTTAATGGGGCTGCAGTGAGAACTAACGGGAACAACATGATGCCAGGCACACGGCAAATGCTAAATAAATGGGAGATACCATTATCATTAAGAGCAAATCCAATTGTTAGAAAAATTACAGGTGAGGAAATTGAAGCCCCAAAAGCGTGACATGGCAAGATCTTTAGCTTCTTGGTGTCAGAATGAGAAGACAGCCCATCCGCTAACTTCCAGGGCAGCTTAGTGCACTCCACTCTTAATCTCTGCTCTAGAAGAGAGGAAGGGAGAAACGAAGGCAGAAGACTTTGCGAAGCACAGTGCTCCCAAATCCAAAAACAGTGACACAACTTTGGAGAGCTCTAAAGGCCACTGCTTGAACTCCTGTAGCTCCACCATGCACCTGCCTCCGGTAAGTTCAGTCTGCAAATTTTACTGTTTTTCAGTAAACACATATCTGGGCTCGACTCCTCAGGGGCACACAGACTAAACATAAAAGTGAAACTAGCTGATGAGTACACTACTGTGATATACACGTGGAACCACAGGTAGCTTAGGAGAAGGAAAAAAGATCAGGTTTCTAATAGGAAATTATTGTTATGCTTAACAAAGGTTATTTAGAAGCACTATCCCTTCCTCTCAAATCAGTACTAAAACATCATCAATAGCTATAAAAATGAACGGCACTTTGTCAAATGGTCTTGTTGACCTCAGATATCCCATTCACAAGCTGTAAATTCTGGGGTCCTAATTTTTATCTTACCTCTATCAAAATTGTATTGCTGGGAGATGATTTCCCCCCAGTATTTAGCACACTCTGCAGACAGTTTCTTTGGTTTGTCTAGTCGACGAATAGCTAATGCTTGAATATGTTTTTGGAAGGCCTCTTCTGTCATGTCCTCTATGGACTTTTCCATAGTAACTAAGAAAGCTTCCACTCTGCTTTCCAGGTAGTGAGGTGGCTTTTCTGACTGGATGATGAATCGCAAGCCCTGTATACCATTGGCTCGGCGGGGTCCACTGAAGACAATATAGCCTGAAACACAAACACAACCACTCAGTGTCTTCGCATTTGAGGTGCACATCGCCTCCCCTCAAAAAACCAAACCCACTGCTGTTGAGTTGATTTTGACTCAAAGCAACCCTATAGGGCAGAGCAGAACTGCTCCATAGTTTCCAAGGAGTGCCTGATGGATTCAGACTGCCGACCTTTTGGTTAGCATACATAGCACTTAACCACCTACACCATCAGGTTACATTTAATCTTCCAGAAATGATCCTACCAGAGCAAAGAAATCTACTTTAGGGTTTTGTGTTATTCACCTCTGAAGAAATGTTAGCAATTAAGATATTCTCAGTTCCTATGGACAGACACAGCACAACTCTCAGGAGAATAGAATGTTGGAGATAACTTTCTTCTTAAAAAAAAAAAAGAATCCCCTTCTTTATTCAAACTCACATTCTGTAACTCTTCCTTCTCTGCTAGTTAGTTCCCTTCAACCCCTGCTCAAGTTACTTGAATTGCCATGAACTGTGCTAACCATCATACTAGCTCAGTTTCTTTTCTTCTCATATCTTAGTTTCTCACATGGACTCGGTGCTACGACTGCCTTTCTTGTCAGATAATCCTCTCGGACCAAACCTATTTAGACCCTCTCTCTCCTGAGATCAGGCTAACCAAAGTCACACTGCCACTGTTATCTTCTGCACCCAGGTATCATGTGCCTTCAGCCCCTTTTCTACGAGAGCTCTCGGCTTGCCTCGCCTCTGCCAGCTGCTCTGCCCTGAGCCACCATCTCTGGCAGCTGTCTCTCCTCTCTCTATACAGCACTCTGGGTGGCTCATCCACACTTAAGAGATCCCACAAGACATGGGAAGATGCCCCAAATCTAGTCTTTAACTGTGGAATAGATGAGTCACACATAAGTTTAATAGCAAAGACAGTTACCTTTCTTCCCAAATTGCTTATTTCTGACACTAATTTCATCCAGGCATGTATCAAAAGATGGCCTGCACAACTGTGCCACTTAACTCCAGATTCCCTATCCCCAGCCCTGCCATCTTCTAACTAAATCACATGAGAGCAGTACTCTGACACCTGCATTAGAAGTCCTGAGACCCCCCTCTGTGCCTCAAATACATCACTTTCCTATTTCCCCCTGCTGCTATGCCTTTTGCCTGGAAGATACATCCCCACCTTCCTCTGTTGCCTTCAAAACTCAGCTATGGCCTTAAGGCTTCTCTCACGCTCCAAGCTGCGTACCTATAGTAATTTCAACATTCCTAAAATAGCATTTGGGTGATGCAAATGGTTAATCAAAAGGCTTGAGGTTCAAGTCCACCCAGAAATGCCTAGTGATCTACTCCTGAAAAATCAGCCACGAAAACCCTGTGCAGCACAGCTCTACTTTGGCACACATGGGGTCATCAGGAGTTGGAAATGACGCAAGTGGCAAACAGTAGCTTCATCACCAAACCTGTTGCTGTTGGGCTGATCCCAACTCCTACTGATCGTACAGAACACAGCAGAACGGCCCCACAGGGTGCCCAAGGAGCAGCTGGTGGATGTGAAATGCCAACACTTCATGGTGTACCACAATTACTCCTTCACAGGTCTGCCTTCCTGTAAAGCTCCTTGAGCAGAGGGATCATCCGTCACTGATCCATTTTCAGTGTCCAGCACCTAGCATGGTTGTTACTTAGAAAATGACAGGCACTTGGAGAGACTTACCCAATCTTTTTTCAATGGTTCTTCCCAGCCATCACAGACCTTCTTCAAGTGTCTTTCTTCATTAAATCAAACCTGCCAGGATCTCCAAGACTTTTAACAGTGCCTAAAACTCTGCCTGAAACATTCCCTCACTAAACACTGAATGCCTTCTATGTGCCCCAGGTTTGCAATACAAAGTTGAACGAGATAAAATCTGTTCTCTGAAAACTCAAAAGTCTGGTGTAGCTACGCCTCTCTCGCTGGCTGGCATTTAGTCTGTTTTCCACCTGGTCACTCCTGAAAGTTTGGTTCCTCTTCCCAAAATGTCCTCTTTGTTGACACGTACAAGCTACACGTATAGTGACATCTCATTAAGAACTGCTTTAATGTCTAAGACACTGACTGCTTATCCTCCTAGCCTCTGAGCAGAGTGCGCCTCAGCATGCGTAAGGTGTTCCGCGAGGACAGTGTTGACACGCTCTATGGCATCCTCTTACCCAGCTGCTCCTTGGTGCGCAGGGTGTTGAAACAAGGCTCAGAGATGATCTGACAAAAGAGCTCCAGAAACATGTTCTCTGAGGTGCTCTGCATGTCCGTCTGGTAATAGATCTCAATGCCACAGTTATTGTGAATTTCATTTCTCTGCTGATAAACAAACCATCCTCCTACAGAATGTCAAAAGAAAGTAATAAATTAAAGAATTATTTAGGGCTTAATGAAGTCAGTGTTTTCTTTAGCTTTTAAAAGTTGCTCAGTTTGGTGGGTGTTTTTGGAAACTTCAAACTGCAATTGATGCTGCCCCACAGAGAGTTCATTTAAGGATTATTTAAGACAGTCTTAACTGACCAGTTGGGTAAATCAGAAAGATGGATATGTACTTCAATCCCAGTGCAACAGTGGAAATGCCCAGTAGCTTACATAGGGACAGTGTTATGGACTGAACTGTATCCCACACAATATGTGTTGTAAATCCGAACCTCTATGTTTGTGGTTATAATCCCATTTGGGGATGGGTTGCTTTTGTTATGTTAGTGGGTAGAATTAGTGTAAAGGGTGTTTTGAGTCAATCACCTACAAAACATAAAATAATCAGCTTAAGCAAGCAGAAAGCAGAGATGGGGGAAGACAGATGCCAAGCCCCATGCAGATCTCCAAGGAACCAGAAAACAGAAACTGAAAAGACAAGGACCAACAGACAAGGACCTTCCTCTAAAGTCCACACAGAGAGAAAACCTTCCCCCAGAGTCAACACCCTGGATTCAGACTTCTGGCCTCCTGAACTATGAGATGATAAATTTCTGTTTGTTAAATCCACCCACTGTGGTATTTCTGTTATAGCAACACTAGATAAGTAAGACAGAGAGGTTTGGAAAAACTGTGCTGGAAGTTTAGAAGAGGGAGCAATTATTTCCAGCTGGAAGTCACGGAGAAAGCCAACAGGAGTTGGTGGCTTATGAAATGGGTCTGGAAAGATGAGTAGGGTATAGACAAAGGTCCATGGGCAGAGGGGGAAGCAGGAGCACCATTTAAGAAGGATGCACCAGCTGGGGGACAAAAAGACAGATGAGGTATGTGTGGGGAACAGCTAACAACTGAGCCTGGATAAAAAACATTTATGCTTCTGATTCCTGAGAAAATACACTCCCATCATACAGCTTTGAACACTGAAAATACTGCTTAGTAAGTTTTTGTATCAAAAGAAACCACTATTACTGTAAAAGTAACACATCCTAAGTCTCAACATATTAATTATCAATTCTTTATGTTCACTCCTTATGATAATACACATGTAGTGAATCTACACTGTGGCCTGTACCTGTGGCTTTCTGAACACTATTTTTGTCAAATGCTCTTATGGATTTCAAATTAAATATTATGATTCCAGGTTCCATTTTTTTCCAAATAAATCTTAGTTCATACTCCCAGTCATTATTTAACTTTGTAATACTATGACTTCTTCATTGCTCTATACGCAACTGCCAATCAATTTCAGTATCATTCTCTTCTAAATAACTGCCTACTTCTAATCTCACCTTTCTCATTTTCCCACCAGAGGATTTTCTTATAGAATTCTCTCTCTCTAACTAGACTGCTGTAAATAGAAGGGACCCCTGCGGCTCTCTATACAGGCAAATTCAACCCATGTGAATGCAACCCATCTATAATCACTCACAGTAATATGTCAAAGTAGTCCATTCCCAAAGTTACAGAATTTCAACTTACCATCAGGAAGTTGAACTTCTCTGTACCGGACCAGCTGACTTGGAAGAAGAGGTTTGGTCTGAGCGTGCTCAATAAGAGTGTCTTCAACCATCTGCATAATCCCTAATGCAGCCTGGAGAGGAAAAGAAGTTGTGGTCCATTGCAAACATATCTTGTACATGAAAATAAAAAGTTTCCTGGATGCTAGTCTACGTAATATGAAAATAACATGCAGCAAAATAAAACAGCCTAGCCAATCTTAAATGGGTTTTCAAATCTTAATTCCATTCAAATGGGTGAAAACTGAATTTGTTGATACAAGTAACTTCCAATATAGTCAATATGGTGGTAACAAAGAGAAGGCGAGATGCAAACAAGCATCAACACTATCTTGATGTGGGAAAAAAACACTGCAGAGCTGGAGAGCTGTTGGTGACAGACAGTTGGTCTCCAGTGAGTGATCCCAATAGTAGGTACTTGGGGTCACAGCATAACAAAGGAGGTGAGTTTAATTTTGAGTAAAAGTGACCTTGGTTAAGAAACTTGTCTCTGCCAGTTACTAGCATCTGACACTGGGTGTATTGTTTTGGAGTCAGTACAGCAGACTGCCATACGAACCCAGGAGTGCTTTCCATATGCCAAGCATTTTGTATGTACTATTTAATTTAATCAAGATGTAGGTGATACTATAACTTTTAGAGATGAAGAAATCAGGCACAGACAGATTAAGATGTTTTCATATTACATCTCCAGTATGCAGTAAAGTCAGAATTTGAATCCAGACTATTCGAATCCACAGCATGCACTCTTACCTGCTATCCAGGCCTGCCACCTACACAGAGCCAGGATAATTATTTCCCTTTCCTCCTGTGATTCAACGGGGTAGGCGACAGCAGAGGAGGCAGCCTCGAAAACAGGTCCACAGCTAACCACCATCATTCTGCTTCCCCCATGCCCTCTCCTTCTTTCCTCCACAGAGCACAGAGCAAGAGATTGCTGAACTCTAACGCACTTTACAATGGCAGATCAGGAGCAAGCCTCGTGCACTCATCCACAAAAGATCACCAAAGGCATACATAAACAAGCACACCACCCACCTGCTTTGTTATGTTTCCATGGAGAAGGGCTTCAATGTGCAACCGGGACAGAAGTTGAGGTATAAAGGCCTTAAGGCGAGGGAGCGTGACATCTGTAAAAGTGTAAGAAATAGTAAGCTCTAGCTGTAACATTGTTTTTTTCCTTCCCTAACTTTTTATAGGAGATGATTTCACACTTACACTTTAGTTTCCTCCAGTCTGTGACAGGTCCTCAGTCCTTCCTTGTCTTTCATGACTTTACGATGTTTACAGAGGACCACACAGTTACTTTATAGACTGTCCTTCATTTGGATGTATCTACTGTTTTCTCAGGACTAAACTAAGCTTATGTATTACCAGAAAGGTTACTACACAGGCAGAGTGGTTTTCTTGGTGCATCTTCTCAGGGCATACGTGATGATGACGTTAGAGGACTGGCTGAGGTGCTGTGTGCCTGATTTCTTCACTGCAAATTTGCTATTTTGGTTATAACTGAATTAACTCAAAACACTGTTTCCTCTCTATAAGCAATTCTGAAAAGCCCACCTATCTTCATGTTCATTTTTCCCACTGTGATTAATAAGCACTGTTTTGGGGAAAATACTCTGAAACCAAACAAATATCCTGTCTATCAAATTTTACCGACTAAGTTTAGTAACCACTGGTGGACACTGCCTACAGCCATCATTACTAAGGTGCTCTAAGGTGACTTTTGTATTCCCCTCAATCCTTTCACATTTACTAACATAATTACACAACAAGAAAGAACTGTCCCTTCTTGATCAGGACACCACTGTAATAAATGCTACAACCAAGATCCATCAGTGGATGCTAAGGGTGTGAAATTTTAAGAAGAGGAGGGGGAAGGGAATTAACTTTTCTTTCAGTGGTGGTAAAAATATAAATAAAGCATTTGCCATTTCCATACTTCTTACATGTATAATTCAGTGGAATCTATTATACTCATCATGGTGTATAACCATCACCACTGCTCGTTTCCAAGTTCTTCTATCATCTTGAACAGAAACTGAGTGCCCCTTACACATGAATTCCCACTTCCCTTCGAGAATCAACTTTTAACAAGTATTTACTATGAATCAGGTATTTTATAGACATTATTTTACATTTTATAGATATTATTTTATAACTTTATATAGTATGTACCATCACATCCATTTTAAAGGTGATAAAAAGTGACATTAACAAAATTTAAGTTTCTTGTCCAAAGTTATCAAGGTAGTAAGCAGAGCTAGGATTTGATCCTGGTCTAATTCCAGAGTATGCAGTTTATATGCCTCTCCACTGGGTGCCCCCAGTGCTCTCAGCTGACTTCCATTACAACAGTACCCCTCTTGCGTCTACTGAGATGCCCTGTTTACATTATACTTTTCTGCACCAGACTAGAGGTAGAAACCCCATCCTATTAATGATATTGAATCTCAAGTACCTCAACTTTGTGCCTGGTGCAGAGCACTGGTCAGTAAATACTGCTGGACTACAAGAAAAGCGGAGGCTCTTCCTACCAAGGCACCTGGAAAGCTGACCAACAGAGCAGCACACACAGGGTAGCCTGCCAACACCTCACACTGAGTTGTCTCCACATGAAGCCATCTTTGCATTACTGGCTTACAGAATAAGGTATATATAAAGACAGAATGGTTATTTACTAGAGCAGAGACTCTCAAGCATTAAAGTGCTGACTTTCTTTTTATAAAGTACATTTTAGGAATGCTTCACACTCCTATGAGATGAGATTCATTTTTAAGCTTGCTCTGCTTAAAATTCACATGACATCTGACCCAGATTCTAACAAAGGGGAAAAACCAGACATCTCTGCTTTTTGATCAAACTGAATATGGGTTGAGTTTTTTGATAACATATTTAATATCAATTATGTAGTATGTGTATTTTTAAAGGTAAAATTCTTTTAACTATTTTTCTTGGCAAAGAAGAGTATTATTAACTGTCGAGATTAAAAATGTATCTGTTTGAAATATCTAGACTAGGTAAATGCACAGAGACAAAAGTTTATTAGTGGTTACAGGGCTGGGGGGTGGAAGGAATGAAGAGTTATTGCTTATGGGGTACTGAGTTTCTGTTTAGGGTGGTAAAAAACTTTTGAAAATGGTGGTGATGACTGCACAACATGACAAATACAACTAATGTCACGGAAGTGTACTTAAAAATGGTTAAAATGGCAAATTTTTATTTATTTTTACCATATTTTAAAAAGAACATCTGTCCTAGTTAATGAATCCTGTGATCTATATTCCTTCTCAATGCCTGAGGTGACCAATCAAATAAGAGTTTTTAATACTTTGCTCTTAATTTGTCACCGAAGACATCAAAAGCATAGTATTACATAATAAGTACAAGTAGGGACTTGTTATACAAGATCATTAAAAACCCAACTGCATTTTAATTCTTATTGCTTGGCACATAAGAAGAAAGATTAATTGGTTAAGTGAAGCTGGGAAATGAAAATGATAAAACAGTAATAAAGAATAAAGTCATTTTACAGTTTTCAAATAAAGTAACCCCAATAGTTACCTCATTTCATTGAATAAATATTCATCAGACACACACTGGGGGCATAATATCACACTAGATACTAAATAAAGAAGATATATAAGAACAGTGCAATCACTTCCCTCAAGGAGGTTAGAACTTCCAATCAAAATTCCTGAAAAGTAGATTGAAGGAAATAGGAATAAATAAATAAGAAAAGACAACTCCTTAGGCTTGACACATTTTCCAATCTTTAACTCAACTGGATAGACCTCAAGATACCAGAATAGGAAAAATGCCTGAGCATTCTCTTTGCGACAAAAGTTCAAGCTCAACCAACTTTTCATTTTTTTCTGAAAAACTTCAATATTACGAGGTAGGTGCATGGGGGAGTACACTTAGTCATCTGCAGGAATCTACTAAAAATAATAACTAATTGTTGGGTACTGATAATACAAAAGCCATTTCAAAGGCTACCACTGCTTTTTTAAAAAATATGCAAACCTGATAGAATTAATGTCATTATGAAAGATTACATAAGCTTCATCTAAATACTTGATAGCCAGATAAAGTAAAATGATTCTAGATATAAAATGAAGGCAGCATTAAGCTTTTGCGAAGAAAAGTCTCACCGTCCAGAGCTTCCCTTAGCTCGTCTTTCGTCCAGGCTACTTCAGTCATCAGCAAGCGGAGGTAGTACATGGCATGCTGGTGAGGCTGTTCAGCCCGAAAATTGTTCAGAGATCGCATGTACTAGTGAAGAGAGACACGAGTTCATTTTCTTTAAATCATTTCTGAAGGCTAACTATGATCACATTTAATTTTGTATAAATTATCTGTTACTTGGATGTGGGAATACTGACTTTTTACTGAAGAGTGTCCGAATGAAGACCTATGCTCCTCTGATACTAACACTGAATGGCATGCTGTTTCTCTGTCCAGGTTGCTGCTTTACTCCTACTGTCTGAAGTGTACTCTAGGTGCCCTCACTATAGGACACCCTTCACGTCTCAGGAAGTTATCCCCAGTTTTGTAAGGCTGCTATCTTCTATCCTCCTCAGAGGCTACAATACAAAGAAATTCTAACAGTCTCCATAGTGTTACTAAAGACAACATGGAACTGTGTGTGTGTGTGTGTGTGTATAAAGACTGGATTGTTATTTCAAAACTGATGTGAAGTGAACTTCTTATAGTGTACAATGAAGACCACATTTTGGCTTTAAGAGTGGCTCTTCATTGCATACTTCCACTACTGGACCAAATGTGGATTCAATTTAAGTGAAAGATACAGAATAATCTGCCCTATTATGACAAGGCTTTTTCATGGCAGGGCAGAACTCATTCTGCTCAATCAAGCATTCTTATGAAATGGAAGCTGGATGAAATCTTCAAGGAGTTTCTGACAGCCACTAAGTCTACCTCAGGATTTTTAGGGCCTGTGGAGAAGGGGGCCACGTATCCACCAAAGCTTTCTGGCTTTCTTTCTGGGTAGAATAAAGGATTTCACAAAGAGAACATCAGGTGAACATGAATGTTTCTTTTCTTCTTTTTCAAAAAATTTCAGTGTTACTTTATGAATAAAAAATTACAAATTACAAAAATCAGTCCCAAAAACTTACTGCCTCTTTGATAATTTCAAATCTTTTTTCATCAATCTCGAAGGTAGCCATTTTCTCAATAATCTTCTTCAGCAAAATTGGTTGCTTGTCATTGTAACCTTTCACCGAGAGCTACAGAGAAGAGTTCAGGAAATTAAAGGTCTAGAAACACCATGAAGCAACTTCCAAATAAACACATTAAACTTGATTTTTAAACATCTAGTAAATCTCAAATCCAGATGTATTAAAATAAAAATGAAACAAGAAATTAAACTAATTTTAACTTCTCACAAATAGTTTAATATTTCAAAAGATAATATTAATCATTTTTATTAGGTAATATCCAAAAGCAAAATTTTACTTTGCCTAAACATAATACCAACAGTAGGTAAACTTACCTCTCACCCAACTATGGCTGTACACACTACTATCAACATAATTCAAGTTTTTATTAAATCAAAACTGACTACAGAGTATGTTTTATCTTGAGAAAGAACCTCCAATGAACAGCAGGTTTAAGATTTTTATAGGTGTGACAAAAATCATAAGGGAATGTTACCTAGCAACTACTGCATACATCCAAAATTACTTATGCTTAAATATTTTAAACATCATCCTTGCAGGAATCAGGCAGCTTTAAATTCGTACTATATGGCATTTTGATACTTCTTTCATTTAATGTGGTCCAGTAGGATCAACACTCCTTACTTCTGCTGATATCCCAAAGCAAATGGCAAAAGGAGATGTACAGCAAGTATACACTGTACACACCATCAGGATTTGCCTTACAACAACACAGTCAGTTTTGAGGTTAAGAACATGTGACTTACAGACAGCTCTTACTTAAGAATGGAGGGCTATAAAGCCTATTCTATTAAAACTTGGAGTTAACTACAACGATTCCTAGTAACAAACGTACGTATCACTTTTTGATGCTTATGAAACATGGCTTGGTTTGGGAGTGTTCTGGCTAGCAGCATGTTCTCTAGCACTGTGTCACCACCACTCCTTTATACCCACAGAAAGGTACGACACATACTACATCACAAGACAAACATTTGACTAGCCAAGCCAAGCCAAGTAAGAACTGCGTGTACCTGTTCTGATTTACTTACAAATTCCACTTAAAGAAAGACTTGAGAACAGGTCTTGTTCATAAGCCAGGGACTAGCTAATCCTAATAGTGTATAATAGTCTCTGAAGTGCCACACTTTGAAAAGTAGGGATGACCTCTGTTAACTGTGTTCCCACACAGCAGTACCCACAGCAGCAGAGGGCACACTGCAGCTAAATACGGTAAAAGCCCCTAACCTGTGAAGAACAACATACACGAATCTCAGCAGCAACAAAGGTCACTGGCTGAGAAAGCACAAGTATTACAGGGACTAGAATAATAACAGACAGTCCACTTGATCATAAATTAAAAAAATCATTTATGTTAATGATAATTTGCTACTAAAAGTCAAAGGCAAAAATAGGAAATAAATGATCAGTTTTTAATTTAGAGTTAATTTAGATTCTGGTCTACAAAATAGTTACATTACATACATTCTTAATGTTAAACAGAAGCTACCAGAGTATTTATTTATGTGAAGGGGGGAAGAAAAAATCACTGCGAAACAAAATCTAAAAATTCTAACACCTCTAAGATAAGTATTTTAAAAGAAATACACAGCACATGCTCTCATTTTGATTTTTACTAAAACACATAAAATATCTTTAAGAAAAGTGAAGATGAATGTGTGCCATCAAAAGGATGTTAATTTGGAACCAAAATATAAGCAAGCTTGGAAACATACTGCAATCAGCTCAGGAGAAAGAATCTAGCTGTTGCTTTGGATGCATCAATAGTGCTTCTTTTAAAACACACTTAAAAATAGTTAATGACGCATGCTACAGAATGAGCCATCAGGTGTACTCAAACACAGAACTTTGCGTGACTGTTAGCAGAAATAAAGAAAACTTACATACAAGTAAAATTCAAGCACCACAATAACTATGTTACAGATATTACTATATTCAAATGTATGAAAAGAATAGCATGCTTTCACAATTAATATATTAAACATCTCAAGCTGAGGAACACGCAAATAAATGCAGCACACATACATGTTCTCTAGGTGCACTCAACATCAATGAATCATTCATTAGTGGAACCAGTACTAGTTTGAGTTCTTCAATCATTAAAAAGGTGCAAGGAAAAAAACCATCAACCTTCTTGTATGAAAATGCAGAAGTTAATAGTTTTCCCAAGCTCAACATAATGCTTAAACGGTGGGGTGCCTTTTCTTTGGTGTGCATTTTACTTACAAGTATTGCATTCATTCCTGATGCAATGCCATAGCTCAAACCTGAGAGGCGTGCTGCATATGTATACTCTTTTAAATCATCCTTCAATAACCTGATGAACAGGTATGTCATGTTGCAATGGAGAGGATCAGCATAAATGTAGCGACTAACAAAAAGAAAAACAAAAGAAATGCTTTGATACCTCAAGCAGTGGCATGGAATGAAGAAACATGACATGACCGAAGAGTATGGATATGCAGCCTCATGATCTGAATTTCTAGGGAAACAGGATGGGCCCAACCTTATGGTTACAAAGGTTGGAAAACTCCATTCCGTTCTGTTAGAGAGCAAGACTTCAGATACAGAACGGGTGAGATTTAAACCTAAAATCACGGTCCAATTTTGTTTGACAAGAAAAAATATCACAATTGATGAAAGATGCTCCAAAAAAAAAAAAAAAACAGAGAAGGAAATCAAGGATAATTTGAATATGAATGGTATACTGCTGAGTACTTAGAATAAGGCCTAACTTAAAAATTAAATGATGAGAAAACATGATTAGCCATAAAGGTTAAGAAAATAAATTTAACTCATACCCTTAATGAAAAATGCTTCCAACAAATCAATATAAAAAATGTTGATGAGTGGAAGGCTCTCAGATGTGGGTACTTACATACATCCCATAGATGGTATTTTGGAGGTCATAGCTCAAGCCTGCTAGCTCTGCTGCATATGCATACTCGTTGAGCGAGTCTTTGAGGAGCTCAAGGTACAGATAGGCCATGTTACAGTGCAAGGGGTCCACATAAGCAAATGGGCTGGAAGACAATGTTGACAGTAAAATAGCTGGTTTATAACTTCTTGATGTCATGTGGCCTTTTGAGTTGGATCAAGAAACAGAACACTGGTTAATATAATTTTCTGAGAAAACGGTTCAACTCTTAAGTATGTTTCTTCTTTTCATGAGGAAAAAAACAAGATGTCAGAAAAAGAAGCCCAAAGCACACCGTATGTGTTGGTGGCAGAAGACAGGAAGGAACTGCTTACCCTAGATGGTGAGGCAGAAACGACAAGTTAGAGATGCAGGACAGGTCAGGAGTGGGAAAAGGTCACACGCACGTCCACACTTAGGCTAACTGGAGGAGGCTTGGCTGACAGGGCTCATACAGTAATTGCACTGCCCTTTTCCTCCAGGTAAGTCATACCCTTGGTGGACAGAAGTATGAGATTAAAAAGTTGGTGTGGGTGATCATATGGTCTTGGTGAAAATGTCAGCTTATTCTTGAGTTTGCCCCTAAAACAACAAAGCTTGAGCACTATCATAATGTCAGCAGTTCCATCCCACCAGCCATTTCACAGGAGAAAGATGTGGCAGTTGGCTTCTGCAGAGATTATAGCTTTGGAAACTTTATGGGACAATTCTCCTCTGTCCTACAGGGTTGCTATGAGTCAGATATGTCTCAGCATTGGGTTTGGTTTTCTTGGTTTAAGGCTAAATAGGATCGCAGAGATCACTTAAAATTCTCATTCCTAGATAAGACACAATTTCCCCCATGTCACCTGGGCTAGCAATGGCAGAGCTGGAATTTAAATACTAGTCAAAGAACCTACTCATCTGAGTACAGGACATTGCTTTTCTTTATCAGAAGCAAGTAAGAGTTGTTCATTCATTCAAACTGTGTTGCGTTCTTATAGTGCCAGGCTCTTCTCAAGGCACTAAAAATAGAGGGGACAAAACTGGCAAAGTCCTTGACCTCACAGAACTTACAGTCTGGTTGGAAGAGAGAGATAATATAAACACACAAATAAATTTAAATATGTCATTTCTAGCCAAGATAATGCTATAGAGAAAAACTACGCAGGGTAGGAAGAACAAGGAGTGAAGAGGTGTTGGTGATGGGGAAGAAAGATTGGTAGTTATTTAATATGGTCAGTCAAGGCCTCTCTGAGAAGCTGACACTGGTTCTAGGCCTGAGGGAAGCAAGGGACTGAGCCCTGGGCTGTCTGGGAAGAACTTTACAGGCTAAGGAAACAGTGCAAAGACCCTGAGGCAGGTCCCTGCTTGGCTAGCATGGCAGCAAATTAAAAGTTTTACTCTATCTGTCACACAGTAGATATAATTAATATACTAATAGCATAGCCAAGAATTATTATCAAAGTTGATAATAAAGCAAAAATGGGGATAAAATACTTAGCCATTTAAAAATCCAAAATCAAAGAAGAGAATTCTGTACCTATATAAACATTTCCATCCTGGAAATCTAAATGAATGTTCTGCCATTTTATTTTTTACAGCATGCCATTTAATTTTTTAAACATGATCACTGGTTTCCTTCTTTAGGCAAGCAGCAGCTCAGAAGCTTAAGGCACACCCCACCAAAGCAAAATCATCAAATCAGGAGAGCTACAACAGCCCCATGGGCATCTGCACCCCTCTCTTAGGTGGGGTGAAAAACCAGAGAAGCCAAGTCTGGGGGCTCAACATCACGTGGCTCACGCATAAAACTACAAAAAGTGCCCTGAAATGTCACAGCCATGGCAATATTATTTTGTATATTTTATAATCAGTGTATACTTACATAATCATCAAAAGGTTTTAAAAGCTATAAGGCATATATACTATACTTCCACTGCTGAATTATTAAAAAGCATAGACAGAAAGAGACAAAGACAATTTCTGTCAGAACGTACAATAAACTCAACAGCAGTAATTTCTAGAAGGATCAGACTACAGACAAAAGGGACTGGTGGGAGGCTGACATTTTAAACTGAGTTTGGGCAATTTAAAGAACAAAAAATTGTCAAGTGGTCTCTTAAAAGGTATTCTGAAGAAATTCATAATCCTAAAGGCCTAACAGGAAAGTAGTGACAAACTACTCAGAGTGTTAGAAATACCACTCTACTGAACAACTACACACCGTAACCTGACAACCAGCTTCTGCTGAAAAAATTAACCACCTCATTGCAGCCACAGACAGTCCATGGATCCTAGGCTGTGAAACACAATGCTCACATCCTTACAATTTGAACACACTTGCAGGTGAAATATTAGCTTCAACTTAGAGATCCTTGGTTCCTTTTCCAAAATAGTTAAAACATAAAAAATAAAAGCTTTAATTTCATGTCACTCCCATCTAATACACATTGTCAATGAAAAAGCTGATAATCACATACAATATTATTACTTGATAAAAGGTTTATTTTACATAAACCACAAAATTTTAGAAATACAAAATTTACAAGGTGTAAAGCCAAAGAGTAAAATTAAATTGGGTGATATACTTTTATGACCAACACCAGCAAAAGGTGACAGAGATGATTTGGAGATCTGCATTGACAAATCACTGTAAAGGAAGCATCGCTCGTAAATTTCACTAAACATCTTTTTTATTACATCAATTTAAAGTAACCAAGCCAGGAACAGAGAAAGCAACGGTGATGAGTTCCAGTCAATTAAAGGGCTGGAAGACATTCAAGTTCCTTTAGTGACTACTACTAACTACCTCTTCTGAGAAAAGTCCAGGAATATAAAACCAACTTCCAAATCAAAAGCATCCCAAACTATTTAAGCTTTCCTCAATGAGCCTTCCTGTTGACTCTATAACTTCCTCATGTCTCCAAATCTTGAGTATCTTATTCAAGATTTAGTTGTAGGAAGGTCCTCCTAAGAGCTAACATGAATAATTTTAGATACTGAGCAGACTCATCAGTGGAAAGGAAGAGGAATTAAATGCTTGACTTGTACACCATCCCTTAAGAGCTGCAGCCTCCCTTTGTCTAGGCTAAAGAATTCTAATCTCATTTATTTCTGGAGTTGGATCCTCAAGAAAGCACAGAATTTTTAGAAACTGAATTGTTGATTTTTCTAAGAAGCTCTGTAGCTGCATTCACTTTACATACCTGAAAAATTCAAAGTTGAGACAAGCCTTTGGCAAGAAAAACTTATCATCTTGTTTGAACCACAGTTTGCTCATAGCTGTGTCCTGTGATGGAGAAATAATTGGGTTAAGAAAACATGGGCAGATTCAGCAAAAATGTTCAATCACATCACCTTGCATAAGAAGGGTGGAGACAATGCTTGAGAGTTTTGTTAGAAAGAGGCTGCCATCCCATGGCATTGAAGCATACCCAGAGGTTCAACAGGTAGGAAGCTAAAAGAAGAAACCTGCCGATTCCAGGAGCTGAGAAAAATCACATTTCTATCTCCCCAGGGGAACACAGATGTGAAAACAGTGGGGGAAGAGACAGACCAAATAACCCAAGACCAACTCTCCTGTCTGCCATCTTTCTGGAAACCAGAAGTCAAACACAGAGTCCTCAGGGTGGGGTGGCAATCAGCCTCCAAGATGGCACCCTACAATCTGTGTCTCTTAAGAGTCACACCCTGTGTTGTCTCCTCCCACACTAGATCAGGGGTGGTCTGACACAAGTGATGGCATGACACTTCTGACATTAGAATACAAAAGACAGTGTGGCTTCTACCTTGGTGACTGACTTTCTCTCTCGGATCCCTTACTTCACAGGAAGCCAGCTGCCATGTGAAGCAACTCGACTGAGAAGAGTACTTGTGAAGAACTGAGGCCTGCCGACAACCATGTGGCTCAATTTGGGAGAGAACCCCCTAGCCCCAATTAAGCCTTCAGATGACTAAGGCCACAGTGGACAGCTTGACTATAACCTCACGAGAGACCCTGAGCTACAACTATACATTCCTGGACTCCGGACCCTCAGAAACGTTGTCAGCTACTAAATGGATGTGGCTTTAAGGAGCTTAATTTTGGAATAATCTGTTACTGAGCAATGAATATCTCAAGGAAGGGTGACTAAAGAAACCACGACCTAGACTCTCCACTCCAGTCACATATACTAAAAAATGGCCTTACATGCTCCTTTGAATCTACCCTGGAACTGACAAGAGATGTGTAACTGGTTTAATTTTCTCCTTAGTTGAATCTGAAAAGGTCTTCTTTTTAAAACTAATGAACAATCTACAATACGAAAAAATTAAACAACTTCTTGTGTAATTCAATATATAACTCATTAAAATGTGATTTTTAAAGAAAAATGGCTGTCTCCTTAATAATCTAGCTGTCTAAGTTAAATGTGATGTTCCTAAACACTGGTTTTTGTTTCACTGCATTAATCTCAATGTTAGCTCAACTGAAGAAAAGAAAAAGATGTGTCTACGGTGGAGAGAGGACTTGCAAGAGTTTAGAAAGATGCGCCATAATAATCTGATCCATTCTTTCTCATAATTAACAAAGGTATGAAATAATACCACGAAAAGAGCATTCTGAAACACTAAATAGACAATAGTTCAGCAGTAATTTTGCTGAAGCATAAAATAATACACAGTACTAGAGAAGTCAGCACAATTTGGACAAGGCAAGGTCACGGAAGCTCCACAGACACATCCAAACTCCCTCGGACCAAACTGTGGGGTTGAGAGCTGTGGGGACCAGGGTTGTGGGGAACATCTAGCTCTACTGGTATAATACAGTTTATAAAGAAAATGTTCTACATGCCACTTGGGTGAGTAGTGTCTGGGGTTTTAAAAGCCTGTGAGCAGCCATCTAGGATACTCCACTGGTCTCACCCCTTCAATGGCAAGGAAGAATGAAAATAACTAAAGATATAAAGGAATGATTAGTTTAAAGGACTAATGGACCACATCCACAACAACCTCTATCCGACTGAGTCCAGTACGACTAGATGTGGTAGCTGGCTACCACCACTGACTGTTCCGACACAAATCATAACAGATGGTCTTGGACAGAACTAGAGAAAAACGTGGAATAACATTTTAACTCAAAAAGAAAGACCAGACTTGCTGGCCTGGTAGGCTGGAGAAACCCTGAAAGTATTCGTTCCAGACACCCTTTCAGCTCAAAAATGAAGTCACCCTGGAGGTACAGCCTGCAGCCAAAGACTGGACAGGCCCATAAAACAAAACGAGGCTAAAGCAGCACAGCAGCTCAGAGGCAAGGATTGCAAGGCAGGGGTGAACAGGAAAGCTGGTAACAGGGAACCCACAGTTGAGAAGGAAGAGTGTTGACATGTCATGGGTTATTAACCAGTGTCATAAAACAGTATGTGTATTGTTTAATGAAAAACTGGTTTGTTCTGCAAGCCCTCATCTAAACCACAATTTAAGAGAGTGAGTATGTTCTGAAAAAAGAAAAAGAAAAACCAGAAACAGAAAACTTCTTTATCACCCTTCCCACTTGCTTTTAACCCCATATAGGCACTCTGTCATAATGAGAACTGTTTTCAAGGGGAAGAAATTCAACAATTTCCCTTGGACACATACTCTTCCAGGCTTTAGAGATTCTTCCTTAACCCCAATTTGAATGGCCAGCATAAATCTATTTTCTCATTGGCTCCTCAACAGATATAGAACTGAGACCACTGTCTCTGGACAGAAGTGTGGTTATAACCCAGATTTATTTTTGCTCCTTCAAAAAAACAATCTCCCAGATTCTGTGATGATAAGTTCTGTTTGCTATAACATCTCAAGTGTTGTTTCCTTCTGGTCATTTTTTCTGCAACTTTCCTCTGTCACCTGCTAGCATATGAGACTCCCAAATCAACATAGTACCAAACTGAAGACACTATCTCCCTAGTCCCTTCCATGTACTATGTCTATACCCCTAAATTTAAAACCAATGATTCTAATGTGTTACCTTAATGAGGGAAGGGTACGGTGTTGCTTCTTTTTCTAATGCTAAAATCTCAAAATCCGTAGGAATAAATTCATTCTTTGTTGGAAGTTTAAATTTCCCATTCAGGTCAGCATTTTGCCATTTCTGGATAAATAATGAAAAACATAATATGCAAACAATTAGAGTCTGATTCAAAAGTTTAAAACAGTCAGTTCCCTCAATTTCAAGGCAAAGATTAATGGTAAATTGTCAGACAGAATTCTTTTCCTTCATATATAACAAAGTCTTTACCAAGATCTATTGATGGAGTTTGCACTAATTTATCTGTTTCCTCTGTACACATCTCCAAAATGATCATCTAAGGTTAAAGCACAATCTGAGACTGTGGAGCATAGAAACAATGAAGTTCATATGAAGATCATGTTTGTTTCAGCTCTTTGAAGAATAGAGAACAGTCTGTACAGGAATATGTTCTTACACCTGCTCCACAATAGTTATTTACATAAGAGAGAAACTTTCAGCTACACTAAGTTACTCCCATTATGGCCTGAAAGCCAGGCTATAGAGAGGCTTCTTTCACTCCAGGGCTTCTTCTGAAGGCCTTGCCCACACCTCTCCCAGATGACCATGTCAAGTTTCAAGTCAACTAGCACTTCAGCCAGAAAGCTAAGGACAAAGCTGAGACTTAAGTCTGGATTGTCGGATTCGGTTGACACAACATGTGGGCTGGATCTCTTCCATGGGTTACTTCCAAAAGCTAACTGGGATAGACCATAGGCCATTGATTGTTAAGTCCTCATTTATAAGACTCTGCATTATTTTAAAAAATAAAATAAAACTGACTCCCAATAACTCTGAGTTCATTAATTAGGTCTCCAGCTGATGCAGCACAGTGTTGCAAATTGCAGTTCTATTTTTGTTTCTTTGTGTCTTTTGGCACTGGGACAGAGGGATGTTGGCCATATTACAAGTAGCAGCTTAAGTCTCCAGAGTGGCTAAAGAGTATGAAACAGAAACACGATGCAAGAAATTTCACTGATGCACTCCCAAATAAATTTGTTTTAAAAAATTCTCACTCAGGGCATGTTTGCTGTGAACAGAGTTTGGCGAATGGAAGTTCTCTTTTGTTTTAGGACTACTTTATGCCCAGCACTAACTCATGGAAAACCAGCTTTCCTCACAGTTCAGAAAGATGGATATTTTCATGCACTATGTAAGAGTTCCTGAAGTACCAGTGATTATTTGCTTTTTGGCTTTACACTCTTTTTGATTTTCTTATGTATTGCCATTGCCCCGGAACCTTTAAGGAATGTCCATTACTGGAGCTGAACTAGTCTAGACAGATCAAGGCTTTCTGGTCTATTCCCATGAGTAAAGGACTCAATCTTAAAAGCTACAAATCCAATGATAACAACAAAAAAAGATACTCCCCCATACACCCACAAGATGTCCAGAGTGCTATTTCTTCACGCAAAAACCTGGGCTCTTGCTTTCCACCTCTTCTTCACTCCTCTCAGGATGGCACAGGCATCCTGAGCCATCACTGGCCACCTTCTGGGCCTTCTGAGGGTGGATCTCGGTGGTCATGTCTTTCCGTATGCCACAGACCTCGAGATGATACACAGATGGGTTAGCCCTACCTTAATGACTTCGTCTGGTATGGCTTCCTGTTTGTACTGGGTTCCATACCACTGTTCTGTGCAATCAGTTTGTCCTTCAAAAGATTTGGAAACTACTGCAACCCTAGAAACAGATAAATAAGCAAACAGGAAAGAAAAAAAAACCCTGTAAATCCATACATATAAGTTTATAGACTCCGACTCATGGAAATGAAAATAATATCTAATACTGTGTTCAGCCTCTTAGGACCCAGCAAATGCTTAGTCAAACAGGCAGTGTACACATAGAAGTTTCTGATTGTATTATCTACTATCCATTGGTTATAGCCTATCACTTTTAGTGTGGAAAAAGTGCTTATAGGAGAGATTCTGATAGGTATGCTATTAACTAAAATGTAAAAGAAAAGTTAGGGAAAAAATAGAGCAATGTCAATTGAAAAATAGTCCTTAAAAAAGCAAAACAAAGCACTTCCTCCTGGCAACAATTAAGGTCCAGAGTTAAGGGGAATAGCTTCAAAAACCTGGTGGCTTAGCCAGAGATCAAAAAAATCATAAACACACTGAAAGAACTTTCATTACTAGTTGCTAAGCTTGTACTATATAGTTTTTTCCTGCTCGAAACTAGTATTAAATACATCTACATGTATAGAAACTGTGATGGCATAGTGGTTAAGTGCTTTGGCTGCTAACCAAAAGGCTGGCAGTTCAAATCTACCAGACACTCCTTGGAAACTTGATGGGGCAGTTCTGGTTTGTTCTGTAGGGTTGTTACGTGTCAGAATTTACGTGACAGTGCGAGTTTTGTTTTTAGTATACGTACACTGCTATCCCTGCTGCCACCGAAGGGGATAATACCAAGAAACATCTCTTTATCTTCTGGTTTACTACAAGTTTTCTTTTATGGGGTAGTAGAAATAGCCCCAAAAGAAGAGTCAGACAGAAGAAAAACTGTTCAGTGGGGGAAGACAGAAACAAGAGTGACATCCAAGACAAGCAGACAAGGGTTACAAACAAAAGCAGAAGTGGCTCTGCACCCGTGTGACTCTATTAACTGTCCCTGTGAAGGGCTGGCAGGGACATCTCTGCCCCTGCTTCCTTCTAACTATCAAAACTGGACTCGTTACATGTCCACCACAGACTCAGCACTTGGAATCATTACACACCTACCACAGACTCAACCCAGCTCTTTTTGAATCTTGTGGATTATTCCAGGCCAACAGGTTGGACGGCATGGCATCAAGTCAGTCCTGTTACTAGCTCCACTCTTACGTGCTGATTCAGATAGCCAGGTCTATGTCTGTTCCAGTCTCATCTGACCTCCCTGAAGTTTGGTTCTAGCCTCTGAGTATCAACCACACAGCTGAAAGCCCAGTATTTGTGATCAAAATTCCCCTGCTATCAAATACCCGTCCATTATCAGAATCACAGTCTCTGTGGTCTAAATGTCTGCCTTCACTGGATCTCCCCAACTTCACTGTCTGGTTGTCTGAATCACCATCTATTTATTATTACCATTCATTCTGCACAAAGACTTGACCTGGCTGACTGGACTTGCTCTTATCATCTGCTTTTGGGTAGGTATCATAAGCAACATGACTCACTGTCTTTCAGTCTTTCAGTATAGATGACTAATCTCCCAGTTCCAGGTGTTCCTGTGCCGGCCTACCTACCACTAATTGGCCAATACCACTCCTAAAAAACACACTAAGAAGAAACATAGAAAGAAACAGAAACAGAAGTCACGCAGTTTAGCAGATGAGAGATTTCTGTTGCCATATCCGGAAGGAAGTAATACATATTGGTAGTTTAAGAATTCCTTTGGAATTTGGTATGTGCAGAGACTATATAGAATGGCCACATGAGGTTTCTTTCTTTCTTGTTAAGAATGAAAATTTATACTGATTACATCTCTAGAAGAAAGAAGTCTCCATGAAGGGCATTATAAAGGGAAATACTGGCAAAATTTTATGAAAGTGGAAAAATTCAGATTACAAAAAAATATGCAAAATGAGAATTCTGGCTCGGCAAAAATCTTACTACAAAGATGATAAAAAAAAGACATTTTTATGAACTTAAAGAAATGAACTTAGACTTCTACAAATAAATAAGGAGAAGACATATACAATTCACTAGAAAAGAAATATAATTAACATGTAAGTGTGGGAAAAGTTCAACATCTGTAATCAAATGTCACAATGGAAATACAATTATTATTTACATATTATCCACAAGTTGATTTCTTCCTCCTACTTACATATATTCTACAATGTTCCTTTTTAAAAAAAAAAAACTAACTTACTTTTTTTACATAGTATTTCTTAAGAACGTTCTAGCATGACACAGCCTACTAATATTCAGATTTAGGAAATGAATCTACTTTTGTTGATTTTTCCAGATAACGAATAGAGGTCAGGAAGATCTCAAAAAATATGTTAGAAATGGGAAGAACCTGGAAGAAACACAGTATTTCCATCTTCTCTTTCATTAAGATGCGTATGCTGGGAGAAGTTTGTCACATAGATAGATTTTGTTCCCCAGGCATCAGAAAAATGGGCTGAATACAACTCGCGAAGACTGAAGAATTCACTTGGTGTGGACCTGCCCCCTAAAACAAGTATACTTTACGCTCAGTTCTGATAGGGAAAGCTGCCAAGCTCTGGAGAACAACTCTGAGACACAGAAAGCAGCATGCTTGAGGCAGTCTAATAATAATACTCTAGTTCCAAAGGGGCAGGGAGGGGCACTTGTCAGGTATAGTCCACAGGGATCTGGACAGTTATACACCAAGGTAGGGAGTCCTGGTATCTCAGTAGTTAAGAGCTTGGATGTCAACCAAAGGGTCAGCAGTTCAACTCCACCAACTTCTCCTTCAAAACCCTATGTTGCAGTTCTGCTTTATTCTATAGGGTCACTATAAGTCGAAATCAACGTGATGGCAACAGGCTTAGTTTGGTTTTGGTATGCCACAAAAAAGTGTATAAGCAAAATATGCAATGTCATAAAGAAGTGAATATGAAGTAGATGAAGATAATTTATCAAACTATTTGCACATATCAAAAATTACACTAACAAAAAGATTTATTTGCAGATGAAGAATTAGTGTGTCATTAAGGAATTTAAAGTTGAAACATACAACAGAAAAGTACGTACTTAAAAATATATAAATCAAGGTAGGGAAGGAGAACAACAGTACAGAGGATGCATGCATCATAACCAACATGGGACTCTATTAACCAGACTGTGTAAGCACAGGGCAAAGTGCTTGCATTAGGAGAAAAGGAGAAAAAGACAAGTTCCAATAATTAAACAGTAGATTGCTGCAGTGTACTTAGCTCTAGTTAAGAAAAGCTGGCACAGACAGCAGCATTTTAGACGATCTGCTGGCAATTTAATTGTGCCAAAAAACTGTTTTGATGAATTTTCTCCTAGACACAGGGTGGCAATGTTATTCTATATTTAATTCTGCCCACAACAAGCTGGCTTCTGAGACAGTACTAACATCATCCTCAGGAATATGAGAGAAAAATGATCTTATCTTTTCATAATGAAAGTGACAACAATAAGTCAAGGAAAACAGTGGTCTAGAATGCATGTTGACCATAGACCTCAAGTGAGCACATTTAGAAGTGCTCCAAGGAAACCAACAGCTGTTGGAGCTGCACAGGACCTGTTTGGAAATAACAGGTCTCCTGACTGCAGACATTAAAAACCAACATGGGTGAAAAGGGATGAAATCTTTTTTTTTTTCTTGGAATGAAATCTTACAATGACTTCTGTAAATGATCACTGAGAGAGAAAAGGGGAGAGGACATCCAAAGGAGGAGGAGATCATTCAGAGTTAAACTGGAATGAATTCAAGGGAACCAAGGGAAAGGGCATGGATCTGGCAATCAGGCACTTAGATTCTGGTTGAAACTCTGACTCACTGTCTCCGAGATGTGGCCAAAATCACAGTCAACATCTAAATTGAGGAAGTAATTTATCTTCTCCGAGCTTCAGGGGTTCAAACTAGATGAGCTCTATTGTTCCATTAGTAGAATGTCCCATTACCATTATATTAAATGAGATTTTTAGAAGACACATACAGAAGAAGGAAGAAGTAAAACAAACAAAAAAACCTACTGATAAGACTCAAACACCAAACTTAAAGAACAGTGACAGGAGGGCTGAAGAGCTGAAAAAAATTGAGGCTCATGGAAAATGTTAAAGAATTGTTTTTTAAAACAGATTTCTTAAAATAAAAAGAAAGCAAGAAAGGTTACACTCAAAGCTTGGAGAATTCAGGGGCTCAGACTTTCTGAGCCTTGGATGCTGAATGAACCTCTAAAACTACTGCCCTGAGATAATCTTTAAACCTTAAACAAAAATATCTTCTGAAGTCTTCTTAAAACTGAACAAATAAAAGACATCCTAATCCCCTGAGAGACTGAACTGATAGGGCTGCAGGCTGGGGACTCTGGTTGTAGGGGGCATCTAGGATAACTGGCATAATTAAGTTCATAAAGAAAATGTTCTACGTCCAACTTTGGTAAGTAGCATCCGTCACCTTAAAAGCTTCCAGCAACCACCCAAGTCAGATACATTTACTGGTCCCATCCCATCTAGAGCAAAGGAAAATGAAAAAAAACCAAAGATACAAGGGAAATGTTAAGGTCATTTGGTGCCTGACTGCCAGATCCAGGCCCTTGCCACTGGTTCCCTTGAATTCATCAGTTTACCTCTGAATGGTCTTCTCTTTCTCTGGAGGCCTTCTCCCCTTTTCTCTCTCAGGGATCACTTACAGAAATCATTAAGGTCAGACTAACAGACCACAAACACCACAGCTTTCAACAACGTGATCCCAGAACAACTAGACGGCACCTGGCTACCGCCACCAAATGCTCTGACAGGGATCACGATAGAGGGTTCCAGATGCAGCAGAAAGAAAAATGTAGAACAAAACTGAAATGCCTCTGCTCTCAAAAGAGTAGACTTAACTGGTCTAACAGGCTGGAAGAACCCCTGAGACTATCACTCCCGGACACCCTTTCACTCAGAAATGAAGCCACTCTCAAAGTTCATCCTTCAGCCCCAAATTAGACAGTCCATAAAACAAACAGTAACAGGAGGCAGGGTTAAGATGGCAGACTAGCCACATGTTTCCTCTGGTCCCTCTAGGAGTTAAGACATTAAAAAAAACTGAATGGCATAAACAGGACATCCTAGGAGCCCCGGTATCAGTGGAAAGCTAAGAGGTCAAACTGGGTGACAGGAAGGGGAACATCTACCTTTGTCAGACGTGGACTCACAGCCCCAGAAGGGCCCACTTCTGCTGGCATGGGAGCAGAGCAGCAGCAGCTCGGGAGCACAGCCCATCTTTCTGGGCCAGGAAGCTGAGCTTAGGATGGCTGTGCCTGAGAGTGCTGTGGGGCTGGCAGCCACACAGGGCAGCAGCACCTGAGTGGAGCATGCATTCTTCAACCAGGAAGCTGACTGAGGATGGCCACACCAACAGAACACAGCGGCAGCGGGCAGCCAAGAAGTGTGGCAGTGGTGAATGAGAGCGCGTCTTTCTCTGTGGGGGACCTGTGCTGTGAATCTCAGCACAAGACTTTGCCAGAGCATCCAAGACTAAGCACCTGCAGACTCTTGTGGCTCAAACCTTCCCTACATGCTGATTTCTCTCCCCATCCCCAGTGTCTCTCTCCTCGCTTCTCTGAGCTATACTAGATGCTAAATTCTGATGCATGACTTGGGTCAGAAGTGGGACACTGTATGTGTGTGCTGTGAGCTTTGCTACTGGATTTGGAGACAGAAACAAAGGGAGAAGTAAAAGAAAAGTTCCACAGGGTCCCCTGAGCTATGGTTCACTGCACCGACAGAGCCACAGAAGACTTTCACTGGAGCATCACAAGCTAAGTGCTTGCCAACTTTTGTGGAGTGAAAGGAGGAGTGTGCTGTCACAGAGTAAGGAAAGCAGAGTTGTATAGAGGCGGCTGTTGAGGGTTTTATATGGCAAATTGATCTGGACTGTAAACTTCCTCTTAATCACAACAAAACTAAAACTGAAAAAAAAACAAACAACCCAAAACAGTAACACACATGAGGAATGTGTGTCTTAGTTCAATCATGTATATAAATCTAAGAGGGCAACACCTGCACAAAAGCATTGATGAAAAGGCAGGAAAGGACAGGAAAAATGGGCAGGTGGAAACGAGAAACTGGAGTACGAAAGACAAGAGTACTACTGGCACATGGTGGGGACCGCAACCAATGTCACAGGGCAATCTGTGTATAAACTGCTGAATGAACAACTGATTTGTCCTGTCAAGCTTCACCTAAAGCACAGAAAAAAAGAATAAAAACATCACAACCAACAGTTTAGCTTAACTAGTAAAAAAATGTCTGCTTTTGAGCATTCTGCTCTTTTAAGATCTATGTATATGGGATCAAACTGACAACAGCAACTTGAAAGATCAGACAGGAAACTTGGGATGGTACGCTTATTTTAACAGAGAAGGAATAACTCAAAACATGAGTATCACTGAACTGTACAAGCAGAAACTGATGATTTGATATGTTTTGTTGTCTATATTCTCAATATCAACAACAAATATACAAAAAAAATCAAACAGCGAAAAAAAAGAACACAACATGCAGAATTCAATCAACTTTTACTAAGCCCTTACCAGTCTGAATTCTGGAAAAGCCAAGAAGAACAGAGTTCCAACCAGGAAGAAACTCCTAAACCAACAGGACACATGATCCAAAGCAAAATGTGATAAACGTGTTAATCAACAACAGGACTATTCCTCTCTTTAGTTACATGGTCTCTATGAGAAACACAGGACTTTAAGCCGTAAAAGCAGACCAAAAACAGAAAAAAGAAGTTGAAGTCAGGACAGCTGGGTCAATGAGCAACCAACTGATTCAAGTGAGCTCACATGTCCAAGCACAGATGAGTCACATTCTCTGATGCTCAGGCAACTAATCAATCACCATCATATCACAACCTTCAAGATATGCTAGAGGACAGGAGGAGACAAAAGGCTGGAGATGGAAAAATGCTCTGATTTTCTGAAAAGAAAAGGAGTGGGGCCTAAAAACCACCATCCAGTGGGCTAGGTCCCCACTTGTCTGTCAGTCTGTCATACTGTGGAGGATGCTTACATGTTGCTGTGATGCTGGAAGCTATGCAACTGGTATTCAGATACTGGCAGGGTCACCCGTGATGGGCAGGTTTCAGTCAAGCTTCCAGACTAAGACAGACCAGGAAGAAGGACCCAGCAGACTACTTCTGAAAAGAATTCGCTAGTGAAAACCTTATGAATGGCAGTGGAACACTGTCAGATACAGTGTTGGAAAATGAGCTCCGCAGGTTGGAAGGCACTCAGAAGATCACTGCCTCTTCAAAGTACAGTTGACCTTAAAGACTTGGATGGAGTAAAGCCTTCAGGATCTTCATTTGCTGATGTGGCAAAATAAGACTCAAAATAAGAAGAAACAGCTGCAAACATACATTAATAATCGAAAAATGGAATGCAAGAAGTATGAGCTAGAAAAATTGGAAACTGTCAAAAATGAAATGCAACGCAGAGACATCAACATCCTAGGCACTACTGAGTTGAAGTGGACTGACCGGTACAGTCCATTTTGAATCAAACAATTGTACAGTCTATTTTAGAGGGAATGAAAACTTGAAGAGGAATGCTGCTATACCAGTCATCGAAAAGAACATTTCAAGATCTGTCTGGAAATAAAATGCTGTCAGTGATAGGATAATACCATATACCTACAAGAAATGCCAGTTAATATGACTATTATTCAAATTTACAACCACTAAGGTCAAAGATGAAGAAATGGAAGATTTTTACCAGTTTCTGCAGTTTGAAATTGATGGAACATGCAATTAAGATGCATTGATAATTACTGGTGATTGGAATGCAAAAGTTGGAAACAAAGAAGAATGATCAGTAGTTGGAAAATACAGCCTTGGTAACAGAAATGATGCCAGAGATCACATTACAGAATTTTGCAAGACCAATGACTTCTTCACTGCAACTATGTTTTTTTACCAGCACAAACTGCAACTATATATATGGACCTTGCCAAATGGAATACACAGGAATCAAACTGACTACATCATATGTGGAAAAAGACAATGGAAAAACTCCCTATCAGCAGTCAGAACAAGACCAGGTGCTGACTGTGGCACAGACCATCAACTGTTCACATGCAAGTTCAAACTGAAACCGAAGAAAATTGGAGCAAGCCCACGAGAGCCAAAGTATGACCTTCAGTATATCCCACTGGAGTTAGAAGAGGCAATCTCAAGAACAAATTTGATGTGTTGAACACGAACGACTGAAGATCAGACAAACTGTGCAATGACATCAAAGTCATCATCTATTAAGAAAGCAAGAGGTCATTAAAAAGACAAGAAAAAGGGAAAGACCAAATTGGATGTCAGAAGAGACTGAAACTCACTCTTGAACGTGTGCAGCAGAATCTAGATTCATCAAGCAAAAGGAAGGAATGATGAAGTAAAAGAACTGAACAGAAGATTTCAAAGGACAGCTCAAGAAGACATTTGCAAAGAGCCGGAAACAGAAAACCACAAAGGAAGAAAAGGCTGAAATAACTGAAGAAAAAAATTCGAGACTCGAGTTACAACACTGAATGATTCTATGGAGGAAATAGTAAACAATGCAAGAAGCATCAAAAGAGATGGAAGGAAGACACAGAATCATTACACCAGCAAGAACTTATTGGTGTTCAACCATTTCAAGAGGTAGCATTTGATTAGGAACCAATAGTACTGAAGGAAGATGTCAAAGCTGCACTGAAGATTTGGCAAAAAACAACGCTCCAGACATTGATGGACTATCAATTGAGATACTTCAACAAACGGATGCAGCTTTAGAAGCAGTCACTTGTCTCTGCCAAGAAATGTGGAGGACAACTACCTGGCCAAGTGACTGGAAAAGACCTATATTTATGCCTAGTCCCAGGAAAGGTGATCCACCTGAATGAGGAAGTTAGCAAATAATATCATTAATATCACATGCAAGTAAAATTTTTCTAAAGATCATTCAAAAGCAACTGCAACAGTACACTGACAGGGAACTCCCAAAAATTCAAGCTTATTCAGAAGAGGACGTGGAACCAGGAATATCACTGTTGATGTCAGATGGATCTTGGCTAAAAGCAGAGAATACCAGAAAGATGTTTACTTGTGGTTGTTTTATTGACTATGGGAAGGCATTCAGCTGTGCGGATCATAACAAATTACATGTAACATTGCCGAGAATTCCAGAACAGCTAATTGTGCTCATGAGGAATCTGTAGTGGATTAAGACGCAGTTGTGCAAACAGAATAAGGGGACACTCCATGGTTTAAAGTCAAGAAAGGTGTGTGGCAGGGTTGTATCCTTTTACCAAACTTTCTCGGTCTGTATGCCGAGCAAATAATCCAAGATGAAGAACATGACACTAGGATTGGAGGAAGACTCACTAACACATTTACTGATGAAGATCAAAGACCACAGCCTTCAGTATGGATTGCACCTCAACATCAAGAAAACAAAAATCCTCACAACGGGACCAGGAGGCAGCATTATCGTAAATGGAAAAAGGATTGAGGTAGTCAAGGATTTCATTTTACTTGGTCCCACAATCAATGGCCATGGAAGCAGCAATCCAGAAGTCAAAAGACACATTGCACTGGGAAAATCTACTGTGAAGGACCTCTTTAAAGTACTGAAAAGTAAAGATGTCACCTTGCAGACCACAGTGAGTCTGACCCAAGTCACAGTGTATTCAACCACATCACATGCATACGAAAGTTGGACACTGAATAAGGAAGACAGGAGAAGAATGGTCACCTCTGGTGCCATGAAATGCCAAAAGAACAAACAGATCTGTTCTGGAAGACGTACAACCAGAGTGCTCCCTGGAAGCAAAGGTGGCAAGACTGAGTCTTACATACTTTGGGCAGGTTGTCAGGAAGCAATCAGTTACTGGAGAAGGACACCATGCTTGCTAGAGTGGGAGGGTCAGCAAAAAAGAGGAAGACTCACAACAAGATTAACTGACACAGTAGCTGCAACAATTGGCGTAAGTATAAAAACAATCATGGACATGGCACAAGACCAGGCAGTGTTTTGTTCTGCTGTGCACAGGGTCACTACAAGTCAGAACTGATCCAAAGGCACCTAGCAACAACAACAGTGGATTAGGTACTAAACTCTGGCAAAATTCTGTATCAGTTGCCAGACTGTCAAACATTCAGTCACTATGATCTGCACAGATTCATCAAGACCAACTCCCAAATGAACTGCTTTATATGTGACTTACAGAATGTGGCAAAAACTCAACAGGGATATTTGTAGGTTTAGTATGGCAAAAGGAGCACCAAGTATTAGGATGAAGGGAGGAAGGCGGTGATGCTGACAAAGTCCTAACAGATGAAAACTCTTTAAATATGTAGGTCAAATCTCAATATTGAAAAGAAGTTTCTAGCATCTAGAACTGGCTATCTTGATCCTTAATGAGTTCTTCATCTTGGAAGAATTTACTGGAATTTTACTGAGGGAGGTTAACTACTTGTTGTAGAAATACCAAAAAAAATACATACACCTGAGAGAGGTTATATACTAAATGACCTCTAAGATTCCTTTCATTCATTCTGAAGGATTGGTTGCTATGTTAAATTTGTCTCAGTGCGTATGAAAGAAAGTAATCTTTTCCCTAAGAAATCCCAGTTTGGCCTAGCTGCCAGCTCTACTAACCCAGGCTGCTCTGTACTGTACCACTGATCTGCTGCAGGGGTTACAGACAGCCACAGGGACCACATCTATAGAGAAAAAATGTTTTTTCTTTAAAGGTGAAGGTACTTAACTATAAGTGCAAAAGGTATTCAATTTAGAAACATGCAATTTAAAGAAAAGTGAAGTGTATGTTCCCACAAATTCAGTCCTACAAAGTACTGTCTAGGTCAAATCACTGCAGTAATTACGTGAACGTAATTTAAATAATGATTTTTCCTGCAAAAAGCACATACTTATTTGCACAGCACTTTTCAACTTCGCTAAATCATTCTGTATCTGATAGAAATACAAATCATTGCCTTTTTTTTAACAAATGGGCAAGATCTAAGGAAATTCAATGACAGCCATTGTTTCTGACACTATATAAAGTTAACTGTTCACATGTCCTAATGCAGGATTGTGAACATGGAAGTTTTACAACAATTTTTCCATGAAGATTGGCTAAAATAATAAACTATCCAACAGCCCGTGGACAGTGGTGACCAAAGTATACATAAGAAGTCACCTGAAGGAAACTTAAAGACTGTCTAGTACGTTCTCTCGCTAAGTTTAAACCTCCTTATCCTACATGATGATTCAAAAAAAAACAAAACAAAATTCAAAAACAAACAAAAAACTCCAGCGCCCTCAAGTAAATTCTGACTCACAGTGACCCTACAGGCTACCAAAGAGCAGCCATAACTCTTAACCACTATGCCACCAAGATTTCCTTCACAAGCACAGGTACTGTTTTTAAAAGGTATATAATATAATTTAACAGAAATGAGGTTGTTTTTCAGAATACATAGCTACACTGAAGAAAACACAAATATTTAGACTGTCTTACTTGTTCAAAACGAGTTTATGTGCATCATGGGTATTTTCATACCACGTATTTTAATCATTTAAGTAAATGGAGATAATATTTTATAAGAAGCAGTTTTTTAATCTTCATGAAGTTCAATTTAACAGTTTTTCTTTCCTTTAGGAGTTACTGCTTTTTGTGTTTTTTTTAAGAAATCTTTGCCTATCTCAAGGGTTTGAAGATATTTTCTTCTAGAAGCTTTATAATTTGAACTTTTGCTCTACCTCAAATTAATTTTTTTGTGTGTTGTGTGAAGCAAAGATCATTTCTTCTTTTCATATATGGGTAATGCAACTGCTGGAACAGTACCACTTGCTGCAAACATTTTCCTTTCTCCATTTAATTTTGTTGGCATCTCTGTCAAAAAAATGAACTGGCCATAAGCATGCAGGCCTACTTATGGACTCTGTTCTATTCCAATAACTTTGTTGTCTATTCTTATGCCAATACTATAGTGTCTTAATTACTGCAGCTTTACAGTAAATCCTAACATCTGGCAGAGTAAATTCTCCAACTTTGGTCTATTTTCCAAAAGTGTTCTGACTGATCCTTGCATAATTATATAAATTGTGTAATCAGTTTACCAATTTCTAGTACAGAAGGAAGGCAGCGAGGGAGGAAGAAAAAATAGAGGAAGGGATCTGGACTGTGACTGCATTAAGTCTGCAAATCAGATCAGAGATAAGTAATGCCTTAATAGTACTGAATCTTACAATCTATGATCATAGTATATCTCTCCATTCATTTGGATCTCCATGAATTTCCCCAGGCAGAGTTTTGTAGCTTTCTATGTCACTACTATTTTATTCACTACTATTTTGTCTTACATTGTGATTGTAAATATTTCTTTTCACTGACTTTTCCCATTTTTTTGCTGCTAATATAAGTAAATACAACTGATTTTTTGATATTGACAACATAACCCATCACTGTGATGAATTCACTTCCCAGTTGTGCAGAATGTTTGATGTGGTAGTTTCTTTAGGATTTTCCATATATACAACCACATTATCTAGGCATAAATCACTTTCAACTATTTATATACTATGTAAACTGAAACTTGATCGATAACTAGACTATTTCAGGCATGAATTGTTTAAAATATTAGGCTACATAACTATTTAATTTTCAACTTCCTGTTAGTTCATGGGCTAGGAAAACAAAGATTTCCAGGTTTTTCAATTCCCAAGTACTTAAATAAGCTATCTAGAGATGAAAGAGCTTGTTGCTAAAGGAAAGATGATCACCTAACCAATCTGTAATGAATTCACAGCTCTCAATAACTTGTAGGCAATAATTATGTACTTAAAATACTGCCAAGATACTGAGTAGAAGACTTATTGAAACTCACTCTGACTGCCTTATTTACCAAATGAGTACATGAAACCAGAGATTTAATTTCAATATAATTTCAGAAGTTATTATCATGTTGGAAATTTGTAAAATTTGACCTTTACTGTACTTTTTAAAACTAATTTTAGATGTCATTACATAAAAGATTTTTATACATATATAAAAGATTTTTTATTTTCTGTATATATATACATATATATCTATATATTTTTTAACTAAATACCAAAGCTTCTTATTACAATCCTAAAATCCTAAACTCTGTATTTGTTCTCATCTAAAAACTTTATCTTGTGGTCAGGTAAAACCTAGTGGTAAGTGGGCTTTGCTAAAAGAAATGAGATCACTAGAGTCTACTAGTCACCTAAGAGTAAAAATAGCTAGGCCAAGCCTGCCTGAACATTAAAATACATTATTGTTCTCAATATAAACTGTCTAATACAAGTCATACACATGGAGTTATAGTCAATGAATTTTTATATGTCTGGGAAAAGTACAAATGACAGTAACTAAAATAAAAAAGACTGAAAATTCAACAAATTTTTTTCCGCAAAAAGTTCTGCCACATGTTGATTTTATGTATGAAATGATTGCTCCATAAAACATATTTATTTAATTGCAAAGTTCTGAAGATTTTGGAAATATATGACTGACAGAGGTTAAAAAAAAATTAGGGGAAAGACAAGCAAAACAACATGTCATTCAAGTATATTCCTTCTGGCATTAAATGTAGAGTATATAGATGAAATTCAGTTTTAAGGCAGAAATAGCACCAGCTCCTTAAGGCTGTCCTTCCTCCAGCAAGAATATCTCTGTTACTGTGGTAAGAGGTCCAACTTTTGGTCTCCTGGTTAACCATTAATCAATCAGAAGTATTCTTAAACTGTAATCTTTAATCTCACTTAAGGAAGAAAAGGGTGCCCTCACTTGCTTGCAGCAGTTCTACTCTGCCATACAGGGTCACGATGAGTTGGAAACTGATTTGATAGCAATGGGTTTGGTTAGTTTTGGTTCACTTGCTCATGAGAGACAGACAGCTGATTTGATACTTTGGCTATGTAAGTTTGGATGAAGCCAGGATGAAAATACTTCTTACTACACTTTATTCATAGTAATGAAATGATGGTTTTGTTGGGTTTTTTTAAGAGAGTCATTATCTTTTAGAGAATATTGCTTCAGAACAATCTAGAGTGGGCAGGATGAATGAAAAGTAATGGGCATAGATGAAAAAAGACTGGTCATGTGTTGATAATTGTTGAAATTGCGTGTTGATTCATTAAACTATTTTCTCTACATCCAGATCATGCTTGACAGTAAGTTTAAAAACATTTTATTCACAATTACAAATTTTCAGATTCTAATGATTATTGAAAATTGAGTATGTAATAATAAAATCTATAGGGTAACTCACCGTACATTTTCTGGTCTGAGTTTATCAAGAACCATCTCTATTAAATCAGGTCTAAATTCTTCCAGTAAATATTCAGCTGTGAGTACTTCTTCTAGGGGATAATACTTTTTAAAAGGAAATAAATAAATAAATAAAATTCACAAGACTACAACAGAATTTAATATTTGTTGAAGCAAACAGATCTTTTGACAACTGAATCCATTATTTCATTTCCCTTCTTTCTTTCAATTAAATTTTACTCTGCTGGATAAATGTCTATAGTCCTGAATCTTATCTTTTCTCCTACTCACAACTTTGAGCAGTTTCATATGGTAGAATGATTTTGGCATTAACCCCCAAACATATCTACATTACAGAGAGAAAACTTACCGTTCTTTCACAAAAATAATGTGAATGATATTTCAGGCTAAAAGCTGAGTACTTCTTAATGAAAAAAAATTTCATGTTAAAGTGCTGACACCTATAGGATTTTTAATATAAAGAATGTAAATTTTTATGAACAGAATTTCCTCTCAAATTTATATGCCAGAAATCAGAAAAACTGCTGTGGAGAAAAATAATTTATATTTTTGGCTAGATTGGAAAAATAATATAAAAACACAGAAAGAAACTGGCCAATTCCTTCAAATAGTTAACGAATACCCACTCTGCGCTGTGTATTGGCCTGAACACTGTAATGACAATGGCAGACAGGACAGATGAAGTCCCTGTTCTCCAAGGGGTTTATGTTCTAACTGGGAGGGAAGCAGACAATAAACAACAAATCCTGTAATTTTAGTTAGTGATAAGTACTATAAAGAAGTAAAAAAGAGGCATGGCATTATTTCAGATAGGGATGTCAGGGAAGGCCTCTCTGGTAAGACATCTGAGCAGAGACCTAAATGATAAGAAGAACCTAGCCACGCAAACAAAGATCAGCGGAAGTTGCTCCAGGTAGAGGAAATTACAGTGTCAAGGTGGAATAAACTCAAACCTTGACAAATCAAGACAAAGAGGAGTGCAGCTAGATTGGAACAGGAGATGGAAAGATGGCCTGGGGAGTGGCAGGAAATGCAGTTAAGGAGATAAGTTAGAGCCAGATCACCTTGTAGCAAGGGTAAAGCTTTGGATTTTATTCTAAGTCTAACGGGAAAGCACTGGAGGATTTTACACAGAGGAGTGCAATAATCTGATTTTCATTTTCAAAAGATCACTGAAGCTGGAAAAAAAAAACTGTAGTGGAGGACAAGCAGGAGAACAGGGGTTCTACTAATAGGCTCTGACGGCAATCCTGGCAAGAAATAATGGTGGCTTAGACTGGGGTGGAAGCAATGGAGACAGAGACAAGGACGATCTACAGCTTTCACACAGGGAGCACGTGATTCACTGTAGAACTACAAAGTTTTAAAGCCAGTAAGTAAAATGCTATTTAATAAAAAAAAGTACAGATGATAATTTTTAGGATGATGAACATTAACATTTTAAACATGTGTTAACATCAAAGTTTCCACGGTTGCTATAGAGTTTAAGGTTTTATGCTGCAGCTTTGCTATTTCTCATTCATATGGGACTGAAAGTAATATACACAGAACAACTAAAGTACTTTTATACACCAATGTACACAGAAAAATAACCAACTTACATGCAATATTCCTGCAATCTTTGATGTATAGCCCCGTGGCCTTTCTTTATCTTTAAATCTAAAAGCAACAGCATTCAAGTCCTAAAATAGAAAGTCAATCCCATTAGACACAAATCTAATATTCAGAAATATTTCTTTTAGTATTTGGTTTCTACTACAGACTTTCTACTCCATATTTAACTTACGACATGTCCTGAAAAAATTCTATGCTTGATTTAGAAATGTACGGAATACAGAATGAAAATTTCTTATTGTACAGAACTCAACCCACCAAATCTAGCTTAAAACCAAGTAACAAATTGAGCATATGATTCTACATCCTAAATTGTTCAAATTATTAGTTAAAAAAATTAGGGAAACTGTGTGGAAGATCTTCTGAAATCTAAGAGTTCAAAAGATGATGATTTTGGTGACACATTCAGGGAAGTGCATCCAGATCAGAAGTTATTGTCGTAATTTCCACAAGCAGAGTATACTTTTAAACATTTATCCAGGTAAAGAGAATGTTTCTCAGACTAATATATACTTCAGAATCCAGACAGATCCTAAATATAATTTACATATCTTGAAAACTCTTCTAAAAGAAGGCCTTGAAACTTGAAACGAACACCTTTTGTTATATGGGAAAAAAAAAGATAGCCAAGTTTCTCCACACATGCCATAATAAACCCATTTTTAAGAATATAATGATTTATAAACAATCCACAGTTTTTTTTATCACCAGGTCTGAAAATGACAAGAGTTCAGGAGCGTTCAGCAGGGGCTACCCAAGCCCTGATGTATACCAGTTCAAGAAATTGCTGGGTCTCTTCTGAGGGATGGAAAGGCAAGACAGCTTCTTCCTTTCGCTGTCCTAAAAAAAGGCTACAAGGTGCCTTACCCTATACTATCTATGCCCCAGGTAGCCAATCAGACTAGTAAAACTAAGCCTTACTAGTACTAGCATACATTAGAACTTAAGACTTTTTCAAAACTAAAAATTTTAACTAGGTCTTAAATTGAAATTCATTCACATATTTGTTTTTGAAAAACAGATCTTTGAGAAAATTTTTGGTATAACAAAGGTACCTTGCACTCTTGGAAAACCCATTCTTGAGGTCCTTCTGCACGTAACTTCTGAATGTACTGAAACATGTGCAAAATTATATCTTCAACATGTACTGGAAAAAAAGGGGCACAATTAAAAACCAGTCAGTCTTTGAATCCTTCAAAGCAGTCAGCTCACTCCTAAGGTCAAGTCAGGTAAGTGGAAGATGCACCCTCTTTGAAAATGAAGTCCTCACCTCCCTGAGACTGCTTTTAGGCATCCTGCACACACAGTCCTCCAGGCCCAGGGATAGGTGACAGAAAGAGTCTTGGGGCAGGAAGTGACCAAATGAGACGCTAAGTACACACTTTACAAGCGCAACATAACTATCAGCTGTTAAGGGTAGGAAATCATCCATGAAGTGAAAGCCATGTATACACAAAAAATGCAGTGGATAAGTTGTATGAATTTGAGTGTTCACAGCTTTTTAACATGAAACAAACCCATAGCATAACATTTTTTTTTAATCATAGAAAGTAGGTTTTTGTTTAAAAACGAAAAGGTCAATACTTACATAATCCTTCTTCCGTCAAGTCCACATTGATGATAAAAAACATAAAACCTCGGGCTCCTTCCTTCTGCCCACCAACAAGAGTATTTACCCAGCCTGCAATGTTCAAAAGAAATTAACATGTTTGCATATGTGGTTTCTTACGACAAGGAATTTTTTAAAAATCACACTATATGATCCCAAAAGATCAGAATGAACCTCTAGAGGAAAAGACCACTAAAAAAAACAGAAAGAAAGAAAGAAAGAAAAGAAAATCAGCTCAGCAAACCATTTTTAGACCCTAGAGAAAGTTCACAGGAATTTTGGGGGGCAGGGGCTTTCCTCAAGAATCCTCAAATCAGTTCCCAAATCAGGAGTATACTACGTACTTGAGTGTTATACCAAAGCAAAGGGTCTGAGTTCAGAATGGCCTTGAAGTCACCTATGGAACAGAACTTAGTATTGTAAAACCTGTGAAAGCCAGGACCTGTGTAAGGCAGAAACATGCCAGAGAAGGAAAACTGAAATATTTTCCACTGAAATACGAAAGCAGTAAAATGGCACCCTATCAAAGGTGGAAAACTTGTCAGACCTGGCAAACCACGGCAGGCCTATCACGTTCAGGCTCTCACAGGTTTCACCACCTAAATATAGCCTTCCGATGTAATGAGTAAGTGCAGGCAACAAATAAAGCGTGGTAACATCTTATTTGGCAAAGTGTAGTAACATCGTAAATGGCAAAGAACATCCAATGTGAGATTTTACTTTCTAATCTCATTCTCCTTTAAACACATACAACAATTTTGTTTTGAAATATGTAAGCTTTGTTGCTTGATATTCAAGAGTAACACAAATTATGAAAAATCCCCCTAAACAAAAGCACACTAACAACCACTGTGCCATTAAATTAAATGATCTCATCTTTTTATTTCCTCCACAAGAAAATATTTAGGGGGAAAATGAGAGCCAGAATGAAAAGATGTGGTGGGATGTTGCCTTCAGAAGTGGGAGACTAAAAGACTTACCTTTCGATTTAAGTTCTGATAACAGACTTCCAGGACCTTCATGTCCAATGAGATGACCAAGATAATGGCCAGGATTTGATTTGTAGTATTTCTGAAGATCAGGTATGGGAAATGTCACGTAAAGATTCCTAATATCCTTAATGGGTACCACTTTGTAAAGTTGCTGGGGGAAAAAAACCCCACAAGATTAGCTATATGCAACTCTTATGAATAAAATACTTACTATGACAAATATTAATTTTCACCGAAGAATCTCAAAATGCAGGAGAGAATCACCTGTCAGAAAAAATTATGCCAACCACAAAAAAATGGCCCAGGTTCTTTCTTAGTGTAATTTTATTACCATTGGTATGCAGCCCACATTTGGTTCCACAAACCCCAGAGCTAAGTAGTTCTAGACGCTTGCCTTCTGGCAGTGAACAAGAGCTCCCAGAGTCTGCCAAAGCTAGAGCTATCAAAAGCACTTCTCACAAGGAACAATCAGAACATATTGATTTTGTTTTCTGTACATGGATTAACGGACCTATCTCACTGCTGATGTCAGAAGGATCTTGGCTGAAAGCAGAGAATAGCACAAAGATGTTTACCTGCGTTTCATTGACTATGCAAAGGCATTCGACTGTGTAGATTGTAACACATTACTGATGATGTTGCAAAGAGAATGGGAATTCTGGAACACTTAGTTATGCTCATGAGGAACCTGTACAAAGACCAAGAGTCAGTCATTCTAACAGCTAAGGGGATGCTGTGTGGTTTAAAATGGGGAAAGTGTGTGTCAAAGTTGTAGCCTTTCACCATACTTAATCTGTATGCTGAGCACACAATCGAAGAGCTGGACTACATGAAGAAGAACAAAACATCAAGATTGGAGGAAGACTCATGAACAACCTGTGATACATAGATGATACAACTTTACCTGCTAAAAGTGGAGCTGACTTGAAGTGCTTACGGGTGAAGATAAGGACGACAGCCTTCAGTAAAGACCACATCTCAACATAAAGAACAACAATCACCACAACTAGACCAATAAGCACCATCATGATAAACAGAGGAAACACTGACATTATCACGGACTTCATTCACTTGGATCCACAATCAATGACCATGGAAGCAGCACTCAAGAAATCAGATCTGCTACATAACACTCTTCCAAGTGTTCACAAGCAAAGACACCTTCTTGAAGACTAAGCTGTGCCTGACCCAAGTCATAGGAAAGCCGGACAATGAAAAAGCAAGACCAGAGAAGAATTCTTGACTTTGAATTATGGTATTGGTGAAGAATTCTGAATATATATGGATTGCCAGAAGAATAAACAAGTCTCTTAGAAGAAAAAGAGTCAAGCTGATCTTTAGAAGCAAAGATGATAAAACTTCATCTTATGTACTCTGGACATGTTACTAGGAGGTACTATCCCTGGAGAAGGGTATCATTCTTAGTAAGGTAGAAGGTCAGCAAAAAAGAGATGGACTGACACAGTGGCTGCAACAGAGGGCTCAAACAGCAACAACAGTGAGGATGGTACAAAGCGGGCAGTGTTTCATTCTCCTAGGAGTTGGAACCAAATCCATCGCACCCAGCAACATGTCCCTAATAAATGTGAAAGTAATTTGATTCAATTTTCTAACAAATACTAAAAACTACATAAATAACAAAAGCTACAAAATGTTTCATCTACTCTCTAGTAAACTAGGTATATATCATGTCCACAAATTAAAAATAGAAAGTAACAAAAATACATGTACTTACTTTAAGATGCTCTTCTTGGAAAGGGTGTTCAGGAAATTCTGGCAATGGGACACTTTTGTTCTCTACTTCAGAAAATAACTTTACCACCAAATTAGTCAGGTCATCTAAGGATTCTACAAGAAAACAGACATTGAAGACAGAACTTACACTAATTATATTATACAGTAAGTCATATTTAAAACATTAAGCTGTCCTAAAAAAATCTTAGGACTATTAAAATGAAAACCTAGAATTTTTTGAAACTGCATGTCACAGTTGAAACACTCAGTTAAATCTCACCAGTATCTACATAACTGTTACAATTTTCTGAGAAATACTGACAGCAATTACACTCATACACGTCTAGCGTTTCATAATTCAAAATGCTGCTTTAAGAAGATTATCTTGTAGTAAACTTAAAAAATATATGAGAACCAAGAATAGAATAGTTACATTTGGAAAACTGATGTTATCTAGGATTTCAAATAGGCACATAATGCACTATTAACAGACTGAATGCAGCTTTCACCTTATAAAATATGCACAATGATTGATTTTCTAGGGGAACAGTGTAAAGACCAGATTCCCACCCAGAAGAGTAGATTCTAACACCAGCTTCACTAGTCAACCAAGTCAACCAATTACTTAGGCAAACTGTTCAACTATTCCAGGTTCTCTAAAACAAGGAAACTGGGTAAGATGATTCCAAGCCTCTTCCAGTCAAACATTATATGATTTTTGTATCATATCAAAGTCACTCAAAGACTTGCAATAGTTGACACAATTATATGGTCACTTAAAGTGATATTCCTTTATGTTTTCACCTACACCTGGTATTTCACAGTTATATTTGCAAACATTTCCAGAGATATATGTGTATGATACTCACTATTAAAAAAACCTACCCACTGCCATCAAGTCGGGTCTGATTCATAGCGACCCTAGAAGTCAGAGTACACAGAGTTTCCAAGGAGTGCCTGGGGGATCTGGACTGCCGATCTTTGGGTTAGCAGGTGCAGCACTTAACGTACTATGCCACCAGGGTTTCCATACTCATTATAGCACTGTTTATAATAACATTAAAAACTGAAACTGACCTAAATGTTTACCAATGTGAAGAAGTTTTCAAACACCCACACAGTGGAATCTAACGAAGTCCAGTAAGGAGACAAGACAATGAAGCCAGTGAAGAAGTGATTTGCATGTGCTGGTGTGAAATATCTCAAAAGCTCTATGAAGTGCAAACTTCAGGTCACAAAGCAAAGCATGTAGTATAATATCATTTCATTTTCTAAAAAAGATAACATATTATGTGGGCATATCACCAAAATTCTACTTTGGAAAGTACAGTAAGAATTGGCTTAAGGTGACTACCTTTGAGGAAGGGATACAGCAATTATGAAATAGAGGAAGAACTTATTTCTCATTTTATACCCCTCCGTGTAGGATGAATTTTTTTCCCCATGTGCGTGCATTTCTACCATTTTAAAATGAAAATACTCAATGAGGTTATCTTTTGATAAACAAGATAACCACTCACCTTGATTCTGTCCCCTAAAAAATAGGTTATTTGTAAACGATACAAACCTTCATTACTTGCTACTGTCAGTAAGTTTTCCCTTGATACCCTATGACCCATTTTGAACTTTTCCCACAAACACTCTAGATAGTGTTTAACCACTAGTTCAGAAGTGCCTTTGTAGCTTATGAAATTCTCTTCTAGGTCTACAAATGTCAGCTTTTACACTTTATAAAATACACTCTTTTTACCTCAATTTTCCAACACGTATGAAGGACCCCAAAATGTCCAGAGTCAAAGACAAGGCAGACCAGTGGCTGCCTGTTATATGACATGTGAACTCAGGAATGGAGGGGTTGTGTTTGGAGAAAAGTCAGAGATATTTTTATGTAGAGATACGACATGTGACATGAAATGGGTAGGTAGTCAAGAAAGATTTGTCAGCATGGGTGCTGCACAGAGGCAGCATGCAAATTTATAGGGGATCATACATTTTCACTCAATCATAATCAATCAACCAATCAATCAATAAAATCAAAAGGGGGAAAAAAAAAAGAAAGATTTGTCAGCCTGAAGCATGATGAGAGCCAGACCGCTCACAGCAAGGTTCTACCAGGTGTGCCTTTCCTCTTGGGAATTTCTTATCTAGAAGCATAAATCCACACTATAGGTTTTAAAACATAGAACAGCTGAATAATATGCACAGTCTGCCTTTCCCACTAAGCTGTTATTTACCAGCTCCTGTTTGCTCCTCACACTTGGACTATAAGCATACCTGTCTCTCAAAGCACCTCATAAGTCTGCTGAGCTCAGCATGGGAAGTCAGCCTGTGAGAACGATCTCGATAGGATTAGGAAACTGAAACATCTCTTACTTCTTTCGAACACTCTGTTACTTTCACTAAACCATGAACACTCTGAGAGCAGCGCTTACGTTGATTCTTCTATTATCAATATTACTTGCCCGATAACTTTATTAAAATCATGTATTTTATCTCAAATATGACATAGACAAAAACATAGCTGAGGAATCTATTTCCAGGAACCAGACTCTAAATACTAACTGATACTTAACACTCCACCTATGTATCTTTAGCAAACACATCGGATTCCACTGTTTCTGTTTTAAATTAGCATTATTTCTTAGATAATATTTTATATACCGGTTCCTACTGCCAACGTTCCTTTACCAATTTAAAATATAAACAGTTGTTTATTTTCTAATAACAAAAGTAACACTTGCCAATAGCAGAAAACTTAGAAACAAAAGCAAAAAGAAGACAAGTTACCCATAATCTTATGCCTATGGGATGCTAGAAGTAGCCACCTAGGGAATACCTGTGATGTGCCAGACACTATGCCAATCAATCAATCAATCAATAAAATTAAGGGAAAAAAGGAGAAAGATTTGTCAGCCTGAAGCGTGATGAGAGCCAGACCGCTCACAGCAAGGTTCTACCAGGTGTGCCTTTCCTCTTGGGAATTTCTTACCTATAAGCATAAATCTGCATTATTGTGATTAAACCGCACAACTCCATTAAACCTCAATAAAAACTCCATTTGACAAACATAAAAATTGAAGTTTAGACAACTGAAGCAATTTTGTTAGCTCGCAGTCACACAACTAGTAGGCTGTGTTCAAACCCAGGCTATCAGACTCTAGGGTATGAGATCTTAACTATTACTATTATTAAATTCCTGGGTTTTCCATTTTTTTCTTTATGTCTACATCACATGTCTATGAAAACTTTTTGTAAATCCTAAAATGGGAGCATCTACTATACAGTTTTTGTTTTGGAATGCTTCTGTTTTTTATTTATTACAAGTATTCTGTCACATTAAAATGTTGTCATAAAATTATTTGTTCAGTACAAACAGTCTTCCAATAAGGGTGTCCTATCTTTGAACTTGAATAAAACAAGTTGTGTACGTGATACAGCTTTAAATATTTTCTTATTTTGAAGTATGGTTGATGCCATTATGTGTGCAAAAGAGTTTTGGGTAAATGGCTGCTGTGGTACCTTCTAGATGGGGCCAAAAGTAATCAGTTTATCATAGCCTGATATCTTTCGCCATTGACAATCACAGCTTCTCATCATTTATCTTGGCAAAAATAAAGACCAATGATTCCCCCAAACCAAAATCCACACCAAATGGTAACTTTGGAGGGATAAAGTGGGCATTCTTCTATCTCCACTGGGTTCTCATGGTTCCAAATGTGACAGCTTTGTTGTTAACAAAGCCAATCACCCAAAAACCAGCCTCCTCACTGAAGGTGATTTTTCAACCAAAAGCAGTCAACTTCCAATTGCTCTAGAGCCCAGTCAGCAAATGTATGCCACAGTCCATGGTCCCTGGACTTCTTTTCTTGAGTTAAAACAATTTTGTAAGGGTAGCTTCAGGTCCAGATGCAAAATCCACCAAATTGTGGTCAACTAAAGGCCCAGTTCTTATGCTCGGCAAGAAACTGATTGGGATGGATTTTCACGTACACTCTGATGAATGGTAGCCAGGTTTTCATTGGAACACACAGTCCACTGAAGCCTAGCCATTGTCCGATCAGCAACAGTCCCAGCTGTCTCAATTTTTTTTTATTGTGATTAAGTGAAAGTTTGCTTATAGTTCAAGTCAATTTTCCACACCCACCTCTCTGCAGGAAACTTCAGTGGCATAATGAGGTCAGCAGTCCAAGTCTGCCAGGCGCTCCTTGAAAACTCCATGGGGCAGTTCTACTCTGTCCTACGGGGTCGCTATGAGTCAGTATCAACTCGACAGCAGCAAGTACGGTTTGGTTTAGTTCCTCTCTGCAACTCTATCTGCTCTCCTCACCCTGTGGCAACACACTTTTCTTTTTCACTCTACTTCTAGTATCCACCAACCAACACTTGTCCCCTCCTCTCTACCCTCTCCTCTCTGCTCTAGAAGGAAACCAGTAGGATAGCCCCATCAAATTTTCTGATTAACCACTGAATTGTTCTCACGGTGGGATGATTACGTACATCATAAGTCTCACATAACACACAAAACGTTTGGTGAACAGAACACCCATTTTGACAACAAACAATAATTTCTAAATGTTGTAGAATCATGTAACTTTTCATGGCTGTTTGTCAAGACTAATCAAAAAAACCTGATAAATACAGTCACTGCAGCCTCACAAATACGGCTGCTGTGAGCTGTCAAAAGTAGGACATCCTTATTGGAGGACCCTTTATATTTACCAAGTGCCTACAATGTACTAAAAACTAACCTAGGCACTAGACCTAAAGCAGTGAACAAAACAAAGTTTCTGTCTTTAAATAACTTCCATTCGGGTAGGGTGGACAACACAAACCAATACATTTAATATCTCAAGTGGTGATAAATGTTACAAAGAAAAATAAATTAGGCAGGATAGAGAGCAGGGGAACAATGCTATTTTCTGTAAGGTATAATAGTTATAACATCATGATTTAATTGATCTTTTAAAGGACATTTCAATTGCTTCTAACTTTTCACTAATATCTGCTACTATACTGAGAGAAACTCGTCTGAACAACTCTAATTATTCCATTATAATATATATGTACCTTTAAAGGGTGATGCACCTTGTTAAACTGCTCTCTAGAAAAACTAGAGTAAATTATACTACCACCACTAATACAAAACGTTACGATCCCCTTCACTGAGAGCAGAAACGCTGGTGGCGTAGCGGTTGAGTGCTATGGTTGTGAACCAAAAGGTCAGCACTTCAAACCCTCCAGGTGTTCCTTGAAAACTCTATGGGTCTGCTCTACCCTGTCTACAGGGTTGCCAGGAGTCAGAATCAACTTGAAGGTAGTGGGTTTGGGTTTGGTCATTGTGGGTATTACACAAACAAAATAAAAGCAAAACTATGGTCACAGGGGAAAGCAAAGTATTATCATTGGCTAACTGGCATTTTTATAATAAAACCACTGTTGTTTACATTCCAAGCAGCTTTTCCAGCTTATCATTATCTGCCTTTCAGTTTGTAGTTTTTTTGAATTGTTACACTTTCTTCACTTTTATATACTTACAGCATCTACTAACTTATTTTTTCTTCAGGACTTCATTTAAAAATCACCTAAAATTTTTTGGAACACGGTAAAATAAAAACAAAATCTCCCTCTACATATTTTCAAACAAAATGATTGTTTTTAAAGTCTGTCAGCAGATAAATGGCTATTTCTTACTCCTTCAAATACTGTGAAAAAGACAAAACGGAAAACTTAGATTATCCAATTCTATGAAATTTTAAAGGACTCTTACCTCGACCCAAAACACAAATAGCCATTAAGTTGGATGAATAATAAGTAGAATGGAATTTCAGTAGTTCTTGTCTTACATCAATGCCTTCTTGGTTTGGTCTTGTCTCTAAAGTATATTTGTTACCTGAAGCAGAGGAAAATGCATTTACAGATGCAGCAAAAAAAAAAAAAAAAAAAAGCATATTTTGAAGTTTTAGACTTTGGTATGAGATGAACTTTCATAAAGCCTTTTTTTTAAAAGTTCATCTTATACCAAGTTGTTAGACCTCAGTATAAGATGAACTTTTTAAAAAAAGGGTTCAAATGTACACAGATAACTCATCAAAAATGCTTGAACACAAGCACGGTAAACAGAATAGCATAGGATAAACTAATAACACTTAAATTACAGAGTTTTCCCTAAGGAACTTCAAGCACTTTATAGAAACTGTACTTAAAATCCCTGCAAAGACTGTTGGTATCACAAGCACGTACAAGACAAATGAGACCCACGTGCCCCCATTCACACCTATTGTTAATTTTCAATTCCCCATGTGCTCTATAATTAATTGAGCAGAGTCACTGGAGGAGCCCTCTGGAACTTGCCAAGTTATTTGTGAAAAAAAAGTTACTATTTTTGGCTGAAGCGTTAAATTTGTGATGTGAATTCTCAAAGATCTAATCTAGGCTGGTAAAAATATGATGCAATGCTATTTTTATAAATTGCAAATGATAATACATATGCACTGTATACCACTTTTCTAAAATTTTAATAACCAGCTGAACTAGGGTAAAACATTCATGTTAAAAACAAACAAGTAAACTCTCTAAATGCTGTATTTCCACAAAAGACTTCACACTTCAAGGATTGAAGATGGAAATCCATGATTGGTGTTTCTCTGCAAATGGCATCTTGACTGGAACTATCCCAAGATCCTAGAATTAACAACTTTTAACACTAGCCCTACTTACATTACTAACCAGGCTCTTGTCTTTCATCTTCAAAGATATAACTATTGCACAACATGTTTTTGACATATTTTTTCCCTTGCATTTTTAAATGCCTTAATAATTGGCCTTCTTTCACTAGGCCACCAGATGGCGTCCTCACACCCAGACACAGAACTGACCCAAGATCACACCTCAAAACACCTGAATCAATAGATCTAATGACGTTACAGAATGTGGAAGAAAACAGCGTAGGAAGTGCTCATTCACCCTTTTCCAGTCATAAAACCATCAGCTGTATTAACACTCGCTGCAAGTTGTCTACTAACTTTTCAGCTTTTTAACTAAGTTCTTTCAATTTCTTTTAAAGATCCACTTCGATTCCAGATTTGCTCTATCTAAGCTCCTAAAACATACCCTCATTCTACCTGTGGGGTTCAGGTACTGTCTAGAGTATCCAGAGTCCCAACCTTCAGTGAAAAAAAAATGCCTTTTTGCCATGGAATTGTTTGACATTCTCTCATAACAAAGCAAAATCTGAGTGCCTCCCGTTTTTACTAAATGAAGATTCTGAAAGCCTCAGTTCCACAAAGACTTGCCCTTCGGAGCTTTCTTAGTCCTTTCGTAGTGTCAATCTCAGATTTCTACAATGTGTGAACTAAGATGGATAAAATAGGACACCCGATTTTAGAGGAATTAAGTTTTTCTTTCAACATACCATAAATGTGATCAGTGTCAGACCACAATCAGATTTTCAGTGTAAATATGATGTGATTTACGTATCCACAATCTAGTGACTAACCTGGTTTGATGGGGTTGGAATCTCAATTCAAAGGCTGCAAAGACCATGATCATGGCCTACATTTAGAACTTGTCATTCTTTGAGGTTGAGACCAGCTCTAGCACAGCAGGCCTTGAGTTTGATGTTCCTGAGTATTTTACCATTCCAATTGCTACCCTTTATCTCTGGGTGCATTTTAAACACAGAGATAAAGCAGGAACACAGTGTTACACAAAATACACACAGACAGGCATCACTGGCAATGCTGTATTAACATGAGTCAAAAGAATACAATGGAATACTACACACCAAAAAGAATGAATAACAGACCACCATGCATAGCAGTCTGGGCAGCTCTCACAGGCCTAAGGCTGGGTGAAACAATCCAGACACAAAACAGTATATACTGTACCACTTCATTTAGATAAAGCTTAAAAACAGGCAACACTGATGTGGGTTTTTGGAAGTCAGAATAAAGGTTACTCATCAGTAGGTGAACAGCACATGCAAAGGAGCAGAAAGAAAAGCTAATGAGGTGCCCGTAACGGTATGTTTCTTAACCAAGTGTTGGTTCATGGGTTGCTCAGTTTTTGAAAATTCACTGAGCTACACATAAAAGATAGTGATGTAGTCATTCAATGGATTCTCCAAATAGCATTGAGTGAAAAAACAAATACGCTTTGTCAGTGTCAAACACATTTTTCTGTGTATCTATTGTATTTCAACAACAAGTTAAACGAAAAACTGGCCAAAGAAGCCACAGCCAACAGCAACCTGGCTCATCTAAAACACTCTAATAACACTAGCTCTTTGGCCAAATTACTCACTGCAGCCTTGGCCACACTGCCTGAGAACTGGCTTCTAGTCAGAAACAGATACTATTCTATGAATCTACACAGTCATTTCTTAGCTGCCTATCTGTTTTCAGTCTTTCTAATACATGATAATAGCAGGAAACTGTAGTCCATTTGGGAACACAGCACAGAACGACAGTCTCACATGCAAACCAGCTCCTGAATTAGGAGGAGGAAGAGGTCCTCCATTGTGACTATCCTAAGGCCAGGGTAGTGAGCTCTCAACACAACACTAATGGAGAAACAATGGATACCGCTAGGTACAAATGAGCCAGAGTCAAGCTTGCTATTAAGTGTAATCTTTCGGAGGTAAACCCTTTAGTGAGTGTTTACTAAAAATAGGAAGGCTAAGTAAGTTTTATTTTCTCTGTTCTATTTATTTTTTAGTGGAAGGTTTCAACAAATACATGAGATGAAGGGACAAGCAAAATACAATACATGAAATTCAATAATCTGTCCCTAAACTACCGAGCGTACTCTGACACTATCACTCCATGATCCCTGGAAAGGGGGTGCAGAGGAACAGACACGGGCTTCGGCGCTGGTCATCATCCAGGTCAGTCATCCCATCTTAGGCCCACTCTTCTATCCTGACATTGGCAGGCTTACAACAAAGTAGGAAAAAATATTATATATATATGTAGAAAAATATATATTAAAAAGCATAAAAGTAATATACACAGAATGGCAAAGTAACATACACAGAATGGCAAAAATTTGAAAGTTTCATTATACCAAGTGTTGTTTCAACTACGGAAAAATAAGAACTTAAAAACATTACTTAAGAACATATAAAATGAATCAACCACTATAACAATCTGGCAATATCTATCAGTTCTGTAGGAGAAAGACTTGGGAATTTGCTTCCATAAAGATTATAGTCTAGGAAGCCAAATGCTATGTACTGATCTTTTTGAATGCTAGGTATTTCATAACAAGCCTGTAAAATTTTTAAGGTATTTAATAAAATATCTGACACCCTGCTTGCACAGTGGTTAAGAGTTTGGCTGCCAAACAAAAGGTCAGAGATTGACTCCACCAGCTCCTCCTTGGAAACCCTACGGGGCAGTTCTACTCTGTCCTAGAGGGTTGCTATGAGTTACAATCAACTCAAAATCTACAGGTTTGGTTTCAATTAATACGTGATGTATAGCTGAAAATAAACAGCAGCTAATGTTGTTTTGATCTAAACTATAAGAAGGACTCACGGCTTCTGGGTATATCATTACACAAAAAAGGCAAATATAGTTACTGTACCTCTAAAGGAGGGCAGAAAGCATAGTAAATGACCCAGCTGACCTCTCTCACCTAATAACCCATGTGTGGAGAACAATATGAATATGGCTGGGATGACAAATACCATTTTCATTTCTAGATATATACTGTCCTAATTTAGTGGTAACTCAGGTGGGTCATTTGTATCAAACTAAGATGGTGCTACCCAAATCTGGAATGCTACCTCTCTGGCTCTGTCACCATTAGAGAAAACTCGAGAGTAGACTGAGGAAATCAGGGATGTGGACTGACTACAACCTTTTTCACCCTGGGCCTGTTGGGAGACAGCACTACGTGGACGGCTCGGAGATTCAGGGATTCTTGTACAGACTCCACCGGATACTAATTAAACAACCTGGGAAAACTCACCAAGTATCCGAAGGGGTCATTTATTTCACCTGTAAAACAGTGGAAATATAGCCTAATGGTTAAGACCATGGGCTCAATCTCTGACTCCTCCATCTCCTAACTGTGAGACACAGGCAAGTTCTGTAATGTCTCTAAACCCATTTACTTACCTGATAAAATAATAAAAGAACCTACTTCACAGGAATGTTGAAAGAATCAAATGAATAATCTGTGTTAAGGCTCAGCACAGCAACTGTCAGATAGTAATTAATCAATTACTGGCTTAGGCTGTAAAGCTTAAGAAAAGTGATAATGGATGTGAAGAGGGTTTTGTAAATTGTAAAAAATCCAGTAAAAGCTATTTTGTATTTTGATTGTAATAACTTTTTCAAAATTCTATTTAGAACAAAACAAACTTCAGAGGCTCAGTACTAAAGTATAAGAATGCTGGGAGGGGGCGGAGTCAAGATGGCGGACTAAGCCCACATCTCTTTCTATCCCTCTGGAAACCAAGACCTGAACTGATAATCAAACAGAGCCTTCTGATCACCTAATCAGCCTCAGGACACGCCACAGAGCTGTTAATTGGGACTTCATACTACTCAGCGAAAAACCTCCTCTCTTTCGCTGACTCCCGCTCCCGGCTAGCCCCGGCTCTCACGGAGGGAAGGTAAACGCACCACTTTGACTTTTTTTTCCCTTTGTCTCGGCTGGTGGGCAGAGCTGGGTCTTGCCTGGCAGCTGGACTCAGACGTGCTACTGAGGGGATAGGCAGGTGAAATTCCCATATTCCGAGAGCCAGGCTCGGGACTCTGTTAATCTAGCCACGTTAAGCCTTTCGTTTAGTAGCTGCCTCAGTGGGGTTTGTGCGGAGCTCTGCGGTCAGGGTGCGGGATGCCATGTTGGTAGAGATTTTAGCGGGACCTCGTTCTTAGCCTGGGAGCCAGTGCCTGCAAACGGGACAGCACTTCTCCAACAGAAAAGTAGTGATTTTGCACAGTGCTGCCTACGTCAGGGGCCCTGAAACAGAAGCAGAGGAATCACTGCCTCTGGGCACCTTTAGCCCCTCTGTCTGCTGCCTGAGTGGAGGATGCCATCTTGGATACGGTGGCCGCAGCTGGACCTAATTCTTAGCTTGGGAGCCAGAGCCGGCCCACAGGAGAGCGCCTTCCTATCACAAAACCAGTACTCGACGCAGTGTTGGATAAGGCTAGGCCCTGTCAGCAGAGGCCACCAGTGCAGTAGCATTGCTGTATTCTGAACTAGTTTGTTATCATCTGGGGTTGGATATAGTGGTGCTTACTTTGTCAGATGAGAAGAGGGATCTCTACACCTGAAAATCTAACTGACTTGTGAACTGGTGAGGTACTTTTTGCTCTACATTTGATGACAGCCTAGAGAAACATTTGCAATCCATTCTCACAGTACCTCTTCCAGCCTCTATATACTCACATGGGACCCAAAAAGCAACAGACAATTGTGGCATACAAGCAATCACTCATGGCTTCAGAAGGCTCCCAAACAAAGCAACCAAGGAGTTTTCCAGATGAAGAAACTTTTATGAAAGCATCAGGAAGTGAATACAAATTGATTATATACAGAGCCCTTCTAGACCTTATACAAAATGCAGCAGAACAAAGCAAAAAATTAAGCAAGTTGTTCGATCTGATGGAACACCAGTACTCTGAAATCCAACAGATCAAGAAGAAAATCAAAGACATAGAAACTTCCATGCAAAGCCAAGAAAACAGAATGGAACAAATGGAAAAAAGAATTTCTGACTTGGAAGACAGAGCTACTGATGCCAGCGTCTATGAGCAGAAATCAGAAAAAAGAAACAAGAAAAATGAAGAAACATTAAGAAGCATGTGGGACTCTACTAAGGGGAACAACTTTCGATTAATTGGAGTCCCTCAACAGGGTGAGACATCTGAGAACACAGAGAGTATTGCTGCTGAGCTGCTGAAAGAAAACTTCCCAGAAATCATGAAGGAAGAGAATATAGACATCTCAGATGCATATCGTAGGCCACCCAATATAGATCACAAAAGAAGGACTCCAAGACATATTATAATCAAGCTTAACAAAATGAAACATAAGCAGCAACTCTTAAAGGCAGCAAGACTCAAGGCAAAGCTATCATTCAGAGGGAAACCCTGTAGGCTCTCATCAGATTTCTCAGCAGAAACCATGCTGGCACAGAGACAGTGGCATGACACATTCAAAGTCTTGAAGGAGAAGAACCCCCAACCAAGAATTATATATCCTGCAAAACTGTCTTTCAAATACAAAAATGAAATTAAGACATTCCCAGATAAACAGAAACTCAGAGACTTTGTAAAAACCAAACCCAAACTACAAGAAATACTGAAAGAAGTTCTTGGCTTTGGCTTAGAGGAACGAAACCACTAACTTTATATTTTAGAACTACACACTAATCAGTCAATACTCTACTCATTTAGGGAAGGCTCCAGCTTTGATATGGAAAGAAGCAATCCAGTGATCATCATTAAAACTATGGTGTCATCATAATAAAAAGAGGGATGTACTACAGTCGTTATAGTCCTTCCAGATGGAGAGGAAGATGACAAGAGTGGTAGTCATTAAAATTGGGTTTATAAATAGTTTATTAAGGGGTTCACAGGGGCAGCTGTAAAGCACAACAAAGATGTATCATACCATTTCAAGAAATCTAACCCAAGAGTCTCAACAACTATAAAACCAGCTCTGAAAAAGGTGAAAAATCAACTCACAAAAAAGAATGTTCCAGAACAGACTAATAAGAACAACAGAGAAAACATCAACATAAAAATAAACATATCACAATGGCAGCAGTGAACACATACCTATCAATAATTACATTGAATGTGAATGGACTGAATGCTCCAGTAAAGAGACAGCGAGTGTCATCTTGGATCAAAAGACACGATCCATCCATATGTTGTCTACAAGAAACTCACTTGAGACCTAAACTGAAAATTAAAGGATGGAGGAATATATATCAAGCTAACAATGAACAAAGAAGAGCAGGGGTGGCAATTACAATCTCAGACAAAATAAATTTTAATGTCAAATACACCATCGTGGACAAAGATGGTCACTATTTATTGCTGAAAGATTCAGTACACAAGCAAGACTTAACTATATTAAATATTTATGCACCTAATGCCAGAGCACCTAAATATGTTGAAGAAACACTGACTACGCTCAAAAGAGAGTTAGATGACTCCACAATAATAGTGGGAGACTTTAACACTCCACTCTCATTACTAGACAGATAATCTAGAAAAAAGCTCAGTAAAGATACAGAAGACCTCATTGACACAATTAACCAACTAAATCTCACTGATATATACAGAACTTTCCACCCATCAGTAGACAACTACACCTTCTTCTCCAGTGCACATGGAACATTCTTCAGAATTGACCACGTGAAAGGCCATAATGCAATGCTCAACAAAATCCATACCACTGAATTGCTGCAAAGCATCTTCTCAGATCATAAAGCCATCAAAGTTGAAATCAACAGCAGAAAAAACAGAGATAGAAAGTGGAACTCTTGGAAACTGAACAACATCTTGCTCAAAAAAACATGGGTTATAGAGGAAATCAAGGATGAATTGAAGAAATTCATGGATTCCAATGAGAACGCAAACACTTCCTACCAGAACCTATGGGATACAGCCAAAGCAGTGCTCAGAGGTTTGTTTATCTCCATAAATGTATACATCTCGAAGGAAGAAACAAAACAAATCAAGGAACTAACTCTACAGCTTGAACAAGTAGAAAGAGAACAACAGAGGAACCCCTCGGGCACCAGAAGAAAGGAGATCATAAAGATTAGAGCAGAGCTAAATGAAGTAGAGAACAGAAAAACAATTGAAAAATTGAAAAGACCAAAAGCTGGTTTTTTGAAAAGATCAACAAAATTGATAAACCACTGCCTAAACTTACTAAAGAAAAGCAGGAAAGGAAACAAATAACCCAAATTAGAAATGAGAGGGGAGATGTCACCACAGATGCAACAGAAATCAAAAATATCATAACAGAATACTATGAAAGACTGTACTCTAACAAATTTGAAAACCTAGGGGAAATGGACCAATTCCTTGACTCATACCACCTACCCAAATTATCACAACATGAGGCAGAACAACTTAATAAATCCATTACAAAGGAAAGATTGAAAAGGTCATCAAAACACTGCCAACCAAAAAACGTCCCGGCACAGGTGGCTTCACGGCAGAATTCTACCAAGCATTTAGAGAAGAGTTATCCCCAATACTACTGAGACTATTTCACAGTATAGAAAGGGATGGAGTACTCCCAAACTCATTCTATGAAGCCAGCATAACCCTGATACCTAAGCCAGGGAAAGATCCAACAAAGACAGAGAACTACAGACTGATATCACTCATGAATCTAGATGCAAAAATCTTCAACAAAATTCTTGCCAACAGAATACAACAACATATCAAGAAAATAATCCATCATGACCAAGTGGGATTCATACCAGGGAAGCAAGGCTGGTTCAACATCAGGAAAACAATTAATGTGATAAATCACATAAATAACACAAAACACAAGGATCACCTGATTTTGTCCACTTATGCCGAAAAGACATTTGATAAAGTTCAACACCCATTCATGCTAAAAACTCTTTGCAAAATGGGCATAGACGGCAAATTCCTCAACACAATAAGGGCCATTTATACAAAGCCAGTTGCCCACATCATCCTGAATGGAGAGAGACTGAAAGACTTTCCCTTGAGATCAGGAACTAGACAAGGATGCCCACTCTCACCTCTCCTTTTCAACATTGTGCTAGAAGTTCTAGCCAGAGCAATTAGACAAGACGAAGAAATAAAGGGCATCTGCATCGGCAAAGAGGAAGTTAAAATCTCCCTGTTTGCGGATGATATGATTGTATATGCAGAGAACCCCAAGGAATCTATAAGTAAGCTACTCAAACTGATAGAAGAGTTCAGCAAAGTCTCAGGATACAAGATACACATAAGTAAATCAGTAGGATTCCTTGACACCAACAACGAGACTGTTAAGGAGGAAATTATCAAATCAATACCATTTACGATAGCCCCTAAGAAGATAAAGTACCTAGGAATTAATCTAACCAGAGAAACAACAGACCTTTACAAAGAGAACTACAAGCCCTTACTACAAGAAACTAAAAGAGACTTAGATAAATGGAAAAACCTACCCTGCTCATGGATAGGAAGACTTAACATTGTGAAAATGTCTATTTTACCCAAAGCAATTTATTTATATAATGCAATCCCAATACAAGTTCCAGCATCATTTTTTAATGAGATGGAGAAACAAATCACCAATTTTGTTTGGAAAGGGAAGAAGCCCCGGATAAGTAAGGTACTACTAAAGAAGAAGAACACATTGGGAGGCCTCTCATTACCCGACCTTAGAACATACTACACTGCCACAGTGGTCAAAACAGCCTGGTACTGGTACAAGAACAGACAGATCGATCAATGGAACAGAATTGAGACCCCAGAGATGACACCATCTGCCTATGAACAGTTGATATTCAACAAAGGCCCTAAGACATTAAACTGGGGTAAAAACAGTATCTTCAACAAACGGTACTGGCAAAATTGGTTATCCATCTGCAATAAACTGAATCAAGATCCATATCTTACACCTTATACAAAAACCAACTCCAACTGGATAAAAGACCTAAATATCAAACCTAAAACGATACAGCTCATCCAAGAAAAGGTAGGAACAACAATGGAAGTTTTAACACACAATGAGGGCAGACTCCAAAATCTGTCAAAGAATCCTCAATCAACAGAAGAGAAAGTAGGTAAATGGGAACTATTAAGAATCAAACACTTTTGCTCATCCAAAGACTTTATTAATAGAATTAAAAGAACACCCACAGAGTGGGAAAAAATATTTGGCAACTCTATGTCAGACCGACGCCTGATCTCCATAATCTATAAGATACTGCAAAATATCAATAAGAAGAAGATAAACCATCCAATTAAGCGATGGGCAAAGGAGATGGACAGACACTTCACTAAAGAGGAGATCCAGGCAGCCAAAAAACACATGCGGACATGTTCACAATCTTTAGTTATTAAAGAAATTCAAATCAAGACAACAATGAGATACCATTTCACCCCAACAAGACTGGCCATGATCCAGAAAACACAAAACAAGAAATGCTGGAGAGGCTGTGGAGAAAGTAGAACCCTCCTACACTGTTGGTGGGGTTGCAAAATGGTCCAGCCTCTTTGGAAGGCAATCTGGCGCTTCCTTAAAAAAATGGATATCAATATACCATTTGACCCAGTAATTCCACTACTTGGAATATATCCTACAGATTCAAGGCCTTTCACACCAACGGACACATGCACCAGAATGTTTATCACGGCACAGTCCATGATAGCAAAAAGATGGAATCAATCCAGATGCCCAACAATAGAAGAATGGATAGGTAAACTATGGTACATATACTCAGTGGAGCACTACGCAATGATAAAGAATAACGATGATTCCACGAAACATCTCCTAACCTGGTTTCAACTGGAAGACATTATGTTGAGTGAAAGTAGTCAGCGACAAAGGGACAAATACTGTATGAGACCTCTACGATAAGACCTCAAAAACAGACTTGTGTATAGAAGAAAAGACTCTTTGACAGCTGCAAGGGAGGGGAGGGAGGAAGGGTTGGGGGGGAGGGTTTAGTTTAGATAGTTACTAGAAATCTAGTTGGGAGAAAGCGGTGATAGCACACATTAGAAACAAGAACAACATTAAGTGGACTTCAGCATAACTTGAGTACTCCTTCCATCTTGACTCAATACTGCAAGGATAGAGTAGCTGGGGCAGGGGGCAGGGGACCATGCTCTTAGGCAAATTCCAGGCCAGTTGGCACAATTAGCGTTTTGCTAAGAGAGCTCTCTGCACCCCACATTGGTGAGTGGCGTCTGGGGTCTTAAAAGCTGCCAAGCTGCCATCCGAGGGCACAGCAAATGGTCCCAACTCAGCAGGAACGGATGCTCACCGAGGACCAAAATGACATGCGGTAAAGACAACCGAGAAGACAGAGAGACCCACAAGAGTGGGTGCCTACATCGACTTGGGACCAGAAGAACCGGATGGTGCCGGCCACCACCAGTGATAACCACGATGGAGCTCACAGAGAGGAATCTCACTGGCAACACATGAATAAAAAGGGGTGCATCATGAGATCTCCACTAAAAGACCTCAATTGATGGTCTAGCGTTTTTGGGGTTCCTCTGAGAGTATGGCCCCCTGCCCTGATACTGCCCTTTCCCATAAATTATAACAAAGGTCCACTCTTTGAACAGGAATGGATTGGACTTGGCAATGCAGAGTGACCATATATTGGAAGCACTTTGTGGTTCTATACATCTACAGGATATCATCTCGCTGACCTCTGGCTGGAGGAAGGGGAGTGGATGGAGAGGAGGGGAAAGGAGGTTGTTCGGAGGATGAGACGTGTATGGAGCAGAGAGGAATAGTGTGCAGTCACCGGACAGGGAGAGCAGTGGAAGCTGCATATAGGGGGGCATGTAAATTTATATGTGAATGTACATTTTCACTCAGTTATGTTAAATAAATAAAAAAAAAAGAATGCTGATTCTCAAGGAAATAAAGTTAATTTCCATGGAAAACTCTGAAGCTTGAAATGTATTTCTTAGACTCAATGACGAGTGTGTTTTAAATTTTAGAGCTTTATCTTAGAAACTAGATGTGTCTGCAACTGTACATCTGATAAGGCTCTTAAGAAATGCTGTTCTGCTATCATAACCATGACAATCTTAAATGTTCTCTGAAAGCCAGAGGTTCTGAAAGTTAGGTTAATATATCTACAGTGACTGACTGGGAATTATTAAAACTTAAAAAAAAAAGTCTTCTTCCTATAGCAATCTTCTAAAAATCACGGAGACTAAAGTGTCTGGAGACATGTGATTTTTCCTACAAAATTACATAGGACAATTCCCACGCAGCTGGCTAAGTACATGAAAGTACAAGAGTTATGGGAGAGAAGGGAAAGGGAAAATCTCTTACAGGCCATAATAAAACACCTGTACCCTTGATTTGGTTTTAGTAGTTCTCAATAAATTTCTGCTTTTCAAAAGACGTATATCCCAGCAAGGAAAAGAAAAAGAACAAAAATCTATGGAAAATTTTAGAGAATAAAAAGTACGTTGAAACATATCAAATATTTTTATACTCATGAGTTCACTGTAATACTAAAAAAACTCAAATTGGTCACCAATGAATGTGTTGAAAATTGACAGATGAAGAAAAGGAATCAAATATTTGTCCTGCCTTTCCTACAGTGACTGAACTATAGAAAAGTTACTCTGTTACTTTTCCATAGTAACTGAGTAATCAAAGAGTAGAAAGGGTATTTTCTTCTTACAGCAGTATTTAAACTAATCAATAGAGAAGACATGATAATTAGAATTGATGTACTGAGGGTCAATGGTTGCAACATTACAAATAGAGCCAAGGAGACATTATGTGCCCCTAGATGGAAGAATACACCCCATCTGTGAAGTATTGATTTAAAAAATAAAGTCAAATATGAATGCTGAATATACCTCCAAATCCAAACATTATTTTACGAAAATACAGAAAACGCATGAACATGTTAAACTATACTGTAAGGGACCCAATCAGCAAAATTCAGGAAACTATACAGAACAATCAACTTAATTCCTCAGAACGAGTCAAGAGCAACGGCGTTAGGGAAAGAGACAAAGAGTGAACCTGTAGATCCAAAGAGACTTAAAAGATCTATCATTGAATCCCTTAATGTTTGAAACTTATTTGGATCCTGATACAAACTTAAAAAATTATGATTTCTATGAGGCACCCAGAAATTTAACTACTAATTCTATATTTGATTATATTAATGACAATGACAGGGTTTCATTCAGTTGTGCACGAGTTGCCTTGAATTGGGGGCTAATGAAGACAGCTGACAACAAAGAGACAGATAATGAAATACTTATGGATGACATGACTCACCTATGATCCTTTTGCATGCATGTGTATGTGTATACATATGTATGTATGTATGTCTATATACATACAGGAATGTGGATGTGACAGGAATGCCCAGGGGCAGAGTGAGGGACACATGTTGTTAGTTGCTGCCAATTCTGATCTCACATGAACAGAGTACAATTACTCTATGGGATAGCATTAATAACAGTATTTTGTCTAATTTTGTGCATGCTAGAAATTCTTCGTTAAACAAAGATTTTTAAAAACAGAATAATAAGAAAAATAATCAACTTTTATTAGATTATGATTTTGTGTTATTATCTTCATCTCAGGATCAGAAATCAGTCTTCACTATTTTCTTGTTCATATTACACAACTTCTTATTTTAACATAGTATTCCTACTTTGTGTTCCTTCCAACTTTGCAAATATATCCTTTGTTACCACAAAATTATTCTAACTCATTTTCTCCAAAAGACTTGCTCCTCAGTCCTTTATTCTTGTTACAGTTTGGGGATTAACCTAACAGCACAATGAATGTAGGCTTTGTCCAGACACACTTCGTATCGTTTCCCATAATCTACAGATATTTCCACTGTACCCTACTTCTCCTATCTTTGTCTCACCAGTAATGATATGAAACTTTGGCCAAATTATTCTCTGTATCAGTTTCAGCACCTGTCAAAGAGGATGATGAAATGTCAGTATTGTAATGAATGTTAAAAGAGATATATTACGTGGAACACCAGTACAGTGTGTTCTAATAGTACCCATACAATAAATACTAGTGTCTTTCCGTGTTCCCCTTAAAATGGCTCTCTGTTCTTTCTGCTTAAGAAAATTCTAATCATCCTTCTAGGAGAATTCAAATGGTATCTCCTCAGAGATATCAGGGAATTCAATTTTAGGTAACCCTGAAAAAAAAGAAAGACTAGAATGGGGGTTACAAGCATCAGTTGTGGAGTTAGACTTTGTGGGTTCAGATCATGACTACAGCATTTAAAAGCTGAGTGACCCTGGGCAATTTAATTACCTTCTCTTAAGTCTTAGTTTACTCATCTATAAGAAGGAATCAATAGAGTACCTATCTACCAGAGTTACTGTGAGAATTAAATCCAGGTACAGTGCTCAGCACAACACTCTATAAAAGCCTGTAATGACGATGAAGAAGAAGAAAAAGAGCTTCCAAATCCAAATCTGACAGCATATGCAAGTGAAATCCTGGACCACCTGGCCTTACCAACTAAACTACAAGCACCTTGAATGCAGACATTGGTTATGCTTCTTTGCATGTTCAAATACATGTTACAAGTAACTTGCTGCCATCCAGTCATTTCCAACTCATAACTACTTCATTGGATACAGCAGAACTGCTCCTACGGGGTCTCCAAGACTGTAAATCTTTACAGAAACAACATGCCCACATCCTTGTCCTGTGGAATAGCTGGTAGGTTCAAACTGCAGACATTCTGGTTAGCAGCCAGGTGCTTAACCACTGCACCATCAGGGCTCCCTACTTTATAAGGAGGGCAACTAAAAGTAAACAAACAAACAAAATATAAACCAACAAAAAAACCTCATCAACTGACAGATAATTTGAACTCACTTATTTAACATTCTACTCAAGATTCTTACAATCCCATGGTACTTGTTACAAGTACTACTAGAATAAACAACAAAGAAAAATGTCACCCCTACCTGAAAACGCAGCTCCACCCTCTATTCCACAGGCTCTCCTCCCACCTGGCTTTTCATCCCACCTCCACATCAAGGAGTGCCTCTTGTGTTTTCCTCACCTACTTCCTCTTGACTTCCTTATTTCCTTCCTAGCTGACTAAAACCTAGTTTCTCCACAGTACCTTTGGTACTATGCTTCAAAAAACAAAGCAGTAAATAACAACCAGAACTACATTTTTCCCTTTCCTATTCCAAACCTCAAAATCCTGCTGGCGTAGTAGTTAAGTTCTACAGCAACTAACCAAAACATCGATAATTCAAATCCCCCAAGTACTCTCTTGAAATTCCATGAGGCAGTTCTACTCTGTCCTACAGGGTTGCTATGAGTTGGAGTTGACTCAATGGCACTGGGTTTTGTTTTTTTTTTTAATTCCACACCTACTTTTCAAAATTCATCTGCTTCCACTTTTATTCCACAAGGTGATCCCCACCAAAAAAGGGAGAGATGGAGAAGAGGGCAGAGAAAAGGCATCTAATTTACATGAACTAAGAAAGTAAAATTAGCACATATGTGAATGACAAATGAAGAGAAAAAGCCAATGTGGACATCAACCATGAGTTCAAGAAGAACCAGAGACTATTTCCCTTACAGTCTACATGTGCACTACAGTCAGTTCACCAAATCCACTGACTCTTCTTCAAGCAGTTGTTGGCTGATAATCTTTCAGGGTAAGGATCCTTTCAAAGTATTGATTGACACCTAGCAATCAGGTGTTACAATACACTGTGATAAAAAACAAACAAACAAACCAACCCACTGCTGTCGTGTTGATTCCAACTCATAGCAACCCTACAGGACAGAGCAGAACTGCTCCATTGAGTTTCCAAAGCACACCTGTCAGACGTGAACTGCTGACTTTTTTTTTTTGCTTAGCAAACACAGGACTTAACCACTCTACCACCAGGGTTTCCAATATATTATAAAGCCTGCTGTAATTTCATGAGATTATGGCCTGACTTTGTGCTAACCACCTTCTATTCACTACCTTGTTTAATTCACACATCAACCTGATTAAGGGAGGAAACAAGCTTAGAGAAGAAACTTGCCAGACTCTCAGCTGGCCAGTGGTAGAACAAAGATCAAACCCAAGAATGCCTAATGTCAGAAGCCCAACTTTAAATCACCTAGGAAAATGCCATGAGCCCTGGTGGGGAAGTAGTTAAGAGCCCAGCCACATTAGCCACTCCTTGGATTTCCTACAGGGAAGTTTTACTCTATTTTACAGGATCGCTATGAGTCAGAATCAACTTGAAATCCATGTGTAGGAATATGCTAGTGGGAGCTCTAATTTCTGGCTGGGGCTAGAGGAGTCATGCAGGGATGTGACCTTAATACTCTGCAATATTTTTTCCTCCCCTTCAAAATGGGACATTGAGAGCCTGACATAACTAACTCCATGATGAACTTACAAGTTTTCTTTTGCCTGCCTTTACTTACCTTTCTGTATACTTATAAGACTATTTTGTTCTGTCCAGACACCTGTGATTTACAAGCTTCTGCAGATTAGAGCCCAGGTATCTGGCATGTATATCTTTAGCCTAGTAAGGAGATGTCCTCCATGTATCTCTTTAGACTGATAAATAGTTTCTTGTAATGAATAACTCATCTGGCCATGCCATCTGTGGGCTATGTGCCAAAAGACACTTGATGCTGCTTGCAACAGCAATATGTATGCTCTGATGTGAAATTGTTTGCCACTCCATAAAGACAGCCTGTTTTGCTGCTGGACTCCCTGTTGGTGTTAATACCTAAAGAAACATTCTGTCTTTTTCTGACTTGGGATATGTTTCACTGGTCTGACTGCTATAGGGTACAGATCCTAATTAGGCAACAGAGATTCAACAATGACAACTGTATAGATGCTGACTTAGGAAAAGGAGTCATAGTGATGCAGTGGTTAAGTGCTAGGCTGCTGAGAGGTAGGGGTCCGAACCCAGCAGCCACTTTGCAGGAGAAAGATGTGGCAATGTCCTTCTGCATAGATTACAGTCTTGGAAATTCCATGGGGCAGTTCTACTACAGAGTATCTCTGAAAACAATTTTCAAACAAGATAAATGACTCAAATGAACAAAAAACTCCTGTGAGATGTCAGAGCATGAAAACACAAGACATTAGGAGGAAGGGACAGTACTTTGAGGCTTTGTCTCATTTGGTCTGACTAAAGTTTGCAACATTGAATGTTGACCCAGGAGGTATAGGTAATCTACAGGCTTCTTCTAATGATTACACACTTGGAGAGTAAACATAAAACCGTTCTCACAATTTAAAAAAAAGTTTGTTCTCTCTTGCTGATTTTAAAAAGTAGAGCCTTCTCAAGTTTTCATTTTCCCATTTTTGTAAACATTTTGATAAATGAATATAAGAAATCATTCACATTTATTCATCTTTAACTGTCAAATCTCTTACATAAACATACAAAAGTTCACAATGAACATCCATGTACTCACCACCTGTTTTACCAAATATTCACATTCTACCACAAATATTCATATTTACTACAAATCTCCCCCACAATAATGAAACAAAAGGTGTACAGCGCCAGTCTCCTCCCTCTTTTTCTCTCCAGTAATACAAACAGAATTTTGGGTTTAATCATTCCCATACATGTTTGTATACTACTTTTATACAAAGAAATATAAACATTTACACTATCATTATATCCATTGTATATTTCTCACACCTCTTCCATTGGATTTAGTTCTAGATAACTTACAGCTTTTATTAATACTGTGAATGAGATCATTTTTCTCTAGCACTTTTCTAATTGATTATGTACTTTTGTTATATAAGAATGCAACTAATTTTAGTGTTTTTCTTCTTTCTAGCAACCTTGCTAAGTTATGACTGATCTGAAGATTTTTTTGAATATTTTTCTGCAGTCATAGAACATGGATACAAAGATGTGTTTTTCATTTCTTACATATCAAAACTTATCCTTGACTTATTATATTAATTAGGACTTATACTACAGCTGAATAAAAAACAAAGTAATCATATTGTTTTAACTGTCAACAGACAGATTTTTTAGATTTTACTATTAGTCATTATATTTGATATAGATTTAGAACGACTTAAAGAGGGCTTTGTTTTTTCTCTTTTATTTCTCAAAAGAGATTGCCTTAGCACACAACCTAATGTTTTTTACAAATTATTAATGGGGGTGGCGGAGTCAAGATGACAAATTAAAACACACGTCTCCCTAAATCCCTCTGGAAACAAAGACCTCAATTGATAATTAAATGGAGCCTTCTGGATACCTACTGAGCCCTAGGATGTGGCATAGGGCTGTTAATCTGGACTTCATTCCACTGAACACAAACCTCCTCTCTTTCACTGACCCCACCCTTGGCAAGCGTGGGCTTGCATGGACAGAAGGTAACTCACCATTTTTTTTTTCTCCTGTCTTAGCCAGCAGGCAGAGCTGGAACTTGACTAGCCGCTAAATTCAGACACACTGCTGGTGGGATTGGCAAGTGAAACTGCCATATTTTGAGAGCCCAGCTTTGGATTCTGTGCATCTTGTCATCTCTGGCCTCTCCTTCTGCCTCTGTCATATAGTAGCCGGTACAGAGATGGTGGAGAACTTGTGTGGGACACCATCTTGATCCATTGGGAGGCAGATACATCCATACAGAGGCCCCAGCTGGACTTAGTTCCTAGGCTGGGAGGGAGCACCTACCCTGGGGAGAGTGCCTTTTCGGCAGAAAAGCACTATTCTACACCATGTCACCTACAGCTGGGGCCCAGCAACAGAGGCTGTTGACTCTGTGCATCTCGGCACGTTTGGCTTCTCTTTCCACCTCCGCCAGGAAGTAACCTGGTCACAGTGAGGTGGCAAACTTGTGCAGGACACCATCTTGTTCCACTGGGAGGCGGATATACCCATACAGAAGCCTCACCTGGACCTAATTCCTGGGCTGGGAGGCAGCACCTGCCTGGAGAAGAGTGCTTTTCTGGCAGAAAAGCTTTTCTGGCAGAAAAGCACTATTCTACAGTGTCACATATAGTTGGGGCCCAACAGCAGAGGCTATCAGGGCAGTAGCTTTCTGTATTTTGAGCTAGTTTATAACATCTGGGGTTCAATATAGAGGTGCTTACCTTGCCATCTGGGAAGAGGGACCTATACACCTGAAAACCTGACTGACTTTGGAAGTTGTCAGATACTTTTTAATCTCTCATTTTAAGACAGCCTACATAAACAACTGCAGTCCATTCTCACAGCATCTCTACTGACTCACATGATGCCCCAAAAGTGAAAAACTCTGCAGAAAAGCGTAACCAAGAAATCACGCATGGCCCCCAAAAGGCCCCCAAAAGAAAACACCAAAGAGCTTCCCAGATGAAGAAACCTTTCTGAAACTTCTGGAAGGTGAATACAAAAGGATTATATATAGAGAGCCATCCTAGACCTTATACAAAAGGCAGCAGAGCAAAATGAAAAATTAAGCAAGCTGTTAGATCTGATGCAACACCAGTACTCTGAAATTCAACAGATCAAGAACAAAATCAAAGACATAGAAACTTCCATTCAAAGCCAAGAAAACAGAATGGAACAAATGGAAAAAAGAATTTCTGACTTGGAAGACAGAGATACTGACTCCAACATCTATGAGGAGAAATCAGAAAAAAGAAACAAGAAAAATGAAGAAACATTAAGAGTCATGTGGAACTCTATTAAGAGGAACAATCTACGATTAACTGGAGTTCCTGAACACGGCAAGACACCTGAGAACACAGAGAGTACTGTCGCTGAGCTGCTGACAGAAAACTCCCCAGAAATTATGAAAGGAGAGAATATAGATATCCAAGATACATATCAAACGCCACTCAATATAGATCTCAAAAGAAAGACTCCAAGACATATTGTAATCAAGCTTAACAAAATGAAACATAAGCAGAAACTCTTAAAGGCAGCAAGACTCAAAGCAAAGCTAACATTCAGAGGGAAACCCTGTACGCTTTCATCAGATTTCTCAGCAGAAACAATGCTGACAAGGAGACAGTGGCATGACACATTCAAAGCCCTGAAGGAGAAGAACTTTCAACCAAGAATTGTATATCCTGCAAGTATCTTTCAAATATGAAAATGAAATTAAGACATTCGCAGATAAAAAGAAACTCACAGACTTTGTTAACAACCAAAACAAAGCTACAAGAAATACTGATAGAATCTCTTGGCTTAGAAGAACAAAACTACTAACTTTATATTTTAGAAGCAAACACAGGACATATCACCCAGAATCCTAATCAGTTAGGGAGGGCTCCAAACTCAAGCTATAATGCCAAGTGCAGCCAAGTGCCATTGAGTCGGATCTGACTCATGGCAACTCTATAATAGTGAAAGAAATAATTCAGTGATCATATCATGAAAACTATGATATCATAATATTAAAAAGAGGGATGTACTACAGTTGTGATAGTCCTTCCAGATGGAGAGGAAGTTGGTAAGAATGGCAGTAACCGAAATTGGGTTTATACATAGTTTATTACAGGGGATCATAGGGGCAGTCACAAAGCACAATAAAGCCAAGCCAAATGCTTTTGAGTCGGATCCAATGCACAATAAAGATGCAACTTATCAAATCAAGAAATGCAATACAGGAATCTCAACCACCACAAAACCAAGCCTGAAAAACATGAAAACTCAACTCACAAAGAAGAATGTCCCAGAACAGATTAATAGGAACAACAGAGAAAACATCAACACAAAAACAAATATATCACAACGGCAGCACTGAACATATACCTATCAATAATTACACTGAATGTGAATGGACTGAATGCTCCAGTAAAGAGACACTGAGTGACATCCTGGATCAAAAGACACGACCCATCCATATATTGCCTACAAGAAATTCACCTTAGACTTAAAGATATGAACAAACTGAAAATTAAAGAATGGAAGAATATATATCAAGCTAACAATGAATAAAGAAGAGCAGGGGTGGCAATTCTAATCTCAGAGAAAAGCGATTTTAATGTAAAATACTTCTATATGGAAGGTGGGCTTCAGAATAAACAAATCCATTATCTTTTCTCTTTGAAATGCCAATTAATGCCTATTCACCACTCCCTCTGCTTCTTAAACATTCAGACTTCTATTTGAATGGGACAACCAAAGTAAACCTGTAGGAGGCTAAGTAACTGTTTAGGTCACTGTCACAATTTTGAGAGTATCACCCTAGGGATAAATCTACAGGTGAGGGTCTTACTCCTGTGTGACAGCCTGCTTTTTGAGTAACTGGCCAAAATGCTAATTATCTGCTAAAAGGAGTATATCCTCTTCCTTCTTATTATTCTTAAACTCTAAATTCAATGCTATACCTTGCTATCCAACAAACTTACTTCATATTTAGTGACCCTTTTCCTCATATACTTAACCTTGACCTTCATCTCACGTTGGGAGTCACGAACATAAGCCTGTACACGGGAACCAGGCAGGTAACATCTGGGTGCAGGGGCATGGTTTAAGAAATAACAGGGGGTTAACTGTGGTGTAACAACTAGTTTTCAGCTCCACAGTAAGAGTTAAAAAATAATGGAGTAGATAGGGATGAGGAGTTGTGAAATCTTTTATCCTGAACTGTAAAGCACAGTACAGCACAAAGATGCCATGGTTTAAACGAGGGGAAGCAGAACAAATGCAGGAAAGGAGCTGTTGACAAACCTGTCCCAAATTTGCTGAAGGGATGTCTGGGATTCCCTGTAGCTTTTTCCAACTGAAAGAGTCTCCAGGCGTCATTCATCACATTCTTCTCATGTTCTGAATCAACTGCATTTACCTCTCTGTCTTTGCAACTCTCATCAAACAAGGGGCACAAGAAAAATTGTGCAAACCTAAGGGCACAAAACAATTAACAACTTAAAAGCTGTTATTTGAAAAGTATGTCTTTTTAAAATAATATTTTGAAACTTTGAAAGGAAACATGAATTATACATCAGAAAAAACTACCACTGTTACTAAGAAAAAAGAATATTAAGTTCTAAGCAACAGAAGTAAAATATAATATTGGACATACATAAATGCAAAGAGGTCATCTATCCTGGAGATGCTAAATAATGAATGCTAATTAATTAATAACTAATGCTAACTAATATAAAGACCAATACCAAAAAGTTAAGACAGACTTTTGGAAACAGCAGCAGCTATTTAAGATTTCAAACTGGTGTTCCAATGAAAAACTTCATCACATGGGGCTAATTCTCCAAAAAAAAGAAAGGCAGGTGAGGGCTCATATAAATTTACAGCTTCAAGTGCAACTGCACTAAGACTCAGGCAACTCAGGACGAGGCAAGTGACCTACTTTTGAAAGACTATTTGAATTTTTTTGTTTTTCCTGTTATGGAGGAAAACTCAGTAGAAAAAAATAGAATAAAAAAATCTGAAGTATTTCATAGTTTAAGGTATGATTACGGTCTTTCACAAAATAGTAAGAGAAAGGCTAGAAATTTTTTAACAAGTAGTGATTCAATAAATACAATGGTATATGACTCTAATCAATACTCTCTGGCAATGGTACCAAAGTTTAACTAAGATATCTTTAATTAATAAAGGAAATCTATGTTAGCTTGCAATTTAAGTCATGATTCATGCAGTTAATCTAAACTTTAGACCCCATCTTACAAAAACAGAATCCAGATTTCACATAGAGTCAAGAGCAGGGGCTCTTGTAAGACCACTCAGCGGGCCTGAGAGACTCTTGGTTCTATAATCATCTCAGTCTAGCTCTTAAGAAGGCCATTATCATTACTTGGTATTTATTTTAAGCACACAAATGAATTGATGACTGTTCTAAGTACTTTACACATACCAATGAAAAGGGAAACTCCATCTGTCTGGAGGATGGTATCAATGACATATGTAACAGATTTTTTCTGGACAATGTAATCCCCTTTATCTACCTTGATACATTTGCGATGGGAAAGATGCCAAATATTTACATATTATAGCTGGAGAGGCCCAGGAAAAAAGTCGTGTTTACGATATAGTATTACCAATTTTTTAAAGGAAGCTTTTATAGATGTAGTTTCTTTACTCTGAGCTAAGTAACAGATATCCTCCATCACAAACAGATCCTTTATACGAACATCTGCTGTAGTGTTTGTAAAGCAGGAAATTAAATTCAGTATATGATCCCAGGGAACTCATTAATGGAAGTCTTCTGGGAATACAAATCAAAGATGATTACCCCTCAAAGCTGCTGTCTCAAAATTGAAACAAGATAGAAGAAACAGACTACTGTGACCCAGTCATGTATCTTGAACCTTGTTAATAGTCTTTGTTCTAATGAATAAATGCAATTTATTATTTAAGAAAAAAACATAATATTAGTAATATAAATAAAATAAACAGAGCTGGAAATGACTAAGGCTACCACATCAAACTTCATTATGGGCACACTAAAAGGCTACAGAATTAGACTTTCTTGGTAACACAGAAAACTATAAAAATCTACAAAGAAAAAAATGAAACTTTGAATAATGAATCATACCACTGATATAAAAAAAAATTAGAAATGGTTAGCTGCATCCAGAATATTAAACTGGCTTAACGGAGCCTGCTCTAGAAAATACTTTCAAAATGTCCCCAGGGTTAAAACAGCAGGTCAAAACATTCTGTATCCACAAAGTACCTTGAAAAGTAAGAAAGGGTAGAAGAGAATATTTAAGATTTAGCCTTCTAGAACTGGAAATACACTTGAAAAGAGATCCACGGCACTATCACAGTGCATTCTTAGACTACTGATGCTTTTGTTCAACATGCATTTCACATTAACACCAGTTACAGTGGGAAGGACTGATGAAAAATTTACAATAAAATATTTTGTAGACCTCAAGCCTGGTTTAAAACCATGCCATTATTTTTCTTCTGCCCCAAAGTAAACACATGGCATCACTCTATTTTTTAGAAAACACAGAAAATTTTTAAAAAAAAAAACAGTTAAAATATCTTTGTTAAACTATAAAACTGTGAAGATAATCATAACGATGATGATGATGATTAATGGGGTGAGTGCACAGAGTTGGATAATTCACGGGGTATTCAACATTACCTGTCCAGGGCACCTTCTAGGTGTTCATGGGAAACATCAAAATAGTAATTGGTATGCTCTCCACTAGTAAAGGCATTTGAACTTCCTGCATGCTCACTGAGAAACTGGCTGTATTCATTTTCTTTAGGATATTTCTTTGTGCCCAAAAATAGCATATGTTCACAAAAATGACTTAAGCCAGCAATATTTGCAGGATCTGACAATGAACCTGAAAAAAAAATACATATATATAAACAAGCTTTCTTGCCATGTGAAAAGCTACTGTATACAGAGGAATCAGAGATAACATGGAATTCCCGTTAGCATGGCAGCTCCAACCAAAACCATCACAGAAAATTAAGCATAGGTGGCTCTAAAACGGTATTATCTGGAAGGTACACCAGGAGTCATAAGATCCAGATTCTAGCACCAGTCTCGACATTTACTGACCTGGTGACCCTACACAAATTACTTAATTTTCTGAGGTTTGGTAGCTCTACCAGCTGTGAAACTTGGAACACATTACATACCTCACCTCAATCACTTCTGTTTTGTAGTTAACATCTATCTTAGGGAGTACATCAGTACTAAATAAGATATTTGCAAAGAATGCTTCCTTTTACTTGGCAACAGTTACATATTAAGTGTATGATGGTTATTACCTGATTTCCTTAATTCTAAAATAGCAACCCTAAAACAAAATAAGGGAGTGTCTGGGTAGCATGAATGGTTAGGTGCCTGACTACTAGCAGAAAGGCTGGCAATTTTAACTCACTCAGAGGCACACTACTAGACAAGCCTGGCAATCTGATCCCCACAGGTCACAGCCTTGGAAACCCTATGAAGCAGCTCCACTCTGCACACATAGGATTTCCCTGAGTCAGATGCAACTAAACGGTGACCAACAACAACAAACACAAATTCTAAAATAAAATGTTTACAGAGAGGAGAAAATAAAAGACCCACTAAATATACATCATATACATAAGAAGCAAGCTGATTAAAGCAATAATGAATGTGGAAGAAATGTGCACATAAGGATCTACGACACACAGTATTATTACATCCATAAAAGTGAAAACATTAGAACTGTTATTGTAAAGGATAGGAGTAACTTCCTTGCTGCTTGGTCCCTTCAGGTGGGAAAGTAACAAGATGTCTTCGGCAAATATTTAATTACTTGACTTAGACAACTGTAGTTTACCAACAGCTGTACAGAACTACCACACAAAATAAGGTGCATCATCATAAAGGAGCAACTACCACATCTTTATCTGCAGAGTTCTATAATGGGTCAACATCAGGTCAAGGAAAAGGAACAAAGTCTAATGCATAATTTTAAATTGTACCTATATGTACATCAAGTGCTGCTGATGACTTATCTGTGGTGGGATCGCTGATGAGCAGTACTTTGATGCCATTGGCCAGCTCTAACCCACGGTATTCCCGCTTGTCCTCAGGAGACTTGGTAATGTGATTTCCTATTCTCTTGATAGCTGGGTTATTCATTTTGCTATAAGTCTTTTTTTGGAAACTGGAAAAAAAAAGGTTATTAATTGTTGAATTATGATTTTTCTTTTAAAGGACAAGAATAACACCAAGCAACCCCATACAGTACATCATCAGATTAAAAAAACTCCTGGGGAAAACTTTTTATAGCCAATCTACAAGGCATAAATTATTCTTCTCTGCCCCCTTATTCTTTCAGAGAAATGATAACAATATTATTTTTGTAGAGCCATAATTTTATTTAGGAGATTAGATGGATGAGGACTTGAGACAAGGTGGGCTGGGACACGGGTTGGTTAGCGTGCTGGTCTAAAACAGAGTTTTCAATTATCAATAACTGTTTTCACACGTATTTCAGAGCCCAGAGGCTAAGCCTGCTATTATTAGCAAGGGAAAAACACCAATCATGTAAACAAAAAATGTAACTAAAACTGTAGACGAAAAATGACCCTGTGCATTTTTTTCTCATTTGGAAGACAAAAACATTATCTGACTGCTCTTTAAAGAGAGACAGATACCCAGATTTAAAGATAAATTAAAACCTGATGTCATAGTCAATTCCAACTCATAGCTACACTGTTGGAAAGAGCATAACTGCCCCATAGGGTTTCCAAGGCTGTAATCTTTACAGAAGTAGAATGCCACCATCTTTCTTCTGAGAAGCACCTGATGAGTTCAAACCATCAATCTTTCAGTTAGCAGCTGAGTACTTAAACCATTGTGCCACCAGTGCTCCTGAAATATAGTTAACCTGTTGCTGTCGAGTTGGTTCTGACTCACAGCTATCCTACAGGGCAGAGTTGAACTGCCCTGTATGGTTTCCAAGGTTACCACGTTTACTGAAGCAGATTGCTACATCTTTCTCTTTCAGAGTGGCTGATGGGTTCCATCCACCAAATCTTTCAGTTAGCAATTGAAAACTTAACCACTATATCACGAGGGCTCCTTAAAAGTAAATTACCAAAACCCACTGCCGCTGAGTCAATTCCAACTCATAGCAGCCCTAAAGGACAGAAAAGAACTGTGCTCAGGGTTTCCAGGGAGTGGCTGGTGAATTCAAACTACTAATCTTTTTGTTAGCAGCCCAGCTCTTACACACTGTACCACCACGGCTCCAAAGATAAATTAGAGGGGACACAAATGGGCATACCATCATTCTGGACAAAATCTTTATTCTATTTTATATGTTGAAAAAAATCCAGACTTAACAGTGAGAAAAGCACAGTTTGCTTTCACTGGGGTTACTTTATCTTTGGCGTTATCTATAGCTGTGGAGTCCTGGATGGTACAAATGGCTAAGCACTCGACTAGTAGTTGAAAGGCTGACAGTGCATACTCACACAGAGGCACCTCAGAGGGCACTTTTGCTAGAGGAGATGAGGTAAGACGCTGCTGAAAGATTATTATTGTTGGGCAGATCTAGAACTCACAGTCCAATATGCACATGCTCAGAACACAGTAACCTCCAATAAGCAACAATCCTGTGAAGTCCTAATACAAAATAAGGGATCTGGACTGTCCTACGAAGGCAGCGAAAGGACACAAAACAAACAAACAAAAAGGTGGAAGAATCCCAAGTAATTTTGTAACACAGTGAACAGTGCTGTAATCTTAGCGATGACAGGAGAACAGTGTTGCAATCTTAAACAAAGATGACAGAAAAGGTGTCTTACAAAGGCCCTCCTCTGACTTCCTCTGGTAGTCTTTCTTTTTCAAAAAGCCCAGAATCAGTGATGGGAAATGACCTCCATCACACAGAACCCTGCTGGAGCATTGGTTGAAGGGGTTTTCCAGAGTGTGGGGTGTTTTGGGGAGCAGGGCAGGTTTTACCTTTGTTGGTCCACCCAAGCCTCCAAAAAGAAGGACAAGGAACGTCACGTAACAATCCTTATAGGAACCAAAGGTTTCCTTTTTATAAATAGGCTTTCATTTTGTTAAGGTATTTTCAAAAGGACAATTGGTTTAAACTGCAACAAATGCCTTCAGTATATACTTGATTTTAAAAGCCTTAATTTAGGTTCAATACAAATTACTATTTTAAAAAATGATTTCTAACCTAGGAGCAATATTAAAACCTGGGGCAGCCTCCATTAGGACCTCCAAGGCATGAAGGGCAGAGTGGAAAGGGAAGAGTTAAGAGGGCTCAGCGTCACACCACAGGGAATGCCTAAGCTTCCTCAAGGGCTGAGGTTGTAAGAGATAGATCACATTAGGTGGGAGCTAAATTCAAAAGCTACTTGGGTTCCATTGCCATTATTTATAGCCAACTTTGTCCACTTGTACCTGGTCTGAGCAAATTTGATTTAGGGAGACCTGTTGTTACTAACAGAGCTTCAGCTTCTCTGCCCAAGTCACAGCTCTAGTGAGGGGTGAACACACCTCGCTCTGGTAGGAGGAACGCTGACTTACTCCGGAAAGTATAAAAAATTCTTTCTCTAAAGATAACCACCTTCAACTTTAGGCGACATTCTGTACTTTTTTTCAGTCTAACCTTCTTTGTCTTTATTTGAATTTTCTTGAGAATATTTAAATGCTAAAAAGGAGAGTAGGATGCAGGTAGACAGAGCAGCATGAGATGAAGGGTTTCCACCCCAGTAAGACCTATTGACAAATTACCATCAGAGTCTCTCACAGGCATGGATAGACTTCATTTGGACACTGATAGCAGTGCCTGATTAATACCCCGGTTTTGTTGACAATAAAGATATGATTTTCTTCTCTAAGTCAAACAAAAAATAGTCCATCTACTTTTAAACATCTGTATACAGGACGGCACTTGGCATACAGGATCAAGGGCAGCTATAAATTTCCAAGCTGCCAATACTCCCAAATCAAGTATCGTTACCACCTGACGAAGTAAAAGCCAAAAGAAACAGCAACAAAAATTTCATACCAGATCACTGTCAGTACTCCGCAGCCAATGGGCACAGTCTAGCTTCACCTGCAGTGCATCCATCAACACTTCTTCCTAGGGACTGAGGCTCACCTTCTGGAGAACTGAAGGAAATGATGAGGAGCTCCTCCTCTGAATTCATTCACAGCCTGCTTGTCTCGGTATTTATACTCATGAGATCACGTCTGCTCATTTCATTTCCCTCATTACCACACAATTTTCCAGAGTACTTTTATTTATTGCAAATGTTCTCCAATGAGCACGAAACCCATAACAAACATGTTAATAACTGAGATGACAAGTTATGGTAATTCAAATGCTTTCCCAGACATTTATTTGGTATCTTTAATCTGTTAAGTCAAAATTTTTGGAACAACTACAATTTTAGGGACATTATCACACTTTGGAAACTTCAAAATAAGGCACCTAATTGTCAGATTTTAGCCTTCTGATAAGATGGAGAAGCATTTAATAATTATAACACATTTAATAATTTTGTCTAGGATCAAAAAGAATAGCTATAATTACAGAAAGTAAAAGTTGGAAGAGCCATTAGATGTCATCTAGCCTTTGTGTCCATGGGCCTGTAATACTGGCTCCCCGGGAGCTTATTTTAAAAAAAAATGTAGAATCTCAGCATGCATCAGAGACCTACTGAGCCAGGATCTGCCTTTTTTTTTTAACAAGATCCTTAGATGGGCTAGAACCCTGCTGGGTTAGTCCAAATCATCATCTTAAGTACGAAGACACTAGCTGGGGCAGCTTAAAGGACTTGTCCAAGACCACACAGTAGAAAGTTCCAATTAGAACTCAGCACTTAAATCCCAGTCCTGTGTCCACTCTCACATCCCCTACTCAAACTAATTTATGGAGACCTTTCAAAAGTTCAGTAAATCCTGATGGCATATTGGTTAAGTGGTACAGCTGCTAACCAGAAATTCGAATCCACCAGGCACTCCTTGGAAACTCTGTGGGGCACTGCTCCTCAGTCCTATGGGGTTGCTATAAGTCAGAATCAACACAACAGCAATGGGTTTGGGTTATAAGGTCCAGGCACTGCACCAGGCATATTGGTTAGAAGGAAGAGTATGCCACAGCCCCAGTTCTGAAAGAGCCTGTGACAAGACACATACCCCCACATAGGTAATTATCTTTGAAGTCTAAGGACAAACTAGCCCCAGGGTGACATGAAAGTAATGAAGGAGGGTACTGATCCTGCCAGGAGAAAAGAGGGAGAAGTGAGAAACTAAATAAAAGGCACAGGAACAATCAAAGTAGAAAGGAATACATGAGCAAAGGTATGTAGGTAGAAAATGCAAGAGGAACAGGACAGAAAGCAAAAAACCTGATTTTCACAGAAGTGCAGCCAGAACCTCCACTTACAGATAGGGGATTTTTATTCGACATGTAAAGGTCTAAATCGCTGGTTTGCAAAAGCAAATTCCCAAACAGAAGGTCACTTTCAAATTCGCATACTCGAAAACCAAAAGCCTAGTGTCGTGGTGGCGATATATGAGAAATACTTCTATTATGCAAAAAAGCCTTTTCTTCAGATAAATTTCTGCAGTCTTTTTTCCCATTTCTTTTTTTTCTCACAGTCTATTTAATATTTAACACCCTGCCTTTTGAGTCCTAACACCCCTGTAACCTCTCCCAAATTTAAAGTTACAGCTGGATGTAGAAGCACTGTTGCTGACTGGTAGTGGATTCTGACTTGTAGCAACCACATAGAACAGAGCAGAACTGCCCCAAAGGGTTTGGTTTCCCAAGCTGTAATTTCTACAAGAGCAGATCACCAGGTCTTTTCTCCCACTGGAGGTGCTTTTGGGTTCAAACTGTCGACCTTTCAGTTAGCAGCTAAACACCTAACCACTGGGCTACCATGGCTCCCCTGACTCAGAAATGGATGACCTATCCATCAGAACAGATAGTGATCATGCCAATCATTAAACTACAAATTAATCCCTCCCTTCTGTGGACCCCACCCATTCACTCCAAAAACCGTAAGCAGATACCGAAGCCCCTGGCACTCCTGAACGTGAAAGAGGAGCCCAGAGGGAAAGTACACGAGTTCAGAACCACACTACAAAACATCCACCATTCATTCTTCTCCTTAGAAGGCAGAGAGAGTGTCAAGGTATTGGTGGTGGTATCAGTACTAGGCAACCTCAATAAACTAACACAGTTTAAAACATCATGATCCCAAGTACTATTAAAGTTACTTAACCTAAAAAATGACAGCTTTGGGAACTACCTACCCATGGTACTTCAGTTAGGTGGTTGTTGTCATGTGCAAAAAGTTGGCTTGAACTCAGTGATCCTGTGTACCACAGAATGAAACTGTCTGGTTCTACACCATCCACACAAGGTATACATCAGGTTGTTTCCTTTCACCACACTTATTCAATCTATATGAGGAACAAATAATCCTTTTACTATATGAACAATTACACCTCATTTCAGACATCAGCTAGATCATAAAGGGAGGCAGAAACTAAAATCTTGTCACTTAAATCCTAGTCTCCCAAGACAAGATATTGTCTTGTTCCAGCCAAAATGTCAGCTGTTGTAACTCTGTCCCTAGCCCTCTATAAAAGAGGTTGTAATCAACAAACGAACACTTAAGTGAATCTGAGTGGTGTTAAAAGTCTAAAGAAACCCTACAGCAGAATCATTTTGGAGAGTGCTATTGTAAAATTTTAGTTTTCGTGCATATATATCAGTGGCTGTCAATCCTAAAAATAACTTGGGATTCTATCCTCCTACACTGGGTCTGAGGTGAAGAGCTTAACACAGACCACCTTAAGAAACTTCATAAAGGTTTAAGCAAATGAATACAACCTCCATTTCATACCTCTTGTCACATAGCTCCTGGTGATATAGTGGGTAAGTGCTACAGCTGCTAACCAGAAAGGTAGAAGTTCAAATCTACCAGGTGCTCCTTGGAAACTCTACAGGGCAGTTCTACTCTGTCTACAGGGCTGCTATGAGTCATAACTGACTCAGTGGCAGTGGGTTTGATTTGGTTTGGGGTCACATAGTTGGAGCCCCGGAGGCTTAGTAGTTAAAAGTTTGGCTGCTAACCAAAAGGTCAGCAGATGGAATTCACCAGCCACTCCTTAGAACCCTACAGGACACTTCTACTCTATCTTATACGGTTGCTGTGAGTAGGAATTGACTCCATGGCAAGGAGTTCTGGTTGGTGTCACAAAGTTAACTACAGGTTTCTCACAGCTGTAGTAGTCTGGGAACCCTGGTTATTTCACAAATATTCTCCTTCCACAAGTAGCCTTCAGACTGCTAAAAAATGTAAGACAGATGCCAACTGTATAAAACTAGTTTTAACAATTATTCCCATTTTAAAAAATGTCATGTTCTTTATAAACTGCTCATTTAATTTTCTATTCTAAGTGGCAGGCTACAGCAGCTTGCCAAATGTCACCCTCCCAAACTGTGGATGAAGAAACCAAAGCTCAGTGGTTAAGTGACTTGCCCAAGGGCAGTTGGGCAGTCGGGCAGTCACACAGCTGATCTGTGGCAAAGCTGGAACTACAGAAATGAGGAAGCGGGGGAGAGGGGGAGCAGGAGGTGGTGCTTAAGGAAATTATACATTACTCTCTTCCAAAATGCCTCCTTACCACCCCCACTCCTAGAGCCCCACCCTGACCCCATTCTCCTCCCCTGTTGTGTGTCAAGTCAGTTCCAACCTGTAGCAACCTCACTTACAAAGAATAAAACACTGCTTGGTCATGTACCATCCCCACAATCACTGCTATGTTTGGGTCCACTGTTGTAGCCACTGTGTCCATTTGTCTTGCTTGGGGTCTTGCTCTTTCGTAATGGCTCTCTAATTTCACCAAGCATCACGTCTTTCTCCAAGGACTGGTCCCTTCTGATAACATGTCCAAAGTACATGAGACCAAGTATCACTATCGTCTAAGGAGTATTCTGGCTGCACTTCTTCCAGACAGATTTGTTCACTCTTCTGGTAGTCCAGGATATATTCAATATTCTCTGTTGACACCATAATTCAAAGGTGTCAACTGTTTTTCAGTCTTCCTTATTCATTGTCCAGCTTTCACACACATTTGAGAAGAATAAAAACACTATGGCTTGGATCAGACACACTTTAGTCTTCAAAGTGACATCTTTGCTTTTTAACACTAAAAAGAAGTCTTTTGCAGCAGATTTGCCCACTTGATTTCTTGACTACAGTTGTCACAGGCAATGACTGTGGATCTAGGTAAAATGAAATCTTTGACATCTTCAGTATTTTCTCTCTTCTTCATCATGATGTTGCTTATTGGCCTGGTTGTGAGAATTTCTGCTTTCTTCATGTTTAAATGTGATCTATTCTGAAGGCTTTACTCTTTGATCTGCTTCAATAAGTATTTCAAGTCCTCCTCACCTTCAACAAGACAAGACAAGGCTTATCATTTGCATATCACAGGTAGTTAATGAGCCTTTTAGCATTCCTCATGCCCCGTCCTTCGTCATATATTTCAGCTTCTTGTATTATTTGCTCAGACTGAAAAAGTGTGATGAAAGGATACAAACCTGAAGCACCTCTTTCCTTACTTTAAACCATGCCCCAAAAAGCCAAAGCCAATGCCATCGAGTTGATTCCGACACACAGCACCCATATAGGTCAGAACAGAACTGCCCCATAGAGCTTCCAAGAAGTGCCTGGTGGATGTGAATGTTGACTTGTAGGTTAGCAGATGTAGCACTTACCCACTATGCCACCAGGGTTTCTTTAAACCATGCGGTATACCCTTTTTCTTTTCCAATTACTGCCACTTGGTTGGCAGTAATAGGTTTCTCATAAGCACAGCTAAGTGTTTCAGAATTCCCAGTCTTCAAATGTTACCCTTAATATGTTATGATTCACCAGTCACATGCCTTTGCATAGTCAATAAAACACAAGTAAACATCTTTCTGATATTCTCTGCTTTCAGCCAAGATCTAGCTGACTTGAACTCCTGGTAGTACCCTGTCAATGTACTGCTGCCAACTGTTTTTGAATGATCTTCAGCACAATTTTACTTGCGTGTGATATTAATGATGTCGCTCAATAATTGTCACATTCTGTTGAATCTCCTTTCTTTGGAATGGGCATAAATATGGATCTCTTGGCCAAGTAGCTATTTTCCAAATTTCTTGGCACAGACAAGTGAGCACCTCTAGTGCTTCATCCACTTGTTCCAACTTCTCAGCGGTATTCCAACAATTCCCGGAGTCTTGTTTTTCACCAGTGCCTTCAGGGCAGCTTGGACTTCTTCCCTCAATACCACAGAGTTACAACAGAATCCTGAGTACCAAAGAACCAAAATATAACCCTGAATGTATCCCACCTCAATTTGAAGACCATCTTAGGAATAGATTTGATGCACCGAACACTAATGACCAAAGACCAGATGAGTTATGGAAGCACATCATACATGAAGAAAGCCAAAGGTCATTATAAAAACAGGAAAGACAGAGGGACCAAATGGATGTCAGAAGAGGCTCTAGAACCAAGAGGAGTTAAAACAAACAGAAGAAATGATGAGGTAAAATAGCTGAACAGAAGATCTCAAAGGATAGCTTAAGAAGGCACAGTAAAGTATTATAAGAAATGTGCAAAGACCTGGACTTAGAAAACCAAAAGGGAATCACATGCTCAGCATTTCTCAAGCTGAAAGAACAAGAAAAAATCCAAGTAACAACTTGCAAAGTTGAAGCATTCTACAAGGAAAATACTAAACAACACAGGAATCATCAAAGGAAGATGGAAGGAATACTGTTACTGCACCAAAAGGAAATGATCAATGTGCAACCACTTCAGGAGGCAGCATATAACCAAGGACCAGATGTGTATGAGGTCTGAGAATTAAGTCCACAAACTTAATTGTCCTAAGTGCTACATACCTTACTGCTGAATATCACTATGGTCACCTTCAGTGTACCCTCCTTGGGAAACTATGCACTGTTGCCAACACCTAGTCCACCCTTCAAAGCAATTTTGCAACTCTTTCTGGAATGGCAGTTGCACATGGTAGCAAGGTGGCAAGTTCACAAACCTAGCTGTATAGTTGTCTACCCCCTGATGACTTTTTTCTTTACCCAAAGATAAAGGAAATAGTGAAAGGAAGACATTTTTACGACATTCAGAACATCAAGGGTAATATAACAACTCAGATGGCCATCCCAGAAAAAGAGTTCCAAAATAACTTTGACGGGTGGACTAGGTGTTGGCATCAGTGCATACCTTACACTTAAGTGTCAGATATCGTAGTCACCACTTATGCTGTTGAAAAAGTTATTCCCAATGAACAGGTCATTGGTCTTGCAAAATTCTATCACATGATCTCCAGCATCATTTCTATCACCAAGACATTCTTTTCCAACTAGTGATTCTTCCTGTTTCCCACTTTTGCATTCCAATCACCAGCAATTATCAATGCATCTTAATTCCATGTTTCAGAGTGCAGAAATTGGTAGAATCTTCAATTTCTTCATCTTTGGCATTAGTGGTTGGTGTGTAAATTTGAGTAATAGATGTATTCCTTGTAGGTGTAGGGATACACCCTATCATGTTGTTTAGTATTTTCCTTGTAGAATGCTTCAACTTTGCAAGTTGTTACTTGTTACACTGTGTGTACAGAAAATCCTCAGACTCTACTAACAACTTCCCCTGCTGTGCAGGATAACGGTAAGCAATGGTAACCTGATTCTTTAGTTTCCACATCCAAAAAAATCCAGATAAATTACAAAAATCCTATTTTCAAGATTCTGGAGAGTGTGGAAGCAATGAGGATTGGATGAACTGGAATTTCTGAGAGTGCAGAGCCCTCTAAGGTAAGCTGATGATTATCAGCCATTGTCTTCTCTGGGTCTTTTGCCAGCTGTGGGCACAGACTGAAGATCATGCTTGGCCTAAGCAGAGGGACTTACTGGGGAAAGAAACCTGTGAGACTCTGATGGTCACACAAGGTTGCTGTGACAGATGAAAAGTCCCTAAAGGCCCCAAACGTGCAGCTGATTTTCCCAAGATACCACTACATATCTATCAGAAAACACTTAAGTGTTAGAGAAACCGTAGACAAACCAAACTCGCACACATGGCTGGTGGGAATGCGTATTTGTTTAGAAAATGGGGAGTACCCAGCAGAGTCAACAATTGTTGTTAGCTGTTCATGAGTCAATCCAGATTCACAGGAACCCCATGTGTTGCAGAGTAGACCTATGCTCCATAGGGTTTTCAAGGTTGTGCCTTGTGGATCACAACCACCAAGCTTTTGGCTGTTTGCACCAAGCAAGGAACTCCTTTAAAGCTGACAGTAGACCAAAACCAAAACTGTTGGCTTTGAGTTGATTCCAACTCATAGCAACCCTACCTATAGGACAGAGCAGAACTGTCCAGTATGGTTTCCAAGGAGCAGCTGGTGGATTTCAACTGCTGCCCTTTTGGTTAGCAGCTGAACATTTAACCACTGCACCACCAGGGCAATGTGAGTCTTAGATATGTACCCCAAATAAATGCATTTATGTATTTCATAGAAACACTACTCATAAGAGCCCAAACTCAAAATGATCAAATCGCTACCAACAGTGGAGATAAACTGCAATCTATCAACACAATGGAAAACTATATAGCAACAGAAACGAAAAATGTACAACAAGGTACAGTGATGAATCTCGCCAACATAATGTTGAATCAAAGTGTACATAATGTATCCTTCCATTCATATAAAATGTAAGAAGAGATAAATCAATTTGTTCTGTTACGTCAGGATAGTGGTTATCCTCAGGGAGAATGGCAGTGACTATAAGAAGTCCGAGGGGAGCCTCTGAAAGGGGGTGCTGGTCACGTTCTGTCTCATATCTAGGTGCTGGTTATATAAGTATGTTTAGTTTGTAAAAATTTAGGGAGCTGAAAACATTTTAATAAAAAGTTTTATAAAGTATAGTAAAATAAAAGGGGGGGGAAGATATATTAATTACTCAAGAGCATACATCTCACTCACCAAAAGTCATACTGGAAATGGTACCACTTACGATACTGGGATGTGGCCATCCAAACCAAAGAGCTGCTAAACTAAGAAGGCTCCCTAAGAAATAATAGTTCAATTAATGTGATCATTATCTAAACCTTTTCAGGTGTGTCCTGAACAATTCTGTTATTTTGGCCACAAGAAGTAGGAGGTCCACTTAAGTATAGCATGAGTCAACCTAGCAAAGTTAATAATAAAGTATGTTAGACCTTTCAACTCAAGTAATCGTTCATTACATGATTTAACAATCAGCTTTCAGTAATTACTTACTTTGGGCCCCAATGCAGATTTAACAATAATTTAAAAATACAGTTTAACACCCCTAGCAATCAATTGAGTGGCAAGCATTAGATACAATCCAGATAAATATTAAATGATTCAAGTTTAAATAAAAAAATTTCTCTCTCAAAAATTTTCAATATTTACATCAAATAACTTCTAACCCAGAATTTGAATTAGATAGGTTCATTTATTTTAAAACAAAACACAAAGCATACTGTGTAAAGTTAACAGTTCTTCGAACTCAGGGTTCTGCCTTTATTGTGATTAAGTGGAAGTTTACAATCCAAGTCAATTTTCCAAATAAAGCCCTGAGCACCCGCCTTTCTGCAACTCTATCTGCTCTCCTCACCCTGTGGCAGCACACTCCTCTTTTTCACTCTTTACTTCCACTATCTAGTCAACCAACACTCGTCCCCTTCTCTCCCCTCTCAAATGAAGCCTGTAGGACAGCCTCATATATGAAGCCTGACAATTAAGTCCACAAACTTAGTTGTTCTAACTGCCACATACATCACTGGTGGAGTATCTCTATGGCAACATTCATAGTACTCCCCTGAGAAAGCTATGAACCAACACCAATGCCTAGTCTACCCCTCAAAGCAATTTTGGAATGCTTTCTGGAATGGCCATTGTGCACAGTGGCAAGGTGGCAAGTTCACAAACTTAATCGTACAGTTGTCTGTGAGGAGTTTTAAGCCAATAAATAAAGAACTGTATTGGAATACCCTTCCCTACTCACCTGATTTAGCCACTAATACTTTTTTCTTTACCCAAAGATACAGGAAATATTGAGAGGAAGACAACTTGATGACATTCAGGACATGAAGGGTAATACCACAACAGGTCTAATGGCCATTCCAGAAAAATGGTTCCAAAATTGCTTTGAAGGGTGGACTTGGCGATGGTGCTGGTGCATAGCTCCCCAAAGAGAGAAGGTGACTGTAGTGATATTTGGCAATGAGGTACGCACGATTTTTTCTAGGATAAGTTTGCAAACTTAACTGGCAGTGCTTGTATACATTAAACCATAAAGTATACGTGCCACATGCATCACTCTGTGTCCCCGAGTCCAGTCCATTCTTTGTCTGAAGTGTTGGCTTCAGTACTGATTTCAGCTCTAGGCTAGCAGGAAGTCTAGGGGCCAAGTTCTCAGGTGACCCTTCAGGTTGTTAGACCACCAATTCTGGTCTTTAACAGAGTTTGTGATCTGCACAGCTCTTTTCCTCATACTACATCAGGGACTCTACACTGTGTCCCCTATAAGGGCTATCTTTGACAGCGGCTGGACACCATCTGGTTTGTCAGGGACTCAACTGTGTCCCCCCAAAAATATCCATGTGGCTGGGCCATTCTCTATATTTTATGATCATCCTCCATTTTGTGATTTTCCTATGCTGTATGTTAGAGGATAAGGGTGGGACTGTAAATCCCTTCATTAGATCACCTCCTTGCTCCAATGTAAAGGGTGTTTCCCTGGAGCGTGGCTTGCACTGCCTTTTATCCTTTCATGCTCCACTAGATAAAAGAGGGAGGCAAGCAGAGAACCGGCAACCTCATACCATAAAGAAAGCAGCACTGGGAGAACAACATGTCCTCCAGACCTGCAATTCCTATACTAAGATGCTTCCTGACCAAAAACTGATATAAGGACTTTCCTCCAGAGCTGACAGAGGGAAAGCCTTCCCCTGGAGCAGACATCCTGAATTCAGACATGTAGTCTACTGGACCATGTAAGAATAAAATGTCCTTTGTTAAAGCCACCAACTTTTGGTATTTCTGTTGGAGCAGCATTACACGACTAAAACAGAATTTGGTACCAACAGAGTGGGGTGGTGCTCTAACAAGTATCTAAAATGTGAAAGCAGTTTTGAAACTGTGAATGGACGTAAGACTCAGAAGGAACAAGGAAAAATGTTAACATCAATGAAGGCACAGATGGTAAGAAACAGCAGAGGACCAGAAGTGGTAGACGGGCAGCAGCAGAACAACAGCAGTGCAAGACAGCCAACCACAGAGCAGGAGAGCTGAGTGCCTGTGTCCAGAAGTTTCCTGGTGGAGTAGGGTGCCTTTGGGTACCTGAATTGGTGAAGCTAGCCTTGATGACCTACAGAGCAAGAGAGCTGAGTACTTGTGTGTACGAGGCTTTCAGGTACAGTATGGTGCTTCTGGGAACTTGAGTCATTGGCACTACACAGCTTTGGAATATTTGCCCCAGCAAGGCAGATACAGGCTTGAGGCCTGGACCATGAAGCCATAGGAAGCAGAAGCTGAAGAGACAAAGAGCACAAGAAGCTGAGCTGCTTCAGTCTCAAAAGCTATGGCCATGATCTCAAGAGCTTGAAAGAGTGGAGCCCTGTGTTTATAAGGATGGAAGTGCCACTCAGTTGGGCTTAGGGTGTCCCTAAAGCCAAGTGGGTATAGTTTCTGTCCAAGTGGGCCTAGAAGGCAGAGTTGTACCACAGGACCAGGGGTCTCCACTCAGGATCCAGAGAGTGTGGCCCACATCTAGAGTCTGGAGAGCAAGGCTGGTGTGTAAATTGTCTCAGAGAGCAGAGGATTATTTTCAAAGCTTTGAGGGTTAAGGTAATGTGCTCTGTTGACCTTTGTGCCTATTCCATCATAGTACTTCTGCAAGCTGATAGCTTGTATTCTATTTTTCACAGATGCAGAAGAGTTTTTGTATTTTGGATGGAACTGATTTAACACTTCTATAATATGTGATGGACATGTTTTTGCAGTGAATTTTGCTATGATGAGATGACTGTTACATGCTTCAAAGATGTGATTTTGGGGGGTACAAAGGGTGGAGTACTGTGGCTTGAACTGTGTCCCTCTGTCACAGATTGAATTGTGTCCCCCCCAAAATACCTGTAGCCATGTGGCTGGGCCATGATTCCCAATATTTATGATTCTCCTCCATTGTGTGATTTTCCTGTGCTGTATGTTAAAGGATTAGGATGGGGCTGTAAACCTCTTCATAGGATCATCTCCCTGCAAAAAGTGTTTCCCTGGAGTATGGCTTACACCACCCTTAATCCTTTCATCCCGCAAGATATACAAAGAAAGAGAACCAAGCAGAGAACTGGGAACCTCACACCATCAAGAAAGCAACACCAGGAGAAGAGCACGTCCTTTAGAACTGAGGTTCCTGCACCAAGATGCTCCCTGGGACAAAGACTGATGCAATACTGGACTTTTCCCTAGAGCTAAGAACGGGGAAAGCCCTCCCCTGGATGAGACATCCTGAATTTGGACTTGTAGCCTGCCAGACTGTCTAAGAATAAACTTTCCTTTGTTAAAGCCATCCACTGAGTGGCATTCTTGTTAGAGCAGCACTAGCTGACTAAAACATCCCCCAAAAATCTGTGTAGCCGGGAGGCAGAGTCAAGATGGCGGACTAAGCACACGTCTCCTTATATCCCTCTGGAAACCAAGATCTGAATTGACAATCAAACAGAGCCTTCTGATCACCTAATCAGCTTCAAGACACGGCACAGACCTGTTAATTGTGACTTTATACCACTCAGCGAAAAACCTCCTGTGTTTTGCTGACTCCCGCTCCTGGCTAGCCCCGGCTCTCACTGACGGAAGGTAAACGCACCAGTTTGACTTTTTTTTTCCCTCTGTCCCGGCTGGCAGGCGAAGCTGGGTCCTGCCTGGTGGCTGGACAGAGATGCGCTGCTGAGGGGATAGGCAAGCAAAATTCCCACATTCTCAGAGCCAGGCTCGGGACTCTGTTAATCTAGCCATGTTGAGCCTTGTGTATTGTAGCTGCCTCAGCGGTGTTTGTGCAGAGCTCCGCGGTCAGGGTGAGGGACGCCATGTTGGTATTGAGATTTTAGCGGGACCTTGTTCTTAGCCTGGGAGCCACGCATGCAAACTGGACAGCGCTTCTCTGACAGAAAAGTAGTGATTTTGCACAGTGCTGCCTACGTCGGGGGCCCTGCAACAGAAGCAGAGGAATCACTACCTCTCGGCACCTTTAGCCCCTCTGTCTGCTGCCTGTGTGGAGGACGCCATCTTGGATACAGTGGCTGCAGCTGGACCTAATTCTTAGCTTGGGAGCCAGAGCCTGCCCACAGGAGAGCGCTTTCCTATCACAAAACCAGTACTCAACGCAGTGTTGGATAAGGGTAGGCCCTGTCAGCAGAGGCCACCAGGGCACTAGCAGTGCTGTATTCTGAACTAGTTTGTTATCATCTGGGGTTGGATATAGTGGCGCTTACTTTGTCAGATGAGAAGAAGGACCTTCACACCTGAAAACCTAACTGACTTGTGAACTGGTCACATACCTTTTGCTTTACATTTGATGACAGCCTAGAGAAACATTTACAATCCATCCTTACAGTACCTCTTCCAGCCTCTATATACTCACATGGGACCCAAAAAGCAACAGACAATTGTGGCATACAAGCAATCACTCATGGCTTCAGAAGGCTCCCAAACAAAGCAACCAAGGAGTTTTCCAGATGAAGAAACTTTTATGAAAGCATCAGAAAGTGAATACAAATTGATTATATAAAGAGCCCTTCTAGACCTTATACAAAATGCAGCAGAACAAAGTGAAAAATTACACAAGTTGTTCGATCTGATGGAACACCAGTACTCTGAAATCCAACAGATCAAGAAGAAAATCAAAGACATAGAAACTTCCATGCAAAGCCAAGAAAACAGAATGGAACAAATGGAAAAAAGAACTTCTGACTTGGAAGACAGAGCTACTGATGCCAGCGTCTATGAGCAGAAATCAGAAAAAGGAAACAAGAAAAATGAAGAAACATTAAGAAGCATGTGGGACTCTACTAAGGGGAACAACTTTCGATTAATTGGAGTCCCTGAACAGGGTGAGACATCTGAGAACACAGAGAGTATTATTGCTGAGCTGCTGAAAGAAAACTTCCCAGAAATCATGAAGGAAGAGAATATAGACACCTCAGATGCATATCGTATGCCACCCAATATAGATCTGAAAAGAAAGATTCCAAGACATATTATAATCAAGCTTAACAAAATGAAACACAAGCAGCAACTCTTAAAGGCAGCAAGACTCAAGGCAAAGCTAACATTCAGAGGGAAACCCGGTAGGCTCTCGTCAGATTTCTCAGCAGAAACCATGCTGGCACGGAGACACTGGCATGACACATTCAAAGTCTTGAAGGAGAAGAACCTCCAACCAACAATTACATATCCTGCAAAACTGTCTTTCAAATACAAAAATGAAATTAAGACATTCCCAGATAAACAGAAACTCAGAGACTTTGTAAAAACCAAACCCAAACTACAAGAAATACTGAAAGAAGTTCTTGGCTTTGGCTTAGAAGAACAAAACCACTAACTTTATATTTTAGAATGACACACTACTCAATACTCATTTAGGGAAGGCTCCAAAGTAAATCACAGCTTTGATATAGAAAGAAGCAATCCAGTGATCATCATGAAAACTATGGTGTCATCATAATAAAAAGAGGGATGTACTACAGTCGTTATAGTCCTTCCAGATGGAGAGGAAGATGACAAGAGTGGTAGTCATTAAAATTGGGTTTATAAATAGTTTATTAAGGGGTTCACAGGGGCAGCTGTAAAGCACAACAAAGATGTATCATACCATTTCAAGAAATCTAACCCAAGAGTCTCAACAACTATAAAACCAGCTCTGAAAAAGGTGAAAAATCAACTCACAAAAAAGAGTGTCCCAGAACAGACTAATAAGATCAACAGAGAAAACATCAACATAAAAATAAACATATCACAATGGCAGCAGTGAACACATACCTATCAATAATTACACTGAATGTGAATGGACTGAATGTTCCAGTAAAGAGACACCGAGTGTCATCTTGGATCAAAAGACACGATCCATCCATACGTTGTCTACAAGAAACTCACTTGAGACCTAAAGACAGGAACAAACTGAAAATTAAAGGATGGAAGAATATATATCAAGCTAACAATGAACAAAGAAGAGCAGGGGTGGCAATTCTAATCTCAGACAAAATCAATTTTAATGTCAAATACACCATCGTGGACAAAGATGGTCACTATTTATTGCTGAAAGGCTCAGTACACAAGCAAGACTTAACTATATTAAATATTTACGCACCTAATGCCAGAGCACCTAAATATGTCGAAGAAACACTGACTATGCTCAAAAGAGAGTTAGATGACTACACAATAATAGTGGGAGACTTTAACACTCCACTCTCATTACTAGACAGATCATGTAGAAAAAAGCTCAGTAAAGATACAGAAGACCTCACTGACACAATTAACCAACTAAACCTCATCGATATATACAGAACTTTCCACTCATCAGCAGACAACTACACCTTCTTCTCCAGTGCACATGGAACATTCTCCAGAGTTCACCACGTGATAGGCCATAATGCAATGCTCAACAAAATCCATACCATTGAATTACTGCAAAGCATCTTCTCAGATCATAAAGCCATCAAAGTTGAAATCAATAGCAGAAAAAACAGAGATAGAAAGTGGAACTCTTGGAAACTGAACAACATCTTGCTCAAAAAAACATGGGTTATAGAGGAAATCAAGGATGAATTAAAGAAATTCATGGATTCCAATGAGAACGAAAACACTTCCTACCAGAACCTATGGGATACAGCCAAAGCAGTGCTCAGAGGTCTGTTTATCTCCATAAATGCACACATCTGGAAGGAAGAAAGAAAACAACTCAAGGAACTAACTCTACAGCTTGAACAAGTAGAAAGAGAACAACAGAGGAACCCCTCGGGCACCAGAAGAAACGAGATCATAAAGATTAGAGCAGAGTTAAATGAATTAGAGAATAGAAAAACAATTGAAAAAATTGAAAAGACCAAAAGCTGGTTTTTTGAAAAGATCAACAAAATTGATAAACCACTGGCTAAACTTACTAAAGAAAAGCAGGAAAGGAAACAAATAACCCAAATTAGAAATGAGAGGGGAGTGTCACCACAGATACAACAGAAATAAAAAATATCATAACAGAATACTATGAAAGACTGTACTCTAACAAATTTGAAAACCTAGGGGAAATGGACCAATTCCTTCACTCATACCACCTACCCAAATTATCACAACATGAGGCAGAACAACTTAATAAATCTATCACAAAGGAAAAGATTGTAAAGGTCATCAAAACACTGCCAACCAAAAAAAGTCCAGGCCCAGATGGCTTCATGGCAGAATTCTACCAAGCATTTAGAGAAGAGTTATCCCCAATACTACTGAGACTATTTCACAGTATAGAAAGGGATGGAGTACTCCCAAACTCATTCTATGAAGCCAGCATAACCCTGATACCTAAGCCAGGGAAAGATCCAACAAAGACAGAGAACTACAGACCGATATCACTCATGAACCTAGATGCAAAAATCAAAAATCTTCAACAAAATTCTTGCCAACAGAATACAACAACATATCAAGAAAATAATCCATCATGACCAAGTGGGATTCATACCAGGGAAGCAAGGCTGGTTCAACATCAGGAAAACAATTAATGTGATAAACCACATAAATAACACAAAAGACAAGGATCACCTGATTTTGTCCACTTATGCCGAAAGGCATCTGATAAAGTCCAACACCCATTCATGCTAAAAACTCTTAGCAAAATGAGCATAGACAGCAAATTCCTCAACACAATAAGGGCCATTTATACAAAGCCAGTTGCCCACATCATCCTGAATGGAGAGAGACTGAAAGACTTTCCCTTGAGATCAGGAACTAGACAAGGATGCCCACTCTCACCTCTTCTTTTCAACATTGTGCTAGAAGTTCTAGCCAGAGCAATTAGACAAGACGAAGAAATAAAGAGCATCTGATCGGCAAAGAGGAAGTTAAAATCTCCCTGTTTGCAGATGATATGATTGTATATGCAGAGAACCCCAAGGAATCTATAAGTAAGCTACTCAAACTGATAGAAGAGTTCAGCAAAGTCTCAGGATACAAGATAAACATAAGTAAATCAGTAGGATTCCTTGACACCAACAATGAGACTGTTAAGGAGGAAATTATCAAATCAATACCATTTACAATAGCCCCTAAGAAGATAAAGTACCTAGGAATTAATCTAACCAGAGAAACAACAGACCTTTACAAAGAGAACTACAAGCCCTTACTACAAGAAACTAAAAGAGACTTAGATAAATGGAAGAACCTACCCTGCTCATGGATAGGAAGACTTAACATTGTGAAAACGTCTATTTTACCCAAAGCAATTTATTTATATAATGCAATCCCAATACAAGTTCCAGCATCATTTTTTAATGAGATGGAGAAACAAATCACCAATTTTGTTTGGAAAGGGAAGAAGCCCTGGATAAGTAAGGTACTACTAAAGAAGAAGAACACACTGGGAGGCCTCTCATTACCCAACCTTAGAACATACTACACTGCCACAGTGGTCAAAACAGCCTGGTACTGGTACAAGAACAGACAGACTGATCAATGGAACAGAATTGAGACCCCAGAGATGACACCATCTGCCTATGAACAGTTGATATTCGACAAAGGCCCTAAGACATTAAACTGGGGTAAAAACAGTATCTTCAACAAATGGTGCTGGCAAAGTTGGTTATCCATCTGCAATAAACTGAATCAAGATCCATATCTTACACCTTATACAAAAACCAACTCCAACTGGATAAAAGACCTAAATATCAAACCTAAAACGATAAAGCTCATCCAAGAAAAGGTAGGAACAACAATGGAAGTTTTAATACACAATGAGGAGAGACTCCAAAATCTGTCAAAGAAACCTCAATCAACAGAAGAGAAAGTAGATAAATGGGAACTATTAAGAATCAAACATTTTTGCTCATCCAAAGACTTTATTAATAGAATTAAAAGAACACCCACAGAGTGGGAAAAAATATTTGGCAACTCTATGTCAGATCGACGCCTGATCTCCATAATCTATAAGATACTGCAAAATATCAATAAGAAGAAGATAAACCATCCAATTAAGCGATGGGCAAAGGAGATGGACAGACACTTCACTAAAGAGGAGATCCAGGCAGCCAAAAAACACATGCAGACGTGTTCACGATCTTTAGTTATTAAAGAAATTCAAATCAAGCAACAATGAGATACCATCTCACCCCAACAAGATTGGCCATGAAAACACAAAACAACAAATGCTGGAGAGGCTGTGGAGAAAGTGGAACCCTCCTACACTGTTGGTGGGGTTTCCAAAATGGTCCAGCCTCTTTGAAAGGCAATCTGGTGCTTCCTTAAAAAAATGGGTATCGATATACCATTTGACCCACTAATTCCACTACTTGGAATATATCCTACAGATTCAAGGCCTTTCACAGCAAAGGACACATGCACCGGAATGTTTACCGCAGCACAGTCCACGATAGCAAAAAGATGGAATCAATCCAGATGCCCAACAATAGAAGAATGGATAGGTAAACTATGGTACATATACTCAATGGAGCACTATCCAATGATAAATAACGATGATTCCAGGAAACATCTCCTAACCTGGTTTCAACTGGAAGACATTATGTTGAGTGAAAGTAGTCAGCAATAAAGGGACAAATACTGTATGAGACCTCTACGATAAAACCTCAAAAACAGACTTGTGTACAGAAGAAAAGACTCTTTGACAGCTGCAAGGGAGGGGAGGGAGGGAAGGGGAGGGGGAGGGTTTAGTTTAGATAGTCACTAGAAATCTAGTTGGAAGAAAGCAGTGATAGCACACATTAGAAACAAGAACAACATTAAGTGGACTTCAGCATAACTTGAGTAGTCCTTCCATCTTAACTCAATACTGCAAGGATACAGTAGATGGGGCAGTGGGCAGGGGACCATGCTCTTAGGCGAATTCCAGGCCAATTGGCACAACTAGCGTTTTGCTAAGAGAGCTCTCTGCACCCCACATTGGTGAGTGGCGTCTGGGGTCTTAAAAGCTGCCAAGCTGCCATCCGAGGACACAGCAAATGGTCCCAACTCAGCAGGAACGGATGCTCACCAAGGACCAAAATGGCATGCGGTAAAGACAACCGAGAAGACAGAGAGACCCACAAGAGTGGGTGCCTACATTGACTTGGGACCGGAAGAACCGGATGGTGCCCGGCCACCACCAGTGATAGCCACGATGGAGCTCACAGAGAGGAGTCTCACTGGCAGCACAAGAATAAAAAGAGGTGCATCATGAGATCTCCACTAAAAGACCTCAACTGATGGTCCAGCGGTTTTGGTGTTCCTCTGAGAGCACGGCCCCCGGCCCTGATGTTGCCCTTTCCCATAAATTATAACAAAGGTCCACTCTTTGGACAGGAATGGATTGGACTTGGCAATGCAGAGTGATCACATATTGGAAGCACTTTGTGGTTATAAACATCTACAGGATATCATCTTGCTGACCTCTGGCTGGAGGAAGGGGAGCTGACGGAGAGGAGGGGAAAGGAGGCTGTTGGGAGGATGAGACATGTATGGAGCAGAGAGGAATAGTGTGCAGTCACCGGACAGGGAGAGCAGTAGAAGCTGCATATAGGTGGGCATGTAAATTTATACGTGAATGTACATTTTCACTCAGTTATGTTAAATTAAAAAAAAAAATGTGTGTGTAGCCATGTGGCTGGGCCATGATTTCCAATATTTTATGATTGTCCTCCATTTTGTGATTTTCCTACACTGTACGTTAAGAGGATTAGGGTGGGACTGTAAATCCCTTCATATGATCACTTCCCTGCTCCCTTGTAAAGTGAGTTTCCCTGGAGTATGGCTTGCACTATCCTTTATCCTTGTATCTTACAAGAGATAAAAGGAAAGAGAAGCAAGCAGAGAACTGGAAACCTCACACCATCAAGAAAGCAGCACTAGGAGAAAAGCATACCTTTCAGACCAGAGGTTCTTATGCCAAGATGCTCCCTGACCAAAGACTGATAAAATACAAGGACTTCCCTCTAAAGCTGACAGAGCGAAAGCTTTCCCCTGAAGTAGATGCCCTGAATCCAGACATTTAGCTTACCTGACTGTGTAAGAATAAACTTTCCTTTGTTAAAGCCACCTACTCTTGGTATTTCTGTTAGAGTAGCACTAGCTGACTAAAACATGGTTCCTCTGGTCTCACGCTGACGTAGTCTCCCAACTACATAGGACCTTCTGTCTCTAGGGCTCACTTGTATCATCCTCATATCTCTGATCTTTTTGATTGTCATCTGTTTCAGGTGGGTTGGGACCAACTGATGTTCCTCAGATGGCAGCTTGCTGGTTTTTAGGATCCCAGATTCCACGCACCAATCGGTGCAGACGACTCTCTCAGAAAAAGACTAATTATGTCAACTGACCTTGATGCTCAAAGAATCCAGATTCACTGGACCAATTAAGATTGGAGGAATTCCAAGGCTACTGCCCTAAGATGTTCTTTAAACCTCTAAGAGAAAGTATCTCCTGAAAGTAGCTTTTAACTAAACAGCAAGTCAGCTCAAAAAGAATTGCACTTTAGAGAAACTGTCCCCTTTTAAAAATTATCCATATGAGACTAAATGGACAAGTTACTCTAAAGCACTGGTGAAAAGTTTGGAGAGGAGAGGGCAGGGAGAATAATTACAGTGAAATAACTACAACAGAAATAATGCAAACGCTGACACACAGAATGTAACTTATGTCAGTGAGCATTATGTGCAGAAATTACTGAATCAGAGCCAGTTATATTGTGTATTCTGTCACCAAAAATACAATCAAATATTAAAAAAGAAAATTAAAAAACAGCATCATACTAAGCAGTGACAGACCGAATGCCTCCCCCTAAGATCAGGAAAAAGGCAAAGATGTCCCTCTTGCTACCTCTATTCAATATTTTACTGGGGTTTCTGGCTAAGATAATTAGCCAATAAAAATGAAATAAAGGCATATAAACTAGCAAAAGTAAAACTAAATCCTTGCAGATGACTTGTATATAGAAAATCTTAAGCATTCCACTAAAAACTATTAGAACTAATAAACAAGTTCAGTGAGAATTCAATTATCAATATATAAACATCAACTGTATTTCTATGCAGTAGTAAAGAACAAATCTAAAACACAATTAAAGAACAATCTCATTTAAAATAGCTTCAAGGTGAGGCCAAGATGGTGGAATGGTCAGACACTTCCTGTGATCCCTCTAACAACACAGACCCAAACCAAAAGAACAAATAATCAATTTTATATGACATTCTAAAAATCCTGAACATCAAAGCTAAGAAATCAGACTCAGAGTTGGGGAAGGAAGAATAAGTCTGAAAGTACCCAGGACTAGCCAAAAGTAACCCACTTGGAATCAGCTGCAGCCAGCATGGTGAATGGAGCAGTGGCGTTCAGAGGGCGTCTTCCTTAGCAGGAGAGATAGGGCAACAGAGAGTCCACTAGTGCCTCTAGAACCAGTGAAAAGGGGCACTCTGTTGTCAAAAGTTCATTGGCTTGTCTAACCTACCAGGCACACAGACATGAGCAGATCTAAATCTTTCCTTGGAGGATAAGCCTCTGTCCCTTTCCCAAGCACTTTCCCCTCACTTTTCTACACTGTGGCCAGGCTTTGGAGTTGACACCATTATCTGAGCCAGAAGCAGGACTCCTTACACGTGCCCTGAGCCATTCTCCTAAATTCAAAGACAGAACAGGTTAACAAACTTAGAGAAGGGGGCTGGAAATCTGCCAACTCCTGTGAGCTGGAAATTCAAGGCAGAAACAGTTCCTTCACCTAGATTTAGGCATGAGGGGGCATACCTTCCTCACAGACTATCAGGGACAGCTGTTAGTCCCTTACCTTTATGTGCCTACACCAATCACCCCTGCCCATCTAGGACAGTAGGGGAGAGCCTGCATCACACAACTGGTGACTGACTACCTGGACACTGAGCTGAATCCCTACAAGAAAAGTAAATTAACTCCTGGACTTGCATGTCTAGCAACAGGATGTTACTAGTGGCAGGATGTTAGGGGTTCAATGGTACCGAGAATCAAACTAGCATACCCGATCAACATACTGAGACATTTGAAAACATAACTAGAGGCTAGAACACAGTGAGCAAACATACAATAAATAAATTCAACAACTTTTTGATGGCTTAGAGACAATGGTCCATATCAAATCACTTAAAGAGGAAGATAAAGATGGCTTCAGTAAGTTCTCAAAATAACAAATCAGGAAATTTCCCAGATGAAGAGAATTTCCTTCAATTATTGGAGGCAGAACACAAAAGATTAATTTTTAGAACCCTTCAAAAGATAAGGAAGGACATGAGGCAAAAAGCACTAAAGCACAATGACAAACTGAACAGGCTGCAAGAAAGCACACAGAGACAGGAAGTAGAAATTCAGAAAATTAATAATAAAATCACAGAACTAGACAACTCAACAGAAAGCCAAAGGAGCACAACTGAGGCACTGGAAGGCTGAATTAGTCAAACTGAAGATAAGGCACATGTCACCAACATATTTGAGGAAAAATCATGTAACAGAATTTTAAAAAATGAAGAAACACTAAGAATTATGTGGAACTCTACCAAGACGAATAAGCTTATGAGTGACTGGAATAACAGAATGGGAGGGAGAGGCAACAGAAAAGACAGAACTGTCAAAGACTTTTTGACAGAAAACATCTTTGATATCATGAAAGATGGCAAGATAGCTGTCAAATTCCACACAAGGTAGAGCCCAAAAAGAAAGACACCAAGGGATATTATAATCAAACCTGCCAAAACTAAAGACAAGGTAGCAATTTTAAAACTGCCTAAGGATAAATGTAAAGTAATCTACAAAGGAGAGTCAATAAGTCTGAGCTCAGCAGAAACCATGCATGCAAGAAGGCAACAGGATGACACATACAAAGTTTTGAAGGAAAAGAACTGCCAGCCAAGAATTACATATCCAGCAAAACTCTCTCAAAGATGATCGCAAAATGAGGATACCTCCAGGTAAACAGAAATCTAGGGAATTTGCAAAAACTACACCCAAATTACAAGAAATACTAAAGGGAGTCCTTTAGTCAGAAAATCAATAAAATAGCTTCAAAAAGAATAAAATACTTAAACGAATTTTACAAAAGAAGTACAAAGCCTATACTCTAAAAACAACAAAACATTGTTAAAACTAAGAAAAAAAAGATACAAATAAATAGAAAGAATTCCAAACTCATAAAATGAAAGACTGAATATTATTAAGCTGGCAATATTCTCCATTTTGATCAAAATCTCACCTGGTTTCTTTATAGAAATTGACTAGCTGATCCTAAAACTTGTATGGAAATTCAAGGAACCCAGAACAAGGGGTCTGACAATTTAAGTTCACGAATTCATTCTAGAAAAAGGGCTACATACTTCATTGCTCAATATCACTATGGTCACCTTTGAAGTACTTGAGAAGCTATGCACCAATGCCAGCACCTAGTCTGCCCACCCTTCACGGCAATTTTGGAACTATTTTTCTGGAATGGCTATCAGAGCTGTCATCGTATTACCCTTGATGTCCTGAATGTCATCAAAATGTCTTCTTTTTAACATTTCCTTTATCTTCAGGTAAAGAAAAAAGTCACTGGGGGCCAGATCAGGTGAACAGGGAGGGTGTTCTAATACATTTACTTGTTCACTGGCTAAAAACTCCCTCACAGACGACTATACAATTAAGTTCGTGAATTTGCCACTGTGCCACCATGTGCAATGGCCATTCCAGGAAGAGTTTCAAAACTGCTTTGAAGGGTGGACTAGGTGCTGGCATTGGTTCCTAGCTTCCCAAGGAGAGTACTTCAAAGGTGACCATGGTGATATTCACCAGTGAAGTACGTAGCACTTAGAACAATTAAGTTCACGGACCTGTCGGACCTCACAGTCAAAGCAATCCTGTAAAGAAGAACAAAATTAAAGGTCACACATCTCTTGATTTTCAAATTTACTAGAAGGCTATAGCAAAAAAACAGTGTGGTACTGGCCCAACAACATACATTTGCATTAATGAGATAGATTGCGAATTTCAAAGATAAATTGTTACTTTTATGGTCAACTGACTTCTGACAAGATCATCAAAACAATTCAATGGTGAAAGAACAGTGTTTTCTACAGTGCTGAAAAAACTAAATATTGACATGCAAAACAATAAAGTTGGATCCTTACCTCATATCATATACAAAATTAACTCAAAATGGATGGAACACTGAATGAAGAACTAAAACAACATAATTCTCAAAAGAAAACATAAAAGTAAATCTTTATGATCATGAATTAGGCATTAGTTTCTTAGACAAGATACTAAAAGCACAAGCCAAGTGCCGTCGAGTCGGCACTTGGGCTTTAAAGAACACCATCAAACAAGCGAAAAGACACCCTAGGAAACCCACTGCCAGGGAGTCAATCCTGACTTGTAGTACCGTGCAGGATACGGTAAAACTGCTGCACAGGATTTCCAGGAAGCAGCTGGTAGGTTCAAACTGCTGACCTTTTGGTTAGCAGCTGAATGTTTAACCACTGTGCCACAGAATGGGACAAAATATTTGGGAATCATACTATCTGATAAAAGACTTGTATCTAAAATACAGAAGAATCCTGGTGGTACAGCGGTTAAGTGCTCAGCTGCTAACCAAAATGTCTGCAGTTCAAATTCACCAGCCATTCCGTGGGACAAAGATGTAGCAGTCTGCTTTCACAAAAACTTAGAGCCTTGGAAGTCCTGTGTGGCAGTTCTACTCTATCCTATGGAGTCACTATGAATCAAAATTGACTCAAGAGCATCAGGCTTAAGCAGGACATAGTGGAGGAAAAAACCAAAAAACTTTTACAGCTCAATAATAAAGGCAACTAAATCAAAAAGACAACTAAAATCAAAAAACTAAATCAAGGATCTAAACAGACATTTCTCCAAAGAAGATAAACAAATGTCCAATAAACACCTGAAAAGATGTTCGACTCCATTTTGTCACCAGGGAAATGCAAATCAAAACTGTAGTAAGACAGAACTTCACTCCCACTTGTTAGCTGCCATTGACTTACGGTGATGCCATGCACAACACAACTGGACTATTGTAATCCACAGTTTTCATTGGCTGAGTTTTCAGAAACAGACCACCAGGCCTTTCTCCTTGGTCTATCTTAGTTTTAAAGCACTGCTGAAACCCATTAAACAATGCACAAGCCTCCACTAACAGACGGGTGGTAGCTGTGACTGAGGTGTATTGCCTGGGAATTGAACTCAAGTCTCCTATGCATAACGAAAGAATTTTACCACTGAACTATCACTGTTGCCTCAAAAACATGTAACAAGTGGCAGTGAAATATGGAGAAAATGGAACTCTCCTACACTTCTGTTAGAAATGTAAAATGGTTAAACTGTTTTGCAAAACAGTCAGGCAGTTCCTCAAAAGGTTAAAATAGTCGCCATACGACCCAGCAATTCCACTCCCAGGTATACTCCCAAGAAAAAAGAAAACACATGCCCACATTAAAACATGCACATGAATGTTTAAGACAGCATTATTTATTAACAGCACAGAAATGGAAGCAACTCTAATGTCCGCATCAACTGATCCAGAGATAAAATGTGTTCTGCTCATACAGTGCCACACTATTTGGCAGCAAAGTGGAACTATGTACTGATTCATAACTGCAACATGGGTGGATTCTGAAAGCAGCCAGACAGAAAAGACCATATACTCCACAGACAGAGAAGTAAATTAGTGGTTGCCAGAGGATGATGGAAGGGGGAGATGGGAAGTAATACTGATGGGTACATTTTGGGGGTGGTAAAAATGTCTGAAATTGATTACGGCATTAGCTGCACATCTCTATGAATATACTAAATGCTGCACTTTAAAACAGGTGAACCATATGGTATCAAAAAGCGGTACTTTAAAACGAAAAAGGAAAATACATACACAGAAATAAAATCTCCAACAACTACTTTTCTCCACAGTGTTTTAATTATGTATCTACCTGGCTGGATGGTACTGTCACTCATCCTCTAAGAACGGTGTATTTTCCTAATATCAAGGTTCCCATCTGCTTATTGACATGATCTAACTCACCACGCACTCCAGTGTAGTAGTCTCACTTCCAGCGGTCCTCTTGATCTTTCCCACTCTGTTTCACTACACCCATCATCTACCTTCTTGACACGTTGTTGTTCCTGTAATCAGGCAGCATGGATTCTGATTCATTGCAGTCCCATATAAAACAGAAAGAAACACTGCCCGGTTCTGCGTCATCCTCATAATCACTGCTATGTGTATGTAACTCCACTGTTGCAGACCCCATGTCAATCCATTTCACTGAGGCTCTTCCTCTTTTTCGCTGACCTTTACCAAGCATGATGTCCTTCTCCAGGGGCTGACTGGTCACTCCTAATAACAAGTCCAAGGTACATTACACAAAGTCTCACTTCTAAGGAACGTTCTGGCTGTACTTCTTCCAAAGCAGATTTGTTCATTCCTCTGGCAGTCCATGGCATATTCAACATTCTTAGCCAACAACATAATTCAAACACATTAATTCTTCAGTTATTTTTATTCACTGTTCAGCTTTTACACGCTTATGAGGCAACTGAAAACATCACAGCTTCGGCTTGGCACACCTTAGTTGTCCTCAAAGTGGCCATCTTTGCTTCTGAACACTTTACAGAGGTTTTTTTACAACAGATGCGCCCAATGCAAAACACTGTTTGATTTCTTGGCTATGCTTCCACAGACACTGATTGAGGATCCAAGTAAAACGAAATACTTGACATGTTGAATACTTCCCCTGTTTATCATGATGCTGCTTATCAGCCCAGTTGCGGGGATTTTCGTCTTATGATCAAGTGTAAACCTTGCTGAGAACCTTTGATCTTTATCAGTAAGTGCTTCAAGTCCTCATCACTTTCAGCAAGCAAGGTTTGTCATCTGCATATCACAGTTTGTAAGTGTTCCTCCAATCCTGATGCCACCTTCTTCTTCATATAGTCCAGCTTCTCAAATTATTTCCTCAGTATACAGGTGGAATTAGTATGGTGAAAGGGTACCATCCTGACACATACCTCTCCTGACTTTAAACCATGCAGTATCCTCTTGTTCTGTTTGAAAGACTAACTCTTTGTCTATGTCCGGGTTCCTCACGAGCAGAATTAGTGTTCTGTAATTCCCATTCTTCGCAATGTTTTCTATAATTTGCTATGATCCACACAGTGCAATGCCTTTGCATAGACATTCTTGACATATTGTATGCTAACCTGTTCTCCTTTCTTACTTTCTTCCAGTTGATCAATCTCTAGAGAAGCCTCAAAGAGTGGAAGAAATGACTTGCTGCTCCTTTTATGCAGCCACTTATGCTGATGGTGCTCATTTCCTAGAAATAAGGCTAACACACTCTTCCACACACACCCTCATGCCTTCATCCTCATCCAGGTTCTAGATAACAAGTGCCAATAGAGCTCTCTGAATCAGTCTATAAGAACTAGGGATTTTTCATTTTTCAGGGTTAATGTAAGGATCAAATAAGATGATGCGGTTAATTCTTTTTAAACGATAAATGGGAAAAGAGGTAGTCCTGATTACACAACCACTTCTGTAGTTTCTGAACAATTCATATGGGTATTTTGTTTCATTTTTACTATTACCAAAAACATTAAGTATGACTATAAACTAAAAAGAAAGATTTCCTCCAATAACTTTATATCAAGAGTCACAAATTTAAATACTTACAAAGCCAAAAAGGTAATGTAAATGAGCAAAGGAGACTGAGGTGGGCTTTGGGGAGAGCAATACTTGCTCCATTTGAAAAAGTGAGTAAATTACTACTCAGCTCTGGCGAGGAACATGAGTCCACTGCAACTAGATCTTCCATTTTTTCAGAAGAGACTGAACTCTCAGGATTTTTAAGTGCTGGCATAACTAGAGCACAGGTAGTTCCTGTGTTACAAACATCCAACTTACATACAACCTGTAGTTACGAACCAACTCCCATAAACCCTGTTACATTAAAAAGTCAAAGTACATACAATGGTTTGTAATAACAAATGGGCACTACTTTGCCACATCCATCAAAACACTATTGTCATTACTGCATTATTTGTAAGTAAGATTTTAGTGTGTCTGGAAGTGTTTAATGTTTTTTATGCAAAGAAAGGTACATTATACACTATATATGGTGAAGCAAACATGTGACCAACTGATGTTAGATATGAACAATACCTAACTGTTCTGACTTACATAAGAATTTGACAGATTTAGGAATAAAACTTGTTCATAATCCAGGTAATGTTTGTACTATAAAACTTATTTGCGAGCCACATCACCAGCCTACTAGCCCACTGCCACCTGCTTTATACTTGGCCTTCTAAAATAAAAACAACACCAAGTGGAAGAGCTAGGGGCATTTTTAGCACAAGGAAAGTACAGGAAACATGCACCAGTGGAAGCTAATGTTGTTTAGAAACCAAAACTTCTTTGGACTAAGCTCCTTAGTCCAATAACCAGTGAAAAATGAAAAATATCCAACCTGTTGTTATCAAATCAATTCCAACTCATACAGACCCTACAGGACAGACTACAACTGCCTCAGGAGTTTTCAAGGAACACCTATCTGGTAGATTCAAACTGTCAAAATTTTGATTAGCAGCTGTAGCACTTAACTACTAGGCCACCAGGGTATCCAGTGAAAAAAGGAGGCCTATGCAAAGTAACTTGCTCAAGATCACAACCAACCCATGCCAGACAGGACTATAACTCAGGTCTTCTGACTACTATGCCATGTAACTTTTCCAGTATATCCCACTGACTCCCAGCAAGATAGAACTGCAGAGAGAATAAGACATTAGCAGTGTTGCTGGATAGGACCCAGGTAAGTCCAGAGTTACAAAGAACCAGAAGTCAAGCTCACTGGTATCTTCTAGGAGCAGGACTGTGTTCAAGAATAATACTTCACCCTAGGCTAAGTGGTGCCTGTTACGCCAAGCCTCTTCACATGCGGGCCAAGATATGTACACGGTGACCTCTACTGGTCATCAGTGGAGCACACAGAGACCACAGAGAAGCCCAAGGGAAGAAAGGCAGGCAGAGATCCAGTTCAGACAGGAACTCCCATAAACCCGAGAGGAGGAAAATGAAAGTACTGATTAATGATTTTCATTTTTTTCTTGATTGAAAAGCAATGTTTCAAATGTACTTGCTCCACAAAAAGAGCAGCAAATCTTTATGATCAATTAAAAATTAAGGAAAGAGAAGTTATTTGTCTTTGTCCAAGTTCCGTAATGGGTCTCCCTGAAAGTTTGCTGTCTTTAACCCCTTGCTAGATAATCCGTAATTTAACTCTCAAGTACCTACAATCCTAGAATTCTAGAGTTGGATAGAAGAAGAGTGATAACCTTTCTCAGGTCAAAGGTATTCAGCTTTCTCTCTGTAAGCCAGAAAGTCCACAACACAGTCTCCCACTGCACAGTCTGCAGGTTTCTCCTTTCTTGGTGGTGGTGGGCTCCTCCTCTCTGCTTTGTAATCTGCAATCTTTTAAGGTAAAACTGACCAACCCCCTTTACTAGGCCACAATTACCCAATCACACAATCACCTGGGTAGGAGTTACAGACTCATAGCTAAAAAGGCCACACACAAAATTAATTTGCACTATAATGGCTACAGGAGCTTGTGGAAAGATTTAGAAATAAGTAAATAGAAAACTAAGAAAATGACAGAACAAGGCAAAAAAGAAAAAAAGGAAGAAAATGAAAAGGTCCATAATCAGAGTATGCCATTTGGCTCAGCAATAAACAATACTGATAGTCATGAAAATAAAACATTGAATAGTATACCCAAAATCCGTGCTATAAATATCTTGGTAAGTAAGATGTGGCAAGAGGTAAAGATAAGAAAAAACAGTTAAATCTTTCCCTATCATAAGAACAAATTAATAGATAATTTCTTAAATTAGGAAATAACAGAATAGCATGTTATCTGGAAATATAGAGATAAGTTCCAAAAGAAACAACTAAAAGAGTTGGCTGTAGCTGTGCCCAGGAACAGAACCAGAGAGAGGGGTTGAGGGCAGAGAACTGTTGTTCGTTTCATGTAAATCTTTCAGCACTATTTGACTCTTAAAACTCTGTGTTCACAACAGCAGAAAGTTAGACCCATCAACGAATGAATAAACAAAGTGTGCCACATATACACAATGGAGCATTATGCAACACAAAAGGGACAATGATCAATCTGTGAAGCCTCTCATAACACGGAGGGAAGTGGGGGGCATTATGCTAAGTAAAGTAAGTCAATCACAAAAGGACAAATATTGTATGAGCCCGTGACTGCAAAAACTCATGAAAAGGTTTACGCACAGAAAGCAACAGTCTTTGATGACTACCAGGGAGAGGAAGAGGAGGAGTGGAAAAGCACTAAGTAGACAATAGCAACGTGGTACTGTTGGTGAAGAGAAGACAGTATACAGTGCCGGGGAAGTTGGCACAACCAGTACAAGATAAGGTCATGGACGTTCCAAGGACACATCCAAACTCCCTGAGGGATCAAATCATGATCTTGGGGAATATCTGGCTCAACTAGCATAATACAGTTTAGAAAGAAAATGTTCTGTACTCTACTACAGTGGGTAGCATCTGAGGTCTTAAAAACCTGTCACCGGCCATCTAAGACACTCCACTGGTTTCACCCGTTTGGGAGTAAGGAAGAACAAAGAAAACTAAAGATACAAGGGAAAGATTAGTCCAAAGGACTAATGGAGCACATCTGCAATGGCCTCCACCAAACTGAGTCCAGTACAGCTAGACGGTGCCCAGCTACCACCACCGACTGCTCTGACAGGGATCACAAGACAGTCCTGGAGACTGCTGGAGAAAAATGTAGAGTAAAATTCTAACTCAGAAAGAAGGGTTCCCTTTATCCACTGTGCATACCCCTTTCAAAACCATCACCCTGTTCCTGTTTCCCCTCCAAGAAGCCACCTACCTCTGGGGAAGCGGAGACTCCTGAGTTAGCCTACCTGAATTAAGTGGCTAACCACTGATTAGCTGGGTATCATTGTACAAGTTAACCTTTTTGAGCCTCAAACACCTTAAATGTAAGAAGACAACAACAGTACAGCCCTTGTTCCTAAGAGTTCTTGCCCCTAACTACAACTCCATCCATCTTAATGCAGCCTCCCAAGTTGGGCAAAGGATCATCATGTTAACTGAAACAGGACCCATATTTCCTACTGGAGGCTGGCAGCACTCCTAAAAACCAGCAGCCTGGTGGCTGGTGTAACAACACCAAGAAAAACTGAACAACATAGACCAGAATGATCCTCTTCTTTAAATGAGGAAACAAAGGCCCAGAGTGATTATGATGACTTATCTTTTCACTTTATAAGCAACCATACCTTCTAAATCAAGAACTATATTGAACAAATCTTTATTTTTCCAAGGCTCATATACACTTGCTCCGTTCTCTGTAGGCCCTCTGTCAGGCACAGTTCTCCTCCACTAGCTTGTTCCCTTCAGACACTCATACCAGCTCCCTCTTCTTCCCCCATGCCTTTACTCAACTCTGCTCTTCCCTCCAGATATCATCTTATTTCTCCAAATTCAGTGCCTCATTTTTTCAAAATTATTCTGTAGGGCTCCATGAAATATGGCTTCTGTTTCCCCCCCTTTATTTACAAATGTTCATTTTTGAAATGAATGAAATGTTCATTTTGGTTTTTCTCTAAGTCCTCATTCTTCTCAAAACCCTCTGGCTAGCGATGGAGCTCACTAAGTTGAATCTCACTGGCAACACAAGAATAAAAAGGGGTGCACCCTGAGATCCCCACTAAAAGACCTCAATTGATGGTCCAGTGGTTTCGGGGTTCCCCTGGGAGCATGGCCTCTCGCCCTAATGCTGCCCTTGCCCATAAATCATAATGAAGGTCCACACTTCAGACAGGAATGGATTGGACTTGGCGATGCAGTGACCATATATTGGATGTACTTTATGGTTCTATACATCTATAAGATGTCATCCTGCTGACCTCTGCCTGGAGGAAGGAGAGTCAGTGGAGAGGAGGGAAAAAAGAGACTGTTGGGAGAACGAGACATGTATGGAGCAGAGAGGAATAGTGTGCTGTCACTGGGCAGGGAGAGCACTGGAAGCTGCATATAGGTGGGTATGTAAATTTATACGGGAATGTACATTTTCACTCAGTTATATTAAATAAAAAATTAAAAAAAAAAACTCTCTGACTAGACATTTCTGATCAATCTGATATCCTCCTCTGCCTAACACCCAAACTCTCTAATTCTGTTTCTTCCTTATCCCTAAATCTTATTATTCCTGAGATTTTAACTTAGGTCCTGTGCTTCTCTACACAGCTATTTCCCATATACACATTCATGATTATGTCTTCAATCTCCATCTCTACAACTCTACACTAGATTGTTAGATCTAGGTTAGCTTGGACCTCCTTACTAAGTTTCACTCATACTTGAAATGTTTTCTGTAAGTTTCCCCTTGAGTATACAACAATTACTTCAAACTCAACACCACCAACTCACCATCTGCTATGCATAAGAGAAACCCATACCAAACCTACTGCTGTTGAGTTGATTCTGACTCATAGGATAGAGCAGAACTGCCTCCATAGGTTTTCCAAGGCTGTAAATCTCTACAGAGGTACACTGTCACATCTTTCTCTCATGAGTGGTTGTTGGGTTCAAACCACTGACTTCTGGTTAGCGGCCAAGTGCTTAACCACTGTGCCACTAAGGGTTCCTTTTATCTACTGTGCATACCCCTTTCAAAACTATCACCCCGTTCCTGTTTCCCCTCCAAGAAGCCACCTACCTCTGGGGAAGCGGAGACTTTTGAGTTAGCCTACCTGAATTAAGTGGCTAACCACTGATTAGCTGGGTATCATTGTACAAGTTAACCTTTTTGAGCCTCAAACACCTTAAATGTAAGAAGACAACAACAGTACAGCTGTCACAGAATTTCTGTGAGCATTAAATAACATACGGAAAGCTCCTACAACAATGCTGGAGACATAGGAAGCATTCAATAAATATCAGCTACTAAATGTTTTATAAGGAGCCCTAGAGGCACAAGGATTAAGAACTCAAGTGCTAACTGAAAGGCTAGCAGTTCCAATCCACCAGTACCTCCACAAGAGAAAAGACCTGCTCTATAAAGATTACAGCCTTGGAAACCCTACGGAGCAGCTCTACTTCTTCCTATAGGGTCTTTAGGGGTTGGAATTGATTCAACAGCACATAATAACAACAAAATGGTTTATGGCTAACATTCCACTAGCAGCAAGAACCTCTCAGCTGAATCTTGGTTACCACTGCAGGTCAGTTTTGACCTAGACTCTGGATCTATTCCTATCTTTAAGTACAGAAATTTTAAGAAATCCCAGTAGTAACTTGAGAATCATCAAATTTGTTCTTGTTGTTAGGTGCCATCAAATTGGTTCCAACTCACAGCTACTCCATGTACAACAGAACAAAACACTGTCCAGTCCTGCACCACCCTCACAATTACTGCTGTGTGTGAACTGATTATTGCAGCCATCGTGTCAGTCTATCTTATTGAGGGTTTTCTTCCTTTTCTCTGACCCTCTAAGAAGCATGATGACCTTCTCCAGAAACTGGTCTCTCCCAGTAACATGTCCAAAGTACGTGAGATGCAACTTGACCAGGACAAAGTCTCAGAAGCTTCACAGATACACCCAAAAACCCTGAGAGACCAAACTACTGGACTGGGGATCATGGTTTCAGTGGACATCTAGCTCAGTTGGCAAAACACAGTCTATAAAGAAAATGTGCTGCATCCAACTGTGTTGAGCCGCAACTGAGGTCTTAAAAGCCTGCAAACAGCCATCTAAGATACCTCCACAGGTCCCATGCTGGCTGCAGCAAATGAAAATGAAGAAGACCAAAGAAACAAGGAAAGATTAGTCCAAAGGACTAATGGACCACAACTACTCACAACCTACACCAGACTGAGCCCAGAACAACTAGATGGCGTTAGGTTACCACCAACAACTGCTCTGTCAGGGATCACAACACAGGATCTTGGACGGAGTGGGAAAAAAATGTAGAACAAAATTCAAATTCACAAAAAACTCAGGTTTGATGGTCTAACAAAGACTGGAGAAAATCCCAAGAATATGGCCTTTACACACCCTTTTAATTCAGTACTGAACTTACTTCTGAGGTTCAAGAATTAGATACGTCTGCAGGACCAACAATAATACACACGAGAGACATGCTTAATCACGTATGCAAGACTAACGGGCATACCAAAAATACGACAAGGAGGCAGGAAAACGATACCAACGGGAACAAGGAGCCTGAGGTCGAGACAGTAAGAGTACTGACACATAACAGGGTTGGCAACCAACGTCAAAAAACAACTTACACATTAACTGTTTAATGAGAAACTGCTTTGTAAACTTTCATCTAAATCACACACACACACATACACACACAAACAATCTGAGAAGTCACACCATCCTTGCTTCTACGGAGTATTCTGGTTGTCACTTCTTCCAAGACAGACTTGTTCATTCTTCTGACAGTCCACAGTTCAGCCAACATTCTTTGCCAATGCCATAATTCAAAGTACTCAATTATTCTTCAGTCTTCTTTATTCATTGGCCAGTTTCACATGTATATGAATATCATGACTTGGGCTGTGTGAATCTTAGTCCTCAAAGTGACATCAACCTAGTTCAGATCTTTTCTCTCTTCACCAGAGCTACCATCAATTTATAACCCATTTATAACTGTGTCGGTTCCCTTCCTGGATGCTTAAGGACTGCCTGTCCTTAAGTCTTGCCTGCCACTGTGAGGGGCACCAAGCCATCCAACTCCCTGATGGTTAACAGCCACCTCTGTAGCGCCTCCAAGATTGGGCCACTGTGTTTCACTGTTGTACATCATCCAGATGTTGTCTCTTGGCAAGCCTTTAGAACATAGCCACTGCAGGGCAGGACTGACATGTTACCTGTCTAGACTTCCCAGTGCCTGTAGCTATATCTCTCAAGAGTCTTTCCTGCTTTGGTAGGCAGGCCAGGTTTGGAGAAAGAAAAGCTGGAGACAGATTTTGGACACGGTAACTTCTAGATGTCTACTGGACATCCAAGAGAAAATGACTGAACAGGCAGTTTATTACATAAATCTGAAATTCAGGGAAGAGGTAGAAATACACAGTTTGGAGTCCTTAGAATATAGATCAGGTTTGTCTAGTAGAATTTCTGTGGTGGTGGAAATATACTGTATCTGAACTGCCAAATATGGTAGCCACTAGCCATGTGTGGTTTGAAATGCAGCTAGGGCAACTGAGAAACTGAATTGTTCACTTTAATTAATTTTAAGGAAGTTAAATTTAAATAGGCACATGCGCCTAAAAAAATCCAAACCCATTTATGTTGAGTCAACTACCACTCATAGCAATCCTATGGACAGATTGGAACTGCCCCATAGGGTTTCCAAGGAGCACCTATTGGATTTGAGCTGCTGACCTTTTAGTTACCAGCTATAGCTCTTAATCACTATGTCACCAGCATTTCCAAAGCAAAGCATATATGGACAACATATACAGCAATGCGACTGGATAAGAACTCTAAATGAATGAGTGCAGGTAGAGACGAGGTCAAAGACTGGGTACTGAGGAACACCAACAACATCTGTTATTAGTAGTAGATGAAAATGGAAACAACCCAAATCTTCTTCAACAACAGAAAAGAAAAATGAATAGTGGCACATTCATATAAGATTGTCATTCTGCAGTAAGCGCATACCTTTATACGGAGAAGCTGCAAAAAAGAAAACTTTAAAAGCGAGAAATAATTTCTACAAAGGTCAAAAGCTGAGAAACTAAACAGAAGTGATAAAGCTATAAAGAAAAATCAAGAGAATTAGTATCCAAATATATGCTAACATTACCTTCGGAGGAGAGGGAGGTTACAGTTGAGAAAGTAAACACATTACCTATTGCCCTAGAGTTGATTCCAACTCCTAGCGACCCTGCAGGACATATTCAAACTGCTACCCTTTTGGTTAACAGCTGAACTCTGAACCAACCACTGCACAGCTGGGGCTCCAGCCCTGGTTTTACACCATGCCCAATCCTTCTTCCTTTGTGAGGGCTTAAAAACTACTGCAAATGTTCTTTTTCCTAAACTACACAGTGCATACAAAGGTGTTCAGTTTGTTATTCTCCTATATCATAAAGCCCTGGTAAGTATTATATTTCACAACTAAAAAGAATAAGAAAATAAGAAGCAGTGTATGGTTACATGTCAAACAGATGCTGAACACTTTAAATTGTTAATCCAGAAAAGGGAAAGATGACTGTATAACTGTGTAACTTGTATAAAGTGTTAAAAAAAAAAAAGGTAGGGTTTAGTCATGTAATGAAAAAGACGAAGGTCATTACAGAATTGGGAATAAACAGCTCATGTACAGGAAGTAGCAAATTGACGTGTCTGACTGGAAAAAAAGGAAAATTAGGTTGGAAAGTTTGGCTAGGGTCAGTCTACAGGATGTTTAAATGACAAGTTGAGAAGTTTGGACTTGATTCTGGAATACTGCAGAACCACTAATGATGTCCAAGTAAGACAATGGTATGGTCAAAGTGGTGAATTAGGAGGACTAGTTAGACAGTGGTGCTCAGGATCAACTGACAGGGAGATAAACCAGTTGCTGATTCTGACTCATAGCAATGCTATAGGATAGACTAGAACTGCCCCATAAGGTTTTCAAGGAGTGGCTGGTGAGTTCCAACTACTGACCTTTCGGGTAGCAGCCATAACTCTTAATCACTGTGCCACCAAGGGCTCTGGTACAGAGTGAGGAAGACCAGAAAACCAGTAGATGCGAGATGTCAGTAAAGATGACTACGACCTGAATTACACTGCGAATGAAGATTAAGATTACTTCAATAAACTTTTGAAAGAAAGATTCAAGAGGACTCGGTGACTAAGTGGAAAAGACAGTGACAGAAAATGAGCAAGATTCAAAGATTACACCAATTTTCAAGCTAAAAAGAGAAAATGATAATGACATGCAAAATGAGGGAAAGCAGAGAAAATTGATTTTGCAAGAAGATCATTAATTTGCTCATTTATTTATTTGTGTAATAAATATGTTTTGAGTAACTACTATGTGCCAGGTAGAATGAGAAATCTTAACCTTAGGAAGTAGTTTGTGACTACCATTTTAAAAAGAACCATGCATAGTTCTGTGATAAAAATACTCAACTGCTTTTCAAAATAAATTGAAAGTAGCAACAGAACACAAAAGTGGAAATGTTTAGTAAAATATTGGGAGAAAATAAATGGAATGATTCACTATGTGACTGAAAGCTGCTGGAGGGCAAGATTTATGGGCTGTGTTTTCATCCCCCACAGTGCTGGGCACAGGGAATGCTCACGACAGAGTCGGCATTCAAGTAATGGCCGGATGAACAGAGAAGAGCAAAGGCAAACTGAAGATAAGCCAAGTGGGAAGGCTCTTAAGCGAGGGACCACAGCTCAAAGGAGCTAGCGCATCTACCTCTACCCAGGGAGAGTGCTCTAGTCTTGTCACCTGGCTAATGGGTAGCCTGATCTTCAGGGAACATGTTAAAACAAACAAACAAAAACCGGTTGTCAATGAATTCACTCCAACTCATAGTGGCCCTACATAAGACAGAGGAGAATGGCCCCACAGAACTTCCAAGGAGTGGATGGTAAATTTAATCTGCTGATGTCCTAGTTAGCAGCCAAACTCCTATTCAGTGGACCACCAAGGCTCTGGTACATGTTTAAGAGATCTAAAATACTAACTGTAAAACAGAAAGAAAACCACTTCTTATGAACATATACAGTGAACTCCTGCTCCCTCTACCAGTCTCCGCTGAAACTGTCACCACTCTTAATTCACAAGGCATACAGGCAGAATGTAACTTTTTATTCTGTGTGGACTGGGCTAATGATAATTAAGGATACACAGGAGTACCTGTCCTTTTAGACTATTAAATAGCTTCTTTTTTTTTTTCTGGTTTAAAGTAGCTTAAAAAGACTAAATCTTAATACTTTAAACCTGTACACAACAGTGTCTAATCCTTTGGAACAGCGAAATGCAAGGTGGGGATGCCTGCAAAGTGAGATGACTGATACCCAGAAATCTCAGAGGTTGCCACGGACAGGGCTATTACTTCCAATTTTCCCAATAATTCAGTCAATTCCACATAGGTCTAAATTATCCAATATCGATGAAGAGAGGTAAGGAGTCTTTTTAAATTAACTGAATGCTCTAAGTCATCTCTTTCTCAAGAGACTACACTAGGAAACGAATGCCCCAATATTGACAGAGACAGAATAACAGTTAAGAGCTTGGGATACGGCACCAGAGAGATATGGTTTAAGTCCCGGCTCTTCCACATTCTTCCTACTGGGTACCAAAACAGACAGACCCATTGCCTGCATACAGTAGGATTGATTACTTTCCTCATGATGTGAACATGCAGTAGCTACGAATGCATTTCCCTTCCTAAAACTATACCCTGACCCCCTTGGAGCTGTATTTTCCTTAACAGCCTCAAAGCCAAAACCCAAAACTCAACACCATGGAGTAAAGTCAATTTCAACTCACAGTGACCCTATTAGGCAGAGTAGAGCACTCCCACAGGGTTTCCAAGGAGCTGCTGGTGGATTCAAACTGCCTACCATTTAGTCAGCAGCCTTGCAGCTCTTAACCCCTGTGCCTCCAGGGCTCCTTAACATCCTCAGACATTCATTTTTGGGGAGGAGCTTTCTACATGATTGATCTCGTTAATTATGCTTTGAATCTCCTTCTCTGAGCTTCCTCCTCTGACAACAGTATTATCTTGCAGTTCTTGCTGGTCAAATCTATGTCCTGGATTTCGTCGTTGAAGATGAGGAGCAGTAGGAGAGAATGATAGAAAAAAAATCAAATTGTAACTAAAACATACAAAATATGTGGTTGTATAAAACTGTTCAAGTTGAGGTTGTTTTGTTTTAATTACAATCCTGTGAGCTAAGAAAATAATGGAGCTAAAGCCAAGCCTATTAACAGTCAATTAAGGACAAAAGTGTTCTGACCAAAAAGCGAGCTGGACAGTAGGACCTACCTGGGCAGTAGGACCTATCCTCACTCTCACTGCTCTAAGTTCTGGGATCTTCAGGCATGTTGTAGTAGGTTTTGCAGGGTAGTGAGAAATAGAGGAGAGAAAACAAGTTCCACAGGTTCTTCATTTGCATCAGCCCTTTCTACTACCACTGCCACCATCCCTAAATCCCTTTCTACTATCACTGCTACCATCCCTAAATCCCAACCACTTCCTCAGCCTCAGGTCTCTCTCTGCTCCTTTCTGTCCTGCACACAGCTACTAAACTGATTTCATCGGATCACTCCCTAGCTTACACATTTATGGCTTCGTGACTACTGTTCACTGCAAAAAGTCCAAACTAAAATTCAAGGCCCAGGCTAGCATTATCTTACTCTTACAATACTTGTTTCCTCCTAATTTCCCCCAGGGAAACTCTCCAGCTAAACTACAAAACAAACTACCCGCACATCTAGCTGGATCAAGTCCAAGTCCACCTCTTTGCCTTTCCTTCAAAGGCCAAGCCAGGCCGCCTCCTCTCTCTGCGGTCCACTGTGCTCCTAAGGCACACACTATTAGTACAACGCATCTTCTGACGCCAGCCAAACATGTCTTTATAAGCTGGCATCTCAATCCGCTTCAACTAATTCCAAGTTCCCCTAGAAGCCAGATAACGCACTTATACGATAGGCAGTCGATCACAGCATCCAAAACACAGTAAGTCCTAGATACTACTGATCAAAACCAGGAGCGGTTCAACTGCCCATCTTTGCCAGTTCCTCTCTATTCACAGTATCGAGTATTCAGCATTCACTACAACACTGAAATTTCCTAGTCTACACTAAGCGGCAGTGAAGAAGAGCGCGCACGTTAGCTAGATGACAAAAAAAGAAAGAAAACCTGCATTCTAATCCTGGTTTTGCCACAGCCACTGCAACTGTGGGAAAATCACAAAAACCTCGCTGGGCCTCGGTTGTCCCAGCTGTGAAACTGTGGAGACGCTGTGGAGGATCCCACGGTCTCCTTGGACTCCCCAATTCCTCCCGACAGAAAACTCAACACTCTTCTACTCAACTAAGGCTGGGGCAGACAAACTTTTACAGTTCCCGACACGGGCATTTCCACAGACTACTGGAAACTCAATACCCATATGAAAAAAGCTGGGCTCAGACGGAGGTGAGAAGCGGTCTCGCCGAAACCTCCGGATCCCCGTCACTCGCGCTAAGGGACAGTCCGCCCAGGATCCCCGGCCCCTTGCAGGCAGACTCCCGAGAGTGGCGCAGCGCAGCGCGGCGCGGCGCAGCTCCCGAGAGCCGGCTGGGGTGACTCAGTCCGCGCCCCGCGACCCCCGCACTTGTGACACACGGCCCGTGACCCCGGGTCACGGCCCCCGTCCGTCCTCACCAGCCCGAGGAGCGTCCATCTCCCCTGGCCACGGCTCTCGCTCCCGCCTCCCAGGTTGTCTTCCGGGCCCTGTGGCGGCCTCGGCGCGGCCGACCGGGCCCCGGACTGGCGGGACGGGCGGTGTGAGGGGCAGCGGTGGCTGCTTTAACTGCTGAATCACCACTTTGCAACCGGAGCTCCAAACCACCGTGACCCGTGGGCCCTGAGGGCCCTGGCGCTGCGCTCCACTTACCTACAGAGGCGCTTCGGGAGCGACTGGTGGGAGCTACGGACCCGGAGGAAGGTGCTGGGCAACACAGCGTGCAGCAGCCACGCTAGACAGTACCGCATAGCCCAGCGCAGCCGCCGGGATCACGGCGAAAGCTTCCTTCTTGCGCCGGGAGCCGGCCCTGTGTACTGCGCATGCTCAGTACGCGGCTCCGCGCCGCACCGCCTCCCGGCAGCCACAGAGGTGCAGCTGCGGCTCCGGGTTTTGCCTGGAGCCGGACAAGGCAAGGACGGCGGGAGGCCAGACCTAATCTGAGCTAGAGGGCGGTATGGGATCTGGGCGGGATGGGATCTGGCCGGGAGCTTCGGTAGCCCAGCAATCAGGCTTTCCCGGGCGGAGAGAAGCCCAGCCGGGTCACGTGTGAGACTGCAACGGGACGCACGTGTGAAGGCGGCGGTGTGTGTGTAATCTGGCCGTGTGGAGATGGCTCAGGAACACTGTGAAGGCACAAGGGGGCCTAGTCTGCGGAGGCGCCGCCAACGACGGAGGGGCTCGGCTGTACAGGTGTACCGGGTCTGCTCACGCTGCAGGCACTCTCAGAAAACGAATCAGCGGCCCGCTGGCTCCCTCTAGAGCACAGTGAGGACGTGGGCAGCGTGGGCACCGACGCAGGGGTGGCCGGGGGGAGAAGTCAGACCCGGAAGGGTCCAGGGGCAAGGATGAGAAGGCAGGAGGAGACAGCAAAACTGGTGATGTGGAACCCAAGGTCGAAAAGAGGAGAACATTGACATCTTGTGAGGTTGGCAACCAATGTCACCAAACAATACAAGGCTTGCCAATTAAGTTCGTGAGCTCATCATAGAAAAAGTGCTACATACCTCATTGCTGAAATCACTATGGTCACCTGGGAAGTGGTTCCTTGGGAAGCTGTGCAGCGATGCCAGTGCTTAGTCCACCCCTCAAAGCAATTTTGGAACTCCTCTGGAATGGACATTGGGCACGGTAGCAAGGTGGCAAGTTCTCAAACTTAATTGTGTGGTTGTCTGTGAGGGAGTTTTTAGCCAGTAAACAAATAACAGTGCTGGAACAGCCTCCCTACTGATTTGGCCCCCAGTGACTTTTTTCTTTGCCTGAAAATAAAGGAAATATTGAAAGGAAGACATTTGGATGACTCTCAGGCATCAAAGGTAATATCACCACAGCTCTGATGGCCATTCCAGAAAAAGAGTTCCAAAATTGCTTTGAAAGGTAGACTAGGCACTGGCGTCAGCTCATAGCTTCCCAAGAGGAGTTCTTCAAAGGTGGCCATAGTATATCCAGCAATGAAGTGTGTAGCACTTGGAACAATTAAGTTCGCAGACTTAATCGTCAGACCTATCTTACCACCCTTGCTTCTGAGAAATGTTCTGACTCTACAACTTCCAAGACAGATTTGTGGATACTTCTGGTTAGTCCATGATATATTCAATATTCTTTGTCAACACCGTAACTCAAAGGCATTAATTCTTCAGTCTTCCTTATTTTATTCACTGTCCAGCTTCTGCATGCATATGAGGCAACTGTAAAGCACCGTGGTTTGGGTCATATGCAATTTAGTCCTTATAGTGACAGCTTTTTTTCTTTTTTAAAAAAAATACTTTAAAGAGATATTTTGGAATAGATATGCCCAGTACAATGTGTCACTTGATTTCTTGACTGCTCCTTCCGCGGGCATTGATTGTGGATACAAATAAAATAAAATCTTTGACATCTTTAGCCTTGTCTCCATTTAGCATGACGTTGCATATTGGTCCAGTTGTGAGAACTTTTGTTGTCTTTATGTTGAGGTGTAACGCATAACGAAGCCTCTGGTCTTTGATCTTTATCAGTAAGTGCTTCAAGTCCTCTGTGACCTGTTCGAAAGCAAGGTTATCTGTATATTGCAGGATGTTAATGAGTCTTCCTCCAACCCTGACACCACATGCTTCTTCATATAGTCCAGCTTCTTGGATTATTTGCTCAGCTTACAGACTGAATAAATATGGTGAAAGGTTACAACCCTGATGCACACCTTTCCTGACTTTAAACACACAATATCCCCTTGTTCTGCTGAAATAACTCTCTTGCGATCTACGTACAAGCTCATCATGAGCACAATTAAGTATTCTGGAATTCCCATTCTTTACAATATCATCCATAATTTGTCATGATCCGCACTGTCATATGCCTTTCCATAGTCCGTAAAATACAGGTAAACATCCATCTTAGTCATCTAGCGATGCTATTGAAAAAACTGCTACAAGTGGATGGCTTTAACTAAGGGAAATCTATTCTTTCACGGAAAAGTAGGCTAAAAGTCCCAATTCAGGGCATTAGTTCCAGGGGAGGTTTTTCTCTCTTGGCTCTGGAGGAAAGTCTTTGTCATCGATCTTCCCATGGACTGGGAGTTTCTGAGATTCAGGGACCCTGTGTCCAAATGATATGCACTGCTCCCAGCACTGCTGCTTTCCTCATAATATGAGGTCCCCCACTTTCTGCTTGTTTCCCTTTCCTTATATCCTAAGGGATTGCCTCAAGGCACGATACAGTCTTACACATTGAGCCCTCACTCAGCAACCAAACTGCTGCCCATCCTCCCTCCTTAACATCATAAAAGCAGGATTTACTGAACAAGGGAACAACACACAATACTGGGAATCATGGCCTAGCCAAATTGCTGTACACACTTTTGGGGGGACACAATTCAAAGCAACATCTTTCTGATAATCTCTGCTTTCAGCGAGGATGCAACATCAGCAATAACATCCTTTGTTTCATGTGTTATTCTGAATCTGGATTCAGTTTCTGGCATTCTCTGTGTACTGCTGCAAACACTTTGATGATCTTCCTCAAAATTTTACTATTGTGTGATATTAATGATAATGTAGTTGGCCCCTGGCCTTATTCACACTGATGACATTGAGCTCTTCCATCATCTCTTTCCGCAGTTGTAGTTGATTTGATTCCTGTCCAGGGTTAGTGTGCCACCCAGGGAATCCTTGCCGTAAGAATAAACCAAATCTAAACCTATTATCTTCAGGTTGTTTTCAACACGTAGGACCTTATAGGACAAGGTACAGCTTCCCCATAGGGTTTCCTAGGCTGTAATCTATAGGGTAACAAAAACTGCCACATCTTTCTCCTACTTAGTAGCTGGTGGGTTTGAAATGCCAACCTATTGGTTAGCAGTTAGTTCTTAACCATTTTCCTAGGACTCCTACCATCAGAATACAATCTACAATCCAGAGACTATATCACCTTGAGACTAGAAGAACTAATTGATGCCCAGCCACCACCAGTGACTGCCTTGACAGGGAATACAATACAAAATCCCTGACATAATGCGAGAAAAACTTTATTTAAAAAAAAAACAGACCTGATGGTCTGACAGACAGGAGGGTCTCCAGAAGACACAGCCCCTGGATTGTCTGTTAGCTCAGAGCTGAAACTATTCCCAAAGCCAACTCTTCAGACAAAGATTGGACTTGACTTGAAGACATAAAATGATACTAGTGAAGAGTATGCTTCTTTGCTTAAGTAGATACATAGGCTAACTAGGAAGCTTCTGTCCATACATGAGAAGAAAGGGCAGACAGGGACAGGAGCTAGTTGAATGGATGTGTGAAATACAGGATGCAAGGGAAGAGCCTGCTGTCACACGGTGGGGAGAGTAGCTAGAGTTACATAGCAGTGTGTGAGCAAGTTTTTGCACCACACATTGACTTGGATTATAAACTTTCCCTTAAAGCACAGTAAGATGTTTGAAAAATAACAATACAATCCACAAAATTTAGAATGTCTTGAACACGCAGGACAAGTAACCTGATTTCATTGATGAACAAATCACAAAATAAAAAAGTGGAAGGAGAAGCCTATGAATTAGAAGGGATTTAAAATTGAATAGAAGTGACAAGCTACTTGCGAAAGTTGGTATGAAAACGGAAAGGGTCAGAAAGAAGCAAGCCAGTCTTCAAGAAGATTCTGGGATATTGCTGTGGAGTTGATTCCCACTCATAGCTTCCCTAAGGAACAGAATATAACTGTCTGAAAGTTTTCCAAGACTGTAATCTTCAGGAAAGAACCCTGGTTGTATAGTAGATAAGAGCTATAGCTAAACAAAAGGTCAGAGGTTCAAATCTACCAGCAGCTCTTTGGAAACCCTGCGAGAGAGTTCTCCTTTGTTCTACAGCATCACTATGAATTAGAATCAGCTCAACGGTGGCAGGTTTTTTAATCTTTATGGAAACTGCCTGCTACATCTTTCTCCAGAACAGCGGCTGGTGGGTTGCAACTACCAACCTTTTGGTTAGCAGTCAAGCACTTAATCACAGTGCCATGAAGGCTTCTTTCTGGAGCACTTACATTACCAAATATTAAGAGTTATTATTCTGCTGTCATAAGTGACACAATGTGATATTGGCCAGAGAATAGACAAATAGGCCATGATCAGTAATATTCGTATAGCTACACATACAATCGAGCAACTCGACTTCTAGCTATGTACTCAACAGCAATGTGAACATGTGTTCACCAAAGTACATGCACTAGAATGTTCACAGCAGCACAATTAATAATAGCTACAAGCCAGAAAGAAAGCAAACGTTCATCAACAGTAAAGTAGAAAAATAAACTGTGACATATTCACTCAAGGTAATTCTTTTTTTTTTTTTAAACTTTCAAAAAATCAAATGATTTGTTTCAGAATGTTAACACAATAAAAGAGAAAAAAATACAATCATTCCAATAGATGGGGAAAAATCATTTGACAAAATTAAATAGTTATTAATGATAAAATCTCTCAGTAAGTTAGAGAATGGTAGAGAATTTCCTCGTCTGGCACTTTATTGTTGTTAGGTGCCAGGAGTCAATTCCAACTCCTAGTCAACACTATTTACAACAGAAGGAAACACCATCTGGTCCTGTACCATCCTCATTATCGTTATTATACTTTAACCCGTTGTTATAGCCACTGTGAATCTGTCTTGTAGAGGGTCCTCTTTTTCTCTGACCCTCTGCTTTACCAAGCATGCTATTTTTTTGCAAGGACTGATCCTTTCCGTTAATGCATTCAAAGTATGTGAGATGTTGCATTGCCATCCTTGTTTCTACGGAACATTCTTGTTGTACTTGCTCCAGCACAGACTTGTTTGTTCTTTTGGCAGTCCATGGTATAGTCAATATTCTTCTCTAACACTGAAGTTCAAAAACATCAGTTGATCTTTGGTCTTCCTTATTCACTGTACAGCTGCATATAAGATGACTAAAGTACCACAGCTTGGGTCAGGCATATCTTAGTATTGAAGGTGACACCACTGTTTTTTTTAACACTTTAAAGAGGGTGTTTGCAGCAGATTTGCCCAATGTAATGCATCATTTTATTTCTTTTTCAAATTTTTTTATTTACTAATTACAGCAAAATAAAATTTCTAACATCTATCAACTATCTCCTCTATGATAAACTCTCACCCTCCCACCCTTGTAGCCAACACAGTCGTTTTCTTCTGTAGATAATTCTCTTTTCAAGTCCTTATAACAGGGGTCTCATATATTTGTCCTTTTGACACTGATTGATTTCACTCAGCATGATCTCTTCCAAATGAGACCATGTTATGAAGTTTTCTAAAATCATCATTGTTTCTTATCATAGCGTGGTGTTCCACTGAGTATACATACCATAGTTTGTTCAAGGTAATTCTGTACAACAATGAAAATGAACAGACAATGATTATACTCAACAGTACAAACAGACCATACAAACATAGTGAAAGAAGCCAGACACAAAAATATACTGCTCGATTCCATTTATACAAAGTTGAAACTCAGTTAAAACTGGTCTATAGTGTTAGAAGTCAGGTTAGTGATTACTGCTGAGGTAGCAGTGACTGAAAGGAAGAAAAGAGAGATTTCTAAGGTGTGTCTTACATGCGTGTTCAGTTGGTAAAAACTAAGCTTTATACTTATGGCTTGTTTACTTCTCTGTTTGCAACACCAGTAAAATCTTCATAAAGAGGTAAAATATAGAACAAAAGAAGAGACATACTAACCACACAAAATGCTTGGATCCTAATTTGTAAAGCCTAATGTGAAAATGGAAGCCCTGGTGGCATAATGGTTAAGTGCTACATCTGCTAACAAAAAGGTTGGCAGTTCAAATCTGCTGGGTGCTTCTTAGAAACTCTATGGGACAGTTTTAGTCTGATTATAGAGGGCAGTTCTACTCTGGCCTCTGACTCGACAGCACTTGGCTTGGCTTGGCTTGGCTATAGGGTCTTTATGAGTCGATATTGACTTGATAGCAGTGAGTTTTTTTTTTAATGTGAAAAAGAAACATTCATTTATAAGATAATCAGGAGAGGAGTAGGAACAATGGCTAGGTATTTGATGATGTTAAGGAGCTGTTCTTTGTTAAAGGTGTAACTAAGAGTGTAGCTATGTGTTTACTTATTCGTTGATTGATTCTTGATCTTTGAAATCTAGGCTAAAATCTCAACATATGAAGCAATGATTCCTGGTATTTGGTTCAAAGTAATCCAATGGAGAATGCAAAGCTAGGGAGGAAGTATAGGAGAAACAGTATTGGCCATGAACTGATGATTATCAAAGATAGACAAAGTATTAATTAAACTATTGAGACATTAATTAAACTATTCTTTCTGCTTTTGTATAGTCAGAAATCTTACATAATAAAATGTTTAAAAATGTTAGTTTTAAGCACAGTACCATTCCAGAGTAAAACCATAGCTAAAAAACAACATGCATTTTTAAAACACTTGTAGATGCATGACTTATTCATTACAAAGTTGTTAAAAGTTTTCCTAAGTGAATCGTATTTCTAAGTCTTTAATGAAAAGTTTGAGTTACTTTATGGACAGTAGTTAAATATTAATATAAAATTCTGTAATTTGTATTTCCTACAGTTAAGACTGTTTTTCATTTATCCATTTAGGAAATGTTAGGGCCCCAGGCTTTGCTTTAAATGTTGAGGATATACCGGCAAAAAGAGCAACCAGGCTTCTATTCTTGTGGAGTTTATATGGTGGTAGGAGAGATAAACAAGTAAGGTAATGCTTATATAAAGTAACTAACATATGGTGATTAAAAGAATGTTAATGTAACCAGAATAGATTTTACTGCTGTTCAGCTTCCCCCAAGTAACCATTTGGGGACTTGTCCTCCAACACCACTACTGTCACTCTAGGAGGAGAGAGGTGCCTACAGTTTCGCCAGCTATACTAAGGGGCTTATGCATGTTCTGGAAATCCTGGGGGTGTGGTGGTTACGTACTACATCTGCTAACTGAAAACCTCAGCTGTTCAAATCTGCCAAACACTCCTTGGCAACTCTATGGAGCAGTTCTATTCTGTCCTGTAGAGTCACTATGAGTCGGAATTGACTCGAAAGCAGTGGGTTTGGTTTGATTTGTTGCATATTCTAGGCTGTTGACTAGGAGTTTATACAAAGGGGACCATTTAGGTGGGAGTTCAGTAAAATGTCAGAACCTTAAGAAGCAGTGTTTGGGCTGTGTAGGCAATTTTCATGAGAGATCAGTTTCTGTGGCCCTTGTCACAGGCTAACTCTTCACTAGGTCCCTTCCATGGATTCTTCCCCATTCATACTTTTATATACATTTATACATGAAGCCAAGTGCCGTTGAGTCGGATCCGACTTATGGCGATCATTTATACTACACATACATATATAAACCTGTTGCTGCTGAGTTGAGTCTCACTCATAGCGACCTGATAGGACAGAGTAGAATTGCTGAATATAGTTTCCAAGGAGCATCTTTTGTTTTCAACACCTTTTAGTTAGCAGCTGTAGCTCTTATCGTTATCCAAGAACATCATTCATGAAGAAAGCAAGAGGTCATTAAAAAGACAGGAAAGAAAGAAAAAAAAATGGATGTCAGAAGAGGTGCTGAAACTTGTTCTTGTATGTCAAGTAGCTGAAGCAAAAAAAAAGATGAAGTAAAAGTGTTGAACAGAAGATTTCAAAGGGCAGTTCAGGAAGACAAAGGAAAGTAATATAATGATATGTGCAAAGACCTCAAGATGGAAAACCAAAAGGGAAGAACATGCTCAGCATTTCTCAAGCTAAGAGAACTGAAGAAAAAACTCAAGTCTCAAGTTGTAATACTGAAGGATTCTATGGGGAAAAATATTAAAGGACTCAGGAAGCATCAAAAGAAGATGGAAGGAATACACAGAGTCGCTATACCAAAAAGGATTGGTGGATGTTCAGCTATTTCATGAGGTTCTGTATGAACAGAAACAAATGGTACTTAAGGAAGAACTCCAAGCTGCTCTGCAGGCATTGCTGTAAAACAAGGCTCCAAGAACTGACAATACTAGCTGAGATGTTTAAATAAACTGATGCAGCCCTGAAACTACTTACTTGTCTATGCCAAGAAATTTTGAAGTCAGCTACCTGGCCAGTGAACTGGAAGATATCCATATTTACACCTATTCCCAAGAAAAGGGATTCTACCAAATGCAGAAATTACTGAATACTATCACAAATGTCACACACAAGTAAAATTTTGCTGAAGCTCATTCAAAGCAGCTGCAGCAATACATCGACAGGGAATTGCCAGAAATTCAAGCCAGATTCAGAAGAGGGCGTGGAGCCAGAGATCGTTGCTAATGTCAGATGGATCCTGGCTGAAAGCAGAGACTGCCAGAAAGATGTTTACCTGTGTTTTATTGACAACGCCAAGGCATTCAACTGTGTGGATCATAACAAATTATGGGTAACATTGCAGAGAATGGGAATTCCAAAACACTTAATTGTGCTAACAAGGAGCCTTGTACATAGATCAAACAGAACAAGGGGATACTGCATGGTTTAAAATCAGGAAAGGATGCACTCCTGGTTGTATCTTTCACCATAACTAGTCAATCTGTATGCTGAGCAAATCTGCAAAACTGGACTGTATGAAGAAGAATGAGGCATCAGGATTGGAGGAAGATGGCATTAATAATCTGTGATGTGCGGATGACCTAGTTTGCTGAAAGTGAAGAGGACTTGAAGCACTTACCTGATGAAATCAGTCTGCAGTCCCTCAACGTAATGAAAGGAAAAATCTTCACAACTGGACCAGTAAACGGCATGACGATGAACACAGAAAGATTTAAGTTGTCCTGGGTTTCGTTGTACTTGGATCCGTAATCAACTTTCATGGAACCACAGTCCAGAATTCTAATGATGCATTGCACTGCCAAAGTCCTCTGCAAGTGATCTCTTTAAAGTGACAAAAAACAAAAATGTCCTCTTGAAGACTAAGGTGTACCTGACTCAGACTTCTGTTTTTCGGCCATTTCATATGGATGGAAAAGCTGAACAAAGAATAAGGAAGAATTTGTGCTTTTGAATTGTGGTATTGGGGAGAATATTGAAGTACCACGGACTGCCAAAAGAATGAAAAAAATCTTCTTGGAAGAAATACAGCTAGAAAGCTCCTTAGACGCAAGAGTAGAGAGACTATGTCTCACATACTTCGGACATGTTGTCAGGTGGGATTAGCCCCTGGAGAAGGACTTCATAGCTTGGTAGAGAGTCATTGAAAAAGAGGAAGATGAATTCACACAGGGTCTGAAAAAAATGGGCTTAAGCATAACAATTTTGAGGGTGGCACAGAACCAGAACTGACCAGAAGTGTTTCATTCTGTTGTACATAGGGTCACTATGATTCGAAACCAACTCAATGGCTCCTAATAACACGTACGTATAGGTACACACATGTAACCCTAACCCCCTCCATGACTCTCGTTGACACACACACACACACACCTTGTTCTGTCCATCCAGCATCCCAGCCAGGAGAATCTCAACTAGAGGTTGAAAAATGGAGAAGAGTGATTATCTATTTTTCTCTCAATCACTCTGTGGCTTAGGGCAGTCTCAAGACTCCCCCCCTTTTAAATAAAAGCTTTTCATTACGGCAGAACATATGACATACAATTTGCCAGTTTAAATGTGTAACTAGTAACAGAAACTCAGTGCCCCTTAAGTAATGAGTCCCTTTGTCCCCCTCTTCCCACATCTGGTAACCACTAATGAACTTGGTTCTTTGTATGTTTACCTATCCCGGATGTTTGTGTGTGACTTATTTCACTCAGTGTAATGTTTTCAAGGTTTGTCCTTGTTGTAGTATGTATCAAGTCTCCATCTCTCTTTGTAGCTGAGTAATATTCCATTGTGTGTGTAGAGCACATTTTGTTTGCCTGCTCATAAGCTGACAGACATTTAACATGTTTCTACTTTTAGACTATTGTGAACAGTGCTGCAAAGAACCTAGGTGTACAAATATCTGATGCATTCTTGTTTTAACTCTTTTGGGTATATACCTATGTTACAGATTGAATTGTGTCCCCCCAGATGTGTGACTAGACCTTGATTCCTAGTATTGTGTCACTGTCCCCCATTTTGTCATCTGATGTGATTTTCCTATGTGTTGTAAATTCTACCTCTATGACGTTACAGCTGCTAGCCAAAAGGTTGCCAGTTCAAACCCACCAGCTCCTCCTTGGAAACTACAGGGCAGTTCTACCCTGTCCTATAGGGTCACTATGAGGCTATGAGTCAGAAATGATTCGAGGGCAGTGTTTTTTTGTTTGTATGTTTTTTATGATGTTAATGACATAGGATTAGTGGCAGTTATGTTAATCATGCAGGACTCAATCTACAAGATTAGGCTGTATTTTAAATCCATGTCTTTTGAGACACAGAAAAGGGAACAGAAAGACATGGGGACTCAATACACTAAGAAACAAGAGCATGAAGACTAGTACATCATTTCCATGGGGGATCCTTACACAGAGAAGCTCTTCTGTTGGGAAACATTGATATCAGAGACCTTCTCCCAAAGTCAACAGAGAAAGAAAGCATTTTCCTGGAGCTGAAGTCCTGAATTTGGTCTTCTAGCCTACTAGACCATGAGAGAATAAACTTCTGTTTGTTGAAGCTGTCCACTTGTGGTGTCTATTTAGCAGCACTGCATAACTGAGACTGTCTAGGAGTAGAATTGCCAGGTTATGTGGTAACTATAATTTTTTTCAGGAATTGTCAAACTGTTTTCCATAGCAATGTACCATTTTACATTCCTACCAGCAATGGATAAAGATTGCAATTCTCCATATTGTCACCATTTTTCTGATAATGGCCATTCCTAGGGAGTGTGAAGTGTTATCTCACTGTAGTTTTAATTTGTATAACTAGTGACTTGAATGTATTCTTACGTGATTATTGGTCATTTTTGTAACTTTATTTTGGAGAAGTATCCATTCAACTCCTGTGTCCATTTTTAATTGGATTGTTCATCTTTGTATTACTGTTCAGCTGTAAGAGCTCTTTATACATTCTGGAAACTAGACCCTTATCAAATATCTGATTTGCAAATACTTTCTCTCATTTTGTGTATTGTCTTTTCACTTTCTTGATACTATCTTTCAGAGCACCAATGGTTTTAATTTTTATGAAGTCTAATTTATCTCTTTAGTTTTGCTGTCTATGCTTTTGGTGTCATGTTATCAGACTTCATTGCCAAATCTATGGTCATAGAGATTTCTGGACTTTACCTTTTGACTCTTAAGAACCTAGCTTGAACATTGTTGTGGATTAAACTGCATTCCCCCAAAATATTGATCAATTTTGCTGGGCTGTGATTCCCATGATTGCGTGATAGCCCACTATTTTGGAGTTTTTCCTATGTGTTGTAAGTTCTGTTACTATGATTGAATAAGATGGGTTAGTGGCAGTTATACTGATGAGATTTACAAGATTAGACAGTGTCTGTTAAGGATTGAATTGTATGCCCCCCCCAAACATGTGTAGCAATGTCGTGCACCATGATTCCCAATGTTTTTATTTTATTTTTATTTTTTATTGTGATTAAGGAAAAGTATAAAATCCGAATCAATTTTGCATGCCTTCGTGTCTGCAGGAACATCTGCTCTCCTTACCCAGTAACAGCATGTGCCTCCTTTCACTCTGTACTTCTAGTAACCTCTTAACAGGTCCCTGTCTCCTTACCACCCTCTTCTCTCTCATCTAGAAAGAAACCAGTAGGAGAGGCTCCTATAAGTGTATAAAACCATAAAGTACACACCCGATATAGTCACACACATCCCCAAGCCTGGTCCATTCTTATCTGAAGAGTTGACTTTGGTACTGATTTCTGGTCAGGACCAACAGCATGTCTAGGGCCCGGTGTGTGTTCCAAGGGCACCACCCCCCTCTGCCCGAGGCTACCAGACCATCAGTTTTGGTATTTTAGCAGAGTTCTTGAGCTGCACACCTCTTTTTCTAGTGTTGCCTCAGGAACTCTACATGCTGTACCCCCATTATGGCTGCTTTTGGTGGTCTCCAGGTACCCTCTTGTGCTTCTGGTCTCATGTTGCTCCTGTCTCCCAATCATATGGGTCCTTCTGTCTCCTGGCCTCTTTTTTCCTCATGTCTTTGATGTTCTAGGTCATCATCTGTTCCAGACGGGTTGGGACCATTTGGTATACCTCAGATGTCAGCTTGCTAGCTTTTAAGAACCCAGATGCTACTCACCAATACGGGATGCAGAAGACTCTCCTAGTGAAAAGACTAGTTATGCCAATTGGTCTCATTGTCTCTCGAAAACATGGTCCCCAGACACCTATCCCTGCTATTCTATCCTTTGAAATACTGAGTTGAATTTAGAAAACTTTTCAGGTTATGGTATAGTCCAGTTACATTGCTCTGCTCTCTATTGTGTGCTGTCACTACTTTCACCTATACAAATTTCTACTGACTATCCAGTCGATGACCAACCCCCTCCGTACCCTTGTAACCATCAAAGAGACTTTTTTTCTGTATGTAAGTCTATTTTTAAGTCCTTATAGAAGAGATCTAGTGCAGCACTTGTCCTTTTGCAGCTGACTGATTTCACTCAGCATAATGTCTTCTATTTGTAACCAGGTTACGGGATGCTTCCTAAAAAATCACATGATTCCCAATATTGTGTGACTGTCTTCCATTTCGTATTTTCCTAACCTATAAATTCTGGCTCTGCCAGTGGCTGAAGCTGGGATTATGTTGAAAGAGGCCTGGGGTAGGACTGCAACATTCTTACTAGGGTAGTTTCCCTGCAGCGTTGCTTATACCACCTTTTATCCTGCAGAGATAAAAGCAAAGGGAAGCAAGCTGAGAATTGGTAACCTCACAGCATCAAGAAAATAGCACCCAGGGTAGAGTGCTTCCTTCAGATCTGAGGTTCCTGTGCCGAGATGCTCCGTGACCCAAACTGATCCAACACAAGGACCTTCCTCCAGAGCTGACAAAGAGGGAAAGCCTTCCGTAGGAGTGGACACCCTGAATTCAGACTTGTAGCCTACTATACTCTATAAGAATAAACTTTTCTTTGTTAAAGCCCATGCACTTGTAGTGTTTCTGCCAGAGCAGGACTAGATGACTAAGACAGTGCAAATCTCTTTTGAGATATAAAAAAGAGAACAGAGCAGAGAGGTGTGGGAACTTCATACCACCAAGAAAGCAGTGGCAGGAGCAGAGTGTGTCCTGTGGACCTTAGATTCCTGCCCTGAGATGCTCCCAGACCAAGAGGAGGCTAATGTATCACAAAGACTTTTCTCCAGAGCCAACAGAGGGAGAAAGACTCCCCCTGGAGCTGATACCTTGAATTTGGATTTGTTGTAGCCTTACTGGACTGTGGGAAGAAATGCTGGTGACGTAGTAGTTAAGTGCTATAGCTGCTAACCAAATGGTTGACAGTTCAAATCCACCAGGTGCTCCTTGGAAACTCTATGGGGCAGTTCTACTCTGTTCAATAGGGTTGCTATGAGTCAGAATCAACTTAATGGCAGTGGATTGGTTTGGCCTGTGAGAGAATAAACTTCTCTTTGTTAAAGTCATTCACTTGTACTATTTCTGTTACAGTAGATGACTAACACAAATATTACGAACACTAATTTTTTTTTTCTCTTGCATGCCTAGATGTTTTTGATCTCCATAGAAGGAATCTGAGGTATGGAAAGGAAGGATAAGTATGGAGAGTAAAATCTCCACATTTTATTTTTCTTTGGGGAGACAGAAATAAGTGGAGTTCAGTGAGTTTGAGGGTACTATTTTAAACCAGGGAAGTTTTTTTGAATAAATGGCATTTGAACTGTTGCTTACAAGGTAAGAAGGAGACAGTCATAAGTGAGAGGAAAACTCCAGATAGTGTAAACATCAGTCGCAGAAGTTCTAGATTGCTATCTGGCATGTTCCAGAAACTGACAGAATGCCAGAGAACTTGGAAACATATTCTTTCCCTTTCTCATCCAATTAATCTCTGTTACTGAGATTATTAGAATACTAAAAATGATAACCAAAATCTGGACAGGGATAACTCTGTTCTTTATCATTTGGGGATTGTTTCTTAGAAGCTGTTTTAGTCAGGTAGGGCTGCTCTAACAGAAATACCACAGAGTGGATGGCTTTACCAAACAAAGCTTTATTCTTACACAGTCCAGTAGGCTACAAGTCCATATTCCGGGTGTCCACTCCAGGGGAAGGCTTTCCCCTTGTTGGCTCTGGAGAAAAGTTCGGTATTGCATCACTCTTTGTCCAGGGAGCATCTTGGCACAAGAATCTCAGGTCTGAAGGACACGCTTTTCTCCTGATGCTGCTTGCTTGGTGGTGTGAGGTTCCTAACTCTCTGCCTGCTTCTCTGTCCTTTTCTCTCTCGTAAGATGAAAGGATTAAGGGTGGAGCAAGCCATACTCCAGGGAAACTCCCTTTACAGTAGAGCAGGGAGGTGATCCTATGAAGGGATTTACAGCCCCACCCTAATCCTTTAACATACAGCATAGGAAAACCACAAAGTGGAGGACAGTCACAAGATACTGGGAATCATGGCCCAGCCACATGGCTACACCTATTTTTGGGGGGACAGAATTCAATTCATGACAGAAGCTCATATACAATCTTAACTGTGTTGTCTAAGTTTATAACCACATGCAGACATACTTTGTTTTTTAGCATTCATTCCCACAGACATACAGTAGCAGAACCCACTATGATCCTAGCAACTATGGAAAAGATGACTTATATTAAGTACTCCTCAAGTGTTCATTAAAATTCTTTTAAAGAGCTGCAGAAAAGTTGATGAGGAACCTCAAAAGATCATACAAATCTAGACTATTATGTCACGAATAAAAATGAAGAGTAAGTTCTCCAGAGAATGCTCTTATAAATTGAAAAATCAAGAACACCAAACTAGATATTTAATTATTATCTAAACTGCTGGTATATATATGTATATGTATACAAACATACATATACCCAAAGAGAGAGAGGTAAAATATAGACAACTGGTAAGAAATACATCAAAATATCGATAGTGGTAGTCACTGAATGGTGGAAATCTATTATCCAAATATAAGTATTCCAGAAAGAAAGAAAAAGAAAAATAATAAGTAGAAAGGATCAATGAACAATAAAAAGTTTCCCAGAACTAAAGGAAATTAGTTGTCAGACAGAAAAGATTCACTAAGTGCTTAGCACGATGAATAAAAACAGACACGTCAAGACATGCCATTGCAGAATTTCAGCAGATTAAAGGGAAGAACCAAATTGTTTAAAGTTCTAGAGAGTGAAAACAAAAGAGGCCATTTGTGAAGGCCTGGGAATCAGAGTAGCTTTGGATTTCTCAGCAGCATCAGCAGCAGAATCGAGCTAATGATGCCTTCAAAGTTCTGTGATAAAAAGACCTTTGACTTAAGAATGGCACAGAAACATCAGATCTCTCAGGCTATAAGGGCTGTTTGTACTTGAATACTAGGCATCTCTAATGAAACACATATGAATTAAAAGCTGGAGGGCTTTCCTTAAATGTTTTTCTCTCCAGGCTTTTGCACATACTAAAATGTGAGTGTGTGTAGATCTATAATAACAACCAACTTTGAAGTTTCCAGGTGGAAAGGGAACCTAGGATAACATTTAACATAATTTAAATAAGAAGATATGAAATTTTTTTTCATGCAGGTTTCAGTAGAGTTGCCAGATTAAGACAGACTAGGAAGACAGCCCCGGCAATCAACTTCCAGAAATTCGTCAATGAAACCTTCATGGATCAAAACAGAACTCACTTGCTTTAGACCATCATTAAGAAAGATCAGTCTCTCAAAGAGGGTAACATGTCTGGTTAAGTAGAGGGCCAGGGTCGGCAAGGGAGACCATCCTTGAGATGGATTGGTACAACAGCTGCAAGGATGAACTTGAATGTAACTTAAATGAAGAGGTTGATGCAGAACTGGGCAACATTTTATTTTGTCATACAGAAGGTCTTTAAGCCTCAGAGTTGATTCAACAGCAACCATCTGTCTATCCACGTACCCATGTATCTGTCTCCGCCCCACTATAGTTATTACACTAAGCTTTTTTGTGGTAAAATGCACAAATATAAAATGTACCATTTTAAAGTATGAAATTCAGTGACATTACGTACATTTACAGAGCCCTGGTGGCACAGCCATTAAGCATTTGGCTGCTGCTCAAAAGACTGCCAGTTCAGATCCACCAGCGGCTCCTTGGAAACCTTATGGGACAGTTCTACTCTGCCCTCTTGGGTCACTATGAGGCAGAATCAACTAGATGGCAATGGGTTTTGGTTTGGTTTTTGAAGTACATTTCCAATATTATACAGTCATCACCACTATCTACTTCTAGGACTTTATAATCAGCCCAATAAGAATCCCTGAATCCATTAAGTCACTCCCATTTCCCGCTTTTCCCAGGTCCCTGTCAACACTAATCTCCTTTCTGTATGCTGGAATTGCCTATTCTGGACAATTCGCATAAATGGAATCATACAATTTACAGCTTTCTGTGTCTGACTTATTTCATTCAGCATAATGTTTTTAGGGTTCATCTATATGGTAGCATGTATCAGCACCTCGTTTCTTTTTGTGGCTAAACCACGTTCCATTGCTCATAGACAGTTGAGTTATTTCTACCTATTGGCTATTGTAAATAGTATCGAGAAGAACACTCCTTTACAAGATTTTGTTTGCACACAAGTTTTCAGTTATTTTGGAGAAGAGAGGAATTTTTGGGTCATACAATATGTTTAACTTTTTTTTCTTTTTCTTTTTATTGTTGTAATACATACATACGTGTGTGTGTTGTGTATACAAATGCATTTGACAGTTCAAAATTTTTTGCATATATAATTTAGTTATATCTGCTATATTAATCATATTGTATAACCATCACCCATAATCATTGCCAAATTTTCCATCATCATAAACAAAAACACACTTTCTAAACATCAGCTCACCTTTACATTTGTGTTGCTGGTAACCACTAATACACTTTGCTCTGTATACATTTGCCTATTCTTGTCATTTCACATAAGTGAAATCATACTGTTGTCCCTTTGTGATGAACTTATTAAGCATAATATCCTCAAGCTTCATTCACATGGTGGCATGGTATATTTAGCTTTTTGAGGAGCTGTCTTAACTATCTTTGACAGCAGCTGCACCATTTCGCATTCCTACAGGCAAAGTATGAGGGTTCCAGTTTTTTCACATCCTCACCAGTACTTGCTACTTTCATTAAAAAAATATATTTCTTTATTACATCAACTCAAAAGTTAATATAAATACTGATTAAGTATTTATCAAAGAGAAAAAAAAGAAGAAATATATGTTTTGTGTGCATGCCTACTATATGGCAGTTGTTTATACTAGCTATTATTTTGTATGAGGGCACCTTAAAACTAAGGTGTTTGGTGTGATTAAAATGACTGGCCCGAACCTGAATCAAAACTCCACATTTATATTAAACTTTAGATTGTCCTAAGTCCTCCTTTCTACTCTCCTTAGAACAGAACTTGTCATCTGGAGTCTCTGCCATATAATTTGTTGTGAAACTTTAACCACCCTCAACAAACAAGGAAGGGATCCAGAAGGTGGTTTGTGAATAAAGTGTTTGTCGTGAAATGTTTATCAAGGTGATCTCAGGAACATGCTCATGCAGCGTGCCCCAGGAAGAATATAAATACAGATATTTGAGAACATCTCTTGCTAGGTTGATGCCAGGAAGTCTATATTAAAAAATAGATCAGCTGACCTTGTAACAGTTTAACTTGCAGTTGACCTGTAACCGTGTGTATCCCAAGTCCCCATGATTATGGTCTTCTCTGTTCTTTTGTATAAAAAGCTCACCTCTCCATCAGAATGTTGAAACACTTGGTGATCTTGCATTACGTTGTGTTGCCCAGCTTAAACTGTCCCACTCTCCAATAAAACTCTTCCCCTTCACTTTCAACAGTGTATGTTTGGTTCAGTGCTACGATAATTTTTAATCCTCGCAACAGTAGTTATTATTGTTATCTACATCTTACAGATATGGAAACCAAGGCTGAGAAGAGTTAAGTAATTTCTGTTGGGTACTCAGCATGCATTTATTGAGTGACAACTTTGTGCAGTTCTTGGAATTTGGGCCAGCAGGTGTGGTCTAACCTGCTCATTCTGGGGTTCACCAGCTTTTGCAGCCCTTTGAGCCATCAGCCTATTATCTGGCCTGATCTACCAGCTCCCACAGCCTTGACAGTCAGCAGTCTGTTGTCAGAACTGCCAGTTTGGGTTCATGGCCCTTGTAGTCATGGGTTGGGAGAAGCCTCCAGGCTGAGGCCTGACCTATGAATTTGGGATCTGCCAGCCTCCTCAACTGTGTGAGCCATTTCCTTGAGATATGGTTCATGACTTCTGTGAGATGTTGCAATGAATTACAGAACTCAAAGATGGTAGGAAAAGTACAGAGAGGAGAAAGAGTAGTTGAATTGAGAGATGATAGAATGGAACAGCAGTTAGGAAATGTTAGATACTGGGACATCATTAACCTCTGCCTCATAGATACCAGCTTTGTGCTGATCTTTATAAAATAAATTATTCAAGTAAAACTTTACTGAAGATAATTTAAAAATGTCTGTAGCAGTATATCAACAGGGAACTGTCGGAATTCAAGCCAAACTCAAAAGAGGACACGGAATAAGGCATATCATTGCTGATGTCAGATGGATGTTTGCTGAAAACAGAGAATACCAGAAAGGTGTTTATCCATGTATTATTGACTAGCAAAGGCATTTGATTGTGTGGACAATAACAAATTATGGATAATATTGTGAAGAGTGTGATTTCAGAACACCTAATAGTGCTCATGTAAAACCTGTACATAGATGAAGAGGTAGCTGTTTGAACAGAAGGAAATACTGTGTGCTTTAAAATCAGGAAAGGTGTGAGTCAGGGCTGTATCTTTTCACCATACTTATTCATTCTGTATGCTAAACAAATAATCCAAGAAGCTGGATTACATGAAGAAGAATGTGGTATCAAGATTGGAGGAAGACTTATTAAAAACCTGAAACACACAAAGGACTCAACTTTGCTGAAAATGAAAGCAGCTTGCAGCACTTACTGATGAAGATCAAAGACTGCAGCATTCAGTATGGAATATATCTCAACATAAAACAAAAATCCTCACAATTAAATGAATAAGCAACAGCATGACAACTGAACAAAGGATTGAAAGTTGTTAAGGATTTCATTTTATGGGATCCACACTCCGTGTCCATGAAGGCAAAAGTCAGGAAATTAAATGACACACTGTATTGGGTGAATCTACTGCAAAAGACCTCTTCAAAATGTTCAAAAGCAAAGATGTCACCTTAAGGACTGTCTTAGTCATCCAGTGCTGCTGTAGCAGAAATACCACAAGCCAATGGTTTTATCAAAGAGAAATTTTATTCTGTCACAGTCCAGTAGGCTTCAAGTCCTAATTCAGGGCATCAGTTGTAGAAGTCTTTCTCTGTTGGCTCTGGAGGAAGGTCCTTTCTTCAATCTTCCCCTGGACTGGGATCTTCTAATATCACGGCCTCAGAGTTGCTGCCAGAGGATATACTCTGCTCCTTGCACAGCTTCTCAGTGGTATGAGGTCCCCAAATCTCTCTTCCAGCTTCTTTCTTTTATATCCCAAGAGATTTCCTCAAGGCACAATACAATTTTACACAATGAGTCCTGCCACCATCCTCCTTCATTAACACCACAGAGGCAGGATTTACAGCATGTAGGAACATGACACATATCACAAATTGCTACACACATTTTTAGGGGGACACAATCCATGACAAAGGACTAAGTTATGCCTGACCCAAATTATGGTATTTTCAATTGCCTCACATGCGTGTGAAAGCTAGACAGTGAATAAGGAAGACCACAGAAGAATCTAGGTCTTTAAACTACGGTGTTGGCAAAGAATACTGAACATAACACGGATGGCAGAAGAGAGAATGGTGAAATTTTTGTCTCATGTATTTTGGATGTGTTATCAGGAGAGACCAATTACTAGAGAAGGACGTCACGCTTGGTAAAATAGAAGGTCAAAAGGAACACCCTCACTGAGATGGATTGACACAATGGCTGCAGCAATGGGCTCAAACATAGCAAGGGTGGTGCAGGATTAGACAGTGTTTCACTGTGTCATACATGAGGCTTTTCCACTGCCACCACCCTGTCCAAACCTGTATGAACCAACTTGATGACACCTAACAGCAACAACTTTGTGTAATCCTCTGTTCTAGAAACTGGGGAAACAAGAGTGAACTAGACAGACACGGTCTCTGATGAAACTTACATTCTAGCTGGGGAAACAGACAACATAATTGCAAACTGTGGTAACTGTTACCAATGACACTAACAGGGGTCCTGAATAGACAACGATAGGAGGGTGGAAGGATCTTTTTAAAGGCAAAATTGAACTGAGAGCTGAAAGGTAAGAATAAATGTCATGCAAAGAGCCCAAGAAAAAGAGTTTCTAGCACAGGTACCATCAAGCATAAATACCTGCCAGAAAGAGCTCACACGCTCTGCAGTGTAGTTACAAGCCATGTGGAAAGTAGGTGGAGTCGATGTTGGCATACAGTTAAGGTCTACATCATGAGGTCTTTGCAAGGTATGGCAAGGAATGTGGATTTCATTCAAGGTAAAATAAGAAGCCACTATAACTTTTTAAACAGATGAGGGGTATGATGATGTTTTTGAAAAACTACCCTTGTCCTTGTTTGAAAAATTTTCTTTTGTCCAGTGAATGCACTGGGGGTAGATGATGGGAACAGAAGTAGGGAAATCTGTTAAGGAGGCTGATGACAGTGGTTCAGGGAAGAGATTAAGGGGATTTGGACAGGGTGGGGGCAGAGGAAAAGCAACCAGTGGGCACAGCTCAGAGAGAGAACCAACAGGACTGCATTGGCTGTGGAGGGTGATGAAATCAAAGATTCTGTTGAGTGTCATGTGTCCAAATTAAAAAGATCAGGATGGAGGTAAGGGTTAGAGTTCTGTTTTGTATGTGTTATTTGAGACCCAGAGATGTAGGCAGACAGTTTATTGCATAGAACCGAGGTTTCCAGCCTTCTGAGCTGTTGCTGTTTCCTTGGGGAATATGGGGGTGGGAGTGGGGCTTGGCCAGAAGAGGGGCGAGGAGGGGTTAGTGAGAGAAAAAGGAGTCTTGATGGCACGAAGGTTGAACACTCAGCTGCTAACTAAAGCTTGGTGGTTTGAGACCATCCGGCGGCTCTGCTGAGAACTGATCAGCTCTCATGAATATTGTTTAGAAAACTCTATGGGACAGTTCTACTGTCGCTTGGGGTTGCTATGAATCGAAATGGTCCTGATGGCACTTAGCAACAGTGAAAGAACACTGAGGGATGCGATGAACTTTCCACTCTGCCAGGCCCTCGAACTAATTCCGATTCTAACCTGTTGCTGTCGAGTCGATTCCGACTCACACTTTTTTTTCTTTTTATTTAACATGACTGAGTGAAAATGTACATTAAAGTATAAATTTACATGTCCACCTACATGCAGCTTCCACTGCTCTCCCTGTCCGGTGACAGCACACTATTCCTCTCTGCTCCATACATGTCTCATCCTCCCAACAGCCTCCTTTCCCCTCCTCTCCATCCACTCCCCTTCCTCCAGCCAGAGGTCAGCAAGATGATATCCTATAGATGTATAGAACTATAAAGTGCTTCCAGTATATGGTCACTCTGCATTGCCAAGTCCAATCCATTCCTGTCCAAAGAGTGGATCTTTGTTATAATTTATGGGAAAGGGCAGCATCAGGGCCGGGGGCCATGCTCTCAGAGGAACCCCAAAACCGTTGGACCATCAATTGAGGTCTTTTAATGGAGATCTCAGGATGCACCCCTTTTTATTCTTGTGTTGCCAGTGAGACTCCTCTCCCGACACACTTTTCCAAGAAAGTGAAATAACACTTAACGTCCCTGTAGGTTGAGTGTCTAGCTCCAGGAGTCCACTAAGGGATATGCCCTCCGGACTCTCTTCCCTGGGGCTATATCTATAGTGTGTGAGTCACTCTAACTGCAACCAAGACACTCTCGCCCACGGCGCCTAAGAAACCTGAGGCCACTGAAGGGATGGGCAGCTAGCGAGCACTGCATGCTGGGATTTGTAGGCTGATGGCCAGAAGGCGTTTGCCTAACTTCATTGGAGTCAGCTGAATGCTGGGCCTTGTAGTTTCAGGGAAGGGTCCCTAACCTGCGGCAGCCTGCCCAGTGCCTGTCCTAAAACGCAAACCTGATCTTGCTTTCTGGCCTGGAACCATTTAACCATGTCAACTTCTCACAAGCTGACGAATACATTCAGAGTCCTTCAAATGACATTCAACATCCATCTCCTTAGAATTTGGTACCAGTGGTAGTTTCATCTCTTAACATCTTTTCGAACTATTCGATACGCCGCATTCGGGAAGGCGGGTCGCTTTGGACCTCTCCAAGCCTGTCTGTGCCCCTTTCCTCTGTACTTCCATAGGACTCACTTATAATTCTCTAATAATACTCACAGCCAACCTCTCCTGAGCGCTTACTGTGTTCTAGACGCAGTCTAAACTCATTGTCACTGCCACCCTTTAAGACGGTTACTTATTTTCACCTTGCAAATAAGGACATTTTGGTTTATAAACATCACGAAACTTGAACAAGGCCACTCAGTTGGGAAGCGAAGGAGACATAATTTGAAAGTAGCAACTTGAGTCGCGACCTGAATCCCATGCTGAGTAGTCACACTCAGTTCACTTCTGAGTTTTCCTCACAGGACTTTAAAAACTCCTGGAGGGGCGAGAATTGACCAATAGTTTACAATCCCGCGGGCCCCGCCCAGGGGCTCCCACGACGACAGCGCGTCCCATGGTGCCTTGCGCGCCCACGCCGCGATTGGCTCGGTGACTGGGCTCCTTTTTCAAATTGAGGCGCGGAGTCGTTGCTTGGTTTCCCGGATTTCGGGAGGGGACGAGATTGGTGACTCCCGTGGCTGGGGCTGGTTCGGGGGAGAAGCCGTGGCCTGTCAGAGGACCGGGTGAAGAGCAGGAGTGCCCAGTCGCGTGCGTCGGTTCCTCCTGCCGCCACAGCAACCGGCAGGGGGGTAGGCGCCCCGGTCGCTGCCGGCCGCCTAGCTCCTCGGCTCCTTGCAGAGCCTGACCCAGCAGCCGGACTTTGCTTAATAGGCAAGAGCCGTCATGGCGTCCCAGCCGAATTCCTCCGCGAAGAAGAAAGAGGAAAAGGGGAAGAACATCCAGGTGGTGGTGAGATGCAGGTAGGTCGAGGCTGGCAAGGATTTGGGTCGTGCGGGCTTTGGTCTTAGGTTTTCATGCGCGTCTGCTATGAGGGATTTTGTCTGCATTCTCCGAGGCGCCACATCTGCTTTGAAAGTTGCCCGCATTTAGTTCGATAAACATGCTGCTAGGTTGCTGTGATGAGTAGTGTCTGTGTTTTCCAGAATAAAGGAGGGATGTTTCTGTTGGCGTATATTTAAGCTGGTACTTAAAAGGCTTATTTGATCACCGTTCTTTAGTGAAAAGTGTATTTTTAAAAAACGTAACTAACCGTGGTAGCTTCGTGGTTAAGTGCTACAGCTGTTAACCAAGAAGTCAGCGGTTTGAATTCACCAGGCACGCCTTGGAAATTCTGTGAGGCAGTTCTACTCTGTCCTATAAGGTCGCTGTAAGTCAGAATCGACTGGACGGCATTGAGTTTATTTGTTATAGTTTACATGATAAAGTTCTGTTTCACTTTTATATGCTGTTCAATGCATTTCGTCGGTTTGAAAATAAGCTGCACGCCTTTGAACATATTTTAGCGGTTACTCTGGGATTGTCATCTTCATTTCTGAAAAGTAATCATCTGCTCTCTTCTGGATATTTTGTTTGGCACTAGTAAACAAGTAAAGACCACTGTATTTAAAATTAAGTTATAAAGTCATTATATATAGACGGATCAAGGAGACAGTCTAAACCAGTATAGGTAACTGGTTTTGATGCAAGGTGGTCTTCTTCCATTTCATTTGCCTTTTAGTTCAGAGACAATCCAAACTGACAACAGCTTTTTCAGGGCTAAGGTATAGGTTGGTGTGGGATGTTCAACTCTGCCCTGATTGGTTTCTGGGTAACTTCTCAGTTGTGAGATGAGTTAGTTGAGGAAGAACATACTTGTAGAAAATTACTCTTTAGAAATTAATTTATTCAACTTTTTAGAGACCCTGCACAGGGGTTTGTGTGTTTTAAATACTGTGCCAGCAACAAACTTTGCAACTTTTCTGTAAATCTAAAAGAATTCTAAAATAAGGTTTTAAGAAAAATTTTATCAGCAAACTTTATAAGGTTATTACTCAACTTTGGTGAATTGAATAGTAAATATCAAAGCTTTCTAAACTATATGTGAGAATCTTTGGTGATAACCTTATCTCTAACCAGTTACACTTAACAGTTACAAGTTAATAGTCGCTTGTTTGAAGATTTTGGTTTTCAACAGCCTGTGTTACAAGTACAAATTTTTAGACTATTTTGGTTTAAAAAGCCAGGCATATTACTGTTCTTCTGTAGTTTTGTTTTCTTTGATTTCTTTTTTCACTGTTACAAAATATTTCAGATCTATAAAGAACAGTGTAACAAACATCTGTGTATCTATTACCCAGATTAAGGAATAAAACAAGCATTATAGCTAGAGCCCCCTGTGTATACTCCTCATCCCTCTTGCTCTACCCAGAGTTAATTTGGCATTTCTGATCCCCATACAGGACCCCTGGTGGCACAGTGGTAAGGTCCTTTGTTATCAGTTCAAACCCACCAGCGGCTCCTTGGACTATAAAGATCTGGGTGCAGTTTGACCGTGTCCCATTGAGTAGAAATCAAGTTGTTGGCAATGGGTATGGTTTGGTTTTTACTCATAGATATCGCAAGACTTGGCTCTGAAGAGATTTCTTTTACTTTATCATCAAATACTGTGTTGTTACTTGCTGTGAAGTAGACTCTGACTCATGGAAACTTCCTGTACAACAGAATGAAACGTTGCCTGGTCCTGTGCTATCCTTAGAATTGCCAGCAGTTTTGTTGTGGCTATTGTGCCACGACAAGAGTCTCCCATGCCGTCCTTAGCCCTATACATCTCCAAATGTGATGGTCCCTGCAAGTCCCCAGGTGCAGTGGAAGCTTTGTACTGCCAGGACTCCTGGACTGATCATCCCTTTGCGTGTATTGTTACTGGTTATAATAAATGGGTAATTGTGAGCGAAGGAGCCTGGGTGGGACAGTTGTTAAGAGCTTGACTGCTAAATGAAAAGATTGGCCGTTGGAATCCACTAGCTGTTCAAGGGAGGAAGATGTGCTAGTCTGCTTCTGTAAAGATTTACAGCCTTCAGAACCCTGTCATGTAGGGTTGCTGTGAGTCAGAATCAGCAAGACCATGGTGCGTTTATATGGGTTAATTGTGAGTGGTTAGTAGGTGTCCCTGTGAGTTCTGTGAGTCATTCTAGTGAGTTATAGAACCCAATGGGGTGCAGTGTCATCCAGTAGAGAAACTGGTGTTTGCCTGTTTGACAGGTACTGGAAGGACAGTCCTAATGTGTGGAGACTCAAATCTGGGAGGTCAGGGTCAGAGAAAGTGCCACATGTATGACTGGTGTCAGGACAATGAGGTGGGAGAATGGGAATATGAATTATCTTCCCATTTTGGAAATTAGCCTTGTGTTAGCTGTTATTAATCTGAATATTAACAGGTAAGGTGCCCTAATGGTGCAGTGCTTGTCTGCTAACCAAATTGTGGGCAGTTTGAACCCATTCCTGTTTGTTCCATGGGAGAAAGATGTGGGAGTCTGCTTCTGAAACGATTTAGAGCCTTCGAAGTCCTGTAGTTTACTTAACTTCTGTCCTGTATAGGGTCGCCATGAGTACAAATTGACTTAGTGGCCACAGGTTGTTAACATAGGTAAGTTTATACCTAGCAGTGGATTTCACTGTTTAACTTTTTGGGGAACTACTAAACTGTTTTTCCACAGTGGCTATACCTTTCTACATTCCCATTAGCACTGGAGGAGGGTTCTAATTTCTTCACATCCTTGTCAACACTTACTATTTTTTGTTTTTCTGATTATAGCTAACTTAGTGGGTGGGAGGAAATCGTGGTGCCACTGTGCTAACCAGAAGGCTGGGAGTTCAAATCCTCTAGTTGCTCCTTGGAAACTCTATGGAGCAGTTCTACCCTGTCCTACAGGGTCTCTGTGAGTCAGAATTGACTTGACAGCTGTGAGTTTGGTTTTGGGTTAGTGGGTGTGAAGTAGCATCTTATTGTGGTTTTGATTTGCATTTTTCTAAGGATTAATGAAGTTGAACATCTTTTCATATGCTTATTAAATGTTAGTATATCTTTGGAGAAATGTCTGAGTCCTTTGCCCATTTTTAAATTAGGTTGTTAACACAGATATGTGTATACCTAGGGGTGGAATTCAGTGTTCAACTTTTTGGGGAAGTACTAAACTGTTTTCCACAGTGGCTAGACCTTTTTACATTCCCGCCAGCACTGGAGGAGGGTTCTAAGTGTTCTTTCTATATTCTGTGTTTTAAACCCTGTCAAATGTGTGGTTCCCCAAAATAGTCTCCAAATCTGTAATGTTGCCTCTTCATTTTTGATAGTATCCTTTGATGCATGAAAACTTTAAAAAAAAATCTTTAAAACATTTTTTATTGTACTTTAGATGAATGTCTACAGAACAAACTAGCTTCTTATCGAATAGTTAGTACACATGTTGTTTCATGACATAGGTTAACAATCCCGTGACGTGTCAACACTGTCCCTTCTGGACCTTGGATTCCCTATTACCAGTCTCCTGTCCCCTCCTGACTTCTAATCCTTGCCCCTGGGCTGGTGTGCCCCCTTTAATCTCATTCTGTTTTAGGGATCTGTCTGATCTTTGGTTGAAGGATGAACCTCAGGAATGACTTCATTACTGAGCTAGAAGGGTGTCTGGGAACTATACTCTCTGGGTTTCTTCAGCCTCTGTCAGACCAGTAAGCCTTGTCCTGTTTTTTTGTGAGTTAGAATTCTGTTCTACATTTTTTAGCAGCTCCGTTCAGGACGCTCTATTGTCAGAGCTGTCAGTGTTGATAGCCGGTACCGTCTGGTTGTACTGGATTAGGTCTGATGGAAGCTGTGGTAGATGTGCTCCATTAGTCCTTTGGACTAATCTTTCCTTTGTATCTTTAGTTTTCTTCATTCTCTCTTGATCCTGAAGGTGTGAGAGTCTTAGAATGTTCTAGATGGTTGCTAACAGCCTTTTAAGACCCTGGACACTACTCACCAAAGTAGAATAAAGAACATTTTCTTTATAAAGTGTGTTATGCCAATTGAGCTAGATGTTCCCCAAGACCATGGTCACCACAGCTCTAAGCCCAAGAATTCAGTCCCTCTAGGAGTTGAGACATGTCTATGGAGCTTCTTGAAACTCTGGTGGTATAATGGTTAAGTGCTGTGGCTGCTAACCAAAAGGTCAGCAGTTCAAAGCTGCCAGGCACTCCTTGGAAACTGTGGGGCAGTTCTACCCTGCCTGTAAGGTTGCTGCGAGTCAGAATCGACTCGACAGCAGTGGGTTTGGTTTTTGGTATGGAGCTTCCATGACCTTGCCTTGTACAAGTTGTAGTGCACAAAGATTTTTAATTTTGATGCAGTCCTGTTTACCTATTTTGTTTTTTCTTGTGTTTTTATGTTATCTGTAAGAATTAATTGTCGAAAACTAGGTCTCAAAAGTTAACACTGATGTTTTCTTTTAAAAATGTTTGGCTTTAACTCATACATTTAGGTCATTGATCCACTTTAATTTCCACATATTTATGTGAGGTATGAATCCAACTTCATTTTTTTGCAGATGGAGATCCAATTGCCCCAGCACAATTGCTTTTTTTTTAATTTTAATTTTTTTATTGTTCCTGAAGTGAAAGTTTACAAATCCAGTCAGTTTCTCATACAAAAACTTACACACACTTCGCCATGTAATCCTAGCTGCTCTTCCCATACTGCAAAGCACAGTCCTCCTCTTCACCTGTATTATGCCATGTTCATTTAAGCCGCTCCCGTCCCCGTCTTCTCATTTTGCCTCCAAACAGAAACTGCCCGTTAGCACACACTTCACCAGTATCATATCACTTCATATATCACCCAGTTGAGTCTTTGTCTAAGAAGCTGGCTTCTGGAATGGTTTCAGTTCTGGGCTAACAGAGAATCTAGGGGTCATGTTTTCCAGGGATCCTCCAATCTGTTAGACCATCAAGTCTGTTCTTTTTACTAGAGTTCAAATTCTTCACCCCACATTTCTCCTGCTCCATCAGACACTCTTTATTGAGTTCCTTGTGAGGGCAGATTTGGTGGTGGCTTGGGCACCATCTGGTTCCTCTGGTTTCATTATGTTGCCTCTGGTTTCATTGATGTCGTCTCTGATATGTATGGCTTTTTTTTGTCTCTTGTGCTTACACTTTCCTTGTGTCTTTGATGCTATTCTTTGTCCTTTGTTCCAGGTGTTTAAGACCAGTTGATGCTTAGTAGATGATTGCTTGCTAGCTTTTAAGACCCCAGATGCCACTCACCAAAATGGGATGCAGAACATTTTCTTAACAAACTTTGTCATGCCAGTTGACCTAGATGCCCCCTGAAACTATGGTCCCCAGATCCCTGTCTCTGCTACTCTGTCCCTTCGAGTGTTTGGTTTTGTTTAGAATACTTCTAAGCTTTTGGTTTAATCCATTTGTGCCGATTTCTCCTTTATTGTTGTTACCTCTCCCTTCACCTAAAATAATTCTTGTCTATTATCTAATTGGAATCCCTGGTGGTATGGTGGTTAAGTGCTATGTCTGCTAACCAAATGTTTGGCAGTTGAAATCTACCAGGTGCTCCTTGGAAACTATGGAGCAGTTCTGCTGTGTTCTATAGGATCACTGTGGGTTGAAATCAACTCTGTGGAGCAGTTCTGTTCTGTTCTGTTCTGTAGGGTTGCTATGAGTTGGAATCAACTTAAACAGCAGCGGGTTTGGTTTTGGTCATTATCTAATTAGTAAATACCTCTCTTCCTCCCACAACCTCCTTGTAACCATCAAAGAATATTGTTTTCAGTGTTTAAATGTGTTCTTGAGTCCTTATAATAGTGGTCTAATACAATATTTATCCTTTTGCAGTTGTCTAATTTCACTTAGAATAATGTCTTCCAGAAGCTTCCATGTTATGAAATGTTTTCCAAATTCATCATTGTTCATTATCAATATAATATTCCATTGTGTGAATATACCATAGTTTATCCATTCTTCTGTTGTTGGGCAACTAGGTAGATTCTATCTTTTTGCTAGTGTGAACAGTACTATAGTGAATGTTGGTGTGTTTATGTGGCAACTCTTAAATTTATCCAGGATATATTCCAAGAACTGGGATTGCTAGATTGTATGGTATTTCTATTACTAGCTTTTATTCCCCCCCATTACTAGCTTTTTAAAGAAGGCACTGAATCCATTTCCAAAGTGGTTGTACCGTTTTACAATCCCACCAGCAGTGTATAAGTGTTCCAGTCTTTCCACATCCTCTCTGGCATGTGTTATTTTGTGATTTTTCATGAATACCAACCTTATTGGGATGAGTTCGTATCTCATTATAGTTTTAATTTGCATTTCTGTAGTGGCTAATGATCATCAACATTTGCTCATGTATCTGTTAGCTGCCCGGGTGCCTTTTTTTGTGAAATGCCTATTCGTATCCTTCGCCCATTTTTTAATTGTAGTATTTGTCTTTTTGTTGTTGAGGTTTTGCAGTATCTTGTAGATTTTAGAGATTAAGTGCTGCTAGGATTTGTCATAGCCAATTTTTTTTCTCAGTTTGTAGATTGTCTTGTTACTCTTGTGGTAAACTTAAGAGTTTGAATTTTTGGAGTTCCCAGTTGACGTATTTTCTCTTGTAGTGTTTGTGCACTGTTAGTAATGTTTGGTATTCTGCTTATGCTGTGTATTAAGGCTCCTACTGTTGTCACCATTTTTTCATCTATGGTCTTTATCATTTTAGAGTTTATACTTAACTCTGTGGTCCATTTTGAGGTTTTGTGCATGGGGAGAGACCAGTGGTATTTCTTGAAGAAAAAATAGTTTGCCTATTGAATATACTTGACACTTCAAAATCACTTGGCCGTAGATGTTTTATTTCTGGACTCTGAGTTTGTCTATATGTCTGTCATTATGTGAGTACCAGACTGTTTTGATTACAGTGTCTTTATAGTACGTTTTGAAATTGGAACATGTGAGGTCTCCTACAAATAAAAAAAAAAAAAACAACTGTTGCTGCTGTTGATTCCAACTCATAGCAACTAGACAGGGCAGAACAGAGCAGCCTTAGAGGGTTTCTAAGGCTGTAAATCTTGACCAAAACAGTGCTGGTGGGTTCCCACCACCAGCCTTTCAGTTAGCACTGAACCACCACACCACCAGGGTTCTTTGTGAGTCTTCCTACTATATTGTTTTTCAAGATTTTCTTTTTGTGGCTATCCTTGAAATTACTTGGGTTTTTACATAAAAATGGATGTGGTTGATATGATGATCAGCAGAAACCTTGCAACTTTTAATTTAATTAGAGAAGTCTAGATAGGCAAATAGTGACTTGGCAGAACCTTCTTGTAGGGCATATAGTCCTCATAGTTCCTCCTGGGAGTTCTGATAACTGTCAGCAGTGTGTGATCTGTTTAAAGTTCCTCTTCTGTCCTGACAACTTGAATGGTATTGACTCAGTGACTTAACTGCCTCATGAGAGATTCACATGGGGGATGCCTGGTATAATGTACTAATTGAAAATGCTTTATCCACATGAGAGCAATTCATGCTACTTGATCTGCTTGGCCTACCTCAGTAAATACTGGTTCTGATTTAGTTTTGTTGAATGTTTTATAATACTGCATATTCATGTGGGTGATATGTACAGTGTGAGATTAAACACAATTGGCAAATGACAGCATTACCAAATATTTACGTAGAAGTTGCTGAAGTAAATTTCCTGGTATTACAAATTTGGTAATTTGACCACTCAGAACCATCCTAGGGAGTGGTACACACTAGGGGAAGTTGAGGTTTCCTTCTTAAAGTATGCAGTAGCTTGGCTTGTTTAGAGATGGAGGGGAAAGATAATCTCCTAAGTGATATTTCCTTCTAGAATAGGTAATACTCAGTAGAAGAAATAAATTCAAGTTCAAGAATGGGTCTGTACCTTTGACCCAGATGTGTGGCTGTTTTTAGGTGCCATCAAGTTGCTTTTGACTCATAGCAGCTGCATGTGACAGAGTAGAACTGCCCCAGAGGGTTTTCTTGACTGTAATGTTTGCAGAAGCTGATTGCAAGATTGTTAGATTCCAGTGCACTGCTCATTGGTTCAAACTGCCAACCTTTTGGTTGGCAGCCACAACTCCTAGATATGTGTTGTTGTTGTGTGCTGTGGAATCAGTTCTATCATAGTGACCCAATATGATAGGGTACAACTGCCCCATAGAGTTTCCTAGGCTGCAGGTTTTAGGGGAACAGATTGCCGCATCTGTTCTCCCATGGAGAGCTGATGGGTTCCAATGACCAACCTTTTGGTTAGCAGCTGAGGTTTTAGCTGCTGTGTTTATCAGGGCTTCTTAGATTAGATTCATGGCACCCAAAAACCCATCGGTACTGAGTCAATTCGAACTGCCTCATGGGTTTCCAAGGAGAGGTGGGTAGCCTCAAACTGCTAAACTTTGGATTAGCAGGGTAATGCTTCACCGTGAGGGGATGTTTAAGAAGGGTATATAGAAGGATGTTGAAGGAACATGTAGCAAAAATTTAGTGTGGTTTTGGTTGGGACAGGTTGGACTGGGAAGAGACATGGATGATGGGAAGCATTCCCTGAGGAAATAGTTTTTAAGCTGAGCACCTCCTTAGCATTTAAGAGGAATGAGGACTCTTGATCCTGTCTGCTTGGGTTTATAACTCGACTCTGGCACTCACCAGGGTAACCTTGGGCATTGTAGCTTTTCATTTGAAAAATGGTGCTCATTACAGTACCTATGTAACAGTGTTGTCAAAACAAAGGAAGTTAGTTAATGCCTGTGAAGTACTTGAGATTGTGAATGCCTGCTACACAGTTAATTCCCACCAAACCAAACCCATTGCCATTGAATCTATTTTGACTCACAGTGATCCTGTAGACAGAATAGAAGTGCCCAGTAGAGTTTCCAAGGAGCACCTGGTGGATTTGAACTGCTGACCTTCTGGTTAGCAGCTGTAGCACTTAACCACTACGCCACTAGGGTTTCTGGTATGTAGTGAGTACTCAACGTATTAGTCATTTTTATTTTGTGCCAGGTATGCACTGACGGGTGTTATTTTGAAGAACTTTGGTGTGCTGTTTCTAGTGAATGATAATGTAACTTTATCAAATTGTAAGAAGACTGGAAATAGAGTTCTGAAAAATAAATTTGGCATTTTTTTAATTATGATTGAATGAAAATGTACCTTCCCATATAAATTCACGTGCTCACCTATATGCAGCTCCCACTGCTCTCCCTGCCCAGTGACAGCACACCCCTCCTCTCTGCTCCATACATGTCCTATCCTCCCAACAGTCTCCTATCCCCTCCTCTCCACCCACTCCCCTTCCTCCAGCAAGAGGTCAGCAGGACGACATCCCATAGATGAACAGAACCATAAAATTCCCACAACATATTGTCACTCTGTGTTGCCAAGTCTAATCCATTGCTGTCTGAAAAGTTGACCTTCATTATGATTTATGGACAGAGGCAGCATCAGGGCCAGGGGCCATGCTCCCAGGGGAACCCAAAAGCCCCTGGACCATCAATTGTGGTCTTTCATTGGAGTTCTCAGGGTGCATCCCTATTTATTCTCTTGTTACCAGTGAGGCTCAACTTTGTGAGCTCCATTGTGGCTATCACTGGTGGTGGCTGGGTGCCATCCAGTTCTTCTGGTCACGAGTTGATGTAGAGACCCACTCATGTCTCTACATGAGTGGGTCTCTTTGTCTTCTGGGTTCTGTTTTCCCCATGTCGTTCTTGTCCTCGGTGATCATCCATTCCTGTTGAGTTGGGACCATTTGCTGTACTCTCAGGTGGCAGCTTGGCAGCTTTTAAGACCCCAGCCGAAATTTGGCATTTTTTAAAAGTTAAATTCTTTTAACACTTACTCTAAGAAGCTGTCAGAATTGTAATGTTTTGTTTACTTTTGATAATTAAATGAAAAACAGCGAATTAAATTTTTGGGAATTGAGAGTGTTAAAATTCTGCTGTTGCAGTAGCATTTAGTCTCTGCCACTAACAGTGAAAGTGGTCAGAGCTTCACATAGTTTTCAGCTGTCTAATGTAGTTAATGAAAATGTCATTGATAATCTGGTAATGAAGAGATCTTGAATAACTTTGTGTGTTTCTTTTTATAGGCCATTTAATCTGACTGAGCGGAAAGCTAATGCCCATTCTGTAGTAGAATGTGATCATGTACGAAAAGAAATTAGTGTGCGAACTGCAGGACTGGCCGACAAGAGCTCAAGGAAAACATATACTTTTGATATGGTACTTCGTTTCTTTTTAAAATGGTGCTGTTTCTTAATTTTCCATTAATCCAAAGATTTTTTAATATAGGAAGACTAACAGTTAAGTTCATGAACTCATCCTAGATAAAGTGCTACATACCTCATTGCTGAATACCACTACATCACCTTGGAAGTACTCCCACTGGGAAGCTATGCACTGACGCCAGCACCTAGTCCACCCTTCAAAGAAATTTTGGAACTCTTTTTCTGGAATGGCTATCAAAGCTGTTATCCTGGATGTCATCAAAATGTCTTCCTTTCAATATTTCCTTTATCTTCAGGTAAAGAAAAAAGTCACTGGGGGCCAGGTGAGGTGAGTAGGGAGGGTGTTCCAGTACAGTTATTTGTTTGATTGGCTGAAAACTTCCTCATGACAACTATACAGTTAGGTTCACAAACTTGCACCATGCCACGGTGCCCAATGGCCATTGCAAAAAGAGTTCCAAAATTGCTGTGAAGGGTGGATTACGTGCTGGCGTTGGTACATAACTTCCCAAGGGGAGTGCTTTGAAGGTGACCATAGTGATATTCAGCAATGAGGTATGTAGCACTTAAAACAGCTAAGTTTGCAGACTTAATTGTCTGACCCCATGTATGTTACCCCTACTTTCTGTAATAGATATATAATACAGAGTCCAGTTGACTTTTTGAGATGCGAGATGGTTTTTACAGGCGCTGAATGAGTTAATGTGCTAAACAAAATTATTAATGTGAGTTATTTCAGAAAATTTCTTGAAGACATTTGAAGAAAATTATTTATTTATTTATTTTTTGGATAGGTTTTTGGAGCATCCACTAAACAAATTGATGTTTACCGAAGTGTTGTGTGTCCAATTTTGGATGAAGTTATTATGGGCTATAATTGTACTATCTTTGCGTAAGTGAAACACTTTTTCAAATTGATGAAAAGTTTTGGATAAGTATGTTGCATTTGATCACTTTTGTTAATTTTGACAGATATGGCCAAACAGGCACTGGAAAAACCTTTACGATGGAGGGTGAAAGGTCGCCTAATGAAGAGTATACCTGGGAGCAGGTATTTGTTGTTTATGATATGACAGACTTCCATCTCTAACGTGAGCTAAGATTTAACTGAATAAAACTTGAATGAGGGTTTCTGTCTTCACACAGAGAATATTGGAGTACCCACCCACATCAACATGAATTTAGAATAAACTATTACTATAGTAAAATTAAAGTATGTGATAGTATGTCTCCTGTTTTATAAACATACAGTCTTATTAGGAGAGAGCCAATATATTTGGCAGAGTTCAGTGAGAACAGAGGGAGGTTTCAGATAATAGTTGAAGCAGAATTTTGTGGAATAGTGGAGTATGAGTTGGAATTAAAAGAAATAGCTCTGTAGTGAGGAGAAGAGTCTCAAAAGCATAGCAGGGGGTAGTATGTTACTTTCATTAATGAAGACCTTGAGTCTTCAAGAAATTAAGATCACTGTGTTGTTTAATATAGAAAACATATAGTATATTCACAAAGGTTTCCATTAAATGTGTTTAAACTTAAATCAGTTCAATGGCTAAGTTGATTTTCTAAATTACTAACATTTAGGCAGAACCTTTTTTATAGTAGCTGTATAGTTAATCCATTTATTTGCTGGATAATAAAGTTACAGAGTTGTAATCATAGGATATATGGAATAGACTGAAAGCACAATTTCAAAACTTAGAGATGCATAACAGTTTTATTAAAGATACTTGGATATTTGAGAAACTTCTTTGTTTCTCAAATAGGGAGCATACTGTTAGATGGACCATTCTCATTCTCTGATTAAGAGGGAAAGGATTATTGAATTTGGCTTTGTAAGTAGCTTGGTTCAGTTTGTTTAGGTGTAACACTCAGGCATAAAGCTGGCTAGCAAGTATGTTACTTTCGTTAATGAAGATTCATGCGGGAAGTAATGAAGAAGAATAGTTATTGTTGAACAGACTGTTGTGGATACTTTGCTAATATTAGTTAGCTTTTTTTTAAAATTTTCTTTGGCACAGTGTTATCTGTGTTTTAACTGCCATAATAAATGGTATTGTTTGTTTATTTTAATCCTTATTAATATAATTTTAGGATCCCTTGGCTGGCATAATTCCACGTACCCTTCATCAAATTTTTGAGAAACTTACTGATAATGGTACTGAATTTTCAGTCAAAGTATCGCTGTTGGAAATTTATAATGAAGAACTCTTTGATCTCCTTAATCCATCTACTGATGTTTCTGAGAGACTACAGATGTTTGATGATCCCCGTAACAAGGTAGCTCGGTCTTTGAGTACGAAAGTCTCTGAATTGTAAAGTATGATGCTTTGAGAATTCAGAATACTACTTTATTTTAATCAATCCAATGGATGTCTTTTTGATATCTGGTCAGAGGGGAGTGATAATTAAAGGTTTAGAAGAAATTACGGTACACAACAAGGATGAAGTCTATCAAATTTTGGAGAAGGGAGCAGCAAAAAGGACAACTGCAGCAACTTTGATGAATGCATACTCTAGGTAAGAAAGCTGTAGTCTCCTCCCAGCCCCATTTTCTTTTTACGAAGAATTAAAATTTGGGGTAAGTGAAATTGGAGTAAATTGAGATTATGTGGATTGACAATTGAGAAATTTGAGGTTGGTAGAGAAGGTACCAGTATTTAGAAGATGTTGAAAGGAGGAGAAAGGCAAGTTGAATTAGGTAAGTATTAAACATTTTGCAAAAGCTCCTCCCCCCACTCGCCCAAGGAATTGTGCCAGGGAATCTGGTGTACATGACGTTAGTATGTGGCTGCTGTAGTTGAGTTGGGGATGTTCAGAGGCTGGCTTTTTCAGCCTCGTGAAAATGACGCTTGAGGCACTTTTCTAGAGCTTCTAGGGATTCTCCAAACCACTTGTTTGGGTAAGGCTTACAAGAAAGTCTAAAAATGGCTATGGTATAAAACGGCTTCATTTTAGTGGAGGAAGACATGGTCACTAACAGTGGCTTTCATTGGGGGAGGAGCATATTGGATAGCACCGCTATGGCGTGAATCCTAAATTCTGGGAAAGTGATTTAACAGGACACTGGTGTTTTTGTCTGCTGGTCTTTGAAGAAAACCTCAGAGTGTAATGGAAAGAACAGTACACTGAGAGTTAGATATTCGTGTTTAGTCTCAGTTCTGTGGTTAACTAAATATGTGACTTGGGGCCACTAAGTGAAATTACCTGAACATCAGAGGCAACTAGATGCATTTATCTGAACACTACCTTCTCTGAGCTACAAAATGACTGTTGAGGACTAAATGATTTATTTCTTTGGTAACTTATAATTGAAAATTTCTATAAAGTGCTATAACATTTATAATTGCAATTATGTAAAACATTTGCGTTTAAAGAAGGAAGAAAAGAGCGTAACATGAAAGTGGTCGAGATAATGGAATTGTAGGTGGTTTCAAAATTTTAATTAAATTTTCTTTTCAATAAAAGGAAAATTTTATTGATTTATAATCTAATTTGACATAGCATTTGCAGGAATGAACTGAAGGTTAGATCAAATTTCTTTCTTCCTGTTTTTAAATTACCTTTATTTGAAATACAGTGTTCAGAGGGGCTGTTGTTAAGTGGCATTGAGTTAGTTCTGAGTCATGGTGATTCTATGTTTATATTGATCTCATTGGTGCAGCCACTGTGTCAGTGCATCTCATTGAGAGTCTTCCTCTTTTTTCCACTGAGCCTGTACTTTACCAGGCATAATATCCTTCTCCAGGGACTGATCCCTCCTATAACGTGTCCAAAGCATGTGAGATAAAGTCTTGCCATTCTTGCTTCTAAGGAGCATTTTATTATTCCATACATTTGTATAATTTAGGACTCCTTTTTTTCCTGTATGCAGACTAGAATGAAGTTCTCTTTATAAATTTATGTGATAAAGATTAAGAAAAGTTAATTCAATTTTCCAAAATCAGAATTGACTTCTATGCGTAATTACATTAATTCTGTAATTTTAGTTTAGGAGTGGGCAGATGATGGTAGAAAAATATGAAGTGAATATTATAATTTGGATCTATGTTTATATCTTTCTGTATTCTCCTCCTTTTCTGTAAAAATGCTAACTATACATTTTTTCTAAGTAATACTGAAAGTAGGAAGAAGAAAGGTAAAAAATTAGTCCACCATTAATGATTTGTTAATATGTGTAGTGATATTCACCAAATGTTAATTCAGAAAGATGCCTTGGATCTGTATAATTTTTGTTTCCCTCAGATAAAAGCGAAATGTCAGTATTTAGCACAAGATCAACTTTTGAATATTTTATAGTCCAGCCATGGCTATTTTGTAGTATTTCATTAACCATATGTTATTTAACAATGTTCAAAAGGAGAAGGTACGTATTTCTCATGGCATTCTCAAAGAGAATGATGGCTTGCATAGTATTGCGTGCATTTTTGGTAATAATGCATTTGGAGTGGTTTCCTTATGAACAGAGTTCATTGCAAGCCTGCTTAAGGAGCAATTAGATTGTGAAACCTCCTCCCTTTTGATTCATCCAAGGAACTTCCCCAACCCCAACCCACATCCAGCTTTCAGAGATAACTGAACATTCTAGTCTCTACACTTTTTCTAGGCTTTAGCAGATTTCAGGTAGATTCTTATTGGGGTCCACTCTGCAGCAGGGTAAAGGTGCGAGAAAGCAAAAACCTAAGACTTGTTCTAGCTATCTTCCATTTCCAAAATCTTATTGCTGCCTCCTGCCTGGTATCTCTCTCTGTCCTATAGATATGGCTCTTCTTTGCTGCTGTGAGTATTTTATTAAAAGCAAATAATAAATGTCTAACATGGTAATGACTGGGCAACTCAATCTTGTTTTCTAGTCGTTCGCACTCAGTTTTTTCTGTTACAATACATATGAAAGAAACTACGATTGATGGAGAAGAGCTTGTTAAAATTGGAAAACTAAACTTGGTAAGCATCTAACTTAATACCATTGTTTCATTCTTGACAACTGAGAGTGGCTTTAAATTTTGTACCTCTGCAATATTTTTGTGGTCACTAGATTGTGAGCTTTGTAATGGAATATTTGTTAGTTACACAGAAACGATTTTGTTGGCTGTTTAATACATTAATTTAATATGAGAATGAAAGCCTTCAAGCCCAAATTTGATACATTAAAAGTTTATTTTTATTTTTTTTAAATTAAAGGTTGATCTTGCAGGAAGTGAAAACATTGGCCGTTCTGGAGCAGTTGACAAGAGAGCTCGGGAAGCTGGAAATATCAATCAATCTCTCTTGACTTTGGGGAGAGTTATCACTGCTCTCGTCGAAAGAACACCTCATGTTCCTTATCGAGAATCTAAACTAACTAGAATCCTCCAGGATTCCCTTGGGGGACGTACGAGAACGTCTATAATTGCAACAATTTCTCCAGCGTCTATCAGTCTTGAGGTGAGCTTTTTGGAAGGTGTATGCAAGTGTAGTATCTGTAATTCTTGTTTAGCAGCCACATAGCTAAAGAGTTCATTAACAAACTTTTTTTGTTTTGTACTATATTATAAAAGAATCTGGATGTAGCTTTTCTGTAGAAGAGAACAGCACAGAGAGATTGTCATGCTCTTTTCTGACTGTCTTTAACCTTAAAAAGCCAGTTACTTAGTGGCTTTTCCCATATAGTCTTCAAAGAAAATTGCTGTGGTCATTAGTGCTATCGAGATTTAATGGAGGACTTAGAAGTGGGTCAAGAGGGAGCTACTGTTGTATAGGTTGCTAGAGAGCATCAAAGATGGGGTTAGACATGTTGAGAAGAGATGGAGAGACTGAGCAAGGTGATAAAATCTGCTTTTATTGTTATCGTTTTTTTAAAATTAATTTTTTATTTAATATAACTGAGTGAAAATGTACATTCCCATATAAATTTACATGCCCACCTATATGCAGCTTCCACTGCTCTCCCTGCCTGGTGACAGCACACTATTCCTCTCTGCTCCATACATGTTTCATTCTCCCAGCAGTCTCTTTTTCCCCTCATCTCCACCCACTCTCCTTCCTCGAGCCAGAGGTCAGCAGGATGATATCCTATAGATGTATAGAACCATAAAGTGCATCCAGTGTATGGTCACTGCATCGCCAAGTCCAATCCATTCCTGTCCGAAGAGTGGATCTTCGTTATGATTTATGGTCAAGGGCAAAATCAGGGCGAGGGGCCATGCTCCCAGGGGAACCCTGAAACTGCTGGACCATCAATTGAGGTCTTTTAGTGGGGATCTCAGAGTGCACCCCTTTTTATTCTTGTGTTGCCAGTGAGACTCAACTTAGTGAGCTCCATCGTGGCTATCACTGGTGGTGGCCGGGCACCATCCAGTTCTTCCGGTCCCAAGTTGATGGGGGACCCACTGATGTGAGTCTCTTTATCTTCTGGGTTGTCTTTCCCCCATGTCATTTTGGTCCTCGGTGAGCATCTGTTCCTGCTGAGTTGGGACCATTTGCTGTGTCCTCGGATGGCAGCTTGGCAGCTTTTAAGACCCCAGACGCCACTCACCAACGTGGGGTGCAGAGAGCCCTCTTAGCAAAATGCTAGTTGTGCCAATTGGCCTCGCTTTCGCCTAAGAGCATGGTCCCCTGCCCCCTGCCCCAGCTACTCTGTCCTTGCAACATTGGGTTAAGATGGAAGGAGTACTCATGTTATGCTTAAGTCCACTTAATATTGTTCTTGTTTCTAATGTGTGCTATCGCCGATTTCACCCAACCAAATTCTTCACAACTATCTAATCTAGACCCTCCCCGCTCTCCCTCCCTCCCTCCCCTCCCTTGCAGCTGTCAAAGAGTCTTTTCTTCTATACACAAGTCTGTTTTTGAGATCTTATCGTAGAGGTCTCATACAGTATTTGTCCTTTTGTTGCTGACTGCTTTCACTCAACATAATGTCTTCCAGTTGAAACCAGGTCATGAGATGTTTCCTGGAGTCGTCGTTGTTCTTTATCATTGCGTAGTGCTCCATTGAGTATATATACCATAGTTTACCTATCCATTCTTCTGTTGTTGGGCATCGGGGTTGATTCCATCTTTTTGCTATCGTGGACTGTGCTGCGATAAACATTCTGGTGCATGTGTCCATTGGTGTGAAAGGCCTTGATTCTGTAGGATATATTCCAAGTAGTGGAATTACTGGGTCAAATGGTATATCAATATCCATTGTTTTAAGGTATTGTTATCCTTTGCTTATCTGTTGTAGAGTTAGAAAATCTTATACAGGGCCTCTAGCTCACCTGTCATGTTTTGAACATCTTTATCAAGACATAATTCATATAAAATTCACCTCTCTAAAGTATACAATTAAGTGGTTTCAGTACATTCACAGTTTTGCAGACATCACCATTTATCTATTTCCAGAACACTTGCATTATCCCCCAAAGAAGCCCTGGGTCTGTTAGCAGTCACTCCTCTTGTGATCCTTGCCTAGTGCCTAAAAATAAACTCATCAAACCCAGTGCTGTTGAGTTGATTCTGACTCATAGTGACTCTATAGGACAGAGTAGAACTGCTCCATGAAGTGTCCAAGGAGAGCCTGGAGGATTCACACTGCCAGCCTTTTGGTTAGCAGACATAGTACTTAACCACTATGCCACTAGGGTTTTCTTCCCCAGTGCCTAGCACCCGCCAAATCTACTTTCAGTCTCTGTGGGTTTGTCTCATTTGGTCATTTCATATAAATGGAATCATACAATATGTGATCTGTTGTGACTGACTTCTTTAACTTCACCTAATGTTTTTAAGGTTCATCCATATTGTAGTATCTATCAGTACTTCATTCTTTTCTGTGGCCAAATAATATTCCGTTGTATGGCTAGATGACATCCATTCATGGGTTGATGGGATATATTGAGTTGTAAAGCTGGTCTTGAAAAAATGTTGGATTCAGTGATAAAATTATAGATTTAGAGTCCCTGAAGATTGAAGAGAAGAAAAGCATTGCAAATATCTTTTGAAACACCTTTTTTGTAAAGTTTGGGTATAATGCTTCTAATGAATGAACTAGTTACTACCCTAAACTATTACTTGTCTGTTATTATATATTACATTTTAGATAACATTACTACAGCAGTCTCACTGTCTTCAATGATTGTGGCCTTTTTATCACAGGAAACCCTGAGTACATTGGAATATGCTCACAGAGCAAAGAACATATTGAATAAGCCTGAAGTTAATCAGAAACTCACCAAAAAAGCTCTTATAAAGGTAATTGTGAATATTTGTGAAGTAATGTAATTTTGTTTGGCCCATGTGAAAATAATGTGCTGAAACTGATCACTGGTAAATAATCTGTTAAATTGCCTGTAATAAGGCCTTTCATCTAGTTATTTCAACTAAATACCTTATGTGTTAAAAATGTTTTTTATAATGCTTATAATGGTGAATTTACTAGCTGTTTCAACTGAGGTAGTACCATTAAAATGTTTGCCCGTTTATGAAATTTATTTATTTATATCAAGCTTTGAGGCACAATTCATATACCATAATGCTCACACATTGTAAATGCATATTTGAGAGATTTTTAGGAGATTTATAGAATTACATAACTTCACTATAGTCCAGTTTTAGGAAATTTCCACTTCTAATTTAATCATTATTTTTTATTGTACTTTGGTTTACAGAGCAAACTACTTTCTCATTAAGTAATTAACACACATATTGTTTTGTGATAGTCCTTGTTATCCTAACCTTGGGCTTCTCGTTACCACCTTTCCTAGCCCCTCCTGTGCTGGTGTGCCCTTTTAGTCTAGCTTTGTTTTTTTGGGCCTGTTTAATCTTTGACTAAAGGGTGAACCTCAGGAGTGACCTCATTATTGAGCTGAGAAAGTCTCTGGGGGCCACACTCTTTGAATGAGAATTTTGTTCTGCATTTCCCTCTGATTCTGTCTGGGACCCTCTATTGTGATCCCTGTCAGAGCAGTCAGTGGTGGTAGCCTGGCACCATTTAGTTGTGCTGGACTCAGTCTGGTGGAGGTTCTGGTAGTTGTGGTCCATTAGTCCTTTGGACTAATCTTTCCCTTGTGTCTAGTTTTCTTTTTTTTTTTTTTATTTTTATTTAACATAACTAGTGAAAATGTACATTCACATGTAAATTTACATGCTCCCCTATATGCAGCTTCCACTGCTCTCTCTGTCCGGTGACTGCACACTGTTCCTCTCTGCTCCATACATGTCTCATCCTCCCAACAGTCTCCTTTCTCCTCCTCTCCGTCCACTCCCCTTCCTCCAGCCAGAGGTCAGCAAGATGATATCCTATAGATGTATAGATCCATAAAGTGCTTCCAATATATGGTTACTCTGCATTGCCAAGTCCAATCCATTCCTGTCCAAAGAGTGGACCTTTGTTATAATTTATGGGAACGGGCAGCATCAGGGCCGGGGGCCATGCTCTCAGAGGAACCCCAAAACCGCTGGACCATCAATTGAGGTCTTTTAGTGGAGATCTCATGATGCACCTCTTTTTATTCTTGTGTTGCCAGTGAGGCTCCCCTCTATGAGCTCTGTCATGGCTATCACTGGTGGTGGCTGGGCACCATCCGGTTCTTCCGGTCCCAGGTCGATGTAGGCACCCACTCTTGTGGGTCTCTCTGTCTTCTCGGTTGTCTTTACCGCATGCCATTTTGGCCCTCGGTGAGCATCCGTTCCTGCTGAGTTGGGACCATTTGCTGTGTCCTCGGATGGCAGCTTGGCAGCTTTTAAGACCCCAGACGCCACTCAGCAATGTGGAGTGCAGAGAGCCCTCTTAGCAAAACGCTAGTTGTGCCAACTGGCCTGGAATTCGCCTAAGAGCATGGTCCCCCGTCCCCCGCCCCAGCTACTCTATCCTTGCAGTATTGAGTCAAGATGGAAGGAGTACTCAAGTTATGCTGAAGTCCACTTAATGTTGTTCTTGTTCCTAATGTGTGCTGTCACCACTTTCTCCCAACTAGATTTCTAGTAACTACCTAAACTAAACCCTCCCCCCCTCGCCCTCCCTCCCTCCCTCCCCTCCCTTGCAGCTGTCAAAGAGTCTTTTCTTCTATACACAAGTCTGTTTTTGAGATCTTATCGTAGAGGTCTCATACAGTATTTGTCCTTTTGTCGCTGACTACTCTCACTCAACATAATGTCTTCCAGTTGAAACCAGGTTAGGAGATGTTTCCTGGAATCATCGTTATTCTTTACCATTGCGTAGTGCTCCATTGAGTATATGTACCACAGTTTACCTATCCATTCTTCTATTGTTGGGCAACTGGGTTGATTCCACCTTTTTGCTATTGTGGACTGCGCTGTGATAAACATTCTGGTGCATGTGTCCGTTGGTGTGAAAGGCCTTCAATCTGTAGGATATATTCCAAGTAGTGGAATTACTGGGTCAAATGGTATATCAATGTCCATTTTTTCAAGGAAGCGCCAGATTGCCTTCCAAAGAGGCTGGACCATTGTGCAACCCCACCAACGGTGTAGGAGGGTTCCACTTTCTCCACAGCCTCTCTAGCATTTGTTGTTTTGTGTTTTCTGGATCATGGCCAATCTTGTTGGGGTGAGATGGTATCTCATTGTTGTCTTGATTTGAATTTCTTTAATAACTAAAGATCGTGAACATGTCCGCATGTGTTTTTTGGCTGCCTGGATCTCCTCTTTAGTGAATTATCTGTCCATCTCCTTTGCCCATCGCTTAATTGGATGGTTTATCTTCTTCTTATTGATATTTTGTAGTATCTTATAGATTATGGAGATCAGGCGTCAATGTGACATAGAGTTGCCAAATATTTTTTCCCACTCTGTGGGTGTTCTTTTAATTCTATTAATAAAGTCTTTGGATGAGCAAAAGTGTTTGATTCTTAATAGTTCCCATTTATTTACTTTCTCTTCTGTTCATTGAGGTTTCTTTGACAGATTTTGGAGTCTGTCCTCATTGTGTATTAAAACTTCCATTGTTGTTCCTACCTTTTCTTGGATGAGCTTTATCGTTTTAGGTTTGATATTTAGGTCTGTGTCTAGTTTTCTTGATTCTCTCTTGCTCTCTTGTTCCTGATGGGAGTAGAGTATCTTAGATGGCTGCTCACAAGCTTTTAAGACACCAGATACTACTCACCAAAGTATAATGCAAAATATTTTCTTATAAACTTGTTATGCCAGTGAAGCTTGATGTTCCCCAAGACCATGGTCCCAACAGCCCTCAGTCTAGTAATTTACTCTGTCAGGGAATTTGGATATATCTATAGAGTATCCATGACCTTGCCCTGGATAAGTTGTGCTGGCTTCCCCAGTATGATATCCTGTCTTACCCTTTATAGAGTTTTCACGTGTCTATTTAGTGTTTCTCCCTCCTCGGTCATTCATTCTTCACTGATTAGCTGGAGTATTGTAGCCCTCCAGGGGTATAGTTCTTAAAGGAAAGGCAGGATACGTGCTCGATTTATTGCTTTTATTTGCTGATTCTGTAGGTAATTTGGTATTTCCTTAGCTCTTTCAGTGTTGAGTTGTAAACTCATTTGCTTCACGTATTTGTGTTTCTATCAATTGAAATTATTATTCTCAAGGGTAATTAAATTGCCTCATCTGTGGGTGCTTCTTTATGTGGGTTCCTGAGTCCTTTCTGTTATCCTTAGTAGGCCTCCTTAGCTTCTTTCCCATCTTGTTTGGCATGAAGTTCAAGGTTTATCTTGAGTATTTTCTCTCAGTCCTAGAATCAGACATTTCTTCTCGAGTTCGGTTTACTGTGAAATGCTATTTGGAGAGCAATCTGGTGTGAAAATGGTGTGGTATCTGACTTCCTTGTATAAATTCACGAGGAGTAGAGAGGGTCACTGTCAACATCAGCTGAAGACTGATTCCTGTGAGGTGGAGGTCAAGCATACCTCCACTCTTCAACCGTTTTACCAATTGTGACACCAGCTGTACCCTTCATAGCACTCTTTGATAATTCGTTGCAGTGAACATACTCACAATTATAGGGCTTATTAGGGGTACAACAAGTTACAGTTCAGGATCAGGATCAACTTAAAAGTAACAGGAATAACTCAGGATGTAGTTCCTTGATCAGGATAGCTTCTTGTCAGCTGTGCCCACAGGTAGGCCTCTGCAGCCACGCCCACCCTCACTTGGGGCTTTGGTGTTCTTGGCCTTGGCCGCCACCAGGGCAAGTGTTACAAAGCTCTTTAGCTCCTCAAATAAATACTTTGAGGCACCCCGCTTTGTCAGAAGGCCTGTCCAGAGGTACTTAGCTCTTTCCTTCTGTTGGCCAGTAAACCTAGTGTAGCTGCCTTGCTCTGTGGGCTAGATAGCCCCCTGTACCACATTGTGTCATTCTCCTGGTTCCTGCCATTTTGTGCTGCTGCTGCCTACACTGTTAACAGCTCTCCTTGTGTCCTGGATCTAGGAGGTTCTCAGCACAGGGATCCTGGATCCAAAAAATGTGCTCAGCTTCTTCCTCTTCTTCCCGATGGCAGTGAGGTTTCCCCGCCTCACCCCAACCTCTGGGATTAGCTCTTTTTAAGCCAATCGGAATGACAGAACTGATCAATCCCTTATAAGAGTTCCATGTATTTTATCTGCATGGTTGCACCCCCACAAGTGTTCCCCGCACTTTATTTGCATGAGTAAAACCATCCAGTCCCCTTGGTGGACCAGAAGCTCCTTAGTTATGTAGCTTCACTCATTATGTGGAAGTTGCAAGACCATAGTTAGAAAGGCCATTTAGAAAAGCAATTTACTGCACTGCACCTGGGCACTAGAAGTTGTCTCTTTTTTATAAGAAGCTTTTATTGTTACAAATGAGTATTTTTGAAGGACCTTGGAAAGCTTTTGAAAAATTTTATTTTAAAACAGATTAATCATTGATTGAATTGAACATACTTTAAAAAAAGTGTACATGTTTTAAAACATAAAAAGGCTAGCTTTGTTTTATTTGTCCTATATTTTCTCTAAAGTCAATGAAAAAAAGGTAAGTGTTAACACCTATGATGTTTATCTTGTGTAGGAGTATACAGAAGAGATAGAGCGCTTGAAACGAGATCTTGCTGCGGCCCGGGAGAAAAATGGAGTATACATCTCCGAAGAGAATTTTAGGTAAGCCTTTAGCTTCAAAGTTTAAGGACTTAGTTTCTAAGGCTAGACATTGTCTGATAACGTGTTGTTTGAAGTAAAATTTACTTATGTGGCTAAGTAAAATCTTTTTGTCTGCTTCTTTTTGTTTGCACATTAACAACTAGTTTTCAAAGCCTTGTTTTAGAATATTTTTAAATAATTACAGATCTACATGAAATTGTAGAAAGAGTACAGAAAAGTCCCATGTATTATTCTTCACATAGCTTCCTCTAATGGTTGACTATTTGTATGGGTTTCCTAGGGCTGCTGTAACAAAATACCACAAACCGTGGGTGGCTGATAAGAACAGAAATGTATTGTCTCATGCTTGCTGGGGGCTAGGAGTCTAAGATCAGGGTGTTGGCCATTTAGTTTCCTCCTCAAGCTCCGGAGGAGAATCTTTTCCATAGCTTCTCTCCTAGCTTCTGGGAGTTCCAGGCACCCCTTGTCTTGCAGTTGTAGCATCACATGGCATCCTTCTTTTGTCTTCCTATGTTTCTCTTCTCTTTTATAAGGACAGTAGTGCTTTAGAATGAGGACCCACCCTACTCAAACATGAACTCATGTTAAGCTAACTAATAACATTTAATGATTGTATTTCCAAAGAGGATCACATTCAGAGATCAGGGGTTAGGCCTCAGCATATATTTTTGAGGGACACAGTTCAATCCATAACACTCTTATGTATCTATAGTACAATATCAAAACTAGGAAGTTTTCCCCTGACCCCGATGCTGCCCTTGCCCATAAATCATAATGAAGGTCCACTCTTTGGACACGAATGGATTGGATTTGGCAATGCAGAGTGACCATATATTGGATGCACTTTATGGTTCTTTGCATCTATAGGATATCCTGCTGACCTCTGGCTGGAGGAAGGAGAGTGGGTGGAGAGGAAGGGAAAGGAGACTGTTGGGAGGATGAGACATGTATGGAGCAGAGAGGAATAGTGTGCTGTCACCGGACAGGGAGAGCAGTGGAAGCTACATATAGATGGGCATGTAAATTTACACGGGAATGTACATTTTCACTCAGTCATATTAAATAAAAAAAAAAACTAGGAAATTTAGATGTTGTTGGAAGGAAGAAATGGTCACTTTTCTACAAGTGGTTTTGCTCCTTAATTTGTTAATGTAGTAACTTTTGCTATTTAATACATTATTATCGTTACAACTGATTATCTAATTTCTTTGTCTTGTTGCCCATCTTACTGATGTTTTAGAAAAATTTCGTTTATTGTGATTAAGTGAAAGTTTACAATCCAAGTCAATTTGCCATAGAAAACCCTGAACAGATGCCTTTCTGCAACTCTATCTGCTCTGCTAACGCTGTGACACCACACTCTTCCTTTCTACCCTATACTTCCAGTATCCACTCAACCAACACTTGTCCCCTATGCTTCACCCTCCCCTCTCCCCTCTAAAGAGGAACCAGTTGAACAGCCTTATATATATATATTAAGCCAAGAAATACACACATAGCCTGCATCATGTTCCATAGTTCAGTCACATCTTTGTCTGAAGAGCTGGCTTCAATACTGGATTCAGTGCTGGCCTAGCAGCAAGCCCAGGAGTCATGTTCTCAGAGGACCCTCCAGGGTGTCAAACCATCAAGTCTAGTTTAACAGAGTTCTAGATCTGTATTTCCTGTTTCCTTGTGCTTCGTCAAGGATTCTACATTATGTTCCTCATCAGGGCAGTCTTTGGTGGTGGCTGGTCACCATCTAGTTCTTACGGTCTCATGCTGATGTAGTTACTAGCATTTTTTTTTTTTTTGAAATTAAGAAAGAACTTTATTTTTAGTTTGTCATTCCCAGCATTGAAAAGATGGCATTTGCTATCTAATAGACAAGAGGCATAGTCTGAAATAATGATCTTTCTGAAAAAGCTTTTGGAGTTACTGCACTGTGAGTCAGAGAAGGGTCACAAAAGCTGCAGCCAACATTTAAAACAGGTCTAACACTCTACCCCAAGATGAATAGTGGTCACCTTAAAGGTATATTAGGATAATCTCATCCATGGCGTGACAACAGTGTGTTATCTCTCATATATTCAATATAAGATAACCATTTGAAATGTCCTGTTTTATATAAAAGACCCATTCCAATAAAGAGCTGACATATTTAATCGAAGGACTCCTAGAATTATCTCTGTTACCTTTCAGTTTTAGGTTTTTCTTTAATCAACAATATCTCTAATAAACAGGAATTACATTTGCAGAAGAATATGTTACTTCAACATAGTATGGAGTAGGAGAGAGTTGGTAGTTTAATGAAGCAGCAAGAAGAGTACAGAGGACAGGCACGCATGCGAGAGAGAAACTTACTGATGCTCAAGAAATCAGAGATGCATTCTAGTGGGTCTTCTAGATTTGTGAGCCTTGTGCTTGGGAAAAACATCTCTACAGTTTTTTCTAATTTTCAGAGGATTCTTTGACATATCTTCAAATAGATGTATATATTTTATTATGCTTTAAGGGAAAGTTTATAATGCAAGTCAGTTTATCATACAAAAACTTATGCACGCATTGTTATATAACCCAGCTGCTCTTCCTACGATGTGACCATATACTCCTCCTTTCTACCCTGCCTTTCTCATGTCCGTTCAGCCAGCTCCTGTTCCCTTCTGCTTTCTCATCTTCCCTCCAGACAGGAGCTGCTCATTTAGTCCCATGTCTCTACTTGGGCTAGTATTGTTTTGTGTGTTATAGTCCAGTCTCATCTTTGTCTAAAGAGTTGGCTTCGGGAATCCTTTTAGCTCTGGGCAAACAGAGTCCAGGGGCTGTGTGTTCTGTGGTCCCTCCAGTCTCAGTCAGACCATGAAGTCTGATCTGTTTACTAGAATTTGATTTCTGCACCCTCTTTTTGAAAGCCTGCTCCATCAGAGACTTTCTGTTGTATTCACTCTCTGGGCAGTCATTGGTGGTAGCCAGGCACTGTCTAGTTCCTCTAGTTTCAAGCTGATGGAGTCTCTGGTTTATGTCAGGTATTTCGTTGGGTTTTATTTCTAATGTCTGTTGTTTACAAGTCCTGTTCTCTGTCTGTGCCCTCTCTTTTTTTAAACACAGCAATCTATTCTTTTATAGATACCATATATTCCTTATTTCTTTTATATTATTGAAGTTTACTTTTCCCTATCTTTATATACTTAGTGCCCTATTTTTCTTTTTTTTGTGGTTATTTGTCTTTTGTGTGTATTTTCTTCAAATGTCCAGAGTTCTTTGACTGACAGTTAAAGTAGTTTGGAAGCTTTGTGCATGGATGAAGCTTGTGGACCTGTGGGTTTGCTGTAGGGTGAAAAAGTGTGATTTGGATGTTAAAATTGGACTTCCATCAGATGTTATTCTACACTGAGCTTTTTCTTTTGGGTGGGCTTTTAAGTCTTTGTATGATGCCCCCACTTTGCTGTTTAGAGATTACTCTGGCTGCTGATGTTCTTAGATTAAAGTGGGCATCTGAGGATCCCACCATTCACTCTATAGATTTTCACTTAATTGCCTTGTTTCCAGTCCTAAACCTCACCTACCATGCTTAGTTGCATTAGTGGAAGCGAATCTGGAGATTCCATTGTAATTCCTCTACACTGGGGATGAGTTTACCTCCCTGGAGACATTTTTTTATTGTCACTACTTAGGGATAGTGCTACCAGCATCTGGTCAGTAGAGGCCAAGGGATGCCACCAAACATGCTATAATGCACAGGAGAACCTCACAGCAAAGAATTATCTGGTCTAAAATATCAATAGTGCAAAGACTGAGAATTCTCTAGAGAATAATCCTTTGGTCTCATGAGGGTATTTTGTGTGTGATAGTGGTGTGTGTCTTGGTGTGTCCATTTGATGTTTTGTGTTTGGTTTCTGAAAATGGCTCTTGGAATTTGCCAGCTATCAAGGGAATTTTATTTTATAAAATAGCCAGGCTACACTGAAATTAGGGTGTTGATGAAGAGTATGAATATACCATGGACTGCCAGAAAAATCAAACAAATCTATCTCGGAAGAAGTACAGTTAGAGTGCTCCTTTTAAATGAGGACGGCGAGACTTAGTCTCCTGGACTTTGGACATGTCATCAGGAGGGACCAGTCCTTGGAGAAGGATATCATGCTTGTAAAGTAGGTGGACAGTGAAAAAAAAAGGCTCTTACTGTGATGCGTTGACCCAGTGGCTATAACAGTAGACTCAAACATAGCAATGATTGTGAGGATGGCATAGACTGGACAGTGCTTCCTTCTGTTGTACATAGGACCACTATGAGATACAACCGACGCAGTTGCATGTAACAACTTAAACATGTGTAAATTAGCAGGGGGCTACACGGGCCCTATTCTGGCAGCAGGCTTCAGAAAGAGAGGGAGCATCGTACAACCAATCTGTGCATGTTCACCATGCATGTTCATTGCGGCACCAATGACTAAGCAACCCTGGGCCTTGCAAGTCTCTTTTGGGCTTCCTGGAGTGGCCAGAAAATCCATCTGTGGGAGGACAGTCCTGTGCTTTGATCTCTCCCAGACCTTCCCTGATGTATTGCTTCTCTTATATCTTTCCTGGTTATAATAATTGGGTAATTGTATAAGTATAGATAATCTCTATGAGTTATGTGGGTTATTCTATGGAATTATGCGATCCACTGGGGGCAGTGAGAGCTGTCAGAGAGGCTGTCATTTGCCTGTCTGGCAGTGGCTGTGAGGACAGAGTCCTAACTCAAGGAAATCTATCTATCTGGGTTTAGGGTCAAAGAGAAAATTCTACAAAAGTGGCTTGTAACTTGGTATGGGAAGGTAGAGATAGGAGTTAACTTCACAGCGTGTGGGAAGGGGGATTATGTCTTCTCCGTACACGTACTTCTCTTCTTGATTTTAGCCACTCATCTCACCTGTGACACCTGAAGCTTGTAAGTCCCAGGCCTTCCAGGATTCTGAGGGGACATTTTTATACTCCATATCCCTTATTACAGGCACTTAGGTTACAAGTACCCTAACTTATCATATTGTTATATTTCGCCATCAGCTCTCTAGCTTCTTAAATTTGATACACACACATACTTTTCTCCCTTGCAGGTAGGGATTCCCCATTTCAGAATACAGAGCAGAAGGAAAATATTCTGTAAAATGAGGATGAAGAATACATTTATTCTTTGAAATTTTATTGACACTTAGGCATTGTAATTATCATTACAATGATAAACAATGGTAATGAGTTTGTATAACTGCCATATTTGTATTTAAGTGGATTTTATAGATGTTAGGAACAAAAGATTAGTCCTTTGCATTTGAGAGGCCCCTCTCCGGCACCACAGCTTTCATGCAGTAACTTGAGAGGCCCCATCAGGCATCCCAGCGTTTCACACAATAACTCAAGAGGTGTCTCTCAGGCGACTGAATGGTTACAAATGTTGTTTTTAACCTGGATGATCTTAACAAATAGAAAGGAATTACCAAGGGAAATAAAATAACCGAAATTCCTAGAAACATCCACCATAGCGTATCGAAAAGGTAATACTCTACTTCTAGTGTGGAAAGATAGAAGGACCGTCACTTGTTTGACCACTTGGGATAACACAGGAATGACTACCGTAAAAAGGATTTTATGAGGTGGTATGGAAGTCAATGTTGAGAAACCTAATATTATAATAAATTATACAAAATATATGGGTGGCATTGATCGAGCATATTAGTATGCCTCGACGTATCATTTTCTGCGAAAATCTGTAAGTGTCTTTGTGCAGGAGGCTTTCTAGCAAGAGTCTACAGAGCTTTGGAACACTTGCCCAGGGCAGATGTAAGCCTGAGGCCCAGGCCCTGCAGCCATAGGAAGCAGAAGCTGAAGAGACAGCCTGAGAAGCTGAGTGGTTTCAGTCTCAAAGGGTGTGACCATGACCTCAGGGGTTTGAAAGGGTGGAGCCAGGGCTTTCTGTGTTTTTAAGTATGGAACTGCCACTTGGTTGGGCTTAGGGTACACCTAACGCTGAGGGGGGCCAGAGTTGCTGTCCAGGTGAACCTTTCTAGGCAGAGTTGTAGCACAGGGCTAGGGGTCTCTGCTCAGAATCCAGAGAGTATGGCCAATACCTAGAGTCTAGATGGCGGGGCCATTGTGTAGAATGTCCCAGAAAATGTAAGAATATTTTAAAAGCTTTGGGGGCTAATATCATGTATTTTTTATTGATACATTCCCTGACAAACCGAGGAGGCACCCCAGGGATTGTTTCATAAAATACTGTACAAAAAACAATTACAGAGCATAATATTTCAAAGATTTTGTTTTGTAAGATGTAGAAATATTTAAAATGTTAAAATATATTATTTGTATACATTTGTTTGAGCGTAAACTCATTTTCAAGTCGCTGTGAGAAACTTGTATAATACATGTAAGATCATACTGAATTGCTGGTTTGCCCAAGGGCAAAATCCTCAAGTACAAAGGGTTAACTGTCAAATTCATCTTAGAGCCATGAATGGAAAACTGACTGTTCAAGAAGAACAAATTATAGAACTGATTGAGAAAATTGGAGCCGTTGAGGAGGAGCTGAGTAGGGTAAGCATTAACAGTGTGTCACATCATAATTTTACTGTCATCAGTGATGGTGAGGTAGCTTCCCTTTTTAGACACTTACGTTAATACAGCATGGCCAGAAATTAAACTGAAGTGACTTTTTTTTTCTTAAAGCTGCAGACTAGTGCATGCTGAGACATTTCATTAACATGTTTGTCAGATGTTAAAATAGTAACTAGGTAAGGTGGAGAGATCTGACCTTTAGTTGCCACTTTCACGTTGACATTGTTAAATTCACACTACTGGCAGTGTTGGCAAGAATCTGAAGAATTAATACCACTACACTGTGCCTATTATTTAATCTCAAAGTATTGAATGAACTTACAGGAAGAAACCAGATACAATATCAAATGTGCTAACGTACCTGATAATTTGTTATAATTTTTGCATGAAAATATTTATTCAGTTCTTCTAATATCTTATTATGAATTAGCCAGGTTTCTCAAACTAGTGCAGCATTAATTTTTGTAATATTAGGTTACAGAGTTGTTTATGGATAATAAAAATGAACTTGACCAGTGTAAATGTGACCTGCAAAATAAAACACAGGAACTTGAAACCACTCAGAAAAACTTAAAAGAAACTAAATTACAACTTGTTAAAGAAGAGTATATCACATCAGCTTTGGAAAACACTGAGGAGAAACTTCATGATACTGCCAGCCAGGTTCGTACTTTGTTTTAGCTTTGTGCCCCTGTTAAATAAATCAGAATGAAAAAGAAGGCACTTGCTTCTTGAGCCTCATCAGGAGATTCTATTTAATCACAAAAATCAGATTTATTTCATTTTATAAAATACTATGTTGCTGTCTCTTCCAAATTTTCATCACTGAAGGTGGTGACTTAAGGAAAAAACTATTTCTGAAGTTTTGAAAATAGAGCATGACTTTAATATACTTTGTGGACCTTTAGAATAACAGTGTTGTGATTCTTTTCCCTTGTCAGGATGACTGAAACTAGTTAAATATTAACAATAATATAATAACCTCCTAAGAATGGAAGATATATTTAAAATATTTAACTTTCTATTAGCTGTAACTTTTAGAAAATAGCAGAACAATAGGAAAAGACTTTGTGGAAGAAGCATGATCAGTACAGTAGATGGGTAAAATCAGTTTTGCTTGCCCAGATTGCTAAGGGAAGGGGAATAAGCATTTCTAGGCAACTGGATAAATTAAATGTGAGATTAAGAATTTCTTCTGGATAAAATATCTAAAACTTTCTAGTTCTTATCAGGAGAAATCCTTTTATGTCGCACAGATATTTTCATTAGATTGCTTTTGTTACATCCATCTTAGCAATATTTGTTTTTAAAAATCGTTTATAGTTGCTTAACACAGTGGAAGAAACTACAAAAGATGTATCTGGTCTCCATTCCAAACTGGATCGTAAGAAGGCAGTTGACCAGCACAATGCAGAGGCTCAGGATATTTTTGGCAAAGATCTGAATAAACTGTTTATTAATATGGAAGAATTAATTAAGGATGGCAGCTTAAAACAAAAAACCATGCTAGAATTTCACAGGACATTGGTTGGTAAGGGCAAAAATTTCTAATTATTTTTGTCTTTGTGTATTTAGTGTGAGGGTAATTAAAAACCTTTAATATGTAAAAAAACTTAGGTAGCAGTGTCACAAGACCCCTCCCAACCCACCTACCCTTTGTTCAGGCCGGGTGGTTAATGCTTTCACTGCCTTTGAATTAAAACAAATCTTAGCTGCATTGCAATACTTAAATAGCAACTATGTGTATTAACTTTAAAAGTAAAACTTGCCTTTATCCCTAACCTGAACTGATTCCCCACAGATATTACTGTTAATTTTTTTGGTTTATTTATAGGAATTTTCTATGCATAAACTTTATTCTGAACCTTGTTTTTTTGAGGCTGTATATCTTGTATGGAAACTTTGGTGGCAGCAGTGGTTAAATGCTGCAGCTGCTAACCTAAAGATTAGCAGTTCATATCCACCAGGTACTTTTTGTAAACTATCTTGGGGCAGTTTTTCTCTGTCTGTAGGGTCTCTGTGAGTCAGAATTGCTTGACAGTAGTGGATTTGGTTTTTTGGGCTTTATATCCTGGAAGTTTGTATAGTTTGTCACAGATGCGTATGTTATTTTTAATTATTCCATTTTTTTCTCCCTTTAAAATGAAAACTCAAATATTAAGTTTATTTATTATGAAAGTATTATCCTTATTATAGGAAATTGAGAAGATACTGAAAAAATTAAAATTGCCTACTGTCTGATTATACTAATAAACACCCACTGTAATACTGAGTGTTAATTTTGTTTAATTTTTAAAACATTCTAATTTGGTTTACTGTTGTTGTAGTCAGATGTGTTTACAACTACGTCAAGTGCTTATGGAATACTGTTAAAAAAAAACTCATGGCCGTCAAATTGATTCTAACTCATAGTGACCCTATAGGACAGAGTAGAACTGCCCCATAGAGTTTCCAAGGAGCATCTGGTGGATTTGAACTGCTGACCTTTTGGTTAGCAGACATAGCACTTAACCACAGTGCTACCAGGGTTTCCAAAGAATATATTAGAACACATACATGTTTAAGATATTTCTTTGCTTGTTTAGTGAACCAGTTATTTTAAGTTTGATATTACAAATCTCACGAAGATATTATTTTGCCAACCTCTTTGAAGTGGTTTTAACCATACTTATGTATTTTTTTCAAAGTTTACATCTTTTCCCCCTCTCCCCCCCTTTTTTTTTTGTATAGGTGATCTGCTGTCTTCCAGTGTCTCTGCATTAGACACCATTACTGCAACAGCACTTGGATCTCTGACATCTATTTCAGAAAATGTGTCTACTCGTGTTTCTCAGATTTCTAATATGATATTGAAAGAACAATCATTAGTGGCTGAAAGTAAAACTGTACTTCAGAAATTGATTGTTAGTAAATCTCTTGAAATATCTTTGAAGATTACATTTGATGACCCTTCAAAAACAATGTTAATTGTCATTCCTGCACCTTAGCTTTACAAGATACAATGATATAAGCATATCATTATGAAAGTGGGTTTGTAGTTTTAAAGATGAATCTCTCTACTGTTCTTTCCCCTCTAGAAAGAATGATATTCAAAAGGGTATAATCAGCCTTTTGGAACTTTTTTTACCCATAACTTACAACATTACTAGTAGGAGTTATTACTAGGCCTTCTCAAGACTAGAAAACACAGAGTTAGCTGCAGATGAATTCACCAGGCCCATGTCTTGCCAATTAGCTCATAAATCAGTAAGTCAGCCTTTCCCTAAGGACCTTGCAGATACCCAGGAGTGTCAATCTAATGTTTCACTGACCCAACTAGAAGGGAATATCAGGTAGTTAATTTAAAAAGTATAGCTATAGAGAAAAATATACAAGAAAAATAACTTACAGAATTCTAGGCATACATATAAACAAATAGCCATAGGCTACATCAGGGGGCTCAGATATGTGTGTCCAGGCCCTTCTGGTCTTTAAGCATAGGCTTTTTTCCAGTTTTACAGAAGTCACTCATCTAATTAAACTAAATGTCTTTTTCATATGTGATTTGTACATATCTTCTATTTTGTAGTTGTATAGTTTGTCTAGTGTTGGTCATGGAAACCCTGGTGGTGTAGTGGTTAAGCGCTAGACCTGCTAACCAAAAGATCGGCAGTTCAAATCCACCAGGCGCTCCTTGGAAACTCTATGGAGCAGTTCTGCTCTGTTTTATAGGGTCATAATGAGTTGGAATTGACTCAATAGCAGTGGGTTTGGTTTTTTTTTTTTTAATGTTGGCTGTATCACTTATTTTGTTTTCATCTTTGTGTAAGCTTTTTGTCTTCTCTTGAGTTTTGCAATATCTGTTGAATACTGCACAAGTAAATACACATATCTTAGTGTATTGGTGTCCAAATTTAGTTCTTATATGGCATTATTTGGTAGGTTTCAGTACTTGACTAGATTTGACCAAGTTAAGAAGGTACTTTGTCAGTACTAATGCTTTGGAGATTTCAGTAAATGGTAGTCTTTAGTTAATGATGCCTTCCTAAATACCAAGTTAATACCATTGCTAGAGTCAGAAGAGATGACTGCCCCCTTTATAGAATTAGTTGAAATTAGTTGACAGTATTTTGTCTTTTCTTTTAAGTATTTACTAGTTTGTTTCTATTATAGCTTGTTGCCTCTGCTCTAGAGAAAGGAACTTAGGTCAGAATTTCATTTTCCTCAGTTTTATGAAAATTCCAATTTCCAGGTACAGTCTTGATTTTCCATATACTCAACAAAATGTGTACCGGAGCTTTCATGGTGATAACCTTGGCAAATTTATCTGATAAAACAGTATATAAGTTCTTTTCATCAAAACCCTACTCTTGAAGGCTATTTGGATTCTGCCTTTTTTACTATTAACTTGTTAGAAATTTAATATGTTAAAATGTATCGGGTTTTTGGGGAAATTTTGCATTTGGGTATTCTGAAAGCTTATCAATTGAATGTCATGTTCCCATTTCTTTTTATTTCTTTTTCATTAGACTTAATTTGTTGACACTAAGTGACCATTTTCTTGCTTTTCTTAATTCCTATAGCCAAGCCAAGCCAAGTGCCGTCAATATAGGCAAGACTAAATGGCTTATTTTGAATATAAATTCTGGTAATGGATATACCTCTCTAGTTTATAAAGAATAGAGAGAAAATAGAAAGTTTAGAATTTTAATAACACATGTGTTTAGTTATCAGAGTATTTAAGATGTTATTTAACCTGTTAGGCTTACAGAAATGAAAATAGTCTTTTTACCAATCTCTGTTTATTTTTAAAACCAGCATGTACTTAAGACTGACCTTCTGAATTCACTGGAAACGATTTTATCTCCCACTGTGTTGTCTATACTGAAGATCAATAGTCAAATAAAGCATATTTTCAAGACTTCATTGACTGTGGCTGATAAGGTAACAAATGTTGTATATTCTTAATCTTAAAACTGAAGCAGTATTTAAGAAACAAAAAAAACCTAATTTTTTTTCTTTAAAGATAGAAGATCAGAAAAGGGAAATGGATGATTTTCTCAGCACACTATGTAATCATCTACACAAACTACAAGAAAGTACAGTTTCTTCCTTAGCTGAATCACAAAAGCTGTGTGAAAATTTAACTGAAGACCTGAAGACAATAAAGCAAACCCATTCGCAGGTATCTTGTTTAGCTGATTTGGTCAGGGTGAAAAGAACATCTTCTGATATTTAAATTAGTAATCCATGTTAATGTAATCTAAATACTGTAAAAGTAGAGACCTCAACATACCATAGCCACTGTTGCTTGTAGTGGTGATTAATGTAAAATAATTGAGAACACTTTTCTTGATCAGTTAATATTTGAAGATTTGCCACAGTTAAAACCCTATGCTGAAGTATATATAAGATAGAAACAAAACAGTCCTGTAGTTTCACTAGTCTCATACCATAATTTCCTTCTACTTTGAGACTAGTGAAAATATTGACAGACCTTATTTATAATCAGAGTGTTAGGTATGTATGGTCAGCTGATAATGTTTAGAGATACTGGCTTACTAATGGACTGAACAGCAAAAATGAATGTGGACACATTTTGAGCTCTTTGGTCTTCCATGTGGCTTTTTCATTTTGCAATATAAATCCTTATCATGTTTTGTGCCTTTAAGAGCTTGTTTTTCAAGATGTTAAATACGAGAAAACGAAAGGTAAGATTATTTATATTTTACTATTAACATGATCAAACTATGTTCTGTATTTTCAGCTCCAATAATTGATACTCTTTTTGGACTGCATGACCTTTAGATTATGAGCACTAATTGCTCTCTCTAGGCCTGTTATCAATTAAGAAGTGAATTTAGGAGTGTTATCAGTTAAATGAATTTATGTATCTGCCAGTGTGGATCTAAAACGTAAGGTGACATCTTGGTGTGTTTGATTAATTCTCAAGTGCACTGAAAGTAGTTTATTACTAATAGTTAAAAATGGCAGAGTTTACAAAGTATTTACTTTTTTAAAATCCCTAAAATATTATCCCTTTAATGACAGTTTTATCATTTTCCTGTATGCAAAAAAGATGGAGTTAAAGTTCTCAAGGAATTTGTGTAAGTCTCCCCATGGGAGAACACTTAATATCATGTTTCTTTCCCCTCTCTGCCCCTTTCTTACAGGAACTTTGTCAATTAATCAATCTTTGGGCAGAGAGATTCTGTGCTTTGGAGGAAAAGTGTGAAAATATCAGGAAACCACTCAATAGTGTCCAAGAAAATACAGAGCAGTAAGCTATTTTTATGTTCTTTTTAACTTGGCTTTAAGTGTGGAATCATTTCAAAATGTGTCAAATGATACAAATAATTGCTATGTACCTTCACCCAGATATTTCATTTGCTAATATTTTATCATGTTTGCTCTACCATTCTTTTCAGAACTAGCTGAGAATAATTTACAGACATAATATCCCCTTTGTCCTAACTACTTTTGTGTATGTATACTAAAACCAAGATTATAATCATGATACATTTTTTTTAATTATGTAAATTTAAAATAAGTTTAGATCATTGTTTTTTTAAAATGAATTGTTTAAAATTAGAAAGTTGTGATCAATAACTACTGTTATCTAGTACTTGGCCCTAATGCACATTTTGACAGTTGTCTCATTAATATTCATTACAGAAGAAAATAATTTTCTCTTGATCCAGATTTAATACAAGATCAAACATTGCTATTAATTATCATGCCTCTTGAGTCTCCCTTAATCTGGAACAGTTCTTTGTCTTTCATGACCTTACTTTTCTCAGGAATATAGGGCATTAATTTAGTAGCATGTTCCTCAGTTGGGTGTTGTCCTTCAGAATCAGCTGTGTTTGTCAAGAATACCACAAAAGCGATGAAATATTCTCAGTGCATTTTATCAAGAGATAGATGCTATCTGTCCTATTATCAGTGATGGTGTAACGTATTGCTTGGTTAAGGTTGTTGGTCACATTTCTCCATTGGAAAATTAATGTTTTCCCCTTTATAATTAATAAATTACTCGTAGGAAGGTATTTTGAAACTTCATAAGCTTTTTGTTCCTGTTAGCATTCATTGATACTTCTTGTTTGAACAGTTACACCATCATATTGAAGAATTGATGTATATCATTTAAGTTGTTGAATTTATGTCCATTGAGTTATTGTAATATACTCTTACTCTTTCAATGGCTGTAGTGTTTCCTGTGTCATTCCTCGATACTGGAAATTTGTGAATTCTTTTATTTTTGTTAGTCTTGCTGGAGGTGTACTAATTTTGTTGAGTTTTTTCAAAGGTCTGCCTTTTTTGTTTGTTTTTAACTGTGCTTAAGTGGAAGTTTATAGCTCAAGTTAATTTCTCCCACAAAAACTTATGCATACTACTGTGTGACATTAGTTGCAATCCCTGTAGTGTGACAGCATACTCCCTGTTTCCACTGTGGGTATCTTGTGTCTATTGAGTCAGTTCCTGTCCCTTCCTGTCTTCTCATCTAGACTCTGGACAGGAGCTGCTCGTTTGGTCTCTTGTATCTTTTTGTTTTTATTTTTATTTAACATAACTGAATGAAAATGTACATTCATGTATAAATTTACCTGCCCACCTATATGCAGCTTCTACTGCTGTCCCTGTCCGGTGACTGCACACTATTCCTCTCTGCTCCATACATGTCTCATCCTCCCAACAGCCTCCTTTCCCCTCCTCTCCGTCCACTCCCCTTCCTCCAGCCAGAGGTCAGCAAGATGATATCCTAAGATGTATAGAACCACAAAGTGCTTCCAATATGTGGTCACTTTGCATTGCCAAGTCCAATCCATTCCTGTCCAAAGAGTGGACCTTTGTTATAATTTATGGGAACGGGCAGCATCAGGGCCGGGGGCCATGCTCCCAGAGGAACCCCAAAACCACTGGACCATCAGTTGAGGTCTTTTAGTGGAGATCTCATGATGCACCCCTTTTTATTCTTGTGTTGCCAGTGAGACTCCTCTCTGTGAGCTCCACCGTGGCTATCGCTAGTGGTGGCTGGGCACCATCCGGTTCTTCCGGTCCCAAGTTGATGTAGGCACCCACTCTTGTGGGTCTCTCTGTCTTCTCAGTTGTCTTTACCGCATGTCATTTTGGTCCTCGGTGAGCATCCGTTGCTGCTGAATTGGGACCTTTTGCTGTGTCCTCGGATGGCAGCTTGGCAGATTTTATGACCCCAGATGCCACTCACCAATGTGGGGTGCAGAGAGCTCTCCTAGCATAACGCTAGTTGTGCCAATTGGCCTGGAATTCGCCTAAGAGCATGGTCCCCCGCCCCCCGGCCCCAGCTACTCTATCCTCGCAGTATTGAGTTAAGATGGAAGGAATACTCAAGTTATGCCGAAGTCCACTTAATGTTGTTCTTGTTTCTAATGTGTGCTATCACCGCTTTCTCCCAACTAGATTTCTAGTAACTATCTAAACTAAACCCTCCCCCCTCACCCTTCCTCCCTCCCGTCCCTTGCAGCTGTCAAAGAGTCTTTTCTTCTATAGACAAGTCTGTTTTTGAAATCTTATCATAGAGATCTCATACAGTATTTGTCCCTTTGTCGCTGACTACTTTCACTCAACATAATGTCTTCCAGTTGAAACCAGGTTAGGAGATGTTTCCTGGAATCATCGTTATTCTTTATCATTGCGTAGTGCTCCATTGAGTATATGTACCATAGTTTACCTATCCATTCTTCTATTGTTGGGCATCTGGGTTGATTCCATCTTTTTGCTATTGTGGACTGTGCTGTGATAAACATTCTGGTGCATGTGTCCATTGGTGTGAAAGGCCTTGATTCTGTAGGATATATTCCAAGTAGTGGAATTACTGGGTCAAAGGGCATATCGATATCCATTTTTTAAAGGAAGCTCCAGATTGCCTTCCAAAGAGCTGGACCATTTTGCAACCCCACCAACAGTGTAGGAGGGTTCCACTTTCTCCACAGCCTCTCCAGCATTTGTTGTTTTGTGTTTTCTGGATCATAGCCAATCTTGTTGGGGTGAAATGGTATCTGATTGTCGTCTTGATTTGAATTTCTTTAATAACTAAAGATCTTGAACATGTCCGCATGTGTTTTTTGGCTGCCTGGATCTCCTCTTTAGTGAAATGTCTGTCCATCTCCTTTGCCCATCGCTTAATTGGATGGTTTATCTTCTTCTTATTGATCTCTTGTATCTTTTTGAACTAAGAGGCACACTCTTCATGAGTATTGTTTTATTTTTCATAGTCCAGTCTAATCTTTGTTTGAAGAATGGGTGTCAGTGATGGTTTTAGTTCTGGGTTAACAGAGCATCCAGAGACCACTGTTTCGAGGTTCCTTGAGTCTCAGTTAGACCATTAAGTCTGGTCTTTTTACAAGAGTTCTGCTCCACACTTCTCAGGGACTCTGGTGTTGTGATGAAAAACATTCAGTCTTAATGAATTTCCCTTGTAGTGCTGCTTTAGCTGCATCCTATACGTTTTGATATATTCCATTTAATCAGTTCTGCTTTTTTAAATTACATTTCTTGTGAAACTTCTCTCACACTTGGATAACTTAGAAATGTTATTTAATTTCCAAGTGTTTGTGAATATTCCTTTATTCCTTTTTCTGTTACTGATTTCTAGTCCGATTCCATTAAGATCAGAGATCATACTCCAGCATTTCAATTCTTTTGAATTTTTTTTTTTTTTTTAATGATTCATGATATGGTATATCCTAGTGAATGTTCCTTGGATGCTTATAAAAATTGTGTATTCTGTTGTTGGGTAGACTGTTTTATCTGTGTCAATTAGATAGAGCTGGCATTATTTAGCCCTTCTATATTTTCATACTGATTTTCTGCCTAGTAGTGGTCTAAATTGCTGAGTGTTGAAATTCCCAGATGTTCTTATTGGGTGCTATAATTTTCTTTGCTGTGTGACATAATTTATCTAGTGTTAATATAGCTACGGCAGCTTTCTTTATACTAGTATTTGCTTGGTATGTATTTTTTTCTGTTCATAACATTGAGCCTACCTATATCATTATATTTGATGTGTTGCCTTTAAGCAGCCTATAGTTGGGTCATGTTGTTTTAATCTATTCTACCAGTGTTTTAATCCACTCTGTCTTTTGATTGGTGTTATTTTATTTTTTCTGGGTAACGGGTGTACTTAGATTATTTATTTTTGCAGTAATCTGATATGTTAGGTCTTATGTATGCTGTTCGATTATTTCTTTTCTGTTTCTTCCCTCTGGTTCTTGCTCGTCTATTACTCCTACTTTCTTCCTGTGGGTTCCATGGTCATTTTTGTAGAATTACACTGATTTATCTATAGTGTTTTGGGTTTTTGCTGTAGGACAGTTTTGTCCCTGATTGCTGTAGGTGTCACCATATGTACACACACGTATCGTGAGTCCACGACAAGTACTGACTTGTGGCTGCTCTTGACTCATGGTATTGACTCATGGCTGCTCCTGATACAGAAAATTTACTTCACTTTATATCACTTTGCCCCCTGTGCTGATTTCAATGCAACTCTCAATATATTTACTCTGTATACATTAAACATCACATAAGATGATACAATTTTTTTCTTTAACCTACAAACAAGATTGTTTTCATTGTGGTAGAATATTCATAACAAAATATTTGCTATTTCAACCATTTTTACTTTTGCAGCTCAGGGACATTACGTTCACTGTTGTGCAACCATCGTTACTACCCATTTCTAATTTTTGTCGTTACCCTTAATGGAAACTCAGTACACCCTCGGCAGTAAAGCTCTGTTTCTTCCTCCCTCCCACCTCCGGAAACCACTAATTAACTTTAGTCTCTAGGCATTTGCCTACTATATATATTTCATATAAGTAGGCTAGTGTGATTTAAAACTTCATTCTTACTCTAAATTCATGATGAGAAGGATATTCTGTTATACACACACAGACACATATATGTTGGTGGTGCAGTGATTAAGAGCTCGGCTGCTAACCAAAAGGTCAGCGTTGTGAATCTACTAGCTTCTTGGAAACTCCATGGGGGCAGTTCTACTGTATCCTGTAGGACTGGTGTAAGTTGGCTCAGTGGCAGTGGGTTTGGATTTGATTTACATAGGTGTATGCACATATGTGTGTGTGTGTGTGTGTATGTATGTAGTGAGAATCAACAGCAGTGGGTTTGGTTTATTACATTAGTCATGTTGTGCAGCCATCACCTATACTACACCAAAACAGACTTGCCCCATAGGATTTCTAAGGAGCAGCTAGTAGATTTGAACCACTGATTTTTTGGTTAGCAGCCAAGCTCATAACGACTGTGCCATAGTAGTTGCCAAATTTTCCATCACCATTAAGTAGAGATTTGCTGCTTCCTAAGCACTGACTTCCTCTTTCACTTTCCTTCCTGCCCCTAGTAACTACTAGTAAACTTTGGTTTCTATACATTTGTCTATTGTTATTTAATGTAAGTGAGATCATACAATATTTGTCTTTTTGGATTAACTTCATTCGACCTAATGTGTTCAGGGTTCATCCATGTTCTAGCATGTATCAGGACTTCATTTCTCTTTATGGCTAAGTAGTATTCCCGTTTGTATATGTATCACATTTTATGTATCTGTTCATCCATTAATGGACATTTAGTTTTCCACTTTTTAGAAAACCTTTTTTAGTGGTTGTTCTAGAGTTTACAATATACATTTTTAAATAACTTAAGTCTACCTTCAGATAATATGCTATTTCACATGTAATGTAGGGACCTTATAACTGTTTATTCCCAATTCCTCTTCTCATCTCTTGTGTCAGTGTTTTTATATATTTTACATATGCTGTGTAAACCTGTTACATTCTTACTCTAATTTTGTTATTTATTTTCTTTTTTAATCTGGCAACTAGAAAAATTTAAACCACACGTACTGCTTCCATTGTATTTCTGTTAAAGAGCACTGCTCTAGAATTCTGGCTGTCAGGCTGTCCTCACTCCTGACTCCTATTGTCTGTTCTCATTACATTATAGTCCATTCTGAGCTCTTTCTAGATTCTGAATGTGGAAGATGTTTCCCTCATTTTATTCCTATTTTCTAGACTGGAGGGTTTCTGGCTCCTTCTAAAGCTTTGGAAGGCATACTGGAGTAGGATTGGAGTGAGAGGAAAACTGTGACAGGCTTTCCTAAGGTCTTTGCAGGTCATCTTCTCTGCCTTCAACATGATTGATGTTTACTATCTACACTTATGTTTGAGGCTCACAGTATGATCCAGAGGCAGTGAATTACCCAGGCCTTGGGCCAGGAAATTTGGATGGTTTTTGTGTAACAGTGGAGTTTAAGACCTACTGCCTTTGGCATTTATTATGGTTTGTAGTCGCTGAGTCAGTCTTACTTTCCCATTCAGTTGTGAGCACCCGAAGGGGAGAGATGTGTATTGATAGTCTAAAAGTTTACTGTTTTAATTTCTTTCTTTTTGAATCCTTCCCACCTAATAATGTTGGTGAACTCTAGTTTCCAAAATCTTTGCATACTTCTTGGTCTGCACACATGATATTATACCATCTAGTGGTAATAGAGGGTAAGTTCAAGCTCTTTATTTCTCTTAACCAAAGTTAAGCTCTGTCATACCGTAAGACTACTTTGAGTGCTATCATGTGGAAATTTACTAAGAAAATTATCAATGAATTTTAATGTATATTGTAATTGGCATAACTTTTGTATCAGGTTTATGATACCATGTACTGCATGTTGTATGTACAATGTGTTAATTATCTTTCAGTTATTAAAAAGCCTTATACTGATTTGTTTTATAACATTTTTAATGTTGTGGCAAGGTAAAACTGCCCAACAACAGAATGACTGGCCAGTTTAGGAACTAAACTAGAGGCTGTGAAAACAGAGGCTAGGATTTAGCCTAGTGATTCTCTCTCCTGGCTGCATACTACAAATTGCCTTGGGAGCAGTGGTCCTCAAACTTTACTATGTATCAGAATCATGTTAAGAGTTTTTTTTTTAAATTCTGTCCCCTCCACCTTTGTTTTTCTGATTCAGTGAGTTGAGGCCTGAGATTGTATGTTTCTAACACGCTGTCAGGTAATGCTAATATTACCACTCTGAGACCTGTGCTTTGAGAACCGCTGCCTAAGAGTTTCTGATTCTGTCAGTCTAGAGTTGGGTGTGAACATTTTTAGGCTCCCTTGGGTAATTAAAATATACAACCAGTGTTGAGAACAGAGCTTCAAACCAATTCCTTTCGCTGTGACCACCTGCTGAGAATCTGAGTTTCCATCCCAGATATGCTGAATCACAGTCTACATTTTAACAAGCTCTCCAGATGAAAAGCAACCTTTTTCAAATGTAGGTTCTGATTCAGTATGTCTGGGGTGGAAAGGCAAACTCCCAGCAGGGTCTTTATGCTGGACCCAACTAGTTTAAAGCCCTGGTTGAGAACCAGTGTTTTAGATGATGAAATAGAGCAAAATTTTGGTTAGAGTACCATGAAGTTCTAAGCTGAAGTTATATTCAGAAAATCTGATTACATCTGCTATTCATTTGCCATCAGCTCCCATTAGAACTTCCTGGAGAGCTCTAGGCTTAGAGCAGAGGTTCTTACCTTTGCAGCTAGGAATCACTTTTGTCTCAGATTCTGATATAATTGGTCTGGAATGTGATTGTGCTTTGAGAGAGCTTTAAAGAGCTCCTCAGGCGATTTTACTATGTAGCTGAGGTTAGAATTACTGCTTGAGTTTATGTTAGCTCACAGGTCTGTAGGTCAGCACACCAGCAAGGTGTGAGTATGTTCTCTGCTCAGGGATTTACAAGGCTAAAATGAAGGTGTCACCTGGACTGAGTTCTTGTCTCTGGACTCTTCTCTGAGAAGTCTGCTCCCAGGCTAATTCTTCTTATTAGAGTTTACTTACTTGCAGTTGTAGAGCTGAGGTCCCTGTTACCTAGCTAGCTTCAGTGATAGCTACTCCTCATCTCATAAAGGCCCCCTCATTCCTTGCCACCTGTCCTTTTTGTATTCAAACTAGCAACAGCATATTGAATCCTTTTTGAACTTCAAGTCTGTGACTTCCTCTTTGCTTTTTAAAGAACTTCTGTGGTTAGGTCAGGCCCACCTAGATAATCTTTGTATTTCAAGGCCAACTGATTTAGGACTTAAGTTGCATAATGTTTGATTTAATAACTTCTACAAGGGCCTGGGAATCTTGGGAGCCAACTTAGAATGATGGTGTATGGGATCAACTTGTATCTTTTAACTTCAGAGTGTACACATACTTACCCTTTAGCTTTCCCACACACTGTTTTGAGTATATGAGATAATACATTGTTCAGTTTTTTCTAAAGCTATGCCAATAAACTCATTTTTAACTTTTATTGCTCATTCATTTAAGTTCTTTCTCCATTTCAACTGATTGGCTTAAAAAGTCCTTGTGGGGAAGAACAGATTGAGGAGCTCCTTTTTTATCAGAAAAATAACAGGATAATCTAGAACACTCTCCAGGAATATTGGTTAGTTTATACTAGACAATTACTTGTTTGCTCACACACCAGTAATTTATGAAATAACACTGATTGTAGATAAACTTAAGAAGACCCAACTTTAAAAAAGACTGGTTGATATCATATAGATAATTGAAAAGGCTTATTTCTGTTAGCTATTCTATCTTCTTTCTAGAACTGTTTCTCTTAGCTGTCATTGGTTTTTACAATCAGAGTACTGTCTCCCTAGTCAATGGTTATTAACCCATTAATATCCAGTTCCTGTTGTTATAAATTTTTTTATCATATTACTGGAGTTATTTTGTATCTACATTTGGCATACTTTCATAAAAGTCTACTGTTTTCACATAGATGCATTTAGTTTTGCATTCTCCCTCCATTATCTTAAGGAGAGCAAAGATTTCAACAAGGTACATGCTTTTAAGTTACATTAGAAGTTGGTCATATTGGTTGTATTGCGTATCTATTATATGTCCTATATTGATTCAGTACTGGAGAACTGTGGCTTGGGTGTTCTCGTTGGGTGAGGTACTGCCTTTGGAATGACAATATTAGGAATCATAAGTAAAGGTCTGAAAAGCTGAGTAGATTAAGTTTATTTCTTTCTCAACAACTATTTTGAGAACCTACTAACATGTTAACGTGCTATATAGGCCAGTAGTTTTCATAGTATAATACATGGACCAGCAGCACCAGCTTTGATTAGGGAACTTTTAGAAGTCTACATTTGTGAAATTCACCCTGGCCCTGAATCAGAAAGTCTGGAGTGGGGCCTAGTAAGCCCTTCAAGTGTTTTTGGTGCATATTAAGGTTTTGAGAACCATAGTGCTAGGTAACAGTATCTTTGTAGGGTGGCCAAGAGATAGATTGGCTTTACTCCTCTCACAACATGTATAAAACTATTTTAGGGCATTTCAGCAGGTAGTGGACTAATAAGTCTTTGGCTGTTAAGCAGTGGCAAGGAGAGAACCATAAACTTGAGTTCTTCTCTGTTTGGTTCAGGGCTTTGAACCCCTGCTGAGAATGTACATTTCCACCCCAGATACACTGAAGCAGAATCTACATTTTAACAAGATTCCCAGGTGATTCTTAAGTATAATAAATTTTAAGGGCCCCTACTTTACTCAGAATCGGTCCCTAACCAGCAGTGTCAGCGCTGCCTGGGAATTTGGTAGACATGCAGATTATCAGCAGGGGGTTGAACCTGAAGAACATTGTGTAAACCTTGTTTTGATTTCACAGCTCTCTGTGGGATTATTGGAGCCCTGGTAGCATAGTGATTAAGAGTTCCTGCTAACCCAAAGGTTGGCAGTTCAAATCTAGTAGTTGTTTGTTGGAAACCCTGTAGGGCAGTTCTACTGTGCCCTATAGGGTCAGTATGAATTGGAATTAGCTTGATGGCAACGAGTTTGGTTTTGTGAGTTTATTAGTTACAGCCAGATTTTTTAACCTCTTGCCATTCTGGGCTGGCTAATTCTTTGTGGTAGGGGCTGTCCTGTGCAGTGTAAGATGTTGAGCAGCAGCCCTGGTCTGCCTCCTAGATGCCAGTCATACCCGCAAAGTGGGACCACCAAAAATATCTCCAGACATTGTCCCGGGAGGCAGAATGACCTAAGGTTGAAAAATCACTGACAGAGAGACTATTAGAATAAGTGTCACTTACTAAGCTTGAGTGCCCCAGTAGCTGTGATTTTTGACCATCAGTAGCACTTCGAAGTAACTGGTAGATCCTCTTGTCTAATGTTAGAGACAAATAGTATTTCCTATAAATCAGGAAGAGAAAATTACATTTTATACGAAACCACCACCACCACCACAAATAACCCATAGGGTTTCCAAAGAGCAGCTGGTGGATTCGAACTGCTTACCTTTCGGTTAGTAGCCAAGGTCTTAACCACTGTGCCACCAGGGCTCCGGAGTTCACAGAAGGGAGTACTCACATGTTCTGAGTGTAAATAGTCACGCATAATATGTTTGGATCTCCTTCACTTCCAGGCACTTAGTAATAGATATTTTTAAAAGCTGGCCAAAGATAAGGATTTGATCGTAGATCTAGTTTATAGGCATTCTGTGATCAATTTTAACAACGAGGAAGAATTTTCATTATTTCCTAGCACTTATAAGCCCAGGTGATAAGAGTCCTGTCTCTTTTTACAGGATCTGGTAATATTTTGTTCTCCAATGTAGAAAGCTATCAAGCTCATCTTGCTAATCACTAGAATATCCTTTCACAGTGATGGTGGTGGTGGAGTACTAATATTTTGAGCTATTTAGGTATTGCCACTAAAACTTACTAAAGAATTTATGCTTTGCTTCATAGGCATACATATTATTTTAAGACTAAATCCCTTTACTTTCTTAAACTAAAAGAATTGGAAGCACATGTGGGCTTGTGTTAATGGATTGCTTTGGACTGACTCTGAAACTACCATGATGTGAATACCAGGGAGTTTGGTAATATGTTCACGAATATGACTAACCAAACCTGGGATGTCTGGGATGCCTGAGTAAGAAGGCATGTTTCCATGCATACTTGCTGGATACCATAATAATTCTGCACATAGTCACTATTCTCCCATCTTGAAAAAGGGCTTTCTAGGAGTCTGCATTATGGGTAGCTCTAATAAATCCAGAAGGACTGCTGGACCTAGGCGTAGAAGTCAGCAAGGCCTTGCCTAGGGGAATAGGAAGTGGAACTGAAAATGCTGAATACGATGAGCCCTAGAGGGACCTGGGAAGAGCAATGCTTCTGATAGAGCCATAGCGCGGTGATGAACTGAGCACTGCAGAAGATGCGGAAACGAGTAAGCTCTGGTCCCTGTCCTTAAGTAACTTAGTCTAGTAGGGGCAATAAAGCACGCAGATAAATTTCATTTTAGTATCTGTAGACTTACATACAATAAGAGATACAAGAAAAGCATTACACCTGGAGGTGGCCTGGGAAGATTTTATTAAAAAAAAAAGCAGTATTTACAAGGTCATTTAAGGGCAGGTGTGTTATTAACCGGTTGTGAACAGACACTGGCAAAAGCATCCACTTTCAGTCTAAAGACTCACTGAGATTAGAGACTCTGGACTGGACCCAGACTGCCTGAGTTCACATCTACCACTTAGGAGCTGTGTGATCTTGGGCAAGTCATGTATCTTTTAACTCTTAGTTTCCCATTTCAACAATAACATCTTCTTTTCTTACAGGAAATCTAAGGATCTGATTAACAAAACAGCTTCTTACAGCACAAAATTTTGTGCTGATTCTGATGGCTTGTCAAAAGAACTCAAACATTTTAATGAAGGAGGTATAAAAATGATTGAGGAATCTGTGAAGCACTGTGATCAACTCAATAGCAACCTTGAAATAATATCTCAAGAGACTGAACAAAGATGTGAGGCCCTGAACACAAGCACACTTTGTTTTTCTGAGCAGTGGGTGTCTTGCTTAAATAAAAGGCAAGAGGAACTTCAGAACTTATTGGAGGTAATAACTTTGTAACTGGAACCTACTTTGGGGAGAACAGTGATCATCAGGAAATTAAATAATCTTTGGCTAAGAGCTAGTTTCTAAACAAATTATATTTTAAAATATAATGAATGGCTTACCCTTTTCAGTGTAATACTTGGTATGCTTACATGGGATCCAGTTTCATGCACTGGTGTATGTTTCCTAGTTCTAAAAGTTAATTTAACATTTGTGTGATCTGTGTCCTGTGGTTTTTGACTTGTTAGTTCCTTCAGGGAAGGGTACCCCGTCTTTTGACATATAATACCTTTCAGTTATACATGCTTTTTACTCTTCTCCAGGTACATTCAAACCTATTATTGTTCTGAGTATTTGGGATATTATTCTAGTTGCTTACAGGATACTTGATATGTTTGTGGGTTTGCTTGAACTTAACACTCGCATGAGCCTTTTGTGGCTTAGTTTTTCTTTCTATGCAGTAAAAGGATTTTGCTGACATTCTTAAGAATTAAGTGCAAGGAATTGAGTATTTTAAGCTATTTTAAAGTGTTTTCACTAAAATGAACCAGGGCTCATGGGGTAGTGGCTGATTTCAGGCGTGAGGAAGTAGATGTACAAGGTGAGCCTAGACATCTTACCATACCAGAAAGGAAGGAGACAGTTCAACTTGACTGGAGTTGTGTCAGGTTGATGTAGGAGCCAACCTAAAGGCATGATGGTATGGTCTGAACATCAAAAAGAATAATGGTTACAATAGATGAGTACGCATCCAATGTGTTGAAACGTGTGTATTCATTAAAAACCACATAGGTCTCTTTTGGGAGCATAGTAGAGAAAGCAATGCATTATTCTGAAAACTGGTAAATAAAGGGGAACAACTGTACATCCATCTGTCTTTCCAGAAAAAGTTCTGTTGTGGTTTCGCAGGGTAATTGATGAGTAATAGTACTTCACAGAAGAATCCAAGGTAATTAAATGCTGAAGGAATGACAGAATATTACAATTTGTGCAACTACCATTGAAATAACTTCCATGAACATTAATGAATATTAAAACCATTAGATCGATCAATAGCTGGTACAAAACTTTAACAGGCTGACCACACCTGAACCCACTGATATTCTTAGAAAATGAGAAGCACAACTAGGTATTAAGTGCTTGCAGCATGTCCTGAGAACCATTCTTGCCAAAAAATTCAACATGAATTAGATCAAACCTCTGGATCCAACTAGTTTATGGAATATACAGAGGACAGATGAACCTAGGAAAGTATAGCACAAATGTGCAATCAGCCAAATCCTTCAGTGGAGCAAAACAGATCGTTTCTTCAAAAACAAAACATTTTTTCAAGTTGGGGAAGAAAAGGAGGGGCAACCGGTCCATCAGAAGAGACTTCAGACTAAGAGAACCCTAAGTTTTCCCTTACCCAGGATGCTCTTTATTCACACTTGTTTCTTTGGATGTAGCTACTAAGAATGGCCACTTACACCTTCAAAATATGCCCCAATTTGGGTGACAAATTACAGTAGCCGCTCACTTAAGGCATATCAACCAAATCTAATGATGAATTCTGATTCAGACAAACCAATTGTGAGAAATACTTGGCCATAACTGGTAAAATTTGAACACTGACTAGATGCTTGATATGAGAGAATCATTATTAGCTTTTCTAGGTGTGATAATAGTCTTGTAGTTATATTTAATTTTAAAAAGCCCTTATCTTAGTAATATATGCTGACATAAACTGAAAAAACAGTACATGATTTGCTTCAAAATAGTCCCTGAAAGGGAGGAAGCATAAGTGGCCTCTCTTGTTTCATCAGTATGCTGTGTGTTGAGACAGTTGTTGTTGCTCGTCAGTGAACACAAATAATATTCTCTCACTTTTGTGTGTGTTTTAAAAATTCTATTACGGAAGATTTCAAGGTAAGAGAAAATGGTACATTGAATAAAGCACCACCAACTTTAATTTTAATAATGAAATTAATAAAGGCTCATTTGCATCACTGGCAGGCTGTAAACCAAGGTTGTGAGTCTTCACGTTCAGAGCTTACTGAAAAATTACATGGACACAAAGCAGCTGATGAGAACCATCGTAACACTTTCCTTGATCAAGTAACTATTGATGAAGAGATACTGAAGTCAAAAAACCTGGAACTGAACGAAACCATAACAATTGGTTTGACTAAGCTTAATCACTTTCTGCAACAGGATCTGAAATTGGATATTCCGACAGGTATTGTAAAACAGGATTGTTAAAATTTTTGAAGTTGAATTCAGCCCTTTGTAGTGGCAGATATTCAGAAAGACTGGGACCTGCCATTTCTTTGTAGGAATTTACTACCTAACTATAATTAGCTCACATATAAATTGGAACCCGAAAATGATTTTAATCAAGTGTTAGATGATAGATGATACGTACTCCTAGAAATTTGGGCATTATAATTTAGTAAAATTTCACAGACACTGATGAAGATATTAAGAGAGAATATTTTAAAACCAAATTTTTTTTTATTTAATATGACTAAGTGAAAATGTACATTCCCGTATAAATTTACACGCCCACCTATATGCAGCTTCCACTGCTCTCCCTGTCCAGTGACAGCACACTATTCCTCTCTGCTCCATACATGTCTCATCCTCCCAACAGTCTCCTTTCCCCTCCTCTCCACCCACTCTCCTTCCTCCAGCCAGAGGTCAGCAGGATGATATCCTATACATGTATAGAACCATAAAGTGCATCCAATATATGGTCACTCTGCATTGCCAAGTCCAATCCATTCCTGTCCGAAGAGTGGACCTTCGTTATAATTTATGGATAAGGGCAGCATCAGGGCTGCGGGGCCATGCTCTCAGGGGAACCCTGAAACTGCTGGACCATCAACTGAGGTCTTTTAGTGGAGATCTCAGGATGCACCCCTTTTTATTCTTGTGTTGCCAATGAGACTCTCTGTGAGCTCCATCGTGGCTATCACTGGTGGTGGCCGGGCACCATCCGGTTCTTCCGGTCCCAAGTCGATGTAGGCACCCACTCTTGTGGGTCTCTCTGTCTTCTCAGTTGTCTTTACCGCATGTCATTTTGGTCCTCGGTGAGCATCTGTTCCTGCTGAGTTGGGACCATTTGCTGTGCCCTCGGATGGCAGCTTGGCAGCTTTTAAGACCCTAGATGCCACTCACCAATGTGGGGTGCAGAGAGCCCTCTTAGCAAAACGCTAGTTGTGCCAATTGGCCTTGATTTCACCTAAGAGCATGGTCCCCTGCCCCCTGCCCCAGCTACTCTATCCTTGCAATATTGGGTTAAGAGGGAAGGAATACTCAAGTTATGCTGAAGTCCACTTAATGTTGTTCTTGCTTCTAATGTGTGCTATCACCGCTTTCTCCCAACCAGATTTCTAGCAACTGTCTAATCTAAGCCCTTCCCCCCTTCCCCTCCCTCCCTCCCGTCCCTTGCAGCTGTCAAAGAGTCTTTTCTTCTATACACAAGTCTGTTTTTGAGATCTTATCGTAGAGGTCTCATACAATATTTGTCCTTTTGTCGCTGACTACTTTCACTCAACATAATGTCTTCCAGTTGAAACCAGGTTAGGAGATGTTTCCTGGAATCATCGTTATTCTTTATCATTGCGTAGTGCTCCATTGAGTTTATGTACCATAGTTTACCTATCCATTCTTCTGTTGTTGGGCATCTGGGTTGATTCCATCTTTTTGCTATCGTGGACTGTGCTGCGATAAACATTCTGGTGCATGTGTCCATTGGTGTGAAAGGCCTTGATTCTGTAGGATATATTCCAAGTAGTAGAATTACTGGGTCAAAGGGTATATCGATATCCATTTTTTTAAGGAAGCGCCAGATTGCTTTCCAAAGAGACTGGACCACTTTGCAACCCCACCAACAGTGTAGGAGGGTTCCACTTTTTCCACAGCCTCTCTAGCATTTGTTTTGTGTTTTCTAGATCATGGCCAATCTTGTTGGGATGAGATGGTATCTCATTGTCATCTTGATTTGAATTTCTTTAATAACTAAAGATCGTGAACATGTCCGCATGTGTTTTTTGGCTGCCTGGATCTCCTCTTTAGTGAAATGTCTGTCCATCTCCTTTGCCCATCGCTTAATTGGATGGTTTATCTTCTTATTATTGATATTTTGTAGTATCTTATAGATTATGGAGATCAGGCGTCGGTCTGACATAGAGTTGCTAAATATTTTTTCCCATTCTGTGGGTTAGAAACAAATTTAAAAAAACCTTTCCAGTATCATTTGTAGAAGACAACCCAAAAATGTTAGAGGGACATATTTGAATAAATCTAGTTTAATGGAAGGCCTACCACATTTTTTAAAAAAAATACTTCATTGTGAAATTTACAATCTGAGTTGATCTGTCATACAAACACACACACACACACACACACATACACACTCTCTCTCTCTCATTCTGTTTCTCTCTCTCTCTGCTATGTAACTCCAGCTGCTCTCACCACTCCTCTTCACCTCATATTTCCCATGTCCACTAGGCCAGCTTCTCTACCCCTCTACCTTCTCATCTTGCCTCTGGACAGGAGCTGCTCAGTTAACCTCATGTGTCTACTTAAGCCAAGAAGCACACTTTGCCAGAGTCATTTTAGGTCTGCATAGTCTGATCCAATCTTCATCTCGAGTTGTAAAAGCTTACCACATTTTGAAATTTGTTATTTGTCCCTCTCATTTTGTCACAGACTCTTAGATTGACATTTGGGAATTGCTGTTTTGGAGAATCAGTGATAACAAAAATCAGTGTAAGCTGCAATGATTAAGGGAAACCTTCAGGGAAGCGAGTATGCAACAAGCTGTTTTACACAGGATGAATAACTGCATTATTTTGGAATCAGATTGTGGTGATGGTTGCTCACACTATAAATTTACTAGAAATCATTGAAATATACACTTAAAATTACTAGTGAATTTTGAAGCATGTAATATAATTCACAGGAGCCCTGGTGGCACCATGGTTAAGTGCTTGGCTGCTAACAAAAAAGTTACTGGTTCAAACCCATCAGCCTCTTCAGAGAAGAAAGATGTGGCAGTTTGCTTTCATAAAGATCACAGACCTGGAAACCTTATGGAACAGTTTTACTCTGCCCTATAGGGTTACTGTGGAAACCCTGGTGGCGTAGTAGTTAAGTGCTAATCAGAAGTTGGGCTGTTCAAATCTGCCAAGTGCTCCTTGGAAACTCTAGGGAGCAGTTTTATTCTGTCTGTAGGGTCACTATGAGTTGGAATTAACTCAACAGAACTGGGTTTGGTTTTTTGATTTATAGGGATACTTGATGGCAGCAAATTTTTTGGTTTAATTTATACCTCAAAGTTGTTTGATATTAAAAAAGTTGTTTGATGATGATACAAAGGAATATTGGTTCATTTTTTTTCCCAGGAGAACTGTATGATTTCTTGTTCACACTTTAGGGAAATTAGGAAATGTTGTTATGGGAAAAAGCAAGTACCTTTGTAAATGATCAGAGTGTGAGCTGTTAATTTTTAGTTACTACCCCTACTTTATAGTGAAATGATTACCCCTTTTGAAGTGATCATGTTGGGAAAATTATACACTTATCCGAACCAGACTGTCATTTTTCAGAACACTTCTGTGACTCCTTTTAGAGCCTACAACAAATCTTTTGTATAGCCTTAGAGGTGGCATTTCCTTTTGAGGGGTAGGCTGAATATTGAAAACAGTTGTCTATTTAAGATCACTTGTCAAGTTAGGAGATACTAGCTGCAAGCTGTATATGCCTGACAGGTGATAAGACTAATTCTAATGTATGGCAGTGGTTTACTTTTGGCAGACCCATTTGGAAGTATAAGTTGTAGCGTATTAAAAAAAAAAAAATCTTATTTATAGCCCTAACTTCAATTTTTCCCACTTATATAATATCCACTAAAGGTACAACACCACAGAGGAAGAATTATATATACCCGTCAACACTGGTGAGAACAGAACCACGTGAACAGCTCATTGATCAGTTAAAAAGGAAACAGCCTGAGCTTTTAATGATGCTCAACTATTCAGAAAACAACAAAGAGGAGACCAGTCAGGTAAATTTAAATTGTTGGAATTTTAGATTTCCCATAAACTCCTGATGTGTCCAACTTCTTGTGAAGAATTTTAGTTTCTGCCCTTTCAATGCTACCTTTCTCTCATTAATAATAGTTGCCTGGCCCTTAAGCCTATTTATTTTAATTTTATCATTTTAAAATTAGTAAACAGGTACATAACGGTAGCATATAGACATAGACATAGACAGTGTCCTTATATGTGCTGGGCACTGTTCTAAACACTGTGTTATACATGAACTCAGTTCTCTCCAAAACCCTATGAGGTAGATACCAGTACTATCTGTTTCATAAAAGAAGAAACTAATTAGCTTTCTTAGGTCACAGGGATTGAATTGTAATTAGAACCTAGATAATCAAGCTTCATAATCAGTGCTCTTAACTATAGTATTAGAGAAAAGTTAGGAAAAGAAAAAAATAAACTATAATCTCAATATTCTGAGATTACCACCTATAGCATTTTGATCTAGGCATTTTTGCTATAAATGAAAACATTACAGATTATTTTAATTATTTTGTAGACTAGTAATGTTGCTGAGGTTTAACAATGGGCACTGTGCTATATTCAAAGAAGAAAAGTGCCTTTACTTTTGTGAAAATTTTGTTAGGTCCTTGGATTTAACCACTCATTCAACTTGTTATTTTAGGACCTGGATGAAGAAAGTGCAGTTCTGGAGCACAGTGTGATTGCTGAAGAACCTCTCAGTCAAGAGCCACCTATGGATGCTGGCGTGAATTGTTCATCAGGCGGTGGGGTTCCATTTTTCCAGGTACCTGACTGTGTCATATCACATCTCACTGAAGTCAGTTCTTTTCTTTTTAATATGAAGCCATGACTTAGTTAAGCAATCTGGTGGAACAACAAACGTTTCCAACTTAAATTATTTACAAAAACCCTGATATTGATAAGAGTTCTATTGCATAAATATAAGCAAAATCTGACTTAAATCTTTACCTTCATCTGGTAATCTTTCGCTATTTATCTCCCTTCTGCCTCCTATATATTCAGAATGGTACTGAGAGGTGTCATTTCTCTTTTCCCTCCACATTTGACATGGAAATTAAAGCCTATTTCTGCCCCTAATCAGAAACCCTGGTAGTTTAGTGGTTAAGTGCTATGTTTGCTAACCAAAAGGTCAGTCTGCAAGGCACTCCTTGGAAACTATGGACAGTTTTACTCTGACCTGTAGGGTCACTATGAGCTGGAATCAACTCACAGCAGTGGCTTTTGGCTTTGGCCCCTAATAAGACTTTAATTGCTGGAGGTTTTAAAATATTTAGAGACCAAAGAGCTCTCAGGTTCTATTAGTGATTTCTCCTTCCTGAGGCTGTTTCCTTTTACCTGTTACCTCATGTTTCCTGAGCTCTCTGCTTGCTCTGGTCCTGTGCATTTAAGTCTTGGGCTCTGACCCCTACATGACACTGAGGGAACATGGCAGTATCATCTGCACAGCATCTGTTCCTCTGTTTTGAGGACGTGAGTGTGGACAGTATCTGTAAAGTAAAGATTTCCTTATATAGGACATTGATGTTGCCAGTCTTATTTAAAGCTCTCTATGGGCAAACACAAGGATTCCAATGAAACAAAGTTTCTAAATAAGATACAGAAACTAAGCATAAAGAAAAGTATCATAAGGGTAGCTCATATACCAAGGTCTCTGCTTAAAATAGAATCACCGTTTTTTGCATGATAATCTTTCCTTCCCTAGAACAGGGTTTCTGACAGTGCTACTATTGATGTTTTGAGACAGATAATTCTTTGTTGTGGGGTATCATGCTGTGCATTATACAGGGTTCAGAACTTCCTTGATGTCTACCACTAGAAGCCAGTAGCACCTCCTAGTTATGACAACTAAAAATTTCTCCAGACATTGCCTGGAGGGCAAACTAACTTTCTGTTGAAAACCATTGCCCTAGAATAAAATCTGTAATTATGCCTTGGAAAAGAATGCAGAAAATTAATATTTCTTTCACCCTACTCATTGATGTTAAATGAAGAAAGTATTTGCCTCTACTTGCTAAACACCAAGTTGAGCCTTTTCTTGTTTCCCGTGCTTAAATTCGTTGCTTAGAACTTGGAGAACTTTGAAAATTGGGTATAACTACTGTGTATCAAATGTTACTTAATACTGACTTAATTTCTGCCCTTAAATCCACAGCATAAAAAACAACATGGAAAAGACAAAGAAAACCGAGGCATTAATGCAGTGGAGCGGTGCAAAGCAGAAGAAACTACAGAGCACTCGGTTACCAAAAGCAGACTGCCTCTACGAGCCCAGATTAATCTGTAGTCAAAACTTGAGGGTTGTGAATTTTATTTTTAAGAGAAATGAAAGAAAAAAACCCCAGATCTTGTGCCTTGTGTATATATTAAAAACAAGAATAGATGCTATCAAGGCAATACTGTAAATTTAGTTGAAAATAATATATCTACCCATTTTTATGTCATCTGTGTAGTTCACTGTGTATTAAGTTGGGTTTAATTTCAGACTTGCATTGAATGAATATGCGTTTCTAGCTTTTGCTATAAAATAGCCCTTTTACAACAAATGAAAAAATATTTTTCTTGCATATTACTAAGTAACAAATATACAGAAACTGTACTGTTCTTTTAAACTTGAACCTCTATAGGTAAACATCACTAGCATTTGGCATTGGAAAGGATCACCCTTTCTTTCCTTGTTGTTATGATTGAATTATGTGTTTATATGCTCGTTTCCTTTGCAAGACTTTCCTATTCTGCCTTCTTGTCAGCCCACGTAACACTCTGTCACCAAACCATTTGTAAAGCTACAAAAATGTATGTGTTCCTATTGTGAGACAGCCAGAGTTGTATCTAAAAATCGTCCCAGCAGTTAGCTCCAACATCACTGTCAAGAATAAACATATCCTGGAAATATTCCTTCCTCAGCTTTTTTAGTTGTTTCCTCCTAGATGTGAAATCATTTCTTCTCTTTATAAGGCTTAATCCCTTAGCGCCAACAGAGTTTGTGAATAGCTACTTCTCCAGCATATAGACTGCTGTCGGGGAATACTCCTTGGAATTCTGATTAATGGCTGTGTGGCCCTACTGTAAGGCCGCTTGTCTTCTAGAGAAGGTCATAATTATTTAAGGGCTTTTTCAGTTAATAATTATGACTATCATTTATATTCTTTTATTTACCTGATAAAATTTTTGTTGTTCTTTGTTTGTATATAATAAAATATGTGTATACATATTTTTCTTTATTGAAAACCCTACAAGGGCCCTGACATTTTTGATCGTACAGCCAAATTTCTGGAGGTTGAGATGTTTAAGCAAGATGAACCAGAGTACTTAAAAGGAATATGAGGGAAGAGTAAGTTTTGTGCCCATCTTGAGTTTACTATATAAATTTAGATACTTTGATAGCTAAGAAAAATGCCAAGCCCTATTGGAGAATTGAAAATGATGCAATTGAGAGGATCTAAATTATCCTTGCAAAAGTGTTAAACATTTTAATAAAAATAATAGATCTACTGCAAAATCAGATGTCAGCATAAGCTATGGATGTTAGTGACCCCTAACTCATGGTAACCCCGTGTACAAAGGAATGAAACAGTGCCCAGCCCTGTGCCATTCACATGATGGGCTGGGTATTGAACTGCTGTGATCTATAGGGTTTTCACTGGCTGATTTTAGGCCATTCTTCCTAGTCTGTCATAGTCTGGTAGTTCCACTGAAACCTGTTCAGCATCATGGCAATACTCAAGTGTCCACTGACAAGATGGGTGGCAGCTGTGTTTGAAGCACATTGGTTGGAAATTGAATCTTGATTTGTTGCATAGAGAGCAAGAATCCTACCACTACCAATGCCTTCTATGCTATGAATAATATCTAATAAACTACCTTCAGTAAACCCATGATTAATAAATTTGGCTTATATATTAACTTGTTCCATACTTTCTTTTCTGGCAATGGGTACATTTATAGCGTTAAGCAAAATGCATTAAAATTTCTGCAAAAAAACTTGTACACAGTTTCACCAAGGAGGAAGGGCCCTGGTAAAAGTCTTAGGCTTTCAGCGGGACTCCAAAAAGCTATACGTAGGCATTAAGATGGATGAGAAATAGTCCAGCTCCCAGAGGGCCTGTAAGTCTAGTTTCATCTCATTCCCTGACTGCATTAAGAAAACCTGAGTGCTAATGCAACCCAGGTGGTATAGTGGTTAAGTGCTATGGCTGCTGACCAAAGGTAGTAGTTCAAATCCACCAGGTGCTCTTTAGAAACTAGGAGGCAGTTGTACTCTGTCTCTAGGGTTGCTATGAGTTGGAGTTGCCTCGATGGTAGTGGGTTGGGTTTGGTTTTCATTTTAATGCAACTAGTAACTGCTTGATAGAAGCAAAAATAAGTCCTTTAATGAAGAATTTAATATTGGAGGCTGAAAATAGCTCTAAAAATGTTCACATATGATGTATGGTGCTCAAAAAATAACTGAGTGATTACTGGTGTGTTTTAGTCCTCTAGTGCTACTTTAACAGAAATACCATAAGTAGATGACTTTAAAAAGAAATGTTTTGTCACAGTCCAGTAAGCTACAAATCCAAATTCAGTACGAGAAACCATCATAGTCTGGTAGGCTGAGTCCAAATTCAATATGAGAGCATCCTGGTACAGGAACCTCAGGTCCAAAGCATGAGCTGTGCTCTTGGTGCCCCTGTCTTGGTGATATGAGGTTTCCAAATTGCACCTCTCCTCCCCTCCACTTTCCCTTATATTCCAAGAGGCTACCCCAAACCACAATATAATCTCACACGTTAAGTCTCGCCCCACCAACACAACTTCTGCCTGTCCACTCATTAACATCATAGAGGCAGGAATTCCAACCTGGGGGAAGATTACACAATACTAGGAATGTTTACCTAACTAAACTGGGGGACACAATTCAATTCACGATAAGGTGAAAATGGAGTAGAGAGCACCGAGGGCTCAGCCCTCCACAGAGACACGGCAACATCAAGTAAAACTCAAGGTCAACGTTGTGAGCACTTGAAAATGACCAAGGTTTACAAGAACTAAGTGAATGTCGAGCCATTCCTAAAAATGGTAGGAAAGTTTTGCTGTTTTTCTTTCCTTTGTTTCACCCCATTCCCCAGCTCACTGCCAGTACACACAACAGTGGCCCACATTCCCAGTGTAGGACCTTGGTCCGTGATGACAGTGGAAGCAGAATGTATCTAATTAAAGAATTGGGTTTTTCGGTTCTAGCCTGCTGGTCTAGGGGGTGATCTGAAGGGCTGATGCAAGCACACATGCCTTTGTTTGGCCTAAGCTAGAACTCGCTCAGGGTGAAAAAGCTGTGAGTATTCCTCCTCGAAAACACTGTATCGAAACTTGGGGTAAACTTAGATTTGAGGCACACAATAGAGCCCCCAAACCTTAGGAAGAGACTGAAGACGTAGTTCCTTGGAGAAACTATGGCATTCAAAAGTGCCCAGGTGTACTGAGAAATTCAGACAGCCACGTGCATGCTAAAGTTAGCATGCATGTTCACAAAAGATCTCAGAACATTCCAACCTTTCACCTGTGCAACCCCTATAAAAATTCTAAATCTTTTTTGCAAAGGAAACCCTGGTGGTATAGTGGTTAAGTGCAACAGCTGCTAACCAAAAGTTCGGCATTTTGAATCTGCCAGGTGCTCCCTGGAAAACTACAGAGCAGTTCTACACTGTCCTGTAGGGTTGCTACGAGTTGGAATCGACTTCACGGCAGTGAGTTTTTTTGTTTTTTAAATGACAAGTCAATCTTAAAATTCATAAAAATTTTAAGGGGCCTTGAGTGGTTAAGAGCTGGTTGCTAACCAAAAGGTTGGCAGTTTGAATCCACCACCTGCTTCTTGGAAACCCTATGGGATAGCTATGAATTGGATTGACTTGATGACAATGGGTTTGTTTTTTATTTGTTTTGGGACTAGCCAAAGCAAATTTGAAAAAAACAAAGTTTGAGGATTCACTTCCCAATTTCAAAACTTAATACAAAGCTTGTTAGCTGCTCCTGAGTTGGCTCCCAACTTATGGAGTGAGTTGTGTTTTCATTGTCTCATTTTAGGAAGTAGACCACCAGGCCTTGCTGGTGGTCTGTCTTAGGATGGAAGCTCCACTGAAACCTGTTACACAAAGGGCAGCTGTGCACGAGGTGCGTTGGCCAAGACTCAAACCTACGTTTCCCATGTGAAAGGCAAGAATTCTCCTACTGAACCACTACCGCCCCCATTACTAAGAATCTACAATAATTGCTCATTGTGGTTTTGGTGTAAGGATACACATATAGATCACTGGAATGGAGCTGGGAGTCCACAAATAAACTCATACATTTGTGGCCAACTGATTTTTGAAAAGAATGCTCAAACAATCCAGTGATTGGGGTGGGCAACAGGGAGTGACAATATTTCCAACAACTGGTTCTCGCACAAGTGGATATCCACACGACACTACATACAGAAGTTAATTCAAAGTAGCTTACTGACCTAAATGTAAGCCAAAACTATAACAAGGAAAAGTAGATGAACACAAAAATTAAAAACTTTCGTGTATCAAAGGACATTATTGAGAAAGTGAGAGTCTACAGGATAGCATAAAATATTTGCAAATCATGTACTTAATAAGAGATGAGTACTCAGTATATAAGGAACTCTTACAACTCAACAAAAACAATTTTTAAAATGGGCAAAGGACTTGAACTGACATTTCACCAAAGGAGATATACAAATAACTATGAAATACACAGGAAGGTGCTCACCATCATTACAAAATCTGTTGCCATGGAGTTGATTCGACTCAATACAACCCTATAGGATAGAGTGGAGCTGTCCCATAGGATTTTCGAGGACTATTTCTGGTGCATTTGAACTGCCAACCTACTGACTAGCAACTGATCTTTTAACCACTACACCACTAGGGCTCCCATTAGTCATTAAAACCAAAACCCACTGCTGTTGAATCAATGCTAATTCTGTGATCCCATGTAAATCTAAAAATCCCAGTGAGAATGGTTCTTAACAGAAAAATGGGAAATAACAAGTGGAGAAATCTGAATCCTTGTATGTTACTCATGAGAATGTAAAATGGTTCAGCCACTCTGGAAAACAATCTTACATTTCCTGAAAAAGTTAAAATCATATGATCCTGCAATTCCACTTCTAAATATATATACCCAAAAGAATTAAAAACTACTCAAATACTTGTACACTCATGTTCGCAGCAATAACATTCACAATAGCCAGAAGGAGGGTGAATGGGTAAACAAACTATGTATTTACATCCAACGGTATGTGATTCAATCATTGTAAAAATAATGTGGGGATGAAGTCTGACCTCTAACTTCACAAGGGGGAAGAAAATCAAGATTCACAGCCCAAAGCTGATTCCTAGGAGGCTGAGGTCAGACATGCCTCTCTCCATTTGTACCAGTTCTGACACCAACTGTCCCATGGCGCCCTAACTTCCTGCAGATTTTGATAAGTCGTTGCAGTAGGCAGACAGAACTCACAGACAGTACACTGTCTTCAGTGTTACAGCTCTCCAGTCTCCTGATTCCAGGAATGTCTCAGTGTAGAGATCCTGGGTCCAAAGAATGCTTTCCGTTTTGGGCATTTCTTCTTCAGCAGTGGTGAAATCCTCTCCTTCTGCCTCTGGGATGGCTCATTTTGAGCCTGGCAGATGACAAAACTGATTAACTTCCCTCGGGAGCCACAATTACATTATTTGTATAGTCTCACTCAGTCATTTGGGTAAGAGTTACAAGATCCCTGTTATGAAAGGCCATATGAAAGTGATCTAATGCACCAAAAACCAACCAGGTCCACTGCCATTGAGTCGATTCCAACTTATTGCGACCCTGTAGGATACAGGAGAACTTGCCCCATGGGGTTTCCAAGAAGCACATGGTGGATTTGAACTGCCGACCTTTCGGTTAACAGACATAGCACCGAACCACTACACCTCCAGGGTTTCCCTCATCCAATGGACAGCAACCATTAAAAAAGTTTTTAAAAAATGACATATTGATACAGCTGGAAAGTAGATGAACCTCAAAAGCATTATACTAAGAAGCCAGACCCAGAGGTCACATATTACATGATTTCATTTATATGAAATACTCAAAGTAGGTGAATTCATAAAGGCAGAAATAGTTTAGTGGTTGTCAGGGGCAGTGGGTGGGTAGAGTAAGTAGTGACTATTTAATGAGTACAGGGTTTTCTATTAAGATGTGAAAACATTTCATAATTAGATAGAGGTACTGTTGTGCTGTTTTTAGGTGCCACTGAGTCAGTTCCAACTCACAGCAACCCTATGTGCAATGGAATGAAACCCCTATGAGTCCTGTGCCATCCTCACAATCGTTGCTGGGTTTGAGTTCACTGTTGCAGTCACTGTGACTCTACAGCTCCTCAAGGCTTTTCTTTATTTCACTAACCCTCTACTTAACCCAGCATAATGTTCTCCAGGAACTGGCCTCGGCTGATAAGGTGTCCAAAATACACGACATGAAGTCTTAGTATATTTGCTTCTAAGGAGTGTTCTCGCTATATTTCTTCTAAGACAGATTCATTCATTTTTCTGATAGTCCAGTTCAATATTCTTTGCTAACACTGTAATTCAAAGCTGTCAATTCTTTGGTCTTTCTTATTTATTGTCCAGGGTTTCACGAATGTGAAGCAATTGAAAATACCATGGCTTGGGTCAGGCACACCTCAGTGCTCAAGGTGACGGCTTTGCTTTTAAATACATTAAAGAAGGTTTTTTACAAGAAGACAAATATCATATGAGACCTCGATGGTAAGATCTCAAAACCAGACTTATGTATAGAAGAAAAGACTCTTCAATGGCTGCAAGAGATGGGAGGGAGGGAGGGCAAGAGGGGGAGGGTTTAAAATAGATAGTTGGTAGAAATTTGGTGGGGTGAAATTAGTGGTAGCACACATTAGAAACAAGAACAATATTAAGTGGACTTCAGCATAACTTGAATACTCCTTCCATCTTAACCCAATATTGCAAGGACAGAGTAGCTGGGGTAGGGAGCAGGGGACCATGCTCTTAGGTGAAATGGAGGCCAATTGGCTCAACTAGCATTTTGCTAAGAGGGCTCTCTGCACCCCACATGGGTGAGTGGCATCTGGGTTCTTAAAAGCTGCCAAGCTGCCATCCGAGGGCACAGCAAATGGTCCCAACTCAGCAGGAACAGACGCTCACCGAGGACCAAAATGACATGGGGAGACAACCCAGAAACAGAGAGACCCACATGAGTGGGTGTCTACATAGACTTGGGACCAGAAGAACCGGATGGTGCCCGGCCACCACCAGTGATAGCTGCGATGGAGCTCACCAAGTTGAGTCTCACTGGCAACACAAGAATAAAAAGGGATGCACCCTGAGATCTCCACTAAAAGACCGCTGTTGATGGTTCAGCGGCTTCAGGGTTCCCCTGGGAGCATGGCTCCTGGTCCTGATGCTGCCCTTGCCCATAAATCATAATGAAGTTCCACTGTTTGGACACGAATGGATTGGACTTGTTGATGCAGAGTGACCTTATATTGGATGCCCTTTATGGTTCTATGCATCTATAGGATATCATCCTGCTGACCTCTGGCTGGAGGAAGGAGAGTGGGTGGAGAGGAGGGGAAAGGAGACTGTTGGGAGGATGTGTCATGTATGGAGCAGAGAGGAATAGTGTGTTGTCACCAGGCAAGGAGAGCAGTGCAAGCTGCATATAGGTGGGCATGCAAATTTATATGGGAATGTAGATTTTCACTCAGTCGTAACAAAAAAAAGAATAAAGAAATGCTTCCACTCAAAAAAAAAAGACCCTTGGGTGGCATGAACGGCTAAGTGCCCAACCATTAACCAAAAGGTTGCAAGTTCAAACCTAGCGATAGGTGCCTCAGACAGTGGTGTCACTACAGTTGGTGTCACCTAGAGCAGTAACTCACGGTGTTACCCCCCTCCCCATGGATGTTTTCCCATACCAGACCCTATAGGATCCTTAATAATATATTTATACAATTACTTGTAAATCGTAATTCCTGTGCACCACCACTTATTCTCCTTCAATTATTACTCCATTCTCAAAAAAGTTATCGATACAGGGTCACAAATACTAATTACCACAATACTGTAGCTAAAACACCAGAGAAATTGACAAAATCAGTGGCTATATGAACACTGGCCACAATGGACACAACCATGCATGCTTGTAGAGCATTCAGACAAAATCATGTGGTTCAAAGTGTCACTGTAATGAGGTAATAATGACAGCTCTAACCACAGCGCATCAGAACGTTCAAAAAGTAGGTTGGCATAGAGTTTTAGCCTTCTAGGTATACTGATACAGGTACGCTGGGCTTTGGAAACAGCTTTTCTTGTCTTAACTAACTGTAGTGTATGCTTTATAGACAGGCACTTAGTGCCACCCCCTCTGACAACATCACCAGTGCAGTCTACGATCTGCCTTCCACCCCCCACCCCGACCCCGCACCACCCTAGTCATACCATCGGCCTGGGAAGACAGGCCCTAGGTTTCCAAAATGTCACAGTTGTTGAAAACTCTGTGGAGAAAAAGTCTGCTCTGTACAGATGGGGTCACCATGAGCTGGAACTGACTCTCAACAGCACTGGGGTTGGGTCTTTTTTTTGTTTTGTTGGATCCCACTGGACGGCACTTGGCTTGGCTTTGAATGAAAAAAGTTATCTATGATCTACTGTTAGAAAATTTCAATATAGTTGAAATATTCTTTTTAACGTGGAGCTTAAAATAGTAGGTAGTGCAATTATGTTTTCTTCGAATAAAAGATGGTAAAAATTTATTTTAAATATGGTGCTATATCAGCTAGCAATTTTACAGATATCATACCTGCCTGTTTGTAATAAGCTACATAGCTATATGATCATCCTATACTTGCTTAAACATGTAGATTTAATAAAAGAACTTCACTCTTTTGTTAGGGTTTTTTTTTTTTTTTTTCTGGTGGAGACTGGTTTTCACTTTGATATCCCAGATCACTTGGGAATGGGTGCATCCCCAGGGAGTAAGGAGATAGGTACGAGCTTCTTGTTTAAAAACATTATTTGTGCACATTACCATGGTTGAGTCGATAGCAAGGCTCTGTGGAACCACTGAAAGCCCTTGCTTGTTTAAGGACCGTATCTGAGATTAAATCCTTGCTTTGTTGTTTATTACTTATACAATTTGAACAAGTTGTTTGGCTTCTCTGAACCTGTTTCCACATCTGTAAAAAAAATGGGTTATTATCTGTATACTGGACTCTCAAAATGTATCAAAAGTTCCTTAGGCTTCCAAGCTTGGAGATTATAATCAACCTGCAGTCAATTATGGTTGGCCTTCCACTCGCTACAAAGCTAGAATTCCACACAGGACATCTTCAGTCTCCCTCCAACAATCAGTGCTCCAAAGACCACAAAGAAGAAGGATCTCACAAACTCTAGCTCACTGCCACAGGCCATCAAAGTTTCGGAGATACTGTTTTCATCCTGATCCTTCTCATTTACTGCGGCCGCCACTGTCACTGCCATTTCTGTCCGCATTCCTTGTCTTCATTTCTTACATGTTCTGCTCTAGCCAGGTGTTCAGCTTATCAGTCAGAATCACAGGGACCCCTTTTCTCCACCAAAAGTCCTTTGTACCCACAGTGGGGCTTTTACCCCTTGTTTTTTGTTGTTAGTTGTCGCTGAGTCAGCCCCATCTCATGGCGACCTTTTGTAGAGCAGAACGATGCGCTGCCTGCTTCTGGGCCAATTTCACGAACGTTGGAATGCTCAAGTCCCTTCTTGCGGCTGCTGTATATGATGAGTGCCTTTCAATCTACAGGGCTCATCTCCAGCATTCTACCAGGCAGTATGCTGTCATGATTCATAAGGTTTCTCTTGGCTAATTTTCAGATCACTAGGCTTTTCTTTCTAGTTGGTCTTAGTCTGGAAGCTCCCCCAAGACCTCTTCACCATGGGTGACCCTACTAGTATTTGAAACACTGGTGGCATACAGACCCACATCATAACAACATGTAAGCCACAACAGCACAACAAACTGACAGAGAGGTAATAGTCAGCCAATATACTAGAACTGTTGGAATGACATTCAGTGACCAAATTTGGTAAGCTCTACTTGGTGCCAGTTTCAATGTTGGATGCTGGTGGTACAGGGATGACAAAAGTACAGCCCCTTCTTTCTAGGAACAGTTAGTCCAGTGATGTCCCTTCTAGTCTTGGGGACTATTCTGTTTTGTTAAGTTTAGTGCTCCAAATAAACCTGGGCATTCACCCTCTCCTCCCTTCCTCTTTCACGTTACTTCCCCTTCAACCATCAATCCCCCTTCTCTCTGCTTCCTCCTTCTCCAACTCAAACATCATTCTTCCCTTTTTAGCTTAAGTGAGTGGGTGCTTGGAGATACCAATAATTAAGACAGGGAACTCAGAAGGAGGAACAAATCAGAACTATCTCTCCTAAACTAGCAAAGATTTAGGAAACGCGTGGCTTTGTCCTTGTCATGTATTTCTTTTTCTTCAGTAAGCCATCCAGCATTATTTTGCACAACCTATGAAGCTAAAAACCTGTAAAAATCATCTGCTCTTTAACTTGGGAGAAGGAAAGATAGGTTGAACTAAGTTCTTCACAGTCTATTGTTCTGCAGCCAAACAAAACTTATTCTATTCCCCTCAGGTAGAAGGATGTTGAGAATGTCCTGGGTCAGGTATGGTGTTAATTAAAAAGAAAAAAAAGACTGTGGCAAACTATACATAAGAAAAGTTTTGCCATTTAAACTATTTATAAGTGTATAATTAAGTGACATTAACTACAGTCACCATGTTGTACTTCCATTACCACTATATATTTCCAAACCAAAACTCAGTATCCCTTCAGCAGTGACTCCCTTTCCTACCTATACCCCTCCCTCCAGCTATGGTAACCAACCAAGCTTTCATTTCTATGCATTTGTCTAATTCTAGGCATTTCATATCAGTGGGGCCATAGAATAATTGTACTTTTGTATTTATTTCATGCAGCATAATGTTTACAAGGTTCATTTGTGTCATAGCATGCATTAGAATTTAATTTCTCTTTATGGCAGTAGTATATTTAACCATCATGCATCTGTCAGTTTGTCACACTGTGGTCTCCTGTGTGTTGCTGTGATGCTGAAAGCTATGCCACTGGTACTTCAAATTCTAGCAGGGTCATCCATAGTGGACAGGTTTTAGTGGAGCTTTCAGACTAAGACAAACTGCAAAGAAGGATCTGGCAGTTGACTCACGAAGAAATTGGGCAATGAAAAGTTTTATGAAGAGCTACATAACATTGTCTGACATATTGATGGAAGATAAGCCTTTCAGGTTGGAAAGCACTCAAAATACAACTGAAGAAGAGCTGCCTCCCCAAAGTAGAAGCAACCTTAATGACGTGGATAGTGAAAAGCTTTGGGGATCGTCGTTTGCTGATGTGGGCTAACTCAACATGAGAAGAAACAGCTGTAAATATCCACTACTATTTAAAAATGCAGTGTGTGAAGTATGAATGTAGGGAAATTAGAAGTTGTCAGAAACGAAATGGAATGTAGAAAGATCAGTACTGAGGCATTAGTGAGCTGAAATGGACTGGTATTGGCCATTGTGAGTCAGACAACCATATGGTTTACTATGCTGGGAATGACAAATTGAAAAGGAATGGTGACAAATTCATCATTAAAAAGAACATTTCAAGATCCACCGTGAAATACAATGTTGTCAGTGATAGGCTAATATCCATATGCCTACAACATAAACTAGTTGATATGACTATTATTTAAATTTATACTCCAAACACTAATACCAAAGATGAAGAAACTGAAGATTTTTACAACTTCTGCAGTCTGAAATTGATCAAGCATGCAATCAAGATGCGCTGATAATTACTGGTGATTGGAATGTGAAGACTGGCAAAAAGAATTAGAAAACATGGCCTTAGTGATAGAAACAATGCTGGAGATTGAGAGATAGAATTTTGCAAAGTCAACAGCCTATTCATTGCAAATACTTTTTTCAACAATATGAATTACATCTATATACACGGACTTCACCAAATGGAAAACACAAGAATCAAATCTAACATATCTTTGGAAACAGATGATGAAAAAGCTCAGTACCATCAGCTAGAAGAATGCTAAGGTCCTGCTGTAGAAGAGATCATCAACTGTTCATACGAAAGCTGAAGCTGAAGAAAATTAAAACGAGTCCACAGGAGCCAAAATATAATCTTGGTATATTCTATTTGAGATTTGGAGACCATCTCAAGAATAGTTTCAACACATTTAACACTAACGACAGAACACCAAGTTAGATGTGGGATGACACCAAGGACATCACCCATAAAGAAAGCAAAAGACCATTCAAAAGACAGGAAAAAAAGAAAAGACCAAAAACAGAGGTCAGAAAAGACTCTCAAACTTGCTCTTGAACATAGAGTAGCTAAAGAGAAAGAACGAAATGTTGAAGTAAAAGAGTTGACCAGAAGAGTTCAAAGAGTGGCTTGAAAATACAAAGTGAAGTATTATAATGAAATGTGCAAAGACCTGGGGTTAGAAAAAAGGAAGGGAAGACCATCCCCAACATTTTTCAAGCTGAAAAAACTGAAGACATAAATCAAGCCTTTAGTTGCAATTCTGAAAGATGCTATGGGTAAAACGATTTCTATTTAACACTTTAAAGAGGTGTTTCACAGCAGATCTGCTCTGCAGTACATTGATTCCTGCTTCCACAGGTGTTGATTTGTGGATCCAAGTAAAATGAAATCCTTGACAACTTCAATCTTTTCTCCATTTATGGTGACATTGCTTATTGATCTAGTTGTGAAAATTTTTGTTTCATGTTGAGGTGTAATCCATATGGAAGGCTGTAGTCACTGATCTTCATCAGCAAGGGCTTCAAGTCCTCTTTACTTTTAGCAAAAGACTTCTTCAAAGTGCTGAAAAGCAAAGATATCACTTTTAGTATTAATGTGCACCTAACCTAAGCCATGGCATTTTCAATTGGTTCATATACATGTGAAAGCTGGTCAACGAATAAGGAAGACTGAAGAAGAACTGATGTCTCTGAATTACAGTGTTGGCAAAGAATATTGAATATACCATGGACTGACAGAAGAACAAACAAATCTGTCTTGGAAGAAGTACAGCCAGAAGGCACCTTAGAAACAAGGGTGGCAAGACTTTGTCTCATGTAACTTTAGACATGTTGTCAGGGCCAGTCCCCGAAGAAGGATATTATGTTAGGTTAAGCAGAGAGTCAGTGAAAAAGAGGAAGACCCTTAAAGAGAAGAATTGATGCAACGGTTGCAAATATGGGCTGAAACAAAACAATGAATTTGAGGATGGTGCAGGATCAGACTGTGTTTCGTTCTGTTGTACATAGTGTTGCTATGAGTCAGAAGGGACTTTATGACACCTAACATCAAGGACATTTAATCCTCACAGCCATGAAACACAGGTATGATCATTAGCCCATTTTTATAGCTGAAAAATCAAAACTGCAACAATAAAATGCAGGCTGAGAAAGATTAAATGTCTTTCCGCATGCCATAGAGTTAAGATGTGTCAGAGACAGCTGATGTTTTCAACCACTGGCTAACTTTCTCTTTTATATCCACAAGTACATACAAAGAGTATACAAAAAAACCCACTGCTGAGCAAAGAAGGAAAGTTAGAATGGTACTCATGTGACAGCTGGCCTACTGGCAAACTATTAATTAATTGCAGAATCTTGAGTATCTGCTTCATCGGATTTCTAGCTCTTAAATCTTACGCTGTGTGTTTATTATAATTCAGTTCAGTATAATAACATTAAAGTCAAGTACTTTGGAGTTTGTTTTCAGCATTTTTAATACTATTATAACAACACTTCTCAAGAGCAGGGACCTTGTCCTATTAATCTTTGTACCTCCCGCAGTATAATAGGTCCTCGCTAAATTTCAATAGAAAAACCTCTCACTAATCCAAGAGTTCCAAAATCTAGGTGAAAGGCCCTTCTTTCAATCAATATTTTCTACAGCACTGCTGTATTACCACAAAAGAGTTGGGAGAGTTCCTGGGACTACTTTTCATCTACACCATTGCTCGATTGTCATAGACATCATCATCACAGCAACTATCATTTATTGATAGCTTACTGTATGCCAGTGATTTGCATGAAGCATCTTACTTAACCCTTAGAAGAATCCCACAAGACAGTTATTATAATCCCTACAGGACATTTGCAGAAAGCCTGCTGGTGTAGTGGTAAAGTGCTGTGTCTGCTAATCAAAAAGTTGGCAGTTCAAATCCACAAAGTACCCCTTAGAAACTCTATGGGGTAGTTCTACTCTGTCCTGCACGGTCACTAGAGTTGGAATTGACTTGACGGCAGTGAGTCTGGTTTTGGTATAGGACATCTGAGGAAACTGGAGCTCAAAGAGGTTTAAAATTAGTAAAAGCTCATAGAACACTGGAATTAGAATTCACATTTGTTTAACTCCATTTGTTTACCTCTTCAAAAATATGTATTAAGCACCTACTTTATACCAGATAGTGTCTTGGAAACTGGGTTCAATATCTGAAAAGTACAAAAGGGCATAATAGAGAAAAATGTCCCTTCTCATCTGGTTTTTCCTGCCGTTTCCATCTCCAAGGAGACCTTGATGGTGTAGTGGTTAAGTGCTACACTTGCTAACCAAAAGTCAGCAGTTCAAATTTGCCAGGCAGTCCTTGGAAACGCTGGAGCTGTTCTACTCTGACCTACTGGATTACTGTGAGTCAGGAACGACTCAACAGCAATGGTTCTGCTTTATTCCTGTCTCCAAACCACCAACTGGTTCCCTTCTCTTAGCAATCAATGTTATCCATTTTTTATGAGACGTGTACCTTCAACCAGGCATTTTCCTTTTAGGTCAGACTTTGGCTGATCAACATTTTCCACCTGTTTTAATAGTTCCAGAATTCTTTCATGAGTCAATCTGAAATAATTCAGTATTTCAGGCCCATTTCACAAGTGTGGGAAATGGTTCAAGGGAAGGTGGATTAAGTTTTTGCTGAGACAAGGTCATTGTCTGGCAGCAGGATGAGTTCCTGTAGGCAAACTCAGTCTCCCTCCTGAAGCTCCCATTTTTCAAGCAGGTGATCATCACCGGCTCTCACAGATCTCCATCCTTAGGGTCCCCATGTTTTCCTTCTGCCTTTCTCTCTGAACTGAACCTCTCTCCATGACCTAAGAAGCTCTGCTGAACCTAAGTCCTAGGACCTTTGTGGTCCTGGCATGGTGCCATCTGTTGCTTTTCCCTTTTTCAGAACAGAATCTTCAGTATTCTCCTTAGAATAAGGTTGGATAAACTTGGTGTCCAAAGATCCCAAGTGACTTCATGAAAATTAAAAAATCAAGAGTAGATTCTCAATTGGCTTTAAAATATTCCTTCAGATGTTTGGTTCCTTGGGCAATAAAATCCTCCTCTTTTTTTTTTTTCCTGTGTCATTATTAGATGGTCACCTGGCTGGTAGTAAAAATGCAAATGAAAGGGCACAAGAGCCAAGAGAGTAGATTGATGTATTGAATACAAAAAGCCCTGCAGTTCAGGTGACATGAGTCCTGACTCATCACTCTCATACCCTTTCAAAGATTATTGCCAAGGAATGTGGCTCTCTATCAGCAGATTTGGACTACAGGCCAGAATATCACTTTTGATTTTGTAATCCCTATTAAAGTTATTATAGGATGCATTACTGGCTTTCGTATGACATCTCTCATCACATTTATACACACACAGAACAGCTTTGTTGAGATATAATTCACCCATTTAACTCAGTGGTTTTTAGGATGGTTACAAAGTTGTGCAACCACCACCACAATTGATTTTAGAGCACATCACACCAAAAACAAATTTTGTACTCCTTAGCAGTCAGCCTCTGTTTCTCTCTAAGTCCTTCAGCCCTAGGAAACTGCTAGTAATCTATGTTCTGTCTCTATAGATTAGCCTATTCTGGACATCTCATATAAATGTGTCTGGCTTCTTTCAAGGTTTTCAAGGTACATCCATGTCATCGCAGGTATCAGTACCTCACTTACTTTTAAGGCTAAGTGACATCCCATTGCATGGATATACCATATTTCATTTATCTAGCCATAGTTGATGGACATTGAGACTGTTTTCACTTTTTGGCTATTATGAATAATGCAGCTACGAGCATCAGTATATAAGTTTTTGTGTGGACCCATGTTTCTATTTTTATTGGATACATACCAAGGGTGGAGACCCTGACTGGTACAAATGGTTAACATATTATACTGCTAACAGAAAGTTTTGAGGTTCCAGTCAGGTAGAGGTACGTCAAAAGAAAGGCCTGGTGATGTATGTCTGAAAAAATCAGCCACTGAAAACACCATGGAGAACGATTCTACTCTGACACATATGGCATTGCTGTAAATTGCAATCAACTCAATAGCAACTGTGGATTTTTTCCAAAAATGGTCATCTGTTTGACCTTTTGAGACTGTTTTTCAAAGCAGCTGCATCATTTTACCTTCCTCCTATAGTGTATGAGGGTTCCAAATTTTCTACATCCTCACCAATAGCCGTTAATTTTCCTTTTCAGTATAGCCATCTTCCTGAGTGTGAAGTGGTATCTCACTATGATTTTGATTTGCATTTCCCTAAGGAGTAATGGAAAACCCTAGTGGCATAGTGGTTAAGCAACCAGAAGGCTGGCACTTCAAATCTGTCAGATGCTCCTTGGAAACTCTATGGGGTAGTCCTACTCTGATCTATAGGGTCGCTATGAGTTGGAACTGACTGAATGGCAGTGGGTTTGGGTTTTGGTTTTAAGGAGTAATGAGGTCCTCAGGTAGACTACTCCTCTACAGGTTGATAGTTTCAACTCACCCTGTGACACATTGGAAGAAAGGCCTGACAATTTGCTTCCATAAAATTTACATCCAAGAAACTCCTATGAAGCAGTTCTTCCTAACACATGTGGTCACCATGAGTTGGAATAAACTCAATGGCATTTTTTTTTTAAATGACTAATGATGTTGAGTACTTTCTCATGGGCATATTGGCCGTTTGTACATTTTCTTTGGCAAAAAGTATGTTTAAATCCTTTGCCCATTTTAAAATTATGTTTCATAAGCTCCAGCTAATATTCCATGACAGTGAAATGCACCCACAATACAGTGAGATATAGTGGACACCTGTAGCATGGGAAATGTGTAAAGAGGACATAAGCGAAACAATGTTATGTTGACTACTGCCTACATGTTTCAGAACTCTGATTCTATTCCTGACACAGACAAGGCATTTCTAGCTCATCATGCCAGTAATTCAGTAAGTTAGTAAAGCATAAAAACACTAATTGGATTTCGTCACATTTTAAATAAAATATATTAAAGGATTTGACATGTGACCTAATGATTTAATCATCCGAACAGTCTCAGGTAGTAAAAGTTTTAGTATGAATATAAATAGAACCAATTTGTTATAATCCATTGATGTTTTCAAGCTAAATCTAATCTGAAACTTTATTTCTCTAGATATTTAGTTATCGAGAATAAGTTGCCAAAAATTTACCTAAGTTCCTACCAGATAAGGTATAAGTGAGCATCACTTTCTATCCTCACCAAGTTTGGACACTTGTACAATAGCTATGACAAAAATAGATGGTGCCAATTTTTTGGAAAGTCTTTTTTAATTCAGAATATAATTAAAATCTCATGTAGCTTTATTGGTTTTAGTATCCAGCAGAGAAAAAATATTGAAACTCCAAGAGATTTTGAATTAAATAGGTACAACAGTTTAGTTTTATTAGTTCTGACTGTGTGGAAAAAAAAAAATCAGAAGGACAACATGGAAAAAATCTAGTTCTTTTAGAGCCCCGAATGACTTTTAAACAATAAAACCAACTATAAAACCTACACTAGTGATATTAAAAATTATGTAGTTCAATAAATGCAATATTCACAAATGTGGTTGTAATTTTTTTAACTGTAGCAAAGTGAACATGGATCTGATGATTGGATTTAGAAGAGGCAGTGTTATAAAAGCTTAACGGAATTAAGTGCTTCAATTTGCTAGTTAGGATTATGTAGCTGAGTTGGAATGCTATACAAAGTTTTTTTTCTTAACACCTCTATGTAATTCAGAGTGCCTGTGGTTAAATTAAAGAAAGAGATGGTGCTTCCTTTTCCTAGTTAGTGGCTATTCTCTTAGCATTTTAATTACTTCTATAGATGTAGATCCTGATGACTGGTGGCCAAGTCACTCACAAAGTAAACCAGTACTATACTCCCATACTATATTTGAAGATGGAGAATAAAGTCTAGCTAGTGATTTACTGTAAAAACAACAACAAAACAAGCATTAAATCAACTGGAGTTGTCATCTTAATTAAATATTAAATGGAAGAGGAGCCCTGGGGGCACAGTAGTTAAGAGCTGCTACCCTAGAAGTCAGCAGTTAAAATCCGCCAGCCACTCCTTGGAAACCCTTCCGGACAGTTCTTTTCTGTCCTATAGGGTCATTACGAGTCAAAATCAACTTGACAACAATGTTTTTTTTAAAGGAAGGAGGTAGGAAAAACAGAAAATCAAAGATGAGGGGAAATTTAGTGAGAAACTAAGAAACATGGTCACAGTTAGTGTATGTTAAGTCCCAATATTTCAAGTCCTAAACATCTTCTGAAGGCATTACCAAGCTTCACTGCCTTTCTTTGTTCCCAAAGCCCATCTCTGTCCCTGGAACACAGGAGAACACACTTTCAAAATCTCCTAGCACTTGCCTCAATTCTCTATCTGGCCATTGATGAGAATTATGACTGGTAGAATAAGCACATGAGACCAGAATACTGAGGGACCAAATTCTTCTCCAACAGCCCTCCACAGTTCCCAGGATCAGTGCACTATGTGAAACAGCATGTAAACAAATAATTTAAATACTCTTACCTTTTTTCTTTTTTTAATAAGAAGACAGTGCTTGCATTCTTTTAACAATAAAATCATACCCACTTTTTCCAGGTTTTATAACGTTCAGACCTACAGAGAAGTTGGACCTACATATAACACAGCTGCATAGAACTATATATACACCTATATACTCTGCCTAAGTTCACCTATTAATGTTTCGCTGTATTAGCTTTACCTCTCTCTTTATATATATATACACATATATATGTGTATATATATGTGTATATATATGTATATATATATATATACATGTTTGTTGCTGTTGTGTGCGTTGAGATGATTCTGATTTATAAGCGTCCTTATACGACAGTAGAACTGCTCCATAGATTTTCCTGGGCTGTAATCTTCATGGAAGCAGATCTCCAGGTCTTTTCTCCTGCAGATCACTCTGGTGGGTTTAAACTGTCAATCTTTCAGTTAGCAGCTGAGCACTTAATCACAGTGCCTCCAGGACTCCTTACATATATGTTTACATATACATATAAGTGTACACATCTGTATGTATACAGGTGTGTGTACTGAATTATTTGAAAGTTAACTGCAGTTAGCAAAACCCTAAATACTCTAGAATCTCCCAAGAAGTTTTTCAGTACAACCCACAATACTAATATAACTAAGACAATCAACAATGTCATCTAACATATAATTCATATTCATTTTTCCCATTACTCCCCCAAATTTCTTCTATCGTTGAAACAAAAAATTCATTCTTCTAGTTTTCCCATCTACCACTCCTTTCTCTCTCTCTGGTTATCACTATCGACTCAAGAATCATTGTATTAAATATGTTATACTCTGCAATGTGTTTTTGAAGCTTAAGTCACCACAAAATGGAGCCACTGGAAGCGCCTTCTGGCCAGTTCATGTGTTCTTTCCACGGTTTCTGGCACAAAGATGTTTTGGGCTTCCCTTGCCCCTTTTCTGTCCCAGATCTAGGAGCAGCCAACTCTACAAAGACAGACTATTTATACCATGACTAGGTCACACACCCATATGGTTCAATTCTCCAAATATTTAAAAGGTACATAATACAGTCTCCCTTCATCCTTTTCTCTCTTTCTATACAACATACACTATTCATTTTTTGGTGCACCTTTCCAGGGACAGTTTACATACATAGAGCAAAGGTACATATGACCCAGGTGACAGCATACTACATTTGCTGAGCTTGTCTGTGCCTTTTCAGCTCTTGTCAGATTCTGAGAGACGCCTATGATTCCACCCAAAAAAGACTAGTCAACATTAGGGGAAGGCCCTAATTTTCAGATAAGGAAAGCATGAGAGGTGACTTGCCTGAAGTTGCATTAATACTCATACGTTCTTTCCTGGACTTGGAGTGTTCATTTCTCTCACCCTAGGCTTGTTTTCACTTACCATCTTTCTCATATTACTTTCCTGGGGAAGCCTTTCCTTCCTTCCCTTAACCAGGCTCACTTAGTGATCTGCCCTTGTCTTAATTAAGTTTTCACAGCATTATTACGGACTTCTTCCCAGCACACACATAAGTCACTGTGTTAAAATTTGTTTCCCACCACACGGGCAGAGACCACGTCCGTGTAGTTCACTGCCGGCACACAGTAGGTGCTCTACAAAACTGCGGGGACTGCAAATCGAACACAGGTCAGTTGAGCTCCCAGTCCACTCCTCTTGCCACTACACTTTCCCTGCAATAGGAGAAACAGTTCTAAGATTTAAATAAAAACCTCCTCAACTGAAAAAGCTGGGTAATCTTTGCATTTCCAGGATTTAGTGGGGTGGTGGTGGTGGGGAGGGGGCTTTGGCAGAAATGGCTCACCGCGAGGTGTGACAACCGCAGGAGGGCGTCAATCAAGAAAATGCCCCCTTGCCCCGGAGGCGAGTGGCGGCGCACAGAGTCTAGGCCACACGGGCCAGCGCCACTGCTTCAATAGAAAACACATGCGAAACCGGGGAGCCGGGCTGCGCGCAGCTGCAACCTCCAGTGACCGGGGTGAAGGGACAAGCTTCGGTCCCTACTGGCCAGAGAATATTGCACAGACTGTATCAGATGCGTAGAATCCGGGCCTTCTCCTGATACGTGACCAAGGCGGCTTCTGCCAGCGTCCCCGGGCATCCAAATGAAACGAGCTGGTGCGGCTAAAAGTCTGGAACACCTGAAGTCTAGTCGTCCTCACTCTGCTGGGGCAGACCTAAGAGGACAGGATCTCTCTCTGTGGAGTAGCCCCGTTCCCTCCCTTCTGCTAGGAGCTTGGAAGGTGCCCCGCGCCAAAGCCGTGCCACCGTTACTTTACAAAGCGCGCCGTCCAGGGAGGTTGCTCTCAGGCCTGTGAAAATGCGGCTCTTCAGGGGCCTCTACGCTGTCAGTTCCGCTGTCCCTTGCTTGTGGCTGGTCTGGGACCCGCTGCTGCCACCCAGGGTCCCGACTTGGACCGATGAGCCCGACTTTCGGCAGAGGTGCACTGCAGGCAGCTGCTTTGCTCTCTCTGTCCCGGACGGACGCGCGTCCTGCACTTTCCTCGAGGGCGGCCCCGGCCGAGGTGGCAGGAAACGCGGGCAGTGGCGGCTACGGCCGGGCACCTGGGCGCAGGGTCCTCAGCGTCCGGCACGGGCGCGCCCGGGGGCGGGGAGCTCGGCCGGCGTGGGCGGGCCGGGGTGGGGGCGGGAGGAGGCTCCGGGCGTCGCGCCATTGGCCGTAGGGCCCGGCGGCAGGAAGGGGCCAGCGAGCGCGGCCCCACCCCGTGGCCGGCAGAGCCTATCGCCGGGAGCTCGGAGCGCGGATAAATGTAGCGCCGCGGCGCCGGCGGTTACCTCTCCGAGGGGCCGGAGCGCGGCGGAGCCATGCAGTACCCGCACCCCGGGCCCGGGGCGGCGGCGCCCGCTGTGGGGGTGCCGCTCTATGCGCCCACGCCGCTGCTCCAGCCCGCGCATCCGACGCCCTTCTACATCGAGGACATCTTGGGCCGCGGGCCTGCTGCGCCCACCCCCACCCCCACGCTGCCGTCCCCCAACTCTTCCTTCACCAGCCTCGTGTCCTCCTACCGGACCCCGGTGTACGAGCCCACGCCGATCCACCCCGCCTTCTCACACCACTCGGCAGCCGCGCTGGCCGCTGCCTACGGACCCGGTGGATTCGGGGGCCCTCTGTATCCCTTCCCGCGGACAGTGAACGACTACACGCACGCCCTGCTACGCCACGACCCCCTGGGTAAGGCGGCCGGGGTCATGGCGGGGCCGAGCCAAGGGGCTGGCGAGGAAGGCGCCACCCGGCAGGTGGCAGTGCCCGGGAGGCGGCGGGGTGGGGGTGGGAGAAGCAATAGAAAGTTACAGCAAAAGAGACTGAAAAGCGGCCCTCGCGCGCGCGCGGGACCGGGAGGCGCGGGCCCCGGCGGCGCGCGGCCCGGTCTGACCGCACTGTGACTCAGATTGGTTTTCCTGCACCTTGCAGGCGTCGGGGCGCTGGAGCCCGGGCGAGACCTCGGGCGCCGCTGTCGGTCGAGGGCAGCTCCGGTCCGCGCGTGTCTCCCGAGGTGGGGCCCCCTTAACGGGGAGGGGCGGCAAGGAGGGTACCCAGGCACCACGGGCCGGCCCCTGTGGGCAGGGACAGCCGCAGGTTCGGATGGTTACGGGGCTGGACCTGGTTCAGCAAGCTTGTGCAGTGAAAGAGCCTGACCCTTTCCGTTCATACAGGAAATCTTGAGTTCTCGATAGGAGTAAATCTGGTTTCAGAAGCTGTTAAGTGTTTTCCTGGCTGCACGAAGCAGACCCTTCCCCCGGAGTAGTGCACGCTGCTGATTATTTTATCGACATCCTCAATACAGACAAATTCAGGAAACACTCGACTTCTGATAGCCGGGATCCGTTTTTCTGATATTGTTCATTTCCTCTGTGTGGGATGTGACTTTATGGCAGCTAAAATAACCAGTTGCTTCCTTTTTTTTAAGTCTCTCCCCCCACCCCCAGGCTGTTTTGCACCATTCAGAAGCCTGACGCAAGCAAAATCTCAAAAAAAAAAAAAAAAAAAAAAACAAACCAAAAAACAGTGCCAGCTTTCAAAGCGTTTAGGCACAGGCTGGCTAGACGAACAGACCTTTGGAGCAGAAAGCTGCAGACCCCGGGCCTAAGATAGGAAGGGGAAAGCGGGCACATAAAATATGCGAGCTTGTCCTATCTGTACATGGCTGAAGAAATAAGAGAGCCACTATTCGGGCTCCAGATTGGCCCTTGGCACCTCCAGGCTCCGAAGCCTCGAGGTGGATAAGGAAACTATGGGGTTTGATGTCAGCTCCCTGTTACTGACAGCTTAAGTAAAGACCCTAGAGACAATTAATTTAATAATGCATTATTATTATGACGGAGGCTGTAGCCCAGTCCACTATGCTCTTTCACTGTTAAGGGGAGTTTAGGGGCATTATATTTTAGTTTTTTTTTTAAGTTCATTATATTGCATATTTTGATTCCAGTCATGAGGTTTGGTGCGTCAGCCGCAGTGTGGTGCTGTTTTCTGGGGCTGCAGTGGGACCCTCACCGCGGCTGGGCCGGGGGTGGGAGCAAACGTTTGCACAGAGTGCGCTCAGGGTTTCCTTGGGTTACTGGTGGGACTGTGCAGGAGGAAGCAAAGGGTTTTTCGAGATAGACCAACAGGAAACACATTGACGGAAATGTTGCCATAGCCCACGGGGTGGCTTTAACTGGCCGCCCCCGCGGACTGGGTGTGAAATCAGAGGCGGCCGAGGCGCCCTCCGGCCCGGATTGGAGGCTCCACGCACGGCCTAACGCGGGCGCCCGCGCCCCAGCGCTTCCCGCGCAGCCAGCCGCGTAGTTCCCTTGGCCGAGAACCCTTTGGGTAGTGTTAACAGCCCAGCTTTTCCCAACACGCCGACATCCAGGTATTTGGAAAAGGCGGTTTACCAGGGGAGAGAGGACCTACAGGTGCAAAAAGTTGTGTGTACATTCGAGGACGACTGGTAGAAGAGGGTTGTGGTGTTTCAAGTTATTTGTAGTGTGCGCTCTTTTGGAGATTAAACGGCTTTGTGTATTTAGCTGTGGTGTGTTGTGTGCGTGCGTAAAAGTGTACATGGTGGTCTATGGGTATATGCAGTGTAGAAGTATGACAAGGGTGTGTATATGCAAATACAGTCTAGGTGTGTGACTTGAGGTGCTTGCCTGTGTGCCTGGTGGTATGTGTATTGGTGGGAGCTTGCTGAGCCCATGTGCCTGTGTATGTGCTTGCGGGTGTGTGTGAACAGTGTGGTTGGGTGGCCTCACGCATGTTCCCCTTGAGACTGCGCGCTCCAGGGCTGTCGATAACTGCTGCTCTTTCTGCCTGCAGGCAAACCCTTGCTCTGGAGTCCATTTTTGCAGAGACCACTGCACAAAAGAAAAGGTGGTCAGGTGAGATTCTCCAATGATCAGACCATCGAACTGGAGAAGAAGTTCGAGACCCAAAAGTATCTATCTCCACCCGAGAGGAAGCGTCTGGCCAAGATGCTGCAGCTGAGCGAGAGGCAGGTGAGAGTGCCAGGAGCCTGGGACCTCCTCTGCAGGGAAGGCTCTTGAAGCAGGGCTCATTTGGCTTAAGAGTGGAGAGACGTGGCGGAGCTGAGCGCTCTGGGGAGTCCCGGTCGGGTCCCGCTTGCCATCGCTGCTGTCTAGTGCCTGGAGGGCTGGTCAGCTGTACAGTCCCCTCCTTCGGATCTCCCTGCTTCCCTAGATCCTTCAGGATTTCTGGGTCGGTGGCAAGTTTTTCCTTATTTCTTTCCTGTAGGTCAAAACCTGGTTTCAGAATCGACGTGCTAAATGGAGGCGACTAAAACAGGTATCACACGGTTCTGTTTCTATGGAAATAAATATTTTTATCATGTGGCCCCGATGTGAGGCCTGTTATGGGTTGTATACAAAAGTCATTTGAGAGGCTATTTAACCTCTTCACTTTGATTAAAAAGGCAAATAGCCCTGCAGAAATGCAGGATGACTCGCTCAGGTGGCAGTAATGCTAAAAGCAGCTAATGCAGTTCCTATATCAATTATGCTGGGGTTTTCACACACTGGCCAGGACAACTTCTAGCTAATTGTTTTATAAACTCCATATGTTGTTTATCTAATTAACGCAGGAAAGATAAAGTAATTGACAGTAAATGACTTAAGCAGTTATCTTTGGGAGAAAATTGTTTCTTCTATTTACGCAGCCATAATAAAACCAGGCAGAACTCAAGAATAAATATAAGGAAATAAACACCTTTAAGTCTTGTTTGCACTATTCTTTTAGAATTAAATATCAAAGCTTTTAATAAATGATCTTTAATCTAACTTCAGCTTTAAAAAGAACATAAAACATGTCAGAAAATATCTAAGCCTCTTTGGAAACTAGTTTAACTTTCTAATGGACTTTTTCCCAGTGGTCTCCGTAAGTAATGTGATTAAAAAGTAAAGGCTGATTAGTTTTTAAAGTAACTCTACTGACTTAAAGCTAAAAGATTTGTTTTGATGTCTTAATTTGAATATAGTCTCCAAAGTTATCTAACAGTTGCTGAATTGCTCATTTGCCGGTGTATACACAATTCATAATAGATAAAATACTTTTATAAAATACTTTTTGAAACAATAAGTGAGAAATTGAAAGCAGTGTGGCTTTTTAAATTTTTATCATTAATCATTTACTAGAAAACAAGACAGTATCATAAACACAAAGAACATTAAAGAATGGTGTCATTATTCTAATATGATTTAAATATTTGCAGACTTAGTCTGTGACTACTGTATTTCTGTCTTTTTAACTTGGTTGCATTCTGGTGGACATACTCTGTTGTGCTTTAAAAACAATGTTAGCATTATAATGTTTCTATTCGGTGTGCATGTCCATTGTGGAGAGAAGCTGGATTAACAATTCACGGGGTTATTTAAATTATTAAAGGCTTAACTTCAGTTTGACAAGGAGGGACTGTTAAAATAGTTGTGTGTATGTACTGTGGAGGAAACCCTGGTGGGTAGTGGGTTAAGTGATATGACTGCTAACCAAAAGGTGGGCGCTTCAATCTGCCAGGCACTCTTTCCAACTCTATGGGGCAGTTCTACTCCGACCTGTAGAGTCCCTATGAGTTGGACCCAACTGTATAGCAGTGGGTTTTTGTTTGTTTGTTTTGCTTTATGTACTGTGGAAGTATTCTTCACAAATTCCTTCATATTTGAAGGAATATAGTTAATTGTCTCTCTTTTCAGTTAGCATTCTTCCACTTCATTTTTTCTTTCATATGATTTTGTAACTTGCTACATATATTTGTGGGTATATGTTTATAAATTTACTCTAGAAAAAGGGTGTAAAAGAATTAACCCAAATAGTTGTGAAATAATTTAATAGCTTTAGTAATTTAATTCCCTGTAATTCATATTTAATATTTTTAATACTGGATGATGATCACTGGTGCTAGGGGCATGTTTGGAAAACTGTATTTGGAAATAAACATTTTAATATTTTTAAAATAGGTATTTAAGAGATGGAGATAGTATATATCTGGAGTTATTTGTTTTCCCTTCTTGAGACTGGAGTTAGTTATTCTGTTGATTGCTGTTAACATTTACGGTTATATCTATGACTAGACAAGAGCTCTAGCTCTGCCTAGAGTATAATCTTTCTCTAATGTGGCAGCCACTCTTCTTTTTATGTCTCCCCCAAATGAGAAAAAAATACAACTATGTATTTCTGGATAAAAAGATTGTAATGGGAAGTCCTTGATAAACTAAAAATTTTAAAGGGGGCACAGAATGAAAAACCGTTGTGATTAATGCCTCTTCCTTCTCCATATTCTTTTATTATTTTTTTATTATGATTAAATGAAAATGCACATTCCCATATAAATTTGCATGCTCACCTATATGCAGCTCTCTCTGTTCTCCTTGTCCAGTGACAGCATACTCTTCCTCTCTGCTCCATACATGTCTTATCCTCACAAAAATCTCCTATCCCCTCCTCTCCACCCACTCCCCTTCCTCCAGTAAGAGGTCAGCAGGATGACATCCTATAGATGCATAGAACCATAAAGTGCACACATGATATGGTCACTCTCTCCATATTCTTGATCCCACCAATCTCCATTTTCATTTCCCTCATTCAGGAGAACCCTCAAGGCAATAAAAAAGAGCAAGACCTGGAAAGTTTGGACAATCCCTGTGAGCAGAGGCAGGACTTGCCCAGTGAACAGAATAAAGGTGCTTCTTTGGACAGCTCTCAGTGTTCACCTTCCCTTGCCTCCCAGGAAGACCTTGAATCAGAGATTTCAGAGGATTCTGATCAGGAAGTGGACATTGAAGGCGATAAAGGCTATTTTAATACTGGATGATGATCACTGGTGCTAGGGGCATGTTTGGAAAACTGTATTTGGTAATAAACATTTTGCTACAGCCAGGAAGTCTTCGTAGAAGAACTGGAAAACTATATGAGAAAGGGAATCAGTTTTCTGATATTCCAGAATCCTAAAATATTCAGAGTGCACTGTCTATGTAACAAACTCATGTTAAAACTTTAATTTTGACTTTTGAAATGGATTCTGTGCCAATTTTAGGTTGTTACGATAAAATGACTTTCCACTGATTAAATTCACCCTTTTTTTCCAAAAAGTACATTGTTACTTCTATTTATAAAAAGTAATTTTTAACTGTTTGTTAAGTTTTTAAGTTATAACTTAGAAGGTTTTAATGGGGGCTTCTTAAATGACTTCTCTGTAATCTGGATCTATGTCATACTTAATGGAAAAGCAAAGGGATGCCCCAAATCCAGAGGGATGCCTTGGAAAAAGGGGGCCCATGTTACAGGCAGCCTTGGGATGTTTTAAAAAGAAACAGTCTTTTATATGAAATTCCTATATTGCTGCCTTAAATCTAAAATCATTTCAGAGCTCTTGTCTAGGAAATTTGTCAGTTCTTTTGTCAGAGACATATGGTTAATAAAAATCTTACATGCTGTTTTGCACTATCACTTAGTACCGGTTTGACCACGGTGACAAGGGCATAGTATGGTCTAATTCAAGAAGAGAAACTGACTGATGGTGACTAAAACTAATAAGATGAAGTAGAAGTAGCACATTAATTAAATGTACGCAGATTGTAGATAATTGTGTTTTATATCAAGGTTCATAATGTATATATATATATGTGTGTTTACTGTCAAGGCCAAAATGGTGTTCCTTTTCTAAAATGAGTAACTTGGTGTAAAATAAACCCATCGGTGGGACGACTGACTCAGCCCGTTCTCTCCTGCTTTGATTTTTAAAAAAACCCAACAAAGACCTAAAAATGCCGCCTGGGTGCCTAGCGCGGAGCTTGGCACTGGGATGGGGGAGTCGGGGGCAGCTGGATCCACGGGTGGGTCTTGCTGTGTACAGCAAACTGGGAGCGCAGTGCCGGGCGGGTGGGTGTGGGCTGCGCCAGGTGTGTTTGGCTGCGGGTGGACGTCCGCACGCTTCCTCGGCTGTAGCAGGGCCACGAGGCGCAAGTCTCCCTGCCGGGTCGCCCGAGGCAGCGGGAAGAGCCTCTGCCTGGCCGGCTGCGCCAGGAGCAGGGCGCCGCCCGGACCCATCGATTCGCCTCGGTTCCCCGGGCTGGCTCGGGCGCCGTCCTTGACCAGCACTGAGTCAACAGTGCGTCATCCTCCGGGCGGCCGAGCCTGGGGGGCCCGCTCCCGCCGCGAGGCTGCGCGGGGACAGTCTGCCACCTGCCCGCTCCCCGTCGGGGGATGGGGAGGACCGGGCCGGGAGGAGTCGGCAGGGGTTGGCCCCAATCCAGAGATTATCTTACTTCGGGGAGTTAGAGAACCACCTGGAGGGCTCCTTGAAACTCAGACTGTGGAGCCTCACTGGCCCACCCCCCGACAGCGTCTGATTCGGTAGGTCTGGGTGGAGCGGGGAATTCCATTTTCCAAGAAGTCCGCGAGACGATGCCCAAGCCGCTGGTCCCAGTACCACTACTCGAAGGACTTCCATCTGTGGGAGAAGCAGGTGGGGACGCGCATACCCTGTTCCCTCCCTCTGGGCACCCTGCTTCCCTCTGGGTACCCTGCCACTGTGGAAGTGGGTGAGGTGAGGGCTGAGTGGGAGGAAGCGGGAGGGAGAGTGGAGGGACCAAGGTATAGCCAGAGTGGTGAGCTCCAGGGTGAAGGAAGGGGTATTGGGAAATTGGAGATGAGGGAACTGAAGTGAGGGGGCAGTTTCAGGGTTAAGGAGAAGAATGTGATGAGGTGAGCTGAGTGTTGCCACTGCCCCCAAACCAAAAAGCCCAAACCCACTGCCCTCAAGTCTGTCACACTCATAGTGACCCTATAGGTCAGAGCACCTAGAGGATTTGAACTGCCAACCTTTTGGTTAGCAGGCATAGCACTTAACCCACCACAGCACTAGGGGTATTGCTAATCTGATGTCCAGCTCCTTTGCCTCTGTCAACTGTCAGGTCCATGACATTCCAGGAAGAGGATGAAAGACACCTGGAGGGAGAGAGACCCAGAAATCTCTTCTAGCTTTGGTCTCCCTGCTGACATCCTGGTCAGCAGAGGTAGCACTTAAGCACTAAGCCACCAGGGTTTCCACAGAGGAAACCTAGTTATCTAGAGGCAGAGGTCTCTAGCTGGCACCGAGCTAAAAGGACGATCCAGTGACAACGTCATTGCTCTCAGAGGGCTGTTCACATCCCGCCTCTTTAGGTGCCCACATGATCCCTGGAATGGCAGGTGGATTTAGATCTCCAAGAAATTTAGTACAGAGTTCTCAGCACATGACCTGGAAGTTTGAAGATTTTGAAATGGAGTTTTAGTTCTTGGCTTCAACTTTTCCATCCACAGTATGAGGATGGTCTGGTTGCTCTATTTAGATCCCTTCCAGCCCTCAAATTCCCAACTTGGTTCAAATTCTTTTTCTCCCTGCTCCCCATGTCTTGTCAGTGTTGGAGTCGAGGGAGACCTTATCTTTTCCCATCAGCTGCAGACTCCACGCTTCCTGACTTGCCTGGCAGGTTACATCCAGGTTTCAAAGGTCATAGCCAGTCTCATATGAAAATGGGACTGTCTGTATCAGATTTTTGGCGAGCAGGAGGCTTGTGGACCCAATGTTCAGTTAAAGTGATCTTGGAATCAGTGTGTCTGTTTTACTTCTGGAGATAACCCCTGGTTAATGTTTATTCTTGAGAATAACTATCATCACTATCAAACAGAGAAATACAGGCATATGTATTGATTGACACTGGAAAAGTTGAGAAGTGAAATCTTATTTTATAACTGGCAATTCCATGAAATCAGGTGGTTTTCCTAATTCTTTTCAAGTTGCTTATACTCTGAGCTTGAATATCCCCCAAGGAATCTAGAGTGTTGCTAACAGGAGGAAATACAGTATTCACAGGACACAGGTTGGCATGACAGTTGTCTAAAGTGCCCCACTGCAGATTGCTAGTGAATATTTACAAATTGTTCCTACAATCCAGGCATTTTTCATTTGTTTGTCCTTTGGCTATTTCATGTTGAAGCAGCATGTATGACCTTTACAGCACAACTCCTGTCTTGTTTTCAACTCTTTTTATCAGGAGATTCAACTTGAAACGGTTATCATTTAGCAGAAAGACAAACAGAAAACCACATTTTTGTAAGCAAAACGTTAATGATTGGAAGAATTGCCCTAATTTCACCATGACAGTGTGTGATTAATCCCCTGGGTCACGTACTTATACTTTAAGTTATTCAGTTTGTTGGTCTTTGATATTCGGAACCCTTTCTAACTTAATAGGATATTGATTTTGTTGCATGATGTACTTTGACTCTTTAAACAACATCACTTTTAGGGATGACTAGCCTGCTGTGTAGTATTTTATTTAAAGAACTGTTGCATAAGGTTTCTTTTTCTTACTTTTTATGGTTTCTCAGGGTGAAAGCTGATAAGACATCTTGTGGGAAAAGAGGAAACCATCTCCGATAGTGAAAGTACCTATTCTCTTTCAACATTTCTGACAACCTTTTTTTTGTGGTTTCATTACTGTGAATATTCATTTTACTTAAGGGGGGTTGGGGTGGGGTAGGGAGTCAAGAAATGCTCCTTGCCACAGACAGGAGGAACTTACCAAAGTGTTCATTCTAGTTATAGTGCCTTGTTGTGGAAGATTATACCATATCAAAAGCTCGCCTTAAAATCTAATAATCAAGGATCTTTTAAGTTTATGATTGGTGTTAATATTTATGGGATCATGGACAATATGACACAGAGGTAGAAAATCAGTCTCCCAGGATGCTTCTCAATGGTTAAGAGTTTCCCATTTTGTAAAAATTGTCAGATGTTTTATCAACATTTATTTCTCATCCTGTTTAGGTTTTATGAGATCCCAGCTAGACTCTGTACTTCTTTAATTTGGTCCCTCGAGACATTTTTAAAATATTGTTTTTAAATCCAAATGGGCAGCAGTTTGGAGATTCCTTCCAGCTACCAAAATAACTGAGGTGCAGTGTCTACAGAGCAGCAGTTACTCTTTTAGATGTGTCTGTACAGAACCCTATCTCAAAGGAAATACACCGTTGTAGATAAGAGCTTCCTTCAAGATTACAGCCAAGAAAACCCTCTGGGGCAGTTCTGCTCTGTTACAAGGGGTAGCTATAAGATGAGATCACTGGAAGGTATCCAGAAACAGGATCAGAGCAGGGCTGGAAGGAGAAATGGGGCAGAAGGGCCTCCTACACCTCTCTTGCTGATGTGGGGGTGGGGAGGAGGAGACTCAGTCCTAAAGTCTTTGGAGGCGTAACGAAGAGGCATCAAGTAAGTGCCTGGCACACTGCGGGCGCTGAGCGATAGCTAGAAAAGGGAGAAAGTGCCAGGGATGTCCTCTTTCTTGAGGCAGTTCTCTGATTGGAAGTGGCAGGCGGGAAACCCCTTCAGTGGAATGTACACAAATCTCTCTCCAGACAATAGAAAAAGCTGCGGGAAGGAGACCTTGGAGCTGGCGAGGCATTTCCTGTCTGCGGAGGATCTTGACTTTGGAGCATCCGGCGGTTGCTGAGAGGTTTTGGAGGCTGTCAAGCGCTTTCCTGTGTAGCTACACAGAAAAAAAAGTTATTGTCATTTTCAGTCGTTTTTCCAGATGAGAGCAGATGAGGCGGTTTCTTGCTTTTTTTTTCTTTTTTTTACCATACTTTCTAATGATTAGACTTGTTCTTTTTTTTTTATTTGAGAGACCAATTTAGCATCATACAAAAATTTTAAATATTCCACAATGTCATCACCTTCTGAGGACACAGATGAAGGAGTACAGGACCGAATACAGCAAAGGGTTAACGGCAAAGGGTCTACCTCGTATCCACCTCCGCACAGGTTCTTGCAGGAAGAGAAATGCCTGTCATATTTGTCTTGGTTAAACTTACATATGTTTTTATTTTAGAGTTGAATTATACCTGCCTTTCACACTTCTCCACTTTTTCTTCTTTTTAAACTTGCTGTCTGCCTGCTCCTTCCTCGCAGGATTTCTCATCCTCATTTAATTTATTTTCCCATTAAGAATAGAGTTGACTGGTCATAACTTTTTAGAGGTAGGACCAATATTTTCTTCAAATGTGTAGAAGTTTTCATCTTCCATCTGAGGTAGAAATTCTAAATTTCGGGGGAGAGGTTGTTGGAGTTCTGATATGCTGTTTTCTGCCCACCCCTAGGGGAATTAAAAAAAAAAAAATTCTTTATTGTGTTTTTGGTGAAAGTCTGCAGAGTCAATTTGTTTCCCACTCTGTGGTTCATATATGAAGTGTTTCATGACTTGGGTTGTATTCCATGCAATGTGTCAGCATGTCTTCCACTTCTACCCTGGGTTCCCATTTCCTGTCTTCTGGGTTTTTCTACTCCTGCCTGCCTTCCCATCTTTGCTTTTGATCTTGTGTAATTGATTGTGCTAAAGAACACATTCTTCTCAGGTGTTAATATTTATTTTATGAGTCTATTAGTCCTTTGGCTGAAAGTTAGTCTCTGGGAATGGCTTCAGTTCCAGGTCAGAAGGTGTCTTTGGGTCATAGTTTCAGAAATTCCTTCAGTCTCTATCAGACCAGTAAGTCTGGTCTTTTTTGTGAATTTCATTTTTTTTGTTCTAGATTTTTTTTCTGGTTCCTTCTGGAGCTCTCTGTTGTAATCCCAGTCTGAGAGATTGTTAGTGGTAGCATCTAATTCTTCTGGATTCAGGGTCATGCAGGCTGTGATTCATGTGGTCCGTTCACTCAAACTGCTCCTTTGTATGTGTGGCTGTTTGCACTTTACTTTGCTCTGGACAGAAAGAGACCAACATTTGTATCTAAGATGGCCACTTGCAAGTTTTTAAGACCCCAGGTACTATGCACCAAAGTAGGATGTAGGACACTATCTTAATGAGCTGTGTTGTGCCAATTGATGTAGATGTCCCCTGAGTCTAAGGTCTTTTGCCTTCAAGCCTAGGAACTTTGTCCCACGAAGTGTTTGGTTGTGTCTAACAAGTTTCTGTGACTGTGCCCCTGTGTGCTATTGTCTGTGTTAATATAGGCAATACCTACAATCATGTTTATAGAAATGTCTACAACCAAACCTATCTGCAGGTGGGTATGCACCCTTATACCCTCTGACACTTCTTTAGCATACCTATCTACATATATACCCATTTTTAAGTTACTGTTGTTAATAATGATGTGGCAGGGTTGCCTGTGTTATGTCATCATCATGGTTGCTCTTTATTCTGCTTTCCTTTAGTGTCTTTGTCTGCTCTTGGTCACGCTGTGTTGACTTGCCTTTTCCAGGAGCAATTCTTTAGTTTTTTTGTTTTGTTTTTCCTTCTGTTTTTAAAGGAAAAGCCACACTAATGATAAAGCAAAACAGTGGCCATCAAGTCTGACTCATAGGGACCCATGTGTGTCATAGTAGAACTGTGAATGATAGGGTTTTCAATGGCTGAATGTTTTTTTCAAAAGTAGATCACCGAGTCTTTCTTCTCAGGCACCTCTAGGTAAGTTTGAACCACCAGCCTTTTGGTTAGTAGTTGAATACTTAACTGGCCCACCTAGGGACTTCACTGATGAACACCTGCTTTGTGAGTGTTCTCTAGGGCTCAGGTATTTAGTAGCACTGGGGTGTAATGGAGCTGACAGAAAGAGATGATGCACTGGACCATGAGGGGCCCACCAGGAACTACTAACCCAGGCCAGGGAAAATGAACAGTGGTCCAGGGAGAGGGGTGGGCATGAGACAGACAGACCTGGAGGTGAAAGGCAGTGGGAAATAACTATGACTGAAGTCCTTACAAGTTTTTGATTTTCAGAATTTTGGTCTAGAGATTGTGGACCTGTGTTCTCCTCCAACCACACAAGTCTCTTTGCTGCTGTTTGCTTCTGCATTTGCCATTTCCTCTATTTGTAACTCTTTTCCCCCAGATAACCTCTTGGCTTGCCCTCTCACCTCCTTTGGGCTTGGCCTTCGCTTGCTATCCTGTTTAAAATAGTAGCCCCACTCTTCCTTAGCCCCCTACCACAAGTTACTTTCCTCTCTTTCACCTATTAGAGTTGGATGTATCTTTTTACTAGCTTATTATTTGTCTTTCCTCCCAGACATGTTAGTGCCATAGGGCTGAGATTTTTGTCTGTTTTGTTCATCCCTGTGTATCTCCAGCTTGACACATCAGTGCTCAAAAAATGTGTTTAATGAATAAATGAACATATATTGTGCACTTACTATGTGTTAGACATTATGTAAGCTGGCCTCATCCTTTATATCATTTAATCTTCACAACGGTCTGAAGTAGAAATTGTTATTGCCCCCATTTTCCAGATGAGGAGACTGAGTCACTGAGAAGTTAAGCCCAAGACCTCAGTTACTTTGCTAGTCAGTGTTATAATGTGAACGTCCTCATTTAATGTGTTTTATCCTCCAGGAGGCACCAATTAGGTCCAATTCTAGCTTAACAAGAGAGTTGAGGTTTTTTTTCACAGTACTTAATCTTTTGTATGAGACTCTTCTAACATTAAATCGTGAAGAGAATACAATACAATGCAGGAGATACGTTCATGTATTACATTATTCTATCACATTAGAAAACTAATAAACTTATGGGGGCCACCATATCCCTTCACCTTTCTGGGGGAAGTAAGCATTGGAAAATATACTTTCTGGCTTTAGAGGATTTTATTGAAAAAAAGAAGTCTGCGTGTGGTCCGTTTTACATAGACTGTTTACTATCATTTATCTTTTGTCTGACCTATTACTGTGTGTTCCTCAGGTGCATCTGAAGATAGGAATGTGATGACTTCCTATTGTGTCCTCAGCATCTAGCACCAGGCTTGGCATGCAGTAAGCTTTCATTAAAGATTGCACAACTGGATGAAAGTGAAAGGGGTATGCCTTCTGCAAAGCAGAGGAGAGATACTTTCCTCCCTCTTGAAGTCCTGTACTCCCCTTAAATTTCCTACTCCAGGACCATGAGAAACATAGCTTCCTTGGCTGGCTCATCTATAAGAGAATAGTGGGGGCTGCAAGCCTCAGAGAGAAAGGGTCTTTGTGGGACTTGGGTGGTAGGTGTGAGAGGACTCATTGAGCTCTGTTTAAGCCTGGGCTTTGAGCTTTTGCTTTGAACCCCTGCTGAGAATTTGAATTTCTAGCAAGTGCCCTGCTGAGAATTTGCATTTCTACCACAGATATACTGAATCAGAATCTACATTTTAACAAGGTCTTCAGGTGACTCCTACATATAACTTCCCAGGGAACTTGTTAGGAATGCGAATTCTCAGCAGGGGTTTGAACTAGAAGGAATTGGTTTCAAGGCCTGGTTTCAGTGTAAATAAGCCCTAAAAGATGTTCCCCTCCATCTCTTCACCTAAGAGGAAGTACTTCTTCTGGGTAGTATGTGGGTGGTGCAGATAGCTAAATTCAGACTCACGGAGGCACCTCACAAAACAGGCCTGATGATTTGCTCCTGAAAAGTCACAGTTGTGAAAATCCTGGGGTTGCCATGAGCTGGAATACGCTGTACCGGCAGCTGGTAACAATAACTGCAGGCTTGCAACTGGCCTCTTTCCTTGCACTTTTGTCAGTGTCGTTGAATTTCCAACTGAGACATCTCAATTTTAATCTCGAGTTTTATGTAAAATATTCCTAGTTTACTGGGGGAAAGGAGAAGTCTCCATTTGGGGTAGCTTTTATTATTACTTTTTTTTTTTTTTTAGCAGTGTCACATTCCTTTAGCAAATGGAAGCCAGAAACCTACATGCTTTGAAATAGTTTCTGAAAGTATATCATGAATCTCAAAGAAGCAAATGAGAAGGAATATAAAGTGCGTTTGCTTAATACCCTGAAGACTTTTGCTTCCTTAGCTGCTTATGGAATTTGCCTTACTACACACTGGTCATTAATTTTAAATTAGCTAGACTAATTGAATAAATGTTTAAAAAATGGCCTCGAGTGCAGGTTCAGACAGGTAGAGGAAGTGGTTTCTTAGACACCTGATGCCCATGTGTTGACGCAATGGTACACTGGTGGAAGGGCATGAGACGGTTATGATGATGTATGGTGCCGTTGATGATTTCATTGAAGATAAAAACTTTCAGCTTCATCAGGCAATTACCTGATCCATTTAAAATCACTTGAATAGCATTTTGCCTGCAGCAGCTGCCCCTTGTTTAGATGTTATTTCAGGCATTAAGGAAAGCACAGTGCTAATGGTGACTACGGGTATTAAGCATGTTATTTCAGGTGTGTACCATTCTGAATCTTAAGCCATCGTTCAGTATTGCCCTTCTGGTCTGAACTTAGAACCCTGAACTATATTTATGTTTATATGGTGTTTTACATTTTGGAAAAATTTTTTAAAGGATTCTGCCTCCAAAATACGTATTTTTTTTTCCTAGCAAATGAAATCATTTTTAAAAGGTAGGTTTGTTTATTTTAGTCTTATTTTTAAGGAAACTTTTTACTGAAGTGTAATATGTATGCAAAAAGTTCACACATCTTGAGTGCACAGCTAACAAAATGAACATACCATGTAGTGGAGATCTGTATTAAGAAATAGAACTCAAATCACTAGAAGCTTCCTTTGTGCCCTTTAGGGGAACCTGACTCGATAGCAGCGATTTGGTTTTTGGTTTTATCCGCATCCTCACTGAAAGGGAAAGCTCTACCCTGATTCCTAATAGCAGAGATTCATTTGTTGATTTTTTTTTCCACCAGACATTTATTTAGAGAAATCTTGAACCCTCTCTCTCACAATGATCTAATGTACTTTTTTTAAAAGTAGTTTTTAATTGTGATTTATTTTCAGTGAAAGTTTGTATAGCAAATTAGCTCCTACTTAACAATTTCTACACAACTTGTTTAGTGACATGTGTTATATTTTTACACAGGGTGTTAACTTCCTTGTCATTTCTGTTCTGGTTGTTCTGTTTATTTGCTGATGTTTGGAAAGTGGTACAAATAGAATCATGTATGTTTTGTGTTGTGTTTGGTTTCTTTAGTTTTCTATATGTTGGTAAAATTCATCCATGTAATTGTGTAGTGTTTGTTCATTCTTATTGCTGTAGAGTAATAAATTGTGTAGAATTCACATTTTAATATACATACAAATACAAGAACTATGTGGCCCAAATTACAAACATTTAAAAACAATTACACTTTTCACATTTTATAACCAGACACTTAAAATGATTCATATGCCATTCCAGGGTTCCCAAGTAAACAGAAGGAAAAGAAGCAGAAAGACGGGGGCCATCAGGGTGTCTAGAAACAAGTGACAGTAACCCTTTGCATATCAGGAGATCTGAGACTATCAAAAACTAAGCCACCACCTGTCTTTTTTCTACTCAAATGGTTCAATTCAGAAAAAATTCTTCTAAAGTCAACTTTCTGTATTTAATTTGTTTATGTCATTACTCATGTTTGTTCATAATAAGAAGGCAAAGGAAGGACTCAAATAAGTAGGAAAAAACCTCAAAAGTATTTTAATTCTGGACATAATGAATTCCTGTATTTATGCTACTTTTATTCAGTAATTTTAAGAATTTACCGTATATTCTATTCTACTTTTTCCAGTTGCTTTTCAGTTTGTAATTATAAACCTTCTGTGGAAAGGAGATCTGGCTTTTACTCCTAGGTTTACTGATAGGTAGCAGGGTGACCTTGGACTTCTCACTTACCCTCACTGAGTCTGTTTCTTCTTCGTAAGATGAGGGGCTTGGTCTAAGTTATCTTTAATGTTAAATTTAACATGAATATACTGTACTCTTCTATATCTTTCTAAAGTATACTATTATTCCAGAGGAGAGATTCTGCCTTTTCACTGGCTCTCTGGTGTTTAGTTGCCAAGCTGGGCTATCTTTTAAACTTAGCCTGATTTCTGGGTTGAATCAAGGCTCCATCTCTAAGGCGTGAGCAGTGACAGCTGACTTGAGGCAAGGGTTCTAGAAAGCCTTTATACTAGTTCCCTGTCTGTCTGTCTGTTTCCATCCAAAGAATAGCTAGGGTGTTTGAGTAAACTCTAATATTGATTAAAATTCTTCCATTGAATTATTGAATTAATTCAGCTACCCACTCAGCAGTCATTTATTGAGCATCTATAAAGTACCAGGTGCTATGTGAGGTACTGGGGGTGTATATATATTTGAATAATGTATGACTTGGAAGACGGGAGATACTGGATGTACGGTGTTTGAAGAGGAACATGTTCCTCTGATTCCAAGCATAATTCTATATCATTTTAGTTCCTGAGCTTAAAATTAGAAAAGTCTTTAATCAAAGCAATCCACAGCAATACCTGTAATGACACATGGGCAGTGCAAAGTTATAAATAACCAATTAAGGCCTGTTTAAAGGATTTTCCCTCTCAGTGTTCTCTCTTACTTGCATTCTGGCCTTCATGTGCCAACATCACTGCCCAACACAGTGAACAACATTCCAAATGTCCTGAACAAATAGTATTATCTAGCACCCCATACCCAGAATTGTCAGCCTTGAAACCTCTTCCACACCATTTCTCCTGTTGAGGCCCGAGTACCTGCTGATCTTTCTGGGTTTTATCAAGGTGACTCCACCCTGGGTGGGGTCTGGGGTCTCCCTGCATGCTCCCTTCTCCTGCACTTCCCACCTGGCCTTGTATCGCTCTTACTTGCATTGTCTCGCTCTTTCTTTTATTTAGAGCCAGAAAATCATTCAAGTAAAGTTGAAAGTGTCCGATGGGATCAGTGAAATGTCTTGTCAAGGAAAAGGAAAATCATAATTCTTGAAGTAAAAATTAGGGAAAGTGCCAGAAATGCCTTGGAATCTTTACAGATTTCTACCACTGTCTAAATGCAGTTTTTGTCAGGTTCATCTTCTGTGTTTGTTACTAGAATTAGAATAATTTGTTTTCCAATGTCTACTTTGTAGGTAAGGGCTAAAAGGTAAAGTTAATGGAAGAGAAGTACAATAATTAGGTTTCAGTGAACTGCCCTGAGAAAATTGAAATCAAACTCACTGCCGTTAAATCAATTCTGACTCACAGGGACCCAATATGAAGGAGTAGAAATGTCCCATCGAGTTTCCAGAGTGCCTGGTGGATTTGAGCTGCTGACCTTCTGGTTAGTGGCTGCAGCACTTAACCATTACACCACCAGAGTTTCCAGTGGACTGCGTAGGACCTGGTAACCATGTATCATTTATCTATCTATAGTCGTGTTATTTTTTTTCTTGGTTTTGAAAGCCATATATCCTTAATATGAGACATTTGAAAAATAAAGGAAAGAGTATAGAAGAAAATAAGTCACTTTTTGGAAATTTCCTTTGGATGTATTCCTTACATGTTTACATGTATATCAAAAAGAAAACCAAACCTGTTGCTGTAGAGTTGATTTCAACTCATAGTAACCCTATAGAACAGAGCAGAACTGCTCCAAGGAGTAAATGGTGGATTTAAACTTTCAGCCTTTGGTTAGCAACAGAATTCTTAGCCACTGCACCACCAGGTCTCCTTCCATTTATCCACCACCATCACCCACTGCCATCGAGTTGATTCCAACTTATAGCGACCCTCTAGAACAGAGTAGTACTGCCCCATAGAGTTTCCAAGGAGCACCTGGTGGATTTGAACTGCCGACCTTTTGGTTAACACTTAGCCACTATGCCACTAGGGTTTCTCTTTACATTTATATTACATTTTTATATTTAGAAATTATTTTTAAGGAGGTAAAAAATGATTAAACATAGAAATAATACAAAAAGTAATACAATGAAAAGTATTATTCCTTCTACTTGTGCCCCCTGGCCATCTAGGACCCCTCCCAGAGGCAACTTCTTACTGGTTTCCTTGGTGGTCTTCTAGTGATGGTCTGTGCATGTACAAGGACATTTAGAAATATCTCCTCCCTCACCTCAAGACTGTGCATACTTTTCTATATCTTGCTTTTTCATGTGGGAATAGATCTTGACACTTGCTGTGTATCAGAATAGATACAGCTTTATTCTGGGTTGTATTTCATTTCACGCCTGAGTCATAACTGACTTGATGTACATTTGGTTTGTTTACAGTCTTTTGCTATTACCAACAATGCACCAAAGAGAATCTTGTACATGTTTCATTTCTGCCCTGGTGTATCTGGGACAAATTTCCAGAAGTGGGATTGCTGGGTCAAGAGGTCTGTGCATTTTCTTAAAAATCTAGATAAATATTGCCAGTGTATACTGTCTCTTTTATCATAATTGATATTACCCTGAACTTATAATTTTGTTTCCTGTTTTAAAATTTTTAATATTTTGTAGAAATATTTCCTGTTATAAACACCGTTTGAATGGTTGTATATTTTCTTATGTGATGGCATAATTCATTAATTAATGTTGGGTTGTTTTTAGTTGTCTTGATATCATACAGATTTTTAAAATGAACATTGCCTCCATATCAGGTTAATTCTTTCTAGAGTAAATTCACAGAAAAGGATTCATCGAGGCAAAGCGATGAATGATAAATATTGTGAAATTACTTTCTGGGAAAGCTCTGCCAGCTTATGTCAGTGGAGAACAAGGCTTACCAACTCACACTTTCACTAATAGGGGATGCTAGTCTAATTGTACAGAAGAGTGATACAGTTTCACGGTTAATTTCTTTGATTATAACAAAATTGAATTGTTGTCTGTGTTAACTCTGTGTTTCTCTTTCTTCTTTAGCATATTATGCCTTAGTTCTTATGTATTTATTTGAACTTTCATGTTGGAAGATAGGAACTTCTTGTTTTATTCATTGCACAAGATGTTCTCAGTTTTTACAAAGTGCATTTATCATTTTGATATATAAGAGCTGAAAATTTTTGTGTAGTCACCTGAGGCAATCACCTATTGGATGATTTCTGTGTTTCTCTTAAGCTTAATCTTTCCTCATTCAGAGAGCAAATGAACATATACGTATGTTAAAAAAAGATTTCCACCATGAAATTTCCTTCCTCTACCTTTGCTTGCCTGTACCCTCTCTTCCCTCCCTTCCCTCCTCCTTCCCTCCTCTCTTTTTTCCTTCTCTTCCTCCCTCCCTACCTCCTCCTTCCCCTCCACCTTCCCTTACTCTTCCCCTTTCCCTCCCTTCCCCTCTGCTCCTTTTTTCCTCCTTTTCCCACTCTGCCCACTTCCTTTTTCTTTGTTTTTTTTTACATTTAACTCTTAATCTACCTGGAATTTATTTTGCTCTGTGAGATGGAATTTATTTGCAATGTGAGATGAGAAACCAAATGAAATCTTTTCGTTAAATACCTAACCAAATGTCCCATTCATTCAACTATTCTTCCTTTTTGGCCTATTTCCTATATTAAAAGTCTAAAAAATACTACTTTGTTCCTGGTGTAATTACAATACTCTTATTAAAGTTTGGTTTCTATATTTTGTATCTCTAGTGTTTTTGTGTTTGTTTTTTAAAATTCAACCACAAAATATATATTTACTGATGTTTATTATTAGAAGAGGAATCCCTGGGAGGTGCAAAGTTAAACACTCAGCCACTAACTGAAAGGTTGGTGGTTTGGATTCACCCAGAGGCACCTCAGAAGAAAGGCCCAGTGATCCACCTCCAAAAGATCACAGCATTGAAAGCTTGGCAAGCACAGGTCTGGCTCTGACACAGAAGTTGTCTACTCGGACACATGGTTTTACCCCTTGAGGTCAAGTGGAGTCTGAGTCACAGCCCTATAGGACAGAGTAGAGCTGCCCCATAGAGTTTCCAAAGAGCACCTGGTGGATTTGAACCACCGACCTTTTGGTTAGCAGCTATAGCACTTAATCACTATGCTGCCAGGGTTTCACAGAACTGGGTACTGATCTCGATATAAAAAGACACTGTTTGATGCTAGCTATGGCATCAAAGGGGGCCAGGGGTCAGCCTGGGGAGGTTCAGCTTGGCACTTCCCCAGGGAGAAGAGTCCAGCAGCAGCACTGGACATGCTCACTTCCCACTGGCCATAGATGAAGAAGGGGCAGGAGGGGCCTGTGGTGGCTCCTGCAGCCAGAGAGGGGTGAGAATGTGTGAGATTTGAGGACTGAGTCACACTTCCTCCAGTACCAAGTTTCCCTGCTTCTGAAATCACGGTGATTCACAGGCGCTTCCTAAATAGAAGTGAAATAGTGAGCCAGAGGCATAGACACGGTGACTTTGATGTTGGTCGGGGATACTTATGAGCTCCAGCATCTTGTTTGGCTAGAATTGCATTTTTATTTGTTTTCTTTAAATGAGTGGTGGAAGTTGTAATAATAGGAAGAAATGGAACTGGGTGGAGATTAGAAGATAATGCAGTTTCATCTAGAGAACTTTTGTGCACATTCTCTGGATTCAGCCTAATCCAGGGCCCAGGCTGCTCTGAAGTTATCTCTCTGGGTTTTAGGAAATCAAGAAAATATCCTAAATTTCTGTAGATTAGAATGTCTTGGTCTTCTCTAAGCTATTAGACTGTCAAAATGAATCTATTTCATCATGTATATTGTTTGGTCTTTCCTTTAAAACTCTAATTACAAATTGTGATTAGATGAAAGTTTTAGCTCAAGTTAATCTCATTCAAAAATTTATACACTTATTGTTTTATGACATTGGTTGCAGTCCCCACAATGTGACAACCTACTCCCCCTTTCTACCCTGGGTACCCTGTGTCCATTCAACCAGTTCCTGTACCTACTTTCCTGCCTTCTTGTCCTACTGTTTGACAGGAGCTGCATCTGTGCCTAGATTTAAGAAAGAGACTGCTTTCTGTAGCAGCAGGATGAGAGTTCCTGCTCATCCATATGTATAATCAGCTTTTTTCTTCTTCCAAGGCATGGGCTGGCTTAAGAAATAGACAACTTCTAGCCTTCACATTATCTTCTACTGTCTCTGGGTCTTCTCATTCATTGCTCTTGCACCACAGTTGAAAAGACTGTCAAAATGTGCAAAGCACTGAACTTGAGAAGTGCAAGATTTAGGAAGTTTTGTGTGCCTCATTGTCTGAACCACCTGATGTGAAGGAGCAGGTGTCCTGGCTCCAGTCCATCATAGTTTCAATTACACTACTTCAGTTTTGTACTAGACAAAGCCTTAGGTTAAAAAGACAGACATTACTGAGGGCTTAGATGTTTTTTCCTTTTTTACATCTTTATTAATGTCCTCACTAAATTATGTATTTTTATTTATATAATTCTTACTCAATTAAAATTTCAAACACTTATTGAGGTATAATTCACATAATGTAAAATTAATAGTATTAAACTATTGGCATTGACTCACTGTGTAACTACTACCTCTGTCTAATTCCAAAATGTTTCCATACCTCCAAAATAATACCCGTTTTCTTTAAATAGGCATTCCTCATCCTTGTCACCACCCCCCCCACCAGCCCTTGGCAACCACCAATCAATCTATTTTCTATTTCTGTGAGTTTACCTATTCTAGACATTTTACATAAATGAAATCTTACAATATACAACCCTTTGTGTTGGGCTTCTTTTACTTAGTATGAAGTTTTTGGGGTCCACCCTCATTGTAGGATGAATCAGCACCTCATTCCTTTTTGTGGCTGGATAATATTCCATTGTATGTATATCCTATGTATCTATTCATCTATTAACAGCTATTCTGGCTCTTTTGCTTTTTTTGTCTAGATTGAATAGTGCTGCAATGAACAGGTGTGTACAAGTATTCATTTGGGTGCCTGTTTTCAATTCTTTTGGGTTTATACCTTGTGGTAGAATGAAGGAGTCAATAGTGATTCTATGTTCAACTTTTTGAGGAACCACCGAACTGTTTCCCACAGCAGTCGAACCATTTTATCTTTTTACCAGCAGTGGCTGAAGGTTTGAATTTCTCCACAGTCTCAGCAATGCTTGTTTTTTCTTAAAAAAAAAAAAAATTACAACCATCCTAGTGGGTGAGAAGTATTATTTCATTGTGGTTTTGAGTCACATTTCCTAATTACTTATGATTTTGATCATCTTTTCATGGTTTTTCTTCTTTTTTTTGTCACTTGTGTCTTCTTTAGAGTAATGTCTATTCAAGTCCTTTGTCCATTTTTTAATTGGATGATTTGCTTTTTATTGTTGAGTTGTAAGAGTTGTTTGTATATTCTGGACACTGGATTATCATCAGATATATGATTTGCAAATATTTTCTCCCATTTCATAGGTCACCTTTTCATTTTCTTGATAATATTCTTTGATGTACAAATGTTTTTGGTTTTGATGAAATTCAATTTATTTATTTATTTTTGTTGTTGTGCATGCGTTTGTGCTTTTGGTGTCATATTTAAGGATTCTGTGTCAAAAACAAAGTTATAAAATTTACCATTGTGTTTTCTCTAAGGATTTTATAGTTTTACCTCTTATGTTTAGGACATTGATCCATTTCAAGTTAACTTTTTTATATGCAGACTGACAATTTCACAAACTCATCCTAGAAAAAGTGCTACATACCTCACTGCTGAGTATCACTATGGTCACCTTCAAAGTACTGTCCTTGGAAAGCTATGCACTGATGCCAGCACCTAGTCCCAGCCTTCAAGGCAATTTTGGAATTCTTTTTCTGGATGGCCATCAGAGCTGTTGTTGTATTACTCTTGATGTTCTGAATATCATCAAAATGTCTCCCTTTCAATATTTCCTTTATCTTCAGGCAAAGAAAAAAGTTACCGGGGACCAGATCAGGTGAGTAGGGAAGGTGTTCCAATACAGTTATTTTTTTACTGGCTAAAAATTTCCTTACAGAGAACTATACAATTAAAATTGGCGAACTTGCCACTGTGTCACCATGTGCAATGGCCATTCTAGAAAGAGTTCCAAAATTGCTTTGAAGGGTGGACTAGGTGCTGTGGTTGGTACATAGCTTCCCAAGGGGAGTACTTCAAAGGAGACCTCGGTGATACTCAGCAGTGAGGTATATAGCACTCAGAACAATTAAGTTTGCTGACTTAATTGTCAGATCTCATATGTTGTGAGGTAGGGGTACAACCTTAGTCTTTTGCATGTGGATATCCAGCTGTCAAATAATCATTTATTGAAGAAGCTGTTTTTTTCCTCGTTGATTGGTCTTAGCACCACTATTGAAAATCATTTGGCTATAGATGTGTGAGTTTATTTCTTTACTGTCAGTTATTTTCCAGTGGCTTTTATGTTTATTCTTATGCCAATACCACATTGTTTAGATTACTGTAACTTTGTAATAAGTTTTAAATTGGGAAATGTGAATCCTCCAACTTTGTTCTTTTTCAAGATTGGTTTGGCTGAGCTCTTATTATATACTACATGCTACCCTAGACCTCAACATGCATCTTTTTTTTTTAATTTTTATTTTTATTTAACATAACTGAGTGAAAATGTACATTCACATATAAATTTACATGCCCACCTATATGCAGCTTCTGCTGCTCTCCCTGTCCGGTGACTGTACACTATTCCTCTCTGCTCCATACATGTCTCATCCTCCCAACAGCCTCCTTTCCCCTCCTTTCCCCTTCCTCCAGCCAGAGGTCAGCAAGATGATATCCTATAGATGTATAGAACCATAAAGTGCTTCCAATATATGGTCACTCTGAACATGCATCTTTTTTTGTGTAACAGCTCTGTAATGTAGAGAGATTAAGTAATTTATCAAGGGTTAGAAATTTGGCGGTGGATCCAGGGTTAAAAACCAAGGTTGATTAGCTTCCATTTTCTAAATAATTAAATATACTGCCTCTGTCAAAGAAGAGGGGTCACTGGAGTTGAACAGCATTGCATTGTTTTAGGTAAAAGTTTAAAGATTTATTTAAACAAGGAACACTTCTCAGTAGGTAACCCACGGTTAGACTGACCTGGTTATAGGTATACCAAAACTCAGTTATTCCTTTCACATTTGTGTCAGATATGTAATTTGCAAATGTTTAGCACTTAGTTATACTAAGGTTTGTGACTGCTCAGTTTTGCATCCTTCTCTGCCTTCCTCTTTTTGTGATCTTATTTGTTCAGATGACTATCTTGAGGTTATTTTCTATTTTGAGAAAATCACACAAAGATGCTTTATTATCACAACTCAAAAGTAGTTCCTGTTGAAGCACTCCACACTGTCAGTACTGTGTGCTCCTGCCAGTCTCTTTCATTGCACAGAAAATTCATTCAGAGACAATCTGTTTAGGGCTTGCGCATTGCATCTCCAGTCTCTATCATGGTACCTGGCATGTGGATGATAATTCAGCAATGAGTTTTGAACAAAATTGTTGTTGAAAATGTCTCAGTCTCCCTAAATCTATCATATGAAATATACAAAGGAAGAGTTTGCTTTCATGAGAATGCATTGGAGTCCTGATGGCCTTGGTTACTAAGCGAAAGGCCAGCAATTGAAACCTGCCAACTGCTCTGCCGGAGAAAGATGTGGCAGTCTGCTTCCATGAAGAGTTATAGACTTGGAAGCTCTGTGGGTCAGTTCTACTCTGTCCTACAGGGTTGCTGTGAGTTGGAATTGACTCAAAGGCAACTGTTTTTTTGTTGTTGTTGTTTAAGTTTGAGTAACATAAAAAGGAAACACATCACATATAAGCAAGCTGTATCTATGTTTCATGTAGTTTCAATTTATTTACCAATTTGTCATTTATATGCAGTAAATTTCACTTCTCTGTGCACAGTTCTGTGTTGCCACTGTGGTTAAGTGCCATTGTGTCAGTTTCAGCTCTTAGTGACCCTGTGTATAACAGAATGCAACACTGCTGAGTCCTATACATTTTATAAATTTTGACAAATGCATAGAATCGTGTAACCAGCACCACAATCAGAATACGGACCAGTTCCATCACCTTAGAACTTCCCTTCTCATGTTTGTATTCAGCCCCTTGCCTCACTCCCAACCTCTGGTACCCACTAACCTGTTGTTTGCCTTTTCCAGAACTTTGTATAAATAGAATCACGCAATGTGTTAACTGTGTGAGTGCAGATTTTTTCCACTTACAACACATTAGCAATCAACTTGTGTTGTCGCATTTGTTAATATTTAGTTCCTTCTTATTGCTGAGATTTCCATTGCATGGTTATAGCACGTTTGTTCATCCATTCAGCAGTTAAAAAACATTTGGGTTGTTACCAGTTTTTGGTGATTACAAATAAAGTCACTATGAACAGTTCACAGAAATCTTTTTGTGTGAACATAAATCTTCATTTCTGTTGGGCAGGTGTCTAGAACTGAGACTGCTGGGTCATATGTGTGGGTTTAACTAAAAAAGAAACTACCAAACTGATTTTTATTTGTAACAAATTATGAAAACTTGGCTTAAAACAATGGAAATTTTGGTGTCCCACAGTTTTTAAGGCTGGAAGTAAAAAGCTCTAGGGAAGAATCCTTCCATTTTCCAAGTTTCTAGTGTCTCCTGGCAGTTCTTCATGTTTCTTGTTATACTTAGTCACTTTGTTCTCTGTATACTCACACGACTGTCTCATGTGTCTGTCTGTGTCCTCCTTCTTTAAGAACACCAGTCACTGGACTTAGGGCTCGCCTAACCCAGTATGAATTCCTATTAACTAATTATATCTGTAAAAGACCTTATCTCCAGATAAGGTAACATTTTGAGGCTTGGGTATACATGAATTTTTCAGGGGAGTGCTTATTCAACCCATAGAAAGGGGCCCTGATGGTGTAGTGATTTCATGCTCACTGTTAACCTAAAAGTTGTCGGTTCAAACTCATTAGCCACTCTGCTGGAGAAAGATGAAGCTATCTGCTTCTGTAAAGGTTTATAGCCTTGGCAACCCTATAGGGCAGTTCTACTCAATACTGTGGGGTCACTTGACGGCAGCGGGCTTGAGTTTTTTGAGTATTCAGCTTACTACCATGTCTATAGCATTTGCATTCCCATCCACAGTGTATGACAATTCCAACGGCTCTCAGTTCTTACTAGCACTTTGTCTTAGGCTGGGTTCTCTAGAGGAGAAAAACCAGTCAAGTGTATGAATATATATGTATATATGGAGAGATTTATATCAAGGAAATGGCCCATACAGTTGCAGCCTCTGCTGGAAAATCCCGAGTCTTTGGATCGAGATAGAGGCTTCTGATTCCCATGGCTTCAGGAGCTGGTGAACCCAAGACCAGCACATCAGAGAGTAGTGCTTTTGCTCACAGGGGGCAGAGGCTGATGAATCCTGAGACTGACAGGCAAGACCGCAGGCAAGCGGCTAGCTCAAGTGCCAGGAACTAGAGGTTGGATGAGCAGGAGCCAGCCGCAAGGTCCTGCGCTGGTAAGAAGCTCCAAGCCTTTCCAGAATGTCTGTTTATATTCCATGCAGGCCACATGCCCAAGGAAACTTCCTTTCAACTGATTGGCTACTCACAGCAGATGCCATGATGAGGGTGATCACATGTCAGATCTCAACAGGAAAGTGATCACAGTATTATACAACTGTCAAATACTGAGAATCATGGTCCAGAGATGTTGACACATATCTTAATCATCACACACCCATTATTGTCAGATTTTTAACAGAACCATTTTAGTAGGTGTGTAGTGGTGTCTCATGGTTTGCATATGCATTCCCTAAATGACTAATAATGTTGAGCATCTCTTCATGTACTTATGTACCATTTATATGTCTTTTTTAGTGAAGGGTCTATACAAATCTTTCATCTACTTTTAAATTGGATTGTTTTCTTATCACTGAATTTTGAAAAGTTCTGTATCTTTTCTGGATATAACCCTCTGTCGGATATGTGATTTGCAAATATTTTCTTCTGGTGGCTTATCTTTTCATTTTCTTAGCATTTAACAAGACTTTTTTAAATTGTGGTTTCAATGAAAGTTTACACAGCAAATTAGATTCCCATTTAATAATTTCTATGTAATTTATTCAGTGGCACTGGTTGCATTTTATAGCATCAACTTTGTTACTATTTCTGTACTCTTTATTCCATTTTCAGTAATCTAGTTTCTCTGTCCCCTTGCTTTCTCACTTTTGCTTTAGAGTAAGTGCTGACTGTTTGATCTCATATAAATGATTTTGTAAGGGAACATAGTACTCACAAGTGATACTGTTTATTTTATGAGCCAGTCTGTTATTTAGCTAAATGATGACCTCATGGAGTAGTTTTGGCTCATAGTTTAAGGACTACCTTGGGATGATAGTCCTGGGGAATGCTCTAGCCTCAACTGATCCAGCAAGTCTGAACTTTTAAAAAATTTTAGTCCTGTTCCACATCTTGCTCCCATTCTGTCAGGATCAATCTATTGTGTTTCTGATCAGAATGCTCAGTGGTATTAGCTGGACACCATCTAGCTCCTCTGGTCTCCAGGTAGATGAGGTCATAATTTGTTTAGGCTGTGAATCCTGTGGACTAGTTTCTTCTATGAGCCTTTCATTTCTTTCATTCTGTTTACTATGGATGTATAAAGATGAATAGTTGTATCTTAGATGGCCCCTCATAAGCTTATAAGACCCTGGGCGCTGCTGACCAAATTAAGATATAGAACATAAACTTTATGCCAATTGGTCAAGTTGTTACAGGAGACTGTAGTCTTAAGCCTTTAGACCCTGTATACCAGTTGCATGAGATGTTTAATAAGTACCCACGTTTGTGGCTCCTATGTGCTCTATTGTATATATGAATATGTATGGATGCATACACTTACATATATATACACCTGTATCCAACTCAACGGCACTTGGCTTGGCTATATAGATACATCTATATATGCCCATCTATACATATATACACACATATACATACCTGTATACTTGTATACATACATACATGTGTCCACACTCATTTAGTTTTTGTTGCATTGTTGTATATATCCTTCATTTACTGCAAACATTATTTTTTCTTGAGTATTTTATTAGTGACATCATTTCTCTGGATTAGGACATACACACTTCACTCACATTTGGTGTTATATTTCTCATCCCCCAAATAACAAGTGCCTGATATTTAGTGAGTGATCCCTCTGCTATGGGTTGAATTATATCCCCCCAAATGTGTGTAAACTTGACTGGACCATGATTCCCAGTATTGTGGGATTGCTCACCATTTTGCCATCTGATGTGATATTCCTGTGTGTTATAACTCCTATCTCTATAACGTTAATGAGGCAGGATTAGAGGCAGTTATGTTTCTGGGGCAGGACTCAAGCTAGAAGATTAGGCTGTGTTTCAAGTTGTTCTCTTTTGAGATATAAAAGAGAGAATAAAGCAAAGAGAAGGGCGCTTCATACGACTGGGAAAGCACTGGGAGCATAGTACTTCCTTTTGACCTGGGGTCCCTGTTCTGAAAAGCTCCTAGACCAGGGAAGATTGATGACAAGGATGTTTTCCCATAGCTGACAGACAGAATGTCTTCCCTTGGAGCCCGGCACTCTGAATTCAGACTTCTAGCCTCCTAGATTATGACAGAACAAATTTATGTTTGTTAAAACAATCCAAAAGTGGTATTTCTGTTATAGCAGCACTAGATAAGACAGGAATTTATTGGTTTATTTGATGGCAATGGGTTTTTTTTTATAATCAGCAAAAAAAAAAAAAAAATTAGAGGTGAGTCTGGCTTCAGGCATAGATGGTCCAGGTGTTCCAACAATGTCTTCAGGTCTCCATCATCCTTTTTTCAGTCCTCCTTTTTCTGAACACAGACTTCATGATTAGCAACTCCAGGCTTTGCAACTCTAGGAGTTGTAAGAGTTTTTAATCAAAAGTCCCTGGATTTTTTTCTCACTGGACTGCTTTTATGTACATGCCAGGAGATGAAATATGTTGATTGTCCAGACCTTGATCATATCCCTGACTCTAAAGGTAGGGGCACTTATTCAAGTCACTACAGTGGCAGCGCCATGTTGTAGTCCTATCAGCAATATGTGAATATTCTAGTTGTTTTCAAGTCTCACTAACACTTATTCTTGTCAGTTCTTTAAAAAAAGTCATTTTAGTAGTGGTGTAGTAGTGTCTCATTGTGGTTTGAATATGCACTCCCAAAATGTCTAAACCCAATGAATTGAGAGTAGTTGAGTAGCTACCAAGAGGAAAACTAGAATGATGTTAATAGGGTAAGAAGACCTAAATGATTGTTAGCTTAAAAACAACCAATTTCTGCTACAACTGGGGAAGTGCCCTTTGCAATTGTTCTTTATCAGTTGTCAATAACTGTTGTAATCACAGCAACAGCTACCCTTTATTGCTTGCTATCTGTATGCCAGGCACTGGGCCAAGTGTTTTATATGCCTTCAGCTTTCCCAACAACCCTCTGTTGTTCTCATCCTTGTTTTACATAGGGGACCTAAAGCTCAGTGACTTTGAATAAAGTGCCCAAGGTCACACAGATATTAGGTGATGGGCCGTCTATCCCAAGCCAGGTCTGTCTGCCACTGTGTTTGCACAAATTGCTCTGATGAGCACAAGTCACTATTCTTGCTGTGACTGGGGCAAGTCCTGAATATAAAGCTACTGTTGTAGGAAACTCTGCTGGCATATAGTGGTTAAGTACTTCAACTGCTGATCGCAAGGTCAACAGTTCAGATCTTCCAGGTTCTCCTTGGAAACTCCATGGGGCAGTTGTTCTCTGTTCTATATGGTTGTCATGAGTCAGAATCACTTTAACAATAAGGTTTTATAATTATACTGTAGGCTCGATATGAAGCTATTCTGTGGCTATCAGTCTGGTTGGGAGTGATTCCTTTGCCTCAACTTTAAACTCTTTAGCTTCTTGACTCTGATCTGACCTATGGATTTGACAGTGGGTAGTTAGTCTCTTCCTTCCATCCCTTAGTTACATTATCAATCCTTGAATTAGCCTGCCCAGTCATCTGTTTCCATCCACTTGCATCTATTTCTCTTTGTCCTCTTGAGACATCACCTCTCCCCTTTGATGAATGAATTCTCTTCCATTCTGGATAACATTGTGAAGAATGGGAATTCCAGAACACTTAATTGTGCTCATGTAGAACTTTTACATAGACTAAGAGGCAGTTGTTTAGACAGAACAAGGGGATACTGTAGGGTTAAAAATCAGGAAAGGTATGTGTCAGGATTTTTTTCTTTCACCATGCTTGCTCAATCTGTTTGGTGAGCAAATTTTTGAGAAGCTGGACTCTATGAAGAAGAACATGGCATCAGTTCATTTATAACCTGCAATATGCTGAAAGTGAAGAGGGCTTGAAGCACTTACTGATGAAGATCAATGATTATAGCACCCAGTGTTGATTACATCTTAACATCAGACAAAAATTCTCTCAACAGAACCAGTGAACAACATCATGATAAATGGAGAAAAGATTGAAATTGTCAAGAATTTTATTGTACTTGGATCCAAAGTCAGTGCCCTTGGAAGCAGCAGTCAGGAAATCAAATGATGTATTACACTAAGCAAATGTGCTGCAAAAGACCATTTCTAAAGTGTTAGACAGCAAAGATGACACTACTTTGAGGACTAAGGTGTGCCTGACCCAAGCCATGGCATTTTCAGTCTCCTCATATGTATGCAAAGGCTGAACAATGAGTAAGGAAGAGCAAAGAAGAACTGACACATTTAAATTATAGTGTTGGTGAAGAATATTTCATATAACTTATACTGCCAGAAGAACAGGTAAGTCTGTCTTGGAAGAAGTGTAGCAGCATGCTCCTTGGAAGTAACGATGAGAAGACTTCATCTCCCATACTTTGGACATGTTATCAGCAGGGACTGCTCCCTGGAGAAGGACATAATGCTGGGTAAGGCAGAGGGTCAGGGGAAAATAGGAAGACCTTCACTGAGATGAACTGACACAGTGGCATCGACAGTGGGCTCAAACCTAGGAAGAATTGTGAGGATGGTGCTGGATCAGGCAGTGTTTTGTTCTGTTGTACATGAGGTTATTATGAGTCAGGAAGGACTTGAAGCCCCTAACAACAACCCTTCCAGATTCAGCTGCATCTGCCCAATGCTTATAGCTGACAGGGACCGGAGTTGGGATATGAACTCAAGTCAGATTTGAACTCTGACTCCAAAACTGTCTTTCATAAAAATTACACTAGTTTGCTTGCTACTACTAAGTTGCAGTACTTTTCATTTAAATAGTGTTTATTTTTATTAGTCTAAGTAGGAAATACATTACAGAATTCCTACATAACCATTTGGATAACCACATATGAGACAATATCTGAGTCAAGGTTTAGCATTATAAAAAATTCAATAAAAGTTTTCATCTCATAGTGGAGGAGTATTTCTTATTAGTGTTGGTGGTGGCACAAATTAGGTTGTTTTCTGAAAATGATTTTTTTTCCCCTAAGCTCATTTGCCCTTTTTTTTTCTTTAACTACCTTCAACCTAACTGTGGCCATAAGTAATGGTTAAGGAAGCTAACAGCATTATCAGAAGGATACTTGCTAGTTACCCTGGAAATACCAAACTGTGACTCAAGAAATATGTCATGACTTAATTGTTCTTTACACAAAAATTATATGGCTCCCCATTTCTTCCATGTCCTCTCTCTCTCCATCTAGATGGGTATTTAACTAAGCAATCAGGGATATTAACTATTCACAGGCTAGGCAAGAAGGCAAATAGCCCCTGCAATAACACATTGGCAGCCTCAGAAATGGCCAACTATGAATAAGCACATAGCACTTACTGTGGTCCTTCTTATGTGTTTGCTGATACATTTGCAATTTCATGCACAGTTTTAAATGTTAAGCATTAATCTGAAATGGCACTGAAGCATCAATAAAGTCTACATTTTGCCCCTTTTAATGAAAATGTTAGATACAGATTTAATGCAAAACTAAACATTTGGCTCAATATGTTCTACTCCAATAAATTAGCCAGTGTTTGTCGTCGTCTTAAAAAAAACCAAGGGCTTAATGCTTCATTTCACATGGTTTTGTTAGGGACTGATAGAAAGCTGATAAACAAGCCATTTGTTCTGTTACAGTAGCTCCTAGTCACAGTACTAAAGTTAAGCATCAGTGCTCATTTCCTTTACAAATCGTGTCATGAGTTTAAGTGGCCACTGTTGAATGTTGGACCAAAGCAAGCCTTGACAAGAGTGTTTTCTGGGGAACACAGACTGAACTTTGGTAGACAGTGGCCCCAGAACAATGGGTTCTGACGTGACTCAGTGAACCAGAAAGGGAGCAGAGCATCAGCTAGCACCTGCTGTATGCTATTCTAAACTTTTAGATGCATTTTCCTAGTCAGTCGTCATAACATAGCCTAGGTAACTATCCCCACTTTGCCGGATGAGGAAACCAGGGTTCAGAGATGAAGCTGCTCAGCTAGTAAGTGATGGAACCTGAGTCTACTTATTATATCACACTCCCTGGCATCTGGGGAATGCCGTCTCTCTATCTCTTTAGGACAAGTACATTCTTTGTCATGCTTTGTTCCTGTGCCACCGCCTCCAGGAAGCCATTGTTGATTTGCACATCATTCTTATATGTTTTTATTGTACTTTCTCTGCCTCTAACACAGCCTTTAGGACATTCTGCCTAATATTTTATTAACTGAATACCTGTCTGGCTGCCTGTGAGAAGAAGGACTGTCTCTTGAATGATCAAAGGCAGTTAATAAATTTTCATTGAAATTCTTAACCAGTAGATGGTGTTCAATATTTCAAATCCTATTTACAGAGATATGAGGGATACTATGGTCAAGGTAGTAGGTCCTGCAGTAAATTGACTTGTATGAGGTCTGACAATTAAGTTCACGAACACATCCTAGAAAAAGTTCTACATACCTCATTGCTGACTATCACTACAGTCCACTTCGAAGTGTCATGGTTGGGAACTGTCATGGTTGGAATTGTGCCCCCCCAAAAATGTGTGCAGCCACATGGCTGGGATATGGTTCCCAGTATCTTGGGACTGTCCTCCATTGTGTGGTTTTGCTAACCTGTATGTTAAAGGTTAGGGTGGGGCTGTAAATTCCTGCTGTAGGGGGAGTTTCCCTGGAGTATGGCTTGCCCCACCCTTAATGCTTTTAGCTTGCAAGGAATAAAAGGAAAAAGAAACAAAGGACAATTTGAGAACCTCGCTACCATCAAGCAAGCAGCACCGGGAGCAGAGCACGTCCTTCAGACCAGAGGTTCTTGCGTGAGGATGCTCCCTGGACAAAGACTGATGCAATACTGGACTTTCCTCCAGAGCCAACAAGGGGAAAGTCTTTCCCTGGAGCGGACACCCTGAATATGGACTTGCAACCTACCGGACTGTGTAAGAATAAATCTTTCTTTGTTAAAGCCATCCACTCTGTGGTATTTCTGTTAGAGCAGCCTAGCTGACTAAAACAGGAACCTGTGCATCAATGCCAGTGCCTAGTCCACCCTTCAAAGCAATTTTGGAACTCTTTTCCTGGAATGCTATCAGTGCTGTTATCATATTACCCTTTGTGTCCTGAATATTATCAAAATGTATTCCATTCAATGTTTCTTTTATCTTCAGGTAAAAAAAAAGTCATTGGGGGTCAAATTGGTGAATAGGGAGGGTGTTCCAGTAGTTTTTTTGTTTACTGTCTAAAAACTTCCTCACAAACAGTGCCATATGAGAGGTGCATTGTCATGATGGATGAACCATGAGTTCTTGGTGAAAAGTTGGGGCGATTTTCGTCTAAATTTTTCACTCAGCCTTGTCAGCACTTCCAAATAGTAAACTTGGTTAAGTGTCCAGTTTGGTATAAATTCATAATGAACAATCCTTCTGACATCAGAAAAGGTTAGCATCACTGCTTTGGCTCTTGATTTGGAGTGACGCAACTTTTTTGGTTGTGGAGAATTGGCGGACTGCCACCATGCACTTGGATGCTTTGTTTCAGGGAAGTATTGGTACACTCGTGTTTCATCACCAGTGATAACACGTCCAAAACATCATCTTGTCTCTCCAGAAGGTCTTGGAAAACTTTGACTCCTTTGCTTTTGTTCATCAGTGAGCTCCTTTGGGACCATTTTTGTACACACTTTTCTCATGCCAAGATTTTCAGTTAAGATTTTCATATTTCTCCAGTAGTGTTTACTCAGTCTGCTATGCTTCTTACAGTGAGCTGATTATCTTGTTGTACAACTCAATGAATTTTTGCACTGTTTTTGTCAGTTCTGCTCATTACTGGCTGCCCTGACCTCTCTTCATCAGTGACACTATCTTTCCCCTTAGAAAAATGTTTAATCCCTTTGTATACTGCCATTTTCTTTATGGCATTATTCCCATAAACTTGGAGTAACATGTCTCTGATTTCACTTCTGCTCTTGCCAAGTTTAACAAGAAATTTAATGTTTGTTCATTGCTCTAATGCAAACTCTGACATTCTTCCAATAGCACCCCAAAACACATAACAATGAGTGCCACTCAGCAAGATGCTGCCACATGTTGACATGAACACAACTGTGAGTGAGACACTGATATACCAAGGTTATGAAACCTTACCGAGTTGTTTGTGCAGTGCTGCTGGTGTCAGTGCTTGGTAGCAAGTTTGCAAACCTAACTGTCAAGAGAACTTGTATGACCTTAGGTGAGTTACGGAGTTTCTCAAAGTATCAGATCCCTGACACTCAACAAAATCATTGTTGTTAGCTGCTACTGAGTTGGACCCAATTCATGGCAAGCCCATGCAGAATGGAATCAGACCGTTAAGTAGGTATAATAATATTACTTCAAAAAGTTGTGAAAGTTCGGTAAGATAAAGCACATAGAGTGTTTAGAATAGTGCCTGTTACATAGAAAATGCTCAGTGAATATCAGCTCCTATTGTCTGAGAAGTTTGAAGATTTTCCCTCATTAACAAAAAATTATTGGGAGCCCTGGTAGTGCAGTGTTTAAGAGATTGACTGCTAACCGAAAGGTTGAAGGTTTGAATCCACAAGCTGTTCCCTGGAAACCCAATGAGGCAGTTCTACTCTGTCCTGTAGGGTTAATATGGGTTGACATTGACTTGATGGCAATGGGTTTTTGGTATTATGTGGCACTTGACATAAGATTATAGAAAGAGAAATGATTAAGGAGGCCTACGTGTTGGCAGCCACTGGATTCATTACATACCTGGAGCCAAGAGTCCATTGCTGAATTCCAGTCTTGCATATGGGTACGACTTTTGAAAGGAAGAAGTTTAAGTAACATTTATAATGGTATCTGAGAATGACTTTCCAAATAACTGTGTACCTACTGATAAAGGTGTCATATTTTTGAAATCTACCCTATTAATAGGTACCAGACCAAGGGAGAGAGATTGTGTCTTAACACAGTCCAGAAAGTTAATTTGGTAACCCCAGTGGCTGCTCTTTTCCTTGTTACAGATAACTAACTAACCAACCAACATATTTTTCTACCTAACTCTAATTGTGGCGTAGTGGTTAAATTCTGTGAGTGTTAACCAAAGGTCGGCAGTTTGAATGCACCAGGTGCTCTTTGGAAACTCCGTGGGGCCATCCTCTATGGTTGCTGTGAATCAGAACTGATTCAGTGGCAATGTGTTTGGTTTTTTTGAATATTATTTGACTGGGGGTAACTCCTTTATCATCTTTCTGAGACTGAGTCTTTTCGTACATAAATATGGATCAAAATACAAATAGCTGTCTCCTTCTCTAGGCCTCAGTTTTCATGTGTAACATGACCATGTGGCTACTTAGTCCCTGCCCTGGCTAAACTTCTATGGCTCTGCCTCCCTTCAGATGCTGTGATATCAGATCAATAATCCTGACTGAGAAGTTGTGGACGTCCTGACCCAGGGCTCTGCTGGACACCCACTGACAAAAACAGTTGACAAGCATGCCAGAAAGAACTCTCTCTTTCCCAGTGGGAGGAAAGCTGCCATACAGGGCTTTTCCCTGTCTGACTTCCCAGAGGGAAGAGGATGAGGGACCTGGCAATTGCTCTGTCTTTTCCCACTCTTGGCCACTTGGCCCTTGCTTGCATATTAACAACTCTGCCTATTGAGAGGAGGCCAGTGGCAGGAGGGCCTAGATACATAAATTTCTTCAAAAACCTGGCATCTGGGGGAACATGATGAGTATGTATAAAATGAAACTACAAGAATAGCCTGTTCTAAAGGCAGGAGCAGAGCAGAATGTCTTGTAGCCTAGACTCTTTCATTCTGGACAGCGTGGAAAGTCAACAGCCACAACCAGGCTATCCCAAGTTCAGTGGCAGTTGAAGTGTTGTTTTAAGTACAGATTCCTGAGCTATAGCCTGGAACGATCTCATTCAGTAGGTGAGCAGCAGGCCTGGGCATCTTATTATTATTTAAAAAAAATATTGGATGGTGCTTTAAGTGAGAGTTTACCATCCAAGTCACTTTACCATATCAAACCCCATACATCACTATGCAACACTAGGTACTGGGCCCACTCTGTGACAGCACACGCTTACTTTCCACCTTGTACTTCCTGTATCCATGCAGTCAGATCCTGTCGCCCTCTACCTTCTCATCTCGCCTCTAGAAAAGAGCTGCTCAAGTAGCCTCATGTATATATTTAAGTCAAGAAGCACATCCTTCACCAGCATCACTCTATGTCTTATAGTCCAGTCCAGTCGTTGTCTGAGGAGTTGACTTCTGTACTTTTAACCTGTGGGCTACCAGAGAGTCCGGGGACCATGTCCTCAGGTGACCCTGCAGTCTGTTTCAACATCAAGTGAGGTCTTTGAATAGATTTCCAGTTCTGCACACCCACTTTTCTCCCCCTGCATCAGGGACTCTGTGTTGTGTTCCCTGTGCGGGCAGTCATTGGTGGTATCAGGGGACCATCTAGTTCTTCTGGTCTCGTGCTGATGTTGTCTCTGGATCATACAGCACCTTCTGTCTCTTGGGCTCACATTTTCCTAGTGTCTGTGATGGCCTTCGTTCTTCTCTGCTCCAGGTGGATTGGGACCGATCAATGCTACTTAAATGGCTGCTTGCTAGTTTTTAAGACCCCAGATGCCACTCACCAAGTTGGTATGGTGAACATTTTCTTAAAAAAAAACCCTAAGTCGTCCTGGACATCTTCTTTTTAGCAGAGTCCCCAGGTGGTTCTTGTGCATATTAACACTGGGGAGCCCCCTTGGTTTAGGCAATAGGGAGATAGAAGAGGCCAGAGAAGTCATGGTGAAGCCCTTGAGGCCCACCCACACTTCAGCAGCATCCCACCTCTTCATAACTGAGCCCATGGGTAACTGATAACATCTGAGAGCCTCAGTTATCTCTAAAATAGAAATCATAATAACAACTTTGTTGGATTAACGTGGAGGTTAAACGGATGATTGCCCACAAAGTACTTAACGCAAAGACAGGTATGGAGTGAGTGCTGAATAACTGTTAGTTAACTGTTATTGACATTATCACTATTATGACTTTTAAAGGAGTATGGAGGCTATCAGACTAGTGTGTCAGGAGACAGTTTGCTTCGAAAGATTCCCTTCTGGGGGAGCCCCCTTTTGCCATCTAGTTGATTCCAACACATAGTGACACTATAGAACAGAGTAGCAATCTCCCACAGGGTTTCCAAGGAGTACCTGATGGATTTGAACTGCTAACTTTTTGGTTAGCAGCCATAGCACTAACCAGGGTTTTCATGAAGGGAGCCCAGTAAATCTTATTTTCGGGAAAGCAGCCCAACTCTTTGTAGAGCCCGGGGATTTTGAAGAGGGAGAGGGAGGTACAGGCAAACAGCTGGAGAACTTAGGGCCTCTGGTCGAGCAGAAGGAGCACTTGAATGGGAGTCAGGAGACTTGAGTCTAGGTTTGGCTTTGCATATACCTCAGGTAAGTCACTAGGCCACTCCTGACCTCTGTTTCGTTTTCCTCATTTATAGAGTAGGGTTTCCCTGAACAATGTCTAAAGACTTACCCACTAGATGATTTGCCCAGAGCCCTCTGGGTAATAACACTTTCAACAATTTTTATAGAGATGAGTCACAAAATTAGGCTAATGTCAATATTTGCTAAATCTGGGTGCTGAGTACATACAGGGCTGTTAGAATATGCCTTCATTTTTATGTTTAAAATATTTACTAACAAAAGTAGCAAAAGTAAGCTTTCATTTACAAGTGCCAGCTGATTGGCTTCTGTCCATCCCAGCTGGCCTGACCCTGATCAAGACAGGAAAGTAGGCAACATGGTCTTCAGTAGCTCTCCAGCTGTGCACCTGCTCCTCCCTTTTCCTTTGGAGATTGCCCCATGTCTCTAGTTCTTCAGCCTCCAAGGCCATTCTTCCTCAAAGACTCAGGTTTCCAAGACCCCGATCTCATAGTAGGATGAGTTTGAAGTATTAACAGCTAACAACGACATTCAATTTCAAGACCTGCTTCTACTTGTAACCCAAATGGCGTATGGGTCAAATATATGTCTGGATGTGGTGAGGCTGGTAAGGAAGACGTTTGATGAACAGGAAGCTCCACCCCTCAAATCCCACCGGGTACAAAGCTGCTCACTTGTTGCAGGTGACACATGAATCTTGGCTCCAGGCTGTGATGTTCTTCTGTTCCTGTGTAAAGCAACTGAGAATGACACCAACTAGTCTGCTATTTGTGTGCTTGTATGTTTTTAACCTGTCAGTTTGTTGGGTGAAGAAAAAACAAAACAGTGAGTTGCCTTTATATAAACAAAACAGCTAATTGACAGGGACTTTCATTGTTTAGTAACTATTGCATAACCTTGTTATCGTTGGGTGCTGTCCAGATTGTTCACTCTTGTAGCGACCCCATGTGATAGAGCAGAATTGCTCCGGAGGGTTTTCTTGGCTATAATCTTTATGGGAGCAGGTCTTTCTCCTGTGGAGCAGCTGGGTGGTTTCGAACTGCCAACCCTTTGTTTAGCACTCCTGTGGTTAACCATGGCACTACCAAGAATTCTTGCATAGCCTTAGACAGAGAGAACGTGTGCTCAAGTTGCCTTTAACGTCACACAGTCTAACAAATACAAATTTAAACTGGGATTTTCCGTTTGTTTCCTTCATCGTTCTCCTGATGAGTTCCTTGATTTCCTGAGAGTCCCAGCTTTCTCCTAAGGAGACACCCTTTCTTACCACTCTCTTGGTTTTCAGCATGTCCATGTGTCACCCTTATTGTCATTTAACTAGTTTTCTTTATATCAGATCACTTACAAATTGATCTTTAAAAAGAATTTTAAATTATTCCCAGAAATGGAAAGCCAGTATTACTTGTCCTAAGTAGCAGATTACCATAAAAATAAATATGGTGAAAGTAAAGCAATGTTCCTAAATTCTGGTTGACTCCTCTATAAGAATCTGAGAGAAAAGACTGCCTTTTCTCTGTTAAAAAAGAAAAGAAGGAGGTAGAAAGTGTTAAATTAAAAAAATTAATGAAAAACCATAGATTTCCCAGCTCCTTTGATTTAATCTGAACAATAGAAAGAGAACTGAAAAGCTCATAAATTCCTCTTTAAGTGATTCACTGTTATATAATCTCTCATGTCACAGATAGTTGTACCCCGTCCTTTGGAGCTGCAGACTCTTTTGATGATCTTCTAATCAGACTACCTGGCTCTGTTCTGGCATGAGCCTGAATGACCAAGTGATATTCTGCCTTTTTACCTTTGTGTGTCTTACATTCTCTCCTAGGGTCTTCGTCAAGTCTCTTGGGCTTTTGTCCCTTCCTTCATCTGCCACTCCTTCAAGCTTGCCCTGAGGCAAATTTTGTCCAGTAAGTGCTTTTCCTCCAAAAACTTGCGAGAGAGGTAGAACAACGTGCATGTTATTTAACCCCTTAGAGCCTTCAGTTCCTCATCTGCAAATCAGGAAGTATAATAACACTGGCCTGCAGATGGTTGCCAGGACTCGCAGATCCCACGTAGGGAAAGTGCCTTGCACAATGGCCTTAGTAAGTGTTCAATAAGCAGCTGCAACTGTTGTTAGCCATTAAGTCATTAAATTTGACCCCAGCGCCAGCTCCTTTCAAACACTCAGCTATTAGGCCACCCCTTAGTTCCTGCTGCTCACATTCATCAGCTCTTAAAATGCCGGGAAGCGAAGGCTGATTGTCTGGAATGCCATTTGTGTTTGCTTGGTCCATCTCAAATTGGAATTAGCTAGCAAAGTCAAGTAGCTCTGAAAGGGAGTGTGATTTGAGGCGAGAAATCCATGGCTTCATGAAGAGATCGTTGTTTTCCTCCCTTAGTGGAGATGGGCAGGGGATTTGACTCTCTCCCTTCAAGGGCCTTTGGAGTGGCCATGTTCTTCTGGATATGAGGCAGTGCATTCACAGTGTAAATTCAGTTTCTTTGTTTGAGCCCCCTTTTGCAGGACACATTAGAAAGTCAGACTTAACCTTATAGAAGGATGCTGAGCAAAGAGTCATACAGTAAACAGAGTTAAATGTTTTTTTTAAATTAATTTATCAATTTAACACAGCATAATGGTGTAGAGTTACCAGGGTCAACAGCCAGCAGTTACATTTCTCAGTTGTTTAATCGGTGACATGCATTAACAGGTAGCAAAACTCTTTTCTGATTAATCATATTGCTGTTTTTTTTTTTTTTTTCCCAGTGTGCTGTAAGCTTTTTAATTTAATTACTTTGGACAGTAGCCCATTTTGGTGATGAGAAAGCTACTGGACCTGTAATTTTATTGTGACATCATGTAATCATTAACGCAAGTGGCTAATGCTCTCCTGTATTTTGACTCCTTTCCTGAGATGAAAGAAGTGCTTATAGGGTAAGGGAATAAAGTGAGATGAACCCCAGAATCAATGAAAGGACTCTCTAGTACTAGCTGAGCTTGAGAACATTTTTTCTTTTGGATAATTTGGAGAATTTTCTCTAGATTGCCTGAGATAACACAAACCTGATAGTAATTTCAGTGAGTACTCATCTTTTGAAAAACAATAAAAGGCAAGTATGTACTTTTTTCCAAAGGAGGAAATAAGTAGGACTCTTCTAGATGAGGATTTCTTGATCTTGGCAATATTGGCATTTGGGGTAAGATAATTCCTTGTTTGGGCCATTGTCATGTGCATTGTAGAATATTTAGTCTCTACCCAGTAGATGCCAGTACCACCACTCCTGAGTTGTAACAACCAAAAAGGTTTTCAGACAAATGTTTCCTGGGAGAATAAATTCCTCCCAGATGAGAGCCAACTGTTCCAGATATACAGTCCTAAATCTCAAGTAACATATTATGGCCCTCTGCCTGTCTTTTTCCATAGCATTATTTAAGACACAATTAAGCATTTAACTTTTCCAGGAGGCCCTTTCTCACTCTCACTGCTCTTTCATTCATTCTTTCTGCCTCAAGATCTTTGGTCTACATTGTCTCTTCTTCCTTCTCCTCCTCTTTTTCATCCTTCTCCTGTTCACAGAATGCTGTACTTGCTTAACAGAAGATTGTCAATTAACCAGGAAATTCTTTCTCCCTTAGGTTTGTGACACCTCAGAAGTAATCTAGAAAATTTCTCCAAATTATCCAAAATAAAATGAAAATTATTTAATTAAAATAGAAATCTAAATGATAGTAATTTAAATGGAGTTAGAGGTGGCAAGAAGTGATATAATTCCGAAATTAAAAATAGCTCACATCTGTGGCATCTAGGGTGTTAAAAGTTAGAGATGGACATCTAAGAAGCATCAGTTAGTCTCAACCTGTCTGGAGCAAAAAGGAATGAAGAACATCAAAGATATAAGGAAAATATAAGCCCAAGAGACAGAAAAGGCCACGTAAACTGGAGACTACATCAACATGAGATTAGAAGAGCTAGGTGGTGCCTGGCTGCTACCAATGACTCCCCTTACTGGGAAATCAACAAAATCCCTGATGAGCAGGAGAAATGTGGGGTGTGGAATCAAACTCTGATAAGACGAGACTTGATAGTCTGACAAACTGGAGGGTTCCCCAGAAACATGACCCCTGGACTCTCTGTTAGCCCAGAACTGAAACCATTCCAGAAGCCAACTCCTCAAAGATTGAACTGGTATATAAGACATAAAATGATACTGATAGGAATGTGTTTCTTGGCTTCAGGAGATACAGGAGACTATCTGGGTAGCTCCTGTCCAGAAGTGAGATAAGAGCACAGAAGGGGACAGAAGCTGGTTGAATGAACATGGAAGATACAGGGTGGAGGGAAGGAGTATTCTGTCACAGTGCGGGGAGAGAAGCTAGGGTTACATAACAAAGTGTGTAAGTTTTTGTATGGGAAACTGAAATTGTAAACTTTCACTTAAAGCACAATAAAAAAGAAATAGTTTACATCTGTTGAATACTTATGAGGTGCTTACATACTCTATGTTATTTAATTCACACATCATCCCCATTTTAAAATGAGGAAATAGAGGTTTAGTAAAATGAAGTAATTTGTTCAGGTCCCCTGAGCTGAGCTAGTACTGTGAAGATTTGAATGCAGGCAACTTGCCCCTGGAGAGAACACTTCTATCTGCTGTCCTAGAGCTGCAGTTCTAAAGGGGTGATTGCTGTTGCTGGTGCCTGTAATGTCACTTCCAACTCACCGGGACCCTGTGTACAACAAAACGAAACGCTGCCTGGGCCTGTGCCATCCTCACAGTTGTTGCTTTCTTTTAGCCCGTTGTTGCAGCTGTTGTGCCAATCCATCGTGCTGAGGGTTTTCCTTTTTTTTACTGACCCTCTACTTTACCACACATGACATCCTTCTCCAGGGACTGGTCCCTCTTGATATCCAAAAGTATGTGAGATGAAGTCTTGCCATTATTGCATCCAAGGAGCATTCTGGCTGTACTGATTCCCAGGCATGTTTGTTCGTTCTCTGGCAGTCCGTGGTATTTTGATATTCTTTGCCAGTACCATAATTCAAAGACATAAGTTCTTCAGTCTCCCCTTATTCACTGTCCAGCTTTGGCATGTATACGAGGCAACTGAAAATACCATGGGTTGGGCCAGGCATGTTCTACTCATAAAAGTAACATCTTTGCTTGTTAACACTCATATATCATTTGATTTCTTGACTGCTACTGCTTCCATCATAGCGACCCTAGCGGTCAGAGTAGAACTGTCCCATAGAGTTTCTAAGGAGTGCCTGACAGATCTGAACTGATGACCTTTTGGTTAGCAGCTGTAGCACTTAACCACTACACTACCAGGGTTACTATGAGTTGGACCTGATGCGACAGCAGTGAGTTTAGTTTTTACTGTCACTGTGGGCATTGATTGTGGATCCAAGTAAAATGAAATCCTTGACAATTTCATATTTTGTCCGTCTGTAGTGATGTTGCTTATTGGTCCATTTGTAAGGATTTTTATTTTCTTTATTTGGAGGCATAATCCCTACTGAAGTCTGTAGTCTTTAGTCTTCATCAGTCAGTGTTTCAGATTCTCTTTAAGTAAACAAAGGTGGTGTCATCTGCATAACGCAGGTTGTTAATGAGTCTTCTCCAATCCTGGTGCCCTGTTTTTCATAGTTCAGCTTTTTGAATAATTTGCTCAGCAAAGAGTTGAATAAGTATGGTGAATGGATACAACTCTGACACATACCTTTCCTGATTTTAAACCATGCGGTATCCCTTTGTTATGTTTGAATGACTGCCTCTTGGTTCCTCATGAACACAATTAAATGGGATTCTCATTCTTCTCAGTGTTATCCACAATTTGTTAAAATCCACACTGTTTAATGCCTTTGTGTAGTGAATAAAATACAGGTAAACATCTTTTCTAGTATTCTCAACTTTCAACTAGGATCCATCTGGCATCAGCAGTGATATCCCTGGCTTCATATCCTCTTCTGAATCTGGCTTGAATTCCTGGTAGTCCCCTGTCAATGTACTGTTCCACCTTTTTCTGAATTACATTTAGCATACTTTTACTTGCAGGCCATGTTAATGATATTGTTTGGTAGTTTCAGCATTCCACTGGATCACCTTTCTTTGGAATGAATATGAATCCCTTCCAGTCAGCTGGCTAAGCAGCTTTCTTCCAGATTTCTTGGTGGTGCATCCAGAGGGGCAAAGGATCACTGACTGAGGCCAGACACCAACAGAAGGCTGACTTTTCAGGAGTTGTAAGAACAGCTTAGCTGAACTCTAGAGGCCACAGCTTTCAGTGTCTGTGTGTATGCAAATCTTCAAGTGGATGTGGCCCCATTTTTTAATTTCCATCTGTCTTAGTGAAACTGCCTCTGCTTAGCGGTGTGGAGTATTGCTTTCCCAGTTTAGAAAGTTAATTTATAAAGGCAGCTGAAGTGAAGAATATGGTTAAGAGAGTACTTCAGCCAGCAGGTGTGGGTGCAGTAGGGTGGAGGAGGAGAATGTAGGGCTTGAGAATTGAGAAATAAGTTGACTCTTGAAAAATGTAGAAGAAAAAAATGTACAGACATAGATCCAAAGCCTTGGCAGTACCTATCCCGTATGTGCCCTAAAAGCTGTTTTTTTTTGTTTGTTTTTGTTGTTCATTTTGCATTTCTCATGTAAAAGTACAAACAAGTAGTTACAGTCCCCAATTTCTTGGTGCAAAACTGTATGCAAACATTGAAAAGATCTCTCCATGCTCGTGTTACAAAAGCAAACATGTTTACTGGAGAAGAATTAAAAACAAGAAGAAAAGACCAAAGATACAACCTGTAGTCCCCCCACTTCCACCACTGGCATATTGTGAAGCATATCTTGCAGGTCACAAAGGAAGTCTTCAAGCAAAATGTAATTAGACAATTGAACAAGATGGGAAGGAGAGAGGAGAGGCAACAACGAAGGTCACAGTTGACAAAATAAACCTTGCATGAGCTGCATGCTGACTGTTTTGGTAACCCTTATACATACTGCAAGCAACAGAATGTCATTTCCTGAAGACAATGCCCCTCATCCTTTCACCACTGACCACAGCAATCATTTCTACCTTGCTCCTCCAAACCCCGCTAAGTCTGGAGCAGGTCTTTGAGAGCCTTGCTTCTCCGCCAGGGCAGCCAGTCACCCATGCATGCCTGAGTATGCTTTCCAGACAGTCTGATGTGGGCAGTGCTCCAAGAGCTCTGAGCTGAAGGGCCCTCAGACTCTGGGTTCTCTCTGGAAACCAGTAGTCCTGGGCCTTCTGGAGGGCCTGCACAAAGGTGAATTCAAACAATGACAGGGAAAACTTTTGTTTAGGTTGAAATCTGTTGTTAGTCTGTTTTCATCTCTCTTGCTGTCTATGCGAGCTAATCTCATGTATGTCAGTGTGAGTGCTCATGGTGAGTGGTTTAGGTATTTTTTCCCATTGAAGGAGGGGGATGTTTCTCTCCTAAAATAATTATTTGCTTTGTTTCTAATAAGAAATCCATCAACAGTACAAAAGAGCATATAGAGTGAAAAATAAGTCTCCCTCCAACCTCTACTTTTCTAGTTCTGTCTCAGAGAAAGCCACTAGTAAGGATGTCTTGTCTATCCTTCTAGACACATTCTTTGCATATAGAAACCTGTCCCTTCAATATGTTCTCTGTGGCCAGAGTCAATTTTTTTTAATGAATCTCTGAGTCAATCATTACTGTGTGAAGCTTTCTGGTACACTGAGGACCAAGAGTCAAAGCTCTGTCTAGCAGAGCCTCTAGCACCCCGCCAAGCTCTCCAGTTTCCTTTTTGAGCCGTCTTCTTTTCTTGACACTGTGCACCAGTCCCACTGACTTTCCTTCACTCCCACCTCAGAGCTTTTTGTACACAGTGGCTCCTCTGCCTGGATGCTCTCTCCTCTGCCTTTGCCTAGCAAAGCCTTTTCGAGTTTGTATTTGCACATCACTTCCTCAGTGACTTCGTCTCTAAGTTAAGTCCTTCACTGCCCTCTGAGCACAGCCAGATCACTTCCTTCAGAACACTTTTCATAATTTGTGGTCGTATATTATGTGATTATGTGTTTGATGTCTGTCTTCCAACTACACTCTGAGATCCCTGTGGGTAGAGACTCAGGCATCCCACACATAGTAATGGTATACAATGTGTTGGCATGGAAAACCAAAAACCAAACCTACTGCTGTCAACTGGATATGGACAGCTTGATAAATATTTACTGATAGAATAAATGTAATATCAACTGAGTATTTAGAGCCCTGGTGGCACAGTGGTTAAGAGCTGTGGCTGCCAACCAAAAAATCAGAAGTTTGAATCCACTAGCCACTCCTTGGAAACTCTATGGAGCAGTACTATTGTGTCCTTTAAGGTCACTTTGAGTTGGAATAGACTTGGTGGAAATGGATTTAGATTTGGGTTATTTAACTGAGTATTTGATTTGTTGGAAGCAATTAATTGCCTCTTTCTCCTCAATTTGTTGGAAGCAATTAATTGTTTCTTTCTCCCCTTTTAACTTAAATTATGCAAAATTTGAAGTGTACCTAGAAGTAGTAAGAGTGATACAACAATCACACCATACAGATCACTCAGATTCAGTGGTTGTCAAGATTTTGCCGTATTGCATGATTTTCTCTTCAAGGTACAGAAATAAAATTATAGCTATCATTAATTATTTCCACGTATCTGTCATTTTATAGTACTTTGGGAGCTTATGTGTTGCTGAGATTCTGTAACCCATGTCACCGGTATTCAAATTACAGCAAGGTCACTCAGGGTGGACAGGTTTCAGCAGAGCTTCTGGACTAAGACAGACTAGGAAGAAGGATCTGGTAGTCTACTTCTAAAAAAAATTAGCCGTTAAAAAGCTTATGAATAGCAGCAGAATATTTTCTGATTAAGTGCTGGAAGATGAGGTCTTCAGTTTGGAAGACACTCAAAAGATGACTGGGGAGGAGCTGTTTCCTCAAAGTAGAGTCAACCTTAATGATATGGATCAGAGCCAAGCTTTTAGGACCTTCATTTGATAATGAGGTATGTCTCAAGATGAAATAGCTGCAAACGTCCACCAATAATCAGAAAATGGAACATATGAGATATGAATCTAAGAACATTAGAAATCATCAAAAATGAAGTGGAATGGATAAACATTGATATCCTAGGTATTAGTGAGCTGAAATGGACTGATATTGGCCATTTTGAATCAGATAGTCGTATGGTTTACTATGCTGAGAATGACAAATCGTCATTCATCGTCAAAAAGATCATTTCAAGATCTATTCTGAAGTACAATACTGTCATGATAGGATAATATTCATATGCCTACAAGAAAGAGCAGTTAATTAGACTGTTATTTAAATTAACACACCAACCACTAAGGCCAAAGATGATGAAACTGAGGATTTTACTGATTTCTAAAGTCTGGAACTGATCGAGTAAGCAATCGTGATGCACTGACATTTACTGGTGACTACAGTACAAAAGCTGGAAACAAAAATGAAAGATTGGCAGTTGGAAAATATGGCCTCAGTGATAGAAACAATGCTGGAGATTGCATGATACAACTCGCAAGACCAATGATTTTTTTCATTGCAGGTACCTTTTTTCAACAATGTGAATGGCAGCTATACACGTGGACCTCACCAGATGGAATATGCAAGGATAAATTTACTCCATCTGTGGAAGAAGATAATGGAAAAGCACAATATCATTAGCCGGAACAAGGCCAGGTGTTAACTGTGAAACAGACCATCAATTGCTCATATGCAAGTTGAAATTGAAAAAAATGATAAGTCCAGGAACACCAAAGTATGACCTCAAGTATATCTTACCTGAATTTTGAGCACGTCTCAGGAATAGATTTAATGCACTCAACACTAGTGACCTCTAAGACCAGATGAGCTGTAGAATGACATCAAGGACATCAGACACGAAGAAAGAAGAGGTCATTAAGAAGTCAGGATAAGAAGGATGTCAGAAGAGACTCTGAAACACTCTTGAATGTACAATAGTTAAAATGAAAGAAATAATGAAGCTATAGAGCTGAGGAGATTTCAAAGAGTAGCCTAAGAAGACAAAGCAAAATATTACAATGAAGTATGCAAAGATCTGCAGATAGAAAACCAAAAGGGAAGAATGTGCTTGGCATTTCTCAAGCTGAAAAAACTGAAGAAAAAAATTCAAGCCTCGAATTACAGTAGTGAAGGATTCTATGGGGATTATACCTCAACATAAAGAAAACAAAAGCCCTCATTAGTGGACCAGTAAGCAACATCATGATAATCAGAGAAAAGACTGAAGTTGTTGAGTTTCATTTTACTTCTTTCCATAATAAACACTCTTTGGAAGTAGCAGTCAGGAAATCAAATGACATACTACATTGGGCAAATCTGCTGCAAAAACCTCTTTAGAGTGTTGCAGGTCAGAGATATCACATGGAAGACTAAAGGCGGCTTACCCAAGCCACAATGTTTTTCCATCAGCTTTAACAGAAATTCAGTGCCCTGTAAGCAATGTCTCTCCTTTCCCTCCTTCCCCTCACCTCCAGTAACTACTAATAGACCTTGATCCCTATGCTTTTGCCTATTCTAGATAATTAATATAAATAGGATCGTACAATATTTATCTCTGTGTCAGTTTTTCATTCAGCATAATGTTCACAAGGTTAATCCATATTGTATCCTTAAGATTTTGATGACAGTAAGAATGTAAATATTGTTTTGACATAGGAAAAATGCACAGTAGTTAAAAGCATAAGCTTTTGTTGTGCTTTAAGTGATAGCTTACAATTCAAGTCAGTTTCTCCTACTAAAACTTCTGTAGCCATTGTTGTGTGACTCTGGTTGCTCTCCCTACAATGTGGCAGCACACTCCTCCTCTCCATCCCATATTTCCTGTACCCATTCAACCAGTTCCTGTCTCTGTCCTCCCTCTCCTCTCACCTCTGGGCAGGAGATGACTATTCAGTCTCAGGTATCTACCTAAGCGAAGAAGTGCACCCTTCACCAGTATCATTTTATGTCTGGTAGTCCAGTCTAACTCTTGAAGAGTTGACTTTGGGAATGGTTTTAGTTCTAGGCTAACAGAGAGTCCAGGGGTCATGTCTTTCAGGGTCCCTCTAGTTATAGTCAAACCATGAAGTCTAGTGTTTTTACTTGAATTTGAGTTCTGAACCCCACTTTTCTCTAATGTGTCCCTGTCAGAGTTGTTTTGCTGCTTATGGGGTAACATCTAGTTCCGAAGCACGTGCTTTCTAGGACTTACACTGTGACTTCTTGTCAATATGCAGTGGGAAAGAATGGGAAGAATTGTTAACAATTTTTTGGTGGTTTCTTACACTTGATTTCTAAAGTTATGTTGATCGCCTTCTCAGTGCGATGAAGTAAATAACTGCACAGGTCTGTACAAATAAACTCAAAAGTTTTCCATTTGGACCACATTCAGCCTGCTTTTATTACTGTGTTGGGCACTGTAATGAGCATTTTACATACGTTGTATTATTTAATTCTCATAATATTCCTATAAAGTATTATTATCTCATTTTTATAGATAGGAACACCGATAGTTGGATTACCAAAGGTTAGAAGACTAGAAAGTGGTGAAACTGGGGCTTGAACTCTGGTCTGTTTGACTCCAAAATCTGTGCTGGTAACCACCACTTTATGAAACCTCATTTTGGGAAGAGGAATTTATCCAGTCAGCTTTGAGGTCTCTGTGCTAGCTGGGATAGTCTCCTACATTTCAGATGTCCACTAAAATGCTTCCAGTTTCCTGCAAGTTGGAGTCCTTCTTAGATTTGTCTTTTTCAACAGCAACCAGGAATCCTTCTTGGGAAGTGCAGCTAACTGGACACTCTTTCTTCATTAGGATAACCACAATTCACATTTGTGTCACAAGCCCCAAACCAACCACAGACTTTTATCTGTGTCAGCAGCATTGCTCAACAGAAACAGTGGCACAGGATATAAAAATCACATAAGCATTTTCCTCTTTGACCATCTCCTCACAGCTGGTGCGTAAGAGGGCAGATGTGGAAGATTAAAACAGGGTTAAGGCAAGACGAAGGAGTAGTGGCGGTGCAGTGGTTAGGTGCTGGGCTGCTAACTGGAAAGGTTAGCAATTCAAACCCTCCAGTCACTCTGCAGGAGAAACATGTGGCAGTCTGCTTCTGTAATGACCCACAGCCTTGCAAACTCCACGGGGGCAGCTCTATGACGAGCTAGAATCAATGGCAACTTGTTTCAAGGCAAGAAAATTGAATGTAATCAGATTTTGTGGGGGTTTCAGAAAGACTTCAGTTCAACAGAATGAAGAATGGAGTTCTGTGGGAAGTTGGGACAGGAGGTTGTGGTACTGAGAGACGGTTTTCATGGCCCTAAGATAACGAGTGTGATCAGGAGTTAACTGTAATTATTTTTTGCTTCGGGTTTGAGATAATTGGTTTGCAGTTCTTGGCTAGAATGATATTTTATTTCACCTTTTAGTCTAGGAAGGTCCATAGTTTCTGTAAGACAAACTCAACTGACCTCGCGGTAATAACAGCTCACATTGGTTTTGTACTTACTCTTTGCTGTTCTAATTGAAGATCTTCTTTCGTTGCATCTTCACAACTACTGCAGTCTAGCACCATTTGACATTTGTAAGTTCCATATCTTGCCCAAGGTCATACAGCTAATAAGTGGCAGAACCTGGCTCCAGGTTGGGTTCTTAACAACTATTTGATATGCCCTCTAAATTATTACTATTATTTTAAAAAAATATTTTTTGTTGCTATTGAAAATTACACAGCAGAACATATACCAATTCAATTTCTACATGTACAGTTCAGTAATACTATGTTCTTCAAGCTGTACAATCATTCTCACCCTCCTTTTGTGAATTTTTCCTCTATTAACATAAACTCACTGCCCCTAAATTTCCTATCTAGTTTTTCTACGATTACCCTCTAAATTTCTGCAGGGATTTAAGGTGATTTAAGGGGATAAAAATCCCCTTCTGTTGAATTGACTCTGACACACACAGAGTCTATAAACAGTAGAACTGCCTGATAAGAGTTTCCAAGGAGCACCTGGCAGATTTGAACTGCTGATCTTTTGATCAGCAGCTGTCGTGCTTAACCACTGTGCCACCAGGGTTTCCATATTGCATATAGAGCTTGTTAACTCAGAGAAAAAGCCTGTTACCACTGAGTCGATTCTGACTCAAAGAGACTCTCCCTATAGGTTGTTTGGCAGTGAATACTACTTGTTCACTTTGGTTTACAGGAGAGAGGAACACTCCTGGCTTCTGCTCTGCCTATAGAGACTAAGCATTTTGTCCTGCTTCTGCAGGGGTCGGGCTTTGGTGGTCCCAATGTGCCAGAGTATGTAAATCTTAACTTTGGGATTCAGTGTGAAGAGGCCCATTTACTCCATGTAAGTGACAGTTTACAAATCAGGTTAATAAAATGGATACTTTGGCTCATGTCTGATTATTCCTGTGCCTTCTGTCTCAGCTGATCTAAAACTCAGATGGAAAAGAGAGGTATTATGATCTGGCTCCATGGGAGAAAATCCTGGTGACTTGCCTCCATAAAAATGACAGCCAAAGAAACCTTATGGGGCAGTCCTGTCACAAGGGGTAGCTAGCTATGAGTTGGAATTGACTTGATGATACCCCCAAACAACTACACCCCCGCCATCTCTTGCAGAGTTACTAATGGAAACAAAGAAATACGGATGAAAAAGAAGACATGACAAGGTGGGTCACTACATGAACTGAAGGGCCTTGATCTAATGTCCAGTGAATCCCCTTGCCTTCCAGGTAACTAGTTCAATTAGGCTAAAGCTTTAAAGGGAGCATAGCAGGTGCTTTACTTATATGATTTTATTTAGCTCTTATAACAATCAAGAGAGGTAGGATTTATTATTCCCAAAGAATGTGACAAAACCGATGTGAAATTGTACACTACAGATTAGTAAGGAAACATGAGTAAGCCCATGTGTACTTTGCTTACTAGTTAATGTGTCACTGTGATCCACAGGCCAGGGTGTGCTAGGCAGCTCTGAGAACTAAAGGGAACTGACCAAGGTTATAGAGCTGATTAGTGGAAAAGCTAGGATTTGAACCTGACCAATAACATTGGTTAGGCATCCTTTGGAGAGGAGAGTGGGAGCAAATAAAATAATGATAATATTAAACATGTATTTAGCCATGACTTTATACCAGTGTAAAGAACTCAGTGCTTCCTGATATCATTTAATGATTGAATCCCCCTTATAAAGTGGATATTGTTATTCTTATTATATACACTAAGAGGCTGAAGCTGAACAATGTTAAATAATTTTTCAAGGGCTACATAGAAAATATCAGAGTCCCAACTGTAGCCCTAACCCTCTTCATGGCAAACCCTTAACCCTTGAGCTGTATTGTCCTTATTTTCATGGAACTTATAAAAATATGGGAGACAAACCTCAGATGTAATATCAGAGCACCTGGAAACCACATGGAGGTGCTGAAGGGTGGGGAGGGAGCCAGAGGAAGAGGTTTGGGGTAAAAATGGAGGTAGAGCAGAATAGAGAGATCGTCATTGGGTAGGTTCACCCAAGCTTATGTTTTTGGCCCGGTTTCAGCTGACATGTGATTTCTGACTATGAAGAAACACAAAACAGCAAGTTGGAGAATCAGGAATAAATTTTTTATTGTGATTGAGTGAAAGTGTACAATCCGGTTTAAATTCACCTGCCCACCTGTGTGCAGCTCCTACTGCTCTCCTTGCTTGGTGACAGCACACTCCCCCTTTTTGTTCTATACAAGTCATATCCTCTTAACAATCTCTGGTCCGCTCTTCTCCACTCTCTCCACTCCCCTCTAGTAAGAGCTAGTTGGAAGACATAAGAACCAGAAAGTGCACATACAATATGATCACTCTGTGTCACTGAGTCCAATCCATTCCTGTCTGAGGAGTTGACCTCAGTAATGCTTTATGATCAGGGGCAGCATCCAGTCTAGGGGCCACAGACCTTCAGACCACTGATTGTGGTCTTTTAGTGGAGTTCTCAGGGTGCACCCCTTCTTATTGTCATATTGGCACTGGGGCTCATTTGTGTGAGTTCCATCACAGCTGTTGAGTCAATTCAGAATCACAGTGACCCTATAAGACTGACAGCTACCCTATAGGGTTTCCAAGGAGTAGCTGGTGAAATCAAACTGCTGATCTTTTGGTTAGCACATGAACTCTTAACTATTGTACCACCAGGGCGCCATATATGATATCTGCCCCCAAACCAAACCCATTGCTGTTGAGTTGATTCCGACTCATGGCAACCCTATACAACAGAGTAGAACTGCCCCATAGAGTTTCCAAGGAACGTCTGGTGGATTTGAACTGCCAGCCTTTTAGTTAGCAGCTATAGTACTTAACCACTACACCACCGGGGTTTCCATACATGATATAGTTAGTTGTAAAAACAAAACAAAGCAACAGCAGCATGACAACACCCTCTGAAACTGAGGAACTGTCCAGGTGAAGAGATGGGCCCTGTGCTGGTCTTACAGATTTTGTTTGGGTGATCAGTGCATTCAAGACTTAGAAGACCATGGGTCTTGACATTGCTTTCTGCTAATTAGCCCATGGCCACCAGGATGTCATTTAATTTTTCTGGATCCTAATATCCAAATTGGAAATCCCGGTGATGTAGTGGTTAAGTGCTATGTCTACTAACCAAAAGGTCAACAGTTCCAGTCTGCCAGTTGCTCCTTGGAAAATCTATGGGGCAGTTTTACTCTGATCTATAGGGTCACTGTGAGTTGGAATTGACTCAGCAGCAGTGAGTTTGGTTTTAATATCCTAATCTCTAAAATTGCAAAGTAGAGCATGTATCCTTGAAAGTTCTATCTAGACGTAATGATTTACTCTCCTCTTGGACAGTGAGGAGTATTAACTTGCACCAGAATTTGGCGTGTAAGTGACCGTCAATGTCTGTTGAATTGAGCTAATTAAAGGCAATGATACTACATAACTGAAAAACAAAACAAAACAAAAATACTCCAGCTTAAACTTTGGCGTTAACAGATAGCAAGCTTTAAAAGACTTACTCACCAAGCTAAACAGTCCATCTCAAAGAAAAAAATCTGGTTTTAAAAGCTTTGCATCAAACCATTTCCTCACAGGTAGGCATGTTTTATTTGTGATCTTGTTCGCTATGTTCTTTACCTCATCTGTCTGTTTATGAGTCACTAAACTTGCCATTTTCCTGCTGAGGAAAACTTTCTCTACATTCTCCCCTACAAATCACTCTGCTTCCTAAATTCTGAAATCTATTTAAAACAGAATCACTCTATGAATCCCTTACATTCTTAATTTTTCTTACAGAGCCTTCTGAATTCCTAGTTTTTAACCACAGATGAGTTGGCTAAATTTTTATTCTACATTTTTCATTACGTAAGTGGATGAGGAGTCTCTCTTGCTTCCTCTGTAGCTGAACAAATGTATGTGTGTGTTATTGTGTTGATTGGAACCACCTAATTGAGAGAGCAACACCTAGTGTTAGCATGACTTAATTACAGGCTTAAATTGGATGGTGAATTAACTTCTTGAAAGTTAATCTTTAAAATTAAGGGTGCACAGTGATAAAAATAACAATTCAAAGAGTGAAGATTCTTCTATATATTTGATTTAAACAGATAGATTCAGTACTATATAGATAAAACAGCCATGTTTTTGATGGAACTTTTCATTTTTATTCACATAGCTTAGCATACCATCTGCGCAGTGCTTGAATCTCTGTGTTCAAAATTCCCACTTGGAAAAGATCACTTCTCTACCTAGGCTTCTCAGAATGAGTCAGAACTCTGGACTCCAGTTTACCTAGTTGTTTGCAGATTTCGAGCTCTAATCCCCCCTTCTTTTTTTCACTAACAGAGCTCCACTTAGGGAAGCAGAGACCTCATTTAAGAACACACACCTCTCTAGACTCACCTGAAGCTGAAGTTGCCACAATCTAGGTCTGGCCGAAGAGATATAAGTAGACATTTTCTATGTGGGACTTCCAGGAAAGCTATTGTTTTCCTGATTCAATGGAATGATCCAGCTGGAACATAATTTTGTGCTTTTGCTCTTCCCCTTCTTTCTACCTTGAGTGCAGATGCCATGCTGAAGGAGGAGCAGCTCAACTTTCAATTCTGAAGAAGAAAACCAGGCAGAGTGGCAGATAAAGAGCTAGAAGGAGCCTGGAAGCTTGCTGACTTCCTCAAGCAGCTGCTTCAGCCCTACCTCAAGATTTCTCACTAAGAGAGAAGGAAAACTCGTTTTCAGTTAAGCCACTGGAGTAAGTTAATTGCAGCTAAGTGCAATCCTGATACAAATATAGAGCAAAATAAAGAAAATTTTAAACTTTAGGAAAAATTGACCATATCTTAAAGCCTTTGGCAATCAAATGTGTAAGGCCATAAATATATATTATTGGGCTTTGGTCTGTTCAAATTTCATCATAGATTACTTGAATCATTTTCTCCCTTGCTTCAAATCATTTATTTTTCCTTCTGTCCATGCTCCCTCCCTTCCTTCTTTCTCTCATTTCTTCTTCTTCTCAATAAATATTTGATTAGAAGCTCCTGTAATCCCTATGTGACAAATATGAAATGATGAGGAAAGAGGTATGACTTATGTCCTTAAATAATTCCATAAACATACAGTTATATGAGGTCTGACAAGTAAGTTCACAAACTCATCCTAGAAAAGTACTACATACCTCATTGCTGAATATCACTATGGTCACCTTTGAAATGCTCCCTTAAGATGGTGTTCATGGATGCCAGTGCCTAGTCCTCCCGTCAAAGCAATTTTGGAACTCTTTCCGGAATAGCCATCAGAATTGTCATATTACCCTTGATGTCCTGAATGTCATCAAAATACCTTTTAATATGTCCTTTATCTTTGTGTAAAGAAAAAATTCATTGGGGACTAGATCAGGTGAGTAGGGAGGATATTCCAATACAGTTGTTCACTGGCTAAAAACTCCCTCATAGATAGTGCTGTGTGATGCAAGACCCATGAGTTGTTGGTGAAAAGTTCAGGTTGTTTTTGTTTGATTTTTCAGCACGTCCAAACAGTAAACTTGGTTAACTGTTTGTCCAGTTAGTACACGTGTATAATGAACAATCCCTCTTGTATCAAAGAAGATTAGCAACATCATGTGACTCTTGATTTGGACTGATGAAACTTTTTTGGTTGTGGAGAATTGGCTGACTTCCACTGTGCACTTTGATGCTTTGTTTCAGGGTTGTATTGGTACAACCCTGTTTCATCACCTGTGATAGCATAACCCCAAACCTTGTCTTGTTTGTCTAAAAGATCTTGGCAAACTTTGACTCTCCTGTGCTTTTGTTTATTAGTGAGCTCCTTCAGGATCATTTTTGTACACACTTTTCTCATGCCAAGATTTTCAGTTATGATTTTTCTGTTTCTCTGTCGATGTTTACTTGGTCTGCTATGGTTTTCACAGTCAGCTAATGATTTTGATGCACAATTCAATGAATTTTTGCAATGTTTTTGTTAGTTCTGCTCATTACTGCCTGTCTCTTCATCAGTGACACTTTCTCTCCTCAGAAAAATGTTTAATCCATTTGTACACTGCCATTTTCTTCATGGCATTATCCCCATAAACTTGGACTAACATGTCCCTGATTTCACTTCCACAAGAAATTTAACAGTTTGTTTTTTTTGCTCTAATTCAAGCCCTGACATTCTTGTGATGGCACACAAAAACATAGAACAACAATAATGAATGCCATTCAGGAAGACACATTCTTGCAATGACACACAAAAACATGCAGCAATAATAATGAATGCTGTTCAGGAAGACCCCGTCACATGTTAACACAAACACAGCTGTGAGACACTAGTATAACAAGGGTATGAAACCTTACCAAGTTGTCTATATAGTGCCGCCAACGTAAGTGTACAGTGACAAGTTCAGGAACTTAATTGTCAGACCTCATAAAATAATGTAAGTATAGTGAAAGACAAAGATAGGGAACAATGAGGACATGTAACAGAGGGACTGAATTTGGTCCTGGAGTCAGGAGAGACTTTTCCAAAGACTGAGGTCTGAGATGAGACTAGAAAGACGAACTTTATTAGGCAAAGGTGACAGATAGACTAAGCGTAAGAGCACTCCATATATAGGAAACAGCAGGTGTCAAGCTTTTCTGATGCTGGAGAGAACATAGCACTTTTGAGGAACTGAAAGTAGGTTCCTGTGGCTAAAATATTGAGAGAAAGGAGGAAAGTGGCGTAAAATTAGGCTGAAGAGGTAGAAAGAGGCCAGATGATGCAGGACCCTGTTTTCAGTTTATCTCAAGTATTTAGGTCTCTATGCTAAGAGTACTGGGAAGTCACTGAAGATTCTAAACCTATGGAGGTGATGTGGACAGATTTGAGTTTCAATACTCAGATGATATTGTGACCATATGTCCTAGAGTAAATTAGGAATGTGGGGCTATCGTAGATGTGGGCAGCCCAGTAGAAAGCCAAATATAAGATGACAGGCAAAGTGAAAGGTAGTCATCTTGACCTAGATTATAGGGGTGGCAGTGGAGATGGAGCAATGTTGTGGATTTTTCCATTATTTAGAAGGAAAAACTTGTAAGAACTGGTGCCTTAGGCTGGGTTGTCTAGAGAGAAAAATTTATCTCAAGGAAATGGTTCACATGTTTGTAGAGGTTGGCAAATTCTAAGTCCATGCCAGGCATTAGGCTGGAGGCTTTTCTGAACTCAAGATTGGCAGATCAAATGTCAAGCCACTGGCTCACAGGCTGTAGAGGTCAATGAATCCCAAGATCAGCAGGCAACATGACAAAACCCTGGCTTAAGTCTCACAAAACTAGTGGTCTGATGAGGACAAGACAGATGCAATATCCAGAGCAAGTCACTAAAATGTCTATATACATTGGATGCAGGACATGCCCTCAAGGAAATTCCGTTTTCTACTGATTGGATGCTCACATCATATCACAAAATGGAAGTTGACTACATCATTACATAACTGCCAAACCACTGAGAATCATGACCCAACCAAGTTGACACACAACTTTAACCATCACCTGGTAATAGGATTGAGGGATAAAGGGGTCACAGAGAACTTAATTTCTGGCTTGCAGAACTGGATAGCTGACTGAGGGTAGGGCGCTTACTGAGAAAGGAAACCTAAAGGTGGTCCAAGTAGGGGTCATTATGAATTCCCACTGAACACATTGATTATGAGGTTCCTTAAGATATCCTTGTGGGTATGTCATATGGACAGATACAAGTAAAGGATAGTGCTTAGAGGAGAAGTCTGGGTTGGAGGCATCAGTGTGTAGATAGTAGATGAAGTCATAGATAAGGAGATCATTTAAGAAGAGTAAAAAGGGAAGAGGGCGTTTGAGAAGCGGGTGGTGAGATACATACACATGGAATTACAGTTCAGGTTGAGTAAGACCTATATCCTACCAGTGCCACAAATGATGCATTCAGAGGAGGGGAACACTACACCAATTGAAAAATCAGAGATGATTTCATGGAGAAGTGTTTAAGATATTTGTTGGATAGTGTTATGAATTGAACTGTGTTTCTCCCCAAAGATGTATTATAAATCCTGTGGTAATAATCCCATTTGTGAATGAATTGTGTTAATGATCCAAGTTTAGGTTATATTAATGAGGATTAGGTTACATTTGTTACACTAAGACAGGATTAGCTTGTGTGTTGAGTCAATCTCTTTTGAGATATAAAAGAGATTAAGGAAGCAAGCCAAAAGCAGAGGTAGGGGAAGACATATGCCAAGCCACATGGAGACCACCTAGGAGCAGAGCTCAAAGGAGACCTTTCTCCAGATCCAAAATAGAAAGAAAGCCTTCCCCTGCTGTTGGGCACCCTGAATTTGGACTACTAGTCTCCAAAATATTGAGTGAATGGATTTCTGTTTGTTAAAGCCACCTGCTTGTGGTATTTCTGTTATAGCAGCACTAGATGACTAAGACAGCTAGACTAAACAGAGGTAGATGTGGTAGAGGGACAGGATTCCAGGTGGAGAGAATGACCTTGGCAAAAAGTTTGAAGGCTGAAAGAGCAAGACACATTTGGGGAACTTCAGGATTTTTTAGTTTATCTGTAGGTAGAGTATAAGTCTTGTTGTTACTTGCTGTTGAGTTGACTCCAACTCATGGTAACTCCATTTGTGGAGAGTAGAACTGCTCCATAGGGTTTTCAAGGATGTGACCTTTTAGAAGCAGACAGTCAGGTCTGGCTTCTGAGGTGCTTCCAGGTTGATTTGAACCACTAACCTTTTGGCTAGTAGCTAAGCTCTTAATTATTTACGCCACCTAGGGAACCAGGCTGTAAGTAGAGAAGTCACGTAAAAGATGAGTTGGAGCCAGATTGAAGAGAGCTGCAAAAGTCAGGTTGAGGCATGAGACCCACAGGAATAAGCACCTAGCTAAGTTTGGGGGCAGGAAAGGTGAGGGAAAGGGTGACGTGACTGAAGTAATGATTGAAGAAGACTCCTCTAGTTTCCCTAGCAGGAAGCACTGTAAAGACCAGAGACTGGAAGTAGGGAAAGAAGGTAGGACGCTGGGGTGGAGTATCTCAAGGATTGCTTGAATGCTACAAACTGAACCCATTCAGCTCAAGTAAATGGAACTGAATCCACCCAGCTCGAGTAAAAGGATTTATTGGGAAAAAAAATACGAAAACCTCGTGGAATGTGTCATGGGTTGAATTGTGTTCCCCCCTATAATCAGTGTAGCAATTTTATATTTAGGCCATGATTATATGGTATTATATGGTATATATAGTATTCTGCTCTGTTCCTCCATTGTGTAAATCCTGCCTCTATGATATTAATGAGGGTAGATGGGCAGCAGTTGTAGTGCCTTGAGGCACTGTCCTAAGATATAAAGGGATGCCAGCAGAGAGTTGGGAACCTCACGCCATCAAGAAAGCAGCACTGGGAGTGGAGTGCATACTGCAGACCTGAAGTTGCTATGCCAAGATGCTCCCTGACCAAAGACCGACATAACACGAGGAGCTTCCTCCTGCCCCAACAGGGAAAGCCTTCCGCCATAGCAGACATCCTGAATTCGGACTTACAGCCCACTGGACTGTGTTAGAGCAAACATTTCTCTTTTTAGAGCCATCCACTTGGTGGTATTTCTGTTAGAGCAGTACCAGATGACTAAAACAGAATGCAACCCTGGAAGTCTATCAGGCTCCTGGGACATGAACGATTGTAGACTTGCTCTGTGCCTCTTTCTGGGGACACATGGTCTCTTGCTTTTGATTTTCTGAGCACTCTTGTGTTCTTTGCAGTCTGTGAGAGCTCTGTGAAGCTCTTGGCTTTTGCTCTCCCATCACTACGGTTTACATGGGTTTGGGTTGCCGTGGTACCCACTCTGACCTGAACCTACTCAATCTTAAATTTCCAAAGCTCACTGCCGTTGGCCTACAGAGTCTACAATGATCATGGCATGAAGACATGCTGGGCTTTTGGGTAACAAGGTATCTTGTCACAATTAAGATAATATAACAAACTTCCTTACCATGTTCTATGTCGGTGGGAAAACAGCACTTTTGCAGGGTTGCGGGACGTGATGTGACTCATAGTGTTCCACCATTAGGGTGATAACATGTTATTATCTCCTGCCAGAAAGAGGACAGAACATGTTTATCTTGTCTGCTGCTGTACCTACTTCTAGGTAACAAATTATGCCAAAACTTAGTGGCTTAAACACAAATAAACATTTATTACCTCACAGATTCTGTGGTTCAGGAATTAGAAACTAGCTGTTGTTCAGCTCAAGGTTTTTCATAAAGCTGTGGGCAAGATGTCTGGAGATGCATTTCAAATAAAGGGTTGGCTGAGACTGGAAACTCCACGTCCAAAATGGCTCACTTATATGACTGCTTGCAGGAGGCCTTGGTTCCTTACTGCTTGAACCTTTCCACAGGGCTGCTTGAGTGACCTCATGACATGGCAGCTGGCTTCATGCAGAGCAAGTGATCCAAGACAGAGAAAGATGGAAGCTGCAAGGTGTCTTATGCCTTGGTCTCAGAAGTTGTATACCTTCGTGTTTGCCATGTCTGTTGTGGAGAATGGGAATTCCAGAACACTTAATTGTGCTCCTGAGGAATCTATATATGGATCAAGAGGCAGTCATGCAAACCAAACAAGGGGATGCTGCACGGTTTAAAGTCAGGAAAGGTGTGCATCAGCGTTCATCATACCTTTTCAATCTGCATGTGGAGCAAATAATTTGAGAAGCTGGACTACATGAAGAAGAACAAGACATCAGCATTGGAGGAAGACTCATTTACAACCTATGTTATGCAAACAGTACAACCTTGCTTGCTGAAAGTGAAGAGGATTTGAAACACTTATTGATGAAGATCAAAGACCACAGCCTTCAGTATGGGTTGCACCTCAGCTTCAAGAAAACAAAAATCCTCACAACTGGACCAGTAAATAACATCATGACAAATAAAGGATTGAGGTTGTCAGGGATTTCATTTTACTTGGTTCTGCAATCAATAGCCATAGAAGCAGCAGCCAAGAAATCAAAAGATGCGTTGTATTGGGAAAATCTACAGCAAAGGACCCCTTTAAAGTATTGAAAAGTAAAGATGTCACCTTGAAGATGAAGTAGTACCTGACCCAAGCCGTGGTATTTTCACTTGCATCATATGCACGTGCAAGCTGAACAATGAACAAGAAAGACAGTGAAGAATTGCTTCCTTCAAATTGTGGTGTTGGAGAAGAATACTGAATGTACCATGGACTGCCAAAAGAACAAACAGCTGTTCTGGAAGCAGTACAGCCAGAGTGCTCCTTGGAAGCAAGGATGGCAAGACTGTGTCTTACATGCTTCGGACATGTTGTTAGGAGGGATCAGTCCCTGAGGAAGGACATCATGCTTGGTAAAGTAGAGGGTCAGCAAAAAAGAGCAAGACCTTCAAGGGGATGGACTGACACAGTGGCTGGAAAGATGGGCTTAAGTATAAAAATGATGGTGGGCATGGCTCAGGCCTGGATAGTGTTTTGTTTTGTTGTTCATAGGATTTCTATGAGTTGGAACCAACTTTTCGGCACCTAACAACAACAACAACAGCAGCATTTGTTAAAGAGAACCACTAAATTGCTACAAGTCAAAATTGACTCTGCAGCAGTGGGTTTGGCTTTTGGTTTGAGTCACTAAATCTGTCCTACACTCAAGGGAAGGAAATTTGACTATCATTTGAAGGGAAAATTTTGTTAAAGAGTTTGTAGATATATTTTAAAACCACCATAACCTTTGTAACTTTAGCCCTGGATACATTAGGAGTATTCAGTGAATATTTGTTAAAGAAATGAATGATTATACTCTCTCTGAAAATTGAACTCATTAATGCTCACATAGTGAACTAAGGCAGGCAGTCACAGCAAGGAATGACTATTTTAGGCATCAGTCAGATTTACTGTATTCTGCTGTTTTCCCAAGAGGAAATGACCATGCCATTTTAAGAAGTTACTTGATCATTCACACCAAGTATGAGTTGCAGGCCTAAATTTGACAGCAGAGACAAGGTCTTGGAGGGTCATGAGAATTAAGTTTTGCTAGTAAATTAGAATTACAAATGAATGTTTATATTTGGGACCTCTAGTATAATTAATATTGCTATTGTTATTAATTGAATTGTGTACCTCAAAACCATGTATTTAATTCCTGGCTCTTGTACCTGTTTGAATACAGGATTGTTCTTTTGTCATGTTGATAAGGTCACACAAGTGTAAAAGTTAGTTGGCATCAGGCTGCTTCTGATTCATGGTGACCCCACGTGTGTCACAGTGGAACAGTGCCTTGTAGGTTTTGCAGTGACTGTTTTTTGGAAGTAGATTGCCAGGACTTTCTTCAGAGGTACCTCTGGATGAACTCAAACTACCTACCTTTCCATCAGCAGCTGAGAGCTTTTCTTTTGTTATGTTAATGAGGCCATACAGTGAAGGGTGGATCCTAAATCTAGTCACATCTGAGCTATAAAAAGAGCAGTGTAGATACAGAGACAGATGCCATGTGAAGATTGTCTATCTATAAGCCAAGGAACCAAGGAATGCCTGGGACTGCTGCAGTGAAGGAAAGAACATAGCCAAGACCCAGATTCAGACCTTCAGCCCCTAGACCAGTGAGAAAATAAATTTCTTTTCTTTAAAACCATTAACAACAAAGCCATCTATGTGTGCTATTTCTATTATAGCAGCACGACCCTAAGAACATTTTATTTTGAGGATCAGCTAACTTATATCTCTCCAAAGGCTTGAGATCACTTGTAGGGGGAATAAAACAATTTCTTAAATTCCTAGTATCCAAGAAAAGCAAGAGAAAAGAGGATGTGAGGTGGAGGCAGCAGTGATGGAGGAGTGCCACCCAGCTCTGCCTTCAAGAATGAACCAGCCACTCAACTGGAAGAAGTATACCTACTGTAGCACCTTGCGCTCTAACATAGTGGTCAAGCCAAGGCTCTTCTTAAGTAGTCCCCAGCCACAGGGACAGAGCATGATGAAAGCTGTTTTGTGCTGCTGAATCAATTAAGACTCATAGCAACCCTATAGGAGAGATTATGGCTGCCCCACAGGGTTTCCTAGGCTGTTATTTTTGGGGGAACAGATCATTAGCTCTTTTCTTCCATGGAGCCACCAGTAGGCTTGAATCACTGACCTTTTAGTTAGCAATACTTTACCTGTTGTGCCATCAGAGCTCTTTGTATTGAGAGTGGGTCTAGCTATTTCTACCTAATGCAGAACTCCTCAAAAGAGCAGTCTACTCCAAAGCTTCTCAGTGAGATTTATTAGCTGTGCTTTGCAGTCTGAGGCTTTCCCTACACAGTGCTGCTGTTTTGACCACCATGGCAGTGTAATAGGTTCTAAAGTCAGGTAGTGTGAAGCCTCCCACTGTGTTGTTTTTCTTCCATAGTGCTTTACTTATCCGTGGCTTCTTCCTTTTCCATGTAAAGTTGGTGATTTTGTTTCTCCATCACATTAAAAAATGCCATTGGATTTTGCATTGAATTGCATTGTATCTGTAGATAGCTTCGGGTAGAATAGATGTTTTCACGATGATAAGTTTTCTTATCCATGAGCAAGATAGGTTTCTCAGTGTATGTAGGTCTCTTTTGGTTTCTTGCAGTAGAGTCTTCTAATTTTCATTGTATAGGTCTTTTATGTCTCCGGTTAGACTTATTCCTAAGTATTTTATCTCCTTTGGAGCTACTGTAAGTTGTAGTGATGTGGTGATTTCCTCTTTGAAGTTTTCTTTGCTGGTATAAAGGAATCCAACTGATGTGTGTATGTTTACCTTATGTCCTGATACTTTACTGAATTCTTCTACTGAACTTTTTAAAGATTCTTTCGGGTTTTCTGTGTATAGTACCATATCATCTGCTAATAAAAATACTTTTACTTCTTCCTTACCAGTTTGGAAGCCCTTTATTTCTTTATCTTGACTGATTGCTGTAGCTAAAACTTCTAGCATAAAGTTGAAAAACAGTGGTGACAAAGGGTATCATTGTCTGTTTCCAGTTCTCAAGCAGAATGCTTTCAGATTCTCCACTGAGGATGACATTGACTATTGGCTTTGCATAGATGTCGCTTATTGTATTGAGGAATTTCCATCTATTCCTATTTTGTTGAGAGTTTGTAACATGAATGGGTGTTCGCCTTTGTCAAATGCCTTTCCTGTATTAATCAATGAAATCAAATGGTTCTTGTCTTTTGTTTTACTTATGTGGTTGATTACATTGTTTTTCTAATGTCAAACTTTCTGCGTCCTTCATCAAAATCCCAGTTGGTCATGGTGAACTATTTTTTTGATATATTGTTGAATTCCATTGGCTAGAATATTGTTCAGAATTTTTTGCATCTAAGTTCATGAAAGATGTTGGTCCGTAATTTTCCTTTTTGGGGCTGTCTTTACCTGGTTTTGGTAGCAGAGTTATGCCACCATCACAGAATGAACTTGGGAGTATTCCATCATTTTCTGTGCTCTGAAATACCTTTAGTAATAGCGGCATTAATTCTTCTTTAAACATTTGGTAGAATTCTCCAGTGAAGCCATCAGGGGCCAGGGCTCTTTTTGGTTGGGAACTTTTTAATTACCTTTTTCAATCTCTTCTTTTGTGATGGGTTCACTTAGTTGTTCTACTTCTGTTTGTGTCAGTTTTGGTGAAACAATTTGTCCATTTTCTCTAGGTTTTCAATCCTATCAGAGTACAGTTTTTCATGGTATTCTGTTATGATCACTTTAATTTCAGTTGCGTCTGTTGTGATGTTACCCATCTCATTTTTTAAAGGAGTTATTTTTTTCCTCTCCTGTCTTTCTTTTGTCAGTTTGGCCAATGGTTTATTGATTTTGTTGATCTTAAAAAAAAAAAAAGACTTTTGTTAACTCTTTCAGTCATTTTTCTGTTCTCTAATTCATTTAGTTCTGCTGCCATTTGCATTATTTGCTTTCTTTTGGTACCTGAGGTGTTATTGATTTATAATGTTATGTATTTTATTTTATTTATTTATTACAGTAACTGAATAAAATTTCTAACATCTATCAACTATCTTATCTATGATAAATGCTTACCTTCCCACTCTTGTTGCCAACAAAGTTATTTTCTTCAGTAGCTAGTTTTATTTTTAAGTCCTTATAATAAGGGTCTCATACAATATTTGTCCTTCTGACACTGACTGATTTCACTCATCATAATGTCTTCCAACTGAAACCATGTTATGAGATGTTTTCTAAAATCTACATTTTTTTTATAATACCGTTGAGTTCCTTTGAGTATATGTACCATAGTTTGTTTTTCCATTAATCTGTTGATGGATGTCTAGGTCTGTTTTCTTTATGTGTTTTCTTTTCATCTTTTTCAATGTTGGTGGCTTTCTGTTTGCTGAGATTTCATGTTTTTCTTGTTTATTTATTTATTTTTTATTTCACTGTATCGGATTGATAGTTTCCCTTATTTTTTCTAAATTTAAAGCAGTCCTTAATTTCTTTATATTGCCTTGACTTCCTATCCATATGAAATATCTCTGACTACATTTTCTTTTAACTCCCTCTTTTTTGTTATAATATTTAAATAATGACATCTCTTTTTTACTGTTTTATTTATTTTTGTGATTCTTCTCTTTAGGTTGATATGCAGTTGCTCTCTTCTGTATTCCAGTCTTGAGTTGTTACCTGATGTTGTTGATTTTCTTACCAAGGGACTCCCTTTATTATTTCTTGTAATTTTGGTTTTGGTTTTTGAAAATTCCCAAATTTCTGTTTATCTGGAAAGGTCCTAATTTCACCATCATATTTGAGGGATAGTTTTGCTGGATACATAATTCTTGGTTGGTAATTATTTTCCTTCAAGGTTTTGTATATGTCCTCCCATTGCCTTATTGCCTGCATGGTTTCTGCTGAGCAGTCTGAGTTTAGGCTCAATGATTTTTATCTTGTAGGTTATTTTTCATTTATCCCTAGCCAGTTTTAAAATTTATTCCTTTTCTTTAATTTTGGTTAGTTTGATTATAACATGTCATGATGTCTTTCTTTTGGGATCTACCTTGTGTGGAGCTCAACAAACATCTTATATAGATATCTTCTCATCTTTCATGATTTCAGGGAGTTTTCTGTCAATAAATCGTTGACAGTTCTCTCTGAATTTCCTGTTATCACCTGTGTTCTGATACTCCAGTTGCTCATAGGTTATTTCTCTTGATGGAGTCCAGCATAATTCTTAGTGTTTCTTCATTTTTTAAAATTTCTTTTATCTGATTTTTCCTCAAATATGTTGTTGTCATGTGCTTTGTCCTCAGTTTTACTAATTTGGCCTTCCATTGCCTCAATTCTTCTCCTCTGATTTTCTATTGAGTTGTCTAATTCTGTAATTTTATTATTAAATTTTCTGAATTCCTAATTCTTTATACCCTATGCTCTCTTGTAGCCTGTTGAGTTTGTTAATATGGTCTGCTGCATTTTGCCTCATCTCCTTCCCGGTCTCTTGAAGAGCTCTAAATATTAATCTTTTGTATTCTACCTCTGATAGTTCCAGGAAGTTCTCTTCCTCTGGAAAATTTGAATCTCTGTTTTGGGAACTTTCTGAAACCATTGAAGTCTGCCTCTTTAAGTGATTTGATGTGGATTATTGTCTCTGAGCCATCAGGAACTTGTTGAATTTATTTATTTTATGTTTGCTTATTGTGTTTTAGCTTCTTGTTTTGTTTCATTTTGATATGTCAGAATAAGCTGGCTATATGTGCTAGTTTGCTTATTGGTGCCTTTGAAGCTCTAACATCCAGTCACCAGGTAGTAGGAGCTGTTAGTAGACATGGGAGCCCAAGAGTCTGTTCACTTTTCTCATATGGATTCAGGTCCCATGTCCAGGTAGTCAGTCACTAAGTGTGATACAGGCCTTCACCTACTGTTCTAGATGGGCCGGGGTGATTGCTGTAGGCACAAGTATCTGGCTGTATCCACAGCCATCCCTGAGTGTCTGTGAGGATGGTATGTCCACTTATATCTGAATCTAGGTGAAGGAACAGTTTCTAATCTGTCTCAGGTAGGTGAGCAGATTTTTTTTTCTTTCCTCCTTCTCCCTCTTTGTTAAATTGTTCTCTTTCTGAGTCTCACAGAGTGGCTCAGGGCAGTCTTAAGGAGTCCTACTTCCACTTGAGCTAATGGTTTCAGACTCTAGAGCCAGGTGCAATGCAGAGAAGGGAGGGAGAATCACTGGAAGAAGAGAGAGAGGTATTCCTAGGGAAAGGTTTAGACCTGAGTTCTGTGTTGTTCCTCACTAGTTATGTAGGTGGAGTAGATTCTCCAGCCAGTTTCTTCTGCTGGGGAGTATGTCCTTCCAACCACCATGCTCAGCTCACCAAGCTGGCTGCCCACCATTTCCCAGATGGTCTGGTCTGGCAAATCCTACTCTCCTTTTCCCATTGTTCAGTCTGATTTCTCAATCTTTCCTTTGATTTTTCTGGGCTCTTAGGATGTCATATATAATAGGTTCATTTGTTCTTTGGGTCTTTGTTGTTAGAAGGTTCAGAGGCAGCATGGGACTAATCTGCCATCTTGGCCCTGCCTCTCTGCTGGGAGGGTTAAATGAACTCATTTTTATAAAGTGCTCAGCTGAATCAGACAAAGTTCTGAGTTGCAAATAACAGAAACTGACTCATGTTGATTGAAACAGACAGAGAATTTATCACAAAGGTGGTGGGCAGCTGACAGAATGTTCAGAGAGGCTAGAGGAGCATCATGAAAAACAGAAACAAGAGCAGCCTCTAGATCACATAGATCAGCCTGGAAAGACACTGCAGCTGCCATCATGGATCACTGTATCCTCAGCTTGTCTGTTATCCCACCATGGCGACTTCTGGCTGTGGACTCCAACCTTTGCCCCTGGCCTCACAGCCACTGCTGTTTGCAAGCTAATGTGGCCGCCACTGCTACCATCAGCCACCAGGATGGCTTCTCTGTGGTCCTCGCTATGTTTTCTCCCTCTTACTTCCTTCCCACTTCCTCCTCTCCTCATTTCTCTTTCCTTTTCTCCCTCCTTTAAGCTCTCCCTTTCAACTCACTATTTCTCATTATCAACAAAACAAAACTGTAGTTGAGTTGACTCAGACTCACAAGATATCATGTGTATCAGAACAGAACTGTGTTCCATAAGGTTTTCAATGGCTGATTTTTGGCAAGTAGGTCACCAGAGCCTCTGAGGCACCTCTCTAGGTTGAACTGAATAGCCAACCTTCAGTTAGCAGATGAGCACTTTAACCATTTGTACTGCCGAGGGCCCCTGCCTTCTCCAATAGCCACATCAAATCTCTCTCACCCCCCCCAAAATAAATAAATAAAAACCCAATGATCCTTTTTTATCTTCCTTTCTACCCTCTTCTTTCCTTCCCCAATTTCTGGACTGTATGTTTTTAGTTTCTCATTTCTTATTTATTCTATCATGATCTGGCTTCCCTTTTTTCCACTCCAATGAAACTGTCCTTCCCAATGTTTTGGATTACCTCTTTATTGCCTTGCCAGGGGTCCACAGCTCACCTTTTCTGTCCCCCAACTTGATTTCTTGAGAACACTTGATTTTGGTGATCATGACCTCCCTTTGAAACTCTTTCCTGTTCTTAGCTTGCTGATGCCATAGTTTTCTGACTTTCTTCTCGTCTCAGACCTTACCCTATTAGTCTTCTTTATAGACTCTTCATTTTCTGCTTGTCTTCTAAATGTTGCTTTCCCTTAGTTCTATCCTTACCTCTCTCTGAGAAACTTAATCCAAACCCACAGCTGTAACTACTACACCAGCTGTACAGTTATGAGTCCTGTACCAGATTGAATATTGTTTTTGTTAGGTGCTGTTGAGCTGGTATTGACTTGTAGTGACCCTATACACAAAAGAATGAAACACTGCACAATCCTATACCATGCTCAAAATCATAGTTACACTTGAGCCCACTGTTGCAGTCACTGTTGTCAATCCATCTTGTTAAGAGTCTTCCTTTTTTCCACTGATGCTGTGCTTATCAAACTTGATGTCCTTCTTCAGGGACTGATCTCTTCTGCCAACATATCCAAAGTGTGTAAGAGGTAGTCTCACCAATTTTGCTTCTAAGGAGCATTCTACTTGTATTTCTTTCAAGACAGTTTGTTCATTCTTTTGGCAGTCCCTGATGAACTCAATATTGTTTGCCAATACCACAATTGGTGACAATTCTTCTTTAGTCTTCCTTATTCCTTGTTCAGTTTTTGAATGCATATGATGCAACTGAAAATACCATGGCTTGAGTCAGGTGCACCTTAATCTTCAGAGTGACATCTTTACTTTTCAACACTTTAAAGAAATCTTTTGCAGATGATTTTCCCAATGCAATGTGTCTTTTGATGTCTTGACTGCTGCTTCTATGGGTGTGGATTATTAAACTCTTGACAACCTCAGTCTTTCCTCCAGTTATCATGATGTTGCTTATTGGTCCAGTTGTGAAGATTTTTGTTTTCTTTATGTTGATGTGTAATTCATACTGAAGGATGTGGTCTTCTTCATTAAATACTTCAAGTCTTCTTTACTTTCAGCAAGCAAGGTTGTGCATCTGTATAACCCAGATGTTAACAAGTCTTCTTCTAATCCTGATACCCCATTCTTCTTCATACAGGTCAGCTTTTTGGATTAGTGTCTCAGCATACAGATTGAGTAGGTATGGTGAAAAAAATATAACCCTGATGCATGCCTTTCTTAACTTTAAACCACACAGTATCCCCTTGTTCTAGCTGAACACCTGCCTTGATCTATGCCTGGGTTCTTCATAAGCACAAGTAAGTGTTCTGGAATTTCATTCTCCACCATGTTACACATGATTTGTTATGATCCACATAGTCAAATACCTTTTCATAGTGAATGAAACACAGGTAAACATCTTTCTGCTTTCAGCTAGTACCATGTCTTCTTCTGAATCTGGCCTAAATTTCTGGCAGTTCCCTGTCAATATACAGCTGCAGCTGCAGACTGAATAGTGTCCTCAAAAAGTTAAGTCCAAGTCCAACTCCTGGCACCTAAATGTGACTTTATTTTGAAATAGGGTATTCGGAGACATAATTAAGTTAAGGATCTCAAGTTGGGCTCATCCTGGTCTAAGGGTGGACTCTAAATCCACTGATTGGTGTCCTCGTAAGAGACTAGACAAAGAAAAAAGTAGGCAGACACAGAGACAGAGGCCATGTGAAAACAGAGCCAGATTGGAAGGCAGCCATATGCCAAGGAATGCCAAGGATTGTCAGCAGCCACTGCAAGCTGGGAGAGGGGCGTGGAATGGGTTCCCTCTTACAGTCTACAGGAAAAATTAATCCTGACAATGTCTTGATTTCAAACTTCTGGCCCTGAGAACTGTGAGAGAATTAAGTCCTGTTGTTCTGACCAACCAAGTTTGTGGAAATTTGTACAGCAGTCGCAGGAAACTAATAACAGTACTGAAAGGCCTTTCTCAGACCAGTCCTTTCCCAGTGAGTACTAGAAGGACAGATCCAATGATAGAATATGTGGATATTCCACCCAAACCAAATCCAGTGCTGTCGAGTCGGGTCCAACTCATGGCGACCAGGTCCACTTGAATTAATATCCCAAATTGGCTTTTCTTTCCCTCAGAACTGTTCCTTCTCCTGTGTTTCCTGCTCTACCACCCACGTAATGCCTCCACCTACCCTAGTAACTACCCTAGAGGTTTCACTCACACTTATCCTCTCCTACCTGCTTCTAGACACCAAGACTTGTCAATTCTAGCACATCTTCATTTTTTCCTTTTTTCCACTACTGCCACTTCCTTAGTTTTGTGTCTGTCTGTGTTTTTGTGAATTATTATGATTAATAACTATAATAACAACAAATATGCATTAAAAGTTTATTGTCTTCCATGGCCTTAGATCAGGTGCCTTCTAGTCTTGCCCTTCTTCAGTCCATCTGGCAGTCTGAAAGACCTCTCTAAAACACAAATATCCTCCACTATCTGTCCATTTGTCTTACTGTGGTGCCTTCATGTGGCTATGGTACTGGAAGTTATGTCGCTGATTTTTTTTTTATTGTGCTTCAGATGAAGATTTACAGAGCAAATTAGTTTCTCACTATACAATTAATACACATATTGTTTTGTGACAATGGTTGCCAACCCCCTGAGGTGTCAACAATCCCTTCTTCTCAACTTTGGGTTCCCCATTTCCATCTGTCCAGCTTTCCTGTCCCCTCCTCCCTTCACTTGTTTGCCCCTGGGCTAGTGTGCCCATTTACTCTCATTCACATGGTATGGCTATATGTGTTGCTAATCATTTTATAGGCCTGTCTGTTCTTTGACTGAAGTGTGAACCTCAGGAGGGACTTTGGTACTGAGTTAAAAGGTTGTCCAGGGACCATACTATTGGAATTTCTCCAGTATCTGTTACACCAGTAGGTCTGCTTTTATTTTTTGAGTTAAATTTTGTTCTACATTTTTTCCGCCTTGTCTGGACCCTCTGTTGTGATCCCTGTCAAAGCAGTTAGTGGTAGCTGGACACCATCTGGTTGTGCCAGACTCAGTCTAGTGGAGACTATGATATTCTACTAGTCCTTTGGACTAAACTCTCCCTGGTGTCTTTGGTTTTCTTCATTTTCCCTTGGTCCAGATGGGGTGGGACCAGTGGATTATTTTAGATGGCCACTCACAATCTCTTAAGATCCCAGATGCTACCCACCACAGTCGGATACAGAACATTTTCTTTGTAAATTCTTAAGCCAGTTGAGCCAGATATTCCCTCCGACCACCACCTCCAGCCCTCAGCCTAGTAATTCAGTCCCTCAGGGAGTGTGGCTAGGTCTATGAATCTTCTATGACTTTGCCTTGCTCAAGTTGTGCTGGCTTCCCCAGTATCGCATACTGTCTTATTCTTCACCAGTTACTATTTGTTTATTGTCTGTTTAGGGTTTCTCCCTCCCCATCCCACCTTTCCCTCATAGCCATCAAAGAGTTTTTCTTTCTGTGTGTAAACCTTTTCATGAGTTTTTATAATAGTATTCTCATTCAATATTTTGCCCTTTTGTGGTTAGTTTATTTCACTCAGCATAGTGGTCTCCATATTTACTATGGTTATGTTCTCACAGTGGATTGTCCCTTTGATCACCGTGTAATTCTGTCCTCATCTTTTATTGGGGATTTTGTTTTAAAGTCTATTTTATCTGAGATTAGTATAGCCAGTTCTGTTCTTTTTGGTTGTTGTTTTGTTTGGCATATTTTTATCACTATTCTTTGATTTTTAATAGATTAGTGTCTTATTTTCTAAGATATGTGTCTTGTAGGGAGCATATTGATGGTTCCTGGTTTTTTTTTTTTCTGTTCTGTCATTCTCTGTCTCTTTACGGTTGCATTTAAGCCTTTTGTGTTCGGTGTGATTATCGATAGGTGTGAGTTTATTGCTGTCATTCTGTAGTGCATTTGCGGGGGGAGGGGGGATGCTGATGTTGTCTTTGTTGTCTGCTGAATTTCTTTGCCAGCAGATTTTTTAAAAAAATTCTTTCATTTTTGTAGATTTTGTGTTTACTGAGACTTTATGTTTTACTTCTTTATTTTGAGGAGTAGGTTTGTCAACATTCTTTGTGGTTGCCTGGAAATTACTCCCGTCTTCCTAAGTTTAAACCAGTCTTTTATTACTTGGTATCATCTCGATTTCCTCTCCATCTGGAAGTTCTATAGCTGTACTGTTTATTTCCTCTTTATTGTTCTGACATTGTGGTCATTCTGGTTGTTGGCCAGATTGATGTCTCTGGTTCCCTTTTGTAAATCTTTCAGTTTTGTTTCATCCTTGAAAGTTTATTACCTAGGTTGGTGACTGGCTGATGCTGTCCTGTGTCCTAGATTCAGGTTGTTGTTTCTCATTGCTTGTTCTTTAACTGAATGCAACTACATATATATATGTAGGCCTCATGAATGTCCATGCAAAAGCTTTTTTTATATTAAGTGTAAGTATGCAATCCACGTCAGTTTTGCATGCCCACCTCTCTGCAACTCTATTTGCTCTCCTGACCCTGTGACAGCACACTCCTCCTTTTCACTCTTTATGTCTAGTATCCTCTTAATCAACACTTGTCCCTTCCTTTCCACCCTCTCCTCTCCCCTCTAGAAAGAAACCAGTAGGACAGCCTCCTATAAACTTATAAAACCATAAAGTACACACACCACATGCTCACTCTGTATTCCTGAGCCCAGTCCATTCTTAGTCTGAAGTGTTGACCTCAGTACTGGTTTCAGGTCTGGGCTAGCAGCAAGTCTAGGAGCCATGTTCCCAAGGGACCCTCCAGGTTGTGAGACCATCAGTTCTGGTCTTTTAGTAGAGTTCTTGATCTGCACACCTCTTTTTCTCATGTTGTGTCAGGGGCTCTACACTGTATCCCCTATCAAGGCTGTTTTTGGTGGTGGCCAGGCCCCATCGGGTTTTTCTGGTCTCATGCTGATGTAGTTTCCCAATCATGTGGCTCCTTCTGTCTCTTGGGCTCATTTTTCCTCATGTCTTTGATGTTCTTAGTCATCGTCTGTTCCAGGTGGGTTGGGACCATTGTGATTTTCCTCAGATGGCAGCTTGCTATGCCACTGATATTTTAAATATCAGTAGGGTCACCTATGGTATATAGATTTTAATGTAACTTCTAAACTAAAACAGACTAGGAAGAAAGGCCTGTGATTTGCCTCCAGAACTTATCCAATGAAAATCCTATGAATCACAACAAAATGTTGTTCAGTATAGTGCCAGAAGGTGAGCCCACTAGGTTGGCAGGCAGCAATGTGCTCAGACAATGGTAATCATGAGGGTGGCTCAGTATTGTGTAGTGTTTTGTTCTGTAGGACACAGGGTCCCTGTGAGTTGGAGGTATTTCAACAGCAATTAACAACAACAACGACAACAAAACAGAAATATAGCTGGTATAAATATTTCAGTGTCAGGAGTGACTTGACAGCAGTGGGTTCAGTCTGGGGTTTTTTATAAATATTTAGGGTACAAAATTCAGATGACACAAAAATACGTAACTTTCTTTTCCTATTCGGCTGGCTTGGCTTCTTTTCCTATACTTCTACTTAAAGTTTATTTTGAACTTTCATTCTGTCTAATAGCATAAAACATAATCTCAGATTATTTGGGGTAAATAGCTAATTCCTGTACTGTGGTTTTTCATTTAATAATGTTTCTTTATGGAAATTCTGGATCAAATTGTGTGTGCATTTAAAATTTTGGTAGTTATTACCAAGTTAATGAGCTCTGCTAACTCAAGGTTGGTGGTTTGAACACACCACTGACTGCATAGGAGAAAGATGTGGCACTCTGCTTTTGTAAATATTATAGCCTTGGAAATCCCATGGGGCAGTTGTATTCTGACCTACAGGGCTATTGTGTCAGGACTGACTCAACAACAGTGGGTTTGGTTTTGGTTATTACCAGCTTGCCCACCAAAGAGCTTGTACCAACTTATATTCCCACAAATAGCACATGGAAGTGCCCATTTGCCTGCACCGAGTCAAAAAAACCAGCCACCAGCATCAATAGTTGGTGTTATTAAATATCTAAACATTTTCTGTGTCTTGTTGTAATTGTATTTCTTTGATTAGGAGTGAGAATGAGTACTTTCTAATTCCATACTGCTTTTTAACTTGCTTTTCCCCATTCGGTATAACAGGAACATTTTTTTGTATAGATAAATATTCATCTGTCACTCATCTTCCCTCATTAACATTACAGAGGCAGATTTACAATGTATATGAAAATCACACAATACTGAGAATAATGGCCCGGTCAAACTGGTACCCACATCTCTGGGGAAACATAATTCAGTCCATGACACTAGTGTATACGAGACATTATCGTTTCAGCACATAATCAATAAATAATTATTAATGACTTTACATTCTTTTTTTAAGTCTTTCAAATCAAAGTGTGCATTTTATACTTAAAATACCTAAATTTGTACTAGTTACGTTTTAAGGGCTCACTAGCCACCTATGGCAAGTGGCTACTGTATGGGGAAGGTACAGATGAACACTTGTAAAGAAATTTCTCAGTGCAACATAAAAACAAACAAACAAAAAATCTCATTGCTGTTGAGTAGATTCCAACTCATAGTGCCCCTATAGGACAGAGTAGATCTGCACTATAGAGTTCCCAAGGAATGCCTGGTGGATTTGAACTGCTGACCTTTTGGTTAGCAGCTGTAGCACTTAACCACTATGTCACCAGGGTTTCCCAACACCAATGTTCAAGTAACGTAAAACTGCATGTGGCATCTTGTCTCATTTTTTTAGGCACAGTTCAGTGCCTTTTAGAGAGGAGGTACTCAGTCAAAGTTTGTTTTTCTAATTGAGTTATTTTTACATTTTCAATTGAACATTCGTAGTTGTTTTATGTAGATAGCGTCAAAATACCTCATTGTAGCAATGAATCAGTTTGTTAGATATGAAACAAAAAACAATCAGTACATTTTACTTTGTTTCTCAGAAATGAGAGATGTTTTAAGAATGTGTTTTCATAAGATTTGCCAATTTTTTTCCTAGTTGTACAATAGCTTTTTTTTTCCCTCTTCCTTTTTGAGAATTGTTGAGTTGATGAAGCTTTTAAGATAGGTAAGAACAGATGCATTGACTCAGGCAAAAACAGTTTTATTTGAAGAAAGCCCTTAGGGAAATGACCAACTTTCCCAAGTGTGTTTAGAATCCAGTTTTAGGAAATACAGAGTGGTTAGCAGTCATTGCAGTTGACTTAACAGCCAGCAGAGCCTGGGGAAAATTTGACAGTCCCCAAGCATCACAAGGTAGGATTAGGGTCAGATTCTCTAATTTGACATTTCTTAAGAGGATTTACATTTGAATTATTTGTTCAAAATTTGTTCCCACAATTGCTCTTTGGGCAAATGTTAACCCCATTTATTTATCTCCACTTTTACTTCTCTAGTTAGAGAAGGAAAGATAAATGTTTGGTGACACTAGGGTAAGTGCTGTACAGTTCATTTCATTAAAACATTATCAATGTATGCTTCAGACATGGACACATGAACACATTAGAAACAGAGTTGGGAAATATCAGTTGGAATAGCCCTTATACGTTATCTAGTTCAGGACAATCTATTCATTTCACAAGTTAGAAAACAGACTCAGAGAGATGGAGAGACGGGCTTAGGGTCATGCCATTGACTACTCAGAAGTCTAGAATTCAAGCTTTCGGATGCATAGACCAGAATTGTAGCCAACACTGACAGAGCACCAGCTTGCTAAGAACTAGGATGCGGGCCATGAGCTTTTCATACATTTTAGCAATTCTCCAAATTCCCTGCAAAAAAAAAAAAAAAAAAAAAAAGAAATTTAAAAGAAAAAAATGTATCGTTCTTCCGCTAACATTTCTTCTCTTGAAATTTCATTTATTTTCTTAACAGAAGCTGCTGACGCACCAGCCTTTCTTCTCTCTGGCTTCAAAGTCTCCAAAGGGCTCGTAGGTATACTCCACTGGGCTGTGTTTTGAAAGCTAAATAAGCAATGTTATTCATGAGTCAAGCCCAATCTGTTTCTATGAAGACTGCAGAGTAGTTTGGAAAGCACAACTGTCCCCCTCTTTCCCTTTCTTTGTCCATCAGTCATCTCTCCTCTCCTTTTTTTCCTTCTTTCCTTCCCTCCCTTTCCTCCTCCCCACCACCCTTCCCCCACTCTCTTCACTACTTTCCTCCCTCCCTCCCTTCCTTCCTATTATAGGAAGTGAGGTATTTTCTGTTGAGATTCTAAACTTACACTCGGTTTGTCTTGGACGTGTAGAATGTCAACCCCAAGTGGAAAGCTGTCAGAATTGCAAAGGCAGTGTCAGATTAGTTCTGAAGGTGTCTTCCTTTCATAATACAATTAATTCAATCTCAAACTAGTAAACTTCTCTGCTTTGAAGGCTCAGTGTGAAAAACAAACCTCTCAGCACTTCAAAATCCCTAGAGCTGGCAGTCAAGTGGACAGTGGGACTTATACAGATTAAGTTCTCCTTAGATTTCAGAGGACTTTTAGTCACCTGGTTTTGGTTTTTGGCTTATTCAGCTGTGCTTTAAAGCTACTGATGAAAGCATTCAACTGCTGAATAAACCCAACACTTTAAGAAGACTCAAGGGGGGACACTTTGAAATTCTACTTTTGCATTTTTAAACGTACTTTATTTTTGTGGCAATAGATATGACCAAATGTAACATCCATTCACAATTTCTACATGAACAGTGTGGTAGCCTTGGTTACATATTCCACATTATGTCACCATTCTCACTCCGCCTGTATGGTTTTCATCACTGTTAATTTAGGCTCTCTCTTTGCCCCTTAAATTTCTTACCTGTGCTTTAATTTAACTGTTGGTTTATACTTACGTAGATACGTCTTCATGAGAGAACCATGCTTGAGATAAACGTTCTTTATTAATTGGGCTAAACCGTTGTTAAGCTTATTCTTGGTTTCATGGATAGTTTTGGTTCAAAGTTTAAAGATTATTTTGGGGCATTAGATTCAGGGGGTTCCCCAGTCTCATTGAATCCATAAGTCTGGTTTCTATATGAGTTTGTAATTCTGTGCCATGATTTTATTTGTTTTGAACAGGATCCATTTACTGAATTCTTGATCAAAATGTTGAGTAACGGTAGCCAGGCACCATCTACTTCTTCTGGTCTCATGATAAGGGAAGTACTACTTCATGAAGGCATTTGGTTTTGCATTTTTGAAGTGCAGGTGTCTGGACCTTTCAATCTAATTAGAGGCATCTCGTACCCACCATCTTCAGAGAAAGGCTGGTCAAGTTTTCAACAGCAGGATACCTTTACTTTTATATCCCAGTGACTTTGGCAAAGAAATTCCTTAAGTGTGGTATGGAAGGTCTGTAAATGAACCACAAAAAGTGAGCCTGGGAAGGTGTCAGGCCAAGATCACTTAAACCAAAAGCAAACAAACCGATTGCCATCATGTGAATTCCAATTTACAGTGACTTACAGGACAGAGCAGAATTGCCCCATAGGGATTTCAGTGAGTGGCTGATGGATTCAAACTGCTGATCTTTGGTTAGCAGCTGAGCTCCTAACTACTGTACCATCAGAATCTGAAGAAACAGATTCTGAGTTCTAATTCCTACCCTGAGATAGAGAACTTGTGCAGCAGTCCTGGCCTTTTGTTTTGGGAGGCAGCTTCTTATATGGAGTTTGCCTGGGGCCAGGAAACAAGTACTCCACCCCCTCATGCTCTCCCGGCCTTAATTTCTTCCCTTTTAAAACAAAAGACTTTGTTCATGGACTTTCTAATGTCCCATCTACACTTTAGAACCTGGAGACTCTACAGTCACATTAAAATAGTGAAATGGCATATGATTCATCACTTGTTAATCTAAATTTTTATCTGCCTGATTTTTTTTTGCCCCTTCCTACTTTGTGTCTTGGCTGAATTTAGGGAAGTAGCTATGAGACCTCAAATTACTTGTGGAAATTTGTTTCACAGTTTTTCCCCAGGAAATTAGGGCTGCTGCATTCTCTTTGAGATCTTCACCTAGGAAACTGTCTAGAAGCAAAACAGTTAGAGGTCAGCATTATTAGTGGGGTGTTCCCTAGGGTACTCAGAATAAAGCCAGTCTCCTTGACATGACCTACAGGTCTGCTTACCTTTCCGGCCTCTCCCTCTCTGCTTAACTTATTCTGGACACTCAGGTCTTCCTTTAGTTTCCCTGAAGGCATATATTCTTTGCGCCCTTCATACTTCCATGCAGACTCTTTTCTCTTTGTAAACCTCTCTTTCCTCACTCTTTGTCTGCTTGGATGATACCAACCTGAATATCATGGCATGTGGGAGGTCTTCAGTGACAATCTCATCTAAACTGAATTCAGATCTCTCTGTTCTTTTTTTCTTCAGGACACTTAATATGATTTGCAATCATACATGTATCTGTGTATGTAATATCTGCCTACCTAACTAGACTGGAAACTTCTGGAGGGCAGGGGCTATTTTGTTCACTGTTCTGTTTCTGCACACATAGTTGCTGTTGGCTGTCATGCAGCTGGCCCCAATTCACAGTGACTCTGTGCACAACAGAACCAATGCTGCCCAATTCAGCGCCGTGCCCGTGATCATTCCAGTGTAACTGTTGTGATCTATAGTGATCTTCAGAAGTAGATTGCCAGGCTTTTCTTCCTAGTTTTTCTTAGCATGGAGGCTCCAGTGAAACCTGTTTAGCATCCTGGCAGCACGCAAGTCTTCACCAGACGGCTGCAGACGGGGTGCACTGGCCAGTCTCCCACATGGAAGATGAGAATTCTATCAATGACCTGCGAATGTTTCCTTAGTAGATGGTAGGCACTCAGTAAGTACTTGCTGAATTTGTGAATGAATCAGTGCCTTCATGGAAAATTACCAGCACAATCAGCTTTTATTGGTTGTTTATATATGACACAACCAACACAAACAGTGAAATTGTCACTTTCACCTTGTTTTGGCCTTGTGGAAACAGCTATTAGTCCTCAGGTAAATTTGCCATGATATCAATGTGTGTTTATTTAAACCAAATCAGGTCTCTTTAATGGCTCAGAGGTCTCTTTACTGAGTCAGTTCATGTTAGTTAATGTCTATGGTCTCAATCTGAGTTCTTGTTAAACTACAGGGGAGTACTCCCGTTTAAGAAGATATCTGAGATTTAGAGTTTGAACTAAAGTATCTTTAAGAGAGAAAACCAAGTGAGTCTCTAATGACTGGTTTTGCCTATAAATGAAAGTCAGAATTAGGCCATGTGTGCAACTATTACATAGACTTTGGACTGCCATCAGTTTTGCTTAGATGTTGCTGTGACCACATGAAAAAGGGGTTATTTATTAAGAACGGAACAGTTCCTTTTAAATTCTATAGCAAACAGGTTTCTCTGTCTCTCTCTCTTTTCCCCCTCTAGTCCATGGAAAGTGTTATCTCAGGCTGCTTTGCGCAGGAAGTTCGGTTTATCACTTCCTCACAGTTGCAGTTTGTCTAGGACTTAACTACATGTTATCAGATTACATCAAAATGTAGGCCTTTGTGTATTGAACTCATCAAAGGAGTGGACCCTCAGGCCTTGCTATCACCCCGCGGCATATGCAGCCGTGTAGCAAAACAGAGCCTATCTAAACAGGACAGAACTATTTCGGTTGGGACACAGCTTCACAAGCTCGCGCCTGCAGAAAGGGCTGAGTTTCAGGTGCCTGCAATGTTTCACTTCTTGTTTTTATATTTAACTCCTTTTAGAATTACAGTCATTTGCCTGATTGTGTCAGGAAAGAAAAACCAAAATATTACAAGGGCAGAGACAAGATTGTTTCAATCCTCAGTCTCATTTCGAGGTAGCCCTAACTTTTACACTCCCTCCCCCCAGTCTTAAATTACACTTGGGAACACACGCCACTGCTCTGGTAGTCTGGGCCTGGGAACTGGTCACCCCGAAATGGGAGTCCTGTCTTCTCTCTTTCCTGGGTGTGTTCTTGGGCAAGTGCTTAACCTCTCTGAGCTTTACTTTTCCTATCTGTAAAATGAAGATAATAGTAACATTCACCTCAGAGCCTTAGGCTATGGATTAAATAACTTGTAAAAGATGCTTTATAGAAAGTGCTCACCGTAGGAGGGCTCTCACTATTTTAAAGCATGCAGCTGCACTCTGTGCAAGAGTGACAAGGCTAGCTAGCCCAGCAGCCCCAGGCGGCTGAAGTTTCTCGGCCACGCTTCCACCTTTGAGGCCTGGTTGCTATTCTCCATGGAGCTCCGTCTTCTCTGCGGTGGGCTTGCTGCCAGATGCTGCTTCTATTGGCAGCCACAGGAAACCAATGCAACGGGTGAAGTAATACTTCTGCCCAAGGCTGGCTCCGCCCTGTTGACCAAGGTTTTTTAGTTTGGCTCAGCCAACTCTTTTTAATGCCTTGCCTGAAAAGGAGGTCTCACTCAGCCCTGTGCCAGAGAAATGGCTGCTTGCTCCAGAGGCTTTGGACAAGCAGCTTTGGGGGGATAGAGATGATGGAGTGAACGCCTTTCTCCTGACTCAGTGCTTCCAGGTGCCCTCTTGTAGCAACTCTGCGTTATGGAGCTCCGTTCACAAAATCAGATGTCAAAGTAAGAGGGGGCACGATTCTACAAACTTTCTGCAGACTAGTGGAATGTAATAAGGTGACACTTAAAAGTAATTATTTGCGTTAAGGGAGTATGCAAATTTTCTCAGGCCCATGACTGGAAATAAATAAAGTCATGCCTAAAGATGGTATACTTTATGAAGGTAGATGATTTCATTTTTAAAAACTTAAAACCATTTTTTAATAGAAAATTGGATCCAATTTTAAGTTTTATGGCCTCTTTGTTCTCTAGTCATCCACTGCTGGGTCCACATCTTCATAACTTCCTCCCTCCTAGTTCCTGGTGTGGCAGATGCCCCTGAAATGCACTCTGCCCAGATGCTCAGAGAATCACTCAGAGTCACCAGCTACCCTTTGTTCATCACCTGCTGGCTTTGGGTTCTGGCCCAAAGTTCCTGTCCACTGGGTTCTGCATGTCTGCCCAATCCATTTGAGTGAGCTCTTTGGTTGTCTTGTTAGCTTCTGCCCCTGACACTGTCCGTTTGGTGGTCACAGGGCCAGCCTCACCTTACCTCCAAGCCCTCCTTAGGATACAGATTCTCAGGCTGGACCCAGGATCCTAGGCCCCTGTTGTCTGGGAAGAGAGATGGGGCATTCAGCTACATACTTCTTAGGACAGTTGTAAATGCTAACATAAAGACCAACACAGTGTGTGTATCTGTACATTGATGTGAGTAAGATCTTTTTTCCCAATTGTAAAAGCAATAAATGTGTGTGTGTGTGCATGTGCGTGCACACACACACACACACACACACACACACACACACACATACACACACCCCTCCCTACACACTGAAATGTTTAAAATTGAGGCCCCATGTCAGCTTCTTAGTAATAATTGTTACATGCTATCTCCTAGAAGCCCTGGTAATGCAGTGATTACCCAGACTGCTAACCAAAGGGTAAGGGGTTCTAAATCAATATCTCTTCAGGAGACAGAGGTGGCAGTCTACTTCTTTAGAGACTTACTGCATTGGAAACCATCGGGGGTTGCTATGAATTGGAATCAACTCAATGGCAGTGGGTGTGGTTTTGATGTGGTCTTAGCTACCTAGTGTTGCCATAACAGAATTATCACATGCAGGTGGCTTTTAAGAACAGAAATTTATTTTGTTACTGTTCTGGAGGTTCAGAGGGTAAATCAGGGTTTTGGCCTGTATTGATTCCTCCCCTGTGCCTCTCTCCTAGTTTCTGGGGTCTGCTGTCAATCCTCAACTTTCCTTCAAGTTTGTCTTCACCTCTGCGTATGCCTTTGTGTCTATTTTATTTATAACTAAGAAGTGATTGTTTCAGGACCCTCTGCCATACTCTGGTGTAACCTCGTTAGCACAACAACAGAAAATCTTATTTCCAAACAGGATCACATTTATAGGTACAAGGGCCAAGACTCTAATACATATTTTTTAGGGACACAGTTCAATCCATAAACCACTATTCCAGATTTATTTCAGTGCCTGTATATTTTGCTTAAAAAACAAAAAAAGGGAGAAACTTCTGAAACTGGCCTGTTTCCTTCATGGTGTATCTAGGATGTATTCTGATGTCAGTATGCTTAGATTTACCCCATTGTTTATATGGCTGTGGTTACTCCAGAGTGTAATATACCAAGAAAACACCCCAAATCCAGTGCCATCAAGTAGATTTTAACTCTAGTGAGCCTATAGGACAGAGTAGAACTGTTCCATAGAATTTCCAAGGAGTGCCTGGTGGGTTGAACAGCAGGCTTTTTGGTTAACAGATGTAGCACTTAACCACTACGCCACCAGGTTTTCCTATAATACAGTATAACACAACACAGTATAATTTAGAAATCTTGGTGCTATGGCCGCTAACTAAAAGATTTGTAGTTTGAATCCACCAGTGGAAACTCAACTCCTCACTAATAGCTGTTGTTAGGTGCTGTCGAGTCAGTTCCGACTCATAGCAACCCCATGCGCGTCAGAAAGAAACATGACTCAGCCCTGCGCCATGCCCACAATCATTTTTATGCTTACGCCTGTCTTTGTAGCTACTGTATCAATCTATCTTGTTGAGAGTCTTCCTCCTTTTCACTCACCCTCCACTCTACCAAGCATTATGTCTTTCTTTAGGGATTGAGCTCTCTTGACAACATGTCCAAAGTATGTGAGATGCAGTCTTGTTATCTTTGCTTTCAGGGAGCACTCTGGTGGTACTTCTTCCAGGACAGATCTGTTTGTTGTTTTGACAGTTCAAGGCACCTTCAGTATTCTGCAGCATCACAGTTCAAAGGCATGAATTCTTCTTCTGTCTTCCTTTTTCATGATCCAGCTTTTGCATGTGTATGATGTGACTGATACCATGGCTTGAGTCAGATGCATCTTAGTCTTCAAGGTGACATCTTTACTTTTCAACAGTTTTAAAGAGGTCCTTTGCAGTAGATTTTTCCCAGTGCAATGTGTCTTTTGATTTCTGGACTAATGCTTCTGTGGGCATTGATTGTGGAACTAAGTAGAATGAAATCCTTGACAAGCTCAATCCTTTCTCCATTTATCATGATGTTATTTACTAAAGAGTTTTGTTTTCTTGCTGTTGAGGTCTAATCCATACTGAAGGCTGTGGTCTTTGATCTTCATCAGGAAGTGTTTCAAATTCTCTTCACTTCCAGCAAGCAGGGTTGTGTCGTCTGCATAACACGGGTTGTTCATGAGTCTTCCTCCAATCCCGATGCCTTGTTCTTCTAGTCCAGCTTCTTGGATTATTTGCTCAGCATAAAGATTGTAAAGGTACGGTGAAAGGATGCAATCCTGACACACACCTTTCCTGACTGTAAACCATCAGTGTCCCTTTGTTCTGTTCACATGAATACCCCTTGACTGTATATGGATTCCTCATGAGCACAATTAAGTGTTCTGGAATTCCCATTCTCTGCAATGTTATCCATAATTTGTTGTGATCCACACAGTGGAATGCCTTTGCATAGTCAATAGAACACAGTAAACATCTTTCTGATATTTTATGCTTTCAGCCAAGATTCACCTGACATCAGCGATGATATCCCTTGGTTCCATGTCCTGTTACTGATAGATTTTGGGCTATTTCAGAGTTTTTGGCTTACCAAACTGCAGTACTGAACATTCTGGTGCAAATGTATTTGTGCTGATTTGTGAATATTTCTGTAGCAGTGTTGGGTTAAAGGGTATGCTCATTTTAAGTTGTAATAAGCAGTGCTAAGTTGACTTTCAGGGAGAGTGTACTAGGTTACAACCCACATGAAAGCTGGAGAGGTCCTGTTCCCCCAAATACTTATCAATTCTGGAATTAAGTTGTGTAATCAAGATTTATAAATCTTTTGGGAAAAAATTTTCTATTCATGTTTCTTTTATTATCAGTGATGTTAAACTTTTAGGATTTTTTTTGGCTACATGTATTTCTTCTGTTTGTAAACTTTATCCTTTTGTTTGTAAACTTCATCCAATTTTCTGTGGTTAATTTTTTTTTAAATTGACGTGTGCATCCCTTTTGATGTTTTTGGCTGCAAAGACATTTATAACAAGGTGGCTGCCGTGCATTGAATTGTGTACGCCCAAAAGATCTGTCAACTTGACTGGGTCATGATTAGCAGTATTGTATGACTGTCTACCATTTTGTCATCTAATGTGACTTCCCCATGTGTTGTAAATTCTATCACTATGATGTGATGAGGTAGATTAGTGGCAGTCATAATGATGAGCTCTACAAGATTAGATACAAAAGATCAGTGAGCAGAGAGACATGGGAAACTCAAACAGTGAAGAAAGGGCACTAGGAGGAGAGTGCGTCCTGTGGACCTGAGATTCCTGGGCCCAGAGGATCCCAGATCACGGGAAGACTGATGACAAGGATTTTCCTCCACAGCTGGACAGCACCCTGAATTCAGACTTCTAGCCTACTGGACTGTGAGAGAATGAACTTCTCTTTGCTAAAGCCACCCATTTGTGGTTTTTCTGTGATAGCAGCACTAGATGACTAAGACAGTGGCTTAAGCAATATTATTGTTTACTTAATGCCGTAACACAATGCCTGCAGGCTGGGTGTTCCAGTGTTGGGCAGTGGCTTAGCAATGTTGTTTCGGACATAAGCTCTCTTTTTCTCCTGTCTTACTCAGCTGGTTTTCTCGTAGTTTCAAGACGGCCGCCAGAGTTTTGAGCATCCTTTTCTAGGCAACTATCTCCAAAGCCCAAGGAGGGGAAAATCCCACCCACACCCAAACCCTTAAGCTTCCATTTTCTGTTATGGAGGAAAACTCTTCCTAGCAGATCCTCTGTAGATTTCTTTGACCCTGCTCACCGTCAGATTCCAATGACTAGGATTGAGTTACATGGCGCTTTTCAGAATGAGGTGCCCACACACCTACCATTTTTAATTAGATTCTTTCCTCTTTGGCCCCCATAGGGTATCTTGAATTAGGTGAAGCAGAGGAATACAACTTGATTGTAAAGTAACTGTTTGAATTTAGGGGTAAATTTTGTACATGAGATGTCAGATCATATGGAGTCCTTGGGTAATACAAATGATTGATACACTCAGCTGCTAATTGAAAGGTCAGAAGTTCTTGTCTATGCAGAGCCACTTTGGAAGAGAGGCCTGGGGATCGATTTCCAAAAAATCAGTCACTGAAAACTCCGTGGAGTCTAGTTCTACTCTGACACCTATGGAGTTACCATGAGTCAGAGTCACCGCAGTGGCAACTGATTTAACTGATTTATTTGGCTTTGAATAATATAGTTTTAAATAAGCTTTCTAGGAATTCTGACCACACTTGGAGGAGCTCGGGCCAGATTGCAAAGGCAGGTTTGCAGAAGTGTATGTCTCCCTTCAGCAAAGTTAATGGCAACAAATAAGCAAGAGAAAACTTTTATGTGAGCTGTAACAGGAAAAGGGAAAGAGTTATTGACAGAGGTGTGAAAGGACGAAGAGGAAATGCCTCGACCTTTTCCAGAGCCTTCTCCAGCATAATGCAGGCATGGTGAGGCGAGAGGGAAGAGTTCCCTATCTGGGCATCTACTACCAGACTCAGGTAGCAGATCCAGCCACTAGAGCTCTTCCTGTGCATGGGGACAGATAAGGCAAGAGACAGCAGCACCACAAGAAGAAATTCTTTCTATATTTTATACCAAAATTTTCGTATTAATTACCACTACTACTAGTACCTAGACACATACTCGTGTACATATACACCATTTTAAAAAAAGTTAACAGAGCGCCAAAAGCCAAGTGCCATTAACAGAAGCGTTAATATTATAGGAAAAAATAAGAAAACTTATGGCAAGAATCTACACGTGTTATGATTTGTTGAGACAGGTAAGCCACAGTGAGGCTTAGCCCTAGGCACTGAATGCTGATGTTTGTCAAATTAGTGTGGGGATACTGGGGATTATTTTGGTCAATTAACAAGACTGGAGAGTGATACATTAAATATTGTCTTTAATCTTCAGTTTCTTCGTCTATAAAAATGGGGAAAGTAATTGTCACCTTTGCCATAAGATTGTTTAGAGAATTAAATGAAATAATGTATATAATAACATATGGGGTACATGACAGGTTGGCTAGTGTCTTAGGCTGGGTTTTCTAGGGAAGCAAAACCAGTAACACATGTAGGTACAAGGAAAGATTTATAATATATATATAGATAGATAGATATAGGTATAAGAAACAGCTCACGCAGTCACAGAAGCTGAATGTCCCAAGTTCTGGCACAAGCCTCACGTGGCCACGGAAGCTGAGGAACCCAAAGTCAGCGGGTCAGAGACCAGAGTTCTAGATCACCGGTTGTGTGGGTCAGTGGATCCCAAGCTGGTGGCGAGACGAAGCGGCAGAGGCTGGCAAACCAAGGATCAGCAGGTCAGGGAGCAGGACTCTCAAGTGCTGACTGTAAGGACTGATGAATGCAACAGCTGCTAGTTCAATTCCTGGAACCAGAAGCTGGAAGAAGAGAGCAGGAGCTCCTGGCTATGTGAGCAGACCAGCAGTAGTAGTGGAAGGTTGGGAGATGAGAGCCAAGGGTCAGGGAGCCACCACAAACCCCACCCTGCCATTTAATACAGCAGCCAAATATGGAGTAGCCAAGTTGACATAATCCTGACCACAACAGCTACTATGTAATAAGTACAGTTATTATACCCCATGTCATAGGATTGTTAAGTGGGTTGAGTGAGATGATAAATGCAGAACTCCTGGTGCAGTACTTACACCTAGTAAATGTCCAATGAACTGTAATTATCAATGCTATTATACATTTTATGTAACATTTAGGTAGATAAATCTGTCATAATTATTACATAACACTTGGCATTCTGAAATGCTTTCAATTTCATCCTGAAGATTTAAAAACAGCTACATGATGACTGTGTATAAAAGGGAACTACAAAAAAGTGGTAAGCTTAACTTCAGTGTCCAAGGAAACACTGGGTGGGATGGGATGAATACCAATTTTCATACTCTGTGAAAGAACACAGTACATGTTTCTGATTTCATTAAGACCTGACCAGGCAAAGAAGACCAATGATACAGAACAGCAGTAGCGGTAGCAGAGTGGACCTAGCTAATTATAACAGGACTTTTTGTTGCATGTCCTTGGGTTTTCCAAAAGGTCAAGAAACAGGCATTCAGTGAACTTGTTGACTGGCAAGGCAAGATCCTCATTAAGTTAAAAACTGAAGACAAGTCTTGAGAGGTTGGTCCTGGGTCCACTAGTATTTAAAGGGTCCACTGAGGAGGAGTCTTCAATGCAGGAAGGAGGGCATGCCATGGCTGTGGAGGTCAGGAAGAAGAGGCAGAAAAGAGATGCTACGTAAACATAAATTCCATTTGCTTCCTAGTTCATACTTCATCATGCATTACTCCAGTCAAATAACAAGAAGGCTTAAATTTCAAATCTACTTTCCATAATAAGAATTTAAAATATACTTGAAAGGAAAAGGAAAGGGTACTACTTCATTGTCACCTAACTGTAACATAGATTGCAAAGGGAGTTGGAACCCTTGTTAAAGAGATGATATAGTGTGTACCATATTTTTGCCCAAGTAATGCATGCCTTCAGTGTTTGTTTCCTGGATGTGCCTTGCCCCTCCCACTCCCACACCCCGTGCCTGGCTCCCTTACAAGCATGATTCACTTCTACATGTTGCTGTAAAAAAGTCAGCATAGTGCATTTATACCTGGGGGCCGGGGCGGGGGGAGGGAGCACACAGCTAGAAGGCGAATGCAGAAGACATGTATTACTTGCATAAAATTGTGGTAAACATGAATCAGTGCAATCTGAACTATTATACACACCTAGAAACCACACTCTGCTCTGAGTCTTACCACCCTGGTTTCTTGCCACACTTGTGTTGTTCATGTTCGTTGCTTCCTGGCCCATTAATTGTCCCTAGTGCTGGATTACCCAATAACAAGGTCCTAATGGGTCCTAATGTGCCTTCTCACCAATCTGTGGTGCGCACTTTCACATGTCCTCAACACGTGACGATGTGGTGAAACCCATGTGAAATTGCCAACCACAGGTTAGCAAGTAAATGCAATTAAGCTTGTACATGCCATGCTTACTGGTTAATCTGCCTGAGTACCCACCACATGCAAAGCACATGTGCTTCTATCATATATTATTTTACATCCTCAAGGGTGATTTGTTCACTGGTTCAACAGCAGGAAAATTACCGTATATTTGCAAACCATTATGTTGTTATTGTTGTCATCACTGAGTCAGCTGACTCCCAGTTGACCCTACCTATAGCAGAACAAAACGCTGCCTGGTTCTGCACCATTCTTATAATTGTTGCTATGTCTGAGCCCTCTGTTGCAGCCACTGTCAATCCATCTTGTTACACATCTTTCTCTCTTTTTTGCTGACCCTGCACTTTACAGAGCATGATGTCCTTCTCCAGGGACTGGTCCCTCCTGACAATCTATCTGAGGTACACAAAAAAAGAAATCTCGCCATCCTAGCTTCTGAGAAGCATTCTGGCTGTGCTCCTTCCAAGACAGATTAGTTCATTTTTCTGGCAGTCTGTGGTACATTCAATATTTTTCACCAATACTATAATTCAAAGGCACCAGTTCTTCAGTTTTTCTTATTCATTGTTAAGCTTTCACATGCATATGCCAAGCCACGTGCCGTTGAGTCAGAGCCGACTCATGTGAGGCAATTGAAAATGCTATGGCTGGTGTGTAGTGTACTTTTGAGCACTTTAAGGGAATCTTTTATAGCAGATTTGCTGTGTAATAGACATCCTTTGATTTCTACTCCTGCTTCCATGGGCAGTGATTGTGGATCCAAGTAAAATGAAATCTTTGAAAAGTTTGATATTTTCTCTGTTTGTCATGATGCTGCTTATTTGTCTACTTGTAGGATTTTTGTCTTCTTGTTGAAGTGCAATTCATGGTGAAATCTGTAGTCTTTGATCTTCGTCAGTAAATATTTTGTCCTCTTTATTTTCAGCAAGCAAGGTCATCTGCATATTTCAGGTTGTTAATGAGTCTTCCTCCAATTCTTCTTTAATCTGGCTTCTTGGCTTGTCTGCTCAGTATACAGATTAAGTATGGGGAAGTATAAAACCCTGATGCAACATTTCCTGGTTTTATACCACACGATATCCCTTTGTTCTGTTCAAATGACTGCCTTTGATCTATATATAGGTTCTTCATGAGCACAGCTAAGTCTTGGAATTCCCGTTCTTCACAGCATTATCCATAATTTGTTATGATTACACAGTTAAATGCCTTTACGTAGTCAATAAAACACAGTTAGACGTCTTCCTGATATTCTCTGCTTTCAGCCAAGATCCATCTGACAACAACAATGATATCCCTCATTCCATATCTTTTTCTTAATCTGGCTTGGATTTCTGTCAGTTTCCTGTCAATATACTGCTGCAGTAAAATTTTTAATGATCTTCAACAAAATTTTAATTGTGTCTGGTGTTAATGATATCATTAGATAATCTCATTCTGTTGGATCATTTTTCTTTGGCACGGGCACAGATATGGATCTCTTCTAGTCAGTTTGCCAAGTAGCTGCTTTCCAATTTTCTTGGCATAGATGACTGAGCACTTCCAGCCTTGCATCCACTTGTTGGGGTGTTTTGTTAATTCCTACAGTCCTGTTTTTCCCCAGTGCCTTCAGTGCAGCTTGGCCTTCTTTCTTCAGTACCGTTGGTTCTTGATCATATGCTGCCTTCTGAAATGGTTGAGTGTCAACCAGTTCTTCTGTTACAGTGACTCTGTGTAGTCCTTCCATCATTTCATGTTTCCTGGGGAGTTTATTATTTTGCCCATAGAGTCCTTGAATATTACAACTCAAAGCTTGAATTTTTTCTTCAGTTTTTTTGACTTAAGTATGTTCTTCTCTTTTGGTTTTCTGTTACCTGGTCTTTGTGCATTTCGTTATAATACTTTGTCTTCTCCAGCTGCCCTTTGACATTGTCTCTTCAGCTCTTTTACGTGATCATTTTTGCCTTTTGTTTTAGCTACTGTAGGTTCAAGAGCAAGTTTTAGAGTCTCTTCTGACATCCATTTTACTCTTTTTTTATCTTTCCTGTCTTATAAATGACCTTTTGCTTTCTTGGTGCATGATATCCTTGATGCCATCCCGTAACTCATCTGATCTTCAGTCATTAGTGTTCAGTAGATTAAATCTGTTCTTCAGATGCTCCCTAAATTCAGATGAGATATACTGAAGGTTATACTTTGGTTTCTCATTCACTTATATTAGTTTTCTTCAGCTTCAACTTGAGCTTGCGTATGAGCAACTGATGGTCTGTTCTGCAGTCAGTCCCTGGCCTTGTTTTGACTGATAATATTGATCTTTTCCATCAACTCTTTCTATAGATGTAGTAGATTTGATCCCTGTGTATTCACTCCAGCACAGTCCACTTGTATAGCTGCTCTTCATATTGTTGAAAAAAGCTATTTCTAATGAACAGATTGTCAATCTTGTAAAATTCTATCATGTTGTCTTCAGCATTGTTTCTATCACCAAGATCTTATTTTCCAACACTGATCCTTCTTTTTTGTTTTCCACTTTCACATTCCCATCCCCATCGCCAGCAATGGTGAAAGTCCCTCTTCCTAGTCTGTCTTAGGCCAGAAGCTCTGGTGACCATCAAGGATGACCCTGCCGGTATCTGAAACACCAGTAGCATAGCTTCCAGCATCACAGCAACATGTACGTCACCACAGTATGATTAAACTGACAAGATGAGTGCTGGGCTATAGGAAGAAGCACACCCTGTCAGGATCAGAAGAATACTCAGTAATGACCTGAAATATGCAAATGATACAACTTTGCTGAAATGGCTTGAAGCGCTCACTGATGGTCAAAAACTAAAGCCTTCAGTATGGATTATGCCTCAACATAATGAAAGGAAAACTCCTCACAATTGGAACAATAAGAACCATCATGACAAATGCTGAAAAGATTGATATGGTGAAGAATTTCATTTTAGTTAGGCTCACAGGCAACTCCTGTCTTCGCTATCTAGTGCTATTATAACAGAAATGCAACATGTGGATGGCGACAATAAAGAGAAATCCATTCTGCGGCAGTTTAGGAGGCTAGATGTTCATACTTAGGGTAACAGCTCCAAAGGAAGCTTTCTCTCCCTGTCAGCTTTGGGAGAAGTTTTCTGCCATTGTTTTTCCCCTGGACAAGGAGCTTCTCAGCATTCGGACTCCAAGTCCAAAGGGTACACTGTTTCTGGTGCTTTTTTCTTGGTGGCATGAGCTCTCCATGTCCCCCTGCTCATCTCTGTCCTATATATTGCAAAAGAGATGGATTCAAAATAGAGCATAATCTTGTAGATTGAGTCAATCAATCACCTTAACTCCACCTATCAACATCATAGATATAGCATTTACAACACATAGGAAAATCACATTAGAGGATAGAATGGTAGACAGTCACACAATACTGAGAATCCTTCCTTGTCAAGTTGATGCATGCTTTAGGGTGACACGATTCAGTCCATGACAAAGCCCACAGAAGCAGCAGTGAAGAAATCAAACAATATATTGCACTGGGTAAATCTGCTACAAAAAGACCTCTTTAAAATATTCAAAAGGAAAGGTGTCACCTTAAGGGCTAAGGTAAACTAGACCTAAGCCATGGTATTTTCAATTGCCTTATATGTGAGTGAAAGACAGACAATGAAGCAGGAAGACCAAAGAAGAATTGTCCCCTTTGAATTATGGTTTGGGCAAAGAGTATTGAGTGTGACATGGATTGCCAGAAGAATGAAAAAAAAAAATCTGTCTTAGAAGATGTACATCCAGGAGGCTCCTTAAAATTAAGGGTGATGAAACTTCATCTCAAGTACTTTGGGTGTGTTATTAAGAGGGAGTAGTCCCTGGAGGAGGATACCATGGTTGGTAAAGTAGAGGGTCACAGAAAAACAGGAAGACTCTCAATGTCCTAGTCAACTGGTGCTTCTATGACAGAAATACCAGAAGTAGATGGCTTCAAAAAAGAGAAATTTTATTATCACAGTCTGGTAAGCTGCAAGCCCAAAACCAAATTCATTTTATTATCACAATCTGGTAAGCTACAAGTCCATTTTGAGTATGGGAGCATATTGGCACAGGAACCTCAGGTCCAAAGGATGTGCTCTGCTCTCAGGGCTGCTTTCCTGGTGCAGTGAGGCTCCTACCTCTCTCTGCTCACTTCTGTCTTTTATATCGCACAAGCTTGTAGATTGAGCCCTGCCTCATCAACACAACTGCTGCCCATTCTCCCTCATCAATATCATAGAGGCAGGACTGACAACACGTAAGAAAAATCATTGAACAGTAGGAATCACGGCCCAACCAAATTCATACACACATTTTTGGGAGGACACAATAGAATCCATGACACTTAGTAACATGGATTGATGCAGTGGCTGCAAAATGGGCTCAAGTAATGGCATGAGGATGGCACAGGATGGGGCTGGGCAGTGTTTTGTTCTGTTGTACACAGAGTGGCTATGAGTTAGAACTGATTCACTGGTGCCTAACAGCAGCTACACTGGGTGCATAGTACTTGGCTCCCTACTAGTTGTAATTTCCATTCCAAGGATTTTATTTTATTTTATTTTTGGTCAACTTTGTTCACTGCTATATCCCTGGCACATAGGTTAGTGCTTGGCACTTGTTAGACATTCAATAAATATTGTTGAATAAATGAATGCATATGTTTAAGAGAAATGATAGACTTTTTTCCATTTGAGTCTTTCTGTCACTCCTAAGCATGGTGAAATCTGTTCATTTCCTAAGTTTCACATGAGACTTAACACTGCGAAATAAAGGGAAGGATTCCTGCTGACTTTGGCCACCTTAAGAAAAGTGGTAACACACAGAAATAGAACATATGGCAGTTTGGCCTACGTCGTGACAAATGGCCATAAGCCAAAGATTCAGTCTTTCTGATTTGCTACATCTCTTTTAAAAAAGGTAATAATAGTCACGCACTGTGCCAAGAGCATGTATGAATGATCCATTTATTCCTTTCAACAATTCTGTTAGTTGTTATTATGCCCATTTTACAGATGAAGAAACTGAGACTTAGAGAAGACAATTTATCCAAGATCGGCCCCCTAGATAATAAGTAGTGAAGCTAGGATTCCAAGTCTGTCTGACTCCAAAAAAATGCTCTGGGCTACTTTGCCGCATTGCCTTACCTGCAAGCCAAAGTCTCTGACTAGGAAACAGACTTATACAGATAGGTCATGAGGTACAAAACCAGCCAAATCTTCTAATCTTGGGATAATCTTGATTCGTGTGCCAGAGCTGGCCAAGGTCCAAAGTCCAGATTATCATCTATAGATATCACAAAATAACAGTACCAGGGACCCACCAATAAAGGACAGATCTTCCCAACTGAACAGCTGTTAATTATTTTAAATCTCTCTTCATCTATAACCCCTATACTGTAGGTCATAGTAGATCAGTAATATTCCTCTTGAAAGCATGCTGGCCAGAAATTTTTAAAAGCTTTTTTATGAGAGAGAATTTCGAACATATCCAAAAGGGTAGAAAAAAGCACACCTGCCCTCCACTTGATGAATTTAGCTCATTCCTCTAAGGGAAAAGACATTAAATAAAAAAATATATTTTTCCTCTTTTAATGGGTAAAAATTATGACGCATTCTACCTGAAGCCTAGATACCCATGCAATGTGCATGTTAGGAAAACATATCAACTGAACAGGGAAAACAAGTTTAGGTAAGAAATAAACAATAATTGGAAAGTAAATATCACTTGTACATGAAATACAACAGAATGAAAGTTTATCTTACTAAGAGAGTAAAAGGACTTGATAGATGGAGGGGGGTAGGGAGCCATTCTTTGGAAGGTGCATCTTCTTTCTTTACACATTGTTTCTAACTTTGGGGTCTTATGGTTATCTGACATTCAACCTGCACTTGAACATAAAGTTAGAGCTTGGAAAACCACCTTTGGGACTAAATAAATAAATAAATGGTTAAACCTATGGAGAGAGCACACACACAAAACTGTACAAATGCATGCAAAATAAAATATTTGTGGTTCATCTAAACACAGTAGGTAATTTAAATTTGTTCCACATTCTCTAAATAGAAAATGTTGTTGAGTACATCAGTGTATGTTTGCTTGAAACCATAATGTTAACGCAACACTTCATGCAGTTTCTCTATTTAGCACTTGCTGGAGTGAACAAATCCTCCTACCAAAAGGAGTCTTTGTGCCAATGCTTGTGGTGAAAAGTCCTTTAATGTCAGCTGTTATATGATGTAAGTCTGTACAGTGGTCCCCCACACACTCTTCATCCCACTTCAATTATCTACTCATGATCAGTCTTGTGCTGTGTATTCCCCACCTACCTTCCCCATTCCCTAGATTTTGAAGTAAAGTGTGAAACATTGTATTTGATCTGTAAATCAGAACTATTTTTAGAAAAGGAAAATGGCTAATCTTCATAGCTTACACGCAAACCATTGTGGACTAAATTTATACAAGTCTTCTCCCTCTCCAAATAACATGTACATTTTTTTTTGTTTGTTTACTTACTGTGATTGAGTCAAAGTGTACAATCTAGTTTAAATTCGCATGCCCACCTATGCGCAGCTCCTACTGCTCTCCTTGCCTGGTGACAGCACATTCCTCCTTTCTGTTCAATACAAGTCATATCCGCTTAACAATCTCCTGTCCCCTCTTCTCCATACATTTCTTGATAAAAGAACCTTCCCAGTTTGGGGCTGGAGTACCCAATAAGCAAGGTACACATGGGCTTACTTTTGTCTGTTTATGGATCTGTATTGAACAATTTCAGTGGGTTTTACCACAAACCTATGGGAAATTGTTCACTACAGGTTAATAAGTAAACATAAGTAAGCCTGTGTGCACCTTGCTTGTTGGTTAATCTGTTCATGCTTTCCATACTAAAAGTATATGGTTTAGACACAGTTTTAAAGCTCAGTTTTGATACTTGCTAGCTTTATGACTTTGGCAAATTATGTAACTTTTCTGAGCCTCAGTTTCTTCATTCCAAAAATGGAATCTGATAAATAATATTTCACAAGGTGGTTGCATTGAGCAAATGAAGGGTGTGAAACACTTTGCATAGGCTTGGAATCATAAATACCTAACACTATTGTTAGGGCCATCAAGTCAGTTCCAAGTCACAGTAACTCTGTGTACAACAGTGTGAAATACCACCTGGTTCTGTGCCATCCTCACAATTGCTGCTATGTTCAGCCCACTGTTGCAACCACTCTGTCAATCTATTTCTTTGAGAGTTTTCTTCTTTTTTGCAGACCCTCTACCAAGCATGCTGTGTTTCTCCATGGACTAGTGCCTCCTCGTAAGATGTCCTAAGTGTGAGAGATGAAGTCTCACCATCCTTGCTTCTAAGGAATGTTCTGGCTGTACTTCTTCCAATAGAGACTTGTTTGTTCTTCTGGCAATCTGGTTTTGCAGTATTATTCTCCAACATCATAATTCAAATATATCAGTTCTTCAGTCTTCCTTGTTCACCATCCAGCTCTTGCACACATATGGGCTACTGAAAATATTATGACTTGACTCAGGCACAACTTTGTCCCCAAGGTGAAGTGTTTGGTTTTGAACACTTTAAAGAGGTCTTTTGCATCACATTTGCCCTGTGCTTTCTTGACTGCTGCTTCTGTTTGTATTGATTGTGGATCCAAGCAGGGCTTCGAACCAGTTTGTTCTGGTTCCAAACCCTGCTAATAATTTGCATTTCTAAAAGTTCCCATGTGATGCTAATGCTGCTGGGTAGGGTCCAGTTCTGAGCACCACCAGCAGAGCAATGGTTCTCCTAATTTATTACACAGAAGGATCACCTGATGATCTTGCAAAACTATAGATTCTGAGTCATGTCTCAGGTGGAGATGCTGAATCTCCACAGAGATTTGCATCATAATGAACTGGTTCTGAAGTCCTAGATTCTAGTAAAATGAAATCCTTGACAATGTCGATCTTCTCTCCATTTATCATGATGTTGCTTAATGATTCAAAAACAAAACAAAACAGAAAAAGAAAAACACAAAACAAAACAAAAAAACCTGTTGCTGTCAATTCTGACTCATAGCAACTCTTTAGAACAGTGTAGAACTGCCCCATATGGTTTCCAAGGAACAGCTAATGGATTCAAACTGTTGACCTTTTGGTTAGTAGCTATAGCTCTTAACCAACACACTGTCATAGCTCTGCTTATTGATCCAGCTGTGAGGATTTTTCTTTATGTTAAGATGTGATCCATCCTGGAGGCTGTAGTCTTTGATCTTCATCACTAAGTGCTTTAAGTCCTCCTCACTTTCAGCAAATAAGGTATTGTCATTTGCATATTGCAGGATGTTTATGAGTCTTCCTCCAATCTTTATGCCTTGTTCTTCATGTAATCTAATTGCTCAGATTATTTGCTCAGCATACAGATTGAATAAGTGTGGTGAAAGGATAAAACCCTGATGCATACCTTCCTGACTTTAAACTGCAACATGTACAAGTTCTGTATGACTGCAACAAAGTGTTTTGGAATTTCCATTCTTTGCAATATTATCTACGATTTGTGATGTTCCACTCAGTTGAATGCTATTATAACACAGGTACTCAAGGTCAGGAAATTGATGAGTGATTTGGGCAGACTCAGAAACAGAGGCATAATAGTTGCAGTCAAACCAGCTTTATTGGTGCAACAGTGGTGGGCAGATACAGTATTCAGTGGTTCCAACTACCTCCTAGCACGGTGGCCTTATATTCAGACTTAAACAAAGGTGGCTGGCAGCTAGATACATGAACTTCACAGCCAGGTAAGTTATAAACAAGTTTTGTTACTTGTAACTTTGTAACTATTATTGAATCACTCTTAGCTGGAAGGCCTGAGCCAGACAACCTTCCATATTGTCCCCACACTCCACCCTGAAGGGTGTTTTGCTCATCATACAATCTGCTCATTAATTCTGCTGTGAAGGTCCCTGGGCAAGATGTGGGGCTATATTGATCCACAGGTCACAGCAACAATATAGGCAACAACAAACGTAAGTCCACAGGTAACTAATGTGGCCTGCCAAGTATATCCCAGTTTATGCCATCATTCAGCCAGGGGATCCCCAGTAAGGCTACTAATAGACTATGTCTCCTTGTTCAGTTGTAATGCTTGGCTAATATTGTTATAAGCATCTGGAATGTAGATGCAACATTTTGTGTGGAGGAGAATGCATTCCCCCCTTGGGCCACGGTCAATATGTCCAAGACCATGTGGTTCTGCAGTACCAGTTTTCAGAGCTGGTACATTTCCCCACCTAGTAGGGTCAAGGCCTGGCATTCAAAGCCCTGGTGGTGTGTAGCGCCAGTGCTGTAACCTGTGTCTGGGTCACTATAGCAGCAGCATGGGGCATAAACAAGGTTAATGGGCAGTATCACCTTTTTTAAGTCGCAGTGGTTGGCTGTCATGTGCCAGGAGCCATCAGGCTTCTTCACTGGCCATACTGGAGAGTGGAAGGGCCTTCAGGCAAGCTTCACTATTTGTACTTGGTGCAATTCTTCAATAGTTTCCCTGATTTTCTTATGTTGCCCTGGGAAGCAATAACTGTTTCACACTGACAACCCACCTTGGAGTGGACAGCTCCACCTGGGCCATTTGGGCTCGATCCCGCACTACAGCTTTTATGGCTGTTAGCTGCAGTCTAAATTCTCTGACTGTTTTTTGTACCACCTGATGTGTAGGATGTCTATATACAGAATGTATTCTGGCACAGGAGAAATATGCACTTTTCAGACCCTAAGGGTCAGGCAGCCAATCACTAATAGTAACTGGACCTCTTGTACCAAAATAGTTTGGCCACCATAGCCATCTTTCATTTGCAGGGGTCCAGAGAACTTTTCAGGTTTCCCATGGATTAAGGAGCATTCAGCCCTAGTATCTACCAATGCCATCACACATGGCGTGTTTGAGGGACACCAGTAAATGTCTAATTCTACATAGGGCCCCTGGTCCCCAGTGGGACCCCCATGCCCCACGTGAGGACCTTGGTCTGAATCCTAGGTGAACTGCAAGGCAACTGAGCTGCTCGGAGCTGTATGGCTTATACCTCTCCTTGCCCTGCCTGGTGAGATCCTCCCTTTTCACTGCTCTGTTCAACTTAAGGGTACTATAATGCTGTTCAGGCTTCAGTTGCTTCCATAGCTCTGGTAGCACTCAGGCTTCCTGTCCAACTTCATTAAGTTGACACCTGCTGCCAGCAGGCCAGTCCACATCTGTGTCCAGGTGACCTTGATGGATCCCTTTTCCCTCCAAGGTCTCTGTCCCCTATCTGACACCTGTAGGATCAGCACCTCATGCTTTTGCTGAATTGCATCAGCCTCCCCAAAATTGTCTATCGTCTAAGTGACCTCAGTGATAGGTTGATTAACACAGGGGGCCAGCACTGCCATCAAGGGCCGAAACATGGAAGAACGGGGTGTTTGCAAAAGGCTGTCATTCATACCTGGTGTAAATAGTTCTTTATCAGGTGACTGGGCCTGGCACCTATGTGATAGATGTCATTTTTAATGCCCAGTTCCCATATGATGCTTTGCAGTTCTGCATATGACTGCCATTTGCTAAGGCCTCTGGGCAGGCTCCTGGCATTAGCCCACACAACATGAATTGCCACCATCAGCCACTCTATCAGGGAGTGTGTGGCATCATCTTAAGCATGCAGATACTGCAGACACCGATGAAGGGAGGGTTAAACAGTGATGGACACCAATCTTTCCGTTTTCTCCCAAGCCAGCATAATAGTATCTGCACCCATGTCCCACAGCTGCAATACCCAGGCAGCCAGGGTCTCACACCCCCCTTCAGCGAAACTGATGTGCTAAACCATCAGCTCTGACTGGGTATATGCCCTGATGACTGAGCGATCCACAATCTCTGCTGGGGCATTGCACCCGCATGAGTGCTAGGTTTTGACTTTTTGGGTTACTAAGGGGTGGACATGTAATTGTAATTCCCTCCCTCTCAGGGACTGTTCTTCCTCTTCCAAGGAGTCCACTATGATAAGGGGTGGGAACTGCATTCCCATGGGAGGTACTAGGGAGGTTGATTGAGAAGATTGAGTGTCCAGTGCAGCCACTTACTTCTGCAGCCGCTCCTGGAGGCTTTCCACATCAGCCTGTAGCACTCTTGCTGCAGCTTTCACCAGTCCTATAGCCACTCTCAGCGTTGTGAGAAAGATCCTGCCTACCACCCTGGTACCAGCCTGAGTTCCCTTTTTCTCCAACTTTTTCCTCAAAGCATGCAGGGCTTTCTCGACACTAGCTGGCATCCCGTCTACCTCTGGCCAGTCCTGGGGTGGAGACCAGGACAACAGGACCATTGCCACCAAGAACCACATACTATAGGGCAGCCAGCCCTCAAGTGCACCCTCCATTGCCATATTGGTCTGTGCTGAATCCTGCTGATTATGCCAGTTGTTGTAATACAGGTACTTAAGGCTAGGATTATTGATGCATGATTCAAGCAGACTCAGCAACAGAGGCACAGTAGGTACCGTCATACTATCTTTCTTGGTGCAGTGGTGGCAGGCAGGTACAGCATTCAGTGGTTCCAACTGCCTTGTAGAACAGTGGCCTTATATACAGGCTTAAACAAAGGTGGCTGACAGACACATATATGAGCTTCAACGCCAGGCTGGTTATAAACGAGTTATGTAACTTTTGCTAAATCACTCTAAGCCAGAAGGCCTGAGCCATACAACCTTCCATGTTGTCCTCACAAATGCCTTTGCATAACCAGTAAACACAGGTAAACACCTGTCTGGTATTCTCTGCTTTCAGCCAAGATTCATCTGATATCAGTAATGAGATCCCTTGTTTTATGTCTTCTTCTGAATCAGGGTTAAATTTCTAACAGTCTGTTGATGTTCAGCTGCAACTGTATTTGAATTATCTTCAGCAGAATTTTACTTGCCTGTGATGTTGATGTTGCTTAGTAATTTCTGCATTCCATTGGATCATCTTTTATATAATAAAAGACGCTGTTTTTTTTCTCTTTATGTTAGTGTCTAGCGTAGTGCAGGTGCTCAATGAATTGTTATTACTTACCATACAATTCTTCCATTACTTTAGGGGACTTCTGTGACATCTGATAAACTTTACTGGCATAGTTAGCCATGCTGGGATCTGCTGATAAGAATGTCTGATTCCAAAGCTAGAATCTTCTCTCGGAGATGGATTCTCCCTGGGCAGAGCTTGGCTAAACTATGTATTGGGTACTCCTTTCATGCTTAAGCTACTTAAAAGCAGGCAGAGTGCAAAACTCAGTCTTCAAGGTGAAACTTGAAGGGAAGATGAACAAGTTAAGTAGAAGAATTTACCAAACAAAAAACCCCAAATGTGTCATCAATAAGTTGATTTTGACTTGTAGCAACACTGTAGGACATAGTAAAAGTGTCATAGGAGCTGTAAATCTTTATGGAAGCTGTGCTGTATCTTTCTCCTATGAAGTGACTAGTAGGTTCCAGTCACTGACATTTTGGTTGGGAACTGAGCACTTAAGCACTGCATCACTGTGGCTTCCTACATGTATGTTGTGGTGCTGTTTGGTGACATTGATTCCATTCCAACTAACAGAGACATCTGTGGTTTCATCCTGTTATAGATGTAACATGCCTGCAAAGACAAGATGCCATTCATCTGTCAAGGTAACAAGCAAACAACTCAAATATGAAAATAAATAAACTTAGAGAAAAGAGTCTCTCTGATCTCTTCTTGGAAAAAATGTCTTTCTTGGAAAAACATGTCCAATATCTAAAACCTCTTAGGAGATAAATCAAGGAGCCATGGTAAAAGGTCAAGTTCAACACCTTATGTCAAAAGACAGTGATGAAATTTCTACTGGATTCTGAGGGAAAGAAAGAGCAAATTTCATATCCCATCGGGCTGTTTTTCAAGATTAAACTTGAAGCTCTGCTTGAGGGGAAAGAGCTACTTGATGATGAGATTCATATACACCAGAGAACTAAATAAAGAACTCAAGAGTGCAGTAGGCCTGAGGAAAGACTGGTGCAGAGCACAGACTCTGTTTAAATATAGACCAGAGACTAACTGACTGGAAATTATGGTTACAAAACACAGTAAAAATATTAAAAACTTTAACCGCATAAAAGTAAAAAGAACCAAGTAAGCTCAGCACAGGAAAGAGTAGATGGGGACATTTTTTAATGTATTACTGTCTTCAGTTTTCCTAGAAGGGCATCAAAAATACTCTCTAAAAATTAAAAATGCAGCATAAAAGTGAAAACAAAAAAGAAAAAAAAACCCATAAGTCACTCAAGTGTCTTATTGCTTAACTCTGGAAGTATCTTTAAAGCAATAGTATCACTCATGATAAACATTTATTTAAATGTTAGCACTTCCTTCAGTTTCACTTTTATTACAGTTTCATTTTAGTTTCTTTTGCTTTGGTCAAATTTAAATAAGATTAAATTTAATATGGTTATTTCAAAAGAATACATCTGGAGTGATCTCATTTCTATCTAAAACCAAAAAACCAAATCTGTTGCCATCGAATCAATTCTGACTGCTAGCAACTCTATAGTGCAAAGGAGAACTGCCCTATAGGGTTCCAAGGTATGATCTTTATGGAAGCAGACTGCCACATCATTCTCCCTGACATTTCTGTCTAGTGATCCTTGTTTCTATATGTGCATAAGGAAATGTTTAAACAATGTTGTTGTTTAAGAGAATTAATACTAGGATTGGTAGTGATTTTTCACTTTTTCCCTGTACTTTGATGTATTATTGTATCTTTTATAATAAATATAGATCATCTTTATAAAAACAGTAATCAGCATTCTAAAGCATGGAAAAGTAAGCAAGGGAGAGAGTTGGTTAAGGCACAGAATCTTTGCGACGATTCAGTTCACGAACAAGACCTCAACAACCCTAGACCATGTAATGATTTATAAATTGTAAACACAGGTTTCAGAGAAAATACTTAACAAGAAAATGGTAGTGAACATGATAATGGACAAGGTAATGAGAGAGCAAGTGGCTTCAACTTTGGACTGGGAGTCACAAAGCCTGAGTATTGGTTTTGGTTCTATATTTAGTTCTCTATGTCACCTTGGATATGTCATTTAACTTCTCTGATCCCCGGGTTCAATAATACAGAATTTTCCACTTCACATAAAAAGCTGGGGGTATAGATTTCTTAAGTAAAATGTCATGATACTTAAATGATGGAACTAACATAATATTTTAAACACTGACAGGCAAAGGAAGCGTATCTAGAGCTGTATTCGGCCTGTGGATTTACCTGTTGGTGAGCAACACTGCTTACACCATCAGTGGATGAAGTTGGACGTAAATGAAGCCGTCCAATAGTGTATGGGAGCCAGCTCATACATGCCAACTGTGAATTGGGCCAACTGTGCACACGTTCCCAACTTCATGTTCAGTGACATCACATGAGTAGATTGAAATCAGCCATGGTGGCAGTATCCACACCATGGATATCAGCAAATGAGCCATTATCAGGGCTCCCTTCCCCACCCTAGACAGGCTGTGAAACATTTATTGCTATAGTTAACCTGTCCCAACTGATCTCAGAGTTATGGTACTGAATATCAGAAATAGAAGAGATTTAAGTTACTCTGCCAGAAATAGAAGTTCAAACTAGCTAAGGCTAAAAGGAGGAATTAAATTGAAAAGGGGATGGAGCTATTCCTTTTTGAAAAGCCAAGGATGTGGTCTCCTGGTTAAGACAAGAAATGTAGACCTGAACACCACCCAGAACCAATCTCCTTCTGTCTCTAAAGTTTCACTGTCTCTAGGTAGTAGCTTTATTCTCTCTCTTACTGTCTCTCTTCTGTGGCAAGGATCAGGGCTGGAGAGAACATGGATAAGAACTTGGTCCCCAAGAGCATAGGTCCGATGGTGGCACATAGGGTGCCTTCTTTTTCTGGGATGCCCTGTACCAGAGTGCTCAGAAGCTTAGTATAGAGCAGAAGTTGGGTTTTGGCCCCTGTTGGTGCCCATCTAGGTGCCTGTATGCAGTGCACAAATTGCAAAGCCATACACAATACCTCAATATGAGCACATTCTCTCCAAGTGGTGTAGTTTTAACAAGCATTATGAAGACGTTAATGTAATGATATTGAGTGTTTTGAAAAGACAACAGAGGAAGAAAGAATCAGTTGGTTCAACAGAAGGTTGAAATAATTGGTTAAAGAGAAAGTAACTCCCTTCCCCCCCCCTTTTTTCTTTTCTCCTCCCTTCTTTTTTTTAAATAAACTTTTTATTGTGGGATAATTTTAGATTTAAGAAAGTTTGCAAAGAAAGCTTAGATAGTCCCCACCCAGTTTCCCTTAAGGCTTATGTCTTATCTAACCATGTGTCTTTGTTGAAAAGGAAAAACACTGGTACAATACTATTAACTAAGCTACAAACCTTATTCAGATTTTATCAGTTACCAATTGTATCAGTCAAATTTTTCTACTAATAAAAACAAATATATCTTAACAAATATGTATTTTAAGAAATTGGGTCATGGAATCCTGGAGACCAGCAAGTCAGAAATTGGAAATGCATAGGACAAGTCAACAGTCCAGAAACTCAGGCAGGAGTCAGATTTAGAGTTTTGAGGCAAAGTTTCTTCTTTTCTTAGAAACCTGTTTCTCTTCTTAAGGCTTTCAACTCTTTGGATGAGACCTACATGTATTATCCAGGGTAATCTCCTTTACTTAAAAGTCAAATGATTCTATATGTTAACCACCTCTAGCAAATACCCCCACAGAAACATCTAAATTAGTGTTTCTTTAAATAATGGGCCTACAGCCTAGACAACTTGACATGTAAAATTAGCCATCACACCAGTTTTTTCACTACTGTCTTTTTTCTGTTTCCGCATATAATCCAGGATACCATAGAGCATTTAGAGGTGGTTTATTTTTTATGTGATTACTCCCCCACCAACCCACAGCACAGGGAGTCTCACCACTCCCTAACACACACACATTAGAATCATTACACTGGTAATATGGTTGCCTATGACTACCAAGTTTCACTTCTCACATCCCCTACCACAAGAGAGGAACTGCCCTATACTTTTTGAGTCTTGAATTAAAAAATCCTAGAGAAGGATTTTTGTTGAGTTGGCTTGTGACAAATGGCTTCTTCTAGAACAATCAGATATGGCTGAGAGGGAAGAGTCTCACCAAAAAAGATGGCTGCTCGTGGATCACCCTTGTGAGGCAGTCAGTCAGTGACCTTGCAGGGCTGAGACCCCAAGTGAAGTAACCAACTAGCCTATCTACCTCATTTTACAGATGAAGAAACTAAAGTCCAAAGAGATAAGTATCTCAAGGCCCAGAGCTGATTCTTAGCAAAATAAAGGCTAACCCGAGGACTCTTAACTCCCAGTCCTAGAAGCCTTCCTCTATGTTCCTAGAACTATCACAATTTTGATATTAATTCAAAGAATCAAAGAACCTGAGGTTAGAAGTAACCTTTATCTAGTTCTGAGTGGTAAAGCTAATCCTGGAGAAATACAAGGCTACACATACAATAGCGACATAGCTGTTTTAGTCATCTAGTGCTGCTATAACAGGAATATCACAAATGGATGAGTTTAAAAAGCCAAGCCAAGCCAAGGCCATTGAGTAGGAAAGTTTATTCTTTCACAGTCTAGTAGGCTACAAGCCCAAATTCAGGGAGCCAGCTCCAGGGGAAGGCTTTCTCTCTCTGTTGGCTTTGGAGGAAGATAATTGTGTTGCATCAGGCTATGTTTGGTCTGGGAGCATCTCAGCACAGGAACTTCAGATCCAAAGACCAGTGCTTTCTTGATAGTATGGATTTCAGAGTACTGGTGTTCCATCAGCTGGAACAGCTTGCTTAATTTTTCATTTTGTTGTGCTGAATTTTGTATAAGGTCTAGAAGGGCTCTGTATATAATCCTTTTGCGTTCATCTTCCGATGATTTCAGAAAAGTTTCTTCATCTGGAAAACTCCTTGGTTGTTTTATTTGGGAGCCTTCTGAAGCCATGGGTGATTTCTTGTTTGCCACAAGTGTCTGTTGCTTTTTGGGTCCCATGTGAGTAAGTAGAGGCTGGGAGAGATACTATGAGGATGGACCGCAGATGTTTCTCTAGGCTATCTTAAAATGTAAAACAAAAGATATCTGACCACTTCTCAAGTCAGTCAGGTTTTCAGGAATAGAGGTCCCTCTTCCCAACTGGCAAAGTAAGCACCTCTGTATCCAACCTCAGATGATACAAACTAGTTCAAAATACAGCAATGCTACTGCCCTGTTCGCCTATGCTGACAGGTGTAAACTACTGCTTTTCTGGTCGAAACGCACTCTCCTGTGGGAAGGCTGTGGCTCCCAAGCTAAGAATTAGGTCCAGCTCTGGCCAACGTATCTAAGAAAACACCTTCCACACGATTGGCAGACAGAAGGGCTGAAGGTGCCAAGAGGTAGTGAGTCCTTTGCCTCTGTTGCTGGGCCCCCACTGTAGGTGACACTGTGTAAAGTACTATTTTTCTGTCAGAGAAGCACTGTCCTGTTTGCAGGTGCTGGCTCCCAGGCTAAGAATTAGGTCTCGCTAAAATCTCCGTATCCAACATGGCGTCCCACACACAGGCACTGTGGTTCCATATGAACCGAGCTGTGGCAGTGATAAAAAGACAGGACCGAAGTGGCTAGATAAACAGAGCCCTGAGCCTGGATCTCAAAATATGGCAATTTTGCCTGTCTATCCCACCAGCAGTGCATCTGAGACTAGCCGCAAGGCAAGACCCAGCTCCGCCCACCGGCCAAGACAGAGAAAAAAAAAGTCAAACTGGGGCATTGATCTTCAGTCCGTGAGAGCCAGGGCTAGCCAGGAGCAGTAGTCAGCAAAAGAGAGGAGGTTTTTCGTTGAGTGGTATGAAGTCCAATTTAACAGCCCTGTGCCATGTCCTGGGGGCTCACTAGGTGATCAGAAGGCTCCATTTGATTATCAGTTCAGGTCTTGGTTTTCAGAGGGACAAAGGGAGACGTGTCCTTAGTCCGCCATCTTGACTCCGCCTCCGCTTTCTTGGTAGTATGGAGTGTCTACTCTCTGCCTGCCTCCCTTTCCTTTTGTTTTTTGTAGGATAAAAAGATAAAAGATGGTGCAAGCCACACCCTAGGGAAACTCCCACTGCATTAGATCAGGGAGGTGACCTCGGTAAGGGTGTTATAATCCTACCCTAATCCTCTTTAACATAATCCATTCTTTCTATACTGAACAGAGGCAGACATTAGGGTTTACAAAATAGGAAAAATCACAAAATGGAGGACAACCACAAAATACTGGGAATCATGGCCCTGCCAGATTGCTACACATTTTTGAGAGGACATAATTCAATCTATGACAATAATTAATTTCCAAATTGTGGGAATAACTCATATCCTCACTCTCCCACTCCGACTCGATGGCACTTGGCTTGGCTCACTCTCCCACTTAATCATTCTGACCACAGCCACCCACGTGGCACTTAATCTCTCTGACCCTAATTCCCTGGAGTTGAGTTTCCACAAGCTAGGATTCTGTTCTTCCAGATCCTGCCAAATGGGTAAATGCCAGTATAAAGTATGAATCTAGAAAAGTAGAATATCATTAAGAATGAAATGGAATGTATAAAGATTGATATCCTAGGCTTAGTGAGCTGAAATGATCTAGAATTGGTGATTTTGAATCGGATCATCATGTAGTTTACTATGCCAGAAATGGCAAATTAAAGATGAATGGCATTGAATTCATCATCAAAAAGAACATTTTGAAATTCATCTTGAATTACAACACTGTCAATGATAGGCTAAAATCCATATGCTTACAAGGAAGAGCAGTTAATATATTATTAAAATTCATGCACTAACCCCTAAGGCCAAAGAAGAAATTGAAGATTTTTACCAAATCCTGAAGCCTGAAATTGATCAAACATTCAATCAAGGTGCAGTAATAATTACCAGTGATTGGAATATAAAAGCTGGAAACAGAAGAAAAATTGGTAGTTGGAAAACATACCCTTGGTGATAGAAACAACACAGGGAAATGCATGACAGAATTTTCCAAGACCAACAACTTAACTCATGGCAAATACCTTTTTGCAACAACATAAGTGGTGACTGGCATGTATGGTCCTCACCACATGGGGTATATTAAATTGACTACATCTGTGGAGAAAGACAATGAAAAAACTCAATATCATCAGTGAGAACAAGACCAGGGGTGGCTATGGAATGAACCATTAATCAGTTATATGCAAGTTCAAGTTGAAGCTGAAGAAAATTCATGAGAGCCAAAGTACGACTTGGAGCATATCCCACCCAAATTTAGAGCCCATCTCAAGGATAGACTTGATGTGTTGAATACTAATGAACCTAAGACCAGAAGAGTTGGGGAATGACATCAAGGATACCATACGTGTAGAAAGCAAGAGGCCATTAAAAAGACAAAAAAGAAAAAAAAAAAAAAAGACCAAAACAGAAGCTAGAAGAGACTCAAACTTGCCCTTGAATGTAGAGTGGCTAAAGTGAAAGGAAGAAATTATCATGGGAAAGCTGAATAGAGATTTCAAAGGGCAGCAGCAGCTAGAGAAGACAAAGTATTATAATGAAATGTGTGAAGAAAAAAAAAATTCAGGCCTTGAGTTGATTGGAGGGTTCCATGGGGATTCTATGCAGGAAGCAGCCAAAGAAGATGGAAGAAACACAGTTATTGTACCAAAAAGAACTAGTTGACCTTCAACCATTTCAGGAGGCAGTGTATGATCAAGAACTGATGATACTGAAAGCAAAAGTCCAAGCTGCACTGAAGGCACTGGCGAAAAACAAGAGTCCAGGAATTAATAGAATACAACTGAGAGGTTATCAATAAATGGATGTAGTGTTGGAGGTAATCACTTGTCTATGTCAAATGAGCAAATAATACAAGAAGCTGGACTCTTTGAAGATGAATGCAGCATCAGGATTAGAAGAAGACTCACTGTCAACCCATCTCTAATATGCAGATGATACAACTTTGCTAAAGCGAAGAGGAGTTAAAGCACTTACTAATGAAGATCAAAGATCTTCAGCTTCCTGGCTAACTGACTGGAAGAGATCCGTATTGTGCATATTTTGAAGAAAGGTGATCCAACAGAATGCATAAATTACCCAACAACATCACTTCTATCACATACAAGTAAAATTTTGCGAAAGATTGTTCAAAAGAAGTTGCAGCAGTACGTGGACAGAGAACAGATTCTAAAGAGGATAGGAAATCAGGGCTATCACTGCTGATGTCAGATGGATCTTGGCTGAAAGCAGACAATACCAGAAATGTGTTTACTTGTGTTTTATTGTCTGTCATGGATTGAATTGTGTCCCCCCCAAAATATGATTGCCTATATTCTATGATTGTCCTCCACTTTGTGATTTTGCTGTGCTGTATGTTAAAGAATTAGGGTGGGTCTGTAAATCCCTTCAGAAGATCACCTCACTGCTCCACTGTAAAGGGAGTTTCCCTGGAGTGTGGCTTGCCCACTCTTAATCCTTTCATCCTGCAAGAGATAAAAGGAAAGGGAAGCAGGCAGAGAATTGGGAACCTCACACCATCAAGCAAGCAGCATAGGAAGAAGAGCGCATCCTTTAGACCTGAGCTTCCTGCTCAAAGATGCTCCCTGGATGATTGATGCAATACTGGACTTTGTTCCAGAGCCATCAAGGGGGAAAACCTTCCTCTGGAGCAGACATCCTGAATTTGGACTTGTAGCCTACTGGACTGGGTAAGAATAAACTTTCCTTTGTTAAAGCCATCTACTATGTGGTGTTTCTGCTAGAGTAGTACTAGGTGACTAAAACATTGTCTATGAAAGGGATTAAACTATTTAGACTGTAACAAATTATGGATACCATTGCAAAGAACGGGAATTTCAGAATACTTAATTGTGCTTGCTAGAAACCTTTACATACATCAGGAGGTAGTTGTTTGACCAAAACAAGGGGATACTGTGGTTTAAAGTCAGGAAAGATGTGCTTTAGGGTTATACACTTTCACCGTACTTATTCAGTCTGTATGCTGAGCAAATAATACAAGAAGCTGGACTCTATGAAGATAAATGCTGTATCAGGATTAGAAGAAGACTCATTGTCAACCCATCTCTAATATGCAGATGATACAACTTTGCTAAAGTGAAGAGGAGTTGAAGCACTTACTAATGAAGATCAAAGACTATAGCCTTCATGATGGATTATACCTTAGCATAAAGAAAACAAAAATCCTCACAACTGGGCCAATAGGCAACATCATGATAAACAGAGAAAAGACTGATGTTGTCAAAGATTTCATCTTACTTGGATCAACAACCAACCCCCATGGAAGTAGCAGCCAAAAAATCAAATTATATATTACATTTGGCAAGTCTGCTGTAAAAGACCTCTCTAAAGAGTTAGAAAGCATAGACGTCACTTTAAGGACTAAGATGTGCCTGACTCTAGCTTTGGTGATTTCAGTTACCTCATATGTGTGCAAAAGCTAGACAATGAATAAAGACGACAAAAGAAGAACTGATACCTTTGAATAATGGTGTTGGCAAAGAATACCATGGACTGCCAGAAAAGTGAACTAATCTATGTTGGAAGAAGTGTAGCCAGAATGTTTCTTGGAAGCAAGGATGGTTAGACTTACATAATTTGGACATATTTTCAGGAGGGACCAGTCCTTGAAGAAGGACATCATACTTGGTGAAGTACAGTATTATCAAAAAAGAGGAAGACCCTCAAGGAGATGGATTAACACAGTGACTACAACAACGGGCTTGAGCATAACAAAGAATGTGAGGATGGCATAGGATAGACTGTGTTGTGTATTATTGCACATTAGGGTTGCTGTGAGTTAGAACCAGCTGGATAGCACCACCACCAACAGTCTCTGTGCTGGCTCTCATTGCCCCTGGTGGGTTTGGTGATCCATGGAACAACTAATAGAACTCACAGAGACTATCTATACTGACAGCCATTTGTTATAAACAGAGAGGATACAAGTGAAGAGATGCGTCAGGCTAGGTATGGGAAAAGTCCTGGCTCCAGGCTCTTGTCCCCAAGGATGTGCTGTACTCTCTCCCATTCATGAATGTTTTCACAAGTCCTGGAAGCCTCCTAGAGAGAGCTACAAGGTTCAGAGCCCCTTTGTCATTGGGATCTCAATGAGTGTACACATCTGGAGCCTTAATGCCTAGTTTTGATTGAGCCAGTCAATGAATATGCAAGGCTGCATCAAGCCCTGGTCCATTCCTGAGGCCTGTTACCAGAGTGTGGCCTGTGTAGTCTCTGCTTATTTAAACTTTTTTCAGTTTGGCTAAGGAGCCCTGGTTGGCACTTTGTACTCACTCAGTGGTTCTGTAGGAGAAAGACTTGGCAACCTACTTCCATAAACACTACGGCTTATGAGTCCTAGGAATGATGGTCTGGGGGACATCTAGTTCAGTTGGTATAGTATGGTTTATAAAGAAAATGTTCTATGTTCTACTTTGGTGAGCAGCGCTTGGAGTCTTAAAAGGTTGTGAGTAGCCATCCAAGGTATTCTACTGGTCCCATAATGGGAACAAGGGAGAATGAAGAGAACCAAAGACACAAGGGAAAGATTAGTCCAGAAGACTCCACAGCCTCCACCAGACTGAGTCCAGCACAAGCAGATGGTGCTGAGCTACCACCACTGACTGCTCTGACAGGGTTCACAACAGAAAGTCCCAGACAGAGCTGGAGAAAGTGTAGAACAAAATTCAAACTTATAACAAAGAATCAGACTCACTGGTCTGACAAAGAGTGGAGAAATTCCAAGCGTGTGGCCCTTGGGCACCCTTTGAATTCAGTACTGAAGGTATAGAGGTAAAGTGCTATGGCTGCAAAAGACTGGCAGTTTGAATCCACCAGGCTTTCCTTGGAAATTCTATGAGGCAGTTCTACTCTGTCCTATCGGGTTACTATGATTCAGAATTGACTCAGTGGCAGTGGACTTAGCTTTTACTTTGGAAGGCACTCCTGAGGTTCATCCTTAAGCCAAAGATTAGAGAGGCCTATACAACAAAAAGAGACTTAGTGGGCACACCAGCCCAGGGGCAAGAACAAGAAGACAGGATAGTAAGCTGGTAAAGGGGAGCCCAAGACAAGAGGATGAGAGGGTTGACATGTCATGGGGTTGGCAACCAATGTCACAAAATGGTGTGTATTAACTGTTTAATGATAAACTAAATAGCTCTGTAAAGCCTCATCTGAAGTACAAAATAGTAATTAAAAAGGAATAAAAATTCCCTAACATTAAAAAAAAAAAAACAAATCACTGCCATCAAATTGAGCCTGACTCAAAGCAACCCTAGAGGCCAGAGTAGAACTGCCCCATAGAGTTTCCATGGAGCACCTGGCAGATTTGGACTGCCGACCTTTTGGTTAGCAGACATAGATCTTAACTCATTATGCCACCAGGGTTTCCTCCCTAACATTAGAGCTTCAAAATTAAAAATTATAGCCTAGAAAAGTCTATGGGAAAGCTCTGCTCTGTCACATGGGATCGCCATGAGTCACAATCAACTCCATGTAAAACAAGGAGTTTGGCCTAATCTCTCAGTCAAACCCAATGGAGCACCTTAATTACTCAAGATATTTTAAAAAATCAGAGACAAAAAGTCAAGCTCAGTTCTTTTCCCACAAAGGGATTCCTATTTATTTTCTCCAATGCTGGGATTTCAAAGCAACTGACACTCATTCAGGAGGTTAAGATATAGCTATTTCTCCTGAACAAAGAGTGGAGGAAGGGGGAGGCCATCAGCAGATCTGTTAAACAATCTATAGAGTGTAACCATCTAATGAAACACTGCACAGGCTATTAAAGAAAATGAAGACATCAGTATGTACTCTTGGCCAGGGAGGTCAGAAAGACCTGAGTTTAGATCTCAGTTCTACGTGGTAACACGGCTGTGAGGTTTAGGTCTTTGGAACACTATTTTTAACTTGCAAAACGAGATGAGATAATAGGTTGTACTAACATCAAAGAGTTGATGAGTGGAAAGAATGAGCTAATAGATGTGAAAATTCACTCTAAAGGTAAGGTTGACGTTGTTATTCTATAAAGGAAAGTACTCAAATTTGTTGGAATGATCTCTTAGAAATTCTAACACTCTTTTATGTACAGGGGTCTGTAAGGAGAAAGGAGCATGGAAAAGTTAGCCTTCAAAAAAAAAAGTGTTGAAACTACAGTTCTCCAATGAATGTTGACCACCTATAGTGAAACTATGATTAAAGCTGTTCTCTTTTAAATGGAAATGTTAGTTCATCGTGTTTGTCTTTCTTCACATGGAGTGCTTTCTGGGGGGTTTGCCACTTTAGGAGTATGACCTAGACAAATGAGTTTATGGTAAACCCACCTTCTTACCTGTGAAGCAGAAAGGACTTCTGGAGTCCATTCAGAAGTTTGCTGGGTGATGTATACCTATTTTCAGGGAGAATATTGCTCTCAGGGAGCTGGAGGCCTTCACGGCTGCCAGCTGAGGTACTTGAGGCTGCTCTGGCTGCTTCTGAGGCCCAGTTCTCACGCTTGAGCAGCTGAGCAACTGGGCCGGCTGAGAAGCCAAGAACCAGGCCTCCAATCCTTTCCTTCCAGGCTGAACTGCTGACGGGGTGCCCTCTGGGGGTCATTCCCTTTTTGGTCTTTAAGCACTGAAGTATCTGGTCTCTTTTTGTGTGTGTGCATGTGTGCGTATGCATGTGTGTGTGTGTGCACTTTGGGTGAAAGTTTACAGAGCAAATTAGTGTCTTATTCAAAACTTTATACACAGGTATTTCATTATTTGCAACCCACAGTCGCCTGCTTTCCACCCTGGGTTCCCCATTTCCATTTGTCCAGTTTTTCTGCCTTCTCATCTTTGCTTTTGGCCAGCTGTTACTCATTTGGTCTCATATACTTGACTGCACTAACTAAGAAGCAGGTTCTCCACATGTGTGATTGTATTACAGGCCTGTCTAATGTTTGTCTGAAAGGGGGACTTAAGGGGTGGCTTCCGGTCTCAGTTCGAAAGGTGTCCAGAGGCCATTGTGTCAGGTGGGTTCCTCCAGTCTGTTAAAACAGTAAGTCGAGGTTGTTTTGTTGTTGTTGTTGTGTGTGTGGGAGTGTGGGAGTTTGGATATTGTTCTACATTTTTATCCTTCTGTGTCTGGGACCCTTAATTGTGTGTCTTCTACTTTTAACAGAGTTAATAGCAATAAACACTTGAAGTCTAACGCATGTAAGGAATGTAAACCAAGGCTTCCAAATGGTTCATTCCGGTTCAAACTCCTGCTCATACTTTGATATTTCTACCCCCATATATACTGCATCAGAATCTAGTTTAACAAGATCCCCAGATGATTCTTATGTATAATACATTCTGAGAACCAATGCTCTTCAGTGGTTCTGAGAAATGGTCATTAACCAACAGGGTTAGTATCCCTGAGAACTTTTTAGAAATGCAAATGCTCAGCAGAGGTTTGAACCAGATCACCCATGTGAAGGCCTGTTACAAATCTGGCCTGTAATTCCATTCTTTAATGGTGCAAGCGGACTTCAAAACTGGCCTTTGCCAAGCTGGTGGCATGTACGGGAAATGCCTTGCAGATACCGCTCACAATAGCAAAATCCTCTCTGGTAGATTGCGATTGGAGAGAAAGCCTCAATAAAGGGCCAATCTTTTAGGTAGTTTTGAAAGGAGATTAACACTTATTGTAGAAGTGGTAATCACTGATTGAATTAATCAAGGGCCAAACTACAAGGTGTTAACAAGAAAGATTAGTGACTTTGGGTGTGAGTATTCAAAACCAGGGGCTGAGAAACCTGAGACTAGAGGTGTTCTTAGGTACACAACAGAAGGAGGACAAACAGAAGACAAGTTAATGAACCAGTATTTTCACCCAGTCATTTACACAGTTGAAAATATTAGATGTCAAGTGGGTGGAATAGTATTTGGCTTATAATAGGCACTCATTAATATCAGCTACTATTATTCTTTTTGACTGTTAATTCTCTGTTAGAAATATCAGTTAGGGCTTGTTGTTAGGCTGTAAAGTCCGTTCCAACTCATAGCCATGTGCAACTCATAGTGGACGTGGCACAAGACGAGGCAGTGTTTTGTTCTGAAATAAATAAAGAGGTACAGTTTACCTGCAGGGAAGTAAACAGATCTTAAATGAATGTAGTTTAAACTCAACTACTTTTAAAATAGAGAATTGAGAAAAGACTTTGATGCCACAACATACACTAAAAATTGTTTTTACCTCTTTCTTGGAAAAAAGTAATCTGTAATCAGAGAGGCAAATACCTAGGGATTTAAAACTTGAAAGTGAAATTAGAACATATAAGGAAACAATTGCTTTAAATAAATATTGAGTGCTGCCAATTTCAGCTCCTAGTGACTCTACAGGACAGGGTGGAACAGTCCTGTAGAGTGTCTAAGGCTGTCTTCTTTATGTAAGCAGGCTGCATCTTCCTCTCTCAGAGCAGCTGGTGGATTTGAATCTCGACTTTTCTTTAGCAGCTGAGTACTTAAGCACTGTCCCACCAGGGATGCTTTTTAAATAAACAGCTCTGTCTAAATCACTGAGGTTGGATGAAGTGGCACTCTAGTAAGTCTCTATTCATACTGCACACAATGGGAGGGCAGAGGGAAGGAGGTAGGCAAGGAGAGCTGTTCAGAGGATCGGGCCTTTGTGAATGAGCGTTCACTTTACAAGAATATAACAAACAAACAAGAACTATAAAAAAGAGGAAGGGATAAAGAGAAATAGATAATATATATTTCTTATATTGTGATTTAAATGAAGGTTTACAGAGGAAATTAGTTTCTTAGTAAACAATTAATACACATTGTTTTGTGACATTAGTTGCAAGCCCAGGACATATCAGCATTCTCATCTTCTTGGACTTGAGTTCTCTGTTTCCATTTGTCCAGCTTTTCTGTCTCCTCCTGCTTTCTCTTCTTTCTCCCTGAGCTAGTGTGTTCATTTAGTTTCCTATGCGTGGTTGAGCTGCTGGTATCATTGTCTGTCTTAAGGGCCTGTGTAATCTCAGTGAACCTTACAAGTGACTTTAGTACTGAGTTAAAAGTGTATCTGGGGGAAATACTCTTAGGGTTTTTCCGATCTCTCTCAGACCAGTAAGTCTGGTCCTTTTCTGTGAGCTTGAATGTTGTTCTACATTTGTTTCCCACCTCTTTCTGGGACCCTCTCTTGTGATCCTTCTCAGAGCAGTCGGTGGTGGCACCAAGTAGTTGTGCTGGACTCAGTCTGGTGGACACTGTGGTAGTTCGATCCATAAGTTCTTTGGAGTAATCTTTCCCTATGTCTTTGGTTTTCTTCATTCTCCCTTGCTCCACATGGGTTGGGACCAGTAGAGTATCTTAGATAGATTGCTCACAGGACCCTAGACACTACTGACCAAAGTAGGATGTAGAACATTTTCTTTATAAAGTATGTTATGCCAGTGAGCTAGACGTTCCCTGAGAGCACAATCCCAGACCTCATCCCAGTAATTTGGTCCCATGGTGAGCTGGGATGTTTCTATAGAGCTTCTGTGACTTTGCCTTGGTCAAGTTGGCCCAATTTCTCCAGTATTGTCTACTGTATCACCATTCACCAAAGTTACCACCTAGAAATAGATAATATATTAAATGGAATTGACTTGGAAAAATCATTTTAAAAATCCATATGCAACAATTGATAAACTGAATGAGTGTCTTGAGAATAAGGTCCTTCAGCTGAGGAAGGAGAAGGGGCACTAACATTTCATTAAGTGTTACTACGGCCACTGAAAGGGAGGAGTGGCAAAACTATAATTTGGTCTAGACTTCCATTCCAGAGAGTATTTTACATTTAGACAGTTTCAGACCCAGAGCTAAGCACTTTGAATAGGTTATCTTTTTTTTAATCCTCACTATAACCCAATAAAATCCATTGCTGCTGAGTCAATTTTGAGTCATGGTTACAAAATAGAACTGCTCCATAGGGTTTTCTTGGCTGTAATTTTGATGGAAGCAGATTGCCAGGACTTTCTTCTACCATACTGCTGGGTGAGTTCAAACCACCAACCCCCTAAGTTGTCAGTCAGATGGAAACCATTTGTGTCACCTAGGAACCTAGTGAGGTGGGTAATATTACAGATTGAGGAGCTAAAGCTCAGTATAAAGTCCTGGAGATACCTACTCAGTGTATTTTTCTAATGTAAACCAGCCCAAACAGATCCAAAGTTGTTGAAGTGCATTCCTAACTTTTCTTAGATGGAACAAATTGTTTAACATAGAAGTTTAGTAGGGTTATTGGGGTAACCAGTATGTTTAATCAGTATATTTAAAATTTTATCATCTAGAAATATAATGGGAGCCACTTATATGACACTTCTCGTAGAAGAAACAAGTGAAATTAATTTTAATAACATGTTTCATTTACTGTATTGTTTCAACATACAATAAACATAAAAATTATTGATATTTTATGTTAGGTCCATACTAAATCTTTGAGTTCCAGTATATATTTTACACTTACAGCTTATCTCAGTTTGGACTAGCCATTTTTCAAGAGCTCAATAGCTGCATGTGGCTGGTAGCAATCATACTGGAAGACCGAGACCTAGACTATGAATAGCACAAATGAGCTGATTCTACTCTTGGAGGTAATGACCCAACAAAACAAGACTATGAGAAGTCCACTAGAAAGTAAATGAGTGAAGGTCTCTGATTTTGGGTTTCCAGAGGAAGGCTATATTTGACTTTTTTTTTGATTTCCAGCACTAATATGGATAAAGCAAAAGTCACCTTTGACCATTTTGCCTGTAAGTAGTCTTAATCTTCTCCCCAAAAGCAGCCACTGTGGGTAGTGTGGTGCTTCTAGATCATTTTCTATGCTTTTATGTATATGTACAAATTCAGCTTCTACCTATTTGACAGTTTCTAGTACTGTGGTGGCTTGTGCTTCACTAGGATGCTAGAAGCTATGTAAGTGGTATTCAGACACGAGCAAGGTCACCCATGGTAGACAGGATTCAGTGTAGCTTCCAGAGACTAAGACAGATTAGGAAGAAAGGCCTAGCAGTCTCTTTCTGGATCTTAGGAAAATATTGTCCAATACATTTGCTGGATGATGAGCCCCATAGGTTGAAAGGCACTACACAACAGCTGCAACAATGGGCTGAAACATACTAATGATAATTAAGAAACCCTGGTGGCTGGTGCAGGACCAGACAACCTGTTGTTCTGTTACATATGGGTTACCATGAATTGGAGTTGACTTGATGGCAATTAACAACATACATCCAGGATTATATCTTTGACATGTATGTTTTTTAAAAACTAGTGAGATATTTAATATATTTCTTCCAGTATGATTTATTCACTTTAACAATGTGGATTTAAGAACTCTTCATGTTGGTAGATTTATCAACTTCATTTTTTTAAATGCTGCACAGTAGTCTATATTTTATAAACCATTTCCCTGTTAATGGGCATTTAGTTTATTTCCTGTTTATTGTTGTTACTATTAGGACAACAATAAAGTGATGGTTTCTTTTGGGAGACAAAAGGAAGAAGGTGGTAAGTTCATCAGAGACTGGAAATTAAATAACTTTTCATGTGGTCTGGCCGAGGGCCTCTGCTAATGCCTCTCTAATGTTACCTGAGTCCACTCTATGCCATTTCCCCCCGAGATGCTCAAAATAAGTCATTGCAAGCATTGACCTCAGGGTGTCCTTTAACTGGGGTGGGGGTTGAACAGACAGACAATATTTTTCTTAAATCTCAGTAGAGATAGAGTCTTCATGAAGAACAATAGTATGACCCCAGTTTAGAAAATTACACCCTACCTCTGGCCTCCAGGTTCTCCAAGTCCCAGAGTGAGTCACTTTCTGACTGTTCACTGATGTCCTGACTCAGGTGTGCTTTCTCTTCTCTTCCTTTCTAATTCCCTGTGCTTCAAAGTTGCCCACCACTGTCATCATTCCTGGAGGAAAGTAATCAATTAGATTAATTCACATGCCTTAATGAAAATCAGGATAACATGCTTCTTAGTCAAATAGAGGATCAGCAAAAAAGAGGAAGGCCCTCAATGTCATGGACAGGCACAGTGGCTGCAACAATGCTCAGGTGTAACAACGATGAGCATGGTGCAGGAGCAGGCTGGGTAATGTTCTGTTGTACACAGGATTGCTATGAGTTGGAACTGACTGGATGGCACCTGACAACAACAACTCATAAGTAAGGTCTGTACTTCATCAAAATGATCATACTCTATAATGCACAAACAGCAGAAGATAAAATAGACAAATGGGAACTACTAAAAACTGAATGCTTATACTCATCCAAAGACTTCACTAAGAGAATAAAAAGCCTGACTACAGAATGGGAAAAAATATTTAACAACCATGTATCAGACTGACATACAATTTCCATAATCCACAAGGTACTGTAAAATATCAATAAGAAAAAGACAAATAACCCAATTAAACAATGGTGAGAGGAGATGGACAGACACTTCACCAAAGATGACATCCCGGCAGTCAAAAGACACACGAGGAAATGCTCATGATCGTTAGCCACTACAGAAATCCAAATCAAGAATACAGTGAGATACCATCTCACCCCAACAAGGTTGGCAATAATTCACAAAATACAAAACAACAAATGTTGGAGATGCTGTGAAGAGACTGGAACTCTTCTACACTACTAGTGGGAACGTAGAATGGTAGAACATCTTTGGAAAGCAGTTTGGTGCTTTCTTAAAATGATACATGTAGAAATACCATATGATCTAGAAATACCATATGATCCAGCAATCCCCCTGCTTGGAATGTATCCTACAGTAATAAGGGCTGTCACATGAACAAATACATGTATGTGAATGTTTATTGCAGCACTGCCCACAATAGCAAAAAAGTGGAATCAACCTAGGTGCCTATCAGCAAATGAATGAATCAACAAACTGTGGTACATACACTCAATGGAACACTATGCAATGATGAAGAACAATGATGATTTTAGGAAGCATCTCATAACCTGGTTTCAACTAGAAAACATTATGCTGAGTGAAATCAGTCAGCTGCAAAAGGACAAATATTGTAAGAGATCCTTACTATAAGGACTTAAGAAAAGAAAAATGCACAGAAGAAAATACTCTTTGATGGCTCCAAGGATGGGGAGAGAGGGAGAGGGTTATTCATAGATTAGATAGTCAATAGGAATTCGGTTAGGTGAGGGATGTGACAGCACATAGCAGAAGGCAGGTCTACACCATAAACCAAAAGGTTTCCTAACTCAAGTCAACATTTGAAAGAACAGAGAGACAAGGGTCAGGGGACCGTATTTTCAGGGGATATTGAGGTCAATTGATGTAACTAGTCTTTTTCTAAGAAAGTCTTCTATACCCCATATTGGTGAGTGGTGTCTGGGTTATTAAAAGCCACCTGGAATAGATGACAACTGAGAACAACAAAGACACAGGGAAAAATGAGCCCAGGAGGCAGAAGAACCCACATGACTGGGAGACTACATCAGCATGAGACCAGAAGAACTAGATGGTGCCTGGCCACCACCGAAGACAACCCTGACAGGGAACACAATATAGGTTCCCTGACATAGCACAAGAAAAAGAGGTGTGCAGATCAAGAGCTCTATTAAAAGACCTGAATTGATGGTCCTCCAAGAATATAGTCCCTAGACTTGCTGCTAGCCTGGAGCTGAAACTGGTACTGAAGACAACACTTCATGTTAAGAATGGACTGGACTTGGGGACACAGAGTGAGCATATGGTCTGTGTGCTTTATGGAAGTAAAGAGTGAAAAATAAGAGTGTGCTGTTACAGGGTGAAGAGAGCAGATAGAATTGCAGAGAGGTGGGTATGGAAAATTGGATTTTAAACTTTCACTTAATCACAATTTAAAAAGTTTCAAAAAAAGACCATCCTCTATTGTCTCCATCTGTCTATTCAGTCAACAAACATTTAATGAATACTTTTGTTCCTTAGAAGGAGGTGGGTGACACAAGTGGCTTGTGATTGGCTGCTAGTTGAAAGTTGGCAATTTGAACTCATCCAGCAGCACTGTGGAAGGAAGGCCTGGTGATCTGCTTGCATAAAGATTGCCAAAAAACCAAACCCAGTGCCGCTGAGTCAATTCTGACTCATAGCAACCTTATAAGGCAGAGTAGAACTGTTCCAGAGAATTTCCAAGGAGTGCCTGGCAGATTCTTCTGACATTTTGGTTAGCAGCCTTGGCACTTAACCACTATGCCACCAGAGTTTCCTGCACATTATAGCCAAGGAAATCCTATAGACCAGTTTTACTCTGTAACACAAAGAATTGCCGTAAGTTGAAACTTACCTGGTGGCTGCTAACAATGACGATAACATGCTCATGACAAGTTACTAAAAATATTTATTTATTAGAGGACAACTTGGAGGCTTGAACCTGAGGTGGAGGGGATGGTGAGCAGCAAGGATGACGAAACTTCAGCTCACTTACTTTGGACACATCATCAGGAAATTTGGGTGTGGCAGGAGAGTCTAGACACTGGAAAAGGACACCGTGTTTGGTAAAATAGAGGGCCATTTAAAATGAGGAAAAGCTTCAGTGAGATAGGTTGGCACAATAGTCACTAAAATAGACTCAAACATACCGATGAACATGAATGTGAAGGCGGTGCAGACCAGTAAATGCTTTGTTCTGTTGTATATAAGCAAGCTAGTGGTTAAGTGCTACATCTGCTAACCAAAAGGGTGGCGATTCAAATCAGCCAGGTGCTCCATGGAAACTCTATGGAGCAGCTCTACTCTGTCCTATGGGGTCACTATACGTCAGAACTGACCAGACATCGGTGGGTTTGGTTTGGCTTTATGCATAAAGTTACCGACTAGGCAGCAGCTCACAACACTATGTGCCAGACACTATGCTAGAGCCTGAGGACAGGAAGATGAATGAGAACCCATGAGAAGTCATGAGTGGTATTCTAGATGGTATTACAAAGGGAAATAAGGACTTTTAGATGTTGTGCAAGGGCCCTGGTGGTGCAATGGTTAAATGCCTAGATACCAACTGATAGATTTGGTAGTTCAAAGACACCAGTGGCTCCTTGGGAGAAAAGACCTGGCAATCTGCTACCATAAAGATTACAGCCTAGGAAATCCTATGGGGCAGTTCTACTCTGTCATATAGGGTTGTGATCAACTTGACGGTATACAACAACAATAGATACTGTACAGGGGAGAAGTATGGGGAAATACTTGTCTAGAAGAAGTACGCTATTTCAGAGCTCCACCAATTACCCTTTGTTAAGCACTAGACTGCTAACTGAAAGTTTGGCTGTTGGAACCCACTCAGAGGCAGAAAGTCTTGTTAGTCTTTTTCCCAAAGGTTGCAGACTTGAAAACACTATTAAGCACAGTTCTATTCTGCGATATATGGGTTCACCATGAGTCGGAATTGATCTACAGAAACTGGGAAAAAGAAATAAACAAGCAAATGTAACCTAACAGTATTTAAAGCTAGCCCTGATTAAAAATTTAGAAAAAAAAATCCCCTAAATGTCTACTTACAGGTACCCTGAAATGGAACATATATGTTCCCACTCCCACACTCTGTCCCTAGGGGTTGTGCTTGTCTTTCTGCCTCTTGCTCCTCTTGTCCTGTCCTGGCTATGGAGGGGTTCCTTTGCCTTGAGTCACCCCACAGCAAAGCTGCCTCTCAGTTCAGGTTGAAGGCAAATCTGGCCTCTCAGAGGCAGACAATCCTGAGTCCATGATAGCAGAGCATCATGCAATAAAATGCTGAATCTCATTTGTGGGACACATTTCTGTGTAGAGTCTGTGTGAGTCTGGATTGGCAACTTCTCCTCTATCACAGTACTTAATAGACTCATTTTCAGAATAGGTTGGCTTATAAATTATGCAGTGCAGAACTATACTAACTTAAAATGTTTTTGAATTAGATTTCTACACCCTCCCTCCCAGCCCATGTTGATCAGACTAGCCTGGAATCTATCCAGAAAGGATTTTTAAATGTGAGTCATTAGACTGTGTAAAAAGAGCTAACCTTGTGTAAAGGCACCCTGTCCACAAAACAAAAAGGCTTCAATGACCACAACTCATTTAAAGTGAAGATTAAACATTTTAACTAGAACAGTGTGCTAATTCAGTAAATTTTATTTATGTCCAAATGTAGTGCTATTGCCAGTGAAGAGCAATTTGAGAAGTCATAACACAAGACAATTATTGTGTAGGAGCTTTAGAGTTCCTAGTAAATTTTCCCGGGTGACCTCAGAGCCAGTGCTTGACCACATGGTCAAATATTTGTATTAGGTGTTCCTGTGTTTAACACACTAATTAAAAAGATGGAATTCTTTGATTCTGTCCCAAATCATTTGACTTCTAATCTCCTTCTGGAAAAGCCTGCTGGATAAATGGAATTAAGAGTGAGCTTTCTGAAAAGAGTCTTTACTGTGTTACCATAAATCTGGGGTCTGGGGACATAAATGTAACTGAAGTGCTCTTAATGAGTCCGTGGTGGGAGTCATCCTTAGTGTCTTTTTCAGGGACCTTTACTTTTAGGGTTATAAATCTTCTGAGAAATGACTATAATGGGAGAAAGCTTTACAAAGGGAAACAGTGAGTTCAAACACAGCTAAATGCACTGGCCAGAAGGACCAGTTTAAGGACAGGTGAGGAAGCCACGGCACTTTCAGGCATTAACTCAAACGATTTATCTTGGTGACACCACATGACTGTCCCTTAAATCTACCCAGAGAAAATCAGAATATCATTTGGAAATCTCTCCATTGACCCTATAATAATTTTTTCCTCTTTTCTTCTATTTATATTTTAGGGCTTGGAGGGACCTTAAGATCTGTGGTCCAAAGTGTATAGTCTGAGGATTACTTCAGTCAGAATCACCTAGGGGAATTTTCGAGAATGAAGTACTGCAGGTCCGATCTTGGTCTTACTGAACCAGAGTCCGCTGTGGTGGTAGTAGAGGCAGGGGGCTGGGGTTAGAGCACTTGGAATCTGCATTTTTAAATCGACAGTTTAGTGTGCTGTTTACATAGACAGTAGCTTCTTGTGGTAACCACAGGTGTCTCTTGGCATTCCTTGGCTTGTAGATGTATTTTACTGTAGTCCCTTTCCCCCCTGTGACTCTTTCTGTGACAGTTCTCCCCTTTTGTGTAAGACATCCGCTCAGAAGGAATTAGGATCCACCCTACTCCAGAATGATCTTGTTAACTGATAGCACATAACTGATAACATCTTCAAAGAAAGAGCCAATTTCCAAACAAGGATGCATTCACAGGTACAGAGGTTAACAAAACCAAATACAAACACTTTGACATCAAGTAGATACTAGTGAATTTGAACTGCTGACTTTTTGGTTAGTAGCTGAGAGCTTAAGCATTCCACCATCATGGCTCCAAAGGACTTTAATACGTGTGTGTGTGTGTGTGTGTGTGTGTGTGTGTGGTTAACATAATTCAATCCATAACAAAGAATCAGTACAGTGAGGCAACTAAACAAACCAAAAAGCAAACTGCTGTTGAGTCAATTCTAACTTGCAGTGACCCTACAGGACAGAGTAGAATTGCCCCTTAGAGTTTCCAAGGAGTTCCTGTGGGTTCAAATTGCTGAGCTTTTGGTTAGTAGCCAGAGTACTTAACCACTATGCAACCAGAGTTTCCAGGGAACTAATTAGAGGCAACTCTGGGTCCTTACACTCTTACTTTGTGTAGATTCCTGATATATTAGGCCAGAGTGAGATGTAAGTATCTTGTGACTAAATCATGATCCCTCTCATAATGTGTGGAGACATTCATATTTATTACAATATTTGTTATTTTAGTTCTATTGGGATCACCTGTTCTCCTGGAAGACCAGAATAATTAAAAAACAACAACAAAAAAAACCCACTGCTGTCAAGTTGGGTCCGACTCATAGCGACCTTAGAGGTCAGAGTAGAATTGCCCCATAGAGTTTCCATGGAGCATCTGGTAGATTTAACTGCTGACCTTTTCGTTAGCAGCCATAGCTCTTAACTCACTACACCACCAGAGTTTCCAGAATAATTAAGAAGTCTCAAAATTGGCTGTCGCTTGAAAGAAACATGCATTCTTCACAAGAGGAAGGGAGAAGGGAGCTGATATTGCATCTTCCAGGGACAGCTGACTCCAAATGTCCATTGTCACTTCCTGTCATAACAGAACTTGTGGTTATGTAAATGGACACCAGAGTTAAATGCTGATGGAGTAGACGATCTGGTTTGGTGCCTTGGACTTAGCACTGTGCACCCATCTAGACGCAGGAGAGACCTTGTTTTGCTCTCATTCCCTTGGCTTTGCCCTCATGGACTTCCACCTGGGATCCCCAGTAGGAGTAAGTTTACTCTGCAGATACGCTTGTCTTATTGGAAATTTAATTTTTAGTTTTGAAATTTTTGTACTACAATATGTTTTTCATATGGTTTATGTTTTTCTTGATGTTTCACTAATTTTACCTTCTATAGTCTTGGTATAATTTTATTCTTTAATGTCTCACTTTTTGGCCTTTAATGTATTTTCTCTCAACTATTTTAATTTACTCACAGTTTTAAATATATTCCATTTTTATTCTTTTACCTTATTTTATTAATTTATTTCTATTACTTGAATCTGGTTAGATTAATATATCTACTTCCATCTTTTCTCTTTGATCTTTATTCTAATGTTACTAACATTTTCTATCATTGCATTTCAAAGTTATTTTAGCTTATTGATAGTTAATATCATTTAGCTTTAGTTTGTTCTACTTTTTAAAGTTCATTCTTAAATTTTTTAATTTAACCTTTTCAGTGTTGAATTGTTTTATGCTTTAGTATTAATTGTGTCTCAATTGTCTCTTGATTTCTGAGCTTCTGGGTTTATTTCTTAACTTTAGTATTTCCATTCCTATTAATTGTATTTACTTCTTGTTTCTTAAATGTAGCTCATTATTTTTTACATAACATTTTATTGTGTTCTCAGTGAAGATTTGCACAGTTTAGGTTCCCAGCCAACAATTTCTGTACAAACTGTTCAGTGATATTGGCTACGTTCTTTACAATAAATGAATATCCTCATTATTTCCATTCTGTTTGTTCCATTTCTATTAATCTAAATTCCCTTCCCCCTTACATTCTCTTCTTAGTTTTAAAATAATTGTTGACCATTTAGTTTACAGATTATTTTTTAAGGGAGCACAGTACTTACATTATTTTTTTGAGTCAATTTGTTATTTAGTTACAAGGTGACCTCAGGGGTCAGTTTCAGTTTAAGGTTTGAAGAGTACTTCAGGGTGGTAGTCTCAGGAAGTCCTCAGCCTCAACCAGTCCAAGAGGTCTGTTTTTATTTTATTTTATTGTTTTTTTAGGAATTTGAAGTTCTGCTCCACATTTTTCTCCCATTCTATCAGGGTGCGTTTATTGTCGTCCCTTTGGCTGTTAACCAAAAAGGTCAGCAGATGGAATCTACCAGCTACTCCTTGGAAACTGTATGGGGCAGTTCTCCTCTATCCTATAGGATCACTGTGATTAGGAATTGACTCAATGGCAGAAGGTTTATTTTTTGAATCGTAATTTAATTTTTATCCACTGTTCTTTGTGTGGAGTTTATGACAAAAGGAAGGCCCTCAGCAGGATGGAATGATTCAGTGGCTCCAACCATGGACTCAAACACAGCTGTAGTTGTGCGGATGGCCCAGTACCAGGCAGTATTTCTGTCTGTTATATATGGGGCCACAATGAGCAAATGCCCCATTGGTGTCTTTATCTGTATGTTTTAATAGTAGGTAGAAAGTAAGACCATAAATGGTATCCAGACCCACTTGTTTTACAGTTGGTGGCTCAAGAATGGGACAGGTAAGGATTCTGTAGTTTCTGTAATGGGTCAAAAGGTGTTAGGGTTTAAAAACAGTCTTTTTAATAAATGATGTTGGCAAAAGTGGGTATCCAGTTTTTAAAAAATGAAACAGAACCTATACGTTACACCATACAGAAAAACTAACACAAAGTAAATCAATAATCTAAATACAAAACTTAAAACAATAAAGGTCATGGATGAAAAAATAAGGACAACATGACAGGGGCCTTAATGCATGAAACAAAGAGAATACAAACCATAATTAACAACGCAAAAACACCAGAACGTAAACCAAGCAACTAGGCACTCCTAAAAATTAAACAATTATTCTCATCCAAAGACTGCACCAAAAGAGTGAAAAAGAGAACCCACAGACTGAGGAAAAAAACTTTGGCTACAACATATCCAACAAGGGTCTAATCTCCAAAATATACAAAATATTTCACCATCTCAACAACAAAAGGAGAAATAATCTGGTTAAAAAATGAGCAAGGGATGTGAATATACACACTTTACCAAAGAAGACATTCAGGTGGCTAACAGACATGTGAAGAAATGATTGTGATCACTAACCATTAGAGACATGCAAATGAAAACTACAGTGAGATACCATCTCACCCCAACATTACTGGCACTAATTTAAAAAAAAGGGCAGAAAATAACATATATTGGAGAGGTTACAGGGAGACGAACTATTATGCATTGCTGGTGGGAATGTAAAATGATACAACCACCGTAGAAAATGATATGGCATCTCCTTAAAAAGCTTAACTTAAAAGTAGTATACAATCTGGCAATTCCACTTCTAGGAATATACCCTAGAGAAAGAAGAACTATCACATGAATAGACGCATGTGCACCCACGTTCATCGCAGCGATGTTCTCAATAGTGAAAAGGTAGAAACAACCTAGGTGCTTATCAACAGATGAATGGACAAATTATGGAACATATACACAATGGAATACTCTGTGATGATAAGGAGCAATGATGAATCTGAAAAACATATCACAATATGGATGAATCCAGAGGTTATTATGCTGAGTGAAATATGTCAATCACTAAAGGCCAAATATTGTATAAGACCATTAGTATAAACACCCAAGAAAAAGTTTACACAGAACAACAACAACAACAAACAATTTCAAGAATTACAAGGGAGAGGCGGGTTGGGAGGGAAAATCACTAAGCAGACAGAAAATAAGTGTGAACTGTGGTTTAGGGAAAAAACACTACAGCATCACATGGGAAGTCAGCACACTTAACCAAGGCAAAGCCATAGAAGATTTTTAGATACACCCAAACACCTTGGGAGATGGAACTGCTGGGCCTGAGGGTTGGGGACCACAGTCTTGGGAGACATTTAAGTCAACTGGCATAACATCTGTCATGAAAAAAACTGCTCTTTGTCTTACTTTGCTGAATAGTGTCTGGGGTCTTAAAAGCTTGTGAGTGCCCATCTAAAACATGCCTATTTGTCCCATCATATTCAGAGCAAAGGAGAATGAAGAAAACTTAACACACAAGGGAAAGACTAGTCCAAAGGACTAATGGACCCCATAAACTGCAGCCTGTAACAGCCTGAGTCCTGAAAAGCTAGGTGGTGCCCAGCTGTCAGCACCTACTGCTCTGATGCCGTTGTTAGGTGCTGTCCAGTTGGTTCCACCTCACAGCTACCTTAAGCAGAACAGAACAAAACACTGCCTGGTTTTGCACCATACCTAAAACCATTTTTATGCATAAGACCACTGTTGCAGCCACTGTGTCAATCTATCTTGCTGAGGGTCTTCCTTTTTTTTGCTGACTCTCTACTTTGCCAAGCACAATGTCCTTCTGCAGGGACTCATTCCTCCTGACAACATGTCCAAAGTATGTAAGATACAGTCTCACCATCTTGCTTCCAAGGAGCACTCTGGTTGCACTGCTTCCAAAACAGATCTGTTTGTTCTTTTGGCAGCCTATGGTACATTCAGTATTCTTCTCTGACACCACAACTCAAAGGTATCAATTCTTCTTCTGTCTAACTTATTCATTGTTCAGCTTTCGCATGCATATGATGCAACTGAAAATACCATGGCTTGAGTCAGGCACACCTTAGTCTTCAAGGTGACATCTTTACTTTTCAGTATGTTAAAGAGGCCCTTTGCAGGAAATTTTCCCAGTGCAATGCGTTTTTTGATTTCTTGACTGCTGCTTCCATGGGCATTGATTGTGGAACAAAGTAAAATGAAATCTTTGACAGCTTCAGTACTTTCTCCATTTCTCATGATGTTATTTACAGCAGTGAGGACTTTTGTTTTCTTGATGTTGAGGTACAAGCCATACTGAAGGGTGTGGTCTTTGATCTTCATCAGTGCTTCAAATCCTCTTCACTTCCAGCAAGCAAGGTTGTGTCATCTGTATAATGCAGGTTGTTAATAAATCTTCCTCCAGTCATGATGCCTCATTCTTTTTTATCAGCTTCTCAGATTATTTGCTCAGCATATAGATTGTAAATGTATGGTGAAAGGATACAACCTTGACATAGACCTTTCCTGACTTTAAACTTTTCTGTGTTCCCTTGTTCTGTTTGCATGACTGCTTTTTGAACCATCTACAGATTACCCATGAATACAATTAAGTGTTCTGGAATTCTCATTCTATGAAATGTTCTCCATGATTTGTTGTGATCCACACAGTTGAATGTCTTTGCATAGTCCATGAAACACAGGTAAATACCTTTCTGGCATTCTCTTTTTAGCCAAGATCTATCTGACAACAGCAATGATATCACTTATTCCATGTCCTTTTCTGAATGTGGCTTGAATTTCTGGCAGTTTCCTGTCAATATACTGTTGAAGTTGCTTCTGAATGATCTGTAGCAGAATTTTACTTGTGTGTGATATTAATGGTACTGTCCAACAATGTCTGCACTCAATTGGATCGCCTTTCTTGGGAGCAGGCATAAATACGGATCTCTTCTAGTTGCTTGGGTAGGGATCACAGCTGAGTGTCTCAGACAGAGTGGGAGAATAATGTAGAACAAAATTCAAATGAAAAAAAAAAGGTTGGACTTACTGGTCTGACAGAGATTGGAGGCCCCCCTCCCATAATATGGTCCTCCAACATCCTGCTAACTCAGAACTGAAGCCACTCTTGAAGTTTACCTTTTAGCTAAAGATCAGACAGGTGTAAAACAAACAACAGTACACGTGAGGAACCTGCTTTTACAGAAATCAAGTAAATGAGACCAAATGGGCAAGACTTGCCCCAAAGCCAAAGTGAGAAGGCAGGAAGGGGCCAGAACACTGAATGAATGGACACGGAGAACCCAGGGTGGAAAGGGAAAGGAGAAGAGTGCCGACAGATTGCAGGGATTGCAACCAATGTCAGAAAACAATTTGTGAATAAATTTTTGAATGAAAAGCTTATTTACTCTGTAAACTTTTACCTAAAACCAATTAAATAAAAGGTATTGAAACTGTAGTATAAACATAGTACATTTTCTTGAAGGGTCTATTTTGCTCAAAGGTCTGGAGAATAAGTTTTGGATTACTGAAGATCCTTGAAAAGGAGAGAAAATATTAGCATTTTAAATTAAAAATAGTGTCAACTTTTAAGACTCCACCCCAAGTTTCAAAAATTTATAAACTCAGGAAAGCAATATCTCAGCTATAAATTAATGAAAGAAGCCTCCAAACAATATTTGTGTTAAATACGTAAACTTGAATGTTTCTACCTTCTCTTTTCCTTGCCTTTAGCCCCCCTTTTTAAATAAGCAAGCCCCTCCCTCCCACCTTGGACATGCCCCTCAGCTTCCTCCTGACTGGTTAACTCTCTGTCCTTCCATCAGGGTTGCCCTATGGAACTGCAGTTTCTCCGGCTGGGCCCTACTCAGAGACAAAAGGGATCTCAGTTTTCTCTCGGATCCGTTCAGAACATCAAGCTTTCTTTTCATACTACGTCATGCTCAGTGTAGGGAAGTAGTATGTTTTATCTACGTATTTCTCAGAGTCTTAACATGATGTCAGGTACACTGTCGGTGTTCAATGAATGTTGAATGAACAAATGGATAAATAATAGATGGGATAGATGTATAGCATTTAAAGTCCCTGCTTACTTTCCATGAAGGAGCCCAGGAGGTACAATGATTCAGCTCTTGGCTGCTAACTGAAATACTGGCAGTTTGACCCTCCCAGCCACTCTATGGGAAGAAAGACCTGGTAAGCTATTCCTGTAAAGATTTACAGCCTAAAAAGTCCTACCGGAGAGTTCTCCTTTGTCCTATAGTGTTGCTATGAGTCAAAATCAACTTGATGACACACAACAACAGTAACAACACTTGACTTTCTCACTTCCAAATGCTCTCATTATTGGAAACCTCTCCACAATGTAATCTCAGCTTTCTCCCTTATCCCTTAATGCTTTCCTGAGTATCTTTCCTTCCTTGGCTTTCAAAACAGTGTGCTATCAGTACAACTACAACCCCCTCCCCCCAAATATTTAATTCTGTTTCTTTATAGTCTTTTATTTCTTTTTCTGCCTGAACTGTGGACATCCCAAGGCTCAGGTACCAGGCTAATTTCTTCATTTTCCACCTAGTTCTACTTAAATAGTTGTCACAGCTTCAACTCTCACCACCATGGAGATAACCTCCAAATCTCTATCTTCAGCCCTGACCTCTCACCTGAGCTCCTGCCTCTTATCTCTGTCTGCCTCCCACTGGAGATCTGCCTGGATTTCCCATCAGCACATATCCCACACTGACCTCTTCAGATTTCTCTCTCTGTGTGTATTTTACTTGATTTTGCTACCACTGCAAACAGTAATGATAACTGTACCTGCCATATTTGATTACCTACTCTATGTCAGGCACTTTATTTTTATCAGCTCATTTCATCCTTGCTGTGACCTTGCAAAGAAATGATTATTTGCATTTTTACAGATGAGGGAACTAAGTCTCAGAGAAGTTAAACAACCCCAACCAAAGTCATAGAGGTAGTATGTGGCACAGAAATTCAAGATTGGGTGTCTTCAAACCACATATTCTTGCCACCAAAACATAGAATTATCATATTTCCTCCTATTAAATTCCTTGAAAGATAGGAAAAACCAATAATTTCTGAGAGTCCTTGAACTCAGCATAGTCTGCACTGAGGTTTTGAATAGTGAGTGGTGATTAGGCATAGAAGCTTTGGACTTACGTAGACCTGGGTTCAAATCCTAGTGCCATCATTCACATAAAGTAGTAGGTGAGTTACGTTTTGTGAGTCTCAATTTACTTGTCTATGAAATGAGAACATCAACATCTATCTCCCAGGACTACTGGGAAAATTAAATGAAAGACTATGTCAAGAATCAACCTAAATGTCCATCAGCTGATGAATGAATGAATAAATTGTGGTGTAACTATACAATTGAATATCATTCAACTATCAAAAACAATCAAGCTAAACATGAATGAACCTTGAAAACATTATGTTGAGGGAAAGAAGTCAGTTAAAACACTATATGTTGAATGATTCCGGTACATGATATGCTCAGAATATTCATATTGTTAGAAACAGATTAGTGGTTGACTAGGGCTAGAAAGATGTGATAGTCAGCATGCATAAAGTTTACAGCCTTGAAAACTGTGTGGGTCAGTTTTACTGTGTCCTACAAGGTTGCTATAAGTTGGATTCAATTCAGTGGCAGTGGGTTTGGTTTAAGGCTGAGGGTGGTAGTGGTGGAGTGGATAGGAATGGGGAGTGACTGCTAATGGGCATAGGACTTCTTTTGGGGGTAAGGAAATATTCTAAAATGATTGTGGTGTTCATTGCACAACTCTGTGACTAAACTAAAAACCACTGAACTGTGTACTTCACATGGATGATCGTATGATATGTGAATTATAGCTTAATAAAGATGTTAAGAAACGAATACATGTCGTGCTCAACACGTAATGCTCAGTGAGTTTTCACCGCTGTGACTTTTCCCTTTCTCACGTGGCTGATCTCCGTCTCTGCTCCCACGACTGCGGACGTTTGCTCCCACTTGCCAAGCTCTGGCTTTCATCAGCTTTAAGTGCAGATTGCAGACCTTTATTTTATTTTGTTGTTGAACACTTGGTGGACTTACTTTGTCTACTTTTGAGGTACCTGAGCATTTGGAGGCAGTCTGCTTGCTGCCCTTATTGCTTGACCTCTTGTCTTTGCTTGGGCTGTCCTAAATGTGCTCCCCTTCACTGTCAAAATAACCTTTCTGGTCTACCTTTTAGACCACTTGCCCTCTTGCCCAGTGAACTCTTGGCAAGTGATGGCCATAAGCAGAGCAGCACTAGGTCCTGTGTGTCATGCCATGAGCTTAAAGATGTAGTTCCACTGGCAAAGAGCTCTTTGTGATTGGGGAAATAGCACTTAGATACAAAAACCCAACTGAGATGAAGACACAAGTCTGTTAAGTGTCAAGTGAGCAATTCTCACGTAGGTGCTATAGTAATTTAAAGAAGTGAGAGATCATTGGTCAGAGGAAGTCACCAAAAAGCAGTTCATTCTTGATGGATGGGTAAATTTCATATTGAAAGAGAGATGGGGGAGTTGAAGGAAAGGCATAAACATTGGTCTTCTTTCCTCCCGTATACATTTCTTGAGTACCTATTATATGCTAGGAGCACTGGCGGTACACTGGTTATAAGAACTTGGCTGCTAATTAAAAGGTTGACAATTCGAAGCTGCTGGCTGCTCCTTGAAAACCTTGTGGGGCAGTTCTGCTTGATCCTCTAGGGTCATATGGGTTGGAATCAACTACAAGGCAAATGAGTATTGCATGCTAAACCCTGGAAATACAACAGAAGAGTAAGACAGAGTCATACCCTCTAGGAGTTTACAGATGTGGGGGAATTGGACATACAAAACAGTTACAAGGAATCCAGGAATATAGAGGAGCAACTCAGCTACTTGTGTGAGGGACTTCGTAAAGCTCTTGAGAGAAGAACTGATATTTAGGCATTCAAGGTGAAGAGCAGTTTCAAGTCCAGAGGTAAGGAAGCAGGATACAGCAGGAGCAAAGACACAGGGGCATGAAGGTGCATGATGGGGAGAGGATGGCACAGAAGAGTTGGAAGCTATGGCTGCTGAGGTGTGTTCAGGCCTCACTGTAAAGGTTTTGTGTTGAGTTAAGCAATTTAGGTTTTATACTGAGACCATCAAATGTCAAGGTGAGGGGCACTGTTTCAGTTCATCTTGGGCAAAACTATCTAATCCCAGTTGTCTGGCTCTTGGCTTCAATTAAACTCTGAGTGCTGTTAAAGCCTTGCCATATAGGTCCTCAGGGAAGGCACGCTTTCCTTAGTCTCTCCTGTCTATTATACATTTCACTCTGGCCCCTTTGTGGGATAGAAGGGATGAGCTTGAATGGCAATAATCCCACTCCCTCCACCCCTCAAGCAGGGGTCATCAAATTCAGAGTCAAAAGGATGTTGATCCCACACAGTTTACATGTGGTCAAATCCAACCCTTCTACTGTATGTGTTTCTAAAATTTGTTCTGATGAAAGTATTTTAAATTTCAGGCCCAACTTACCCAACAAATAAGTTCTTATTATGTTCACAAGCCAACTTAGCACACAGCCCAGAGAATTTTCTTTCTGTGAAGCGGAAGATTTAGCACTTCAAAAAAAACCATAAATCCTTTGGTAGATTATGGCAGGAGTGGTAGAAATACATATAACACATTTAAATGTACATCAGATGTATTTTTTTGAGAAGTATTTTGCAGCAGAACACTATAGAGCTAATTATTTCTACAGTCTATAAGCAAAATGAAATTGTAGTGACCTAACAATACAAAAGGGCAAGTTTGTTGACTGAATTCATAATCATTTATCATACTTTCCTATACTGTATTAATATCTTTAACTGACCAGTCAATCACAAAAAAAATTAGATCCCCAGTAAATCTTATCAGTACCACAGAAATAATGGGATTTCTGTTTACAAGGTGTCGATTGTGTTCAGAGTCTTTGATAATGGCTGCAGACGGTCAATAAACACTGAGACATTTACATGGCCAGTAGGAGCCTAACTGAACTATCTAATCTTTCAAAAGACAGTCAACACAATGAACTCCAAACCTAATCCCCTCAAATACTGGAGAAACATTTTAGTGCTTTTAAATACTGCTCAGCCCAAACCCCTACACTAAAAAGAGCCATTAAGAGTTTTTTTTTTTTTTTTTTTTAGACTTACAGCAGCAGGGCCTTCTGATCTCACTTCCACTAATGGCAGATCTTCACCCTGCAATCTAAATTTGATGACTTGCAAGAGCCTGAAATTTGTGAAGACTGAGAAGTATTATATCGCAGGACTTGACTATAAAGTAAAAAAAATACAATATTTGATACCAGTATTGAAAGAAATGAATGACTTATTTTAAGAAAGCAAACCACTTACTTGCTATTTTTTCCCAGTTCTGATCAAATAAACTTACATGTCTTCTGAACTTCTGCATAACAGATACTGTATTTATGGTTGGAAGATTTAAGATTTTTTTTTTGAAAAAAGACTGTTAATTAACCTCTCCCAAGCCCAATGTTACTCAAACAAGAAAGATTTAAAAATTCTGAGATACTGACAGGAGATTTTTGTATAAGGTGGGTTTGAAAGTGCTTGGCTGTGAATTCATAAAGTCAGATCCTGAAAGGAATGTTGGGTTTTCAGTGTTGGATGAAAGGATAGAAAGAAAGGAAATTCCAGCATGACTTACGCAAATGTCCTTTTGATTCTGTGATGGTTTTTTCAATGATATTCATTAATATGAAGATAATTGGCAGTAAATCTGTTAGCTACTGGTTGGAAAAACTGGCTGGGCTTTGGCAACCCATACAGAGGAATATTTTTTTTATTTAGATATTTTACTTTGGACTACTTTATTCCTTTCTTGTCTGTGCCCACAGTGTTGAGTTCTTCATTGTTTGAAGAGGGTGGCCAGAAAGGTTCTGGTTTATTGCTCCACTACATACCCAAGGTGAGGGTGGGAATCAGGAAAGAGCACCCTTGCAGCTTGTGGAGGAGCTTCAAAGAGATGCTTTAGAAGCAGACAAAGCCTAGTCTTGAAAACTCATTAACACAATAGACCACCTGACAGCCAGTGTTCAATTCCTGTCAGGCTATAGAAGTTAGAGTCTTGGTTGACCTGGCATTCTGCCATATCAGAGAGCCCACAGGAATCTTGACTTTACTATTTGCAGGAAATGACAGGAAACGTATGAAAATGCAGAATCCAGGAACAAAATTCTATCATGCCACACTTTAAGGTCACTCTTTGTATACCAGGTCAGTGGTTGAGAGGGCCTGGAAGGAGACTGGTTTATTTATCTGGGGGGGTAGGTATGCGAGCTCACACTGGCAAACACATAAGCTCTATGTTTCTTTGTATATTATTGAGTCTTAAGTTTGAGAACTTCAGGGTCTTTTCTTTAGCAGATAAATCAACACTGTCAAGTCGAACAATCCTTTGACTTCATTGGCATGTAAAATCCATTGATCCTACCCGTATTTTCACTGTCTCTCACTTCTTTCACATCTTCATTTCTCTTATTAGAAAAAAAAAATCTGCTGCCATTGAGTCAATTCTGGCTTGTGGTGACCTTATAGGACTAAGTAGAACTGCCCCATAGATTTTCTAGGGAGTGCCTCTTGGATTTGAGCTGCCTATCTTTTGGTAGGCTTAAGCACTTAACTACTACTCCAACAGGTTGTCTTTCCTATTATTAACCACTTAAACCCATAGCTAGCCAAGTGCCACTGAGTCGGATCCGATAGACAATGTTTTAACGGCACCCTTGAATATACCCTGGACTCCTTTGCGCCACCCCTCCACATTGTTGAACTAACTTGGCTAAACAACAACCCTTGTTAAATTCAGCTTGTTGCTTACTGCATTGCAACTTGTAGCAACCCTATAGGAGAGAGTAAAACTGCCCAGTAGAGTTTCGTAGCTGTAAGTGTCACAGAAGTGGATCACCAAGGCTTTTTCCTCAAATCCGCTGGTGTATTCAAACCTCCAACTTTCAGTTAGCAGCCAAGCTCTTAACGATTGCACTACCAAGACTTCTGTTGTCTTCTAAGGTAGCCATGGCAAATGCAAGGAGCCCTGGTGGCTCAGCGGTTCTCCACAGAGAAAGATGCAGCAGTCTGCTTCTCTAAAGGTTAGAGCCTTGGAAACCCTATGGGGCTGGTTCCACGCTGTCCTATAGGGTCGCTATGAGTTGACATTGAGTTGACAGCGATGGGTTACTGCAGATGTGTGACCAGTTGCGGTCCTTACCTATCGGCAGCATTTGAAACAGCTGATTACTCTCTTGTCCTTTAAGTATCTCCTTCTCATTGTCGTCTGATTCTTTTCGTTTTCTTGATCTCTCTGTGTTGGAGTTCCTTGGAGCTCAGTCCTTGGGTCTCTTCTGCTTTCTATCTATAATTACTCCTTTGATGGTCACATCCAATCTCGAGGCTTTTAGTATTATTCATGTACTTCTGAATTTTTATCTCCAGCTTGTGCTTCTTCCTTGTGTTCTAAATCCATGTGTTCAACCATTAATTTTGTGTCCACTTACATCTGAACTTCCAATATTCTTCCACTCACCCTAAACCTGCTCCTCCCACAGTGTTATCCTTCTCATAAATGGGGACTCCGTTCTTTCAGTTACTTAAACAAAAACAAACAAAAATACTTGACATCATTCTTGGCTCCTTTTTCTCTATAACTCATGTTCTTATCTATTAATGAATCCTATTTATTCTATCTTCAAAAATATATCCAGAATCTGACAACTTCTTACCATCTTCAATGCTATCATACTGGTCCAAACCACCTTCTGGCTGGCTTCCCTGCTTCTGCTATGTGTAGAAAGTAGTGGAGCTGAGGTTCAAACCCGTTATTCTTCTATTTCAAAAATTTGTTTTTTTGTCTGTTCCCTATTGCTTCTGCCTCTTCTCTTTTTCATGGCTGCAAATGTTAAATGTTTCCCTATGTCCATTCTTCTTAGTAAAGGAATTCAAACTACATTCAAAGTGATAATGTAACCAGATAAAATCTTATCTTTCCAAGCCTCATTTGCAGATAGATGTGGCCGTGTGATTGAGTCCTGACCAATGAGATAAAAGCACAGATCGATGGGTGGAAATTCCAGAAACATAGCCAGAGGGAATAATAGCTGATCCACCTTGTTAGTCTTTTCCTGTCCCCTTCCTAGTGCCTGGACTGGGGACCTGGTGGCTGGAGGTCTAGCCACATTTTTGTATTTTGAGGTGACCTTCAGGATGGAGACAATAACTGAAGATGGAAAGTGGTCTGGGTATCTGACAGCTTTGTGGAGCTGCTACACCAGCTCTAGACTGACCATATCTGGGCTCTCAGACAAGAGAATGAAAACTACTGTAGGCACTTCTTTGTTATTTGATGATTACCATGATTCCTGTCAGTTCATAGTGACTCATTATTTCTTCTGGATCTTTTACAGATTATAGCACAGTCCTGAGCACAAAATTGGCTCTCAGTAAGTGACAGTGATTGGTTGTTTATGATAAAGCAAATTTCTTCAAACTTTCGTCAAACACATTCAGTCAGTAATGAAGTGACTAAAGTTCTGGAATCAGATTTGTACACCTGACACCTGTATGCAAATTTTCTTTATGTTGAACTGTATATGATTGGTCACAATGAGCAGGTAATATCATAAACTTATCCTAAACAATACAAGATTTAAATTAACTTTATATTTCTATTAAATATGAAGCATGGTTTATAAGGAGTCCCTGAGTGGTACAAATGGTTAACACACTTGGCTGCTAATGGAAAGGTAGGAAGTTTGAGTCTATGCAGAGGTGACTTGGAAGACAGTCCAAAAAATCAATCATTGAAAATCCTACAGAGCACAGTTCTGTTCTGACACACTTGGGCTTACTGTGAGTTGGAGTCAACTTAACTGCAACTGGTTAAGTCATAATGGTGGTTTATGAGTAATGAGAATGAGACCATGTAGGTTTTCTCTAAATTTACGTTCCAGTACTTTAAAACTCTAGATAAAGTACTGTTATCACTCTCAATTTCTTTCACTGAAAGACTATTACACTAAAATTTCTGAATAATAGACACTTTTTTTTTCTGTGACAACTACAACATCTGCGACAAGATAAAGCAAGTAACAGGGACTGTCCACTGAGTCACAGTTTTACTGATAGGATTTTGATAGATGCCGCAGAGTTGGTTCTGACTCATGAGGGTGCCCTGTACAACAGAACAGAACTGCCCGGTCCTGCATCATACTCACAATGGGCTATGTCCCAGCCCATTGTTGTAGCCACTGTGTCAATCCGACTCATTGAAGTTCTTTCTTTTTTTTGCTGACCCCCTACTTTACCTGGCTGGCTACTTTACCAAGTCTGATGTCTTTCTCTAGGTATTTGTTCCTCCTGATAACGTGTGCAAAGTTCAAGAGATGAAGTCTTATATGCTCACTTGTAAGGAACATTCTGGCTGCACTTCTTCCAAGACAGATTTGTTTGTTCTTCCACCAGTCCGTGGTGTATGCAATATTCTTTGCCAACACCCCAACTCAGAGGCATTATTTCTTCCTTATTCACTGTCCAACTTTCACTTGCATATGAAGTGACTGAAAATACCATGACTTGGGTCAGGCACACCTTAATCCTCGAGGTGACATCTTTGCTTTTTAATACTTTAAAGAGGTCTTTTGCAGCAGATTTGCCCAGTGTAACACATCCTTTGACTTCTTGACTGTTGTTTCTATGGGTGTTGATTGTGGATCCAAGTAAAATGAAATACTTGACAATTTCAATATTTTTTCCCACTTATCATGATGTTGCTTGTTGACTCCATTGTAAGAATTGTTTTCTTTATTTGAGGTATAATCCATACTGAAGACTTTGGCCTTTGATTTTCATCAGTAAGAGCGTCAAGGTTTCACTTTCAGCATAAAGCAGGTTGTTAATGAGTCTTCCTCCAATCCTGATATTGCATTCTTCTTTCTTCGTAGAGTCCTGCTTCCTGTATTATTTGCTCAGCACACAGGTGAGTAAATATGGTGAAAAAATGGACCTTTTCATGAAGCATACCTTTCATTACTTTAAACCATATAGTATTCCCTTGTTCAGTTCAGATGACCACCTCTTGGTATATATAGGTTCCTCATGAGCACAATGAAGTGTTCTGGAATTCCCAGTCTTCACAATGTTATCCGTAATTTGTTATGATTCACACAGTTGAATACCTTTGATAGTCAATAAAGCACAAGTAATTATCTTTCTGGTATTCTCTGCTTTCAGTCAAGATCTATCTGACATCAGCAATCAAGCTAGAACTTCTGGAAGTTCTCTGTCAATGTACTGCTTCAACTAATTTTGAAAGATCTTTAGCAAAATTTTATTTGTGTGTGATATTAATGATATTTGATAATTTCTGCATTTGGTTGATCACCTTTCTTTGCAATAGGTACGAATATGGGTCTCTTCCAGTCGACTGGCCATGGAGCTGTCTTTCAAATTTCTTGGCGTACATGAGTGAGCACTTCCAGTGTTACATCTGTTTGCTGAAACATCTCAATTAACATTCTATCAATTCCTATAGCTTTGTTTTTCGCCAACACCTTCAGTGCAGTTTGAGCTTTTTCCTTCAATATCATCAGTTCTTAATCGTGTGCCGTCTCCTGAAATAGCTGAAGATCAGCCAACCCTTTTTGGTACAGTAACTGTGTATTCCTTTCATTGTCTATTGATGCTTCCTATGCCATTCAATATTTTGTCCATTGAATCCTTCAATACTGCAACATGAAGCTTAGTTTTTTTCTTTCAGTTCTTTTAGCTTGAGAAATGCTGAATGTATTCTTCCATTTTGGTTTTCAAACTCCAAGTCTTTGCACATGTCATTATAATACTTTGCTTTGTCTTCTCAAGCTGCCCTTTGAAATCTTCTGTTTAGCTGTTTATGATTTAACTGACTTAAAACAATTCATAATCTTGATCCTTCCTGTGATTGTGATAAAGTCTTAAACCTCCACGTCAGAAATCCGCCTCAAAGGCCCTGATACACAGACCTAGTTGAACAGACAGAGAAGCAACTGAACCTCTCTTACAAGTGTGGAAAGCTGGTTGAGAGGTGTTTTCTATGTTGGATATTCCTTGAGATCCAGATCACAGGATCTGTGCATCAGTCACCTCTAAGATGAATTCTGATTGGTAGGAAGAGCATGTGGTGACATTTCTGACACTGACTAGTTTCTGAGCAGGTTATTTAACTTCTTGGAGTCTGAGTTTCTTTACCCATAGAATGGAAATAATTCCAAAAATAGGTATCTCATAGGGCTGTTAAGATGAGGGGTTATAGGTGAAAGGCCGTGTTCAGTTAAGCACTTAATAAGTATGTATTCATTCACCTTGATAATGCATTACATTTTATAAATGTTTCAGAACTTTTTAAGTGCTTTTACGTACTGTACAAGCTATTGTCAGAATACTGAGCTCTGATCAACACTTCCTCCAAAAGCTTGTGGATGGTTTTTAATTGTTTTAGGATGTGACCAACTTTTGTGGAGTTAAGTTAGTTGGCTTCATTATTCCCCAGCAACATTTCCTTTGCACTCATTGATTTCCATGGCTACATGATGATTACTTCCTGAGAAACAAAGGAACACATGTGTTTAGAAGTAAAAAGGAAGCATACTGATCACCTATTGAACCATAATCCTGTAAAACCTGGTATAAATGGAAACTTTTCTTTTTATCATGGTGTGTTTGAAATGAAGGAATTCACATTAGTCATTTGCTCAGTTTTGACTTGACAATAGGTGTCCTTGTAAGGGGCCAGATTGTGTCAGATCTGATAAACCAAATTTATTCCAAAATGTTCTGTGAGAGAGACTGTTTACAACATCCAAATTTCTGAGCCGTGACCAATCCAGAAAAGCAATAGCAGGTAACGGGAAATTTGAAGGTAAGGAATGAGTGGAAGAAGAAATAACTTAATATTTCTTTTTATTACATTAATTTATATATTATTCCAGTAAATGTTTTTGATGACCTATGTGTTTGGGCATATATTATGTAGGAGGACCTGTGCTAAGTTCTCCGAGAAACATAAAGGTGAGTAAGGCCCGGGAATGGCCTTCAAAGAATTCACAAATGGCTGTATTATGAAGCAGTACAAATTATGTCCTATAAGAAGCACAGTCAAGGACATAGAGTGGCTTTGAGGAGGAAATTATGTTGAGTCTTGAGTATGCGGAAGAATTCATTTACCTGACAGGTGGAAAGGCATTCCAGACAAAAGGAATAATATCTATAAATTCCCAGAGGTGACTGGATTTGGAGCTAGTGGTTCAGAGCTGGGTAGAGATTGATTTGAAGATCAAGGGCAGTTTGGAAATGCCTACCATGGGGATATCATTGCTTAGTGCACAGAAACTGGCTTAAAGGAAGAAGACAATTTTCAGTTTGGGATATATTAAGTGTAGGCGCTAGTGTGGCCAGATATTCTGATGGAGCAGTGATTTAGGTTGTGAGAAATGAAGTTTGGAGCTTAGGAGAGAAGTTCAGCTGAAGATTCAGATTTTGGATTCACTAATGCATGTGTGAGAGAAGACTCACAGTCTCAGGTAAGAGGAAAAAAGAGAATGAGAACAGAATCTTGGACAACAACTACATTTAATGACAGACTGATGAAGAAAAACTCAGGAAGGAGAATGAGAAGGAGAAGCCAGGGACATATGAAGAAAAACTGAATGAAAATGGCAGCTTCCTCTTTCTCTACAGTATTGCCCTTTTTTGTTGATTGTTGGGGGAAATGTCTAAGAAGAACAGGAAACACTAAAAGTGCATTTCATCAGTTTTTCTTAAATGTAAAGCTATTCTTTCTTTGGTCTCTTCATGCCCAAGAATAAAGTCTAGGAGCCTAGGGGCAATCCAAATGGGTTGTGTGCAGAACGTGAAGTTCTAGGGGCCAGATAGCAAGGATGTTCCTGGGTTGTAACGTACCAGTGAGCAAGGGAGGTGATGTTGTATACTGCGTAGTGGTTATGAGCTGAGGAGATGGTCTGCGCTCACTTTCTAACTCTTAGCCCGCCAGGTGCGTCCTCCTGGCAGGTGTGTGCACCATTCCAGGTACAGGCTGCAGACGTTTCACCTTCAGATTCCGCTCACTGTGAGTCTGGTTGAAATAAGAGAGAGATCTCTCTGCTGACCTATGGATTTCTTAAGAACTTAGACCATAGTAAGTTCTGATCTATGTTAGTGTTTTTGTTTTTTAGAGAGGAATGAGCTAATTAACAAAACAAAAAGAACAGTACACAAGGAATAACTTTATAATAAGCATATGGACATGTGGTTTCATTACATTTTTATAGATCATTGGCCTTTTAAAAACTCACACCACTGAGCATTAGAGAAACCTTGACATGAGTCCATCTGAAAAGAATCAGTGGGACAGCATTATATACCAAATAAAAAATAGGAAATGGTTGATGTTTTAGTCAGCTAGGGCTGCTCTAACAGAAATACCAGAGTGGATGGCTTTAACAAAGAAAGATTTATTCTTACACAGTCCGGTAGATTGCAAGTCCATATTCAGGGTGTCCGCTCCAGGGAAAGACTTTCCCCTTGTCGGCTCTGGAGGAAAGTCCGGTATTGCATCAATCATTGTCCAGGGAGTGTCCTAACGCAAGAACCTCTGGTCTGAACGACGCGCTCTGCTCCCGGTGCTGCTTGCTTGATGGTAGCGAGGTTCTCAAATTGTCCTTGGTTCTTTTTCCTTTTATTCCTTGCAAGCTAAAAGCATTAAGGGTGGGGCAAGCCATACTCCAGGGAAACTTCCCCCATAGCAGGAATTCGCAGCCCCACCCTAATCTTTTAACCTACAGGTTAGCAAAACCACACAATGGAGGACAGTCCCAAGATACTGGGAACCATATCCCAGCCACATGGCTGCACACATTTTTGGGGGGACACAATTCAAACCATGACAGTTGATTTTAAGCCCCACCCCCAAAACACTATCCTCAGTGGTAAATAATACCATTTCTTAGAAAGCAATCTCATAAGACTGGTTAATACTTACATAGTGCTTGTTACTTGTCTGCCTCAGTTCTGAAGATCTTATTTACATTAACTAATTTAATCTCCCCAACAAATCTATGAGATAGGAGATTGTCTGTTATAAAGATAAGGAAACTGCAGGCACAGGAAAATACCTGAGGTCACAGAGCTAATACGTAGCAGAGGTAGAATTTCCACACAGGCAATTCAACTCTGGAGTGTGTGCGTGTAACTGCTACTCTCTACAGATGTCCCTTTTGGTTCTGGTCCCTGCCTGCGTAGCTGGACACAGTTGTGCATCATCAAGTGCAGAAGGAGAGCAGCACTGCCGTGCGAAGTGAAGCTTTCTGATCTGGGCCACTAGTGGCCCGGAAACTTTTACATAAGAGCTCCTGTCTTCTATGGGAATGGGTAGGTGGGCATGGGCTGCAGGAGATATATTTGTACCAAGGTAACAAATATGATAATTATTTATACTAACAGAAAATCATAATCACACAGTGATGCTATTTCACAATTTACCTCCCTTAATCCCACAGATAGGTTAGTTCAGCTCCTTGTCTCAAACCCTCATTCATAAACTGAGAGAAGCACAGTGCCTGGGACTGAAAAATGTATACACTCGAGAGTCTCCTGGGACACACTGACCCTGTCTATATTCTGTAGTCCTGATGGAGACCTTTCTGGAGGGCCCTTGTGTGAACAGCCTGTATCTTTTTTTTTTTGGTCTTCAGGAGCCCATGGCTGATTGTCTCTTATCTGAGTAGTAGCTAAGAAGAACAGAAGAAATTGGGCAAAAGAGGCCCAGACCCATCACGTGGAAGTATTGCCACTGTCTTGAAGGAAATTCAAATCCAAGATAATTATTTAGGATTACTCTAAGGAATTTATCCAACATCTGCTATGATATATATGCTGAAAAAAAAGTTCAGAACAAAGCATTTCCTGATATGCTCAGTAAATGAAGACATTTTACAATCAACTAATCAATAAATAACAACAAAAAAGCTCCTTACTGCTGCAGAGTCAATCCTAACTCAGCGACACTATGGGGCAGAGCAGAACTGTCCCTTAGGGTTTTCCATAAATCTGTATGGAAGCAGACTGCCACATCTCTCCTGAAGAGTAGCTGGTGGGTTCGAACCTCTGAGCTTTCACTTAACACCTGACTCACCTGAGTGTTTTAACTACTGCACCACCAGGGCTCATGACAATTAATGTTACTTAAATATATTTAATATTATTTGCAGAAGAACTCATAATACATAAAAATAAATCAACTGAGCCTTATTTTTTGATTAATTTTTTTTCTGAAGAACAGGAAAATACTCATTAACAAAAGTTTTGAGAACAATGCATTAGGGGTTATTAATATGAAAATATTGTCAATTGTTCCTCCTGTAGAAATCTCCCGGGACAGCACTTCCTGAAGAATGACTCAGCAGAAGCTCTCAGTTTGAGTTGTTCAAGTTTAATACAATTGTTCAGGCCATGCTTATTTCTTATCTATCAAGTTCTCTTGTGATTGATGACTCATGATTCTTTTCCATTATGTGCTTTCAGTACAAACTATTTCTCAATGTAAACAAGTGGTTTCATTATTTAGAGCAAAACATTTCCGTTGGTTTAATACTATTTCCTATTTTATGCCAAGAAGCTCTTTTTTTTTTTTTTTTTTGAGGGAAAAGAGAACGATTGTTCAGAAGAATGCGAGGGAGAAATCTGTTTTCCATGGGTAGCCTCCCTGAACTGTAGAGTAGGGAATCGGGACAGGCGCATGGTGGCCTACTTCCTCATAGCATGACCTAAAGAAGCTGATGTCCTTAATTCTGATGGGAATCGGTTTTGTTTTCCAGTGGAAGAAAAGGGTGTTTGGGGGCAGCTTGGTAACAGGCCTTATAGGGTGTTTGTTCTGCCAAAGAGATATGAATGGAGGATAAATGATGCATAGGAAAATTGCCAAAAACACTAGGAAGAAGAAACCGAGATCTTTAATGGTTTATGATAGCATTTTACAATGAACAGCGTGAAAAAAAAAAAAAAAAGAACTAAAACCTAGGAGAGCTTGATAGCCAGTTTCAATGAAGTGCGTGCCAAAAGCTGGCCACTAGGTAGCGCCATAACATAGTTCTCGGACCGTAGCGCGGCGACTTGATTCCGTGTGGGCTCGCATGCGAATCAATACACATGATTTATAATTGAGAAAAGACTAACAAAGGCAACTTAAAATTCTGCAGTCAGAACAACATAAAAAACGGCAGACATAGAAGTTTCAGTGATTTACTTGATGAATGTATTTCCACTATCGCAACTGTGTTCGCTGAGAACTCCGACGAAAAGACATTGTAGAGGAAAGAAGAGATTTGGGGCTTTCTCTTAGCAAAACCCTACTTTTGCATGAAGATTAAAGAGAAAGAATGTTTACGATTAATTAAAACACATTTTATTGTCAAAATAGCATTTTCTTGTCAAACTAGAGAAACGTCAATTTAGTTAAGCAGTAGACACTATTCATACTTGCTTAGAGAGTTATTATTGCTTTCATCTTTCCTGCTTAAGTCTCTGTGCATCCTGCAATCAATCATGCAGCACATGCCTGGTGCCCTAGCATCGTGTCGGGTGCTTTACATTTTCAGAAGGATAAGGCACATTTCTTGTCTTTGACTAGCTCATAGTCAAGCTAAATAGATAAATACACAATGAAAACAGCAATACTAAGTGATAAGAGTTTTGATAAAGGCATGCACAAAAGAGTTACGAGAGATAGCAGCAAATCTCTCTACAGGACAAAGTGACATCTGAACAAGGTCTTGAAAGATAAGTAAGAACAGTCAACACTTTCCAAAGTTCACCATGTGCCACTTGGCTAGTGCTTGACCTAATAATGTTCCAGTGTTGTGTTGTCCTCACAACAATGGTATCAGTTAGGTGATATCATTATTATCACCATATTATAGGTAAGAAATTAGTTTAGGAAGACATCTAGATAAAAGAAACAGCATGTATAAAGGCCCAGAGGTGTGTAAAACCATGGCATTTTCCAGGGAGCAGCTGGATGATGGAGACCAGATTAGAAGGAGGTAAGGTAGCATTACTGATACTCTTACTTTTCATATTTATATTATTATTATTATTATCCATGTTATTCATAATGTGATTTTCAAAATATTCATGGAAATACTGTGCTCTCTATGATTTCATAAACAAGAACATCGTGGTGAATTATAGCAGAAACTTAGAATATATTTTAAAAAATGATTTTCTTAATTAGAAATTTTGTTCTTTACAATACCACACACGCTCTTGCTGCTGAGTCTATTTTGACTTGTAACAACCCTGTAGGACAGAGCAGAACTGCCCCATAGAGCTTGTCAAGCAGCAGTCTTTATGGAAGCAGACTGCCGCATCTTTTCCCGCAGAGCAGCTAGTGGGTTCGAACTGCAGATCTTTGGGTTAGTAGCCAAGCGCTCAGACATTTGTGTCACCAAGACATCTTTCTTGTTCTTTAGAAAGGCAGTAGAAATAAAGTTTTGGCATTTCCAGTTGGCACAAATGATTAACTGCTTGACTACTGACCAAGATGTTGATGGTTTCAACCCACCTAAAGACATCTCGGAAGACAGCCCTGGCTGCTTCCAGAAGGTCACAGACTTTGAAAAACCTCATGCAACACACTTCTACTCTGCAGCACACTGGGCTGCTGTGAGTTGGAATCAACTGGGTGGCAACTTGTAGTGATGGAGAACTATATTTTATTGAGGAAACAGTGATCCACTGAAAGACTAAATTGATTTTTGAAATAAAATATATTCTAAACTTCAAGAATGATAACCCACTGCCCACTGCCGTTGAGTCAACTCTGGTTAGCAGATGTGGCCCTTAACCACTCTGTGACCAGGGTTTCCTTAAGAATGACAGAAAACGTATCTATATAGGATTGTTTAGTGTAACCACAATTTTGGATGGCACAGTTGTTTTTTTTTAAGTAACAAACCACATTGTTACGAATCTCCTGAAAACAATTATGACAGAGTTTTAAAAATAAACTGAATATCTGGAAAGGTTTCCTGATGTTGAAACAATGATACTAACATAACTAAAACAATTTCTGTTTTATTTTAGATAGGCTTTGTCAGACAAACTCTGTGATACTATGATTAAATATTTATTGGGGCCGACAAAGATCATGCTTCTGTGTCAAGATTATTCATTGAAAAAGTATGTATGGAGCACCTACTTTGTGACAGCCATCATGTTAGGTGCTGCGACAATAGCAACAGTATCAGCAAAGCAACCAAAGGGCCTGGTCTCTGCTTCCCTTTCCATCTCCACTTTTAGGCAAGCGTCCCTCCTTCACCACACCCCGGCTACACCCATTGTCTGTGTCCCCTCCAATCACTTTTCATTTGACTTGGTCAGTAGTCCTTTCCCCGTCTTGAATACAAGTACTCCACCGAGTACCCATTCTTTCATTCTCACGCCTAGCGGCCCTTTCTCTATGAATGTTCCTGTTCTCTTCTGAGCCCTCCTTGCCTTTTTATCTGTTCTTTTCTAGAGCTCAGCTTTTGCCTCTATGTTTTTAAACTATTTGGATATTTATTTTTCTCCTTCCTTGTCTGTACTTTTTTTAATCCATCCTGTCGCTCATCCACCCACCCACCCATACATCCAAGAAATCTGTATCTCCTATTTTCCAGAAACCGTTTGGGGCATTGGAGATACATGCAGCAGTCAGCGAAACAGAAAAGGTGCCCTGCTTTCATTAACCTCACATTTTAAGAAGGAAGACGATAATAAACAAGATAAAGAAGCGAAGTGTACAGTGTGTTTAAAGGTGATAAATCCTTGGGGTAAAATACACAGCAGAGGAAGTGGGATAGATATAAAGCCAAACCAGTGCTGTCGAGTTGATTCTGAATCATAGTGACCCTATAGGACAGAGTAGCTCTGCTCCTATAGAGTTTCCAAGGAGTGATGGGGCCAGGATTTCCAGGGTAGGTATAGGGAGTGCTGAAGCGAGGTTAAAAGTTTAGATTTTGTGCTTCCAGGGAAGGCATCACTGAAATAATTCACGAATAGAGGCCTGAAGGAAGTGAGGAAGCACTTGTTGATGTTGATGTTTTGACTTCCTCTCATGAATCAGCATTGTTCTCAATAGTGAGTCATTTTCAGTTTACTTTGCCCAGATCCATCAGAGGAATCGCTGTCTCTGGCAGCTATATATTTATGAAATGTATTTCTTAAATGATAAGACTTGAAAGCCAAAATGACTCCTTGATCCGTGAAAGGCAGAATGGATATTGTATCAGCAGGCACGAAACACATTAATCTCCTTGTACATCTCCATCAGGGCTCTAGGGTGACTGGGTGTATTATCAATGAGCAGTTATATTTTGAAAGGAATCTCATTTTCTGAGTAGCAGTTCTCCATATTGGGCTTAAAATATCCCATAAACCATATTGTAAACAGATGTGTTGTCATCCAGGCTTTGTTCTTCAATTTATATAGCACAGGCAAAATAGACATAGCATAATTCTTAAGGGTCCTAGGATTTGGGGAATGGTAAATGAGCACTGGCTTCAACTTAAAGTCATCAGCTGCATTAACACCTAGAAAGAAAGTCAGCTTCAAAGGCAGGCATATGAAAGTCCCAGATGGCATCTTCTTCCAGTATAAGGTTGTTCCATCACTATTGAAAATCTGTTGTTTAGTGTAGCCCCTTTCACCAATTATCTTAGCTAGATCTTCTGGACAGCTTGCTGCAGCTTCTATATCAGCTTTTGCTGCTTTACTGTGTACTTTTGTGTTATGGAGATGGCTTCTTTCCTTAAATCTTGTTGTGGATTGAACTGTATCCTCCCAAAAATGGATACTTGGCTAGGCCATGATGTCCAGTATTGTGTGATTGTCTACCATTTTTTGATCTGCTGTTGTTTTCCTATTGTTGTAAATCCTACCTCTATTATGCTAAGGAGGCTGGATTAGAGGCAGTTATGTTAATGAGGCAGGACTCAATCTACAGAATTCTGTTGTATCTTAAGTCAGTCTCTTTTGAGATATAAAAGAGAGATGGGGGACCTCATGCCACCAAGAATGAAACACTAGGAAGGGAGTGTCCTTTGGACTCGGGTTCCCTCTGCAGGGAAGCTTCTAGACCAGGGAAAGATTGATGACAAGGACCTTCTCCCATAGCTAACGGAGAGAGAAAGCCTTTCCCTGGAGCTGGCACCCTGAATTCAGACTACCAGACTATGAGGAGATAAATTTCTATTTGTTACAGCCATCCACTTGTGGTATTTTTGGTTTCGCAGCACTCGATTAACTATGACAGACCCATGAACCAATGTCTGCTAGCTTCAAACTTTTCTTCTGAAACTTCCTCACCTCTGTCAACCTTCATAGAATTTAAGAGACTTGGGCCTTGCTCTAGATTAGGTTTTGGCTTAAGGGAATATATATATATTTTTTTTATTTTTATTTAACATAACTGAGTGAAAATGTACATTCACATGTAAATTTACATGCCCCCGTATATGCAGCTTCCACTGCTCTCTCTGTCCGGTGACAGCACACTATTCCTCTCTGCTCCATACATTAAGGGAATATTTTGACTGGTTTGATCTTCTGTCTAGACCACTAAAAAACTTTCTCTATGTCAGCAATAAGGCTGTTTTGCTTTCTTGCCACTTGTATGTTCACTGAAATAGTGCTTTCAATTTTCTGCAAGAACTTTTCCTTTACATTCACAGCTTGGCTAACTGGTACAAGAAGTCTAGCTTTCAGTCTAGTCTAGGCCTTTGACATGCCTTCCTCACTAAGCTTAATCATTTCTAGCTTTTGATTTAAAGTGAGAGATTTGGGACTCTTCCTTTCACTTGAACTCTTAGAGGCTATTGTAGGGTTATTAATTGGCCTAATTTTAACATTATCATGTCTCATGGAATAGGGAGGCCCAAGGAAAGGGAGAGAGACAGAGGGATGGCCTGTCAGTGGAGTAGCCAGAACAAACATAATATTCATCAATTAAATTTACTGTCTTATATGAGCATGTCTCACGGAACCTGCAAATGATTACAATATTAACATCAAAGATCCCTGATCACAGATCACCATAACAGGTATGAAAATAATTTAAAAATTTGCATTACTGTGAGGATTATTACGATGTGACACAGAGACAATGAAGTAAACACATGCTTTTGGAAAAATGGCACCTATAGACTTGCTCAGTGCAAGGTTGCCACGAACATCTGATCTGTTAAAAATACACAGTATCTGTGAAGCTCAATCAAATGAGGTATGCCTGTGTACTGTATTGAAATTCTGTGGTTCCCACCAGAAAATGTGAGCATCTTGAGAATAGGGAATACATAGAGTAGACATTTGAATCCTGCCTGGATTAAAACCATCACATTTTAGTTTAAGTCCTTTGGATTTTTAGTTCAAGTATAGGACTTTACATTTATCCTTTCTAGATATTACTAGATGTCCGGCATAGTGCTGTTATAGCAAATGCCACGAGTGGGCGGCTTTAACAAACAGAAGTTTATTTCTTCATATGAGCAGTCTGGGAGGCTGGAGGTATGAATTTAGGGTGCTCGCTCTAGGGGAAGCTTTTCTCTCTCTGTTAGCTTTAAGGGAAGGTCCTTCTCTCTTTTCAGTTTCTGTTCTCTGGTTCCTTGATGATCTTCCTGTGGCCTGACCTCTATCTTCCCCCGTTTCTGACTGCTTACTGTCTTAACCTGCTTTTTAATATATCAGAAAAGATTGTCCTAAAACACATTGTTCACTAATACTGTCACGTTAAGAAAATAAGACCCCTTCCAGATGGGAATATAACCACAGGTGTAGGGATTTGGATTTATAACACGTATTTTTGTGGACACAATCCATAACTCTGGGGTAGAGTTTTCTTTCTTTAATAGCAGCATTACTCATAAATCCTAGAAGCAAGTTAAAACCAAAACCAAAAAACCAAACCCTTTGCCATTGAGTTGATTCTGACTCATAGCAACCCCATAGGATGGAGCAGAATTGGCCCATAGCATTTTCAGGGAGCAGCTGGTGAGTTAGAACTGCCAGCCTTTTGATCAGCAGCTGAGCTCTCAACCACTGCTCTAGAGGTAGCTTAAGATATTGGTTAAATACAGGATTTTTGAACCAGCTGTGCTGCTTTTCTGCTGAGTGACCTAGGGCAAAGTATTGAGCTTCTCTTTGCTTCAATTTTTACTTCTATGAAATGGAGATGATGATAAAAATATCCCTTAGGGTTGTTATATGGAGTAAATAACATTTATAAAATGCTTAGAACAATGTCTAACATATGCCCATTGTATGTAAGTGTTTGTTAAAAAATATTTACCATGTCAACCTCATTCTGTTTTCCATTGTGCTGCTAAGAGAAAAATATTGGGTTGAATTAGGTTCCCCCCAAATTTATGTTGTAAACTGTATCCTCTATGCCTGTGGTTATAGTCCCACTTGGGAATAGGTTATCTTTGTTATGTTAATGAGGCGGGATTACTGTTGAGTGTATTTTAAATCAATCTCAATGGCACTTGGCTGGCTGAGACATAAAAGAAATATGATTGCACAGAGCATAGATGGAAAAGATTGTTGGCAAGATGCATGGAGATCTTCAAGGAATCAGAAAATCAGCTGAAGAGACAAGGACTTTCCTCCAGAGCCGACAGACGAAGAAAGCCTTCCCCTAGAACCTGCTCCCTAAATTCAGTCTTCCAGCCTCCTAAACTGTGAGAAAATAAATTTTTGTTAAAGCCATCTACAGTGGTATTTCTGTTATAACAACACTGGATAACTAAGACATTAGAGAATTTTTTAAGCAATCAGCCCCAGTTCTTTGGCAAAGGTCCTTCCAATTCTAAAAAGGTATGATTTTAGGAAAGAGGGGTGTGTGTGTGTAAAAAGAGAGAGACAGAGACAGAGAAAGAGAGATAACATGATTATTTGGACAAAAGATGGAAGAGGGATAGGAATGACAAGTATCTGATATTTTTGAAGATTAAAATAGAGAAGAATAGAAGAAGCGATTGAAAGATGCTAAAAAAAAACTGGCTCCCTGTACCAGTCATCAGAAAAGTCAGAAGGTGCTGGTCTAGGAGAGCTTGATTGCTGGCCAGAGAATGTGCTAGGTAAGGAAAGGAGAACTAGGTCAGATGCAACTCACCTTGAGTTCTGTGGAGAGAAGAGTGGAAAATACCTGTGCACACACTGGGCGGTGGTCCTGTATTTTCAGTTACACTGTCAGGTATGTGTGGTAGGGTAGCACATCAGTGGTAAAAGTTAGGACATTCTGGCTTATGAAGGTCCTCTGCTACCTATGACATTCCTCTGGCCCTTAAACCTAAAGTATCTACCTATACACCAAAGTGGTCTATGAATATAAATTGCAAAAGCTAGCGGGAGGTTATTTTAGAATTGCCCCAAAGTCCCCACACTCTGACCGATCCCGGTTTTCACATGTGTTTTTCTCATCCTACAGATTCCCAGGTCAGTGAGGACCTCTGGCCCCTCTGCATTCAATAGTCCTCATTTCACCTTTCTGAAATTGTGGAACCTTCTCTTTCTTCAATATTTTATGGCTTCGTTAGCTGTACCAGTACCAGATGTGGCCAAATAGACTGCCAGATCTTTATCAAGTAACACAACAGATTCCTGAATACTTGGTTCTGGTGCTATTGTATATAGTATTGATTTTTGATTTCATTTTATAATTGTTAATATATAGACATACATTTCATTTTTTAATCTAAAGACCTTGCTAAATTCACTCCTTAATTCTCATAGTTTGTTCATCCCCTTAGATTTTTTATGTTACATAATGACATAACTAAAATGTCAGTTTTTTCTTCTTTCTTACCAATCTTTTATTTTTTTAGCCTTGTCTCATTGCACTGACTAGGACTTCTGTAACAACTACGAACAGAGGTAATGATAGTGGACATCTTTGTTGTTTTCCTAAATCGAAGGGGAAAACATCAAATACTTTGTCCCTGAGTAAGATGTTAGCCGTGAGACTTTTGGTAGATGTCTGTCTCAGCTACACAATGCTGGTGTAACACAAATACCACAAGTGGGTGTCTTCAGAGAAGAGAGATTTATTTTCTCATAATTCAGGAGATTAAAAGTCTAAATTCGGCCTCAGCTGTGTCAGTTCCTTCCTGGTTGGTAGTCGCGGGCCTTTGCAGTTTCCGCGGCTTGTAGATCATCCTCACATGCATAGCATGTTTTCTCATATCTCTGTGTGTCTCTGTGTCCATTCTGCACTTTTTTGTAACTCAAAAATGATTAGATTTAGAACCCAACATACTCAGGCATGATAAAATGTTTAGGAGTTCCCAGTTACCTATTTTCTCCTCTAGTGTTTGTGTATTGTTAGTAATAATTTTTAGTCTGTTTATGCCATGTATTAGGGCTCCCAGCATTATCTTGATTTTTTTCCCATGATCTTTATTGTTTTAGATTTTATAGTTAGGTCTTTGGTCCATTTTGAGTTGTTTTTTATACATGGTGTGAGATATGGGTCTTGTTTTAATTTTTTTTGCAGACGGATATCAAGTTATGCCAATATCATTTGTTAAAGAGATTATCTTTTCCCCAATTTACAGACTTCAGACCTTTGTCAAGTATCAGCTGCTCATAGATGAATGATGTTATATCCACATAGCTAAGAAAAATCCTATTTCCAAACAAGATCATATTCACAGGCATGTTGTTGTTAGGTATTTGTCTTTGTTTAGTACTGCCCTAACAGAAATACCATGAGTGGATGGCTTTAAAAAGAGAAATTTTACTATGTGACATTCTGGTAGGCTACAAGTCCAAATTCAGGCTATCAGCTCCAGGAGAAGTCTTTCTCTGTCATCTCTGGATGAAGGTTTTTTTTTGTCAATCTTCCCTTGGACTGTGAGATTCTGAGGCACAGGGACCCCGGATCCTTTCCAAAGGATGCACTTTACTCCCAACACTGCTTCTTTCTTGATGGTATAACCAAAACCCATTGCTGTCGAGTCAATTCCAACTCATAGCGACCTTATAGGGGCCCCAAATGTCTCTTCTAGCTTCTTTCCTTTATATCTAGAGAGATTGCCTCAAGGCACAATACAGTCTTAAACACTGAATCCTGTTCCTACAACACAACTGCATCTCATCCTCTCTCATTAACATCATAGTGTGTAGAAATATCACACAATGCCAGGAATCATGACCTAGCCAAATTACTACACATGTTTTTGGGAGGACACAATCCAATCAGTATTGTTGAGTCAATTTTGGCTCATAGAGACCTCAAGTAATAGAGTAGAACTGCGCCCAAAGATTTTCTTGGTTGTAATCTTGATGGGAACAAACTGCCAATTCTTTTACTCAGGAGTTGCTAGGTAGATTTCAACTGTTAAATACTTAACTATTGTGCAACCAGGAGGCCAGTATTTAAATACATGTTTTAGAGGGACAAGATTCAATCTATAACAACACCATTTATCATTTTAAGGAGCCTCTCTTCTATTCCTAGTTTGCTAAAATTATTTTTTAAATGAACTTATCAAAAACATAAAGGCAAGAGGCAAGAGAACTGCTCTGCAGAAAAGCATAGGGTAAGGGTGGGAAAGTGGAAGCCAGACTCCACCGAGGATCTGAACAGAACTAGAGAGGTGAACACCTGCACCTGTGCTAAAGAACCTCGTGAAAACAACACTTCCTGAAAACGATGATTCCCGTTGGTGGTTCCAGTACAGAGCCACAGGGCTGAGATTCCAGCCTTGATGAGGGAAGAGGGCAAAAGACGGAGTTTTATTTGAATAAAAGATTTACTTTTAAAAAGTTGGGGCCTAGTTCTAGAGGAACTGCGGATCCCAGCTGAAAAATAAGATGGGAGACTCAGTTACAGAGAAGAAGAAGGCTCAGAAAGGAACAGGGCCATATCAACGATGTATCTCTATGGGCTTAAGAAAGAGTCCTAAAGGGTAGGATTGACATTTTGGGCTGGATGATTCTTTGTTGAAGGGACTGTGCTCTGCACTGAAGGTCAGCCAGCAGCATCCCTGGTCTCCATCTGTTAGATATCAGTAGTATTCACTAGCAGTTGTGATAACAAAAACTATCTCCAGGCAATGTTCCCAGGTTGGGATAGGTGTGGTGGTGAGAATGATATCACCCCTCTTCAGAACCACTGGGTAGAATCAATTAAATATCTCCTCTCAGTGGTCAGACTTGATCCTTGGAGGCAGTCAAATAGTTTCAGCTGGTGGAAGAAGAGGTCAGGGTCAAGACTGGGAGCACTCAGGCCACATACAACATTCTCTTTTATGGGCATCTTGGAGTAGGGATGTTTAAAATGTTCCATTTCCTCCTTTCCTTTTCATCATTTACTGACGTTGTCAGCACAACAGGACAGGCGAGGTTGTTTTCCTGTTACTTTGGAGGAGATTCTCTGCCCATTCAATCTGTGAGGACTTCCGGCAGGAAATGGCACTCAAGGAAAGTTTTGAATAAAAGGAAGATGCTGGTTTGGCCAGTGGAAACAGGAAGTTGTTGCTGGTGCTTTATACAGATTAGAAGAAAGTAAGAGGCACAGAGAAAATTCACTTAACAAAAGTGGAAGGAGTAGATGGGGAGTGGGAGGAAGCAAAGGGGAAGTGGGGAGAGCTATAAGCAAAAACAAAAACCCAAACCCACTACTGCTGAGTGGATTCCAGCTCATAACCTGGTGGCATAGTGTTTAACTGCTACGTCTGCTAACCAAAAGGTCAGCAGTTCAAATCTGCCAGGAGTTCCTTGGAAACGCTATGGGGCACTTCTATTCTGTCTATAGGGTCCTTGTGAGTCTGGGAGAGCCAAGGAGCTGAAAAAGGCAACCAGCTCAACAGTCTAGATACCCTGAATTCTCTGGTGGGGCTGGCGATACCAGGGAGGGCTGACGGTGCTGTGTAGTCATGCAGTTAATGACGAGTTAAGGCTAGTGTGGTTTTGTTAATTATACTATTTTAAAGCATAGGATCGAACTGTTCCTAAATGTACTCTGTTTAAATTTAGTATATTTCCTCTAAATATCTTAACGGTGTATGGCTACATTGTAAAATTCCCTTCATAAGCAAAGAAAGAAAGACAAAAAGCAAATACAGTAAGATGTTAAAAACTGGTAAATCAGATGAAGAGCATACCCTCTTCATTGTATTCATATTACAACTTTCCTGTACCTTTGAAATTTTTCAAAGTAAAAAATTGATGTTTACCTGTGAGACAGAATCTGTTTTCTAACTGTGACATTCAGGGCTGGGTGGGTCATCACAGATACATGTTCATGGGTATGTGGCATTACCCATGAAATTGTTCTCTACAACATAGTATACCTGTTGCCATTGAGTAGATTCCAATTAATAGCAACTCTGTAGGACAGAGTACAATAGCCCCAGACTTTCCAAGGAGTATCTGGTGGATTTCAGCTGCCAGCCTTTTGGTTAGCAGATGTAGCATTTAACTACTGCTCCACCAGGGTTGTATGGTGATGACCCAAACTTCCATGACAAGAATGATTTCTCGTCATGCATTTATGTATTACCAGATTCTGTTAAATTTAATCTGGAATTGTCAGATTTTTGCACAGTTTGGACCAACATATCCTCAGAAGCCAGAGGTAATTCTTAGCTTGTAGTTTTCGGACTCATTTATTCATGCAATAAGAATTTCTTGAGCAATGTGTTAAATGTTATAAATCAGATAGACATTCTGTTCTTAAGTAAGCTTATAATTTAGAATGCTTTAAAAATTTCAGACAGAAATGGCTTAATACAACATAGAAAATCAATGATTTTGGCAAGTCTTAAAGGAGGGCATCATTGTTTCATCTTAGGGGAAACCGGTGCTAGCCTTATTTCTGTAGCATTGTTTCATCCAGCCATGGAGGAAAACTAGGGTTCAGAGATTGGGTTATTGGTAAGTTTGAAGTAAAGAATGCTACCTTCTCAGGTTTGCTATTGGTTTTAGACACGTGGTACCGCTCTAACAGAAAATACCATGAGTGGAGGGCTTTATGAAGAGAAATTTTATTGATAGAGTCTGGTGAGCCACAAATCTGTTCACAAGTTACAAGTCCATTCAGTAGGTTGAGCCCAAATTCAAGAAGGAGATCTTGGCACAGGAACCTCAGGTCCAAAGGATGTGCTCGGCTCTCAGTCCTGCCTTCTTGGTGGCATGAAGTTCCCAAATTACTCTGTTCACTTCTCTCCCTTATATCCCACTGGCTAGTAGCTTGAGTCCTGCCTCGTCAGCACAACTGCTGCCCATTCTCCATCATCAACATTACAGAGGCAGGATTCACAACACACGGGACAAATTGCACCATCTTGGGACTCATAGCCAAGTCAAATCAATACATACATTTTTGCGGGGTGGGGAGGGACACATGTAATTTGTGACACCATTGCTGTGTAACAAATTATTTGGTGGCTGAAAACACCAATCATTTAATATTATTTTAAATAATACTGTGTTTTCAGTGAAAGTTTACACAATAAATTAGGTTCCCATTTGACAATTTCTAAACAATTTGCTCAGTGACATTTGTTACATTTTTCACAATGAGTTAATGTTCTGTTTCATTGCATTCTGTTTATTCCATTTCTGGTAATCTAGTTTCCCTGTCACCTTATTTTCTCATCTGTTAGACTTATCAACCTTTTGGTTTCATACAGATTTTTAATTTTTTAAACTGTACTTTAGAAGAAAGTTTACAAAACAAACTAGTTTCTTATTAAACAGTACACATTGGTTTATGATATTGGTTAACAAACCTATAACTTGTCAACAACACTCCCTTTTCAACCTTGGGTTCCCTATTATCAGTCTTCCTGTTTTGCTCCTGCCTTCTAGTTCTTGTCCCTGGGCTGGCACACACCTTTAGCCTTGTTTTGTTTCACTGGCTGAAAGGTGACCCTCAGGAGTGACTTCATTACTCCTGAAGAGGTGTCTGGGGGCCACACCCTCAGGGTTTCTCCAGTCTCTGTCAGGCCAGTAAGTCTGGTCTTTCTTTTTGATTTAGAATTTTGTTCTGCAGTTTTTCAAGCTCTGTCTAGGACCCTCTGTTGTGATCTGTGTCAGTGGAAATAGCCAGGCACCAGCTAGTTGTACTGGACTCTGGTGGAAGCCATTGTGGCTGTGGTCCATTGGTCATTTGGACTAATCTTTCTCTTGTATCTTTAGTTGTCTTCATTCTTCCTTGCTCCCAAAGGGGAAAGACCAGATGAGTATCCGAGACGGCTGCTCACAGGCTTTTAAGACCCCAGACACCACTCACCAAAGTAGAATGTAGAATATTTGCTTTACAATCTGTGTTACGCCAATGAAGACAGATGTTCTCTGAGACGGTGATTCTCACAGCCCTCAACCCATCTTGACTCTGCCTATCCATGAGCATGGTATGTTTTTCATTTATGTAGATCTCTTCAAGTTTCTTGCAGTAGTGTTTTATAGTTTTTTTTGTATAGGTCTTTTACATCCCTGGTTAGATTAATTCCTATGCTTTTTATTTTTTTAGGGACAATTATAAATGATATTGTTTTCCTGATTTCCTTTTCATTGTTCTCTTTATTGGTGTATAGGAATCCCACTGATTTTTCAATGTTTATCTTGTATAGTGCTGCTCTGCTGAAGCTTTCTAGTAGTTCCAGTAGTTTTCTAACAGATTGTTTTAGGATTTTATATGTAGTATCATATTATTTTCAAGTAGAGACAGTTTAATGTCTTTCATACCAATTCGGATACCCTGTATTTCTTTTTCTTACCTTATTGCTCTAGCTAGCACTTTTAGCACACTGTTCAGTAGGAGTGGTGATAAAGTGCATCCTCATCTTGTTTCTGTTCTCAAGTGGAATGTTTTCAGCCTCTTTCCATTAAGAATGATGTTGACTGTTGGTTTTGCATCAATGCCCATCATTATATAGAGAAATTTTTCTTCTGTATTTATTTTATTGAGAGTTTTCGTAAGGAATAGGTGTTGGACTTTGTCAAATGCTTTTCTGTTATTGATTGAGATGATTATGTGATTCTTTTATCTATGTGATGAATTACATCACATAATTGATTTTATAATTTTGAACCACCTCTGCATACCTGATACTAATTCTTCTTGGTTGTGGTGTATTATTTTGATAGGGTGCTGAATTCTTTTTCCTAAAATTTGGTTGACAAGTTTTACGTCTATATTCAAGAGATATTGGTCTGTAATTTTCTTTTTTTATAGTGCCTTTCTTTGTTTTTGGTATCAGAGTGACATGGCTTCATAAAATGAAATCAAAAGTATCCCTTCCTTTTTCTGTGTTCTTTAATAGTTTGAGTAGCACTGGTGTAAGCTTTACTCCAAATGTTTAGTAGATTTCTCCAGTGAATCATCTGTGCCAGGGTTTCTTTTTTTGGCTGACAGACTTTCTATTTTATTGCCTTTTCAATCTCTTATTACCAGTCTGTTCAGGTTTTCAACAACATTTTTTGTTAGTTTGGGGATGTAGTGTGTTTCTAGAAATTTGTCCATTTCCTGTTTGTTAGGTGCCGTTGAATTGGTTACAACTCATAGTGACCCTATAGGTCACAGTAGAACTGCCCCATAGAGATTCTAAGGAGCACCTGGTGGATTTGAATTGCTGACCTCTTGGTTAGCAGCTATAGCACTTCACCACTGTACCACTAGGGTTTCCTCACTTCCTCTAGGTTTTCAAATTTGTAGGACTGTTGTTTTTCATAGTACTCTTTTATGAGCCTTTGTATTTCAGTTGTGTATGCTGTAATGTCCCCCGTTTCGTTTTTTAATTGGGTTGTTTGCATCCTCTGCTGTTGTCTTTTGTCAGTGGTCTGTAAGTTTTGTTAATTCTTTCAAAGAACCAACTTTTGCATTTGTTGATTCATTCGTCTAGTCTCTGTTTTGTTTATATCTGTGGGACCTTTAATTTTTTCTTTCTTCTGGTGGCTGTAGGCTTTTTTCAGTATTCTCTTTCTATTTGTTTGAGTTGTGTAGCTAATGTTTTTTATTTTGTCCCTTTCCTTTTTGACTTTCTGATATGTGCATCTATTGCTATAAATTGACCCCTGAGAACTGCCTTTGCTGTGTCCCAAAGGTTTTAGCGTGGTGTGTTTTCATTCTTGTTTGAATATAGGAGTTTTTTTTATTGCATTTTTTATTTCTTCTATTACCTAGTGGTTTTTAAGCAGGGTGTTATTCAATTTCCATGTAATTTATTTTTTCCATTGCTCTTCTTGCTGTTAATTTCTATTTTGATGGCAGTATGGTCAAAGGAGAGACTTTGTATTATCTAAATGTTTGGGATTTTGCTGAGTGTTGTTCTGTGGCCTAAGGTGTGGTCTATTCTGGAGAATGTTCCATGTGTGTTGGAAATGAATGTGTACTTTGCAGCTGTTGGGTGAAGTGTTCTATATATGTCTATGAGGTCAAGTTAGCTGATTGTGCCCTCAGCTCTTCTGTGTCTTTGCTGAGTTTGTTTCTAGATGTTTTGTCCTTTACAGAGTGTGTGTTGAAGTCTCCTCCTATGATTGTGGACTATCAATTTCTCTTTTCAGTGCCATTAGAGTTTGTTTTATGTATTTTTGAGCCCGATCATTGGGTTCATAGGTGTTTATGGTAGCTAATTATTCATGATAGATTTTCCCTTTAATCGTTATGTAGTGCCCTCCCTTGTTTTTTATGGTGGATTTTGTTTAAAATCTATTTTATCTTAGATAAGTATTGCCATTCCTACTCTTGTCAGCTGCTTAATACATTTTTTTCCCATCCTTTGATTTTTTAAAAAATAAGTTTACATCTTTGTTTCTAAGGTGTCTTTTGTAGACAGCATATTAAAGGATAATTTTTAAAAAATAATTATTGTCTATTCTGTCTCTTGATGGATGCATTTAGGTCACTTATATTCAGTGTAATTATTTACAAGTGTCTGTTTATTGTTGTCATTGTTTTAGTGCTTCTCTTTGTGGTACTGACGTTTTGTTTGTTCCTCTTACTCTCCTGTGCTGAATTACTTTGGTTTGTGGGTTTCTTTTTTACTTCTTTAGCTTTTGTAGATTTTGTTTCTACTGAGACTTTATTTTTCTTCTTTATTTTGATGAGTAGGTTTTTAACTTTCTTTGTGGCTATCTTGGTTTACCCTTATCTTCTTAGGTTTGAACCAGTCTATTATTGCTTAGTATTGGCTTGCCTTCCACTCCATTAGACATTTCTATATCTATGCTGTTTATTCCCTCTTTTATTGTTCTGACATTGTTGGCATTTACAAATTAACCTCTCTGGTTCCCTGTTGTAATTCTTCTAGCTGGTACAATCTTACTTCCCAGATTCAGGCTGTGGTATGTTCTCAGAATGAAGGACTCCCTTTAATAATTGTTGTAAGTTTGGTTTCTATATATTCCTTTAATTTCTTTGCATCTGGAAATGTCCTAATTTCACCATCATATTTGAATGAGAGTTTTGCAGAATATATTATTCTTGGTTGGCAACTTTTTTTCTTTCAAGGTTTTACATATGTCATCCCCTTGACACCTTGCCTGCATGGTTTCTGCCAAATAATCAGAGCTTACTCTTAATTTTTCTTCTCTATATGTGACTTTTTGTTTCTATTGAGCTGCTTTCAGATTTTTTTCTCTGTCTTTGTTTTTAGTGAGTGTAATTACAGTATGTCTTGGTGATTTCCTTTTGGGGTCTTTCCTATATAAGATTTTTTGAGCTTCTTGGATGGTCAGCTTTTCATCTTTCATGATTTTGGGCAAGTTTTCTACCAGCAATTCTTCAATGATCCTCCCTGCATTTTCTGTTTTCTCCTTTGTTCTTGGAAGTCCTGTTACCTGCAAATTTTTGCTTTTGATTGTATCCCACATAATTCTCAAGTTTTCTTCATTATTTTGCTCATTTTTCCTCAAAGAATGTTGTGTGATCTTGTCTTCTATCATTTCAAACCTGATCCCCAGCCCTTGTATGACTCTATCTATTTGTGAAATTGTGTTGTTTATCTGTTGGATTTCTAATTGTTTTTGTATGATTTTTACTTGAGAATTTATTTTGGCATTTTGTTCCTGTATTATTTTTCTGAATTGTTCTTCTTCTCTTCTTTTTTTATCTTTACTTTTCATGAATTTGTCTATTTTTTCCTAATTTTTGTCTGCTATTTGCTTCAACTCCTAGATAGCTCTGTATATTTGAAATTAGAATTTGTTGTCAGGTAGTGCAATTGCCTTTTCTTCTACTGGGACGTCATCTGGTGTTTTATATTGGGTGCCCACTGGAACCACAGTATCTTTTTTTTTTTAATGTTTTCATAATGTCTTCTGTCTTCAAGACATTCAGTGGTTATTTTCTTTATTATTTGTAGATTGTTTCATCCTGCTTTTTTATTTCATTTGGTTATGTCAGAACAGGTGGCTTCATCTGTGGTCACAGTACTTTTCACCTCCCTATCTAGTAGGCAGCAACACTGGCTCAGCTCTAGTGCAGCAGGGTGGGTCCAGTGGGTGATGTTTACCTTGCTGGGTATTCTGTGAAGCTTTTTTCCTGTATTCTCTGTCCATTGATCTCTGATGTGGGTGGGCTGTATCTAAGCAGCATGGACGCTGCACTTCCCTGCTAGTTGAGCCACTGCATCTAGTCAGGAAGCATTGGAGGTAGAGCAGTAGGAGATGCTGGGGGTGGAAAAGCACATATCACTGGTGACCAGGAGTTCTGTCTGCTGCTGGCATTTCTGTGATGCCGCTTTCTTGGGCTTTCTGTCTGCCAGTCTCTAATAAGAGTCCAAGATGGTGACTGTGTGCCGCATGAGCAGAAAGGGGACTTCCACCTGTATCACTTCTCACTCTTTTTTTTCAGTTTGTTATTCCATTAGAAGTTTGACTGAAGTCTTTATCTCTTCATGTGATGTTTAGGGTTCTGGAACTGATATCTGTTTTGCTTAGTTTTTCAGGTCTTTGCTGTGGAAGGACAGTGTGGTGTTTTTGTTTATGGCATTATGTTAACTGGAAGTTTCTCATATAGATTTTGATTGTTTTTCAATACAGTACCATACTCATGGTCAATATGCTTTGTTTTGTGTGCCGCTCTGTTGTTTCACTAAAAGGTGATCTCAGAGGATCACTTTGTTTCAAGAGCTAAAGGGTGATGATCTCAGAGAGTCTTCTAGTTTCAATTGGTCCATCAAATCTGGGCTTTTTAAGAACTGAGTTGTGTTCAGCATTTTTCTCCCATTGTATCAGGGTTCATCTATTGTGGCCCTTTTCAGAATGGTCAGTGTTGGTAGCCAGGTACCAGCTAGTTCTCTGGGTCTTACAGTAAATGAGGCTCTGGCTCTAATAGGCTATTGGCTCTCTAGATTAGTTTCTACTCTGAGACTTTGGCTTCCTTTTTTATCTTCTGCTCCTAACAAGAAACCAACTTTTGTATCTTAGGTGGCTGGTTGGAAGCTTTGAAGACCCTAGATACTAGTCACCTTGATAGGATGCAATGTACCAACTTTGTGGACTATGTTATGTCAATTCACTGAGTTATCCCACAAGATTATAATCCTAAATCTTTAAATCCAGAAAACCAATCTCTTAAGGGGTTTGGTTATATCTTAGAGGTATTTGTAATTGTGTCTTCTATAATATAGATGCCTGTACACATATATCTTTACTTACACACATAGTTAATTCTATCAGTGCACACGTATGTCCACACATGTACCTACCCATACACCTGTATGCCTATATGTATAAATATGTGACCATAGACTAAATTTTTAAAAATCACTGTTGGTGTTGTTGTCAAATTATACATGTCAAATTTCTTATTACAAACATTCTTTTCTCTTGAGCCTTCTTAGTGTCATCATTTAGTTTGGTAGTAATCATTTAATATTGATCCTGTATCTGTGGTTTGGCTAATCTAGCTTGACATGGATGGGTAGCTTTGTTTCAGGCTGCTGCAGCTGGGGAGCTCCTTGCAGGTCTGTGAATCAGTGGGAGGATTTTGCTATGTCTATCTCTCATCCTCATTGGATCAGCAAGCTAGCCAGGGCTTGCTTTTCCCAGGGGATAGCAGAGATACATGAGGACAAGTGGAGATACATGAGGCCTTAAAAAACCTAGGTTTGGAACTCACACACTGTCACCTCAGTTCATTTATCACTGGTTAGCAGAAGTTATATGGCCATGCCCCAAATCATGGGGCAAGGAAGAACTCTGTCCATGGTGAGGCACTGGCAAGGGCACGGATGCTCAAAGGAGTGAAAAACTGATGTCATCTGTGACAATGCCTGTGGCTGTGTTGTGCTTTGAATGCTACATCTTTAGGAGAAAAAACTTCAGTGTTCTTCAGAGCAAAATTCTGATAAAGAATTAAAATGTCACAACTTATTCCTTTAAATATCTGCTCTCTAGCAAGCAAGTCTGAGTTAAACTCAGAGTTTAGTGAGATCTTGTGCAAGTAATAATGGAAAATAGTGTGTCTGTTTAATTTTCAGGGCCTACTTGGAGCTGGTGTAGGCCACATGTTCCTTTGTTACTTTGAGCATTTAGTTCCTACACTCTTTCTTTCTTTTATTTGCAACCAGCCCCCTAACAACTTGGTATGTTCATACTCCTTTTCTCATCCCCATCAAAATCTATTTTGCAGAAAGCATTTGACAAAATCATTCACAATGAGTCATAAGTAACTGATAAGGAATAAAGTCTAACTGCTTCTAGGAGTGTTTATGTTTAAACAAGGATTAAACTAAAGAAATAAAGGTGGAATTTTACACAGGAAACAGTAGAGTAGGAAAACAAAGGAGATCAGGGAGGAGGGACAGGGATCATCTCATAGGTCACTACATTTTTTTCACTGGACAAGTTACCTATTTGGAATTGTGGCCAAGCCTGTATTTTCAGGGTAATCTAGAACATAGCTTTGGTTTCATAATTAGCTTAACTAACATTAAAATCACACCCTAGCAGAGACTACATCAGCATGAGACCAGAAGAACCAGATGGTTCCTGGCCTCCACTAAAGACAGCCCTGATGGGAAATACAATGTAGAGTCCCTGACGTAGCACAAGGAAAAGAGGTGTGCAGATCACACCTAATCACAAGGAAAAGATTATTGTGATTGTTTTTATTTTATTTTGTTGTGACTATTAATCACAATAAAAAAATTTTTTTAAAAATACCCTAACAAATCAATTACATTTAATTAAACTTTATAGCATCATGGTTCTAATTCCTGCTGACTTTCATAGCTACTGCCTTTGAGAAACGAGTCAATAAATATAGCAGGCTTTAGAAAGGAACTCTCTGAACTGTGTCAAGGTTAATAATAAGTAAAATGTTATAAGTAGAGAAAGGACAGCAACAGCTGTGCAACATTCTTGGAAGCAAGGATTCGATAACGTGAAGTCAGACAGTAAGCTCAGTTTTTGCTGCCACTTTTGGTGGACAGAAAGCTTTTACATTAATTGTAAGGAAAACTATATTTATTTTATAAAATACACTTGTTCTGTACTGACAATCTATGTCTGCCCCTGGGAAGTCAGTGGCATGTGGAGCAATGCTGGAGGAAGACACAGATCAAATCTATGAAAATGTCCTAGTTGAGATTCAGTCTTTTGAGCTGCCTGTTGAAGCTACCTTAAGGTAGGGCTCATTTATATCTTACTGCTACTTCTTTGGTCACAATAAGGTATTTTTTTTCCACTTTTTAAAAATGTTTTTCTCTATAACAGAATAAATGCTGTTTTTGAAAAGTAGTTCTGTATTCCTAATCTCAAATGTTTCTTATCTTTAGAGCAATTACAATGAATATAAACAAGCCGCTTTCTTCTACCTTATGCTTGTTTGCTGACTCATCAGCACAAGGATAAAAAATATAAATGATTTTCAAATTATCAAAGAGGGTCTTTTGTTGTTTCCAAATAGATAATCTATCTCCATTTATATGGAATTTCAATTGTTTAATCTAAGATATCATTTAGTGAAAAACTTCCGGGGCAATGAGACATATCAATGAAACCGATTTATATTTGGGTATATGTGAATTGGAGAAAAAAAGGTAGAATGTTTATTTGTATTTGCTGTCCTCTTGTGTATATGATGTTGTTTCACATGTGTATTTCTTATTGCTACGTAAGATTTAAAAATAGCTTCTTTGGTAACTGGGTATTACTTTCACTGTTCAAGAGCAGGATTAAAATGAAAGACCATGTATCTCTGTGTTAAAAGGTTGGCCTTCAAAATTGAATTCTCTTCAATTTTCTGCTTATATCTGACACCTATCAGCATGGGAACAGGATGGCAATCACTGAATGTCATAGTTAAAGTCAACAAATATTTGTTGACTAGTATTTGTAGATTCAGTGCAAAGATTTTATTTTTTCTTTTTTGGTGCCATCCCCTTATTCTCAGAAAGGCCTCAGAGTGCTGTGAGATCCGCTATAGCTGAAACCTGAATAAGTGTCTCCTAAGTATTTAAAGTTGATTTTGTACTAAACATAAATTCAGGTCTCTTCTAAGAGCCTAGGGTACTACTAGGGGCTTGGTAAACTACTGAGATTTATTGGCTGGCTATTAGAGTGGCTTGTATGTATGTAGGTGCACTTGCAAAGAAAATTCAACTGCAGTGTAACTATTCTATGTAGCTTCATCACATTTGACTATCATGAATACCCTGGGAGGAATGGCAGTATTTTTTTTTTTAATCCCATTCAATGATAGACAAAAATCGGGTCTCAATGAGAGACTTGATTGCCTTTTTTTCTGTATGGAATAAATATTAGACTGTATCAACACCTTGTAAAACCTGGGCATTTGCCTGGAGGCAAAGTATCAGCAGTCTAAAAGAAAATGAGAGAAGGGGTGAAAGGGGCCTCCAGTTGTTTCAGTGACTAGTGTCTGCTGCCCTTGCTGCTTCTGAGCTCTCAGCCTTCAGGCCCTGTCACTCATTATCTTATCCTGGCTTTACCACTCAGGCCAACATCTACGGACTTCATTCTGCCCTAGAACCCTCTTCCCAGCTACTTCTGCTCTGGCCCTGAGTCTGACTTTCTGCTTTGATTCCTGAATTTTCTCTACCTTCTGTTCTCAGGCCAAATAATCTTGATCTACCCAAGGGAAAAAAATTAGCTACATTTGGCCACCCTAGCTTGCTCTCAGTGTCCTCCACAGGAGCAGAGGCTGCACAGATGTTTTCTCCAGTTGCTGCTTTGCTGACACCCTGGCCTGGAATGTTCACTGTCAACTTTGTGTTTAGGTGAAGAGCAAGGGGCAAGAGCACTCTTACCTGAAGGCCAGTGTTTCAACACACCAGTGCTCTTTTGGAGGACAGAGTGGAGTCACAGTGCTCTTAACTAGCCTTTACACAAGACAGTATCGGCTAAAATTAGTTTGCCTAAACTGCTGCTCTAGTGATTTGATTCAATGAAGACTTGTCAGGCTGGTACTTGATGCTTCTCTACAACTACCTATTGATATTCCAGAGTCAGCTCTTTGATTCCACTGCCCATAGGTAATACATTAGCTCACAGGCCAAATGTGAGGGTTGGAAAAAGAAGACAGATCTTCCATCATAGCCAAACTAGCCTTCATTGATAACACTCCCTGAGATTTTCTTCCTCCTGATACTCCTGTTTGCCTTCCTATCTCTGCCTGCCAAACAAAATCCCACTCTTCTCACAAGGCACAGCTCAAGGACAAAGCCACTCTTGATTCCCAGCCAGATGTAAGCACTCCTGCCTTTGAAGCCCTAAGGAATCCAGGGTATTTACTACACCTCCTTTGTGTGTATGTGTGTGCTGTGTCATAGCTGAAGATTCCTGAGAGTAGGGCCTGTGTCTTATTTATGTCTTATTTTGTTTTGTCTACAGAAGCTCTTAAAGTGCCTGACACACAGTAGCTAGATCAATAGTGTTGAACTATATTCAGACGAGCTTCTGAGCTAGTGGTTGTGACCTTGTGAGTCAAAGGAAAGGAGGCAGGCTAGAAGGAATTTCAGTGAAGAGGAGGGTATAGAAGTATTTTAATAGCTACAGGCTCTAAAGACAGAGATGGTGGAAAAGGGGTGTGGTTAGAGACAGCATTGGCCAGCAGGGCTGCAAAGGCCGGGCCAGGAGCCCCCGAATGGACAGAGAGGGTATTGAGAGGATAGGGCTGAGGATGCAAGAGGCAAGCATTCCCAAGGAAAGACCTGCAGCTGGGAAGTGGGGTAGAGAGAACCCTGGAGAGTTCTCCTATTCTTTTTCCGTTGTCATAGAAGAAAGGGACTGCTTTAACAAACATTGTCTTGCTGTAGAATGCTGAAATGTTAGCTTCTTCTCCCTCCCCTCCTTGTTCTTTAGGTAAGGAATCTGAGGGATCCTGTTCAAGATCAGCGTTCAGGCCAGGACCTGGTAGGGCTTACTTCTCTAATAAGGTGAGCTTGGTGACTCAGAACTCGAAAATGGTTTCTGCCAATGTCATTAAGGGTGGCTCAACAGTTGTTCTTTCACAAAAGAGCCCCAACCTTCCTGGAACAGTCACCCTCCACAGTTCTTCTCAGAGAGTGGGTTTGCACTGTCTGAGGAGTCACGCAGGGGCTGCTGAGACCAATGGTCATGCTGGTGGGGATGTCATTTGCCTTAGTCTCTCTCACCCTTCCGAGGCTGTCCTCCTACCTCTGACTTCATACTTCACTGCTTTTCCTACAAGCTTTCCCCAGATGCTCCTACCTCCTGCCTAATTTTCCAATGGGCCCTTGAATCGACTGCCTTCTTTTGGCAGAAAAGTGGATGAGAATTAGACAGTTGTGAGGTTTTCTCTCTGTGTGTGTTTATTTTATGTGAGTAGTAGTGGCATTACCTACAGTATTAGATTTGAACAAGAGCCTTTCAGGGAAGAGTTGAGATACTATCCTTTTTCTATATGCAGTAAAATCTGTGAAAGCCGAAACTGTGGAACACAGAAAGCTGTCAGAGAAGGAAAATGCAAATATTTTCCACTAGAGAAAGAGTGATAGGAAAGTCATGACTGTACCCCATTAAAGGTGGAAAACTTGAGACCCAGAAATGCCAGGCAGTCCTGTCAAGTTCCAGATTTTACAAGTTTCTCTGTAGTTTCTTTGTGGTGCCAATGAGACTCTATTAAAGCCATCTCAGGTACCTGTGAAAAGGAATTGAGGAAAGAAAATTCCAGGTTGGAGCAATGGAATCTGATGTGAGTCACAGGTAGATGGTGACTTAAGAGAAAAGGGGGAAGTGCAAAGAAAGGCCAAGTGCTAGTGCTGGCATTGTCCTAGCTGGGGTCAGCTTCCAGCATTCAAAATCTCCTGGCTGGCAGATGACTGGTAGGTGCGAATTCATCAGCAGGTGTAGTCTGGAACTAGTTTTGATGACCTAATCCTATTTTCCTGGGCTTTGCTATTTTCATCAAGTTGCAATCATATGTTAATTTCTACAGGGTTTTCTTACTCTGTTTAGATTTCCTGATTTTTCACTCTGCCTCCTTCATTTGTCCTAGATATACCCAGCTGCTTGTCAGCTCCTTCCCCTAGGGATGTGCCTTTACCTGGCAGGCCTAACGGCTGGCTGGAGTTGTGCTAAAGAAAACTACAATGCTAGTATCAGCCTAATTTTCTTAAATAAGGGTAGGCAATAGGAGTCAACCAGCGTATCATCTCTAATGGACAGATAGTGGTTGCCTGAAACTCTCATGTTGAGGATAATTCTGATGACTTAGTGATGGTTACAATGGTCTTGAGGTTCCCTGGGTGGTACAAATAGTTAACAAGTTCAGCTGAAAGGTTGGAGATTTGAGTCTACCCTAAAGCAATTCAGGAGAAAAGTCTGGTGATCTACTTCTAAAATTGAAAACCCTATGAAATGCCGTTTTACTCTGACACACATGAACTCACTATGAGCTGGAAGTGACTGGTGTTTTGGTTTCAGGATAGGGCAGGAGGAGTGTTCATAACATTTATTTACCATATTCATTTTAGAATTTCCTGTAGCCAGGCCCCACCTGTTACAGCTGATTCTAAAGGACCCTGACTCTGATCTAGATGTAGCCCAGGGCTCATTATACCTCCTGGGGTGGAGCAGGTATGTTGGTAGCCTCTTAGAGCGTCTTGAAATCACAGCATGTCTAAGCTGTTTTGCATTCAGAAGCCACAATATATCTGTTAAGTGTAACTAAGAAAATCACAGACACAGGGCAGAGCACTGCCAAGGGCAAGCTGCATGAGGTAAGAGAGAAAGCAGGCACATCCAAAGAAGGCCCTGCAGAGGTCTGGGAAAAACAGGAGGAAAAGGAAATTGTCCAAGATGACGCACCAGAAGAAGTTTTTGTAATTGTTTTATCATAACATATTTGTTTTACACTTGTATTCACAGACTCTCTTGGGCTGTCTTCTAAAAGCTAACCATGAAATTTTAGCAGTTTGAAAGCAAACAGGATGCTGTATCTCTTTGACAGTAATGTTTTTAGAAATAATTTTAACATGATTTTAGGAAAAGTTGAAAAGCATTAAAAACAAAATAACCCTTCCCCCACAAAAAATCCTAAACTGTGTACAGTTTAGAATCATAGACAATGTACTGAAATACAGATTCTTGAAAAACTAGTTAAATCCATCTGTAGATAAGTAATATAATTTAAATGCCCAGCAACTACCCTGCCCACTACCATCAGGCTTCCTGAGGTGCTGCAGGAAGGGAAGGACTTAGCCATGGTTAGGCCCGCATTTCTTCCTTTTTTTATTTTGTTTTTTCATTGTTGAAAATGTATGTAGTAAAAACTTGTACCAGTTCAAGTTTCTACATACACAGTTTAGTGACACTGATTGCATTCTTTGAGTTATACAACTACTTTTACCCCCCCATCTTGAGTTGGGAAACCCTGGTGGTATGTATAGTGGTTAAGTGTTGTGGCTGCTAACCCAAAGGTCAGCAGTTCAGATCCACCAGGCACCTCCTATAAGATCAATGAAGCAGTTCTACTCTGTCCCATAGAGTCACTATGAGTTAGAATTGACTTGACAGCAGTGGGTTTTGTTGATCTTTGGTTGTTGTCCTGATTTTTTATTCCCTTACTGTATTTTAATCTGGTACAAGGTTTATCAGTTTCCTATCTAATCTTTTGAGTTGTTATTGTTGATTTGATCACATATAGGTAGATTTTATTTATTTTAGTTATATGTTTCTGGCTTTAACAAACAAAAATTTGTTCTCTCATAGTCTAGGAGGCTAGAAATCCAAATACAGGGGGTCAACTCCAGGGTGAGGCTTTCTTTTTGTCTGCTCTGGAGGAAGGTTCTTGACAAGCTGGTCTAAAGAGCTTCTCAGTACAGAGATTCCAGGTCCAAAGGATTGGTTCTATTTCTGCTACTTCTTTCTTGGTGGCATGAGGTCTACCTCCTCTCTGCTTGTTTCTCTCTTTTACATCTCCAGAGAGATAGACTCAAGATACAACCTAATTCTGTAGATTGAGTCCTGTCTTGTTAGCATAACTGCCTCTAATCTTGTCTTATTAACCACCACGGAGATTAGGATTTATAACACATAGGATAATCACATCAGATTAAAAAATGGAAGACAACCATAGCATACTAGGAATCATAGTCTAGCCAAGTTAACACACATTTGGGAGGATAATACTCAATTCATTGCAACCCCCAACAGAAATAATGTATCTATCAGCAGTCACTCTCCATTCTCCCTCACTGCTCCCCCAGCCCCTGGCAAACACTAATCTAGTTTCTATCTCTATAGATTTGCCTATTTGCCTATTTCTGGATTTTTCATATAAATGAAATCCTGCAAGTAGCCTTTTGTGTTGCATTCTTCACTTAATACAATGTTTTCAAGATTTTCCCTTGTCATAGCATACATCAGAACTTCAACCCCTTTTTTTGGTTAATAATATTGCATTGTATGACTATGCCACGTATTTTATCCATTCATCAGTTGATGGACATTTGGCTGTTTCTACCTTTTGGCTATTGTGAATCATATTTGAGTCTCTGTTTTCAATTCTTTGGGATTAAATAGATTTTAAAACAGCATAATTCTCAAGGCAGACATTCTTTACTAGTTAAGCTAAACTACTGTTTAGTTTTAAAAGACTTCAGGGAATATTTTTGTTTTAAGGTTTAAAAATTATCTCAGGGGGTTCATCCATTCTCTATGTATCTAGAAAGTCTAAATTCTGGAAGAATTTGAGATTCTGTTCTACATTTTCCCCATTCAGTAATGGTAGCTGTGCACCACTGAGTACTTCTGGTCTCATGGCAAAGGAGGCAGTTGTTAATGTAGGTGCTTAGCTACACATTCCTCCTCCTGTTCCTAACTCTCCTTTTCCTTCTCTTGCTCTACATGAATAGATATCAGTTGTTGTGCCTTAGTTGTGTTTATTTTTGAACCATCTCTCTGGATTCCTTTGCGTCACCACTACAAATAGCATACTGAACCACTCTCATCAGAGGTTAATGAGGTCACAACATTGCTTTAGTATAAAATCTATAAGTAGTAATAAATATAATAAGGGATTCATCTCTCCCCTTAAAGTTATACAATCAAAAAAAATTTATGTTACTCAGTGTTTTGTACCTGTTCAGAATTTTAAGACGTGCGTGCTTGTTTACTTCAAGGCTATAAAATATGTATTTTTTACATAATACTGAAATATATATTCCAGATATAAGTTAAACATAATTCTGATAATAACTAGGAGTCCTGGTGGCAAAATTGTTAAGAGCTCAGCTAAAAAGGTTGGTGGTTTTAACCCATCTGGCAATTCTGCAGGGGAAATATCTAGAGATTGGATCCTGTAAAGATCATAATCTAGCAGATTGTTTTAGTCATCTGGTACCGATCTAACAGAAATACCAGAAGTGGATGGCTTTAACAAAGAAAAATGTATTCTTACACAGTCCAGTAGGCTAGAACTCAAAATTTAAAGTGCCAGCTCTGGGGGAACACAGTCTCACTGTTGGCTTGAGAGGAGGGTCTTTGTGTTGCATCAGTCTTTGCTTGGTCTGAGAACATCTAGGCACAGAAACCTCAGACCCAAAGGACCCACTGTGATTTCTGTGCTGCTTTCTTGATGCTATGAGGTCCACAACTCTATGCTTTCTTCTCTTTCCTTTCACCTCTTGTGGGTTAAAAGTATAAAACGTGTTGTAAGCCACACTCCAGGGACACTTCTTTACACTGGAGCTGGGAGGTGATATTTGGAAGCATTTTATAGTTCCACCCTAGTGCTCCTTAACATAACAACAGGCAGAGATTAGGATTTACAGCAAAGGAAAATCACAAAATGGAGGACAATCACAAAATAGTGGGAATCATAGCCCAGCCAAATTGTTACACATATTTTTGGAGGGACACAATTCAACACACGACAGGGGTGGAGACACTATGGCACTATAGACACAAGCACCACACCATTCCTCTACAGCAAAGACCTGAAAAACTAAGTAAAATGGAGACAAATGCCAATCCTGGAACCGTAGGAGTCAAATTAAGAGACAAAGAATGCAAATAAGCACCAATTAGTGACCCTACAGGTCAGAGTAGAGCTATCCCTTAGAGTTTCCAAGGAGTACCTGGTGGATTTGAACTGCTGATGTTTTGATTAGCAGACACAGTACTTAACCACTACACCACCAGGGTTTCCAAGTAAAACAGAGATGAACGTCTATCCTGGAACTCCAAGAATCAAGTGAAGAGATAAAAGACTCAAACAGCAAAAGGAATAAGAAACTGACAGAGAAAAAAGAGTGAGGAAAGGTACAGAGTAGAGGTCCTCTATCAGCTAATGCTGCTCGGGTTTGCCATCTTTGACTCTTCAGCCACCAAGACTGGGGACAGGGAGTACAAGAAGACAGCTTTACGGAGTTCCCAGCAGAAGAGAGAGCGTGTGGTAACCAGTGATACATATATGACTGACCCCGTCCTTCTTCCCCCTGTTTGGTCTCTGGCACTTCTCTATGGGATACAGCTGCTTGGCCAGGGAGGCACTGGCTCCAGGACACTTGCTTGGATTTTCCCTGCACACACTGGCCAGCTCCTTTAGTCTCTCTCTGATAAAATTACAGAATTAGACAACTCAATAGAAAGTCAAAAAGCAGAAGTGAGGCAATGGAAGCCTATTAGTGAGACTGAAGGTAAAGCACATGACATCAACATATTTGAGGAAATATTAGATAAAATATTTTAAAAATTTAAAATAATTAAAAAAATCAAGAAACATTAAGAACTATGTGAGACTCTATGGAGAGAAATAGTCTATGAGTAATCAGAGTACCAGGATGGGGTGGGGTGGGGCAGAATAACAGAAAATACAGATTTTGAAGATTCGCTGACAGAAAACTTCCCTGACATCGTGAAAGATGAGACAATGTCTATCTAAGACACTCATTGAATTCCACACAAGGTAGATCCCAAAAGAAAGACGGCAAGCCGTATTATAACTAAGCTTGCCAAAACTAAAAAGAGGTAAACACTTTTAAAAGTGGCTAGGGATAAAAGAAAACTAACCTATAAAAGAGAATTGATAAGACTAAACTCAGACTGCTCAATAGAAACCATGAAGGCAAGAAGGTAATTGGACGACATATACGAAGCCTTGAAGGAAAATAATTGACAACCAAGAATTACATAAACAGCAAAATTATCACTCAGATAAGATGGTGAAATTAGGACATTTCAAGATAAACAGAAATTCAGAAAATTTTCAAAAACGAATCTAAAATTACAAGAAATTCTAAAGGGAGCCCTTTGGTTAGAAAATCAATAACAGCAGGTGACAACACAAGACCAGCACACAGAACAGAGCAACTAGATGTCAACCCAAATAGGGGAATAACAAAAATAAGTCACAGGCAAAACACTAAAAATGGGGATGTCATTTTGTAAAGATTATAACAAAAAAGGATTTTTTTGTTATAAGTATAGTCATAGACCTTTCATATAGAGAGAAAGTCAAGGTGATGTAAAGATATTAAAGATTGGTTTGAATTTAGAGAAATAGGAGTAAATATTAAGGTAACCAAAAAGGAAACTAGCAGTTCTACATATCAAAATCATAAACAAGAAAAACACGAAGTCTCAGCAAATGCAAAACCACCAACACCGAAAAAGATGAAAAGAACATGTAGGCAGCACAGAAAATTAAAGGGAATAATGGAATTGTCTACAACACAAAAAGACATCAAAATGACAGCACTAAGCCCAAACCTATCAATAATCACACTAAATGTAAATAAAGAGATGAAAAGTAGCAGATTGGATTAAAAAAAAAAAAGCCTGCTGCCTACAGGAGACATAGCTTAGACTCAAAGATATGAATAAGTCAAAACTCAAGGAATGGAAAAATATGTATCAAGCTAACAAAATTCAGAAAAGAGCAGGAGAAGCAATGTTAATCTCTGATAGATTTAAAATTAAAATCCACCACATTGGATAAGGAAGGACATTATATAATGATTAAAGGATCAATACTCCAGGAGGAGAAAACTGCATTAAGTATCCTTCTACCCAATAACAGGTCTCCAAAATATGTAAAACAAACACTATTTGCACTGAAAACAGAAATAGATAGCTCCACAGTCATAGTAGGAGACTTCCAACACAACACTCTCATTGCAAGACAGAACATCTAGAAAAAAACTTCAGTAAACACATGAAAGATCTACAAGCCGTAATCAACCAACTTAACTCAAAGACATACACAGAACAGTCAACCCAACAGCACCCAACTATACTTTCTTCTCTAGTGCAAGTGGAGCATTCTCCAGGATTGACCACGTATTAGGCCACAAAGCAATCCTTAACAAAATTCAAAGTACTGAAATAACACAATGCATCTTTTCAGACCATAAAGCCATATTCTGTTATGAGTGTTTTAATTTCAGTTGAGCCTGTTATGATACTGCCCATCTCATTTTTTATTCAAGTTATTGTCTATGCCCTGTTGTTTTTCTTTTGTCAGTTTGGCCAGTGGTTTATTGATTTTGTTGATCTTTAAAAAAAAACAAACAGCTTTTTGTTTTGTTAACTCTTTCAATCATCTGTCTATTCACTAATTCATTTAGTTCTTCTCTAATTTTTATCGTTTGTTTTCTTTTGGTGCCTGAGGTGTTATTTTGCTGCTCTCTTTCTACTTGTTTGAGCTGTAGGGTTTGTTCTTTGATTTGTACCTGTTCTTCTTTTTGGATGTTTGCGCTTACTAAGATAAACTGACTGCTGAGCACTGCTTTTCCTGTGTCCAATAGGTTCTGTATCCTTGGCCCTGATGGCTTCACTAGAGAATTCTACCAATTTTTAAGAAACAAGTTAACCACACTATTACTACACACAGTATTCCAGAGCACAGAAAAGGATAGAATACTCCCAAATTCATTCTGTGAAGCTAGCATAACCCTGATAGCAAAATCAAGTAAAGACAGCACAAAAAAGGAAAATTACAGACCAATATCGCTCATAAACTTAGATACAAAAATCCTCAACAAAATTCTAGCCGATGGAATTCAACAACATATCAAAAAAATAAGTCACCATATGGGATTCATACCAGGGTTGTAGAGATGGGTCAACATTAGAAAAACAGTTAATGTGATAGACCACATATAAAACAAAAGACAAGAATCACTTAATCTTATTAGCAGATGCAGAAACGGCATTTATTAAAGCCCAACACCCATCTATGTTAAAGATTCTCAGGAAAATAGGAATAGAAGGGAAATTCCTCAACATAATAGTGGCATCTGTGCAAAGCCAATAGCCAACATCATCCCAAATGGAGAGAATCTGAAAGCATTCACCCTGAGAACAGGAACCAGACAAGGATGCCCTCTGTCTCCACTTTTATTTGCATTGTCCTAGAGGTTCTAGCCAGAGCAAACAGACAAGACAAAGAAATAATGGATATCCAAATTGGTAAGGAAGATGTAAAAATATCCCTATTTGCAGATGATGTCTTATATACAGAAAACGCTAAAGAATCCACACACATGCAGGAAAAAAATCTGGAACTAACGGAAGAGTTCAGCAAAGTATGAGGATATGAGATAAACATACACAAATCCGTTGGATACCTTTATGCCAACAACCAAAAAAAAAAAAAAAAGAAAAGAAAACCCACCGCCATAGAGTTGATTAGACTTATAGTGACTTTACAGGACAAAGTAGAACTGCCCCATAGAGTTTCTAAGGAGCATCTGGAACATTTGAACTGGTTACCTTTTGGTTAGCAGCTGTAGCACTTAACCACTACACCACCTATACCAACACAGAGACCATCAAAGAGGAAATCACCAAATCAGTACCATTTACAATAGCACCCGAGAAGCTAAAATACCTGGGAATAAGTTTAACCAGAGATAAAACACCTATACAAGGAAAGTTACAAGACTCTACTGCGAGAAACCAAAAGATACCTACAGAAGTAGAGAAATCTACCTTGCTCATGAATATGTTGTGGTTGCTGTTAGGTGCTGTCAAGTTGGTTCTGACTCTTAGCAACCCTATGAACAACAAAATGAAACACTGCCCAGTCTTGCACCATGTTCACAATTGGTTTTATGCTTAAGCCAGCTGTTGCAGCCACTGTGTCAATCCATTCCATAGAGGATCTTCCTCTTTTTCACTGACCCTCCATTCTACCAAACATGATGTCCTTCTCCAGGGACTGATTTCTTGACAGAACATCGAAAGTATGTAAGATGCAGTGTTGCCATCTTTGCTTCCAAGGAACACTCTGGTTGTACTTCTTCCAGAACAGATCTATTTGTTCTTTTGGCAGTCTGTGGTATATCCAACATTCTTCTCTAACACCACAATTCAAAGGCATCAACTCTTCTTCTATCTTTGTTCATTGTCCAGCTTTCACATGCATAGAATGTGATTGAAAATACCATGGCTTGGGTCGGGAGCACTTTAGTTTTCAAGGTAGCATCTTTACTTTTCAATATTTTAAAGAGATCCTTTGCAGGAGATTTTCCCACATGGAATGCATCTTTCGGTTTCTTTCTTCCTTTTTTTTTTATTGTGATTAAGCGAAAGTACGCATTCCAAATTAAATTTGCTTGTCCACCTATCTGCAGCTCCTTCTGCTCTCCTTGCACAGTGGCATCACACTCCACCTCTTCATTCTATATATGTCACATCCTCTTAACAATCTCCTGTCTCCTCCTCCTCCCTCCGCTTTCCCTTCTAGTAAGAGGCCAGTAGGACAGCATCCTATAAATGAATAGAACCATAAAATACACACACCATATAGTCTCATTGTGTCCCTGAATCTAGTCCATTTTTGTTTGAAGAGTTGATCTCAGTAATGCTTACTGGTCAGGGACAGCAGCAGGTCTAGGAGCTATGCTCCCAGCTGAACACCCAGGCCACTGGACCATCGGTTATGGTCTTTTAGTGCAGTTCTTGAAGTGCACCCCTCTTTTTCTCCTGTTACCACTGGGACTCAAAATTGTGTGCCCCATCATGGCTGTCTTTGGTAGTTGCCGGGCACCCTCTGGTTCTTCTGGTGACATGATGATGCAGTCTCTCATTCACAGGGGTCCTTCTGTCTCCTGGGATCTTTTTTCCTTGTGTCTTTGTTGTTCTTGGTGATCACCTGTTCCGCATGGGTTGGGTCCATTTGGTGCACCTCGGATGGCAGCTTGCTAGCTTTTAAGACGTAGAAGCCACTCACCAATATGAGGTGCATAAGACTTTCTTAGCAATAGGCTAGTTATGCCAGTTGGCCTTGATGTCCTCTGAGGGCATGGTCCCCAGACCCCTGCCCCTGCTACTCTATTCTTGCATGAAGTCCAGTTAAGTTGATCTACTTTCTATTGCATGCTGTTACTGCTTCCACCCAACCAAATTTCTATCAACTATCTAATCTATGACCAACTCTCTCCCTCCCTTCTCACCCTTGTAGCCATCAAAGAGTCTTTTATATGTAAGTCTGTTTTTAAGTTCTTTAGATTAGGGTTCTCATGCAATATTTGTCCTTTTGCTACTGACTGGTTTCACTCAGCATAATGTCTTCTAATTGAAACCAGGTTATAAGATGCTTCCTAAAATCATCATTATTCTTTATTATTGCATAGTGTTCCATTCATGTATATGTACTGTAGTTTGTTTATCCATTCATCTGTTGACAGGTATCTAGGTTGATTCTATCATTTCACTGCTGTGGACTGTGCTGCAGTGAACATTCGTGTGCATGTGTCTGTTCATGTGACAGCCTTTGATTCTGACAAATTCTCATCAGTAGGATTACTGGATCAAATGGTTTATCTATTTCCTGCTTTTTAAGTAAGCATCAAATTGCTTTCCAAAGGCGTACTATTTTTCAAACCTACCAGCAGTGTAGGAGAATTCCAGTCTCTCCACAGCCTCTCCAGTAATTGTTGTTTTGTGTTTTTTGGATTATAGCCAACCTTGTTGGGGTGAGATGGTATCTCATTGTAGTTTTGATTCAGATTTCTCTAATAGCTAATGGTCATGAGCATTTACTCGTGTGTCTTTTGGTTGCCTGGATGTCCTCTTTGGTGAAGTGTCTGTCCATTGCTTAACTGGGTTATTCACTTTTTTATTGTTGATATTTTGCAGTACCTTGTAGATTATGGAGATCAGATGTTGGTCCAACATATAGTTGCCAAATATTTTTTCCCATTCTGTAGATGGTCTTTAATTCTTTTATAAAATCTTTGGATGAGTAAAAGTATTTGACTCTTAATAGTTCCAATTTATCTACTTTCTCTTCCGTTGATGGTGCTTTGTCAGATTTTGAAGTCTGTCTAAGTTGTGTATTAAAACTTCCGTTGTTGACCTTATTTTTTCTTGCACAATCTTTATCATTTTAGGTTTGATATTTAGTTCTTCTATCCAATTTGAGTTAGTTTTGTGTAGGGTGTAAGATATGGGTCTTGCTGAAGTTTTTGCAGATGGATATCCAATTTTGCCAGCACTATTTGTTAAGGAGACTGTTTTTACCCCAGTTTACAATCTTAGGGCCTTTGTTGAGTATCAACGGTTCATAAGAGGATGGTGGCATCTCTGAGGTCTCAACTCTTTTCCATTGGTCTGTATGTCTCTTTTTGTACCAGTACCAGGCAGTTTTGACTACTGTGGCAGTGTAATTGCTTCTACAGTTGGGTAGTGTGGGGCCTTCTACTGTGTTTTTCTTCTTCAGTAGTGTTTTACTTATCCTGTGTTTCTTCCCTTTCCAAACAAAGTTGGTGAAATGTTTCTCCATCTCATTAAAAAATGATTCTGGAATTTGTATTGAGATTGCATTGTGTATGTAGATTGCTTTGGGTGAAACAGATATTTTCACAATGTTAAGTCTTTCTGTCCATGAGCAGGATTCTTTAGACTTCTTCTGGTTCCCTGGGCGTTGATTGTGGACCAAAGTAGAATGAAATCCTTGACAATCTCAATCGTATCTCCATTTATCGTGATGTTGCTTCCTGGTTCAGCTGTGAGGATTTTCATTTTCTTTATGTCGAGGTACAAGACATACTGAAGACTGTGGTCCTTGATCTCCACCAGTGTTTCAAGTCTTCTTCACTTCTAGTAGATAAGGTATTGCCATCTCCATAATGCAGATTCTTAATGAGCTGTCCTCTAATCCTGATACCACACTTTTCTTCATATAATCCAGCTTCTCAGAATATCAGTTTGGCAGACAGGTTGAAAATGTATGGTGAAAGGATACAACCCCGATGAACACCTTTCTTGACTTTAATCCATGCAGTCTCTCCTTGTTCTGTTCACACGACTGCCTCTTAATCCCTATACAGATTCCCTAAGAGCACGATTAGGTATTCTGGAATTCCCATTCTCCACAACGTTAGCCATAATTTACTATGATCCACACAGTCGAATGCCTTTGCATAGTCAATGAAACACAGGTAGACATCTTTCTGATATTCTCTGCTTTCATCCAAGATCCATCTGACATCAGTGATGACATCCCTGGTTCCATGTCCTCTTCTGAATCCAGCTTGAATTGCCCATGCGTAGGAAGACTTAATATTGTGAAAATGCCTCATATTCTACCCCAAGTGATCTATAAATACAATGTGATCCCAATACAAATTTCAACAGCATTTGGTAATGAGATGGAGAAACAAATCAACAACTTCATACAGAAAGGGAAGAAGCCCCAGATAAGTAAGGCATTATTGCAAAAGAACAAAATGGGAAGGATCATACTACCTTACTTTAGGTCCTATTACACTGCTATGGTAGCCAAAACAGCTTGGTACTGATAGAAAAACAGATACATAGAGAAATGAAACAGAATTGAGAATCCAGATGTAACATCATCCATCTATGAGTAGCTGATAGATGACAAAGGTCCAAAGTCCAGAAATAGGGGAAAAGACATTCTCTTTAACAAATAGTGTTGGCATAACTGGATAGCCATCTTCAAAAAATTCAAACAAGACCTGTATCACACACCATTCACAAAAACTAATTCAGAATGAATCAAGACCTAAATATAAAATCTAAAACAATAAAGATTATGAAAGAAAAAATAAAGACATTGCTGAGAGCCTTAGTACACAGCATAAACAGACTACAAAATATCACTAACAATGCACAACCACCAGAAAAGAAAATAGATAGTTAGGAACTCCTAAAAAATCAAACACACTCATCCAGAGACTTCACCAAACGAGTAAAAAGACTACCTACAGACTGGGAAAGAAATTTTGTGACCATGAATCCAATTGGCATCTGTTCTCCATAATCTCAAGGTACTGTAAAATCTTAATAAGGAAAAGACAAACAATCCAATTAAACAATGGGCTAACAACATGAACTGGCACCTAACCTCAGAAGACATCTAGGATGCTAATAGATATGTGAGGAAATGCTCATGAAAATTAGCCATTTGAGAAATCCAAATCAAAACTACAGTGAGATATCATCTCATTCCAACACTGCTAGTACTAATCCAAAAAAACACAAAATAATAAATGTTGGAGAGGTTGTGGAAAGACTAGAACTCTTCTACATTACTGGTGGAAATGTAAAATGTTACAACCACTTTGGAAATTGATTTGGTGCTTTCTGAAAAAATTAGAAATAGACATACCGTATGATCCAGCAATCCCACTTCTTGGAATACATCCTAGAGAGATAAGGGCTGTCACGTGAACAAATACATGCACATCAATGTTTATTGCAGTACTGTCCACAATAGCAAAAAGGTAGAATCAACCTAAGTGACCATCAACAGATGAATGGATAAACAAACTACGGTATATTCATACAAAAAAACTCCAAAGCAAACCCACTGCCATCGAGTCAATTCTGACTCATAGTGACCCTATGAGACAGAGTAGAACTGTTTCACAGAGTTTCCAAGGAGCACCTGGTGGATTTGGACTGCTGATCTCATGGTTATCAGCTGCAGGACTTAACCATTACTCCACTTCACACAGTGGCATAAAACAATAAAGATCCTTGGAAAATCTCATAACATGGAAGCATCTGAAAGACATTATGCTGAGCCAAATTAGTTGTAAAAAGACAAGTATTGTGAGACTACTGTTATAAGCATTTTTAAAAAAGGCTTAAACATAGCAGGAAATGATATTTGATGGTTACAAAGTTATGGAGGGGAGGAGAGGGGTAGTCATAGGGTATACATTAGATTAGATAGTAATGTGTTAGGTGAAGAGAGCGACAGCATGCAGTAGAAGTGAGATTAGTACAACTGGACTACCACAAAAGGTCAAAGGTTTTCTAAATACAGCCCAACATTTTGAGGGACAGAGTAGTTGGGACAGGGGCCTCAGAACCATGGTTTCAGGGAACATCTTGGCTAATTGGCATAATTAAGTTTTTGTTTTTTTTTTAAGAAAATGTTCTACATACCACTTAGGTGAGTGCTGTCTGGAGTCTTAAACACTAGCAAGTGGCTACCACAGTAGCATCAATTGGTCCCAATTCACCTGGAATAAAGGAGAATGAAGGACATCAAAGACATGAGGAAAATATGAGCCCAGGAGACAGAAGGTGCCATACATAGACTTCATCAGCATGAGACCAGAAGAAACAGATGGTGCTTGGCCATCACCAGTGTTTTTTCTGACCGGGAACACAATGTCAAGTCCCTAATGTAGTGGGAGAAAAAGAGTATGCAGATCTAGAACTCTAGGAAGAGACCAGACTTGATGGTCCATCAGACTAGAGGTTCCCTTGAGGACAAGAACTCCAGACTCTCTATTAGCCCAGAGCTGAAACCAGTAACTCTTAGGACAAAAATTGGACTGGACTATAAGATGTGAGTAGCCGTGGTGAAGAGTGCGTCTCTTGGCTTACATATATACATGAGGCTGTCTGAGCAGCTCTTGTCTGGAGGCAAGATGAGAAGGTGGAGGGGGAGAATTGCTTGAATGGATATGCATGAAACAGAGGCTGGAAAAGAGGAGCGTGCTGTCAAGGGTGGGTGGTGTGTGGTGGTTACAGTCGCGTGGTGGTGTTTGGCATGAAAAATTCATTTGGATTGTAAACTTTCACTTGAAGCATGATAATTTTGTTTTCTCTTTTAGGGTTAATATACCCTGCAAAATGCTCGTTCAAGTATCATAGTGAATGTAGGGCATTTACAGATAAACAGAAATTAAGGGAATATGTAAAAACCAAACCAAACTTATAAGAACTATTAAAGGGAGTTCTTTGGTCTGAGAACAAAGAATATCAGACCACTGGTTTGAATCTAAGATGTAACATTGAACCAGGGAGATACCAGCCTAGGAAATGAACTCTCAAGAAGTATTCAAAACCAAAAGAACTACAATTGGGAAACAGAGAGATTAATTTAACATCAGGACAATAGAAGAGACAATAAATGGTGTACATTTAGAACTTTCTAATGAAGTGGAAGGCAAGGTGATACCAAATAATAATAACAGATTGGTTCAAACTTAGGAAGACACAATAAATTTCAAGGTAACCACAAAGAAATTTAATAAACCTACTCATCAGTATAAAGAAGTAAAAAAAAAAATTCAATAAAAACAAAAGAAATGAAAAAGAAATTGTAAGCCAAAGGAATTCAGCACAGGAGAGTAGGAGAAACAAAGAACCGCCCCCCACCAAAAAAACCCAAGCCACTGCTGCTAATCTGATTCCAACTCTTGGCCACCCTATAGGACAGAGCAGAACTGCCCCATAGAGTTTCCAAGGTGGACCTGGTGGGCTTGAACTGCCCACCTTTTGGATAGTAGTTGGACTACTTAAGCACTACGCCATGAGTGTTGCTGCTGCTGCTGCTGTTGTTGTTCATACTGTCGAGTCAGTTCCAACTCATAGCAACCCTATGTACAACAAAACAAAACACTACCCAGTCTTGCACCATGTCCACAATAGTTTCTGAGCTTAAGCCCATTGTTGAGCACACTGTGTCAATCCATCTTGTTGAAGGTCTTCCTCTTTTTTGCTCCCTTCCACTCTACCATGCAGGATGTTCTTCTCCAGGGACTGAGTCCTCCTGACAACATGTATGTAAGGTGAAGTCTTGTCATGGTGATACTTTTTCCAGAACAGATCTGTTTGTTCTTTTGGCAGTCCATGGTACATTCAACATTGTTCTCCAACACCACAGTGCAAAGGCATCAATTCTTCTTCTGTCTTCTTGTTTACTGTCCAGCTTTCGCATGCAAATGATGCAACTGAAAATACTATGGCTTGGGTCAGGTACACTTTAGTCTTCAAGGTGACTTCTTTGTTATTCAATACTTTAAAGAGATCTTTTGCAGGAGATTTTACCAATGCAATTCGTCTTTTGATTTCTTGACTGCTGCTTCCATGGGCATCGATTGTGGACCCAGGTAAAATGAAATCCCTGAGAACCTCAATCCTTTTTCCATTTATGATGCTGTTGCTTACTGATCTAGTTGTGAGGACTTTTGTTTTCTTAATATTGAGGTACAATCCATAATGAAGGTTGTGGTCCTTGATCTTCATTAGTAAGTTTTTCAAATCTTCTTCACTTCCAGCAAGTAAGGTGGTATCATCTGCATAACACAGGATGTTAATGAGTCGTCGTCCAATCCTGATGCCTTGTTCTTCTTGATATAATCTAGTTTCTCAGATTATTTGCTTGGTATACAGACTGAAAAGGTATGGTGGAAGAATACAACCCTGGCGCACACCTTTCCTGACTTTAAACCATGCAGTGTCCCTTGTTCTGTTTGCACAACTCCCTGTTGATCCATGTACAGATTCCTTAAGAGAACAATGAAGTGCTTTGGAATTCCCATTCTCCACAATGTTAGCCACAATTTGTTATGATCCACAAAGTCAAATGCCTTTGCATAGTCAGTGAAACACAGGTAAACATCCTTCTGGTATTCTCTGCTTTCAGCCAAGATCCATCTGACATCAGCAATGCTATCCTTGGTTCCACATCCTCTTCTGAATCCAGCTTGAATTTCTGGAAGTTCCTTGTCAATATACTATTGCAGTCACTTTTCAATGATCTTGAGCAAAATTTTACTTGCGTGTGATATTAACGATATTGTTTGGAAATTTCTGCATTTAGTTTGATCACCTTTCTTTGGAATGGACATAAGTATGGATTTCTTCCAGTCAGTTAGCCAGGTAGCTGTCCTCCAAATTTCTTGGTATAGAAGAGTGAGCATTTCCAGTACTGCATCTGTTTGTTGCAATATCTCAGTTGATGTTCCATCAATTCTTGGAGTCTTGTTTTTTGCTAATGCCTTCAAGGCAGCTTTAACTTATTCCTCCAGTACTGTTGGTTCCTGACCATGTGCTACCTCTTCAAATGGCTCAACAGCAACCAGTTCTTTTTAGTAAATGGCTGTGTATTCTTTCCATCTCATTTTGATGTACGTGGGTTAACATCACCAAAAAAAAAAAAAAAGAAAGAAAGACCACTACAAAATGACAGCAATAAACTGACACCTATAAGCAATTACACTGATAAAGAGACAAAGAGTGACAGAACGGATTAAAAAAACAAAAACAAACAAGATTCATTAATATACTGTTTATAAGAGATACACCTCAGAAACAAAGTCATCTGGTAATAGTGCAATAACAGATACTGACCAATGGAACAGAATTGAGAACCCAGATGTAAATCCATCCACCTATTGTCACCTGATCTTTGATGAGAGCCCAAAGTCCATCAAATGGGAAAATGACAGCCTTAGCAGATTGTGCTGGCAAAACTGGATGTCATTTTATAACATGGAACAAACTGGAGGGGATTATGGTGAGTGAAATGGGTCAGTCACAGAGAGCCAGGTGTTCTGTGAAAGCACTACAATGAATACTTATGAAAATGTTTACACATAGATAGAAACATTCTTTGATGGTTACCAGGAGGGTGAGAGGTGGGGATGGAAAAAAATTAAAAGAACTTTAAGATGATGACAGGCGAGTATTAGAACAAGTGAAAGACCCTTCGAAGTGCAGGTGCTGTGTGGCTATACAGGTAACATGCCCATCAGCTGGCTGCATCTGCAGACATAGCACAGAGCCTGACACAGACACATGAGGCTGTCAATAAAAATAGTTGTTGAATGAACATAACCTGGGACTAGTTGCTTTTGATTTCCTCTGAGGATAGGCCCATACTTCAGAAAAATAGATTTTATTTGGCTTCAACTTAAAGTTCCTTTTATTGTTCTCCACTAGGGGGTCCAGAATTTTATGGAGATGGCTTTGCTGCAGGAATCGTCCCCGAGGCCTGATAAATTGCTGTTGCTGTATTCATATGCTCTTGCACTTACTGAGTATGGCCTTTTGGGGTCAATGCACTAGCAAGGTGAGAAGTGGAGGAGCTGTCACTGTAGGCATCTGGAATTAGTTGTAAAACTGCTCAGGGAAGGGTTAGCTTCTTAGCGTCAAGGTATAAAAGCTGCCTGTATTTTCCATTTTGATAGTTTTTTAAAAAAATAATTGTATATTAAACTATTTTTAAAATACCTGAATGTGGGGTAACTGAAAACCTTATCTATTGCTGAAAACCCTGGTAGGTTAGTAGTTAAGTGCTACTGTTGCTAAACAAACCGGTGGCAGTTCACATCTGCCAGGTGCTCCTTGGAAACTCTGTGGGACCATGTGTTCTATCCTATAGGTTTGCTATGAGTTGGGATCATCTTGACGGCAATGGGTTTGGTTTTGTTTGTTTTTTCATCTGTTGCTGGTGGGAATGCAAAATGATACAGTCATTGTAGAAAACAGTGTGGTAGTCGCTCAAAAAACTAAAAGTAGAACTACCACATGATCCAGCAATTCCATTCCTAGAGATTTACCCAAGACTTGAATGCAGAAACTCAAATATAGACTCGTAAAAATTGTTCATTGCAGCACTATTCACAACAGCCAAAAGGTGATGAGTAGATAAACAGAACACAGTACATATGTACAACGGAATGCTACTCAGATAGGAGGAGGAATGAAGTTTTGACAATATGCTACAGTAAGTTCATTATAAAAGGATAAATATTGTATGACCTTACATAAAAAGACAAGAAAACTCAAATGTATAGAGCTCAAAGTTTATTAGTGGTCACCAGGGGCAGGAAGTAGAGGAAAACAGGGTTAACTGTGATGGAAAAATTGCATTGATTGAGGGTAGGGTTGCACAACCGATTACCGTAATTGCTCTAATTTAGTTGTAAACCCATAAAAAGTTGAATTGGCAAAAGCTGTAACATGTTTACAACAATGACAAAAAAAAAAAAAGAAAAGAAAAGAAAGAAAGAAAGAGTAGAGTAGCTACTGAGGCTGCTTATGTACAACCAAGTACTTCATGGGATTTGATTCCTAGGTTTGAAGTTTAGAGTCATGTTTCCATGGGATATCCCAGTTGATTGGCCCAGTAATGTTTTAGTGCTTCTGTTCTATCTCCTAGTTCATTGCACGGCGCTTGGGGCCTTAGAAGCTTTCAAGTGGCCATCACCATACAGCAATTGCTCTGTATTCACTTGAAGCAAAAGAGGAAGAAGTAGAGTCAGGAACTGGAGGAAGATAATGGGTTGTGTGGCTAAATTGCCTCTATGAACAACTGCCTCCTTTGCCACACAACCAGAACTGGATGATGCCTAGATCCCATTCTGAACATTTTGATCAAAGATTCCACAGAAGAATCCTGATCAAAAAGGATAAAAATGTAGTAAAGAATTTCAAACTCTCATGGACTCTACACTATCTGGAGCCATGTGGGGTGGACAAGTCCCTGAAACTGAGCCAGCCATGAGATGATCTTTAAAACTTAAACCGAAATATTCCCTGACATCACCTTAAAACTGAACAATTGTTTAGCTTAACTAGTAAGAAATACCTGCCTTCCACACTGTCCTCTTTTAAGATCTGTCTATGTGGGATTAAACTGACAACAGCGAATTGAAAGGTTAGGTAGGAAACTTAGTGGGCAGTGAGTTTATGCTGATGGAGGAGGAATGACTCAAAACAGAAGAATGGCTGTACAACTCAAAGAATGCAATCCATGCCACTAAACCTTACATGTAGAAACCGATGAATTGGTGTGTGTTTTGCCTTATATATTCTCAACAACAACAATAAATAAAATGCAGAAAAATAGTATCTGAAGGATGCTAGCCAAGTCTTGAGCCTTAGATGTGTGCTCTAGAGTTCTTAGGGGTGAGGAGAACAATCTTTTCATAAAGATGTGCCCTATCTCATGAGATATCTTTTTACAGCACTAAACTTGTTGTCAGAAGTATTTGCATGTGAGTTGTTCATTTAACACATATTAATTAAGCACCTATTGCGCACAAGGCACTGGGCTGAGCAGTGAACAATATAGACACTGTCTCTGTGCCTGACTCAAGGACAGTAGTGCCTGGAAGTGGAGACAATTCTGTAATTTGTTTGTTTATCACCGTGGGAGTTGCTCTAAATGACACAGTTACTGCCCCAAGGACAAGGAAAAGGCATGTGATTCAGGGGCTCACTAACGTGCATCCAGAACCAAGAGTAAAACTGAAAGCTGTGTTCCTGTTTCCCCTTTCTACCAGTTCAGGAAACAAATACCAGGCAGTCTCACCTACCAAGCATCTAGAAATTATGAAGTTCAGGTCCAGAGCACTTTGACATATAATCAGGATATTTTGTTAGAGATTAGAAAAAGAATATTTAGGTGTCTGTTTTTTATTTTATGAAAACAACAACAAAGGGCAGCTGGTGGATTCGGACAACTGATGTTGTGACTAGCAGCTGAGCTCTCTACCACTGTGCCATTGGGGTCCTTATATTATTGAAGAGGAAGCCAAACTCTAGTCTACCTGGCTTAATAACAAATGCCTGATAATGCTAGTCTACAGTGTTAATGTTGATTGAACTCTAGGCCGAACATTACACACACATTATCTCCTGAGTAATTGGTACATTACCCTGCTTGGTAAGCTATTAGTTTCCCTAATTCATAGTTGACGAAAATGAAGCATAGACATGTTAAATAACTCTCCCAAAGCTCAACACTTAGAAATTGAAACCTAAGCAGTTCAATGCCAGACCAGGGTAGCTGTATTCTCCCGCTTCCTGAGGGAGGGGTTTCCCAAGACAGGTTGGTTTTTATCTCTGGACAAGTGGCTCAGAGTATAACCATTAGCAACAGTTTATTGACAAGTTAAATCTTTATTTTGCCAGTTAGTTGTATAGTGAATATAGACTACATCTCCTGCCTTGCTGGTCTTCCTGATGTGTCTTTCCTCTCCCAAAATTCCCAAGGGGAGATTATGGGCTGGATCTCTGAAAGTCAACACATATCCACCGCCAGGAAAATAAGTCCACATGCATGTACACTCTGCCTATGTGTACCCTACTATACCTAACCTTCTAGACAAGACTAATTAAATCATTTCTCCTTTGGGTAAAACAACATTGGAATATTCTGCATGTCTTTTTAATTACCTAGATGAATGGAAACTGGTTATAGCTCCCTCCATCTTGCCTTTGGCAAGTGACTGAACTTCTTTTAATTTCTTCAAAATAAACTGGGGATAACAAAAGTATGCCACAAGGCTGTAGTAAAGATTAAGTTAGGTAGTATAAAGGGTTTAACAAACAGTTGCTATGACTCAGAATCAACTCGATGGCAACAGGTTTGGTTTTGGTTTAGCAAATAATCTGATTTTGGTTTAGCAAATGATATGATTTTTATTTTGGCATATAGCTGATAGTCTTTATTTGAAAGCCTTTTAGAAATGTATCACTTTTAAATAGACTTTCAGGGGGCCACTTTTGTGTATTTATGTATCTATAACCATGATTAAAATCTACAAAGTTATTTATTTAGGACCTTTTTGTTTTCTTAGTTAAAACCTTCAGGTACTAATGAAACTGTCAAAAGTCACAGAGGGAACCAGAAAAAACTGTTGCAGAAGGAAGAAGTGATGAATAGACTTCCTTCCACCTTGACCTCAGCCGTGGGGAAGATAGTGCTGCTTATGTTGAAGTAATCTTTATGGGCAGGTGTTGAAATAGGCCTAGAATGAGGCATGCCTGAGCGGGGCTGGCATCCCCAAGTGGGTGTAGGGGTGGGAGGATTTCAAGACGGATTTGGAGAGATGGTGTCAGAATTGGGGAAGGTGAAAAGTTCTGGGTAATGAATACAGGAGGGGAATGTCCCCGCAGGAGGCGGCTGACAGTGAAAAACTGTCATGTACCTTGCCCTGCTCTCTTCACCTACCTTTATTCTGCAAGCAGTGAGTTCTGCTGTGGCATTGACTGAGCTAAACCAATCTGCCATTTCCTATGGAGAGTATTGGCTTTTTATTCTTTTTATTATCTTTGCAGGAGGGTATAGAACTTGTCCTAATTTCTTAGATTTCAGGTTCATGTTCAGTTTTCAAAAGTCTTATTATCCTGTCTCAAAGCTGAACCTTCAATTAGTTTGTCTGGGTGCTGCACGTGTTTTATGATCAGCTGTTAAGCCTAAGGTTAATGGTTTGAATTCACTCAGTGACTCTGGAAGATAAGGCCTGGTGAACTGCTCCTGTAAAGATTAAAAAACCAAACCAAAGAAATTCTATCAAGCACTTCTATTCTGTAACACGTAGGGCCACCATGAGTTGGGGTCAACCTGACGCTGGCTAACAACAGTACCACCAGAGGGGGAGCAACTCAGTAACTGGAGAGGTAGTGAACTAAGGAAAAATTCCGATTTTTTAAAACTGTGATAAAAATATATATATAACAAAACATTTGCCATTTCAACCATTTTTATGTTTATAACTCAGTGATGTTAACTATATTCACCATGTGACAGAACCATCACCACTATCCATTAAAATTCAATTTTTTACAGCTTCATTAAAAAAAATTATACAAGAATCCAAAGTACTGTAATCTAAGTACAGAGATATGGCTTGATCCAGTGATAAAATCTTCAATAGCTAGAACTTTGTGTCTCCTGGCAAAATTTATAGGTATCATTTTTTGCACTGAAACTCTTGATAAAACTGGGTATGAAGGAATTTGAAGTAACATCCTCTGTTGGTGCTTTAGGCTTCTATTACAGCAAATAATTAAAACTACATTATAGAACATTATATTTAATGTCAACATATAAAGAAGAAGTTTGAAGAAACTAACTTTTTACAGATTGATAGTATTCTAATTCCTATTGCTACCAGTCACAGATTAATCAAACTCCTAATTTATGTTCAGACCTGTTTGGAAAGCTTATTTCTAACTCATGCTGGATTCTTTCTATGGCTTGAAGGCTGCAGAACTATCTTGTTTCTAGCTTCTTCCAGCTTTCTCTTAGCTATATGCAGAACTCTGTGAGGAACTACAGAAGTTACAAAATCTTTGGGGGGAAAAGAAGTCATCTTTGAATTCAAAGATCTTAACCAGTGTGGCAGTACTGGTGAATGGGGTAGAGATTTTGCTTTTGGATATTTTCACCATTTATTGGACACACACTAAATATGTCAGGCAGAATAATGGCTCCCCAAAGAGGTCCATGTCCTAATTTCTGAAACGTGTAAATGTGTGACCTTACATGGCACACGGGTCTTTGTAGATATGATTAAGGTTAAGGACTTCACAATAGGAGGTTATCCTGTACTATGTGGATGGATTCAACCTAATTACATAATTCCTTAAAAGCAGAAAAGTTTTTCTGGCTCAGGTTAGAGCCAGAGGGAGATGTGGCTACAGAAGAATCGTTAGAAAGATGCAATGTTGCTGGCTTCAAAAACAGCAGAAGAGGGCTGTAAGCCAAGGAGTGTGAAAAGTCTCTAGAAACTTTGAAAGTCAAGAAAATAATTTCTCTTAGAGCCTCCAGAAAAGAACACAGTCCTGCCTAACGTGACACATGTTGGACACTGTAAAATAAATTTGTGTTGTTTTAAGCTAGTAAATTTGCAGTAATTTGTTTCAGCAGCAATACAAAACTAATACAAGTGGGACAATAACACAAGGTAGACATTACTCTTGCCGCTTACAAGTGAACTGAAAAAATGGAGGGATTAGGTTCTTGTCAAGGCCATACAGCAATGTAGTGAAGGATTCAAGAATTAAGTCGAGGATGTCTGTTTTCAGAGTTCATCCTCCTAAACTATTATGCAATACATGGCTTCCACACCTTCCAGGATTTTGGGCAGGGAGGTGAATGGAATTGCGCTTCAAGTAAAAGCTCACTGAAGGGAGTGAGTTATAGAAAAGATAGTAAAGAGGCTGAGTGACTCAAAGGGAAATTCAGAGCCCTAGATTAATGGAGACCAGAAAATAGCTGCCCCTTGGGCTAGGTTTGCACCCTGTTTCGGATTAATCTTACTCAGTTGCTGCTTTGACCACGACAAACTGGTTTATTCAGTCGCCTACAAACATGTCACTAAGCAGGATTCTTTTCCACACCACTGCCTTTGCCCAAGCTGACTCACCTCTTTCCCACCCTCTTATGTCTGCCTCCTCCTGGAAGCTCTCCATCCGTCCTCATCCCAGTCCACAGCCACGGGGGGCACTTGGGTTCGAGGACTTGAGCAGGAAAGCATACATCATCACCCCCTGGGCCTCTCTTATATCCTTCCTATAGTATCTTAGTTTCTTGCCCTTTAATTTTCTGGCTGTTATAACTTGTTTCCAAGTTGACTCACCCCATGAACTTCCCGAGGGCAGTGCTATGAATCCGCCTAGTGGGGGTTACCAAGGCCAATGACTTCTTGTTCATTCCTAAAGTAAATCTTATTACTCAACACAATTTTGCTTTTCTTGAGTGCACGTCTGCTTTTGTACCCAGAGTACATTATTGTTAGGCGTCATAGAGTAAATTTTAACTCATAGCGACCTCATCTGACAGAGTACCACTGCCCAACAGAGTTTTCCAGAGTACATTAGCCCCTGTTATTAAATTTTCTCATAGCTTTTATTACATATCATTTGGGGTGAATACTTGATAGCCACCCTCCCTCATTACTGAGGTATCTGCAGTGCAAAGCAGAAGTTCAGGCACACAAAAATACGAAAATAAGCCGAAAGGCCCATCACTTGATGACAATTAGGAGTTAGTCGTGGGGTAGGGATGGACGCGAAGTCGCGCGGTGACTTCGGCGAATCTCTGCTCCCAGCCACTGGCAGCACCTTGGCCGCTGGAAGGTGCGGATGCCGAAACACCCCGGTCCGGGGAGCTCCGCCGCCCCCGCGCTCCGCGCGCCCCCGCGCCACCTTCCCGCGCGCCCCGAGCTAGACCCGCCCCTTTCCCCGCCCCCCTGCGCTCGCAACCCTTCTCGCTCGCTCCCGCCGTCCCCGCGGCGCCGCGCTCTGCCGACTCCTTAGCGTCCAGCCAAGATGGCGGAGAGCGCTGAGTGTCTGGGCACCGTCCCGGAGCACGAGCGGATCCTGCAGGAGATCGAAAGCACCGACACCGCCTGCGTGGGGCCCACTCTCCGGTAAAGCTCTCATCACCCCTGGGACTTTGAGTCGCCCTCGCCAGCCGCCCCTCAGCAGCTGGGCGGGGCATTCACTGCCAGCCGCGAGCTGAGCGGCCCGACAGGTGGTGCACGCGGGCGCGCTGCCGGGGCGGCGGACCAGGGCCCGGGCCCCTGTGGGCGGCTGCACCTGTCCGCGCGGGGGCGGCGCTGACCGCTTCAGCCACCGGAGGTGTCGTCGCGCAGCTGGTGGGTGTGGCTGCTGGGGCGCTTCTGAACCCCGAAGCCACGGCGCCGCCGCCCCGCGTTCGCCGCCCGGCGCCGAACCGGGATCCCTGGGACGCGGCCCTGTCGGCCGCGGGGCTGAGGGTGGCTGGACAGCGGGGGTGACCTGGCAGAAGGTTGCCTGTCGGCAGCCGGCGTGACTGAAGTGCCAGGGCGCGCGGAGGAAAGCCGTGACGCCGTGGGCTGCCGCGAGTGTGGGAGAACTGACGGGAGCGTGGGTGGCGGGGGAAGCTGAGGCTCTGGAGCGCCCTGCTGTAGCCACTTGGGCTGTCACCCGGCAGGCTTCTGGAGAGACGGGAAAGCTTCCACTTACTCACGAACGTTTCATTAATTTAGTAGCCGCTTCTCCGTTTATTTTTTGAAAAGGATCACAACCCACCCCCTTTAAGAAGTATGGTGTTAGGTAAATCAGTCTTCTATACCAGATTGAATTCCTGCTGTCCTAATGTTACACAGAGAATGTACAGATTCATTAACTTAGGTTAGGCACTGTCTTCAAGAGTAAAAACCAGTTTCTGTCCAGTGGATTCTGACTCATGGTGACTTCATGTTGCACTATTCAAGTGCTTCGTAGAGTTTTTGTAGTTGTCACCTTTCAGAAGCTGATAACTAGGTCCTTCTTCCGAGGCACCTCCAGTAGATTCCGGATGGATTGGAACCGTCAGCTTTTCAGTTAGTGCAGAGTGCTGACTCTAGCGCCACCCAGGGAATATAAGGTTTTATCTTGAGCATTGATGACGATAAATGAAATTGTGATTCAGTTAGTCAGGGAACTTGGGGCAGATTTTGCTTTATTTTTAGTTTTTTTCTTTAGAATACACTTGGTACAAATGGAGCAGCATATGGTTTGTGGACCTGTAGATGTGATTATATTGTACATTTACCTTGAGCTGAGAGTCAAGAGTCGTACATTCTTGTTTTGCCTTAGTCTTGCCACTAATGAGCTGTGCAATCATGGGCAAAAATAATTTAACCTCGTTGGAACTGAGTTGCTTTATTTGCAGAATGGGTAGATGGATGTTTTGATAGACTTGGAAGAAAATTTTAAAATAGATTGAGTCTGTTGGGACAGAAACAGTACAGTTGATCTACATGATCTGTGAATTCCGAACTCCCGAATTTGCATACTCACTAAAGATCATTTGTAATACCAAAGTTAATTCTATACTTTTACAGTATTAATTTTGCATAGAGTGACACAAAATTTAAGTCACCTTATATACATGTTTGCAGGTGAGATGGAGCAGTGCAGTGCTCTGCCTTCTTGTTTCTGCTCTCAGACTGTCAGAAAATGTCATTTTTTGGACTCTGTTTAGTATCACGTATTTTTTACATGTTTGTGCTCCTTGTTGCTGATTTTGCTGTTTAAAATGGCCTCCAAGCATAACACTGAAGTACTGTTTAGTGTTCTAAGCATAAAAAGGCTGTGATGTGCATTATGGGGAATATATACATTAAGTTTGCTAGATAACCTTTGTTTAGGCATGAGTTGTAATACTGTTGACCTTGAGTTCACCGTTAATAAGTCAACAGTATACATTAAGTGTCCTTAAAGAGAAGCACATATACCAAGGTTTCGTGGTAATGTTGACAAAATTTTTGTAACTAGAAGCTCGCAGAAACCCAACCTTATGTTTCCTCTAGCAGCAGTCGTTCAGTGTATACTAGTTTGGTGTTCAGGGTGACTTTGCAGAACATAATTATTACGAATAACAGGAGTCAACTATATATGTGTTCATTGTTGCCATCTAGTTCTCTTTTGCCAGATAATTGTGTCACCTGCTTTACTTTGTAGAAATCTACTCTTTTCTTTAGTAAAATCTAGTAACTCATTCTTGTTCTATATATATACCTGCCATTTTCCTTGAGGGGCCATTGTTGTGTAGTGGATAAGAGCTCAGTTGCTAATCAGAAAGTTAACATTCGAATCCACCAGACACTCCTTAGAAACCCTATGAGGCAATTCTGTCCTGCCCTGTAGGTTGCTCTGAGTCAGAAATCAGCTCAGTGGCAACTGGATGGGACATCTCTCAAGTGTAAGTGGACTCTTTGCATATATACATAAAAGACACTGCTAGTAGTTCTTTTTCTTAAGCAGTGTTTAAGCTATTCCTATGACCCTTCTAATTTTTTCTGGTATCATGTGAAATGTAAATACAGTATTTCTAAAATTCTTTATTATGGGAAATTTAAATGTGTAAAATAGTGTAGTGGACCGTTGTGATTTTGAAGCAGATCCCAGATGTCAGTTTGTTGTTGAGTATTTCAGTATTGATATTATTATTATTATTATTGTTTTTGCTGTCTCCTAATCTTTTAGCTGACCTCTAGGCTTATGTTACTATTATTATTATTTTTTCCAGTGGCAGTCTGTTTCAGCTTGATATTACATTTATTAGATGTGGCTTGCTGGGAGTGTGTGTACATATCAGCGCACACACATCAGTTTTGCTTTCCTTTCTATCATTTGTGTTTTTAAAGAACTGTCTATGTTGATGTGAGAAAATTCTAATTCGTTGTTTGTAACTGCTGTATACTGTGTGTTTATTCACCACCTCGCAGTTATAACGTTAACGTTAAGTTGGTTCTGACTCATATAAATTCTGTGTACAATAGAATGAAATGCTACCAGATCATGTGCCATCAATTACCTGGGTAGTGAAGAAATGTAGGTTTCTTCCACGTCTTCACTACAGCAGACAGCATTACTATGGACACCATCACACATTTTCCCTCTTGGTTGTGTATCCTAATTTTTCTGGGACATATCCTAGGTGCTGTGTGATTTTCTTTACTCTTCTTCCCCACTGCCATAACCCTAATTCAGGAGACTGTCTTCTTTCATCTAGATTATTTTACTGGGCCAATACCCTTGCTTCCTTCATCCTTGTCCATTTCAATCCTGTCTCACTGTCCAGCCAGATTGAGCTTTCTGTAACACTCATCACATGATGATATGCAGTTCTTTAATAGGGGAACGAAAGTGCTCTATTTTCATTAGTTTAGAGTATTAATTCCTTAAATGACTTTCAAAGTGTTTCATGGTCTAACGCCCTTAGTGTGTGTTTAGCTCTGTAGTCATAATGAATTTTTTTAGTTCCCTTAAATATTCATTTTCTCTCATCTCTGGGTTCAGCATTGCTGTTTCTTCTGCCTAAAACCAAGCAAACATACCAAAACCCAATTCTGGTCCAGTCCACTTTGAATCCCAGTATTAGATGTTATTTCTTCTGGGAAGTCTTCCCTGATCCTCACTGAGTCTGAATCAGTTGCACTTTTTATATATTCCATAATGATTCAGACTTCTCTTGTGAGAAATACCACTTCTCACATTATGTCATAATTGTCTACTTGGTTTTTTCCTCTTCAAGACATTTGGAAGGCAGCTACCTGGCCAAGATGGAAAGAGATCTGTATTTGTGCCCATTCCAAAGAAAGCCTGCCAAATGGAATGCATAAATTGTCAGACAATATCATTAATATCACTTATAGGTAAAATTTTCAGGATATCATTAAAAAACAATTTTGACCTTACCTTGAGAGGAACTGCCAGAAGTTCAAGTTGGATTCTGAAGAGGAAGTGAAATGAGAGCTATCACTGCTGATATCAGATGGATTTTGGTGAAGGCAGAGAAGATGAGAAACATGCTTGCCAGTGTTTTATCAGCTATGCAAACGCATTTGACTGTGTGAATTATAAAAAATTTGGCTAACATGAGGAAGAAAGGGAGTTCTAGAACACTTAATTGTGTCCATGTGGAACTGTGCATGGATCAAAAGGTAGTTGTTTGAACATAACTGATACTGCAAGATTTAAAATCAGAAAAGGTGTGTGTCAGGATTGTATCCTTTCACCTTAGTCAGTTTGCATGCTGAACAAATAATCTGATAAGTTAGACTATATGAAGAAAAATGTGACATTGTGATTGGAGGAAGACTCATTAACAGTCTGTGCTATGCAGATGACACAACCTTGTTTGCCAGAAGTAAAGATAAGTTGAAGCACTTATTAAGGAAACTCAAAGACTACAGCATTCAGTGTGAATTGCACCTCAACATAAAACAAAAATCCATATGAATGGTTTGATAACATCATGATAGTGGCGGAGAAATTGAAGTTGTCAAGGATTTTATTCTTCTTGTGTCAATAATCAGTGCCCATGGAAACAGCAGTTAAGAAATGAAATGATGAATTGCAGTTAAGAAAATATCCTGCAAAAGACTTTTTAAAAATGTTAAAAAGCAAAATATCACTTCAACTTGCAGGTGTGCCTGATACAGGCCATGGTCTTTTCATTTGCCTCACATGCATGTAAAGATGGACCATAAAACAGATCGAAGAATTATTGACACATTTGAGTTGATTTGGCAAAAATATTGTAGTATACTGTAGACTGCTAAAAGAACAAACACGTCAGTTTTGAACCAGAATGCTGCATAGAAGTGAGAATGGAGACTGCTTACTTTGGACGCATCACCAGGAAAGACCAGTCACTAGAAAACGATGTCGTACTTGGTAGAGAGTCAGAAAAAATGAAGGAAACACTTCATGAGACCAATTGACACAGTAGCTGCAACAGCGGGCTCAAACACACCAACTTTTAGAGTGTTGGGGAAGGACAGGGTGTGTCTAGCTGTCTTTATCCCTCATGTTTAGCACAGTGGTGTGCATATAGGGCAGTTCAATAAATAGTCATCTGATTCCAAGATGCCCCTGTTATGGATTGAACTGTATTCCTATGAAAGCTATTGAACTCTAAACACCTGTACCTATGAATATAGCTTGTTTGGGGAGATAAGGTTTTCCTTTGTTATCAGTTAACTAAATGCCATGCTCATTTTACTTGGTTCCAAAATCAATACCTGTAAAAGCAGCAATCAACAAATCAAAAGATGCATTGTATTGGAAAAATCTGCAGAAGATCTCTTTAAAGTGTTGAAAAGTAAAGATGTCACCTGGAAGACTAAGGTAAGCCTGATCCAAAAGCGGTGGTACTTTCAGCCGCATCATATGCATGTGAAAGCTGGACAGTGAATAAGGAAGATGGAAGAAAAATTGAACTTTAAATTGTGGTGTTAGAGAAGAATATTGAGTGTACTGTGGACTGCCAAAAGAACAAACAGATCTGTTCTGGAAGAGGTACAACCAGAGTGCTCCCTGGAAGTAAGGATGGTGAGACTGCATCTTTACATGCTTCAGACATGTCAGCAGTGATCAATCCTTGCAGAAGGGCATCATGCTTGGCAAAGTAGAGGGTCAGCGAAAAAGAGAAACACCTTCCACAGGATGGGTTGACACAGTGGCTGCAACAATGGGCTTAAGCATAAAACAATTCTGGGTGTGGCACAGGACTGGGCAGTGTTTTCTTCTGTTGTACATAGGGTTGCTGTGAGTCAGAACCAACTCAGCAGCAGTTTACAACAACAAGGCAATGTTTCAGGAGAAAGGTGGGTCCAGATCTCCTGTTACTGTTTTCTTGTAAAAGAGGACAGGCAGGAAAACAGAGGCACACTGAGAAAAGGCATCATGTGAAGGTACATGTGCAAACACCAAAGGAACACCAAGAATTATTGGCTGCTACTAGAAGCTAGGAGACTCTGGGAATGTAGTCGTTAAATGCTATATCTGTTAACCAAAAGGTCAGCAGTTGAAATCCACCAGTTGTTCCTTAGAAACTCTATGGAGCAAGTTCTCTGTGTTGTATGATTGTTTGCTGTGGGTTAGAATCAACTTAATGGCAGTGGGTTTGGTTTTTTGGTTTGCTAGAATCTAGTGGCGTAGTGGTTATGTGCTATGGCTGCTAACCAGAAGGTCGGCAGTTCAGGTCCACCAGGCACACCTTGGAAACTCTATGGGGCAGTTCTGCTCTGTCCTGTAGGGTTGCTATGAGTCAGAAGTGACAGCAGTGTGTTTGGTTTAGAAACTAGTAGCAAGGCATTGAAGAGTTCCCCTCTCAGTGCCCAAAAAGGAACTGACGTGGCTGAGATCCTGATTTGGACTTCTAGCCTTCGTAACAGTGAGAAAATTAATTTCTGGTCTTTACATCCACCCACTTTGTGATATTTTGTTATGGCAGCCCAGGAAACTGAAGCACCCCAAAGAGAGGAAAGATGAAGTGTGTACCTTCTCAGTCATGCAGCCTACCTACTCAACACTTTTTTGTCCAGCACATTTCAAAGAGAATTGATTGTTTCTTTTTTTTTGATGATTTTAAAGTGATACCTCACACCATATAGACTCAGTAGTATCTTTCCTTCTCTGTATAAATGTTTAACGCACATGGAAAAATGTTGAAATGGTAGTGAACATAACTGTAGATAAAGCCCTATAAGAAACTTAATGTGTGAAGAAAGATAAAAAATGTATATAAAGGAACCAATACTTCTTTTCATAAAGGAAAATATTCATTTATAAAATTTAATCATCAGTGTAAGAATCAATATATTCGGTTGCAGTAGACTAGAGAGTATATAAACTAAACTGATGTTAGTGAATAGTTATAAAGTCATTTACCTGTAAAGTTTTTATTTAATGTAACTAATACCTGACTGAGATAGATGTTGAGGTTGTTTCTAGAGGATACAAAAACTGTTTTCTTTTAAAATAACTTTTTTGATAGAAGTAACAGGTACTCAGTATAGAAATTCTGCTAAAACTGGAAAGTTAAAAGAAGAAAATTATAAAATATTTCACATCGCAAGGATAATTTTACTTGTCAGGTTTTTTTTTTTTGTATTTCTGGTAGCCTTTTACCTGTGCATTCTTTTATTCCTGTGAGTGCATGCACATGCACATGTAAATATTTGTTACTATCCCTGGTACCTCAGTTAGTGTCCTGATTTTTTCCACTTAAACAGTTAAGTATCTTGAAAATATCTTTTTGAATATAGTGATGTATTGTGTTTAGTTTATTCAATAGTTCTGTTATTGTTGCATCTTTTGCTACTCAATAGCTTTTCTATTATAAGTAAAGCAATGATCAATATGTCTTACAGTAGGGACTAAGAGGTAGATGCTTTGATTCAAATTCCAGCTCTTTCACTGCTTCATTTCAGACCTTTGCTCTTCAGGTGGGTTATTTGACTTTTGTAAGTCTCAGTATTCTCACTTTCAGAATAATAATAACTGCCTTAATTATATGGAATCTTAAAATGTTTCTCCATTTCTGTAAAAATTATTTTTACATGTGTTGTTGTGTGCCATCTGGTCAATTCTGACTCATAGCGATCCTGGAGGACAGAGTACAGCTGCCTCATTGTGTTTCCTAGGCTGTGATCTTTGTAGAAATGGATCAACAGGTCTTTTCTCCTTCATAGTGGCTGGTGAGTTTGAACCTCCAACCTTTTGAGTAGCAACTGAGTGCTTTGCTATTGTGCCACCAGTGCCACTTTTTATGTTCAGTAAATTTAAAATATTAGAAGTTCACTTTTCTTGTTTCCTGGGAACTTTATGATATTCTCCATTTATACAAATGTTTATTTGCTGTAGTAAGCCAATTAGAATTCCTTTGATTTAAGAGACTTTATAATCTAAAACATGCATACCCTGTGATGATAACTAATCTTTGCATATACAATAATGGTAAAAGCCTTTTTGGATTGTATATGCGTACACACACAGAGATCCTTTGTAAGCCTTATAGCTTTGTTTCTATAACTTCACCTATAGGTAAAGAATTGTAAGAGTCACAGAGATATAAAAACTCCCTGGCATGGATGTCAAAGACCTGTTCTTAATAGGCATCAAATTCTTCTTCTTTTTTTAAAAGTTTTTCTTTTTCTTTTTATTATGATTAAGTGAAAGTATACAACCCAAATCAGTTTTCCATGCCCACCTGTCTGCAGCTCCATCTGCTCTCCTCACCCAGTGCCAGCACATTCCTCCTTTTCACTCTGTACTTGTAGTATCTTCTTAATGAGTACCTGTCTCCTCCTCTCCACCCTCTTCTCTCCCATCTAGAAAGAAAACAGTAGGGCAGCCTCCTATAAATGTATAAAACTAAAGTACACACACCACGTGGTCACACTGTGTCCTGAGTCCAGTCCTTTCTTGTCTGAAGAGTTGATCTCAGTACTGGTTTCTAGTCAGGGCCAACAGCTTGTCTAAATGCCATGTTCCCAGGGGACCCTCCAAGCAGTCAGACCATCAACTATGGTCTTTTTTTAAGAGTTGTTGAACTGCACACCTTTGTCTCGTGTTGCCTCAGGGACTCTACATTGTGTCCCCTATCATGGCTGCCTTTGGTCGTGGCCAGGCACCATCTGGTTCTTCTGGTCTCATGTTGATATGGTGTCCCATTCATGTGGGTCCTTCTGTCTCCTGGGCTGTTTTTTCATCCTATCTTTGTTGTTCATAGTCATTATCTGTTCCAGATGGGTTGGGACCATTTGGTGTACCTCAGATGGCAGCTTGTTAGCTTTTAAGACCCTGATGCTGCTCACCAATATAGGGTGCAGAAGACTCTTTTAGTAAAAGACTAGTTAGGCCGGTTGACCTTGATGTCCCCTGAAAACATGGTCCTCAGACCCCTGTCCCTGTTACTCTGTCCTTTCAAATACTGGGTTGAGTTTAGAAAACTTTCCAGTTTATGGTGTAGTCCGGTTATGTTGATTTGCTGTCTACTGTGTGCTGTCACTGCTTCCTCCTAACTAAATTCCTATTGATTGTTTAAGCTATGACCAAACATCTCCCTTATTCCCCACCCTTTTAGCCATCAAAGAGTCTTTTCTTCTGTACATAAGTCTGTTTTTAAGTCCTTGTAGCAAAGGTCTCATACAGTAACTGTCCTTTGGAGCTGACTGATTTCAGTCAGCTTAATGTCTTCTAGTGGAAACCAGGTTTTGAGATGCTTCCTGAAATCATTGTTCTTTATGATTGCATAGTGCTCTGTTGAGTCTATGTACCATAGTTTGTTCATCCATTCATCTGTTGATGAGCACCTATGTTAGTTCCACCTTTCTGGTATTGTAGATAGTGCTGCAATAAACATTCATGTGCATGTGTCTGTTGGTGTGACTGCCTTTATTTCTGTAGGATATATTGTGAGCAGTAGGACTGCTGGATCGTACAGTATATTTATTTGTAGCTTTTTAAGGAAGTGCCAAGTTGCTTTCCAAAGAGGGTGTACCATTTTGCATTCCCACCCACAGTGTAGAAGAGTTCCAGTCTCTCCATAGCCTCTCCAGCATTAGTTGTTTTGTGTTTTTTGGTTTATTGCAAATCTTGTTGGGGTGAGATGGTATCTTATTGTAGTTTTGATTTGGGTTTCTCCATTAGCTAGTGATGGTGAATGTATCTTCATGTGTCTTTGGCTGCCTGAGTGTCTTTTTTGGTGAAGTTCCTGTCCATCTCCTTTACCCCTTGCTTAATTGGGTTATTTATCTTTTTCTTGTTGACGTTTTGGTGTTGCGTGTGGATTATTGAAATCAGACGTTGATCTGACATGTAATTGCCAAATATTTTTTCCCATTCTGGTGGTCTTTTAACTCTCTTGGTCAAGTCTTTGGATGATCATAAGTGTTTGATTCTTAATAGTTCCCATTTTTGTATTTTCTGTTGTTTGTACATTGTTGGTCAGGTTTTTGTAGTCTAAGCCATGTATTAGAACTTCCATTGTTAACCGTATTTTTTCTTTCATGATCTTTGTCATTTAAGTTTGATATTTAGGCCTTTGACCCATTTTGAGTTAGTTTTTGTGTAAGATTTGAGATATGGGTCCTGTTTCAGGTTTTTGCAGATGGATATCCAACCGGTACCATTTGTTAAAGAGATGGTGTTTAGCCCAGTTGACAACTTTTGGGCCTTTGTCAAGTAACAACTGTCCATAAGAGGATGGTGATATTTCTGGGGTCTCAATTCTGTTCTGTTGGTCTGTATGTCTCTTTTTGTACCAGTACCAGTACCAGTCTATTTTAACTACTGTAGCAGTGTAGTAGGTTGTGAGGTTGGGTAATGTGAGGCCTTCCACTGTGTTCCTCTTCTTCAGTAGTGCTTCATTTATCTGTTTTTTTTTTTCTTTTTCCAAGCCAAGTTTGTGGTTTGCTTCTTTGTCTCATTAAAAAAATGACCCTGGAATTTGTATTGGTATTGCATTGTGTATGTAGATCACTTTGGGTAAAATAGACATTTTCACAGTGTTAAGCCTTCCTATCCATGAGTAAGGTGGATTTCTCCACTTGGTTTCTTGCAGTAAGATTTTGTAATTTTCTTTGTATAGGTCTCTTATTTCTCTGGTTGGATTTATCCCTAGATATTTTATCTTTTGGGGGGATATAGTAAATGGTATTGATTTGATGATTTTCTCTTTGATGATCTCTGTTGGTGTAAAGGAATGCTACTGATTTACTTATGTTTATCGTATATCCTGATACATTGCTGAACTCTTCTATTATTTCCAGTAGTTGATGGATTCTTTAGGATTTTCTGTGTATGCATACAATCATATCATCTGCAAACAGGAATATTTTTACTTCTTTTTTGCTGATGTGAATGCCTTTTATTTCTTTGTCTTATCTGATTGCTCTAACTATAACCTCTAGCACAATGTTGAATAGAAGTGGTGATGGTGGGCATTCTTGTCTAGTTCCTGTTCTTGGGGAGGTCTTCCTTCAGTCTCTCTCCATTCAGGAGAATGTAGGTGGTTGGCTTTGTGTAGATGCCCCTTATTGCATTGAGGAATTTGCCTTCTATTCTTGTTTTGCTGAGAGTTTTTAGCATGAATGGGTGTTGGACTTTGTCAAATGCCTTTTTTTGCATCAATTGACAAAATCAGGTGATTCTTATCCTTTGTGTTGTTTGTATGGTTTGTCACATTAATTGTTTTTCTGATATTGACCCAGCCCTGCATCACTGGTATGAATCCAGCTTGGTCCTGATAAATTATTTTTCTCATGAGTTGTTGTGTTCTATTGGTTAGGATTTTGTTGAAGATTTTTGTATCTAGGTTCATAAGTCATAATTGGTCTGTAATTTTCTTTTTCTGTGAGATCATTCCCTGACTTTGGTCACAGGGTTATACTGGCTTATAGAATGAATTTGGGAAAATTCCATCCTTTTCTATGCTATGGAATAGCCTCAGTAGTATTGGAATGTACTCTTCTCTGAAAGTTTGATAGACTTCTCCAGTGAAGTCATCTGGCCCAGGATGTTTTTTTGGATAGCGTTTCTTTCAAAAAGGTCTCCTGGGTCGAGAGCCATTGAATGGGTGTTGGTTGCCCAGTGGACGACCTGGACACATCTCTACTGCCTCTGCAGAGTCACCTCACCCTTCCGAGGTTTCCAGCAATTCTCTAGGTGTCTCCAGAGGGGCATGCTGCGCCAAGGCGCCCCACGCTGTGCTCCGCCCCACCCCCTCCCCCTGCGTGCCGCTCCACCCCACCCCGCCCCACCACGCCCCACCCCACCTCACTGGGTGGGGTATTTAAGAGATGGGCTGGGCCACCTTCCTCTGCCTTGCTGACCTGCTAGTTGCCGATGGAGCGATTGCCATGTGTCCAACAGGGCTTCCTTCACTGTATTTGGGAGCTTTGCCCTCGTTTTTTTTTGATAATTTTTTTTGATAATTTTTTCAGTCTCTTTTCTTATGATGGGTTTACGAAGTTGTTCTACTTCTCCTTGTGATAATTTTGGTAGGTTATTTGAATCTAGAAATTTGTCTATTTCCTCTAGGTTTTCAAGTCTGTTAGAGTACGATTTTTTTGGTAGTATTCTGTTATGATACTTTTGATTTCGGTTGAGTTTCTTGTAACATCTCCCATCTCATTTCTTATTCAGGTTATTTGTTTTCTCACCTGTTCTTCTTTTGTAAGTTTAGCCAATGGTTTATCAGTTTTGTTGATCTTTTAAAAAAAAAAACAGCTTTGGGTTTTGTTCATTCTTTCAATTGTTTTTCTGTTCTCTAATTCATTTAGTTATGTTCTAATCTTTATTATCTGTTTTCTTCTGGTGCCTAAGGGGTTCCTCTGTGCTGTCTTTCTTCTTGTTGAAGCTGTACGGTGAATTATTTGGTTTGGGCCCTTTCTTCATTGTGGATGTGTACATTTATAGAGATAAATTGACCTCTAAGCACTGTTTTTTCTGTATCACCTAGGTTCTGGTAGGATGTGTTTTCATTCTCATTTGATTCCATGAATTTCTTTATTGCATCGTTGATTTCTTCTATCACCCATGAATTTTTGAGCAAAGTGTTGTTCAGTTTGCATTAGTTCAATTTTGTACCCATGGCTTTTCTGCTCTTGATTACAACTTCTATGGTTTTATGGTCCGAGAAGATGCTTTGCAGTAATTCACTGGCTTGGATTTTGTTGAGACTTGCTTTATGACATAATACACAGTCTATTCTGGAGAGTCTTCCATGTGCATTGGAAAAGGAGGTGTACTTATTTGTTGTTGGGTAAAATGTTCTGTATTTGTCTGTGGAGTCTAGTTGGCTGATTTTTGCAGTGAGATCTTCTGTATCTTTGCTGAGCTTTTTTCTGGATGATCCCTCCATTCCTGAAGGTGGAGTGTTGAAGTGTCCTGGTATTATTGAGGAGTGATCTATGTCACTTTTCAGTGTTGTCAGAATCTGTTCAATGTATTTAGATATTCTGGTGTTGGAGGCATACATATTTTAATACAGTTATAACCTATTTATGTGTTGAACCTTTTAACAATAAGCAGTTACTATCCTTGTCCATCATGGTAGATTTTATTATAAAATCTGTCTTATCTGAGATTAGTATTGCCATTCCTGCTCTTCTTTGCATGTTGTTAGCTTGGTATATATTTTTCCATCCTTTGATTTTCATGCCATGAGTCGGATCCGACTCAACGGCACTTGGCCACTTGGCTTGATTTTCAGTTTTTTCATCTCTTTGAGTCTGAGGTGTGTTTCTTGTAGGCAGCATATAGATGGATTGTGTTTTTTGAGCTAAACTGTTTCTCTCTGCCTCTTTATTGGAGCACTGAATCCGTTTACATTCAGTGTAATTATTGATAGGTATGTTTTTAGTGCTGTCATTGTGATGCTTTTATTTTTGTGTCATTGATGTTTTCTTTGTTTCACTTAATATTCTGTTCAGGGTCATTTTTCTTTGTAGATTTACTTTTCATCATTTTCAGTGTTGGTTTTGTGTTTGTTGAGACTCCTATATTATGTTTCTTGTTTTGATATGTAGCATTGTTAGTTTGCTTTGTGGCTACCCTTTTAATGCCCTTTAATGTTCTAAGTTTAAAGCAACCTTTAACTTCTATATGTTCCCTTAATCTTCTCTCCATCTGAAATGGTTATAGTTACTCTAATATATCCCTCTTTATAGTATGATGATGTCACAGTTTTCATGTTGAGATCTCTGCTTCCCTACTTTTAATATTTTAGCTCTGATTGAGCTTTGTGTTTTCCCTAACTGAGTAGGACTCTGGATGTTGTGTCCTGCATTGCATACTTAAGTATACACCTGATGTTACTGTTATTCTAAACAAAGAGCTTCTTTCAGTGTTTCTTTTAGTTTTGGTCTGTTTTTTGCAAAGTCTCCAAGCTTCTGTTTATCTGAGAATGCCTTAATTTCACTGTCACATTTGAGAGACAATTTTGCAATATATATAATTCTTGTTTGGAAGTTTTTCTCCTTCAGGGCTTTGTATGTATCATCCCACTGTCTTCTAGCCAACATGGTTTCTGCCAAGGAGTCAGAGAAAAGCCTACAAGGCTCACATTTGTACATTAGTGTTGCTTTAAGCCTAGCTGCCTTTAAAGGCCTCTCTGTATGTTTTGTTTCATTAAGCTTGTTTATAATATGTCTTGGTGTCTTTCTTTTTGGGGTTAGTTTTCATGGTGTTCAATAAGCATCTTGAACATCTGTGTTCTTTCATGATGTAGGGAAGTTTTCTGTCATCAACTCTTTAACAATTCTGTCTGTATTTTTGCTGTCCCTCTTTGTTCAGGAACTCCAGTTATTCATAGATTATTCCTCTTGATAGTGTCCCATATGTTTCTTAATGCTTCTTTTTCATGTCTCTTTTATCTGATTTCTCCTCATAAATGCTGGTTTCGGTTGCTTTATCTTCATTCTCACTACCCCTTCCATTTTCTCCATCCTACTCTTTTGGCTTTGCATTGAATTGTCTGATTCTGTAATTTCATTATTGATCTGCTGGATTTCAGATCATTGATGTTCTAGCAGTTCATATACTTACTTAATTTTTCATTTTGTTCTACAGTATTTTGTTTAATCTCTAGAAGGGCTCTATACATAATTCTTTTTTACTCTACCTCTGGTAATTACAGAAAGACTTCTTCATCTGGGAAGTTTTTTGATTATTTGGGGAGTTTTCTGGATCCGTGGTGGTATGATTTTAAATGCTTAGATACTGATCACTGACTTTGTGCCATCAAGAAGCTGTTCAGCTTCCCTGGTCTTACAGCAACAGGAGCTGTGGGATAGTTCTAGGAAGGGAGTGAGTAAGGGCACTATTAGATTTGGTCACTAGCTGTTGCTGCATTCTCTTGGTGCAGCTGACTTATATATAGGTTCTCTGGCAACATAGACTCTGTCAAGTCCCACAATGCTGCTTGGCTTGGTGGCTGGCCCCAGCTGGGTCCTCGGGGGTAGCAGGCCCTGCCTCCCGGCTGATGAAGGTGGTGAGCTCCTTATGCTGACTGTCCAGCATCATGCCGGTTGAGACTATGGTGTAGCTCAGGGAAGGGAGGAGAGAAGGGTGCCACCACACTTGGTTGCCAGCCAGCCAAGTGCCGTCAAGTCGGATCCGACTCACGGCGACCCTAGGGTTGCCATGGTTGCCAGGGACTGCTGCATTCTCTAGGTGTACTTAAGAACTGCGGAGAGGGGCACTGTCTAGTAGCAGCGGAAAGCAGCTGAGCCCTCAGGTGTGTCAGACCCTGCATCCTGGGTGACACAGAGGGTACCCTACTTATGGACTCTCTGGGGTGGTGTCAGCCAACGCTGTGATGTGGCTCCGTGAAGGTTAATGAAAATGACAGCAGCATACTCAACTGTCAGTCACTGCTGCATTCTCTAGCAGCTCATATCTTTAAAGTTGCTTTTATACTGAGAGAGGTGCTCACCAGCTGCAGCTTATAGCAGCTGGTCCCTCAGGAGTGGCAGCCCAACCTCTTGACTGACAGTAATGATAACTTGTGGGCCATGAGCAGATGTTGTGATGTGGCTCAATGAAGAGAGGGATTAGGGAACTGCCACACTTGGCCACCAACCACCATTGAGTTCTGTAAGTATGATTGACATAAAAACAGCTTTTCTGCTGAGAGAAGCACTGTCCAGAGAGGCAGTGTTGCTCAGCATGGGAATTAGTACCAGTTGAGTCCTGAGGTGTGGCTGACTCCACCCCTCAGCTGACCAAGATGGTGTGCTGCTTAAGCCACCTCTCCTGCAGTGAGTCAGCAGTATTTATGGTGCAGCTAAGAGAAGAGAAGAGAGGAGGGCAGGGTACTGGCACTCTTGGTCACCGGTCACTGTTGGGTTCTCTAGATGTGGCTGTCCCAAGCACAGTCTCTGTGCTGTGGGATACACTGTTTTCTTAGGCACCATAGTTCAGCAAAGTATCTAGCCCATGCCAGACTCACAGGTTTGTCAGACCCATTCCCAGTCTTTTAGTTAACAAAGAAGGCACTTGTACCTGTAATCCACTCAACCGATGTGCCAGCAGAAGCAAGACTCGGTGTGCTGCTGCCACATCTCTGACAGAGGTAGTTTACCCCTTCCTGTCACCCAGTCCAGTCTCACAATCCTGTACCTGATCTTGGGGCTCCCAGAATGTCCACACTGCTCTGTTCAATTATTTTTCTAGGCCTTAGTTCTCAGAGGGAATCGAGGAGACATATGTCTAGGCCCTGCTGCTCTGAAATTCTTAATGTGAGTTCAAAGTAGACTAATTAAAAAAAAAAAAAAGATTCTCTTCCATCTTTCCCCCAAGTGATATCTATCATCCATCTATGTTGTGGTTAGGTGCTGTCCAATCAGTTTTGACTCAACAGTGTAGAACTGACCCATAAAGTTTCCATGGAGTGGCAAATGGGTTCATACTGCTAACCTTTTAGTTAGCAGCCAAGCTCTTAACCACCATGCCAGCAGCACTATATCCATCTGTAAACCAACCAAAATAAAACAGATTGCAGTTGAGTCAGTTCTGACTCATTGTTGTTAGGTGTTGTTGAGTCAGTTCCAACTCATAGTGACCCTGTGAACAACAGAACTAAACACTGCCCAGTCTTTCACCATGTCCACAGTCATTTTTATGCTTAAGCCCATTGTTGCAGCCACTGTGTCAGTGCATCTCATTGAGGGTCTTCCTCTTTTTCACTGACCCTCCACTCTACCAAGCATGTTGTCCTTCTCCAATTACTGATCGTTCGTGACAACATGTCCAAAGTGTGTAAGACACAGTCTTGCCATCTTTGCTTCCAAGGAGCACTCTGGTTGTACTTCCTCCAGAACAAATCTGTTTGTTCTTTTGGCGGTCCATAGTAAATTGAACATTCTTCTCCAACACCACAATTCAGAGGCACCAATTCTGCTTCTATCTTCTTTGTTCATCGTCCAGGTTTTGCATGCATATGATGTGATAGAAAATACCATGGTTTGGGTCAGGTGCATTTTAGTCTTCAAGGTGACATCTTTACTTTTGAATACTTTAAAGAGGTCCTTTGTAGTAGATTTTCCCAGTGCAATGCATCTTTTGATTTCTTGACTGCTGCTTCCATGGGCGTTGATTGTGGACCCAAGTAAAATGAAATCCTTGACAACTTCAATCTTTTCTCCATTTATGACAATGTTGCTTACTGGTCCAGTTGTGAGGATTTTTTTTTCCTAATGTTGAGGTGTAATCTGTACTGAAGGCTGTGGTCCTTGATTGTTATCAGTAAGTGTCTCAAATCTTCATTTCCTGCAAGTAAGGTGGTATTGTCTGTGTAACACATAGTGACCCTCTAGGACAAAGTAGAACTGCCCTGTAAAGTTTCCAAGGAGTGCATGGTAGATTTGAACTGCCAATCTTTTACTTAGCAGCTGTAGCTCTTAATCAGTACACCAGCAGGGTTTTCTGTCCGTCTGTAGGAATCACCAAATAAATGTTGTACCACCATTAATATAAAGTCATTGCCCTCCAAATAATAACTCCATTCTTCTCCTTTTCACACCTTTGGTTACTGCTGATGATTCTTGGTTACTTCATATAAGGGAGATCATATATTTTTCTCAGTGTAATATTTTCAGTGAAGAAATAGAAGATTTTTACCAACTTCTCCAGTCTAAGCAAACATGCAATTAAGATGCATTGATAATTATCAATGATTAGAATGTGAAAGTTGGGAATAAAGAAGAATCAGTAGTCTGGAAATAGGATGTTGCTGATAGAACCAACACTGGAGATTGCCTGATGGAATTTTGCAAGCCCAGTGACTTATTTATCAGAAATAGCTTTTTTCAACAACATCAGTGGCAACTGTACATGTGCATCTGGCCAGATGGAATACACAGGAGTCAAATAGACTACATCTGTGGAAAGAAATGCTCAATATCATCTGTCAGAACAAGGCCAGGTGCCAACTATGGAACAGAGCATTAATTGTTCATATGTAAGTTCAAGTTGAAGAACAAGTCCATGAGAGCAAAGTACAACCTTGAGTATATCCCATCTGAATGTGGAGACCATCTTAAGAATAGATTAGATACATTAAAAACATTAGTGACAGAAACACTAATGATGAGTTTTGGAATGACATCAAACATCAAGAAAGCAGCAGGAAATCAAAAAGTAAGAAAGAAAACAAAATGGATGTCAAAAGAGACTCTGAAACTTGCTGCTAAACGTATAGTGGCTACAGTGTATGAAAGAAATGAAGTAAAAACACTGAACAGAAGATTTCTTCTTGACAGCTTGAGAAGACAGAGGAAAGTAGTATAATGAAATATGCCAAGACGTGGAGTTAGAATACTGAAAGAGAAGAACAAGTGTGGAATTTCTCAAGCAGAAAAAAATGGAAGAAAAATTTGAAGCCTCCAGTTGCAATATGAAGGGGATTCTGTGGGCAGATTATTGAATGACACAGAAAGCATCAAAAGAAAATTATTGAATGACACAGAAAATATCAAAAGATGCACAGTCACTACACCAAAAAGAATTAGTCAACCATTTGAAGAGGTAATGGTTGATCAAGAACTGATGGTACTGAAGGAAGAAGTCCAGGCTGCACTGAGTGCTTTGGTGAAATGCAAGTCTCCAGGAATTAACAGAATACCAGTTGAGATGTTGTAACAAAGAGATGCAACATTGGAAGCACTCACTGGTGTATGTCAGGAAATTTGAGAGACATTTACTTGGCCAACCAACTGGAAGAGATACATATTTATGCCGCTTTGAAAGTAAAGTGATCCAGTGCAGAAGTAATTGAACAGTATCATTAATGTCACATGCAAGTAAAAGTTTGCTGAAAGATAATTAAAAAAATGGTTGCAGCAGTACACTGAAAGGGAATTGCCAGAAGTTCAAGCCAGATTCAGAAGAGGAAATGGTATGAGGGGTATCAGTACTGGTGTCAGATGGATCTTAACTGAATACCAGACAGATGTTTACTTGTGTTTTATTGACTATGCAAAAGCATTTGACTGGGTGGATCATGATACATTATGGATAATCCAAAGAATGGAAATTACAGAATCCTTAATTGTACTTGCATGGAACCTGTATGTAGACTAAGAGGCAGTTGTTTGAACAGGGCAAGAAAATATTGCATAGTTTAAAATCAGGAAAGGTATGTGTTTTAGTCAGCTGGGGCTGCTCTAACAGTATAACCAGAGAGTGGATGGCTTTAACAAAGGAAAGCTTATTCTTACATAGTCTGGTAGGCTGCAAGTCCATATTTAGGATGTCCGCTCCAGGGGAAGGCTTTCCCCTTGTCGGCTCTGGAGGAAAGTCCGGTATTGCGTCAGTCTTTGTCCAGGGAGGATCTTAGTGCAGGAACCTCAGGTCTGAAGGAAGCGCTCTTCTCCCAGTGGTGCTTTTTTTGATGGTGTGAAGTTTCCAATTCTCTGCCTGCTTCTCTGTCCTTTTATCTCTGGTAGGATGAAAGGATTAAGGGTGGGGTAAACCATACTCCAGGGAAACTCCCTTTACAGTGAAGCAGGGAGGTAATCCTATGAAGGGATTTATAGTCCTACCCTAATCCTTTAACATACAGCTTAGGAAAACCACAAAATGGAGGACAGTCACAGGATACTGGGAATCATGGCCCAGCCACATGGCTACACATATTTTTGGGGGGACACAAGTCAATTTATGACAGTATGCATCAGAGTTTTCTTTCATTGAAAAAAAATACTGTTCTGTTAAGTTGATTCTGACTCATAGCAATCCTATAGGACAGAATAGGGCTACCCCATAGGGTTTCCAAGGAGCAGTTGGTAGATTCAAACTGCTGACTTTTTGATTAGCAGCTTGACCTCCTTACTACTGTGACAATAGGGCTGTATCCTTTTACTAAGTCTGTATGCTGAGCAAATAACATGAGAAGTTGGACTATATGGCAAGAAATGCGGTATCACGTTTGGATTAAGACTCGTTGACAGGCTACCATGTACAGATAATACAGCCTTGCTTGCTGAAAGTGAAGAGGCTTGAAGCACTTACTAGTGAAGATCAAACACCACAGCTTTCAGTTTGGATTGCACTACAACATAAAAAAGACAGAAATCCTCACAGCTGAACCAGTAAGTAACATCATGATAAATGGAGAATATATAAAAGCTGTCCAGGATTTCCTGTTACCTGGATCCACAATCAGTTCCCATGGAAGTAGCAGTCAGTTAGCAAACAATATATTGCATTGGGCAGCCTGCTATAGAAAACTTTAAAGTTTAATAAGCAAAGATGTCGTCTTCAGGAATAAGGTAATGCCTCACTCAAGCCATGGTATTTTCAGTTGCCTCATATTCATGTGAAAGCTCAACAATGAATAAACAAATCTAAAGAATAATTGATGTTTTGAATTTTGGTATTAGGGAAGAATATTGACTATATATACCATGGACTGCTGGAAGAACTAATAAATCTGTCTTGAAAGAAGGATAGCCAGAATGCTCCTTCATATCAAGGATGGTAAGACTTCATCTTATGTACTTCGGATAAATTATCAGAAGGGACCAATCCTTGGACAAAGACTTGTGCGTGATAAAGCACAGGGCTACTGAGAAAAAAAGAGGAAAACCCTCTTGAGATGAATTGACACAGACTTCAACAGTGGGCTCAAACAAAGGAACGATTATGAGGTTGGCACAGAAACAGACGGGGTTTGGTTCTGTTGTGTATAGAGTCACTGTAAGTTGAAACTGACTTGATGATACTTAACAGAAACAGTGTTTCCAAGGCTCATCCATGTTTTGGCATTCATCAGAGTTTCATTTCTCTTTACAGCTGCATATTCCATTATGTGGATGTAACACACCATATTTTGTTTATCGGATCCGACTCAACAGCACTTGGCTTGGCTTGGTTATTCATCTCTTGGATATCTCATTTGTTTTCACCTTTTGACTATAGTGAAAAATACTACAGTGAACATTGATATACAAATTTCTGTTTGTGTTTCTACCTTCAGTTCTGGGTATTTACCTTTATTTGGGATTGCTGGGTCGTAGGATAATTCTTGCTTCTGGATAGTAGGGTTTTTGAAGAACTGCTGAACAGTTTTCTGAACTGGCTGTAACATTCTATATTCGCCTTAGCAAGTGGATGATGGTTCCAGTTCCTCCATCATTTTCCCACCCCTTGTTCTTTTCAGTTTTTTAAATCATTGCTTTCTAAGGAGGGTAAGGTGATAAACCTGATTGTTGTTTTGATTTGCATCTCCGTAATTGGAAACCCTGGTGATGTAGTGGTTAGGAGCTAAGACTGCTAAGTAGGAAGTCACCAATTTAGATCTACCAGGCACTCCTTGGAGCATCCTGTAGGGTCACTGTGATTCAGAATCCACTTGATGGCAGCGAGTCAGTTAGTAGCTAACTGTACTATGGTTGAGTAGTCAGCTGCTAACCAAAGTGTTGTGTAGTTCAAACCCATCAGCTGCCCTGTAGAAACTCTGTAGGGTGATTTTTCTCTGTCCTGTAGGGTCATTATAAATCAGAATCAACTCATCATCAAGGGGTTTGGTTTTGGAATGGCCAGTGATGAGCATTTTTTTTATGTGCTTGTTGGCTATTTGAATATCCCCTCGTGACCTGTTCAGTCCTTTGCCCAGTTTTTGATGGGTTGTCCCTCTTTTTACAGTTTAGGAATAACAGTTTTTTATAGTGTTAATTTCCAGATAGCTATTTTAATTTTTAAAATTTTGTTATTAATTCCTGATTACACTCTTGTTAGATGAATCTGTATTTTTTCTATTATTTGAAGTCATTTAGATTTTACATGTGGCTTAATATGTGATTAGTGTTTTTGAATCTTCCATGTGCTCTTAAAAAAAAGCTCTCTTACTGGGGTTCAGAGCTTTATACATACACACAAGCTCATACATACTTTATTAAGTAAGTTGGTTATATATTCTACAGCCTTATTTTTTAAAATACTATTTTTATTGCACTTTAGACGAAGGTTTACAGAGCAGATTAACTTCTCGTTAAATAATACACATTGTTTTGTAACATTGGTTGCTAACCCTTGATCTTCTGTATACTCTCTCCTTCTCTCCCTTGGATTTCCTCTCTGTTTTCACTGATCTACGTTTCCTGTTCCTCCTGTGTCCTTGCCCCAGGGCTCATGTGCCCATTTAGTCTCTTATACGTGGTTGAGCTATGTGTATTATTGTTCGTTTCACAGACCTGTCTAATCTTTGGCTCAAGGACAAACTTTTTTTTTTAATTTTTTAATATATGGTATTTCTTGGATTAAGAGAATTATTTAAAATTCCTTTAGTTTGCTTGTATTTCTTCATCTCCTATAGTTTCTGTTTTATCAGTGTTTGTAACCGAATTACTGGGCTCCTAGATATTACAATTATATATATCTTTATTTTGAATTGTACCTTTCAGAATTATAAAGAACTCACAAGTGTAAAGTTCAGAAACATTATTTTTCTTTTCCATGGTAACAAATATTCTTTTTGTTGTTTCACTCAGAAGTCAATGCTTTAGTGAATTTCTCCTTAATTGTAGATTAATACTCCTGGTGGGTCACTAGTTAAAGAGCTCACATGCTAACTAGCAGTTTGAATCTACCAACTACTCTTTAGAAACTCTGTGGGGCAGCTCTGCTCTGTCCTGTAGAGTCACTGTGAGTTGGCATTGACTCCACAGCAATGAGTTTTTGTTGCGTGGCACAGGGGTTCAGTGTTTGGCTGCTAACATGAAGGCTGGCTCTTCAAACCCACTAGCTCTTCCAGGGAGAAAAATGTGGCAGTATGCTTCTGTAAAGATTTAAGCCTTGGAAACTCTATGGGGCAGTTCTTTTCTGCCCTATGGAATTGCTATAAGTCACAGTGAACCCGATGGTGGTGGGTTTGGTTAACTCCTGGAAAGGACCTTGGTAAGACAGATAGTTCATCTCTTATGTTGTTAGGCAGCAATCACATTAGATCTGCTTTAAAAAACAAAACAGAAAAACAAACCTGTTGACAGCGAGTCAAAATTCTTTTTTTTTTTAATATTGTGCTTTAAGTGAATGCTTAAAATCCAAATCAATTTGCCATGTGAAACTGTGCACATGCAATACTGTGTAACTATAGCTGCCCCACCCTTACTCCACCCCCACCCGATGACAGCACACTCCTTTCCACCCTATATATCCACTCAGCCAACTTCTGCCCTCCTCTACTGTCTTCATTTTGCCTCTGGACCAGACCTGCTCAGACAGCCTCATGTATGTATTTAAGCCAAGAAGCACATTTTTCACCAACACCACTCTATGTCTTGTAGTCCATTCCAGTCTTTGTATGAACAGTTGACTTTGGTACTGGTTTCAACTGTGGGCTAACCAGAGAGTCCAGGGGCTGTGACCTCAGGGGACCTTCCAATCTGATGGAGCAAGTGTGGTCTTTTACTAGAGTTCAAGTTCTGCACACCCATTTTTCTCCTCCTATACCAGAGACTTTACATTGCATTGATTCAACTCTGACTTACAGCTACATATGATGGAGTAGAACTGCTGCATAGGATTTCCAAGGAGTGTGCTAAATTCATATAGCAGACCTTTTGGGTAGCGATCAAGTGCTTACCCCTGTACCACTAGGGCTCAGATCTGCCCAACACAGTTTGGTATTTTTAATTTTCTAAACTCTCCTTGGGAAGCCTTCATTAATCTACTTTTGTTTTAAGCCTGTTGAATTAGTGTTTGCTTCGCCATGATCCGACTCGACGGCACTTGGCTTGGCTTTAGCAATTCAAGTTGTTTTTCTAAAGGCCAACTAAAAATTGTATGTTTTGAGTGTTTCCTTTTTGCATTTTTTGTATTTTACAAAGTAGAACAAAAGTTAACAGGAAAAGACATCTCTTTGGTCAAGAGTGTAAAAACAGGAAGGAGGAAGTCTTGCAAAACTGTGTTAACTGATTATCAGTATGAGTTTCACTATAGAGGATGTTCGTTAATGATCATCATCAGTGTGCTATTTTGTTTTCCAGAATTACAGTGAGTGTTAATATCAGTACTACAGAATGTTGATCCAAGTTATAGACAGTAATATTAACTAACACACTGTACTAGGTTCTTTCCTGTGCATAGAAACAGGATACTCTTAATGAGAACAAATGACAGAAATGGCCCATGGAGTAAAACAAGGCAAGTGAAATGCAGAATCAGAAATACTGGTGCAGTCATCCTTTTTTTTTTTCTTTTCTTTCCTTTGCTTGATCTTGATACTTCAGTAGGTCATATGATCTTTATTTAGGATATGATTTTATCCTCTTTTAAAATCAGTATATGTCTGCTCTCTCATTTAGAATTTGTTTGGTAGAATGTCATTGGTTGAATTAGAGGAAGCACCTGGTCATTATTTTAGAAAGCATAAGTGTTCACACTGCAAATAAATGAAAATTCCTTGAGAAAATTTGCAGAAGATGACTTTTGTAAACAATTTTTTTTCTAGTATTTTCTGATGAAAGATATTGGATTCTGTATTTACATTTCTTTTTCCTCCTGAGGTTTTTGCCAGAAATTTTCAGTTGCTGTACAATTACAGAATGACTACATGATTTGGATGATACCCAGTAGCAGTATTTTAGGATATTTACCTTGTCCTTAATTCTTTATTTGCCAGTATAATATTGTATATATTATTTTGGAAAAAAAAATTGTGTAAAAGCTAAATGGTACTACATTCTTCCTCTTTATTATTCTGGAGACCTGCTTGGCATACTGTTTTTTCCAAGTCTGTTACTGTAATCTGTGCCTTCAGACCCTTCAGGTGACCAGTTTCTCCAGTATCTTCCCAGTATTTTTATGTCCATGACACACCACAAAATGATATTGAGGGCTGACACAGTCATTATTGATGTATACATATAACCTCTTCAGTTGGGAAGATGTGCTGTAACACATAGTTGAGATGAGGGGGATTGTAATCCCCTTAAAAATTGTAAAGTATGTATGTGTCTTAAAAATTATTTGTCTTCAATCATTTCCAACTCATGGCAGCCCCATATATGTGAAAATAAAATTGTCCTCCGTAGTGTTTTCAACATCTATTTGGAAGTAGATTCCTAGGATTTTTTTTTTTTTTTTGAGCTTCCTCTGAATAAACTTGAACTTCAACCTTTTAGTTAGCAGCAGACATGTTAACTGTTTGCACCATCCATGGATTCCATGTGTGTCTTATTTAGTCAATAAATTAAAACATTTTTTCTTTCAGGTATGGATAGTCAACACCAACTTGAATTAGCTTAAGGAAAAATGAAAAAAAAATACATAGTAGAAAGTTACTGGGGTATCTTTCAAGACTTAGGGCAGCCAAACTTTTCAAAAGAGTGACATAAGTAAGTAGAAGACCTTAAGAAACTCAGTTTCTTACAATTTCTCCTTGATATCAGTCAGCATAATATGTAATTAGCTAGCTGTCTCAGTTCCAGTTTGAAAGTCCTCAGAGTGTGTCTGATGGAGTCAGCCTGGGTCAGTTGTACCTCCCTGGTGCAGTGTGCTGTCATTGGAAGAGACTGTGCTGCCTGTTCAGCCTTGTGGGTGGACAGCAATTCTCAGAAAAAAACTATATGCAAAATCTACAAACTTAATTGTTCTAAGTGCTACATACCTTGTTGCTGAATATCACTATGGTCACCTTCAAAGTACTCCTCTTGGGAAGCTGTGCATCAATGCCAGTGCCTACTCTACCCTTCAAAGCAATTTTAGAACTCTTTCTGGAATGGCCATTGGGCACGGTGGCAAGGTGGCAAGTTCGTGAACTTAATTGTATAGTTGTCTGTGAGGGAGTTCTTAGCCACTCTCCCTACTCACTGATCTGGCCTCCAGTGATGTTTTTCTTTACCGAAAGATAAAGGAAACACTGACAGGAGGACATTTTGATGACATTCACGACATCAAGGGTAATATGACAATAGCTCTGATGCCCATTCCAGAAAAAGAGTTCCAGAATTGCTTTGAAGGGTGGACTAGGTGCTGATGTCAGCGCATTTCGAAGGTGATGATATTGATATTCAGAAATGAGGTGTGTAGCACTTTTCTAGGATGAATTTGCAAACTTAATTGGCAGTCCTCATATTACAGTTATGTTTATATACTTTTCTGGGAAGATGATCCATAACTTACAAAGTCACAGAGAGTCTCACCACTCCAGGCCACTGTTCAAGTGAGGAATAAGAATCAGGAGATGGGGCTAAGATGGTGGCATAGTTACATGTCCTTGCTGATCCCTGTAACGAGTGAGAACTAGAAAATCAACAAAATGGACTAAATAGAGCATTCCAGGAGGCTTGAACACTAAGTGGAAAACTGAAAGAATGGACTGGGTGACAGGAAGGGGGAGTACCACCAGCAAGTATCTGGACTGGTAAAAAAAAACAGGAGTGAAAGAAGACAGCACCATGCTAGACATAGTAGTGCTGGGTTTCCCAGGGTTAAACAATGTGGCGTGAGACAAAGAGACTCCATGCTGACTTGTAGTGAGTTGGGCACAGTAGCACTTCTCCAGGCCAAGTAAAGCCATGGTGCAGGGCTGAGGAATGCTCCGTGGGCCAGAACAGTGTTGGGACTGGCAAAGGAGACCAGTCCCAGGCTGCGCAGTGCTATGAAGGGCTGAGGGTATCCTCGTGGACCAGAGGGCTTGGGACCAGTGGACCAGTGGGGCTTTAAGGTCATGCTGGCCAGAGGGGCTTAGGACCTGCTGGACCAGGGTAGTGTTGCAGAGGAATGCATGGACTGGGGCAATAGTGTAGGGACACACAGGCTGAATTAGTGTGGGGCCAGGTGGGTGAGTGTGCCCCAGGCTGAGCTGAGGTCAGCTGTACCAGACAGTCAGCCACATTGTGGGACAGTAAGGTTGTGGAGCAGAAGGTTGCCAAACCACATGGAGAAACACTCCCAAAGTCCATAGGAGCTAACGCTGGACAGATAATATGAATTATTAAGGCTCCAAAATTAAATCAGCTCAAATGGCATGAGTATTTATAGATACAACTTAAAGCACAATAACCAAATGAGTAAATTGAGGCAACTTTCTAAACACCTAAAAGGTCAGAAAGTTACATGCCCTTGATGATCCTTGTAACAACAGGCTTCTTAAAACTCCCCAGATAAAGAATAAACAAATTTTCCAGATGAAGAAGACTTCCTGCAATTATTGGAGGTAGGATACAAAATAATGATGTTCAGGACTGTGCAAGATATCAGGAAAGAGATCAGGCAAGGTGGAGCAGAGCACACTGAATAAGTAAAATAAGCTGCAAGAAGTGCTTAAGCAGCAATAATCCAAAATTTGACAGATTAACAATAAAATTACAGAACTAGGTAACTCAATAGAAAATCAAAGGTACAGGATCGAGGAAGTGGAATGCAGAATTAGTGAAAGTGAAGACAAAGCAACACACCAGCATGCATGAGGAAAAATCAGATAAATGATTTTTTAAAAAATGAAGAATCACTGAGGGTTATATAAGATTCTGTCAAGAGGAGTAATTTACTAGTGATTGGAATAGTAGCACAAGCAGGGATCACAGAAAATACAGAAAGAATATTTGAAGACTTGTTAACAGAAAACTTGGCCGATGCCTTGAAAGGTGAGAAGATAGCCATTCAAGATGCTCATTGAATCTGACACAAGATAGATTCCAAAGGAAAAACACCAAGGCATATTATTGTCACACTGAATAAAACTAAAGAGGTACTTTTATAATCTGTAAGAGACAACCATTGAGTTCACATTACTCAGCAGAAAACATGTAGGCAAGAAGGCAAGAGAATGACATATACAAAGTCCTGAATGAAAGAACTGCCAACCTAGAATTATATACCCTGTAAAATTGTTTCTCAAGTATGATGGTGAAATTAGGAGATTCACAGATAAACAGAAGTGTAGAGAATTTGCAAAAAACAAACCAAGACTACGAGAAATATTGAAAGGATTTTTTCCATTAGCAAATCAATTGTATCACGTATACATTCAAAGAGTCAATGCTTGACAAATCATCCAGCCACCACCAGGATAGTAAATTCACAAGTTACTCAAAGCCAAATCACTAAAACTAGGAAATCAGAGAACTCAGGATTTAAATGATTGTAACATTATCTGAAAAAGAGGGACAAATTAACGTAATCATAGATCTTTCAGATGGGGAGGAAGTCAAGGTGATACAAAGACATTAGAGACTGTTTTAAATTTAGAGTAATAGGGGACTATGGGGTAACTGCAAAGGAAATCTACAATTTTACACATCAAAATGTTAAAATAGATAAGAAATGAACAAAACACAAAGTGTCCGCAAATAATAAAAACAGTAAAACACTGAAAGACGTGAAAACACATAAAGAAAAAAGACTCAGCATAGAAAATTGAATGGAACAGAGGAATTGTCCACAAAACACAAAAAAAGACACCAAAATGACATCATTAAGTGCATACCTATCAGTAATCACACTGAATGTAAATGGACTAAATGCAGCAATAAAGACACAGAGAGTAGCAGATTGGGTGAAAAAAATGACCTATCTATATGCTTCCTACAAGAAACTACCTTATATTCACACACAAACTACAACTAAAAGAATAGAAAAAAATATATCAGGCTGATAGTACTCAAAGAAGAGCGGGAGTGGCAATACTAATCCCCAACAAAATAGACTTTAAAGCTAACTCTACCATACTGGATAAAAAGGGACACTGTGTAATGATTAGATGCTTAGTACACCAGGAGGATATAACCATAGTAAGTATCTATGCATCCAGTGGCATAAGGCTCCAAAATGCATAAACACTCTCTCTCCTGAAAACAGAAATAGACAGTTGCACAATAATAGTAGGAGACTTAACACACCACTCTCAGTAAAGGACAGAACATCTTGAAAAAAGTTCAGTAAAGATGCATAAGATCTAAATGCCACAATCAACCAGCATGCCCTCAGACATATTTAGAACACTTCACCCAACAGCAGCTAAGTATACTTTCTTTTCTGATACATGTGGAACGTTCTCCAGAATTGACCACATTTTAGGCCACAGAAGAAACCTTAACAAAACTGCAAATATTGAAATAATACAAAGCTTAATTCAGACCACAAAATCATAAAACTAGAAATCAATAACCAAAGAAAGATGGGGGGAAAAAATAAAAACATAGAAACTGAACAACATTTTGCTTAAGAATCACTGGAAAATAGAAGAAATCAAGATGGTGTAAACAAATTTATGCAATCAAATGAGAATGGAAACATGTCCTATAGGATCTATGAGACAGCAAAAGCAGTGCTCAGAGACTTCATTTCAAGAAATGCACACATCTAAAAAGGAGAAAGAACCCAAATCAAAGAATTAACTCTTCAACTGGAACTACTGCAGAGAAGCCAGCAAAAGAACCCACTGGGCACGAGAAGAAAGCAAATAATAAAAACTAGAGCAGAAGTAAATGAAATAGATAACAGAAAAATGATTAAAAGAATCAACAAGACCAAAAGATGGTTTTTTGAAAAGGTCAACAAAAGCGATAAGCCAGTGGCCAGATGACAAAAGAAAAACAGGAGAAGAAACAAATAACCCAATAAGAAATGAGGTGGGTGATATCACAACATACCCAATTGAAATTAAAGAATCATAACAGAATACTATGAAAAGTTGTACCCTAATAAATTAAAAAATCTAAAGGAAATAGACAGTTTCCTAGAGAAACACCATCCACCAAAACTAGTACAGTGAGAGCTAGAACAACTAAATAAATCCATCATGAAAGAAGAGGTCAAAAAGGTAATTTAAAAAAGCCCTGGCCCTGATGGCTTCACTGGGGAATTCTACCAAACGTTCAAAGAGGAGTTAACACCACTATTGCTAATGGTATTCAATAGCATAGAATAAGATGGAGTATTCTCAAGTTAATTCTGTGACGCCAATATAAATCTGATACCCAAACCAGGTAAAGACAGCCCCCAAAAGGAAAATCACAGACCAATACATCTCTTGCGAACTTAGATGCAGAAATCTTCAACAAAATCCTAGCCAATAGAATTCACTGGCAAATCAAAAAATAGTTCACCATGACCAAGTAGGATTCATACTAAGGATGCAGGGATGGTTCAATTTTAGAAAAACAATGTAATCAGCCACATAAAACTAAAAATGAGAACCCCTTGATTTTATCAATTGATGCAGGAAAGGCATTTGATAAAGTCCAACACCCATGCGTGTTAAAAACTCTCAGCAAAGTAGGAATAGAAGGGAAATTGCTCTATATAGTAAGGGGCATCATGCAGAACCAACAGCTACCATCATTCTAAATGGAGAGAAATTGAAAACATTCCCTTTAAGAACAAGTACCGGACAAGGATGCCTGTTGTTAGTTCTTTTACTCAACAGTGTTCTGGAGGTTCTAATCAGAGCAGTCAGGTATGATAAAGAAATAAAGCATGTCCAAATTGGTAAATAAGTTACAGTATCACTATTTGTGGATGACATGATCTTATATATAGAAAACCCTTAAAAATTCACAAAAAAACTACTAGGTCTAATAGACAACTTCAGATTCCTTTATATCAACAAAGAGACGAAGAGGAAATGTCAAAGTCATTACCATTTAATGTAGCCCTCGAGGTGATGAAATACCTAGGAATAAATGTAACCAGAGATGTAAATGACCTATACAAAGAAAACTGCAAGAAACTCGAAGGGACTTACATAAGTGGAGAAACCTACCTTGCTCCTGGATAGGGAGACTTAACATTGTGAAAATGCCTGTTCTACCCAAAGTGATTTGTACGTACAATGCAATCCCAATACAAATTCTGATGACATTCTTGAAGGAGATGGAGAAAAAAAATCACCAACTTCCTGTTGAAAGGGAGGAACCCTTGGATAAGGAAAACATTACCAAAGAGGAAGAACAAAATTGGAGGCCTCACTCTACCTGATTTTAAAACTTATTACACTGCTAGAGTAGTGAAGACAGCCTAATACTGGCAGAAACATAGACACATAGATCAATGGAACCAAATTGAGAATCCAAATATAATATTGTCTATCTATGAGCAACTGATACTTGATAAAGGCCCTAAGGCTATGAACTGGGGAAAAGTCAGTCGAAATAGTATTGGCATAACTGGATATCAACCTGCAAAAAAACAAAACAAGACCTATATCTCACACCACGCATAAAAACTAACTCAAAATGGGTCAAAGACCTGAATATAAAAGGCAAGACAAAAAAGATTATGGGAGAAAAAATTGAGATGATGGTGGAAACCTTATCTCATGGCATTAACAGTCAGCAAAAAATTACCAAAAAACCACAAACAGCAGAAATGAAAACAGTTGAGAATTCTTAAAAATCCAACATTTATGCTCATCCAAAGCCTTTAACAAAAGAGTAAAAAGATTACCTACAAAGTGGGAAGAATTTTTGGCTACCGTGTTTCTGATTGGTGTCTAATCTTTTCTAAGCTACAAGATACTGCAAAGCCTCAACAAGAAAAATGAAAATAACACAGTTGAAAAATGGGTGTAGGACATGAACAGGCACTTCACCAAAGATGACATACAGAATGCTAACAGATACATGAGGAAGTGCTCGTGATCACTCTCATCTAAGCAAGGTTGGTGATAATCCAAAATACACAAAACAGTAAATGCTGGAGAGGATGTGGAGAGATTGGAATCCTTCTACACTGTTGGTGGGATTCCAAAATGGTACAACCACCATAGACATCTGTTTGGAGAAATACCATATGATCCAGCAATCTCACTGCTTGAAATATATCTCAGAGAAATAAGGGTTACTACACAAATAAATAACACGCACACTAATGCTTGTTGCAGCTGTTGTCGCAGTAGCAAAAAATTGGAACCAACCTAGATGCCGGTCAACAGACAAGTGGTTAAGCTACAGTATATTCACATAATGAAATACTATGCAGTGATAAAGAACAATGATGATTTAGGGAAATACCTGATAATGTGGGACTATCTGAAGGACATGCCAAGTGAAATTAGCCAGATACAAAAGGACAGATATTGTATGAGACCATTATTACAAGGATGCAACAAAATATTTAATCCCAGAAGAAAATTATTCTTTGATACTTACGAGGGTGGGGAAGGAGGAAGAGAGATTTTTATAAATTAGATAGTGGTTAGGATTCAGGTTTGGTGAAGGGTGTGATAGCACATACCAGAAGAGAAGCATGACAACTAACTACATCAAAACGAAATTGTTTCCTAAATGCAGCCCAACTCTTTCAAGGAACAGAGTAGTGGAGATAGGGGTCAAGGGACCACAGTTTCAGGGGACATCTAGACTAGTTGGCATAGCCAAGTCTTGTGGTTTTTTTTTTTTTTTTTCTTTTTTCCTAAGGAAAATGTTCTGTGTACCAGTTGGGTGAGTGGCATCTTGGGTCTTAAAAGCCAACAAACTGCCATCTAAGTAGCATCAGTTGGTCCCAGTCTACCTGGAGCACAGGTAAACGGAGGATATCAAGAACAGGAAGAAAATATGAGCCCAGCAGATGGAAGGTGCCCTATGACCCAGAGACTGCTTCAGCATAGAACTGTAAGAACAAGATGGTGCCTAGCCACCACCAGTGACTGCCCTGAGAAGGTGCACAGTGTAGAGCCTCTGATGTAGTGGGAGAAATGTAAGTGTGCAGACCAAGAACTCTACTGAATGACCACACTTGATGGTCTGTCAGAGTGAAAGGCCCCTGAAGACGTTCTTTCAACCCCAAGCTGCATCCAGTGTTGAAGCCAGCTCTCCAGAGACATGGAACAATGCTGGCGACAAACATCCTTTTAGGCTTAAATATATACATGAGGCTGTCCAAGAAGCTCATTGCTGGAGGCGAGATGATCAGGGTGAGGGGGTACAGGACTTGGTCGAAAAGACATGGAAAGTTCACAGTGGAAAGGGGGAGTGTGCTGTTGTAGGGGAAGGGAAGGGAGAGTACATAGAGTAGAACAGCAGTGTGAATTCTGGGTGTTATACAAGGCCTGACAAGTTCATGAACTTGCCACCATACACTTAGGTTGGCAGTAGCGTATAAACAACTCATTAGGGTTTTATAACCTTGGTATATCAGTGTTTTACAGCTGTGTTTGTGTCAACATGTGACAGTGTTGCTGAGTGGCATTCAATATTGTTGCATGTTTTTGTGTGGCGTCACAAGAATGTTGGAGCTTGAATTAGAGCAGTGTACAAACATTGAATTTCTTGTTAAATTTGGCAAGAGGGGAAGTGAAATCAGGGACCTCTTAGTCCAAGTTTATGGGGATAATACCATGAGGAAAATAGCAGTGTACGAATGGATTAAACATCTTTCTGAGGGGAGAAAAAGCACCATTTATGAAGAGAGGTCAGGGTCACCAGTAATGAGCAGCTCTGATGAAAACATTGCAGAAATTCATCAAATTATGCATCAGAGTCATCAGCTTACTGTGAGAAGCATAGCAGACCAAGTAAACATCAATTGAAAAATGGTTAGGAAAATCTTAACTGAAAATCTTGGTATGAGAAAGGTGTTGTGTGTGCAAAAATGGTCCTGAAGGAGTTCACTGATACACAAAAGCAGAGGAGAGGTGAAGTTTGCCAAGACCTTTTGGAGAGGCAAGGCAATGTTTTGGATCATGTTATCACTGGTGATGAAAAATGGGTATACCAATTTGACCCTGAAACAAAGCATCAAAGTGTACAATGGAAGTCAGCCCATTCTCCATGACCAAAAAAGTTTCATCAGTCCAAATGATGATTCAAAATGATGTTGCTGACCTTTTTTGATATCAGAGGGATTGTTAATTATGAATTTGTACCAACTGGGCAAACAGTTCATCAGGTTTACTATTCAGAAATAATGAAAAGTCTGCATGAAAAAGATGAAAATGACTTGAACTTTTCACCATCAGCTCACGGCTCTTGCATCCTGACAATGCGCCAGCTCACATGGCACTGTGAGGGAGTTTTCAGGCAGTAAACCAATAACTGTATGGAACACCCTCCTGACTCACCTGATCTAGCCCCCAGTGTCTTTTGCCTGTACCCAAGGATAAAGGAAATATTGAAAGGAAGACATTTTGATGACATTTAGGACATCAAAGATAATACAGTGACAACTCTGATGGCCTTTCCAGAAAGAGGTCCAAAACTGCGGTGAAGGGTGGACTAGGTGCTGGCATTGGTGCATAGCTTCCCAAGAGGAGTACTTTAAAGGTAACCGTAGTGATATTCAGCAATGAGGTATGTAGCACTTTTTCTGGGATAAGTTCATGAACTTAATTTTCAGACCTTGTATGGCAAATTGATATGGGTTGTAAACTTTCACTTAAGAAACAGTAAAATTTATGTAAAAAAAAGATTAAGAATCATTGCTGTAAGAGTTACATTACAACAGAATTCCTGTGACTTACCACATATATCCTTCATATCAGCAAAACCAGTTGTCTTTTTCACAATACCATTTTCTTTCCAGTCTTTATCCTTGATTGAATACCTTCCTCCTTATTTCTCCACCTATTCAGATACTACCTATGATAGAATTCCCATCATAGGACCTATTTGTGTCTTAGAACACTGCATTTTATGTGTGTATGTGCATAGTATATGCATACATACACAGGGAAGCCTGTGAGACCTGGAACTTGAGCAGATGACCTTGTTTTTCTGGGTCTCTCAGATTTTTTGTTGTCAACAGGGTACAGTCATATCACTTCTGAAGCACTCACTTTAGTGGAAAATATTTGAGTTTTCCTTCTCAGTTTACACCTTAGATATTCCAGCATTTACTGTATTTGTGTATCTTATATATAATGTCTGAATTTCTATAGAATGGAATTTTTTATGCAAGGCATAAAAACATTTGTTTTTATGCAACATATTTTATGCCATACTGAAATATGGCTTTTATGGGAAATGCAGGGTTAGGTTCCTATAAGCTGCTGTTCATAACATTTTTGTCAACTGAATAATATGTAACTTTTTTTTAATGTATGTTTCTGTTTGAAGACATTTAATATATATTGTTGATTCAGTCACACTGAACTTTATGGCCAATAGCACTGTTACTCATGACTGAATGAAGCTTATCTAACACAGATAATTTCTGTATAACACACATCACAATTTTGCACTTAGGAGCACTAGGTGAGACTTGAGCACTATGCTTAGGAGCCATTTTAAGCAGTGAATCAACAATAAAAGGGAAATAATAATAATAATGTGGCACTAAATAGATTGTAAAAAAGGTACTTAAATACGAGAGCTGAAACAAGGCAGCAGAATGTTGCTTTTTTTACCTCAGGTGGCAAAGTACACGTTGGGTGAGTTAGTTACACTGCTCTGTATATATCTGTGAATGACTGTGAAAGCACCACAAGTGTTAATTTTGGGGTTATAAACAAACTTCAGTGAATAGGTGAGTTTGCAAGTACAGACTCTGCCAACAAGGAGGATTTATTATGCATAATGCAGTTGTTCTTGAGGCCCGTGATCAGTTCATACTTATTACATAGCGTAATGCCATGGACACAACAGACAGTAAATAATTTTGAATTAATGAGAAACAAAAACCATTAGTTGCAGGCCAATGGGTAGAATGTTATAGATTGAATCATTTAGTATAGCTGGGAGAACAAATCACTCATCCCTAATGCTCAAGGATAATCATTGTTGACATCAATTCTTGTTTTTCTTCGATGTATAATAGGCATGAAGTAAACAATTGTTGAGTATTTATTGAAGTTATTGTCCTAGTTATCTGGTACTAGTATAACAGAAATACCACAGGTGGGTGGCTTTTACAAAGAAATTTATTTTCTCTCAGTTTAGGGGGCTAGAAGTCCAAATTCAGAGTGCTGGCTCTAGGGGAAGGCTTTTTGTTTTGTTCCCTGTCTCTTTGAGCTTCTTCTGCTTCTGGGTGATCTTCATGTGGCTTGGCATTTCTCTTCCCTCATCGCTGCTTCTCACATGCTTGTTTAATTTTTCTGATATATTAGAAGAGATTGAGTCAAGATATACTCTGTTAATTGTGCCTCATTCACATAACAAAGATGATGCATTCCCAAATAGGTTTATAATCATAGACATACAGGCTAGAATTTACAACATACATTTTTTAGGGACACCGTTCAATCCGGAATATTCTGCCATTTGGCTTCCAAACATTCATGTCCTTGCCACATACAAAACACAGTCACCCTATCATATCATCCCCCCAAATCTTACATTAATTCTGTGTCCAAAATCTCATCTTCTTAATCATCTAAATGAAATGTGGGTGAGATATTAGACATATTCCATTCTGGGGCAAAATCATCTTCATCTGTAAATCTATAAAATCTAGACTACAATTTATCTGCTTCCAAAATACAATGGTGGAATAGGCACGAAGTAGACATTCCATTACAAATGGGAGAAATTGGAGTGAAACAAGGAATGACTGACACCCAGCAAGCTCCAAACCCAGCAGAACAACTTATATGAGCTCTGAAGACTTGAAAAGAATCTTGGCTTTTCCGAAATGATCTAGGTAATGGCCCTGCCCTCTAGACTCGGAGTGTTAAGCACAGTCTTGAGATTCTGGGTTTCAAGCCCCATTCTGGGCCCACTGGAATGACAACTCTGCTCCTTTGGCTTTTTCCTAGTCCATGTGAGTGGCAGCCCTACCCCCTCAGCCCCAGCAGGTCCCACCCTCAGCTTTGGGTGGTGACTCTATCTCCCTGGTGTAATAGTAACACCGTACTCCAGAACCAAGTTTTCAAAGATCCCATTCTTTGAAAACTAGGAAACTGTGATCCCTGTCCTTGAGGTCCAGGAGACTGGCATCCTGCCTGGGATGGTGCTACTTCCCATAATCCTTCCAACAATTCTGCTGATCTCCAAGCTCATCCAGGGATGGTCATTTTATTTTCTTGGAGGAAAAAAGATACAGCTCCTATGGTCTGTTTTGTGTCTGTAGAATTCCAAGAGGCAGACAGTATTCTCTCCATTCTTTTTTTCACTGTCTCCTTCAGTTTAAAACTGGTGGGGCCTCTGCTGTGTTAGTTGATTAGATCCATCAGTCATAGGTATAATCTCTTTAATAAAAGATTATACAGCCATGTCTTTGGTGAAAATTCTAGAACATATGTCCTTAGTGTGTACAACAGAATTTTTCAAATTTGTAAGTTTTCCTTTCTTCTTTTCTTTCTTTTATTATGATTGAATGAAAATGTACCTTCCCATATAAATTCACATGCTCACCTATATGCAGCTCCCACTGCTCTCCCTGCCCAGTGACAGCACACCCCTTTTTTCTGCTCCATACGTGTCCTATCCTCCCAACAGTCTCCTATCCCCTCCTCACCACCCACTCCCCTTCCTCCAGTAAGAAAGAGGTCAGCAGGCTGACATCCTATAGATGCATAGAACCATAAAATTCCCACAAGATATGGTCACTCTGCATCGCCAATTCCAACCCATTGCCGTCTGAAAAGTTGACCTTCATTATGATTTATTGGACAGGGGCAGCATGAGGGCCAGAGGCCATGCTCCCATGGGAACCCCGAAGCCCCTGGACCATCAGTTGCATTCTTTTATTGGAGATCTCGGGGTACACCTCTATTAATTCTTTTGTTGGCAGTGAGACTCAACTTTGTGAGCTCCATTGTGGCTATCACTGGTGGTGGCCAGGCACCATCTGGTTCTTCTGGTCATGAGTTGATGACCCAGTAGGTCTCTCTGTCTTCTGGTTTCTCTTTTCCTCATGTTGTTCTTGTCTTTGGTGATCGTCTGTTCCTGTTGAGTTAGGACCATTTGCTGTACACTCAGATGGCAGCTTGGCAGCTTTTAAGACCCCAGATGCCACTCACCGATGCAAATTTGTAAGTTTTGTTTTCACTTTGCACAATTCTTTTTTAAGCGTATCTCTTTTCTCTCCCTTTTTTACTGTTAAGTTACAGGAAAAGCCATGTGGCCTCTTTAAGATCTTGTTGAGAAATTTCAGGCAGATACTCAAATTCATCACTTACAAGTTCTACCTTCCACCAAACATTTGAATGTAATTCGGAGAGGTTCTTCGCCGGTACGTAAAAAGTATCACCCTTCCTCCATTGACAAGTCACATGTTCATTATTTTCTTTTATAGCCTCATCAGAAGCATATTTAACATGTACATTTCTAGGAATATTCTATTACTGGCACCTTGTGTATTCTCTGAGTTGATCTCCACTTTTCTCACTTCCTTCTGAGCCCTCACAAGAACTACCTCTGATGTCCTTAACTCTGTCAACAGTCTCTTCATGGCAATCTTGGTTTTTACTATTAGGCACCTTAAAACTCTGTCAGCTTTTACCGATTACCCATTACAATTTACCTTTACCCCTTACAATTTGCAAACCATTTCCATGCTTTAGGTATCTATTAAAGCAGCATTCTGCTCTTCTGGTACCAAAGTCTGGCTTAATTATCTAGTGCTGCTGTCACAAATACCATAAGTGAGTGGCTTTAACAAACAAATATGTTTTCTCACAGTTTAGGAGGCTAGAAATCTGAATTCAGGATGTGAGGTCTAGGGGAAGGCTTTTTCTTCTCTGTAAGCTCTGGAGGAGCTTTTTGCCTCTTTGAACTTCTGTTTCTGGGCATACTTCATGTGGCTGGCAGTTCTTTTCCTGTTTCTCCTTCTCACATGCTTGTTTAATCTCTTGTATGTCTCAAAAGAGATTGACTCGATACACCCTATGGTAAAACTGCTTCATTCACTTAAGAAAGACAAGCTGTTTCCAAATGGGGTTCTAACCACAGGCATAACCAAAAACCAACTGCCATCAAGTTGATTCCAACTCATAGCGACCCTATAGGACAGGGTAGAATTACCCCATAGAGTTTCCAAGGAGTGCCTGGTGGATTCAAACTGCTAACCTTCCAGTTAGGAACCATAGCACTTAACCACTACACCACCGGGGTTTCCAACCACAGGTATAAAAGCTGGGGTTAATAACACATGTTTTTGGATGATACAGTTCAATTCTTAACAGGATAGTCAGCATATTGAAAGTTTAATATTTGTTGTGTGAGGCTGTAGCTGTACTGAATATAATATTCAGTCTGTTTTATCCACTAAAATGAGAATCTACCTATTTTGCTTTTTTCTGATTATAAAATAATAAATGCTTATTTTTTTAAAACTTAGGAATAGTATAGGACTATATATGTATAAACATCTCTTAAGCTTCTGATACTCAAAGATATTGAATTAAGATTTGGTGTGTGTATTTCCCAGTTTTTTTCCCCTGTGTGTATGTATATATCTTTTTGAACTTAATATTGACAAAGTCTAATATATATTGTTATAGTTTCACTGTAAGGTGCGTTCTTCTTGGTTGATTAATATTTTAAAAGACATGAATATTTCATTACTGTAGTACATTTAGATGGTTCTTATTTTTTTGTGAAATTCTGTGAATAGGGATATTAACTCAGATACTTGTTCAGGTCTCAGAGTAATCATACAGGTAATGATAGGTAATGGTTAACATCCAGTGACTATTTTAAACACTTAAATATAGTATTTAATATTCACAAGAAACAAATGAGGTACTGTTATTATACCCATTTTGCAAATGAGGAAATTGAGAAAGAGATTAGGTCTTTTGCAAGGCACTTACTCAGTCCTTGGTGGAGCTAGATAGGAATTCAGATCATTTAATTCCAGAGCCTACACTCTTAATCACTCTTCTTTGCCTTTTCATCTAGAGTATCAGATAATGAAAGTTATACTATAAAAATATTATTAAATTTTAACTGAAAAAAGGGGAAGGTTTACATTAAGATTAGGAGGGGTAACGCTTGGTTAGGAGTGGTAGTGCTCGTACTCAGGGAGAGAGGATCCTGTATTTGGAATGTGTGCCAGATCATAGAGGCTTCAGGTTTTTTTTGGTCTCTTTTTTTATTGTGATTTAAGTGAAAGTTAACAATTCAAGTCAGTTTGTGTTACAGAAACTTATACACACCTTGTTACATGACCCTAGTTGTTTTCACTGCAATGAGACAGCACATTCCTCTTGTACGGTGTATTTCCTGCATCCATTCAACCTATGCTCTTCTGCTTTCTCACCTCATCTCCAGACAGGAGCTACCCATGTAGTTTCATGTATCTCTATGAGCCAAGAAGTACACTCTTTACCAGTTTTACGTCTTAGAGCCCAGTCTCTGAAGAATTGGCTTCAGGAATGGTTTTAGTTCTGGGCTAACAGAGAGTCAGAGGAATGTGTCTTCTGGGGACCCTACAGTCTGTTAGACCATCAAGCCTGGTCATTCTACTGAAGTTCTAGTTCTCTGTCCACTTTTCTCCCACTCCCTCAAGAAGGAGACTGAGATTTTGAAAATTAACTTGGAAGAAAGTAACATAGGTCCCTTGTTCTTCACTTCCCAGATACAGGCACCTGTAGTTCTAGTAAGGTCAGTTTCTAGCATTCTCTCCAGGAGGTGGGGAGAGGGGAGAGAATGGCCTGGTGCTAGATAAATTGATCACCTTCTTACCCTGTCCCTGGTTCTTCTTTAATTCTGACAGAATTAAACAAAAATTGACAGAAAAAAACAAACAAACAGAGAAAGCAACACATGCGTTCTCTCCCTTTCCCTTTTCATTAGTAAAAAAAGTAATCTAAACCAGGTTTACTTTTATGACTCTTACCAGAAGGGCTGGTATTTTTTAGTTTGGCAAAGCAGTGCTAATAAACTCTATGCAAGATGTGTGTCTGTGTGTGTTTTTTATCATGTCTGCATTTGGTTTTCATTTTTACTATTTTCTGCAATTTATTAAAGCTGCTGTTTTCATTTAAAAATATTCAAGGATATCTTTTCCAGGACCTCCAAAAATTATTTTCTTTCAGCATTAATTTTACCCTGTAAAAATGCTAGTGTTACGTAATTTAGAGGTAGGTTTTAAAAAGCACAGTTTTTAAAAAAATTATAGATTAATTTTCATTCATTAAGTTCAGCATTATCCATATACATATTATATATTTAAACCCATTGCCATCAAGTGGATTCCAGACTCCCATTGACCCTGTGGAACAGAGTAGAACTACCCCACAGGGTTTCAGGGAGCAGCTGTGAATTTGAACTGATGACTTTTTGGTTAGCAGCTGAACACTTGACCACTGTGCATCCAGGAGCCCTATCCTCATATACCACCACTAATGTGAATAAGAGTAAGAATGTGAATTCACTAATGTAAATAAGAGAAAGAATCATTTGTTTGTATATTTTCTGTTATTGATAGAGAAGATAAGTGCATCTTTGGTGCATTTGATTGCTATTCACATTCCTTTAGATCCTGGGCTTATATGAATCAGTGCTAATTTCCCATTTTCAATATGATACTTTTGAAAAACCAAAGCTGTTGCCATTGAGTCAATTCTGATTTGCAGTGACCCTATAGGAAAGAGTAGAACTTCTCCATGGGGTTTCCAAGGCTCTTATTTTTACAGAAGCAGACTGCCTCATTGTTCTCCTGCAGAGCGGCTGGTGGGTTCAAACCGCTAACCTTCCAGTTAGCAGCCAAGTGTTTAACCATGGTGCCACCAGGGCTTCTTTCAATACAATTGCTGTTAGGTGCCTTTGAGTTGGTTCCAATTCATAGTGATCCTGTGTACAACACATGGGGCAATACTGCCTGGTCTTGCACCATCCTCACAATTGCTGCTGTATTTGAGCTCGCTGTTCCAGCCACTGTGTAATTCCCTTTCATCAAGCATCTTCCTCTATTTCACTGACCCTTTGCTTTACCAAGCATGATGTCCTTGTCTAGGGACTAAATCTTCCTGACTTAGGACATGCAGTCTCCTCAGTACATGCGATGAAGTCTTAACATCTACGTTTCCAGCAAGTGCTCTGGTTGTACTTTTTCCAAGGCAAGTATTTTCATTCTTCTGTCAGTCCATGGTATATTCAGTATGATTTGCCAAAATCATAATTCAAAGCTATCAGTTTTTTTTCAGTCTTCCTTTTTCATTGTCCACCTGTTGCATTCACATGAAACAATTGAAAATACCATGCTTGGGTGAGGTGTACTTTAGTCCTCAAAGTGACATCTTTGCTTTTGAGTATCTTAAAGAGGTCTTTTGCAGCAGATTTTATTAATAACATCATGTCATTTCTTGACTGCTGCTTCCATGGGCATTGATTGTGAATCTAAGTAATGTGAAATACTTGATGACATAAGTATTTTCTTCATTTATCATGATGTTGCTTATTCTGGTTGTGAGCTTTTTTATGTTGGAGAGTAATCCATACTGAAGGCTGTGTCCTTGATTTTTCATCAGTAAGTGTTTCAAGTTCTCTTCACTTTCAGCAAGTAAAGTTGTGTCCTCTACGTATCACAGGTTGTTAATGAGTCTTCCAGCAATCCTGATGCCACCTTCTTCATGTAGTCCAGCTTCTCAGATTATTTACTCAGTGTATAGATTGAATAAGTATGATGAGAGGCTACAACCTTTCCTGATCTTAAACTATGAGCTAGCCTCTTGTTCTGTTTGGAAGATTGCCTCTTAGGCTGTGTACCGGTCTGACATGAGCCCAGTCAACCATTCTGGAATTCCCATTCTTGGCAATGTTATCTATAATTTGTAATGATCCACACAGATGAATGATTGCATAACAATAAAATACAAGTAAACATCTTTCTGGTATTCTCATTTTTCATCCAAGATCCATGTGGCATCAACAGTGATATTCTTTGGCCCACATTCTCATCTGAATCAAGCATGACTTTCTAGCAATCCCCTGTTGATGTACTGCTGCAACTGCTTCCGAATTAGCTTCAGTAAAATTTTACTTGTCTGGAATACTAATGATATTGTTTGGTAATTTCTACAGTCTGTAGGAGTACCTTTTTTTGAGATGGGCACAAATAGGGATCTTCTTCTTTTCTTTCTACCTGGTTGGCCAGGTAGTGTCTTCCAAATTTGTTAGCAGAGATAAGTGAGCACCTCCAGTGCTGTATCCATTTATTCAACGTCTCAGTTGGTGTTCCATGAGTTCATGGAGCCTTGTTTTCAGCAATGCCTTCAGTGCTGCGTGGACTTCTTCCTCCAGTACCGTTGGTTCTTGATCATATGCTACCTCCTGAAATGGCTGAATGTCAACCAGTTCTCTTTGGCACAGTTACTCTGTGTATTCTTTCCATCTTCTTTTCATACTTCCCAGCTTGTTCAATATTTTACCCATAGAATCCTTCGAAATTGCAACTCGTGGCTTCAGTTTTTCTCTTCAGTTCTTTCAGCTTGAGAAATGCCTGGCATGTTTTTTCCTTTTGGCTTTCCAACTTCTGGTCCTTGCACATTTCTTTGTAATACTTTGTTTCAAACTATCCTTCCAAATCTCTTGAGCTCTTTTCACCTCCTTGTTTTCTTCCATTGAGTTTAGCTACTCTACATTTAAGAGCAAGTGTCAGAATCTCTTCTGTTATCTGCTTTTGTCTTTCTTTCCTGTGCTTTAGATAATATTTCACGTTCTTCTTGTATGAAGTCCTTATGTCACAGCACTGCTTGTCTGGTCTTGGGTCATTGGCATTCAGGGCATCAAATCTATTCTTGAGATGGTCTCCAAGTTCAAATGGAATATAATCAGAGTTATTTTAGTTCCCTGGCCTTGTTTTAGTTTTTTTTAGCTTCAGTTTAAAGCTTACACATTGAGCAGCTGATGGTCTGTTGGGCAGTTAGTACCTGGCCTTGGTCTGACAAATAATATTGAGCTTTTTCCATCATCTCTTTTGACAGGTGTGGTCCATTTGATTGCTGTGTTTTCCATTAGTTGAGGTCCACCTAAACAAATGTTGTTGGTGAAAAGAGGTATTTGCAAGGAGGTGTTGGTTGTGCAGAATTATACAGTGCAATCTCCAGTGTCGTTTGTGTTACCAAGACTGTATTTTCCAACTACCGATTCTGCTCTTTGTTTCCATCTTTCGTGTTTCAATTGCCAGTACTTACCAGTGCATCGATTGTTTGGTCGATTTCAGACTGCAGAGTTGTTACAACCTTCAATTTCCTTGTTTTTGCCTTTAGTGGTTGGTGCATAAATTTGAATAACAGTCGTATTAACTGATTTTTCTTGGAGGCCTATGTTACTGACAGCATCTTCAACTCTTTTTTAGTTTCTCGGTTCTGGCACATTAGGCCATATGATTGTGTGATTTACAGTGACCAATACCATTTGTGTAGCTCACTGATGCCTGGGGTGTCAGTCTTTGTGTGTCCCGTTTTGTTTGACAACTCCCAGTTTTCTTTTTTTTATTTAACATGACTGAGTGAAAATGTACATTCCCGTATAAATTTACATACCCACCTATATGCAGCTTCCACTGCTCTCCCTGTCCGGTGACAGCACACTGTTCCTCTCTGCTCCATACATGTCTCATCCTCCCAACAGCCTCCTTTCCGCTCATCTCCACCCACTCTCCTTCCTCCAGCCAGAGGTCAGCAGGATGATATCCTATAGATGTATAGAACCATAAAGTGCAACCAATATATGGTCACTCTGCATTGCCAAGTCCAATTCATTCCTGTCTGAAGAGTGGACATTTGTTATAATTTATGGGTAAGGGCAGCATCAGGGCCGGGGGCCATGCTCTCAGGGGAACCCCAAAACCACTGGGCCATCAATTGAGGTCTTTTAGTGGAGATATCAGGGTGCACCCCTTTTTATTCTTGTGTTGCCAGTGAGACTCCTCTCTGTGAGCTCCATCGTGGCTATCACTGTTGGTGGCCGGGCACCATCCAGTTCTTCCGGTCCCAAGTCAATGAAGGCACCCACTCTTGCGGGTCTCTCTGTCTTCTAGGCTGTCTTTGCTGCATGTCATTTTGGTCCTCGGTGAGCATCCGTTCCTGCTGAGTTGGGACCATTTGCTGTGTCCTCGGGTGGCAGCTTGGTATCTTTTAAGACCCCAGATGCCACTCAGCAATGTGGGGTGCAGAGAGCTCTCTTAGCAAAACGCTAGTTGTGCCAGTTGGCCTCGATTTCGCCTAAGAGCATGGTCCCCTGCCCCCTGCCCCAGCTACTCTATCCTTGCAATATTGGGTTAAGATGGAAGGAGTACTCAAGTTATGCTGAAGTCCACTTAATGTTGTTCTTGTTTCTAATGTGTGCTGTCACCGCTTTCTCCCAACCAGATTTCTATCAACTATCTAAATTAAACCCTCCCTCCTTACCCTCCCTCCCTTTGCTTGTCAAAGAGTCTTTTCTTCTATACACAAGCCTGTTTTTGAGATCTTACTGTAGAGGTCTCATACAGTATTTGTCCCTTTGTCGCTGACTACTTTGACTCAACATAATGTCTTCCAGTTGAAACCAGGTTAGGAGATGTTTCCTGGAATCATCGTTATTCTTTATCATTGCATAGTGCTCCACTGAGTATATGTACCATAGTTTACCTATCCGTTCCTCAGTTGTTGGGCATCTGGGTTGATTCCATCTTTTTGCTATTGTGGACTGTGCTGCGATAACCATTCTGGTGCATGTGTCCATTGGTGTGAAAGACCTTGATTCTGTAGGATAGATTCCAAGTAGTGGAATTAGTGGGTCAAATGGTATATCGATATCCTTTTTTTTAAGGAAGCGCCGGATTGCTTTCCAAAGAGGCTGGACCATTTTGCAACCCCACCAACAGTGTAGGAGGGTTCCACTTTCTCGACAGCCTCTCCAGCATTTGTTGTTTTGTGTTTTCTGGATCATGGCCAATCTTGCTGGGGTGAGATGGTATCTCATTGTCGTCTTGATTTGAATTTCTTTAATAACTAAAGATCGTGAACATGTCCGCATGTGTTTTTTGGCTGCCTGGAGCTCCTCTTTAGTGAAATGTCTGCCCATCTCCTTTGCCCATCACTTAATTGGATGGTTTATCTTCTTCTTCTTGATATTTTGTAGTATCTTATAGATTATGGAGATCAGGCGTCGGTCTGACATAGAGTTGCCAAATATTTTTTCTCATTCTGTGGGTATTCTTTTAATTCTATTAATAAAGTGTTTGGATGAGCAAAAGTGTTTGATTCTTAATAGTTCCCATTTATCTATTTTCTCTTCTGTTGATTATGGTTTCTTTGTCAGATTTTGGAGTCTGTCCTCATTGTGTATTAAAACTTCCATTGTTGTTCCTACCTTTTCTTGGATGAGCTTTATCATTTTAGGTTTGATATTTAGGTCTTTTATGCAGTTGGAGTTGGTTTTTGTGTAAGGTGTAAGATATGGATCTTGATTCAGTTTATTGCAGATTGATAACCAATTTTGCCAGCACCATTTGTTGAAGAGACTGTTTTTACTCCAGTTTAATGTCTTAGGGCCTTTGTCGAATGTCAACTGTTCATAGGCAGATGGTGTCATCTCTGGGGTCTCAATTCTGTTCCATTGATCGATCTATCTGTTCTTGTACCAGTACCAGGCTGTTTTTACTACTGTAGCAGTGTAGTATGTTCTAAGGTCGGTTAATGAGAGGCCTCCCAGTGTGTTCTTCTTCTTTAGTAGTACCTCACTTATCCAGGGCTTCTTCCCTTTCCAAACAAAATTGGTGATTTGTTTCTCCATCTCATTAAAAAATGTCACTGGAACTTACATTGGGATTGCATTATATAAATAAATTGCTTTGGGTAAAATAGATGTTTTCACAATGTTAAGTCTTCCTATCCATGAGTAGGGTAGGTTTCTGCATTTATCTAAGTCTCTCTTAGTTTCTTGTAGTAAGGGCTTGTAGTTCTCTTTGTAAAGGTCTGTTGTTTCTCTGGTTAGATCAATTCCTAGGTACCTTGTCTTCTTAGGGGCTATCGTAAATGGTATTGATTAGATAATTTCTTCCTTAACAGTCTCGTTGTTGGTATAAAGGAATCCTACTGATTTACTTACGTTTATCTTGTATCCTGAGACTTTGCTGAACTCTTCTATCAGTTTGAGTAGCTTACTTATAGATTCCTTGGGATTCTTTGCATATACAATCATATCATCTGCAAACAGGGAGATTTTAACTTCCTCTTTGCCAATGCAGATGCCCTTTATTTCTTGGTCTTGTCTAATTGCCCTGGCTAGAACTTCTAGCACAATGTTGAATAGGAGAGGTGAGAGTGGGCATCCTTGTCTAGTTCCGATCTCAAGGGAAAGTCTTTCAGTCTCTCTCCATTCAGGATGATGTGGGCAAGTGGCTTTGTATAAATGGCCCTTATTGTGTTGAGGAATTTGCCTTCTATGCCCATTTTGCTAAGAGTTTTTAGCATGAATGGGTGTTGGACTTTATCAAATGCCTTTTGTGCATCAATGGACAAAATCAGGTGATCCTTGTCTTTTGTTTTATTTATGTGGTTAATCACATTGATTGTTTTTCTGATGTTGAACCAGCCTTGCATCCCTGGTATGAATCCCACTTGGTCATGATGGATTATTTTCTTGGTATGTTGTTGTATTCTATTGGCGAGAATTTTGTTGAAGATTTTTGCATCTAGATTCATGAGTGATATCAGTCTGTAGTTCTCTTTCTTTGTTGGATCTTTCCCTGGCTTAGGTATCAGGGTTATGCTGGCTTCATAGAATGAGTTTGGGAGTCCTCCATCCCTTTGTATACTGTGAAATAGTCTCAGTAGTATTGGACATAACTCTTCTCTAAATGCCTAGTAGAATTCTGCAGTGAAGCCGTCTGGGCCTGGACTTTTTTTGGTTGGCAGTGTTTTTATGATATTTTCAATCTCTTCCTTTGTGATGGGTTTATTAAGTTGTTCTGCTTCACGTTGTGATAATTTGGGTAGGTGGTATGAGTCAAGGAATTGGTCCATTTCCCCTAGGTTTTTAAATTTGTTACAGTACGGTTTTTCATAGTATTCTGTTATAATATTTTTGATTTCTGTTGCATCTGTGGTGACAACTCCCTTCTCATTTCTAATTTGGGTTATTTGTTTCCTTTCCTGCTTTTCTTTGGTAAGTTTAGCCAGTGGTTTGTCAATTTTGTTGATCTTTTCAAAAAACCAGCTTTTGGTCTTTTCAATTTTTTCAATTGTTTTTCTATTCTCTAATTCATTTAGCTCTGCTCTAATCTTTATGATCTTTATAATCTTTCTTCTGGTGCCTGAGGGGTTCCTCTGATGTTCTCTTTCTACTTGTTCAAACTGTAGAGTTAGTTCCTTGATTTGGTTTGTTTCCTCCTTCCAAATGTGTGCATTTATGAAGATAAACAGACCTCTGACCACTGCTTTGGCTGTATCCCATAGGTTCTGGTAGGAAGTATTTTCGTTCTCATTGGAAGCCGTGAATTTCTTTATTTCATCCTTGATTTCCTCTATAGCCCATGTTTTTTTGAGCAAGATGTTGTTCAGTTTCCAAGAGTTCCACTTTCTATGTTTTTTCTGCTATTAATTTCAACTTTTATGGCTTTATGATCAGAGAAGATGCTTTGCAGTAATTCAGTGGTATAGATTTTGTTGAGCATTGCATTATGGCCTATCACATGGTCAATTCTGGAGAATGTTCCATGTGCACTGGAGAAGAAGGTGCAATTGTCTGCTGATGGGTGGAAAGTTCTGTATGTATCAATGAGGTTTAGTTGGTTAATTGTGTCAATGAGGTCTTCTGTATCTTTACTGAGCTTTTTTTCTAGATGATCTGTCTAGTAATGAGAGTGGAGTGTTAAAGTCTCCCACTATTATGGTGGAGTCATCTAACTCTCTTTTGAGTGTAGTCAGTGTTTCTTCAACGTATTTAGGTGCTCTGATATTAAGTGCATAGATATTTAATATAGTTAAGTCTTGCTTGTGTACTGAACCTTTCAGCCATAACTAGTGTCCATCTTTGTCCACGATGGTGGATTTGACATTAAAATTGATTTTGTCTGAGATTAGAATGGCCACCCCTGCTCTTTTTTGTTCATTGTTAGCTTGATATATATTCTTCCATCCTTTAATTTTTAGTTTGTTCCTATCTTCAGGTCTCAAGTGAGTTTCTTGTAGACAACATATGGATGGGTCGTGTCTTTTGATCCAAGAGGACACTCGATGTCTCTTTACTGGAGCATTCAGTCCATTCACATTTAATGTAATTATTGATAGGTATGTGTTCACTGCTGCCATTGTGATATGTTTATTTTTATGTTGATGTTTTCTCTGTTGATCTTATTAGTCTGTTCTGGGGCATTGTTTTTTGTGAGTTGATTTTTCACCTTTTTCAGAGCTGGTTTTGTAGTTGTTGACACTCATGTGTTACATTTCTTGAAATGGTATGATACATCTTTGTTGTACTTTACAGCTGCCTGTATGATCCCCCTGAATAAACTATATATAAACCCAATTTTAATTACTACCACCTTATCATCTTCCTCTCCGTCTGGAAGGACTGTAACAACTGTAGTACATCCCTCTTTTTATTATGATGACACCTTAGTTTTCATGATGATCACTGGATTGCTTCTTTCTGTATCAAAGCTGTGATTGACTTTAAAGCCTTCCCTTAAAGAGTAGAGTATTGAGTAGTGTGTCATTCTGAAATATAAAGTTAGTGGTTTCATTTTTCTAAGCCAGAGCCAAGAACTTCTTTCAGTATTTGTTGTAGTTTGGGTTTGGTTTTTACAAAGTCTCTGAGTTTCTGTTTATCTGGGAATGTCTTAATTTCATTTTTGTATTTGAAAGATAGAGAAGTTCTTCTCCTTCAAGGCTTTGAATGTGTCATGCCACTGTCTCCGTGCCAGCATGGTTTCTGCTGAGAAATCTGATGAGAGCCTACAGGGTTTCCCTCTGAATGTTAGTTTTGACTTGAGTCTTGCTGCCTTTAAGAGTACTGCTTATGTTTCGTTTTGTTAAGCTTGATTATAATATGTCTTGGAGTCTTTCTTTTGAGATCTATATTGGGTGGCGTACAATATGCATCTGAGATGTCTATATTCTTTTCCTTCATGATTTCTGGGAAGTTTTCTTTCAGCAGCTCAGCAACGATCCTCTCTGTGTTCTCAGACGTCTCACCCTGTTCAGGGACTCCAGTTAATCAAAGGTTGTTCCTCTTAATAGAGTCCCACATGCTTCTTAATGTTTCATCATTTTTCTTATTTCTGCTCATAGAAGCTGGCATCAGTAGCTCTGTCTTCCAAGTCAGAAATTCTTTTTTCCATTTGTTCCATTCTGTTTTCTTGGCTTTGCAATGAAGTTTGTATGTCTTTGATTTTGTTCTTGATCTGTTGGATTTCAGAGTACTGATGTTCCATCAGATCGAACAGCTTGCTTAATTTTTCATTTTTTTCTGCTGCATTTTGTATAAGGTCTAGAAGGGCTCCGTATATAATCAATTTGTATTCACTCCTGATGCTTTCATAAAAGTTTCTTCATCTGGAAAACTCCTTGGTTGCTTTGTTTCGGAGCCTTCTGAAGCCATGGCTGATTTCTTGTATGCCACAATTGTCTGTTGCTTTTTGGGTCACATGTGAGTATGTAGAGGCTGAAAGAGGTACTGTGAGGATGGATTGCAAATGTTTCTCTAGGCTGTCTTCAAATGTAAAGCAAAAGGTATCTGACTACTTCCCAAGTCAGTAAGGTTTTCAGGTGTAGAGGTCCCTCTTCTCAACTGGCAGAGTAAGCACCACTATATCCAACCCCAGATGATACAAACTAGTTCAGCAATGCTACCGCCCTGTTGGCTTTTGCTGACAGGGCCTAGCCTTCAGTGACACTTTGTAGAGTACTGCTTTTCTAGTAGAAAAGCGCTCTCCTGTGGGCAGGCTCTGGCTCCCAAGCTAAGAATTAGGTCCAGCTGCGGCCACCATATCCAAGATGGCGCCCTCCACACAGGCAGCAGACAGAGGGGCTAAAGGTGCCGAGAGGTAGTGATTCCTCTGATTCTGTTGCAGGGCGTGCAACGTAGGTGGCACTGGGAAAATTACTGGTTTTCTGTCAGAGAATCCCTGTCCTGTTTGCAGGCACTGGTTCCCAGGCTAAGAGTTAGGTCCCGCTAAAATCTCGGTACCAACATGGCATCCTGCATACTGACTGCGGAATTCTGTACAAACCCCGCTGAGGCAGCTATAAAACGAAAGGCCCAGAGTGGCTAGATTATCAGAGTCCTAAGCCTGGCTCTCAAAATATGGGAATTTTGCCTGCCTATCGCCCCAGTAGTGCGTCTTGAGTCTAGCCGCTAGGCAAGACCCAGCTCCACCTGCCGGCCAAGACAGAAAAAAAAAGTCAAAATGGTGCGTTTACCTTCCGTCAGTGAGAGCCAGGGCTAGCCAGGAGCTCGAGTCAGCGAAAGAGAGGAGGTTTTTCGCTGAGTGGTATGAAGTCCCAATTAACAGCTCTTTGCCGTGTCCTGAGGCTGATTAGGTGATCAGAAGGCTCTGTTTGATTGTCAGTTCAGGTCTTGGTTTCCAGAGGGATATAAGGAGACGTGGGCTTAGTCCGCCTTCTTGACTTCGCCCTTCCAGTTTTCTTAAATTCATACTTTGTACATTCCACGTTCTGTTATTGGTCGCATATCTTCTAGCATCACAGCAACACATAGGCTACTACAGTATGATAAACTAACAACACATGGTGGTTCACTGTACCTACTCTTTATGTACTTATTATAAATTTAATTACTGACTTTAAGGTGTTCTTTAATAATAACACAATTATATGTATTTTGGCATTTGAGTGCCTACTATATGTGAGATACTGCATAATGTATAGAAGTTTACTCTATGGTAGATTACTCATACTTACGTATAAAAAAAACTGAGCCGAACCCACTGCTGTTGAGTCCATTCCAACTCTTAGCGGCCCTATAGGAACCTGGAATTTCTAGAGAATTTTATGGTGTTTATGGTTCCAGTCTGCTATTTTTAACCATTTCAGTAGACACAGTAGTTACGTGCTCAGATGCAGCCTGAAAGATTGGTGGTTCAAACTCACCAGCTGCCCCGTGGGTGAAAGGTGTGGCAGTCTGTTTCCAGAAAGATTTATAGCCTTGAAAATCCTATGGAGCAGTTCTGCTCTGTCTTGTAGAGTCCTTATGAGCTGGAATTGACAGCAGCAAAGTTTTATTAAAGCAATAGGGAACAGGATGAAGCATCCTCAAAAAAAGGAGAAATCTTAATTTTAGTTTCATAAATATTTAGTTGTTAATTAGATTATGAGGTTGACACCATTTGCTGCAGTGATTAGAGAAAAATCCTTAATTTTTTTAGAGGCTAACTTTTGGTGGAGGGGGCCCTCTAGTGAACACATTCTTTTTATTGAGATTTGTAGTTCTTTGCATCTTGACAGTAGTTGCAGACTGAACACAGCAGTAGAAGACATCTTTAGTTTTCAAGAAACTAGAAGATAAAACCTGCACTGAATAAGTAGAAAATAATTCTAAAGTTTTATACAAATGAATATAGTACCATATAGACTACATAGTATATATGGATAATACAGATTATGGAACCCCATTGGGACAGTAGTTAAACATCTGCTTGTAACTGACAGATTAGCAATTTGAACCTAACAGCTGCTTTAAGGGAAAAAGATGTAACAGTATGCTTCTGTCAAGAAAACCCAAAAAAGATGTAACAGTATGCTTCTGTAAAGATTAAAGCCTTGAAACCTTATGGGGCAATTCTACCCTGTCTTGTATAGTCACTATGAGTTGCAAACAACTCAATAACAGTGGGTTGTTATAGTAGAGACTGCCAGAAATTCAGACTGTGTTCAGAAGAGGAGGCGGAATGAAGGATATCATTGCTGATGTTGGATGGATCTTGGCTGAAAGCAGAGAACACCAAAAGATGTGTACCTGTGCTGTATCAGCTGTGCAGAGTCATTAGTCTGTGTGGATCATAGCAAATCATAAATAACAGTTTGAAGAACAAGAATTTCAGAACACTTAATTTTGCTCATGAGGAATGTGTACATAGACTAAGAGGCATTTGTTTAAAATAAGAGGACAGTGCATGGTTTAGAATCAGGAAAGGTATGTGTCAGGGTTGTATCCTTTCACCATACTTTTTCAGTTTGTATGCTGAGCAAATAATCTGAGAAGCTAGACTGTATGAAGAACATGGTATCAGGATTGGACGAGAACTCATTAACAATCTGTGATATGCAGATTGTACAACCTTGCTTGCTGAAAGTGAAAAGGACTTGAAGCACTTACCGATGAAGATCAAAGACCACAGTCTTCGATGTGGATTACACTGTAACATAAAGAAAACAAAAATCTTCACAACTGGGCCAATAAACAACATCAAAACAAGTGAAGAAGACATTGACATAATCAAGGATTTTATATTACTAGGATCTACAATCAGTACCCACGGAAGCAGCAGTCAATAAATCAGATAATGCATTGATTGCATTGGACAAATCTGCTACAAAAGATCTCTTTAAGGTGTTAAAATGCCATGGTATTTTCACTCATCTCATAGGCTTGTGATAGCTGGGCAATCAATAAGGATGAACGAAGAAAAATTGGTGCCTTTCAATTACGGTGTTGGTGAAGAATATTGAATATAACATATAGTAGCAGAAGAACAGAATGTTATTGACACAGTGGTTAAGAACTTGTCTGGTAACCAAAAGGTTAGCAGTTCGAGTTTACCAGATGCTCCTTGGCAATCCTATAGGGCAGGTCTACTCTGTCCCATGGAGTTGCTTTGGGACTTTAGAGCAATGTGTTTTGGCTAGAAGAACCAAAAATCTGTCTTGAAAGAAGTGCAACCAGAATGTTCCTTAGTAGTGAGAGTGGCAAGACTTTGTGTCGTGTACTTTGGACATGTTATCAGAAGATGCTAGTCAGTCCCTGGAGAAGGACATCCTGCTCAGTAAATTAGAGGGTCAGCAAAAGAGAGGATTATCTTCAATGAGGTGGATTAACACAGTGATTGCAACAGTAAGTTCAAACATAACAGCAATTATGAGAATGACACAGAATGGGACAGTGTTTTGTTCTGTTGTACTTATGGTAATTCTGAGATAAAACCAACATGGGATCAACTGAAAACAATGATAGTATAGGTTATATATCGTTGAGTTTTGGTAATTAAATTAACCGGAATACTAGTATAGAATTATTCTGAAGGAGTTGTATGGTTTGAAATTTGAAAGGAGATTAAGATTGAGGCATATGGAGGGGCAAGAGCATTCTGGGGATGGAAAAAGAAATTCAGGGCAATTTGAGAAAGGCTTGGTGCTGCAAAGAAAAAACACAGAAAAAATAGAATTATCCTGGAAATGTTTTTAAATTTAATACTGTTATAAATATTTTATGCAAATTTACAAATAGTTTGTATTATACTGAAACTTTTTTCAGGAATTTAGGAAGGACTTGACTGGGTAGTTGACTTGGGATCTCTTATGCAGTTACTGTTAGATAGATACTGATTGCTGTTAGCTGGCTGAAGTTACCTCAAGGTTTAACTGGGTTAGATAGTCAGGCAACTCACTGACGTTGCTGACAGTTGATACAGTTATCAGTTGGGAGTGCCTACATATGGCCTCTCCGGTAGGCTTTGGTCAGGGTATGAAGATTTCTTATATGGCAGGTAACTTCCCCAGTGTCTAAAGAAGTGACAGCAGAAGTTGCATGGTAGTACTATTGCTAGAAGTAGACAGAAGTCTATCCACATTCAAGGGAAAGGAATATTGACTTTGCCTGTTAATGGAAGAATGTTGTATCTGTATTATAAAATTGTTACATTTGCTTTTCTGCCTGTGTGAAGAATTATACTCATTAGAGACACATTTTAATGATTTAGAGACTGACTATGCTCAGTGTTAAAGCTGCTTGTGTATATGCCTGTTTTCTGCTTTTGATTTCAAGTTCTGCTGCATGTACTTGTTGCAAAGAGTCTTTTTTCTTTAGTATTAACCTTGGATCTTTTTCATTTCTTATTTGCCCTTGGGTTCAGAATAGCAGGGAGAGTTATGAGAAGGTTTGTTACATTTGATGAGTTGGTTGGAGGAATGTTAGAAGTACTGAATATGATACCTTTATATTGACAACTTCTTTTTCACTATTTTATATTGTTAAGTAACTGTGATAGACATAATTTCTTTCCAAGACAGATAAACTACTTTGAGCAAGCTTGTATTCCTTTAAGATAGGGAAATGATGTTTTTACTGTTTTTTAAAAGAAAATAATTCTGAATCATGTGATTTTATTAAAAAAATGGGTCTTCTTCCCAAATGACGTTTCATTTGCTATCTCTGAATAACATTTAGCCCATTGTTTCTCACATGGATGTTATTGAAATTTTAGATAAAAGAGTGGTAAAAATGCCTATAGACTGGAAGAATAAAGAATACTCAAAAGGATGCAAAAGCAATTCTTTACTACTAAAAAAAAACCCCACACCAAACCCACTGTCATCAAGTCAGATCTTACTCATAGTGACCCTAGAGGTCAGAGTAGAGCTGTCCTGTAGAGTTTCCAAGGAGTGCCGACAGGATTTGAACTGCCAGCCTTTTGGTTAGCAGATGTAGCACTTAACCCACTATGTCACCTGGGATTCCTAGAGATATAAAATTAAGACTTCTGTGTCATTTGAGGAACTAGCAAGAAAAAGTGTGGTTAATGTTTGAGAAAGTACCAAATGACATTAGAAATCCTACAAAGAAAGTCAGAAATAGCCAATACAATTCTGCCAGAGATAGAAGAGTGGGATTTTGTTGTCTTATGAAGGTTTATATGTAGACAGATATGACACCAATGTGTCAATGCCTGAGGACTCTTGAACAGTATTTTTTCAGTACTGTGAAAGTCCATGCCCTTGCAATACTCGATGTTTTTTAAAGTGATTGATTAGCATTTACTAAAATTCATAAGGAAGGGTGTCAATGGCTTGCATTTTAACAGTGCTAACTCTAGGTATCTTCAACAACTTGACCATGCTTTTTTTGTGGTTATGCCACTACTATATTCTATTGGAGAATAAAGAGTTTTGGGACATAGAAATGGTCAACAAGTAGAACATTAATACTTTAGTAAATGCAGATAATTTGGGGAAACTTGGGTTGGATACTTTGAGATTGTATCAGTTTTTCTCAACTATAAGCATTTTAATAAAAATGAAAAATCAAGGAAAGGTTACAGAAAATAATATGTACTAAAGATAGTATAAAGACATATACTTTGTGACAAAAAAATACTGATATAAAAATACATTGCAGTTGAGTCTGTTCCAACTTATAGTGACCCTGTAGGGTAGAGTAGAACTGTCCTGTACATTTCCAAAGAGCTGGTAAATATGATATTAGTGATATGAAAAGAGTAATTTTTCAGGTGATATCTCATGAATGTTGTTTTTATCAGAAATATTTTCCTTAAAAATAAAAGCAAAATTGCGGATATAGCATAATTGCTTACATTATTTACAGTATGTTGTTGTTAGGTGTCCTAGAGTCAGTTCCAACTCATAGTGACCCTATAGGTCAGGGTAGAACTGCCCCAGAGAGTTTCTAGTGAGCACCTGGTGGATTTGAACTGTTGCGCTCTTAGTTAGCAGCTGTAGTACTTCACCACTATTCCCCCAGGATTTCCTTACAGAGTATAGCATTTGTCAAAAAACAAAGTCACCTGAAAATATCATGAAAAATATAATTAAAATGCCTGAACAATATATGTAGTAATTATTAACTGGAACATAACTTGTGTAAATTTTTACTGGAAAAAATTCTGCTTTTTCTAATGAAGTCACCTGAGTTCTTCAGTTAAGACATTTGATTAGAAGATAAATGTATTACTTTTCAGTGAGCCAATTTTAACATTTTAGTAATAATTTTATTTTTATATTCTTATTTTATTACCACTAGATGGAGCCCTATACACACAATTGAAAAGGCGTTTCTGAAAGAATTGTTTTCATGCCATAAACCTGACTGACATACCAGATTACCAAATTCTGTATAATAACATGTTTTTACTTTGGCGTGGAAGATTAGATATAGTGAAGATAGAAAATGTGTTTGTTCTTAATTACTCTTGGTGGTTCTGTCATATGTATGTATTAAAAGTCACTTGATTAGGCTTGCCAGTAGGCATACAATTTTGGAGGACATTTTGAAATAAGAAAAATCATTTTGTTAACAGTGACTGTTTCTTGAAGGTTTAGAACGGTACTGTATTTAGAATGTGTATATATTAGATAGATGCAACTATTAACCAGTGTAGAGGTCACAGACTAAGTAATACTGAACAATATTCCGTTCCCTGAAAATCAGAATATAAAAGAACAATGATTATCATTTGATGACAAGAAAAGAAAAATGGATTTTTCAGAGTCCTGTCAGCTGAGGTTAGGTGAGTAAAGGGACCTCAGTATTCTCTGTTTCATGTTTTGCTCCTTAGATTTTTGCATTTGTAATTTACTGTTGTTGTTGTTAGTTGCCATCAAATCAGTTCTGCCTCATGATGACCCCATATGATTTACTACTGCTTAGCAATTACCTACGCTTCAGTTCTCATCTGCCTTTTCTGTCCATTGGATGATTTCACCTGATGGATGCAGCAGTGCACATCAGGGATTCCTTACTGAGTCATTCTCAATTGTTGATCTTCAAAGGTGATCTGGTTGGTTGCTAAGCCCATTATTTTGTTTCTCCGTTTCATGCTGCTTTATCACCATTTCTGATTGGTGAGTCTGTCTAACATAATGGGTAAGAGAACTGGCTTTTGAGACAGGTAGACTTGAATTTAAATATTGACTCTATGACTGGTACTCTTACTACCACGGGAACCCTGTTGATACATTGTTGAGTGTTTGGCTGCTAAGGTCAGGGGTTTGCACCTACCACCTGCTCTGTGGCAGAAAGAGATTACAGCCTGGGAATCCCAATGGGGTAGTTCTACTTGTCCTATAAGGTCACAATTCACTGCACAGCAATGACTTAGATTGTTGGTTTGGACTGTGTAACTTTGAACTAGTGCCTTAGTCTTCCCATTGTGAATATTTAATGAGGTAGTGAATGTAAAACACTTAGCACACAGTAGATACTTGGCTGTTTGCTTTTGTTATTTTTATTATCACCATCTTAAGGCTTAAGGCAAAACTTCTCTCATTGGCCAGTTAAGTCACTGTGGGAAATTATTGACAGGTAGTGTACGTCTTCTGTCTATATCCTTCTTCCTCTACCACTTCCCAAAATTATTTCTGTAGTTTAACATCTGTCCCTTCAAAGAGAAGTTGATGATTCCAGTTCTCCATACAAAGTCAGCACGTTCTTGGGATAAGAGTTACTTTTGTGTTATTGCGTACCCTTTTAAGTCTTCATGTATACCCACTCTTTCTCCTTTCCTGCCTTTCCCTATTCAGTCAGCTATTTGTTACTGGCCTGGTTAAGCAAATTTCTGGACTACTTATTTTTAACATTGCATTCTATCAGAATGGGTGAAGAATTAAATCAACTATACATAGTCATTAATTCCTTTTTGGGGGCTTGATCTGTTGAAATGTTCATGTCAGAACTAAAGACATTTTAAAGTCTTCTCCAGAATCAACATTCTGTCATTTGATGAATTTTGGATTCTGGCACTTGCCTGACTCATTACATTTTGTTTAAATGTAATTTATTCTTGTGATTTAGAACTTTTCTACACATTGACTTCATTATTTCTGTGCACTCGGCTCAGAGTGACCTTAGTGTGGATTGTGGGTGACAGGTGGTTGCAGTGCAGTTTGTATTCTTGCCTGGAAGAGCAAATGGTTATCAGGGGTCACGGGAGGGTCAGGAGAGACTGAGATTCAGCTATAGGTAGATTAGGACCTGGTCTTTTTTATACACAGGACTAATTCTTTGATGTTTTTATTTTTTTTAATTAGGATTTGTACTTCTTTTTTAACAGCAGAAGGCAGGGAATATAAATAGTTCATCTACTTAGGCCTTTGGTTTTCTGTTAATGAGGGTGGGCATTGCACATACTTGCATGTTGTTTTTCTCCGTACTATAACAGCGTAGCAAAAGAGCCCACCTAGAAAGCTACAGTGGATGCACTGTTAGTGTCCTGAATGACTATAAAACAGGAATAGTTTTGTTTTTAAAACTCCAGAGAATAAACTAGACGTACCAAAGGATGAGTTTAAGCACTTTCCAAATAAAATAGACTTTTGTTTCTCTTCTTCCTGTTTGTTTGTATTATTATTATTATTTTGATAGCATAACCTTTGTCTCTAGGCTCATAAAGTAGACCTTTTTTTTAGGAGCCCTGCAGTAGCGCATTCTAAAGTGCAGTCTTTCACTATGTTCTTTTTACTAGCTGAAATTTTAAGAGCTAGATAAGTGTCAAAATGTTGTATTAGAATATGAAAATCTTACAAATACTTCAACAACTGTAAATTTCTTGTTTATAGAGCACTAAAGTCAGTTATATACATACATATATATATTTTTTACATGTAGATTATCCTTAGGAATAGTGTTGTTTAAGTAAGCATTCTTGTTAAGTATAGGCGCATGCACCTGTTTTCAAATATAGTAGCCAGGGTGAACTTCGTCAAGAAGGATAAAAGACCTGAAGGAGGTCAGAGAGGCAGCCACATGTGAGAAGAGCAATTCAGGCAGAGACAACGGAACATGCAAAGCATAGGACAGCAGTTTGCCTAGTGTGTTTAAGGAGCTACAGAAAGGCCCATATTGCTGGCCTGGATTAAGTGGAGAGCAGTAGGAGACGAGGACAGTGAGATAACACAGAGCAAAATTATGTAGGGCCTTATGGGCTGATGTACAAGAATTAGGGCTTTTAATGGAGGAGAGACATGGAGTCTAGCTTTTGTTTTAATGGAATCATTTAGCTACTGTGTTGAAAACAGACTGAGGAGGAGCAAGGACTGACTCAGGGAGACCAGTCAGGAAGCAATTGACAATAATCTATGGTAAGGTAAGGTGATGATTTGTTCAGGATGGTACCACTGAAGGTAGTGTGAATATGGTTAGATTTACTGGACTGTTTGCGGGAGAGGTAGAAAGGCTGAGAGACAGAGGATAGTCATGGATGCATGTAGGGTTTGTATTGTTTTGCCTTGACTACAAGAAGATTGGATGGGAAAGTCTATGGAAGGAACAGGCTTCGTAAGGAAGTTCAGGAGGACATTTAGACTCATTAGGCATTCGGTTGGAGATATATGTGACTTTGAAGTTTAGAGGGGAGACGCCAAAGTTAGAAATATGAATTTGGGAGGCTTCAGTGTATTTATAGAATTTAAAGTTACAAGTGTGGATGAGATCAAGAGAGTAACATAGAGTTGAAAAAGAGATGCCCAAGAGTGAATCCTGATTCTAGCTCAGCTATTACAGAAACCAACTTCTTAATAATTGCTGTCCTCTATTGCTGTCTCTAATATTATAGTAGATATTCATGAAAAGCCTAAGGTATGGTGTCTGCACTCAAGAAGGTGTAGCCTGTGTAGGGAAATAAAATATATGATATATACATGGAACATTTGAATCATAATACAAAGTAATATATGTCAGTGTGAGTATAATCAACTGTAAGTTTATGTGTCTTTCAGATAGCAAAATCACCTGACATGGAAATGATTGACAACAGTTTCTTGGAGGAAGTGGAACTTGAACTGAGGCTCAAAGTAATAGACAGCAGTTAGAGGGGTACATTTGGGAGGTCCCCAGAGCCACTCCCAGGGTTCAGTAATTCGCTGGAAGAATTCACAGAACTCAGCATAGCTGTTATTGCTCATGGTTATGGATTACCAAAACAAAAGGATACAGATTAAAATCAGCATTGTGAAAGGTGCATGGTGCAGATTCCAAGAGAGTTCCGAGCACAAGCTTCCAGTTGTCTTCTCCCAGTGGAGTCCAGTGGACAGCACTTAGCTTTCCCATAACAATGTATGGCAACATTCAGGGAATATTATGAATTAAGGAAGTTTCCCAAGCCTTGGTGTCCTGGGTTATATGAAATATTAATAAATACTTTTTTCACTGAGATTATTTGTAGTAAAGGCAATAAAACAAAAGCCCGATGCCATAGTGTCATTTCCAGCTCACAGTAACCCAATAGGACAGAGTAGAACTGCCCAATGGGTTTCCAAGGAGCGCCTGGTCGATTTGAATTGCTGACCTTTTGATTAGCAGCTGTATGTTGCTTTTAACTGCTACATCACCAGAGATTCCAGTAAAGGCAGTACTGTCAACTGTATTTATCTGTTCAGATAGTTTATTTTAAGATATGATCTGCTGCAAAGATCAGGTTTAGTAAATGATAAATTTTGGTAAAGTGGAAAGTTTATTTTGGCTTTCTTTTTATGTACATACAGGTCTGTGTATGATGATCAGCCAAATGCACACAAGAAGTTTATGGAAAAATTAGATGCTTGTATCCGTAATCATGACAAGGAAATTGAAAAAATGTGTAATTTTCATCATCAAGGTTTTGTTGATGCTATTACAGAACTCCTTAAAGTAAGGAGTGATGCAGAAAAACTGAAGGTAAGAAATATATTAAAATTCAGTTTACTTTTGTTCTCATTAGATTACTTAACCGTTTAAATGTGCTGCTTTCGAGAAGTGACTTAATGTGTGTACTTGGGAATGCTCTTTATGCTGTTAGCACAGTTGTCATGCTAATGGAAACCATGCAGTAATTTCTTAAATGAAGTAATGATTTCTTTCTGTGTAGAGAAATGAATTTAAAAAAATGCATACAGTGAAAAGCCCTTTTTGTGGTTTTAAAATCTTAAAGTGAAAGTATAATATTGATAAGAAGCTATGCTCTAAAAATGTTTTTAAACTTATTATAAATGATTGTGTTCTCAAAATGACTTAAAATATTGAAACTATTTTATTTAATAGGAGTGCATAATTTTCTTTAAATAAAATTGATTCACATTTCCTACCGAACAGCAAAAGTTACTTATAAAATGAAACCTGAATTTGTACTGTTAAAATATAAAATAGTGTAAGTATTGCCCTATTTATCTTTCTTTACATTTGGAGAACTTAGCAGACAGAATGACCCTGGTCTACCAAAGATTATGATTAACATTATATAAAGGATATTCAGATAACAAGAGACCAAATACAGCATCAATGAGGTCCCTGAGCATCTTTGTTCAGAAATTAATGAGAATTTTAATAAACCAGAATGTGCTTCCTTACTGTGATGACCTAATGAGTCACTTAATATGTGGGAAAATTTGAGGTTGAGCTTTGCCTGCACCTGTAGCATTAAAATGTTGCTGTGGTTTGGAGATTTCCGTGTTTGATGTTAATCAACCACCCAGTGTTTGCATTCAGCAAAGTATGAATGTTTAATTACCATAAAATGCAATCACCATTTTCTACAGACAATGAATGGCACATAGACCTCATTGAAGTTATCAAAAAGGGACCAGTGGTCAATTGGGTCAGTGATTTGAATTGTTTGACAGACTTAGAGAAGCAAGTAAAGTTCAAAAATCCTGAGTAAATTTGAGAAGTTTGCCACAGAATATGTTAAAAAGAACTGTCATAAGTAATTGAAGTTAACAAAAGCCCTTTTCAATCAAAAGTTCAAGTTCAAGCTGTAGAGTTAATTTGAATTTGCATTTCTTTGTTCTAAGTTTCTCATGAAGCATGATCTGATTACAAGGGTGAGCAGTTACATCAGGGCAGTTTTATGCATATTTCTCTAACTAAGGTAAAATTACTTTTAAGGTGCAAGTTACTGATACCAACCGAAGGTTTCAAGATGCTGGAAAAGAGGTGAGAAAATGATACATTTTTAATGTATACTCAATACATAAATGTTAATTAACTGTTCATTTAAAAATATGAACATCTTTTCTAAGGTGATAGCCCAAACAGAAGATATTATTCGATGTAGAATTCAGCAGAGGAATATTACAACTGTAGTAGAAAAATTGCAGTTATGCCTTCCAGGTGAGTTAAACCTATCTGCAATATAATCAACTTGGTAAAAGTATGATTTAATGGTAGCATATCGTCATTCTTTATTACGGAAATTACACATTATTTGGTTTCCCAACACAGTCTTATTATCTTCCCTGTCCACTTTCACCCCTGAATTTTCATAGTTTTCCTGTGTTACAGAATCCCGTTTTATCTATTACATCAGTCTCCTGGAACAATCTCTACCTTTCCAGTCATCTCTGCCTAGTAGGCCCTTTGTCTCTGCTCTGTATCACTGAGTCGTCCCTCCCCCAACCTTTTGTTGTTTTTTCTCTGAATACTTGCCCATAGGAATGAAATGTCTTTTTATTATATATCTCTAGTACTATTGTTTTCTTTTGTCACTTAAGGATTCTTTTGCTTTTCACATGATTTCATTTTGCTGATAAGGTGAGAAAACATCAAAAATTGTTTGTCTGTCTTTTTCTTCTTTGCATTTCCTCCTATATTTGGTAAGACTGACTTTTTAGATTTTCTGAGTTTCTGGTCTCTCTGTTGGGGCTCAGATATTACTGGGACATCAAATAAATCCTGAAGAAACTAACCAGTATTTTCTTTACCTGGATTTAATATACTTTAAGTTGGATGCATCCTGTTCAAACAAAAGGAACCATGTATATGTCATTTTTTATTAATATAGTAAGTGAAATCCACCATAGTGTCCCATGCCTCCCCTGACCCCCGCTTTTTTTTTTGAGGAAGGAGGCTAAATCTCCATATGTAGGAGAATAGAATGAGGTGTTTTGTATAATACTTAGGTAATGTTGTGTAGCATACAAATTATATGTTCAAACTAGCAGCAGTTTTATTGGCAGTTTTAAAAAAATACCTGTATTACTGTTTTCTGGCTTGTGAGAATACTTTATTTTAGAATCATTAAGATTATACTCAGTTTAATATCTGATCAACCAGGAATATTTTCACATTAGTTTTGAGTAAATAAAATGCTTATTATGATAAGTTTCACTGTTGAAACATCTAACTTACTTATAGTAATGTTTAATCAGAGGCACTGTAATTGCCATGAAGACAGCCTGTGAGTTTAAAAGCTTTGTCCCTGTGTGGTAATAAGCCTGAAAAATTAGGTAGTGATGGAATTTAAAAGAGCTGAATTCACTGTGTTCCCCTGGTGGGATCTTTGAAATAGAGAATTTAAAGGACGTAGAGGTCGGGTTCTGTTACTGCTGTTTGTTTCAGGGCAGCAACTCAAGGGTCATGTGAACATTCAATTCCTAGTAGCCACATCCAGAACTATCTCGTTTCCTCTGTCTATCCTTCTATCCAAATACCCATTCTAAAATATGTTTTGATGTTAGGCTTTAGAAGGATCCTATAATCTAGTGTGAATTAGGTAAATTAACTATCAGCTACAGTACAATTGCTTAATTCCTGCTTCAGTTAGGAAGAGTATGAGGGAATATAGGAAGTCACTACTAACCAAGCAAGATGTAAAACATTTTCTTTATAACCTAATTGAGCTAGATGTCCCTCGAGACCAGTCCTCAGCCCAGTGGGTAATTTGGCTCCTCAGTTTTGGATGGATAGATGAAGCTTCTATGACTTTGCTTTGGTCAGCTTGTGTTGACTTCCTCATTTTTTTTTTTTAAATTGTGATAAAATATTATCGTAAAAAGTTTACAATTTTAACCATTTTAAAATATACAATTCATGATATTAGTTACATTCACCATGTTGTGCAACCCTTACCACTCTCCATTGTCATCACCCCAAACAGAAACTATTCCTTAAGCTTTAACTCCGTCCCTACACGTACCGTCCGCTGCCTTAGCCGACAGTAAACACCGAGAAACTTTTGTCTCTGTGCATTTAACTCTTCTGGATATTTCATTTAAGTAGGATCATACAATATTCATCCTTTTATTTCTGATTTAGTTCGCTGGAGCCCTGGTGGTGCAGTGGTTTAAGCACTTGGCTACTAACTGAAAGATCAGTGGTTTGAATCCACCAGCCCTTGTAGTAGAAAGATGTGGTAGTTGCTTCTGTAAAGATTTAGAGTCATGGAAACTCTGTGGGGCAGTTCTACTCTGTACTACAGAACTGCTATGAGTGGGAGTGACTTGACAGCAGTGGCTGGATATTTCAGGCAGGATGTTTTTCCACTCCCACCTCTCATAACAACTAATAAACTTTGGTCTATATGCGTGTGCCTATTTCATGTGAGTGAGATCTTACATTTGTCTTTTTGTGGTTGACTTATTTCATTCAGTATAATGTGTTCAACATTCATCCATCTTGTATGTATCAGAATTGCATTTCTCTTTATAGCCAAGCCAAGTGCCGTCGAGTCGGATCCGACTCATGGCGACCCTGGGGGTCAGTTCTACCCTGGCTTGTATGGATATATTACAGTTTGTTGATATACTTGTGACTTGATGGGCATGTGAGTTGTTTTTACCTTTTGGCTATTGTGAGTAATGCTGCAGTGAAAATATCTGTGAGCTTTTGAGGTTTTTCTTTCCTTGTGAATTTAGTATGAATTTTTGTTTACAGTGTTACTGCATTTGGTATATTGAATCAAAATTAATTGTTCTCACTGTCACTTAGCTTTCTTCCTCAGCTAACTGACTCCCAGTTCCACTACAGGAAAGAGACATTAGTAAATTTCTGAATGTAGTATACCTAGGTTAATGTTTCAGTTACATCACTTGACTTCAGGTAGAATCTGATTTCATGGATCTGCATATACAGGTAAGTGTTCAGGTCTCTGCTGTATTGTTGAGTGTTTGTGGTGATTAAAAGCTGATTTTGTTTACTTGAAGTATAACATTTTATTTGTAGTGTTAAAGAAGACTAGGAAGTTTCTAATATGCTCATCTTTGTATTACTTTCATTTCTTCAAAATGTTTAATTTCTACTTGAAAGCTAAAATATGTTATGTATTTTTTAATGCAGTGCTGGAAATGTACAGTAAGCTAAAAGAACAGATGAGTGCGAAAAAGTAAGTTGGTTTATTTTCTGATTGCTTTTAGTAAAATCTTGTGTTTTTCTGTCAATGAAAGAATGCATAAAAACTTACTCTAAATGTCTTAGTCAGCTAGCGCTGCTCTAACAGAAATACCACAGAGTGGATGGCTTTAACAAAGGAAGGTTTGTTCTTACACAGTCCAGTAGGCTACAAGTCCATATTCAGGGTGTCCGCTCCAGGGGAAGGCTTTCCCCCTTGTCAGCTCTGGAGGAAATTACATCAGTCTTTGTTCAGGGAACATCTTGGCACAGGAACCTCAGATCTGAAGGATGCCCTCTTCTCCCAGTGCTGCTTTCTTGGTGTTAAGAGGTTCCCAATTCTCTGCCTGCTTCTCTTTCCTTTTATCTCTTGCAAGATGAAAGGATTAAGGGTGGGGCAAGCCGTACTCCAGGGAAACTCCCTTTACAATAGAGCAGGAAGGTGATCCTATAAAGGGATTTACAGTCCCATCCTAATCCCTTAACATACAGCATAGGAAAACCACAGAATGGAGGACCGTCACAAGATACTGAGCATCATGGCCCAGCCACATGGCTACAGGTATTTTTGGGGGGACACAGTTCAATCCATGACACTAAATTACAGTAGTGATTTTCTTTTTACCTTACACTATTCTTTGTGTATGTAATTTGCTCATCAGGATCATGCAGTAAAACATTTCTTATTAATTTATTTGTAGATGATTGCCCTGATAAGTGACAGCAAAATTTGATAGTATTCATGAAGGACAGAAAGACAACTGAAACAGGAATGGAGACAGTATTGATTAATTTGCTGACATATTAGCATTGCAGAACTAAGTGCTGTTTTCATTTCTGCTCTCTGATTTTTAAATTCTAGGAGCTCTTTTTTGACCTCCAAATGTTTCTTTTGTTCCCTAGTAGTCTGTTCTTGATTCATTGTTACAGTGTTTCCTCTTTCCTCTCTGAGATTTTACATATGTTACATAAATGTAATATAAACATGTAAATAGATCATCTAGTATTTATGAGTTCAGTTAACCTTGTTTTTAGAACAATACTGTTGTCTTCAACCTTGCTTATTATCTGCTTTGACTCCTACTTCCAGGAGTCTTGGAATTCCTGACAGTTTGTAAGTCTTTTGGGAATTCATAGAATACATTCTACCACCCATCTGTCAGTTTATTGTATTGCAGTGGCTTTTGTGTTGCTGTGATTTGTAAACTATTTCAAATACCATTGGAGTTACCCATGGTGGATACATTTCAGCAGAGCTTCGAGACTGAGCCAGACTAGGAAGAAACTCTTGCAGTCTGTTTAAAAAGTTAGCCAGTGAAAACCTTATGGATCACAGCAGATCGTAGTCTTACATAGTGCTAGAAGATGAGCCCCAAGGTTGGAAGGCACTACACAATAGCTGCAATAATGGCCTCATATGTACCAACAGTCATGGAGTGGTACAGAACCCAGCAACATTTTGTTTTGTTATATAAAGGGCACCGTGAATTGGATCTGACTCAGTGGCAGCTAACAAGAGAATAAATTAGGTGAATTTTGGCTTTCTTAACTATTTGGTTGAGAAAGTTTCCTCAGATCTGCTGAGTTCCTTAGCACTTGTCTGTTGATTTTCCAGCTTTTAAAAATTGAGTTGTCTCTCTTGCCCTTCTCTTTTCACTTATGAAAGACTTAGCTTAAAAAAAAACAAAAAACTTCACTGTTATTATTGTTTCAAGAGGGAGTGAAAGTGAGTGCATTTATTTAAAGCCTTAAAATTTTGTAACATGATTATGTTATGACATGGATTTACAAATAGGGTAATTATTTTAAAATCATTTTAATTACAAGGTAAATGCCTTGACACTTTTCAATAAGATGTAGAGCTATATGACTAGGTGAAATATGACCAAATGTGAGTGAGTTAATTGCTACATGGTCAGGTCAGATTATGGTTACTTTTTATTTTCTCCTTTGTAATTTTTTTATTTTTCTAAAAATACACATGTATTTTTATAATTTTTTTTAAAAAACAGTATCATGTAGAAATAGTAATCTATTATATGGATTTTGCTTGCATTTAAAAATTTATCAGACTTAGGAAATTTGAGGCTAAGTTTTAGAAAGGATCCAGAGTCTGGTCTCTGACACCTTCTCTGTGCCTGAGATTATAAACTTCCTTTGTATCATAGCCTGAGATTCCCAGAAAGCAAAGCCTGACATATAACCTTAACATTTTACTACTTTTGAGAGAATGTAATCTCAGAGAAGCTGGGAAAGGAAAAGGAAAATTGAAACAGAGGACTTGGGAGAGCAAATAGGAGGGTGAGCTATTGTGTTAAACACTGCGTGATTGATTACTGTCAGAGGGCCTTCTGGAAGTTTGTATAAATTAATTGCAAATCAGGACATTCTGTCTGTGATGAGCAGAGGAGAATTTATCTTCTGGCTTTCTTTTCACTTTGGTCAAAGTTTAACCTACTGGGATTAACTCCCTACCTTCCTGGGTTGTGCATGTGTTGGTGCTAAGCAGGTCTTGTGAGGGCTCATGCCTCAGTACCATGTGAAGATTCTAGGTTGTGAGGTGAGGGATGAGAAGCATGAAGGGAGGCACAGTTGTACTATGAAGTCAGTTGATTTTGTCTGTGGTATGTTGCAAAAACTACTATTAGTACTCTCGTTTAGCTTCTATCACTTAAGATACCACATACCTTTTAGACCTGGTAGGAGCCGTGATGGCGCAGTGGTAAACAGCTTGGATGCTAACCAAGAGGTCGGCAGTTTGAATCTACCAGCTTCTCCTTGGAAACCCTATGGAGCAGTTCTACTGTGTCCTATAGGGTCATTATGAGTAGGAATTGACAGCAACAGGTTTTATAGACATTATCATTTTTTTTAGAAAACATACATATTGGAGAGAGAATTTCTTTTTAGTGTATCTAATTCAATCAAATCAGCATATAGGCCAAAATCAAATGTCCACTTTGGTCAGTAACCAATTGTATTTAAAGTGTTATGGGTTACAGAAAATGTAAGACTTACAATTTCACTTCCTCTGAATCTGTAACATCCTAAGAACTGTAAAAATGGTTGCAATGGCATCTATACTGTCACCTGAATATGTTAATATTTTATTTGTTGATATTATAATAATTCTAGTGAATTTTGGTTAAGTGCTCCAGCTGCTAACCAAAAGGTCAACAGTTTAAATCTGCCAGGTGCTTCAGAGAACCTCTACGGGGCAGTTCTGCTCTGTCCTACGGCGTCACTATGAATTGACATTGACTCAGTGACAATGGGTTTTAAAATAAAATTAGGATGGCATGCCTAGCATGTTGCACAGTGCCATATAAATAAATATTTAGTAAATATTTATTGAATTGAAAAAATGCTGTAACAGTACTTTTTCACCTGGCAGTTGTGACACGTAATAGTGTTTCTGATTCCCTCAAATAGTAGTGTAAGTTTTCAGAAAAGTCGTTTAAAGTAATTTTGCTAGAATTAGAATTAAATTTGTACTGTGCAGTTTTTTGGTGGTGATGGTATGTGGATAGAAGAGGTATTAGAAGTCACGCAACAGATAACTAAATACTGCAAGCGACATTTAAGGTATTATGATGATTATGGTAATACTCAAGATGTTTATAAGTTTAGATGAAGTAAAATAAGTAAAACAAAGAAGTTTTATATTTAAATGTAAACAATTAATTTCCATCCTGCAGTCTGTTGACGTGGTTTCCAGTTTGTGTTTAGAAATATAAATAAATGTTAAAAACTACAGTAGTATCCTTTTTGATGGGAGTGACAAATCAATTGATTGTTTGGACTTGTAGAATTAAATGTAATATGAACTTTAGTACAGTTTCTTTTCAACTTACCACAGGTATTACTGTGCTCTAAAAACTATGGAACAGTTAGAGAATGTATACTTTCCACGTGTTAGTCAATACCGGTTTTGTCAGCTAATGATAGAAAATCTTCCTAAACTCCGTGAAAATATTAAAGAAATCTCCATGTCTGATCTCAAGGACTTTTTGGAAAGTATTCGAAAACATTCTGACAAAATAGGTGAAACAGCTATGAAACAGGTAAGATTAAAAAGGCAAATTTTAATACTATTAATAATATAGAAAGTAGAATGAATCAAAGTTTACTGTTTTTTACTCACATAAAATGCCTATTTTTGTTTATTTTTGCCCTTATCTTTCTTGGTTATTGATTAGAATGGATTTCGTCAATGTTTTCTTTTGCTTTATAGGTATTCCATAATTTAAGTCAGTCAGTCTGACTTGAATTCATCAATTACTCATAAGCCAAACTCTGTTTTCTTGTATGTGGTGTTGTTACAAGGCTGCTGTGAGTCAGTAATGACTGTGGTGGTGTGTTTGTTTTTGTTCTTATAGTGTATGTTAACGTTTATCAGCAATCAAATCTAGTATAAAACTAGTTAAAAAAATGACAGACCAACAGGAAAGTAGGAGCCCTTCTATGCTAAGATTCTAAATTGCTGTCTTTTTAAAGTATTAACTTTGAATTAGAAACTTATGTAGCTTAATAATAAAAAGACAGCGTAAAATGTTTGGCAGTTAATATACAGCTACTTTTTGAGTCAGCAGTTTCCTTCCTAGATATTTACGAATGAAAAATGAAAGCAGTTCCTCATGATGTTTATAGCAGCTTTGTTCACAGTAGCCAGAAACTGGAAAAAACTGAATGGCTGTCAAAAGGAGAACATACACACAGATTATGGTATAGTATATTTACACAGTGAAATACTACATAGCAACAAAAAGGAATGAGTTACAACATGTATACATTCTCTAGATATTGTGCTCCACTACAGAAGATGGGCACAAAAAAGCATACATTGTAATTTGTTTATATATACTTCTAAAGCAGGTACAACAAATTTTAGGTGAAAAAATGTCAGAACAGTGGTTGCCTTTGGATTGGAAGATAGCTGGGGCCAGAGGCGGGACAAGATAGGGGAGGGTTACTTAAGGAGACTTTCTGGGGGGATGAAAATTTTGTAAATTATGATGGGAGTGTAGTGGGTTGTGTATGTGTAGATGAGATTGTACCCCCCCAGATATGTGTTCAAATCCTAGTCTTTGGTACCAGTGAATGTGACTTTACTTGGAAATAGGATCTGAGCAGATATAAGCAAGTTAACTATGAGGTTATACTGGTTTAGGGTGGGACCTAAGTCCACAACTATTATCATTGTAAGGAGAGAGATTCAGAGAGACACACAGTAGGGAAGAAGACCATGTGAAGTGGAAGGAGAGATTGTAGTGATGCAGCTGCAAGTGAAGAATGTCAAGGATTGCCAGCTACTACTGGAAGGTATGAAGAAGCAAGGAGGGATTCTTCTCTAGAGGCTTCAGTGGTAGCATGGCCCTGTCAGCTCCTTGATTTCAGACTTCTGGCCTCCATAGGGGTGTACTGTTTGTCAAAATTATGTAGTTAAGATCTGTACACTTCTGTTGTTTATAAATCCTACTGCAAAGAGAGCTATGACAAATTACTAGGGTGTCTTTGGAGCCAGTGAGTAAAGATATTGATCACAGAATAATGGAAAAATGTTAATTGTTGAAGCTTGTTGACAGGAATTCATTATGCTAACATGTTTACTTTGTTTACATTAGGTATTTTTTAATAATAAAAAGCTTAAAAATGAATATACGTAAAATTTCCAGTAGTTAGCTGTTAGAACTTCCCATAAGCATGCTGTCATATAAATACAGCAATGTTTAACATGCTTCTTTACTCCTTATTTTTTCCCCAAGTATTGCAGAATACTTTGGAGAAATCTCATTTTGTTTTTCTAATTAAAAAAGTAAATCTACACCAGAATATTTTCCAGTCAGAGGCATTTAGAATCCAATATATAGACTTTCTCCCTATTTTAACTTTTAAAGGATTATACATAATTTTCTTTTATTTTTAATTATGATTGAGTGAAAATGTACATCCCCATATAAATGTGTGCCCACCTATGTGCAGTTCCCACTGCTTTCCCTGCCCAGTGACAGCACACTCTTACTCTCTATTCTGCACATGTCATATTCTCCTAACAATCTTTTATCCCCTCCTCTCCACCCTTTCACCTGCCTCCAGTAAAAGATCAGCAGGACGACATCCTATAGATGCATGAAACCATAAGGTGCACATATGATATGGTCAATATATGTAATTTCTATTATAATTGTTTTAGCGTTGTACAATAGAATACTCCATGTTAATTTGCTTTGCTTAGCATATTGTTTATTCTGAGGATGTAATGATTTACCAACTTTAATAAAAGTGGAAACTATTAATAATATAGTATCTGGGATGTACAGTGATGGTTTTTGAAAAGTTGCTTCATTTTTCCCCAGTTTTAATTACCTCTTGTATGTCTATAGGTATGCTATAGCAGATTCAATTTCACAGTATTTTTGATACTGGCTTTTGTTCAGCTTCATAATAAATGGCAAGGATTTTGAGGTTGTCAAGGATTTCATTCTGCTTAGATTAACAATCAATGTCTATGGAAGGAGCGATCAAGACATCAAGTTATGTTTTCCATTGGAAATATGTACTGCAAAAGATGTCTTTAAAATGTGAAAAAGCAGAGGTGTTACTTTGAGGACTAAGATGCTCCTTACCCAAGTCACGTCTTTTCTGTTGCCTTATATGCATCTAAAAGCTGGCTAGTGAATAAGGAATCTGGAAGAATTGAAGCTTTCAAACTGTGGAGCTGGCAAAGAATACTACCACGACTACTAGAAAAATAAACAAACTGGTTTTAGAGAAAGTACAACCACAGTTCTCCTTAGAAACAAAGGTGGCAAGATTCTATATGATGGTGGAGTGATTTGAGTGCTATAGCTGTTAACCAAAAGGTCAGCAGTTCATATCTGCCTGGCACTCTTTGGAAACTCTGTGGGGCAGCTCTGTTCTGTTTATAGGGCCGATATGAGTTGGAACAGACTTGACGGCAGTGGATTGGGTTGTTTTTTTTTTTTTTTCTACTTTGGACATATTGTTAGGAAAAACCACTCACTAGAGGAGATCATGTTTAGTAGAGTAGAAGAAGGTCAACCAAAATGAGAGAAACCCTCTGTGAGATGGACTGACATGAGAACTCCAGTGTTAGACTCCACAGTACCAACAATTGTGAGGATGCTGCAGGACCGGGCAGTGCAGTGTTTTGTTCTGTTGTACATAAGGTTGCCATGATTTGGAGCCAACTCAGTGGCTGCTGCTACAGTAACAATAATTTAATTAAGTACTTGATTAACCAAAATATTTATTTGCTGTAAGTACACAGAAACTACAAAATAGAATTCAAGTCAAACTTGTTAAAGTTGCTGTTGTGACAGTTTTGACTGATGATGACCTCATGTGTGCAGAGTAGAACTGCTCCATAGGATTTTCAAGGCTGTGGCCTTTTGCAATGAGATCGCAGGCCTTACTTCCAGTGTGCTTGTAGATAAATACCAGCAAACTTTCGGCTAGTAGTCACATGCTTAAAGGTTTTGCACCACCCAAGGATTCCATTGTACTAACTATCTCTTTGCTGTTCTTTTCTGTGGAAGCCAGCCTCACACTATATTCTCTGCCTTTAGAGTGATGGGAATATGGTTCATTGTGGGTGGTAGAATAGGAACAGGAGTGGTAGAAATGTAGGCCAGTAGCTTAGAGTTTTTATATCATATGGAGAACTTGAAGAAGATGCAGACTAAATAGATGTAAGAGAATAGGATCCAGAGCCAGAATTCAGGAAAAGAACCCAGAGATTCTGAATCTAGAGACTGTGGTTATCTCAGAGAACTTCCAGAGGTTAGGGAAGTTTCAGGAATGCATAGCTAAATAGGAACAAAAGATTGGATGGTTGGTTGCTTCATTGTTAAGAATAAAGTATGGGATTTTATAGTATTTGTCTGAAGTCATCTTCTTTCCCCTCCATTGTTAGTACTGTAAGATGTTAATACGACTGATATTTTATGATAAAGTAGGAATCAAGAAAGCCACTGATTTTTGCTTTAATACCTCTCATGTCTTCTCATGATAAGGCCTGACTCGTTGCTTCATATCAGGGAGTGTTCTTCCCCACTGGAGTGTTCTTCACCATTATTTTCTTTGACTTTGTTGTTATAGCCTTTTCAGTGCCTTTTGTCTACTTCTGGCCAAGAAATTCTGCGTATGTTGATTGGGTAAAAAACATAACCACTTGGCAAGGTTTTTGAGTTTTAGAATATAAATAGAAGTATAAAGTTCACAAATTACCTTATATATTTTAATTAAGGGTTTTAGCATTAGACTCAGTCTTCTTTCACCTGGTTTTCAAAGATCAATTTTGGGCTCTTCCCAGCTATGCAGTCCACCAAATCATGGCCTTAGTATTTGAGATTTGTAAGAATTTTCTGCTAAGAAGGAGTAGCTTTTCGTGGTCCACCAATGCTTTTTTGTCTTATAAAAGTAATTGAACTTCTTCACCTCTGCAAGATAAAGATTTAAGGGGGGAAAATAAAATCTTAAGAGTAGCCAGAAGAGCAACAGCAATTCTTGTAGCTGACTTCTTAACAGAGTTAATGGAAACCAAACAACAATAGCACGGTATTTTTGAAGTGCCAAAGAGTGTCTGTTGACCTAGAAGTCTGAATCTGAAAAAAAGATCTTTCACAAGTGGAGATGAAGACGTTTTTTAGATAAACAAAATCTAGAGAATTTATTTCCAGTAAACCTGCACTAAAAGAAATACTGTGCTCTTCAGATGAAAGGGAAATTATCCTTTTAATTGTATTAATAAAGTTGTTGGATGAGCAAAAGTGATTGATTCTTAGTAGTTCCTATTTATCTGTTTTCTGTTGTTTGTGGTTTGTTTGACAGATTTTGAAGTCTATGTTGTGTTTTAAACCTGTTTTTCCTACTTTTTCTTGGATGAGCTTTATCATTGTAGGTTTGATATTTAGGTCTTTTATCCACTTTGCGTTGGTTTTTGTATAAGGTGTAAGATATGGGTCTTGTTTTAATTTAGTGCAGATGGACACCCAGTTTTGCCAGCACCATTTGTTGAAAAGATTGTTTTTATCCCAGTTTAATGTCTTAGGGCCTTTGTTGAATATTAACTGTGTGTAGACAGATGATGTCATCTCTGGGGTCTCGATTCCATTCCACTGATGTATCTGTCTGTTTTTGTACCAGTACCAGGCTGTTTTGACTATTGTGGGAGTATAATAGGTTCTAAGGTCGGGTAATGAGAGGCCTCCCAGTGTGTTCCTCTTCTTTGGTAATGCTTTACTTATCTGGAGCTTCTTCCCTTTCCAGACAAAGTTTTTAATTTGTTCCTCCATCTCATTAAAAAATGTCACTGGAACTTGTATTGGGATTGCATTATATAAGCAAATTACATTGGGTAAAATAGACATTTTCACAATGTTAAGTCTTCCTATCCATGAGCAGGGTAGGTTTCTCCGTTTATGTAACTGTCTCTTAGTTTCTTGTAGTAAGAGTTTGTAGTTTCATTGGCACAACTAGCGTTTTGCTAATGAGGTCTCTCCACACCTCACATTGGTGGGTGGCATCTGGGGTCTTAAAAGCTGCCAAGCTGCCCTCTGAGGGTACAACAAATGGTCCCAACTTAGCAGGAACAGATGATCACCAAGGTCCATAACGACATGGGGAAAAGAGAATCCAGAAGAGAGAGAGACCCACATGAGTGGATATCTGCATCCACTTGTGACCAGAAGAACCAGATGGTGTCGGGCTACCACCGGTGATAGCCACGATGGAACTCACAAAGTTGAGTCTCACTGGCAACACAAGTATAAATAGGGGTGCACCCTGAGATTTCCGCTAAAAGACCACAATTGATAGTCTAGGGGCCTTGGAATTCTCCTGGTAGCAGGGCCCCGGCCCTGATGCTGCCCCTGTCCATAAATCATAATGAAGGTCAACTTTTCATACAGCAATGATTGGACTTGGTGATGCAGAGTGATCATATTGTGTGGGCACTTTATGGTTCTAGGCATCTGTAGGAAGTCGTCCTGTTTACCTCATACTGGAGGAAGGGGGATGGGTGGAGAGGAAAAGACAGGAGACTGTTGGGAAGATAAGACATGTATGGAGCATGTCACCACGCAGGGAGAACAGTGGAGGAAGCTGTGTGTAGGTCAGTATGCAAATTTATATGGGAACGTACATTTTGATTCAATCATAATAAAAAAGGGAAATTATCTGAGTTAGAATCTTTGCAATTTGAGAAGTAAATGGAAAGGGCTTTGTTTGGGGTAAAATTGCATATATATTGACTGTATAAAACAAAATCATCCTGCAGGGGTTACATGTATAGAGAGAACTACAGTGCAAGAAAATAGTAGCATATCCTGAGGGGAATTTATGTGGATTAAAAATACTGTATTAAACTATCCAGTGTACAGGAGATATAACATACATATAAATATACAGAAAAGTTGACAGCAAAAAGATGGGAAAAACACTAACCAAAAGAAGTTGATGTAGCTGTATTAGTGTCAAAGTAGGCTTTAGGACAACAAGGATTAACGATAAAGGAGAGAATTTCATAGTGATAAGAGATTCAGTTCATCAGGAAGACAATTCTAAAGTTGTTTGCATCTAATAGAAATCTCAAAATGTATAAGGCAAAGGTTGCCAAAATTAAAAGGAGAAATAAATAACTTGATTATAATGGAAGATTTTGATATATTTTTCTCTATAACTTATAGAGCCCAGCAACCAAAAAAATCAATGTTGACTATAGACTTTTAACATCATATGATTATCAACTCTGACCTAATTAATATGTGTGTAACCCTGAATTGCATGATTTCAGAATATGCATTCTTTCCAAGTGAACGTAGATCACTTACAAAATTGATAAAGCAAGTGTCAGTAAATTTCAAAATATTGAAATAATATATGAAGTATGCTTTCTGAGCCCAGTGGAATTATTAACAGAAATCAGTAACCAATAGATAACTTAAAAAAAAAACCCTGTATGTTTGGAAATGAAAAAATCCAATCTTCTAAATGACCCGTGAGTTAATGGAGAAACTACAGTTGTAATCAGAAGACATTTTGAACTGATTTATAGTGGAGAAATGACATATTAAGATGTGTATGGTGCAGCAAAAGTTGTGTTTAAACCTACATTTATAGGCTTAAATGTATAAATTAGAAAATAAAGGCTGAAACTTAGTAATCTAAGTATACATCTCAAGAAGTTAGAGAAACAACAAGCAAATAAAGTAGAAGGCAGGTGATAATCAAGATAAGAGTAGAAATCAACATGATAAATAGAAAATAGAATACAGTAGAGAGAATCAACAAAGCCGAAAATTGGTTCTTAATTTCCTTAAATAAAATTGATAAACCTCTGTAAGACAGTTTTAAAACAGGAAAAAAGAATCATAAATTAAAAAGTAGAGTGTCACTACAGATCCTAAACCTACAGATATTGAAAAAAGGAAGAAAGCATTGTCAATAAAATTTTGAACAAGTTTTGACCTTAGTACATTTTGAAATAATCTAATTTTATTTCAAAATAGGCACAGCAGCAGAAAACTTTCAGTGTGGCTCTGCAAAAACAAAGTAACATAAAATTTGGGAAGAATATGTGTGTAAACAATGGTAGAATTCCAGAAGAAAAGAATGAAATTGTATTGAAACATGTTCTTGAAGAAGAGGATGAGAATGAAGAGGAGGTGATGGAATTTCTTATTTTATTATTGGATAACTTTTTTCTTTTGGGTTGTCATGTACATCTTTGTGATCCTTGGTGTTCACATGTATAAACTAAATTTATAGAAGTCAGTTTGTAATGTGCTTTTAGGATGATGAAGTCACGTGAGATATTAGACTGTGTAACTTGACAGGTAAACAGGATATATTATAGATTGTGTTTGTAAGCCATAGATAATTGAATTTAGGTGTTCTACAGTAATTAGCAATGAAAGTGTAAATCTAAAGATTTTTTTATAGTCAGCACTCATTAATTCTATTTGAATTATCTGTGGTAAAATTTTAATTTTGTGATAGATTAACTGTGCTATTTGGACTAGTTCCAGATAGCCAATCTTTTTTTTCAAGTGGTGGTGAGAATATGCAAAGTAACTCAAATGTGTTTAAAGTAATTTTTTTAATTTCATAAAATTAAGTTCTAATAGATATGTTGTTGTTGAATGCCTCTGAGTATAGCAATCCCATGTGACAGAGTAGAACCAGCCCCAGAGAGTTTTCTGAGCTGTAATCTTCATGGGAACAAAACCAGAGCCTTTGCCACTGAGTAGATTCCAACTTATAGCAACCCTGTGGGACAGAGTAGAACTGCCACATTGGGCTTTCAGGGAGCAGCTGGTGGACTCCAACTGCCAATCTTTTGGTTAGCAGCTGTAGCTCTTACCTACTAAGCTACTAGGGCGGCATCTCATAAATTGGCATGCATATTAAAATTGATAGTATCATAGTTTCAATGGATAGTTTCTTTTTTTTTCTTTCCTTCTTCATGGTGCATAAAATAGTAATGATGATATTTTCAATTTGATGGAAGGAATAATGGTAAATCATATGAATTTGTTGTTTTAGAGAAGGAGCTTTGTCTATAAGTAAACCATAAATCCATATATCTTTTCCAAAAGCAGCGAGATACCTACTTATCTATAGCAATTTTTTTGAGAATCTATGAAGCATGTTAAATATATACATTCTCTCTCATCTATTATTTTTTTAGTTATTATGTATTATAACCATATAGTGTAGCTATTGGGTGCAGAGAGTCAACTTCAGTTCTTACTAACCCCATGTAACAGAGTAGAACTGCTCCAGCAGATTTTCTAGGCTGTATTCTCTATGGAAAGGAACCCTAAAAGTGCAATGGTAAAAACACTGTACCAGATGCTCATCAGAAGACAGATGTGTCAGTCTGCTTTCATAAAGATTATAGCTTTGAGACGCCTAAGGGACAGTTCTCCTCTGTCCTGTAGGTCGATTGTTAAAGAGTTGGAATCGACTGCACTGCAACAGGTTTTTAAAATCTTTACAGAATCATGAATTTTAGTCTCACTGGCAACACAAGAATACAAAAAGATGCACCCTAAGATCTCTGCTAAAAGACCACAGTTGATGGTCCAGGGTTTTTGGGGTTCCCATGGGAGCATGGCCTCTGGCCCTGATGCTGCCTCTGCCCATAAATCATAATGAAGGTCCACTCTTCGGACAGGAATGGATTGGACTTGGTGACACAGAATGGCCGTATCTTGGGTGTACTTTATGGTTCTGTGCATCTATAGGGCATCATTCTGTTGACCTCTTACTGGAGGAAGTGGAATAGGGTGGAGAGGAGGGGAAAGGAGACTGTTGGAAGGATGGGACATGTATGGAGTAGAGAGGAAGAGTGTGCTGTCACCGGGCAGGGAGAGCAGTGGAAGCTGCATATAGATGGGCATGCAAATTTATGTGAAAATGTACATTTTCATTCAATCATTAAAAAAAAAGTCTTTATAGAAGCAGATTTCCACTTGTTTCTCCCACAGAATTTCTAGGTGGGTTCAAACTGCCTCAACTGAATGCTGAGGTGTTGTATCACCAGGGATCCTTCACACTGTGTATGATGTATATATTTAAGATATATAGCATGTAATATTTGTCCTATAATATCATATCTTAAAGTAGTCAACAATGATAAACATATTAGGAATGAACTGTTGAACAAAAAACAAGATAAAAAAGGTATTATATTTATGTTGTGGGCTTTCTGTGGGAGAATTGAATAAATTTTTTAATGGAAAGTCCATGAATCTCCTTGTATATATTTAACTTTGTAATTTCCAATAAAGGACTAGTAGTTGGATCTATAGTTTTAAAACAGTAGTTTTATTTTTCAGGTCTTAACTGTTCAGGATCTTGTTGATTTTTCCCCAGTTTACCGGTGTTTGCACATTCATTCTGTTTTGGTAAGTGTGTTTTTGACACATTTAAAACATATTTATGCATTTAGCCCTGTTTTTCAAAAGACTGACCATAAGTTAAGCAAGTTGTAAATCTTCATGCAAGAAATATATTTGGAGTATCCATGGCATGCAAGACACTTACATTTTTTAGCTTACCACAGTCTGCTTTAAATTGATAAACTGTTTCCTGTATGAGAACCTTGCAGTAGTATACTTTAATATCTTCCTTCTTACCTTTGGATGACACAATTGAATCTATAAAATTCCACCTTTTAGTCCTTCAAAATTTGTCTTTCCTGTGTATAAAACACATTCACTTTCTCACAATTATCTCCAAACCTCTTAACCCATCAACTCTTTAAGTCCCAGTCTCATCTTCTGAATCTTCTAAGTCTCTTACGGATAAGACTCTCGATGTGTTCTGAGGCAAGATTTTTCTCCATATATGGAACTGTGAAGCCTAGAGTAAAAGTTTTCTGCTTCTGAAGTACAATGATGGGACAGCCATAAGGTAGACATTCCTGTTCCAAAAGGGAAAAGTTGAAAGGAAAGAAGTCATGGATAGCAAGCAAGTTCAAAACTCAGCAGGGAGAATCTCTTCAGCTCTTAAAGCTTGAAGATAATCCTGCATTCACCAAGCTCATCTGGGCAAGTGGCCCTGCCCTCTTGACTCTGGAAATTGGGAATGCTCTCTAGATTCTGGGTAGAGGCCCCTTAGCCCTGGGCTTCAGCCCTGCCTTCCAGGGCTACTGGAATGGCAGTGCCACCCCATTGGCTTTTGGACAGACCCACTTTGTTGATTTGTCTGAGCAGTGAACCTTAGCCCTTACAGGCTTGTTCTTCTAGACCACTGGTACAGCAGTCCTATATCTTCAGCTTTAGATAGTGGTTCCATTCTCTTAGTGCATTAGAAAGACAGCCTCACCCTCCAGAGCTGGAGTAGCCGTGATTCCACTCTTTGAAACTTGGGGATAGTGCTCCACCCTTTGAAGCCAGGGAAATGGCAGCCCTGTCCTTTCCAGTTCTTGCCCTTTCTCTTAGTTTTTACGATAATTTTCCAAATTTTAAAGTTCCAGTTTCTTTTCCACACAGCTTATTTCTAAATCTGTGTCTTTCCTCCTGTATTTTATTATACTGGACAAGTAGAAACCTCTCTACCCTGTTACAATCCTGCTTAGAAATCTCCTCAGACAAATATTCAAGTTCATCACCTACAAGTTCTGCCTTCCACAAAACGTTTGAATGTAATTAGGCAGGTTCTCTGCCGTTTTATGACAAGTATCAGGTTTGCTCTAGTGGTCAATAACATGTTCATCATTTTCCTTTTAAAGTCTCATATTTTGCATCCACATGTATTAACATCCACTGTTTTGAATCACATTTTACATCCACATTTTTAGCTACACTGTGTTCATAATAATAGACACTTCCCCTGCAGCTCTCTTTTCTTCCTGAGACCTCATCAGAAGCGCCCTTAGTGTACATAATTCTACCAACAGTCTGTTCAGTGTAAGTGAGGTTCTTACTGTCAAGCACATTGAATTCCAAAGTGCTTTCCACATTTTAGTTATTTATTAGTGCAGCACCACTCCTCATATCAGATTTTTCCTTAGGTACCTATAAGTGCTGCTGTAACACATACACTGAAAGTAGGTGACTTTAAAGAACAGGAATTTATTTTGTCACAGTTTAGGAGGCTAGAAGTATAAATTCAAGGCACTGGTTTAGAGGGAGATCCTTCTTTGTTAGTAGGCTGGTGAGGTTCTTGGCATTCCTGAGTGATAAGTTGGGCAAATGACAAACTATTTGAACTTAACTTTAGCCTTGCTAATCATCGTGATACACCAAACAAGATTACTATCTTTGAACTATTGATGCCCAAAATTTGTTGTTGGCATTCAATATGAAATGTTCTTCAGCATTTGCATCCCAGTTGTTAGAAGATGAAAATAGCTTCTTGTAAAGAAGTTTTAGCAGTATGTGTATTCTTGTGTGTGTGTGTGTGTGTCTGTGTGTGTGTGTGTTTGTGTGTATCTCTTCATTATCCTGCTGATTTTGTTTTAGGGCAGTGAGGAAACATTTGAAAGTTATTACCGAAAGCAAAGAAAGAAACAGGCAAGATTGGTATTGCAACCCCAGTCAAATATGGTAAGTATGTAAAAATTCCACATTGATTATATTGTCCCTTTTTATATCCTCTTACCCTGCTTAATTTCTTTAGAGCATGTATCGTTATTCATTCAACACCAAATATTTATTGAAAACCTACCATTTCTAATTACTGGTTTAGGTACTGAGTGTACTGAGTGTACATTTGTGAACAATACAGAATAGTACCTTCTCTTATGAGCTTCATTCTATTAGAGAAGATAGTGAACAAATAAAATAATGAATATGTGAAAAGTTGATATGTAAAATGTCAGGAATTGAGAATTCTATGAAGGAGGATGTATTGCTTTCTGACAATGTAGTGTACTATTGATTAACTTTCCCATTGAAAAAACAACTTTAAAGATGCTATATAAAGTTTTTTTAATCTTCTCATTTATTTATTCACTTATTTCAAATAAGTAATATTATACAGTGTTTATCATTTTGTGAATTACTTTACTCAGCATGATGTTTTCAAGCTTCATCCACGTTGTGGCATACGTCAGGAATTCATTTCTCTCTGTGGCTGAGTAGTAATTCATTTTGTGTGTGTACACATTTTGTTTATCCATTTACCTGTTGATGGACATTCCAGTTGTTTCTACCACTTGGCTATTGTGAAAAGTGATTAAATGAGTATTGGTACGCAGGTTTCTGTTTGCATTCCTGTCTTCACATTTTCTGGATATATACCTAGCACTGAGATTGCTGAGTCATATGGTAGTTCTATGCTCAGCTTTTTGAGGGACCCACCAAACTGTTTTCCACAGTGGCTGTATGTTTTATATTCCTGTTATGAGTGGCTGAGAGTGTTAGTTTTTCCAGAACCTTGTGAATACTTGTTGTTTTCTGTTATTTTGATCATTGCCATTTGGATAAGGGTGAGGTAGTATATCACTGGGTTTTGATTTGCATTTTGGTAATGACTAATGATGTTGAGTGTCTTTTAATGTGCTTATTGGCCATTTGAATATCCTTTTTAGTAAACTGTTCAAATTCTGTGACCATTTTTTCATTGAGTTGTTTGTTTTTTGTTGTTAATTTGTAAAAGTGTATTGTTATTAAGTTTTGAATATTAGACCCTTATTGGATATATGAGTTCTGAAAATTTTCTCCCAGTCTGTGGGTTGTCTTTTCACTTTTTTGATAAAGTCTTTCGATGAATAAAAGTATTTAATTTTTATGAAGTCTTATTTGTCTGTTTTGTATTTTGCTGCTTGTGATTTTGTTGTCATATCTGATCTAGACTGAGCAGTCTCTCTCCTAGGTACTTACCCACAGGAAATGAAGATTTATCTTGACATAGTGACCCATATGTGAATACTTATAACCCCAAACCAAACCCACTGCCATCGAGTTGACTCTGACTCATAGCAACTTTGCAGACAGAGCTGCCCTATAGATAAGTTTCCATGGAACACCTGGTGGATTTGAACTGCTGACTTTCTGGTTAGCAGCCATAGCACTTAACCACTATGCCACTAGGATTTCCAAAAGCTCATAGTATCCTTTATTGTTGATTGCTAAAAACTGGAAGCATTTCAGATGTCCATGGACTAGTGAATAGATTAGTTCTAAAATTGTGGTACACCCATATAATACTTCTTGGCAATAAAAAGGAACAAAACTACTGGTACATGCAGTGAGATAGATGAATTTCAGAAGTATTATTCTAAAGAAAGAATTGAAAGGCAACAAAGTTGTATACAGTATGATTTATGTTATATAACATTTTGGCAAAAGGAAACATTATAGAACAGAAATGGGATCAGTAACTGAGACGTTAAAAAGCAAAACTCACTGTTGTAAAATTGATTCCAACTCAAACAGTGACTCTACTGGACAGAGTAGAACTGCCCCATTGGGTTTAGAGGTTGTAAATCTTTACAGAATCACACTGCCACATCTTTCCTCTGTAGTGTAGCTAGTGAGTTTGAACCGCTGGGCTTTTGGTTAACAGGCAAGCATGTACTCTTTGCATCTCCAAAGCTCCTAGCTAAGGAGTTAGGGAGAGAGAGTTACTACAAATGTGTTTGAGGAAATTTTTGTGTTTTCTGTATTTTAATTTTGGTAGTGAGTGCACAATTGCCTTTATTTTCAAAACTCATCAAATTATATATGGAAAAAGGATTAATTTTATTGTAAGTAAATTATACATCAATAAGCCTGACTTTAAAAAAGGGTAAAGAGAAGATCTTAAAAAAGACAAAAGAGAAGATCTTGGAAGTACCTAGAGATAAAGGTATATAACTTTTAAATAAACAAAAAGAGAATAGAATCTCTTTGTGGCTGAAAAAAATAGCTGTCAACATAGGATTTTACATCTACTGAAGCAAGGGCAAATGTAGACATTTTCAGACAAAGAGCAGAGTTTGCTGCCAGTGAACCCCTACTAAAGAAATTCTAAAGAATATACTTTGGGGAAAAGAAAATGAGATGCCAAAAGTAAGTATGAGAGGCAAGAAGGAAGGAATTAATAGCAGAAGAAGTGTAAATATGTGAATAAATCTACATTGACTGTATAAAATAGTATAAAGTCTTGTGGGCATTAAAATAAGATAAAAAATATACAACAGTAGCATAAACTTTGGAATGGGATGGAAGTTAACAAAATGAACTGTTCATTTTAGAATTGTCCAGAAGAATAAAAATATTGATTACTTTTAGAGTTTGATTACTTAAGAATGCGTAATATAATTTCTAGAATAGCTACCAAAAGTATAGAAACAATATATAATTTTCATATATCAAACAAACAAGAAACAACCAAAACCAAACCCATTCCTGTTGAGTTTATTCCTACTCACAGTAACCCTGTAGGGGAGAATAGAACTGTCCCATAGAGTTTCCAAGGAGCAGCTGGTGGATTTGAACTGCTGACCTTTAGGGTTAGCAGGCAGTCTCTTAACCAGTGCACCACCATGGCTAGTAGAGGGTGAAAGCCTAGAATGATAAAGACAAAACACTTATGTGTCAAAGTTGATAAGAAATGTAAATTCTAAACCTGTAAGCACTTAAAAATACTGATTCAAATTATTGAAAGCAAAACTGAAATAAGTACAAAGAGAAATAGAGAAAATATGCGAGTGGATTTTTAAATACTTCTTAACCATCTTATAAGCTAGGCAGACAGAAAAGCAGTAGTAACACAGAACATGATTAACAGGCTTTGTTTGATGGAATATGTGAAATCCTATTCCTGAGAATTTTTTTTTTTGCCTTTTACTGATGACTAATAATTTAGAGCATTTTTCCAGTGTTTATTAGCCATATGTGTATCTTTTTTTTGTTGTTGCAAAAAAAATCTGTTCAGATCCTAGTTAATCTTTTTGTGTGTGTTTTTAAAGAGTTGAAAGAGTTCTTTATGTATTCATGATGACACTACCCATATTAGATAAAAAAAACCTAGTATCGTAGTTGTTAAGTGTTTGGCTGCTAACCGGAAAAACCAGCCGCTCCTTGGAAATCCTCTGGGGCAAATATTTTCTCCCATTCTGTTGACTGACTTTTTGTTTTCTGACAGTGTCCGTGGAAGCAAAGAAATTTTTAATTTTGATGAAATCCAATTTATCTATCTCTGCACATGCATACACGTTACAACTAATCTCCCTATATCCATTCAGGAAACTTATACACATAATTTAAATTTCACTCTTACTAGAAAACTCACTAAAATTATGGGAATTATCTTTATGATACTAGTTACTAATGAACACTTTTTTTAATTATTTCATTTTCCAGACCAGTAAAATACAGCCAGATGATTATAGTATGTGCTTTTGTCCAGTTGCAAAAATACCTGTCTCATAACAACTTGTTCTTTTTTTTTTATTTTTTGTGATTAATTGAGAGTATACAATCCAAATTAAATTTGCATGCTTGCCAGTCTGCAGCTCCATCTGCTCTCTGTGCCCAGTGACAGCACACTCCTCCTTTTCGTTCTGTATGTTAGGTCCGCTTAACAATCTCCTGTCCCTTCCTCTGCACTCTTTCCTCTCTCTTTTAGTAAGAGGCCAATAGGACAGCTTCCTATAGATGCATAGAACCATAAAGTACACACAACATATAGTCACATTGTGACCCCAAGGCCAGTCCATTCCTGTCCAAAGAGGTGACCCCAGTAATGCTTTCTGGTCAGAGGCAGCAGGAGTCTAGGGGCCATGTTACCAGGGGAACTCCCAGGCCACTGGACCATCAATTGTGGTCTTTTAGTGGAGTTCTTGAGGTGCACCCCTCTTTTTCTCATGTTACCACTGGGACTCAACATTGTGTGCCCCATCATGTCTGTCTTTGGTGTGCCAGGCACCCTCTTATTCTTCTGGTCACATGTTGTTACAGTTATCCATTCACATGGGTCCTTCTGTCTCCTGGGCTCTTTTTCCCTCAGGTGTTTGTTCTCAGTGATCATCTGTTCTGGCTGAGTTGGGACTATTTGGTGTACCTCAGATGGCAGCTTGCTAACTTTTAAGACCTCAGATGCCATTCACCAATATGGGATACAGAAGACTCTCTTAGCAGTATGCCAATTATGCCAGTTTGCCTCATTGTCCCCTGAGAGCATGGTCTCTAGACCTCCGCCCCTGCTACTCTGTCCTTGCAATATTGGGTTAAGATAGAAGAGTTTTCAGGTTATGTTGAAGTCCAGTTATGCTGATCTTCTTCTGTGTGCTGTCACTACTTTCACCCAACCAAATTTCTGTCAACTGTCTAATCTGTGACCACCGATCTCCCTCCTTCTCCTACCTTGTAGCCTTCAAAGAGTCTTTGCTTCTGTACATGAATCTCTTTTTAAGTCCTTGTAGTAGGGGTCTCATAGACGTTTGTCCTGTGCCACTGACTCATTTTGCTTAACATAATGTCTTTCAGTTGAAACCAGGTTATGAGACTCTTCCTAAAATCATCATTGTTGTTTATCATTGTGTAGTGTTCGATTGAATATATGTACCATAGTTTGTTTATCCATTCATCTATTGTTGGGCATGTGGGTTGATTCCATCTTCTTGCTGTTGTGGACCGTGCTGCAATAAACGTTTATGTGCATGTATCTTTTCATTTGACTGCACTCAGTTCTGTAAAGTATATTCCAAGCAGTGGGATTACTGGGTCAAATGGTATATCTGTTTCCAGTTTTTTAAGGAAGCACCAGATTGCCTTCCACAGGGGTTGTACCATTTTGCAGTCCCACCAGCAGGGAGAGTTCCAGTCTCTCCACAGCTTCTCCAGCATTTGTTTTGTGTTTTTTGGATCATGGCCAACCTTATTGGGATGATGTGGTATCTCATTGTGGTTTTGATTTGGATTTCTTTGATAGCTAATTATCGTGAGCATTTCCTCATGTGTCTTTTGGCTGTCTGGATGTCCACTTTGGTGAAGTATCTGTTCATCTCCTTTGCCCATCACTTAGTTGGGTTATTTATCTTTTTCTTGTTGATATTTACAGAACCTTGTAAATTATGGAGATCAGACATTTGTCAAACATGTAGTTGCCAAATATTTTTTCCCATTCTGTACGTGGTCTTTTAACTCTTTTGATAAAGTCTTTGGATGAGCAAAAGTGTTTGATTCTTAGTAGTTCACTAAGAATGGTAATACAGATGCTCTGTATTTTGTTTTCTTGTCTAATTATCTGGCAGAACTTCTAGTACAAATGTTGACTAGAAGTGGTAAGAGTGTGGCATCCTTGTCTAATTCCCATTCTCAAGGGGAATTCTTTCAGTCTCTCTCCATTCAGGATGATGTAGCTGGTTGGCTTTACATACATGCTCCTTATTGCACTGAGGAATTGCCCTTCTATTCCATGCCTTTCTATGCAGTGAAATAGTCTCAGTAGTACTGGAGTTAACTCTAAAGGTTTGGTAGAATTCTCCAGTGAAGCCATCTGGGCCAAGACTTTTTGTGGTTGGTAGTTTTTTAATGACTTTTTAAATCTCTTCCTTTGTGATGGTTTTATTAAGTTGATGTACTTCTCCTTATGATAATTTTAGTAGGTATGATGTAAGTCTAGAAATTTCCATTTCCTATAGGTTTTGAATGTGTTAGAGTATAGTCTTTCATAGTATTCTGTTATGATACTTTTGATTTCAGTTGAGTCTGTTGTGGCATCTCCCATCTCATTTCTTATTTGGGTTATTTGTTTCTTCCCCTGTTTTTCTTTGTAAGTGTAGTCAATGGTTTATCAAGTTTGTTGATCTTTTTTTGGTTTTGTTAATTTTTTCAGTTGTTCTTCTGTTCTCTAATTTATTTCTACTCTAATCTTTATTATCTGTATTCTTCTCGTGCCTGAGGGGTTCCTGTGTTGCTGTCTTTCTGCTTGTTCATGCTGTAGGGTTAATTATTTGGTTTGGGCCCTTTCTTAATTGTGGATGTTTACATTTATAAATTAACCTCTGAGCACTGCTTTTGCTATGTCCTGTAGGTTCTGGTAGGATGTGTTTTCATTCTCATTTCATTCTGTAAATTTCCTTATTTTGTCCTTGATTTCTTCTATGACCCATGGCTTTTTAAGCAAGATGATGTTCAGTTTCATTAGTTCAGATTTCTGTCTAAGTTTTTTCTGCTGTTGATTTAGACTTTTGTGGCATTATGGTCCAAGAAGATGCTTTGCAATAATTAGTAGTTTGGATTTTGTTGAGATTTGCTTTATGTCCTAACACGTGGTTTCTTCTGGAAAATGTTCCATGTGCATTGGAGAAGAAAATGTACTTATCTGTTGATGAGTAAAAAGTTCTGTGTATGTCAGTGAGGTCCAGTTGATTAATTGTTGCAATAAGATCTTCTGTGTCTTTACTGAGCTTTTTTGTGGATGATCTGTCCCTTACTGAAAGTGGAATGTGTTGAAGTCTCCAACTATTATTAAGGAGTGATCTGTCTCATTTTCCAGTGTAGTCAGTGTTTGTTCGATGTATTTAGATGCATAAATATTTAATTTTGTTAACTCCTGCTTGTGTATTGAACCTTTCAGCAAAAATAGTGACTACCTTGTCCACAATGGTGAATTTTACATTAAAATCTATTTTATCTGAGATCAGTATTGCCATCGTTGCTTTTCTTTGTATATTGTTAGCTTGGTATATAATATTCCATTCTTTAATTTTCAGTTTTTTCATATCTTTGCGGTGTGTTTCTTATAAGCGACATATAGGTGGGTTGTGTCTTTTGATCCAAGGTATCATTTGTTGTCTTTTTATTGGAGCATTCAGTATGTGTTTAGTGCTGTCATTTTGATGTATTTATTTTTGTGTTCATGTTTTCTGTGTTGCTGTTAATATTCTGTTCTGTGTCTTCTTTATGGGTTGACTTCATCTTTTTCAGTGTTGGTTTTGTGTTTGTTGGGACGCTTGTATTATGTTTCTGGTTTTGATATGTTCATTGTTATTCTACTTTGAGGCTACCCCTGTAATCCCCGTAAATATTCTAAGTTTAAACCCAGTTTTAACCTCCATGTATCTTTTTTACTTCTTCTCCATCTGAAAGACCTATAACTACTAGTATATCCCTCTTTTTAGTGTGATGGTGTGATAGTTTTCATGATGTGACCTCTTCTTCCCTTCTTTTAATTTTTATTTTTATTTAACATAACTGAGTGAAAATGTACATTCACATATAAATTTACATGCCCCCCTATATGCGGCTTCCACTGCTCTCCCTGTCCGGTGACTGCACACTATTCCTCTCTGCTCCATACATGTCTCATCCTCCCAACAGTCTCCTTTCCCCTCCTCTCCGTCCACTCCCCTTCCTCCAACCAGAGGTCAGCAAGATGATATCCTATAGATGTATAGAACCATAAAGTGCTTCCAATATATGGTCACTCTGCATTGCCAAGTCCAATCCATTCCTGTCCAAAGAGTGGACCTTTGTTATAATTTATGGGAAAGGGCAGCATCAGGGAAGGGGGCCATGCTCTCAGAGGAACCCCAAAACCGCTGGACCATCAATTGAGGTCTTTTAGTGGAGATCTCATGATGCACCTCTTTTTATTCTTGTGTTTCCAGTGAGGCTCCTCTCTGTGAGCTCCGTGGTGGCTATCACTGGTGGTGGCCGGGCACCATCCGGTTCTTCCGGTCCCAAGTCGATGTAGACACCCACTCTTGTGGGTCTCTCTGTCTTCTCGGTTGTCTTTACCGCATGCCATTTTGGACCTTGGTGAGCATCCGTTCCTACTGAGTTGGGACCATTTGCTGTGTCCTTGGATGGCAGCTTAGCAGCTTTTAAGACCCCAGATGCTACTCACCAATGTGGGGTGCAGAGAGCTCTCTTAGCAAAATGCTAGTTGTGCCAGTTGGCCTGGAATTCGCCTAAGAGCATGGTCCCCCACCCCCTGCCCCAGCTACTCTATCCTTGCAGTATTGAGTTAAGATGGAAGGAGTACTCAAGTTCTGCTGAAGTCCACTTAATGTTGTTCTTGTTCCTAATGTGTGCTGTCACCGCTTTCTCCCAACTAGATTTCTAGTAACTATCTAAACTAAACCCTCCCCCCTTCAGCCTCCCTCCCTCCCCTCCCTTGCAGCTGTCAAAGAGTCTTTTCTTCTATACACAAGTCTGTTTTTGAGATCTTATCATAGAGGTCTCATACAGTATTTGTCCCTTTGTCGCTGACTACTTTGACTCAACATAATGTCTTCCAGTTGAAACCAGGTTAGGAGATGTTTCCTGGAATCATCGTTATTCTTTATCATTGCGTAGTGCTCCATTGAGTATATGTACCACAGTTTACTTATCCATTCTTCTATTGTTGGGCATCTGGGTTGATTCCATCTTTTTGCTACTGTGGACTGTGCTGCGATAAACATTCTGGTGCATGTGTCCGTTGGTGTGAAAGGCCTTGAATCTATAGGATATATTCCAAGTAGTGGAATTAGTGGGTCAAATGGTATATCAATATCCATTTTTTTAAGGAAGCGCCAGATTGCCTTCCAAAGAGGCTGGACCATTATGCAACCCCACCAACAGTGTAGGAGGGTTCCACTTTCTCGACAGCCTCTCCAGCATTTGTTGTTTTGTGTTTTCTGGATCATGGCCAATCTTGTTGGGGTTAGATGGTATCTCATTGTTGTCTTGATTTGAATTTCTTTAATAACTAAAGATCGTGAACATGTCCGTATGTGTTTTTTGGCTGCCTGGATCTCCTCTTTAGTGAAGTGTCTGTCCATCTCCTTTGCCCATCGCTTAATTGGATGGTTTATCTTCTTCTTGATATTTTGCAGTATCTTATAGATTATGGAGATCAGGCGTCGGTCTGACATAGAGTTGCCAAATATTTTTTCCCATTCTGTGGGTGTTCTTTTAATTCTATTAATAAAGTGTTTGGATGAGCAAAAGTGTTTGATTCTTAATAGTTCCCATTTATCTATTTTCTCTTCTGTTGATTGTGGTTACTTTGACAGATTTTGGAGTCTGTCCTCACTGTGTATTAAAACTTCCATTGTTGTTCCTACCTTTTCTTGGATGAGCTTTATCGTTTTAGGTTTGATATTTAGGTCTTTTATCCAGTTGGAGTTGGTTTTTGTATAAGGTGTCATTCTTTTAATTTTGTAGCTTTGATAGAGTTTTATGACTTCCCTAACTGAGTAGATTTACGAGTGTTGTGTCCTGCATTGCCTCCTTAAATATATACTTAGTGGTTTTGTTTTCCTAAGCAAAGAGTTTCAGTATTTCATATAGTTTTAGTTTGATTCTTACGAAGAATCTAAGCTTCTGTTTATCTGCAAATGTCTTAATTTCATCTTCATATTTGAAAGACAGTTTTGCAGGATATGTAATTGTCAGTTGGAAGTTTTTCTCCTTCAAGACTTTGATTGTGTCATTCCTCTGCCTCCTTGACAACATCGTTTCTGCCAAGAAGTCTGGGTGAAAGCCTGCAGGGCTTCCCTCTGAATGTTAGCTTTGCTTTGAGTCGTGTTGCCTTTAAGAACATCTGTTTATGTTTCATTTTATTAAGCATGATTATAATATATCTTGATGTCTTTTGGGTTCTGTTTTTGGTGGCGTTTGATACAGGCCTTGGATATGTGTGTTCTCTTCTTTCATAATTTCGGGGAAGCTTTCTGTCAGCAATTCAACAACAACACCCTCTGTGTTTTCAGCTATTTCTCCCTGTTTAGGAACTCCAGTTAAATGTAGGTTATTCCTCTTGGTAGAATCCCACATGTTTCTTAATGCTTCTTCATTTTTCTTATTTCTTTTCATAAATGCTGGTGTCAGTTGCTCTGTCCTCGAGGTCACTAAGTCTCACTTCCATCTCCTCAATTCTGCTCTTTTGGCTTTGGTTTGAATTGTATAATTCTGTACTTTTGTTATTGATCTGTTGGATTTTAAATCTTGATGTTCCATCAGTTTGAATAGCTTGCTTAATTTTTCATTTTGCTCTGCTGCATTTTGTTCAATCTCTGTGAGGGTCCTATATAAAATTCTTTTGTACTCTACCTCTGATAGTTTCAGAAAGGCTTCTTCATCTCTGAAGTTTTTTGATTCTTTAGTTTGGAAGCTTTCTGGAGCCATGGTGGGCTGTTTCTTTAAATGGCTAGCAATGGTTTGTTGCCTTCAGGGCAGCTAGAGGCTGTTTAGTTTCTCTAGTGTTACCTCAAGAAGAGCTCAGGCATACTTTTGAAAAGGGAGTTGGTCACCAGCCACCTCTGTGTGCTCTAGTGACTGGCTCCAGCAGACTCTCTGTGGTGGCAGGCTGCACCTCCTTGCTGTCAAGGATGGCACCCTGCTTATGGAGTCACTGGGAGGCCATCAATTAAGCCTAAGATGCTAGGAGTTGTCCAACAGCATCCAAAATCAGTAGGGCTGCCAGGTGAGGCAGGCCCTGCCTTCTGGCTGACCATGGCAGCACCTGTTTGGCTGTCTCCAGATGCTATGACATAGTTCAAAGTAGGGAGGGGTTATGGCCTTGCTGCCATTCTCAGCCAAGCCCTACTTGTAAGGTAACATTGTGTTAAACACAGCCTTTCTACTGGAAAAGTGCTTTCTGGACTGGCAGTGCTTCTCAGCTTGGCATTTATTGCCTGCTGAGACCTCCAGTTGGGTAACTGCCTCCCAGCCGACCAAGATGGCATCGTGGCTGAGCTGCCTTCCTGTCATGAAGCAGCAGAATCTATGGCAGAGCTCAGAAAAGAGGGGGTGGAGGTTCAGTGGTGCCCTCAGTGAGCAGCCAGGCTCTCAAAATGTGGCTATCCCACACACAGTATCTCTGCTGCACTATGTGCTGTTTACTTTGGCTTTGCATTTCAGCATATTTGCTGGCTTGTGCTCATTCCCTGCCTCCCGGATAACAAAGTAAAAATCAAAAAGCATCAGTCAGTACCTGCAGTCTGCTCAAGTGGCGAGTCAGCAGGGTTGGGGCTCAGCGTGTGCTAGCTTGTGCCAGAGAGAGGAAGGTTCCCATTTAGTGTTGCATAGTCCAATCTGACAACTCTTAGCCATATCCTGGGGCTCCCTGGCTGTCCAGAGTACACTGTTTAGTTATCAGTCCAGGCCTTAGTTTTCAAAGGAAATTGGGGAGACATGTGTCTAGTCTGCCATTTTAGCTCCACCTCCTTTTTCTTAGTTTTGAGTACGCTAAAATGTCTTGGTGAGATCTGTAAGAGAACTGTTTGATTGGTCCCTTCTGACTGAAGCAGATTGGCGATATGCATAACATTTTTCTTGAATATAACTTCTAAGTGTGAGATTTTCTTCTAAGATGATTTTAAAACTGATCTTGATGGCAGTTTCAAACACCTTTTTTAATAGCTTTTTTCTTTTAAGTTAAAGATCATTCATTCAAATAAGTATTCTGTTTTTCTAGTTCTAGCCAGTTGGTGTGTGTGTATGTGCTTTAGGTGAAACTTTACAGAGCAAATTAGTTTCTAATTCTACATTTTATTCACAATTTGTTTTATGACGTTGGTTGTGATCCCTACAGTGTACCAACACTCTCCTCTTATCTACCCTAGATTCTTTGTTTTCGTTTGTGTTGTCACTTTCTGCCATCTCGTCTTAGCTGTGGGCAGGTGTTGCCCATTTGGTCTCATTTACATGACTGAGCTAAGAAGCACTTTTCTCATATGTGTTACTGTTTGTTCTATAGACCTGTGTAATGTTTAGCTAAAGGGTGAACTTGGAGATTGACTTGAATTCTGACTCAAAAGGGTGTCTGAGGGCCATAGTCTTGGGTTCCTCCAGTCTCTTATCAGACTAATAAGTCTGGTGCTTGTGAATTTGAATTTTGTTGTACATTATTCTCCCACTCTGTCTGGGACCCTCTGTTGTGATCCCTGTCAGAGTGGTCAGTGGTGGTAGCCACGCACTGTCTAGTTCTTTTGGGCTCAGGCTGGTCGAGACTGTGGTATTTGTGGTCCTTTAGTCCTTTAGACTAACATCTCACATGTGTCATTGATTTTCTTCATTTTCCTGTGCTCTGAATGGGATGGACCAGTAGATGTATCTTAGATAGATGACCACTCACAAGGCTTTGAGACCCCAGATGTTGCTCACCAAAGTCAGATGTAGCATATTTTCTTTACAAACTATGTTAGGCCAGCTGACATAGGTGTCCCCTGAAGCCATGATCCCCAGCCCTCAGCCCAGTAACTCAGTCCCTAAGGGTGTGTGGGTGTATCTATAAAGTTTCTGTGATTTTGCTTTGACTACATTGTGTTGAATTTCTTTATAAATGTGTATTGTCTTTCAACAAAGTTAACACTTGTCTCCCATCTAGTTGGAAAATTTGGTGGCATAATGGCTAAGTGCTACAGCTGTTAACCAAAAAGGTAGTGGTTTGAATCTACCAGAAACTCCCTGGAAACATAATGGGTCAGTTCTACTCTGTCCTATAGGTTTGGAATCAGTTGGAATCAACTTGATGGCAGTGGATTTGGTTGTTTTGGTTCCTACCATCTAGTTAGTGATGTACCCTCTCCAACCCTCCACTCCCTCAAAACTATCAAAGATTGAGATTGTTTCTTTCTATGTGTATACTTTTTTATGAGTTTTTATAATTGTGATGTCGAAGTTTTTGTCCTTTTTGTGATTAACTTTTTTTACTTAGCAGTCTCCAGATTCATCCATGTTGTGAGAAGTTTCAGGAATTCATCATTATTCTTTATTGTTGTATACTATTCCATCATATGTATGTACCATAATTTGTTTATCCATTTACTTGTTGATGAGCACTTAGGGTGTTTCCATCTTTTTGGTATTGTGAGCAACACTGCAGTGAACATGGCTGTGCATTTGTCTGTTCATGTGAGGGCTCTTATTTCTCTAGGGTATGTACTTCAGAGTGGGATTGCTAGATCATATGGTATTTCTCTTTTTAGCTTTTTAAAGAAGCACGATATTGGTTTCCATAAGTAGTTGTACCATTTTACATTTCTACCAGCAGTGCAGAAGAGTTCCAACCTCCTGGCAACCTCTCAAACATTTGTTAGTATGTGTATTCTTGCCTAGCACCTCTACAAACATACTCTTTTCAAGCACTAACGGACCATTATAAAAATTTTTACTACATAGCATGCTATAAAGCAGGTATCAGGAAAGATCAAAGATTTGGTGTCATGTGGACTACATTGAGTAATCATAGTACTTTCAAGCTAAAGGCCTAAAGGAAAAACATCCTGATATATGAAAATTACGATCACATTTATAATATGTAAAAAAAATAACTTATTTTTTATAAGTCAATATAAGGGAAGTAATGAAATATTTCATATAATGAATTTTTATGAATGAAAATAAAATGACAATATATTTTCCTATTGTGCCTTTTGTGGGTATAGTAAATATTAAAATTGTAAACAATAAGCAATTGTAGACCATCTTTAAGGAGTTCAACTTTTACTGTGAACCATGAGTCGGATCTGACTCGACAGCACTTGGCTGGCTTGGCAGATGAAAAATCTTTGGAAGATTTTTCACAGAAGATATAATAATCTGATTACTATTTTAAAAGTATCTCTCTGGCTACCATATGGAAAATAGGCTGCAGAATACAAGCCTGGAATCCAGGGTGACTAGGTAGGAAGATGAGATGGTGGGCTTCAGCTAGCCTGCTCAGAACAGGGTTCTGAAACCATTCTAGCTTTTTAACTTGTTCATGGTCTGTCTCTAGCTTCTTTCAAGTGGAAATTGCATAAGAGTAAGGACTTTCTGTTATTTACTTGTATATCCCTTGTGCCTAATAGAAGCATACAGTATGTAGTAGGATCTCAGTAAATATTTGTTAAATGAATGATGTTTTAGTGACTTGGAACTTACTTTTTATGTTACTGGTATTTATTTAGTTTAAATTGATTTTTATTTTTTATTTAAAGCATGAAACAGTTGATGGCTATAGAAGATATTTCACTCAAATTGTAGGGTATGTATCTAATATGGAAATAACTATTACCATTTAATACTGTATTCAGTGACAGAAATTATTATTTTCTGTTTGAGTTTTTTTTTTTTTAACACATTATGTTGTTAATTACACTTTTAGGTTCTTTGTGGTGGAAGATCACATTTTACATGTGACCCAAGGATTAGTAACTAGGGCATACACTGATGAACTTTGGAACATGGCCCTCTCAAAGATAATTGCTGTCCTTAGAGCTCATTCAGTAAGTCAGATAATTTGTGTTATTAAATTTTTAATTCAGTTACTTCAAGAACTTCTGAAATGCATAATGTCAGAGGAGAACTACACCTCTATCATTTCATACATTTTGGTAATTGCTAAGATTTAGTAATGCCACTGATTTGTCTGTCAAGTAGTATCAGGCTGATATTTTGCAACTGACGGGGACTTCCCAAGATAATTTTAGTACAGCATTATAGAAAATGAAGAATTACGCTGGTCTCATTAGTCTCAACTGATCTCATCATTAGATCACTGAGCAGCACTGGAAAAAGGATTTTTAATTATCATTTCAAATTCTTTGTTTCCACAATAAAATCCTTTATTAAAAATCAATAGAATGTGCTCTTCGATGTTTACAGTTTTTTTGCAGTAGTACACTACATGAATTTCTCAAAAATATGCAGTTGTCTAAATTTAAACTTACTTTGAAATAATGAAGCTTTATTAAACCTTTATAGATTGAAGTCAGATGATCAATTTTTTTTAACATGGCTTTTGTTAGAAACATGTTCATAGTATAGAGATTACTGAAATTATTAAGTGTAGAGCTTACCTTCAGACAATTAGTAGTTTACCTTAAAAAAGCCTCCCCATATTTAAAATATTTTAATCTCTTAATATTTTAATAATCTTATCATTGATAATGGAAACTTAAAATATTTTAAAGGAAGATTATTAATTTACATGATTAGGTTATCAATATACTGTATTTTTATTTGTCAGAAGTGTAGATACTTGGCTTGATGCCATTATTTATCCAGTGAACTAAGAGTTTTTGTAAAACATTAGCGAAGAACATTTTATTATAGTTTATATTCAGGCCAACTGTGAATATGTAAAATTACAGTATACCCCTCCAAAAGCAATCCCATTGCTGTTGAGTAACTTCTGATTCACAGTGACCCTATAGGACTAAGTAAAACTGCCTCATAGGGTTTCCAAGACTAGAGGTTTGTGGAAGCAGGCCACCACGTCTTTCTCTGGGGGAGCAGCTGGAGTTTGAACCACAACTTTTCTGTTAGCAGCTGAGTGCTTAACCACTGCACCACCAGGGTTACTAAAATTTTAGTATTTGAAAAAAAAACTTGCTGTTGAGTCTATCCTGACTCATAGCAACCCTGGTGTAGTGGTCAAGTGCTCTAGCAGCTAACCAAAAGGTCAATATTTCGAATCCACCAGCCCAGAGGGGCAGTTCTGCTCTGTCTGCTCTGTCCTGTAGGGTTGCTGTGAGTTGTGATCGGCTCAACGGCTATGTGTTTTCTTTTTTTTTAATAATTTTCTTTTCGTGAATTGCTAAGAAAATACTTGAATATATCATTCCTATTCTGAAAAACCGTTTATGACATATGTCTTTTTTTGAGGTTGAGAAAAATTCTGTTTATGCAGATGGAAAATTTGGCAACAGATATTGGTGATAGTTGTGCAACATGATTGATGTAAATGGTGTCACTAAATTAAGCATGTGAAAAATGTTGACATGGCAAAGGGTTGTATTATCTATATTTTTACAATAAAAAATACATGGACTGTGTAGTAACTGTCTTTTAAATTTGAAATAACTACTTTCTTAAACTCTGAAGACTTCTAGAAGTATGAGCATCATTGATTTGACTAAAGTTTAGTGTATACAAATTTCAGGAAAAGGATTTCTCATGTAAATGAGTTACTTGACGTATGTCATGTTATACTTCTCTGAGAGTTTTTAATGAATGTAGGAAGCCTGTTGTGGATCTAACTAAATTTATTATAAGTTTGACAAATTAAGAAAAAAAAAGTTTAAGTTTTTATTTCTCAGTTATTTTTAAACAAATGACATTTTTCTGTTTGTGTTTCCACCCCACCCAGTCTTACTGCACTGATCCTGATCTTGTGTTAGAGCTGAAGAATCTCATTGTAATATTTGCAGATACTCTGCAGGTGGGTGATAACTTACTTGAAACAATAGCTATTCTGAGCATTTAAATATATATATATAGACAACTCTAATTTGTTTTATTATGTATTAATGGTAGTAAATTACTAGTAACCAAATGTGTCTGTATTTGTATTCCTCTGATACCGTGGACTGTCTTTAACACCTCCTTCCCAATTATGAAGCTTGGACAGGGTAGAGGGAATAGTACCATCCTTTAAAATATTGGCCTAATCCAGTTAGAATAAAGCATTTTTGCCATTAAAAAAAAAATGTAGACTATGGTGTAATGGAAACAATTGTGAACTAGAAGACACAAGTTCTGCCTTTGGGCAGGAGGCATGGTTCTGCGGTCACACAGACCCTAACTTTATGTTCTGCCTCAAGTAGTGGCTAATGTATGTGGTAGATCCTCATTTGTGAAAATGATTTTATTAATTACTAGTTCAGATATGTTTGGACTTTTTGGTATTAGTGTGATAGCTATAAAAAGCCAAAACCAAATCTCTTGCCCTTGAGTCAAGCACAACTTGTAGTGACCCAGTAGGATGGAGAACTACGCCATAGGGTTTCCCTGGAGTGGCTGGTAGATATGAACTGCTGACCTTTCGGTTAGCAGCCTGAGCTCTTAACCACTGTACTACCAGGCCTCCATAATAGCTATAGGCATTCATTTTCACACTCTACCCTGGTAGCATAATGGTTAACAGTACCATAGCTGCTAATCCAAAAGTTGGCAGGTCATATCCCCAAGGCACTCCTTGGAAAATATGTGGCAGTTCTGTTCCATCTACAGGGTTGGTATGAGTCAGAATTGGCTTCACTGCAGTGGGTTTGGTGTTTTTGCTTTAATTTCAGGCTTTCCAAAAATTCTGTGACTCTAAGCAGATCACTTCTTGGGGGCTAGGCTTTTCTTCTGTAATATTAAGATGAGATTATATAAAACAATGTCTGATTTTCAGTAATAAAATTTTGTGTAGCTTGGCCCCCCTCCTTTATTTCAGGTAAAAAATATTGATTGTGTTTTGTTTTCGTGCTTAACTTGTGGAATTTTAAGGTTTTAAGTCACTTTTTGTGAAAAACAGACTGACATTTTCCAAAGTATAACATTAAATGTTACTTAAAAGGGATTCTGTGACCCAAAACGTTTGGAAATACTGAGTGAAGTAAAACAGATTTATCCAAGAGCCTTTCTTAGAGAAAATGTGTATCATAAATTCACAAAAGGAAGCTGGCTATGTAGTGTTTTTCTAGTGTATCTGACTCTGAAATCTCCCCCTATGCTACCTCAGAACATCTCTTAAATCTAGTGCTTCCTGTAATATGCTTTGGGAAATGCTGATTTAGACTATTGCTTTATCACAAGTCTTTCCATCATAGAATTCTGGTTTTCTAGTTGTCTACTTGAGTCTTAAACCTAAGGAGACAATTCAACAAATTCCTTTAGTAAATTATTTTATTGCCTTATAGCGCAAAAAAAAAAAAAAAAAATCCATTGCCGTCTGATCAGTTTTGACTCATAGCAACCCTATAGGACAGAGTAGAACTACTCCGTAATTTCCTAGTAGATGCGAATTGCCAAACGTATGGTTAGCAGCTGTGGCATTTAATCACTATATCACCAGGGTGTCCTATTGTCTTGTATCTTTGTTAGTTTGTATGACTTATAATGTAATGTTAGACTATAGTGTGTGTTTGCATAAAATTTATGACGAATGTATTCCAAATATTGATGTCTCTGCGAAAGATAACCTTTTGAAACTTTTTTTTTCTGGTAAGAAAACTTTTTGTAAGTGTTTTATTTTCTTAGATGTTATTGTAAGTAGAATCATATTAATTTCCAGTCTTCTAGTACATTTTAAAGGTATCCTGGTGGCTAACTGATTAAGGGCTCAGCTGCTAACTGAAAGGTTGGCGATTTGAACCTGATCAGCCATTTATCTCAGGAGAGAGACCTGGCAGTCTGCTGTCCTCAAGATTACTGCCTAGAAAGCTGGATGGAACAGTTCTTTTCTATCCTATGAGGTCATTATGAATCAAAATTGACTAGATGGTGCCTGTCAACAACAACTGTAATAATAGATTTTGATGCTAATACTGTATCTGAATAATAAAAGAGACGAGAAAAGCAAAGATTATTCCTGCCCCGTAAAACTCTTTCTAGACCTTTCTTACCTAATGAAATGTAGAAGAAGGTCAGAGGGTCAGTTTTTTTTCTACACTGTCAGAATGGCACTTCCAAATGATTCTTCAGCGTTCTCTACAATCTTAATAAATATTTTTCATTCTTATTTATCAGCATTTGTTTGTTTATTTTTGTTACAGGGTTACGGTTTTCCAGTGAACCGGCTTTTTGACCTTTTATTTGAAATAAGAGATCAATACAATGAAACACTGCTTAAGAAATGGGCTGGAGTTTTTAGGTTAGTCTAAGCAATGGTGTCTTACTGTGTTGAATAACATGTCAGATGTTCAAATAATTGATTTTTCATTTAGCAGTAACCAGTTTTCCATGTACTTGTTTTAGTTTTCAGGTGACATCTGGTCTAAAGTTAGGTCAGTTATTTCTTATGTGATTTTTTTTCAGTAAGTGATTAAATTTTTATAAAGCTATAAATAGGCAAAGACACTTGGTATCGCTTTCAAATTTTGTTTGGATATTTACAGACAACATCACTAGATTAAAGAATCTCAGATCATCTAATTATGAAAAATTGATTTTACTTTTTAACCATTTGCCTCCCAAGCATGGACTAAAAACCCAAACCCCAAACCAAACCCATTGCCACTGAGTCTATTTCCAGCTCATAGCAACCCTATAGGACAGAGCAGAGCTACCTCATAGAGTTTCCAAATAGCACATGGTAGATTTGAACTGCTGACTTTTTGGTGAATAGCTGTAGCACTTAACCATTGTGTCACAGGGGTTTCCAGTATGGACTGAAGTATTTTAAATATCTGTATCACTTGGAATTGCTATAAAAAGGGAAATTCCTCCTCCTCTCTTTTTAAATTTTAAAGCTGCTGTGCCTATCTGCCTGATGATGGACAAATTCCAAATAGACCATTGAACTTTACCAAATTTCTTCCCTCCCTGTCTGCCTTCTTTCTTCCTTTCTTGCTTTTGTCCTTCCTTAAAGTAAATCAATAAATCTTTCATGGCATTTTGCATCTGAATCACCCAAAATATGACAGAAGTATTGTGCCTGTAAGATTTGATGAAATTTGAAAATTTGTTCAGTAATTTAACACTGGTTTAATCCTTACCTCATCAGTTTTCAAAACTGTGGAAAATAATGGGGTAAAATCTTTTAGAAATACCCAAGAGGTTCACAAGATGTTACATTTCTGTCAAGATCAACTTAATAAATCCTTATTTGAGTTTTTTTGTATTAATATTGTTTAGGAGCAATATTGTCAGGATGCTATACTGAATGGGTAATTAGCAGTGCTAAAGAGTTGTATATAGCTATCGTTGCTCTTAGAAATAGAGATCATAATTGTTAATATGAGAGGTAATCTGTAGTATATATGCTATGATATCATATGTTGATATAATGTAATCCTCTTTACTTACAGAGCTGATGTTACTAATCTGCCCTCTTCAGAAGGATGTTTTCATTTTTATAGTTGTTGATAGATTTGTAGTGAGCCAGCTATTCTCTTTTATCTCTCTTAAGACTTACGATAGGGAGATTGCTGTCTAAGATTGGAGAAACCAGAGGTATTGTTTTCTTTCTGGGAAGTTAATGAGTTCATTCAGATCCAGACCAGGGTTATCTTTGTCCTCCATGGTAGTAGCAGAGGGGGACAAATGATAGCATGTTAGTTGTGATACATAAGTGTCAAATTATTTTTAATTGCTAGGTCAAGCTTTTTGCTTAGATTTTTTTAAGAAGTAGTAGAAGTAAAGCTTTGCTTCTCTGGCCTGGACCTTCAAGGTTTTACAAGTAGTGAATTGACAACTGAACAATTAAATGGGGGCAAAGTAGAAATTATAATCAGTACTGAATAATTAAAATTCATCTAATTCCATGATAGAATTTGTAATCTCACCATGTCGTAGTTTGTGTATATGTGTTTCTCTCTTACTGTATTGTGAGCATCACCCCTATTTTATTGACATTTGTATTCTTGATTGCATAATCCCTGTATACTGCCGTGCACATAATAGGAACTCAGTGATTATTTATAGAATTTAATTTGATAAAAAGATCACTTCTAATACTACATTAAATTTTCAGAATATGAGTACCATTTATTAAATTGTATTTTTTTATATTAACTGACTTCATGCAAAGTGAATAGTTTATGATGTTCTAGTAGTTTATTTCTGTTTTAAACTACTTTAGTTTTTGAAACATTATTTAGAATGAAATAGAATTAGTTGAAGCCTCTCACTGTATTTTAGGTGAGCAGTACCTTACTTTGACTATTTTGTGTGCCACCATGATTTTCAGATCTGTGTCTTTTTTCCCAGTCTCTCATCGAGACCCAGGCCCATTTATCAGTTGGATATCATCCACTGCCCAAACCATATCCTTCTCTTGTATCCCTTACCTCAGCAAATGTCTCTGGTGAGGTAAGGCATACATCACTTAACCAGTCACCCTGTCTAGAAACCTGTAATTCATTATCGTTATGCTCTCCCTCACAGTCTTCCTGTAGTTTTTAAGTCCTGCATGTTCCCTTTAAAACTTCTTGCTTCTCCTAATTCCTTTCTACCCTTACTGCTACAACTTTAATTCAGATACGTATTTCCTTTTATTTGGATTATTCTTCAGCCTTTCTAACTGGTTTCTCTATGTTCATTTTTTGGCCTTTTTGTAGTTCATCCTCCATATCTACATTTTGGGGGAGGCAGGGAAGAGAGCCTCTACTGTGAAATGTTATTTTATTAACTCATTTTTTTTTTAAACAATAAGCAACTTAATAAAAAAAGAGTTTCAAAGGCTTCTAGATATTCAAACAAAAGGAGTGGGAAAGCCTGGGCTTTCCCTAAAAGTAACAAGGTAGGAAGGGCTCAGCCTTACCTCTACCTCAGGTCCTGACTCTGATGCAACCGGGCTTTTGACCCCAGGTCTTGGCTCCTACTGTGGGAGCCCTCTGCTCTACTCCTTTGGTGGCCCACAAACATTTCCTATCTAGCAGCCATAGGCAGCTTCTCCAGGTGCAGAAGCACCCATTTCTGGAGTTATGATGGAATGACTGATTATTCTCACACATAGCCTCCCACCTTGCCTTGGCAAGTTTAGCAGCAGTTCCATTTGATGTTTTCCTTTTATTGATATTCCACTTTCTATTTCTGAAACTTGCACTGCTTTTACTATATGTATAACAGCACTGTAGGCATTGTAATCTTCCTCTATCTCTCCTGTTAGAATTGAAATCAGGGATCTTGTTTAAATCTTTCTGAGGTAGAGAATTTTCTTCACAGTTAGCCCAGAGCATAGCTTATAATAGGTGCTCAATAAATGAATACTGATAAAAGTAAATTATTGATTAAAAGAATGTTTGATTATCGGACAGCTGCTGTATTAGGATAAACTTGGTTGTGCTACAATTAGAAAAATCTGTAAAACGCAGACATTTTATATCTCATACAAAAGTCTGTAGTGGATCTAGTAGTCAGAGATGCAGGCTATTTCTCTTTTTTATTCTACTTTCATAACTTGTAGTGACCCCACATCTGCAGAGTAGAACCACTTTACAGAGCTTTCAAGGCTGTGACCTTTTGGAAGCAGATGTTTAGGCCTGTATTCCAAGGCACCTCTGGATGTTACTTTGGTCTTTAAGAAGCTTATAACCTAGTTGGTAAAATAGAAGACACAGAAGACACATAACTTGAAAATTGTCCACGTGAAGAAATATCACTGGAATATTCTTTATCTCATGAGTTCATTTTTAGTTATAGGTAGTTTCTTTAGGCTGTATCATCCTTAGAATTGTTCTAGTTTACTAAGATACTGAGAGGATGTAAAACAAAACAAATGAGAAGAAGAGATTGAACATGAATTTCAAGGGACAAGACTTGTAAATTTGTTGCTGAGTTTTAGAATTCTGCGTGGGTTAACTGGTGTTTTCCCATTTGGTCCTTTAACTGATAAATACAAAACACATTTGTAATAGTTTTTGTTTTAAGTATTGTCCTATAGTATTCCAGTAATACATTTTTCCAGTGATAAGTTATTCATTCTCCCTTCTTTCTTAACAGGGACATTTTTGAAGAAGATAACTATAGCCCCATCCCTGTTGTTAATGAAGAAGAATATAAAATAGTCATTAGTAAATTTCCGTTTCAAGATTCAGAACTTGAAAAGGTACAAGTTACTTTCTAATTCGAGAATTTTCTTAAAAATAAATGTTTGATGTTTATGGCTGTATAAAGTTAGCCTGACACTGTGAGAATGCCTTCTTTGGAAGGAATTTTTAAATAGCTGTTGGGTTACTTAAAGCTTTGGAGCATGTTTTGCTAATATTGAAAGACTGTATCATCATCACTACTGTTATCACTGTTAGTGTTTGGTGAAATTAAGAAAGTGTTGTCTTGGGGCTATTAGGATCAGTTGTCCCAAATATTGGGTGGATTCCCAGGGCAGGTGTTACTAATGTTGAATGGTTCCAAGAGGGTGTATTCTGGAAAAGAGACTTTTTTGTTTTGAAGTGTCTAACACTTTTGAAAGATCTTATTTTTTGGCTTCTTTATGGAAGTACATTTTTAGAAAAAGTTTGTCTTGGTTGAGTAATAGGTTTATCAAAGCAGTAGCTCCTTAACAGATTTCTTCCTGAGGTAGGGATTATATTTTTGGAGTTGAAATACCTGAAAAATAGACAAGCTGGAGAAACGAGGTAGACAGGCATGTAGGGTATTCTGAGAATGCACATGAGTGCATGTGTGAGTGCATGTGCACACAGACACACACACATTTATCTAGTATGTAGGTAGAATCAGATTTAATGAAAAGAGATACTGTATTTATTTGCTTACTGTAATCTTTTTTCCTTCTTTATTCTCATTTTTAATCCTTAGTCTTCTTTGTTCTTTTTCCCACACTTCAAAATTTAGTTCTTTCGTATATTTCTATCCCTTCAGAATGAGCAAGGATGTGAGTTGCGAGTGTAAATTTTTGTCATGCTTTTATATATAAACTAAGCCTATCAGGTAAAATAGTTACTAAATACAGAATCAGGTAATTAAATGCATAGCTTTTAGCTTATCGTTAACTCTGCCATTGTGTATACCTAATAGTTGGGCTTTCTTACATACAAAAAAACAGAATAGTTCCTCTAATTCTGTATTTTTTGAAACCCCTATGAAAGTTGTATCAAAAAATATTACCAGAATATTCTTTATATAGGCGTTTATGCCGCATCTGTCAAATGAGGAAGTTAAACTAAATTATTTCTTACGTCTTTTTCAGTTACAATTAAACTGTTTTCAATAGGTTTATAATCAGAAGAAAATTTAAATTTGCTTGTGGGGAAATTGCAAAATATTCAGACCTTTTAGGATTAAGCTTGCTAAAAGTTATAATCATTTGTTCACACAAGCTCATTAAAAAGAACTACTGTTCTCAAGGTTAAAGCTACATAGAAAATTTAAGAGTGAAAACTTAAATAAAGCTTATGAATATTTAGTAACATGCATGTATTTTTTATTTTTCTTTTTTAATTTTAGGTATAATTTTCAATTAAAGTATTCGAAAAGACATAAAAATGTCTCAGCTTGAGTTACTATCTTCAGTCTAAATTATGAATGAGGAAGGACTGAGACTGAACATATATACAAAAATACGTCTTTTTTGCAAATAGCTATGCTAATTTGATTAGAGCCCTTTGGCAAAAAAAAAAGAGCTCATTCATATTCTGTCCTTTAGTGTAATTAAGATAAATTGTCTATGCTAAAATGCTTCAGATAGTTAATATTAAATTCATTCAGCAAAAAATAAACTGGAAATGAGGTGGCATTTATGTTATCATCTGCTGTTTTTAAAGAACATTAGCTTCTGTAGTTAATTTTTTTATTACCTCTAAGTGATTCTCTGAATTTAGAAAGGATTGAACCCACCAGTTGTGGAGAAACATGGCTGTCTACAAGTGTTTACATTGCAAACTGACTGTGAGTTTCCTTTTGCTGCTGTGTGCCTCTGAGTTGATTCTGACTTACAGCAACCCTATATGATAGCGTAGAACTATCCATGGGGTTTCCTAGGCTGAAATCTTGATGAGCAGATCACCAGCTAGCTCCCTTCTACCAGATTGCTGCTGGGGGTTGAAATTGCCAACCTTTTGGTTAACAGCAGAGTGTCTAACCATTGCATTTTTCCTAGAGATATCTAAGTATATATTTGTTTATTAAAATATTTATTGTCACCAGCATACACCAGACCATGTTATATGGGCTAGATTTTCAGTCTCTGCTGTCAGGGAGCTTACAGTCAAGTAAACAAGAAATTATAGTTCACAAAAATTGACAGCGCTTAAGAGGAAGACCACATCCACAAAGACTTTATTACTTCTGTAGTATACAGAAGTTTGGAGATGACAAAACCAAGCTGCAGAAATAGAAAGGGCCAGATCCTATATCCACTGGACTGTTAGAAACCACCAAAGAGTTTTGAGCGGTAAACAGATAATCAAATTTGTTTTGGAAGATTTATCTGCCAGTTGTGTGGAAAATGGATTGGAGAAGAATAAGACTGGTGGCAGCTAGGGGGTTGTGGCAATTACCCTGATGAGAGAGGTTAGTGCTAGCTTACAATTTGATTTCAGAGATGTTCATGAGTTCAGAACATCAGGTATAAGTAACTGTTGGCATATGAGGGATGAGGGAGAGAAGAGGAGTTAAATATGATATTTTATCCAAATTTCAGCCTTGGACAGTGGTAGCTTTGACAGGAAACAAAGAGGAGTAGGTTCAGAAGAAAAAGGTAATGATTTCACTTTTGGACCTATTGAGAATAGGGGTATCCAGTGGGTAATTGGATATATGTATTCAGATTTAAGGAAAAAGAGTTGACCTAGAGTTATGTAATTGAGAGATTTTAGCATTTGCATGGTTACAGAAATCATGAGAAGAGATGAGATCATCAAGGAGAGTCTCTAGAGAAGAGAATGAGGAGAAGAAGGTTTAGAATAGAACTCCAAAACTCACCAGTAATTAAGAGATGGCTAGAGGGAGAGCTACTAGAGAAACAGGAGGAACACCACTGTGGGATGTGCGTGCTAAAGAGGATAGAATATTTAAGAAGAAGCCAGCTGTGTCAAAAAAAAATTAGGTTACGTGAAAGCTGGAGAAGTCTGCTGAATTTAATAGCTAGAAAATCATTGATGACCTTGGTGAGAGTACTTGCACTGTTATAACTGGGTTGTTACGAATGTGAAAATAGAAAATACAGATAAAGCTTCATTAAGTATAAATGAAAGACTTCTGGTAAAAATCTTGGAGGTAGTTTACCTTTTGAAAAGTGAGAATTTTCAAATGGATGTTGGCTAATGAAGCAGTTTAACCAGGATGCATGCTGAATCATTGGCTGCAAACTGGTGTTTGATGGTATATTGGTCAAAAGCTACTATAAAGTGTTTTAGGAATGATGGAATGAACTGAGTACCTTCCTTAATTGATATTAACCCTACACTGAAGGTGGAGAAGGAAGAGTCTTAGAGTTATTCTACCTTGTGTAATCCTTGACATCTCATTGTTTGATTTGTCATATCTGATCTTTGACATGTGGTGTGTGTATGGATGAGTCCCCTGTAGTACAGTTTGATCGTGAGCCAAGAAGCCACCCTGACTCCTGTGTTGTGGATGTAAAAAAAGGAGACAGTGCGGTGTCTCCTGCAGAAAGCTAATCATCGGAATACACAGAGATATTGATATATGCTTTCTCTGCTTGGCAGAAGCCTGACAGTATGATTTAAGAACCAACAACATACTGCCATACTGTTTTCTTCAGAAATAGTTTTGTTTTCTTTAAGATTCCAAAAATAACATAGAAATAAAACAGTAGAGTTTGTGATACAGCTATTTACTGTTTATTCAAAATTGAAATAATGTTTTTGCATTTTAAAAGCCTTTTCCTAAAATTTGAAAAGTATTAACTTTTTCTTTATACAGCAGTCCTTCCCAAAGAAATTTCCCATGTCTCAATCAGTGCCTCATATTTACATTCAAGTTAAAGAATTTATTTATGCCAGCCTTAAATTTTCAGAGTCACTACACCGGAGGTAAGTTTACGAATAAGAAATGCATCTCCATCATAATAGCTGTTTTTATGACATATTAACACTCTTTGTGCCATAACTCTTTAATGGCTTATGATTACATTGGAAACATTTATGTATTTTATTGACTTCCTAGGATAAGATACTGTAAATCTGGTTGTTTGCTTTATTTTTTGTTGAAGTATTTAAAAGCAGATTCCAGAAACAATGATATTTTATCCTTAAATACTTCAGTCTATTTCTAAAAATAATGGACATTTCATTACATAAACATCCTTAACAAAATTAACACTAATTCTGTAATCAGTTCCCTAGTTTTATCAGTATTTTCTTGGTGTGTCCCTAAAATGTTTTTTTATAGTTAGTATGTTTAAACCAGCATACAAATAAGGTTTATATCTTTCATTTGTTGTTAGATCTGGCTTGCCAGTTCCCCGCTTTTATCTATGTCATTGACTTATTGAAAATTTACTATTCTTAATAGTTTTATTTTGACTTTTATCAAATAGATATGAAGCAAAATTCATACAAAATCAATAGAATAAAGTTTGCTGTAGTAAATTGGTATCATACTTAGTAATGGAGCCTACTAGCTATGGGCAGCTATAACCAACTTGCCTGTATAGGCAATATCGTTTATCTGATGTGATGAAAGTAACACTTGAATTTGTAGAAATAGGAAATGTGACATTGTTCCTATTATGCTGGTGAAGTCACTGAGACTGAGAGAGACTAGACCAGAATGTTCTAAGTAATTAGTATGAGAACTGGAATGAAGAAGCAAGTTCGTATCAGTAAAAGTACGTAGTACAATGTCTAACATGTAAGAAGAGAAGCAGTTAATGTTAGTGGAACCTTAATGTTTATACTACACTTGGTTCCGGCTACATAGTAGATCTTTCGTTAAAATCATGTGATACATGCTTTTGAGAACTCTCTGGAAGAGAGTGTTGAAGTTGGCTTTTGTAGTGGCTTTTTTTAAATGCACTTCAAATTTGTGCACCAAATACCGTGAAATGCCCTTCTTCAGTGAGAAACTGTTCTGAATTTTAAGTCACAAAGAATGAAGGCATTTTAAACATAATTATTTTTCAAGCTGAAACAATAAGGACAGTGACAGCTATATTCTTTTACTTTATATCTTTGTCTCTTATTGTCAGTTATCACAAATCTATTTTAGATTTAAGCAGTGTATAAATAAATGGAAAAAGAAATATGTGTTCTGTTAGAGTAAAAGGGTATCTGATTTTAATACTGTTTAGTCAGCTAGTGCTGCTCTAACAGAAATACCACAAGTCGATGGCTTTCACAAAGGACGTTTATTCTTACACAGTCTGGTAGGCTGCAAGTCCAAATTCAGGATGTCCACTCCAGGGGAAGGCTTTCCTCCTTGTTGGCTCTGGAGGAAAGTCTGGTATTGCATCAGTCTTTGTCCAGGGAGCATCTTGGCGCAGGAACCTGAGGTCTGAAGGATGCGCTCTTTTCCCTGTGCTGCTTTCTGCATAGTGTGACGTTCCCAATTCTCTGCGTGGTTCCCTTTCCTTTTATCTCTTGTAAAATGAAAGGATTAAGGGTGGGGCAGGCCATACTCCAGGGCAACTGCCTTTACAGTAGAGCAGGGAGGTGATCTTATATAGGGATTTACGGTCCCACTCCACTGCTTTAACCTACAACATAGGAAAATCACAAATGGAGGACAGTCATAGAATACAGGGAATCATGGCTCAGCCACATGGCTACGCGTGTTTTTGTGGGGACACAATTCGATCCATGACAAATACTTTGTTTTTGCTTGAGAGCAGGGATTCTTTAAAAGTCTTTAGCTCTTGTTCATGAATAATGTGAGTGGGACAGGGAAAGAAAACAGGAAATATCTAACATATAGCATCACTGTGCTTTGTGATTTCCATAAGCCTGTGATCTTCAAAGTGTAATTGGTAGATCAGCAGCATTAGTGTCATGAGGGATATTAGTAGACATACAATCTCAAACCTGCTGAATGAGAAACTGTCAGGATGAGGTCCGAAGTCTTACCAAACTCTCCAAGTGATTCCGGGTGATGTGTGCTGACGTTTAAGGACTGCTTTTCTTGAGCGTCACCATTTTCTGCCACCAGCCTTTTTTACTGAAGTCTCTGAAGATGTATGGTAAAGGCGTTAGCTTCTGACCTCACTGGAGCTCAAGTTTTCTCTCTAGTGCCCAGTGTGACACATACAAATAATGTAGCATTTGAAAAGCAGTGAGTGGAAATGAATATTAACTGAAGGGGACTAGCACAAAATAGGTGTTGTTACAATGGTATGTTTCAGTAGTGAATGGATGCTGGTACTCAGATGGTTTGAGAGCCACCTGTAATTTATGCCTTTCTTGTTTTTCACTTAAGATTCTGATTTAAGACAGACAGTATAATGCAGTAGGCTTCAGAATATAGGCTGTAGACTCTGAGAGACCCTAGTTTAAGTCTTGATACTAACACTTAACTAGCTGTAATAGGATTTGGGGTCAGTTACATAAGCTTTAAATTGCAGTTTCCTCATTGGTAAAATGAGGAAACTAAGTACTTAATTCACAAGGTGGTTTTAAGAATTAAGTGAGTAAGGCATGTGTATGAAACTCCCAGTAGAGTGCCTTGCACATGGTAGGCATGTAGTGCATAGGAGGTGATGGGATGCTGCAATATTAGATGGAAGGGTGGAACTTGGAGTGTTTATTTTTTTATTTTGTATCATTGAGGAACTGTTGAGCAAATTTTAACTGAGGAATGACAGTAGAGTTTTATGTTAGAAAGTTTTCTCTGGCCTGTTACAAATTAGAAGAGGGTACAAAAAATCATGCTGAAAAGATGAAGGTAGTGGTTGGTTCATGCAAGAAGTAAGAGACTGAAGTAGTCAGGAATAATGATGACAAAGAGGAAGGAACTTCTATAACAAATACTTAGGAGCCTGCAAGTAGAGTGTTTGTGACTAATTAGATGAAAAAGGTGAGATAAGGAACAATTTGACTTGTATTTGGAGAGACTTGCTTATATACTCTCAAATAGAGATTCCAATTTCAGTCATCTTTGAAAACACTTGATTCACTGTTGTCCAGGAAATGAATAAGGTAGATGTTTTCATCTATTATTTTGAGGCAGTTTATATATAAGTAAAAGGAAGAAATGAAAATCTCTGCTTAATAGTCATCTTACAGCTTGACTCAAATGGAATAAAATTATATTTGAGAATTACTCTTGAAGCTGCAATCCTGACTTTACATTAATCTCCCTTATTTTTTCCTTTAAATGTAAATTATTTTACCATTGTCTAAATTGGCAGTTTGTACAATTTGTGTGTTCTGATGCGTACTTTTTATTATCTAATCTAAATATGGATTCTTGAAACACAGGTCTGACAGCTGGGTAAAATATGGTTAAACATACAGAAATTATCAAAATTTTGTATTTGGGAATGAACTTCTATTTAAAGGGGAGAAAAAATGGCTTTCTAATTGTTTTTTTGATTTATTTACTGTATTTATAACACCAAAGATAAAAGTGATTAATCATATTATTATGTATAAACCAGTATGTTGAGTTGATTCTGATTGGTAGTGACCCTGTATGTGTCAAGGTAGAGTTATGCTGTATAGAGTTTTTTTTTTTTAATTTAATATGACTGAGTGAAAATGTACATTCCCGTATAAATTTACATGCCCACCTATATGCAGCTTCCACTGCTCTCCCTGTCCGGTGACAGCACACTATTCCTCTCTGCTCCGTACATGTCTCATCCTTCAATAGCAGATTTTTTTGGAAGTGGATCTCCAAACCTTTCTTCCAAGGTGCTTCTGCCTTTGAGTGGATTGAAATCTCCAACGTTTTGGTTGGCAGCTGAATGTGTTAACACTTTGCACCACCCAGGGGGATTCTGTTATATGTAATTCTTCTTAAAGCCTAACTAAAGTCTGTCTAGAACCAGAGTTACTGTATCAGTTCTGACTTTTTTTTGTACATGAACTCCAGGTATTCTAGAAGAAAGACGTGCTAGTGCTACAGCAGAAAAGATTGTCAATTTTTTTCCTCCTGTCTTTGATAAAAATATTTGTTACTTTTGTTAGTTCAGTTTCCAGTGGTTCTGGTGAACTCACCGTGGTTATAAGTTACCCATTCAGCAAAGCATTTATGCTTACATTTTAAACGTTATGCTTTACTAAATACATTGTCTTTTCATTTTGTTAATGAGAGGAATGAAGAATTCAGAATTCGGAGACTGAGATAGCACAGTTAATTAAAAGACATGTAAATCCAAATTTACTCTAGATTATCTGCTCTGTAACGTATATTTGTATGTTCAAAATCTGCATCTGTAACCCAAAATTGAGTTGCTGTGGTTTTTTGTTTTTGGTTGTTAGAGGATTGTGGGAAAGTCACTTTATTTGTCTAAGGCTCTTGTTTTGTGTGCTTTAACTTATTTTGGGTTAGATTTCTAGAACCAGAAGACATTTAAGAGCTTTTGTAGTTGCACAAAAGGGTCTAGACCCAATATGGAAAGGAATATGGTCTTTTAAGAACTTATAAGCCCAACATAAAAGGTTAGATTATAAAATATTTTGTGAAATATATTTTTTACTACCATTTAATGACTGTATTATTTAAAAATTAGGAAAAGTACATGTTATAGACTCAAAGGACAAGGAGTTTGTGAAGTATTTTAGGAAATACATTTTGTACTGCAATTTAATGACTTTAATTAGGAAAAGTACACGTTATAGACTCATAACAAGGAGTAAAGAACAACAAGCACTAAATTAAGACACAAACATCATGGAGGAAATACTAGTTATTGTCAGGTAAATCTTATTAACACAAATAGGACATAGGTCCTGATAGGTTTTCTTTTTCTATTTGTGAAAGAAAAGGCATGCTCAGATTCAACACTCAGGGATCTGAAAGTGTAGGGAAGGTTGAATAAAAGACATCTGAAATGAATAACTTTTCAACTGAGAAGAGTGTTAGAGAGGGTGTTGTTAAGCATAATTTCAGTTGTGTCAGAAAAGAAACCAGAGGAGTTTGCAGCCTTCCCTTTTCTCAGGGTGAATACTATCTTTGTTATTTAATACTGCTGTAAGAGAAGTACTGTAAGTAGATGGCTTTAACAAACAAGTTGATTTTTTCACAGTTTAGGAGGCTAGAAGTTCAAATTCAGGGAACCAGTTCTAGGGGAAGAATTTCTGTCTCTGCTTTATTAATATAATAAATATGACAACCTTCTTTAACATAATCTAGCTGTGTCTCATTTACTACAGAGTGAACCAAACCCATTGCCACTGAGTCAGTTCTAACTCATAGGGAACCACAGGCAGAGGTTAGGTTTTCAACACATCACAAAGTGGAGGATAATCACACAATACTGGGAATCATTGTCTAGCCGCATTGACTCGTATTTTGGGAGGCCATAGTTCGATCTATGCCGAGTACAATGCTTGTTTTAGGGGTGGTACTGACTGATTAGAGTAAGTTTTCAGTCTGAATGTTTGATGCCAAGTAACTGTGAAGCTCTACTGGTGGCATGCGAATTTCTTGAGAAATCATGATTGAAGATACAAAAATTCAGACAGAGGGACGCTGTCTTCTGCTCTCTTAGAATTAAGGGTAGCAGAAATTGGAAAGGACACTTATGGTAAATGGAGAACACTAAAGTCATATTGAGAGATTCTCATGTTTCATCAAATCTTGCTCTTGTATTTTTAAAAACAAATATGCATATAGAATAGTAAATATCTGTGCTCAATAGATTGTTAAGAGATCTATTTTAATGAAAAGATAAATAATACTGTTATGGATTGAATTGTGTCCCCCTAAAGTACATGTTGTAAATCCTAATCTCCATGGTGTAGTGATGCGCACTCAGAACTCTGAATCTAGCAATAGAGTTAAAATCTTGGTGGGACCTTAGGGTTTGTATTTCTTGCTTCCTAAACTGTGAAAAAAATACATTTCTGTTTGTTGAAGCCACCCACTTGTGGTTCTGTTATAGCTTGTGTTTAACCCTGGTTTTAAGGGCAGCTTAAGTCCTGATAAGCTATCTCTAAGAAAGCATTACTCACTTAAATTGAAGCACTAGTAGTTTTATGAGAAAAGAAGCTTTTTAGTATTAGTCTAGTATCATAAGATTTTTTTGTACTGTGTTAAAACCTCATTTAAGGTAGTTACATTTAATTTTTTATTCTCTTAAAAAAACCTCAGTGAAGATAGCTTGGTTATATTAAAAGTCAAATCTGATTATTGATTATATCCAGAAATAGCCCATGTTAGTTAGTATCTTTAAGGTAATTTTAGCTACAGTTTTACATGAAGTGTCATTGATCATTAGTGACCATTTCATGATGGAATTATAATTTATGGATAGCTTTATTTCCTTATTCTAAGTATCCTTTTTTACTATATTGGTTAATTGAATACATTTAAATTATATCATAAATCAACTTTCTACTTTATTGAAAAGATCAATTTAGTGAAATTAAATCAAATTTCAGTTTATGATTTAATAAATAGGGGCTGTTGTAGTTTCTTTACAGATATAAAGGAATGAGTTGAAGCAAATTATTTTAGCAAATTGTGTTACAAATTATTATTTAGGATGCTAACTAAAGTGTTTCATTGTGGAAAGCTTAGTGGTAACCAGCCTTTGTTTTTAGCTCAACAGAAATAGATGATATGCTTAGAAAGTCAACAAATCTGCTGCTGACCAGAACTTTGAGTAGCTGTTTACTGAACCTTATTAGAAAACCTCACATAGGTTTGACAGAGGTAGGTTAAAAAGATACTTACATTCAAATATTCCAGTGTATGAAAGAGTTGTTATAAATTATCAATAAGCATCATTCTGTAAACCAGCTGATAATATAAGCACATTTGTTTTAAAATACAACCATCAGTGTAAATTAAGCTATGTGAGAGAAAGTTTCCATGGGAATAGTAGATAATTGAAGATGTTAGAATGTATATTTAGGTTTTTTATTGACAGACTTTACATGAAAAGTGAAAATCTTCCTTTTTTAACTTGACAGCTATGTAAAATTTGAAACAGTTCTTTGAAAAGTCATGTTAAATTAATTATCAGTTAGACTCTTGGTTTCTTGTTTTTCAATAATGATACCATTAAAAATCAGTATCTGCAGCAGGCTTTTAAAATCAAATAATTGGTTGTACCTTGTAATGCTGTAATTACACAGTAATAATATATTTCTGGAAGCAGTAATCCTGTTATTAAAATTCAGGTGGCTTTCTATACATGTAGCCCACATTTTACTGAATATATTTGTGTTTTCTAGCTGGTGCAAATCATCATAAACACAACACACCTGGAACAAGCTTGTAAATATCTGGAGGATTTTATAACTAACATTACCAATATTTCTCAAGAAACTGTTCATACTGCAAGACTTTATGGACTTTCTACTTTCAAGGTATGTAAAAACCTGATCAAAGGTTTTTTATTTAATTCACTGTAAAAGCAAACTTAAAAAAATTAAGACAACTTTTATTATATACTTGATTCCATTATATCTGTAAGAAATTGAGAATTAGAGGTCATTGTTGTTGACAATATGTAGATAAACATAGCATTTTAAGTATGCAGATGGAAAAAGTATATTTGTTTTCTACAGATGCTTAGCATTTTGTACATATTTTAGAGACTTATAGTGGTGCTGAATTGGTTTAACTGCATTTCGATTACTGCCTCACAGTTCGTTAATTAATTTTATATGTAATGTGTATGTGTGTTTGGAGTAAAACTAGTTAGATAAGTGTTACGGTTTGCTTTACATTTTTCATTGGCTCTGATATAAATAAAAATAAATATTACCTTAATATATGACATTAAAATCATCTCTTTTGGAATGGAAAATTTTTTATTTGTATAATACCATGGGATATACCAAAAGATCAATTAATGCTTTTTTTAAAGTGGAATGCAAAGTTAAATAATTTTGTAAATTTGTTTCATAGAATATTTTATTACTTTATTGATTTGAGGTCATGTAGATGAGACACTGGCATAGTCTAGTAATATATTCCTTTACATTGAATATTTTGTTAAACTCATAAACCACTTACTAATCTCTCATCTCTGAAATGGACTGGATGATTTAATCTTATCCCATTTCTGAGTTTTCTGTTAAAAAGAATGCTCATCTTTCTACTCTTTCTGTGTTATAAAATGCCCAAGTTATCTCCTAAAATTAAGGTGTAATCAATTACCTTTAAAAAAGTCAGTATACGTGTCTTTATAAATAATTTGATGTTAATAGTTCACCAGACTTTGAAAGTGTAAAGTCCAGAAATGACCCGGAGTTTCTAAAATTATTTGCATGACCCTTAAATCTTATGTACTCTTGATGACTCCCAAGTTTATGCAGTCATCCTGATACATAGGGCACAAATGTGACATGATACCTGAGTCAGTGTATTTATAAAATTCATTATTAAAACTGAGACAGGAGCCTAAAAAAGTAGGCAGACATTTGTTATACAGTGCAGTGATTAAAGGCCTGTACTCTGGAGTTAGACTGCTTTGTGACCTTAAACACATTCTTTAGTTTTAGTGATTTCCAGTTTCTTCACTTACACAATCAGAACAAAAATAGAGCCCTTACCTCATACGATTATTATGAGGACTAACAGAAATATTTAGCACATTTTTATTATTGTATATTGTCTATGCTCTGAGCATCCTGTTAGGTACAAAGGGTACAAAAATGTATCCCTGTCCTCAAAAAGTTCAGAGGAGAAAAAAATTATAAACAGTTAACAACACTATGCTGTGGTATGTATTATAACATAGCATGAGAATTGACAATTATTTTTTGGATTTAATTTTTTTTGTTTATTTATTGTGATTGAGTGAAAGTGTACAATCCAGTTTAAATTTGCATGACCGCCTGTGTGCAGCTCCTGCTGCTCTCCTTGCCCGGTGATAGCACACTCATTCTTTCTGTTCTATATGTGTTATATTCTCTTAACAATCTCCTGTCCCCTCTTCTCCCCCGTCTCCACTTCCTTCTAGTAAGAGACCAGTAGGACAACATCCTGTAGATGCATAGAACCATAAAGGGCACACACAATATGGTCACTTTGTGTTGCCGAGTCCACTCCATTCATGTCCGAGGAGTTCACCTCAGTAATGATATATGAACTGGGGCAGCATCAGGTCTAGGGGCCATGCTCCCAGAGGAACCCCCAGGTCTTCAGACCATCAATTGTGGTCTTTTAGTGGAGTTCTCAGGGTGCACCCCTTTTTATTCTCATGTTGTCACTGGGACTCAGTTTTGTGAGCCCCATCACAGCTGTCACTGGAGGTGGCCAGACACCATCCGATTCTTCTGGTCACATGTTGATGTAGTCTCCCATTCACCTGGGTCTTTCTGGAGAACTGACAGCTTTTTTGACATTTATTCATCCAAGGACAAATTGCTAACTGTTAACCACAGTGTTGATTCTTAACTTTGTATTAGACTTACACAATGACTTCTTTATCTTTATTGCTCTCTCTATCCTGTCTATACTCTTAAGAAGAGAGTAAGCCCTAGACTCATGAACATATTTAACAGTTAATGTAAATTTAACATGCTTAGTCCCTTTCTGACTAAACCAATCACCTTGACATTTGTTGCATTTAGGGATCCACAGCAATTTTTATTATCAGTTATAAATCAAAGAACCAAAGAACCTGATGATCTTAGGTTACAGAATCTTGAAACTGTATTTCTCTAAATCTACCTGTTGGGAGGGAATGCTTACAAACATTAGTGGGTTTATCATTCCAGTGGTCTTCTGAGTTGTAGGTATGTAGTTGAAACCACAACAGCTGTAGCTCAATCCTTTGTGGGTTTCCTTGGAAATCAGGAAAGCAGGTGTGATCCCTATATGTAGCAGAGTATTGTTCTTCTGTGTTTGCACAGAACTCAGGAACTCCTCCTGTTTTATAATGGGGGAGCAAGAGTTTTTTTGATCTCGATATTTGAAGGTTAAGTATTCTTTACATCTATATTTTATTCTCTTTTAAGAGGAATTTGTCTTAAACTGTGATATGAGAAAGTACTTGAACAGGGAGAATTATTAAATCAATATTAAAGTGAATTATTGAGGGATGTTAGGACATTTCCATTTATAATTGAGTCTGTTGCCTGTCTTAGATGATTGAAGTGTGATTCTAATTACAAACATTAGTATGGATTGCTGAGATAACTTCTTAGCCTAATACTTTTTTGTCCAGTGACCCTACAAAATGTATTCTTCCTTAGTTGCTTAATGCTTATGGAAATAGGTGCTTACATGAACACTTTACTTACTGTCCATTTCCCTCTTCCAAAAAATCATATATGAACACACAAGGTGCCAAAACTTAGGTTTACCTTGTAGAATATTATATAGATTATCTTGTTAGCTTGTCATTCACTTTGATAACTCTGTGAGTGATACAGAAGAGTTACAGTAAATGCTTCCTGCCCTCAAGCAGTACCTCAGCTTTTTGAAATTAACTCATCCATGCCGAGAATGATTTAAAGCTAATATAAGACTTTTCCTAACTGAAAAGATTTGTTTCAGGGTAGAAGAAGAAAATAGAAATACTATTTTCTCTCTTTTTTAATGATGCTCTTCAGGCTGCAGGCTCTCAGTGTATTCATAGTCTTCTTTGTTTTGGACTGTTGGTGTGTGATAAAGTATACGCAACACAAAAGTTGTCATTTTAATCATTTATAAGTGTACAATTAACTGACATTAATCACATTCACGGTGTTGTGCAGCTGTCTTAGTCACCTGGCACTGCTCTGACAGGAATACTACAAATGAGTGGCTTAGCAAAGCAAAATTTAACCTTACGCAGTCCAGTGGGCCAGAAGTCCGCATCCCGGATGCCAGCTCCAGGGGAATACACACTCACTCTGTGTTGGCTCTGAAGAAAGTCCCTGGGGTTGCATCAGTCTTTCTTTGGTCTCAGAGTGTCTCTGAAGGATGCACTCTGCTCTTGGTGCTGCTTTCTGGATGGGTGGTATGAGGTCCCCAACTCTGCTTGCTTCCTTTTTCTTTTCTCTGTTGTAGGACAAAAGATAGTACAAGTCACACTCCAGGGAAATTCCCTTTACAGTGAAGCAGGAAGGTGACCTTAGGAAGGGTGTTACAGTCCTACCCTAATCCTCTTTATCCAGTCTGTAAACCATAGGCGGACATTGGGATTTACAGCATAGGAAAATCACAAAATGGAGGGTAGTCACACAATACTGGGAATCATGGCCAAGCCAAATTGCTGTGCACCTTTCTGGGGGGACACAATTCAATCCATTATGGAAACCATTGCCACCGTTTGTTCCTAAAATTTTTTCATGCTCCAAGCAGAAACTTTGTCATCATTAAACAATAACTTCCCATTCTTTTTTACCCCCAGCCCAGGGTAACCATTATCTACCTTTTGTCTCTGAACATCTGTGTATTCTAGATATTTCCATTAAATGGGATTATACAGTAGTTGTTCTTTTGTATGTTGTATTTCATTTAGCATAATGTATTCATCGTTCATTCCTGTCCTAATATGTATTAGAACTTCATTCCTTTTTATGGTTAAACAATAGTCCATTATGTGTATATACCCAAATTAAAAAAAAAAAATCCGTTGTTGATGGATTTTTGGTTTATTTCCACCTTTGGCCTGTTGTGAAAAATGCTGCAGAGAATACTGGTGTGCAAGTATTAGTTTGACTTCCTGCTTTCATTTCTTTTGGGTATGTATCCAGCAGTGGAACTGCAGGGTCGTATGGTACTTCTGTGTTTGACTTTTCGAGGAGCCACCACACTGTTTTCCATAGTGGTTGCTCTGTTTTATAGTTCCATCAGCAATGCCCAAGAGTTTCATTTTGCCCACATCCTTGTCAGCACAACTATTTTCTGATTTTTTTTTTAACAATAGCCATCCTAGCGGGCATGAAGTGGTATCACATTGTGGTTTGATTTGCACTTTCCTAGTGACTAATGATGTTGAACATCTTTTTCAGGTACTTACTGGTGTATTTTCCTCAGAGAAAAGTCCAGTTATGTCCTTTGCCCACTTTTTGATTGGGTTGTCTCTTTTGCTGTTGAGTTGTGAGAGTACCAGTTCCTCTTTAATCTCTGTGGTAAAGAAATAGCCCAGGATCAGGGCTCTTTAACTTGCTCTATGGAGCTTTTCTAGTTTTACTATCTTGAAGATGTCTTTCCTTTTGAGTCTTGGCAGTGGTTACAAACTTCTAAGTACCTAGAAGAAATGCATTTCTGACTCTTTTTGATTTGCGTTTTTCAAGAGTCTGCTGATGACCATGTAGCAAAGCTTTGTAGGGGTGTATCTAGAGAGAAAGTAGTAAATTAAATCATCTCTAGTTAGGGTGTGAAATTGTCTTCCTGTGTAGCAAAGACATGGTATATGGACTTAAAATTTTTCTTTCTAGTGAAGTGCAACATACAAATAAACATGCACCAATTATAAATATATAACTCAATTAATTATTGAAAGTGAACGTATACACCTAACTGTGAGATCAAGAAGTACAGTGTTACTAGTATTGTGTGGTAACCCTGGTGGTGTAGCATTTAAGTGCTACCACTGCTAACCAAAAGGTTGGCAGTTCAAATTCACCAGGTGCTCCTTGGAGACCTTACGGGGCATGTTGCTGAGAGATGTGCTGCTGATGTCATCTACCAATCATATGGATCCTTCTGTTTCCTGGGTTCATTTTTCCTTGTGTCTTTGATGTTCTTGGTTGTTCCAGGTGGGTTGGGACCAATTAATGTTCCACAGATGGCAGCTTTCTGGCTTTTAAGGCCCCAGACACCACTCACCAATATGGGATGCAGAAGACTCTCTTAGAAAACGACTAGTTATGCCAGTTGACCTCAGTGTCCAGTGGAAACATGGTGGTACCCAGGCCTCTGTCCCTACTACTTTGTCCTTTGAAGTGTTGGGTTGAATTTAGAAAATGTTTTAGCTTGTAGTGTAGTCCAGTTATTCTGATCTGCCTTCTGCTGTGTGCTGTCACTTCCTTCACCTAACCTAATTCCTGTCGACTATCTAATCTATGACTAACCCCCCGATATAATAATTGTTACATAATTTTACGTGTATAAAGTTGATTTATTACTTTATTTATGAGAACACCTGCATTCAATATCTTTTCGTGTGTTAGCCACCTGAATGTCTTTTGTGAAGTAGCAGTTCATATCATTTGCCCATTTTTTAAATAGATTGTTTATCATTTTGTAATTGAAGTTTGAAGCTTTCTATAAATTTGAGAGATAGGCCCTTACTGGATATTGCATAGCCACATATTTTTTCCCAGTCTGTAGGTTCTCTTTTTACTGTTTTGCTGAAGTCTTTTGATGAACATATGTGTTTAATTTTTAGGAGATACCTGTTATCTAGTTTTATCTTCTGTTGTTTGTGTGTTTGGCATTCTGTTTATGCCATATATGAGGGCCCCTAGCATTGTCCCTCTTTTTTCTTCCATGAATCTTTATAGTTTTATGTTTTTCATTCAGGTTTTTGATCTATTTTGAGTTAGCTTTTGTGTATGATATGAGGTGTGGATCTTGTTTAATTTTTCTGCAAATAAATATCCAGCTTTGGGTTGGCTTGCCAGCATCATTTGTTAAAGAGACTTTCTATTCCTCATTTAAGGAAATTTGATCCTTTGTCAAAGATCAGTCATCCATAGGTGGATAAATTTACTTTTGGGTTCTCAGTTGTGTTCCATTCATGTGTTTGCATCATCGTACCAGTGCTTTGACTACTGTGGCTGTATGGTAGATTCTGAAATCAGAGAGTCTGAAGCCTTCTACTTTGTTCTTATTCTGTAATAATGCTTTGGTTACCTGGGTCCTATAATATTTTTTTAACTGTTAATTGCATTTCATCTACTAATTACTTCTATGCTTTGCATATAGTCTTTTTGGTTCTTTGTAGAGTGAACCTTTGTAAAATTTCTTGTTTTGTATGTGCATCTTGTTATTTTGCTTTATGAGGCAGTAGATGTGACATTTATTTCTTTTATCATGCTTTACTACAATATCTTCTCATCTTGCCCCTAGAGAAGACTATAGAAAGCAATTTTATGCTAGTTACTAATTTAATACATATGAATGACATAAAATCCTAAAAAGTAAATTATAAAACAGTAAAATGTGAAAGCAGATCAGGCAAAAAATTGAATAGTATGAATAGTTAGGTTGATCATGTAAATGTAAGAGCAGAATTAAAAAAGGAAATAAGGTGATACTACTGTGTAAAAACATAAAGGCTAACAGTAAAACAAAAGCAGTTTTTCCGTTCTTAAGCAGAAAAGGAAAGTCGACAAAATTTATAGACTACCTCAACCCCAGTGATGTTAATATTCAGCTTTCTGTCTTTCTGTGATTTATCATCAGTAATCAGTTAATTATAGCAAGTGCCACTTATAAAGATGTTGGAAAGTAGAAGTAGAATATGGAAGGAAATGGTTGAGAGTACTTTAAAAAGTTATTTATATCAGATGATTTGCAAACCTGATAACAAGCAACCTGGATTACTTAAGAAGTGCAAATACTTCTGCAAAGCCATTAGCATTTATTTTTGAGGTATAAAAGTTCCTGAAAACTTGAATAGTAAAAATGTAGCTATTCACCTGTCACATGGGATTGCCGTGAGTCAGAATCAACTGGATGGCACTCAACAACAGCAACACCCTTTAGAAAAGAAGAAGAGGTAAACCAGATCATTTGAAAGTTAGAAAAATATTCCATTTACAGTGACCTACAATAATCCCACATATTGAGAGACTGGATTTTGAATTCATCTAGACTCTGATTCCAGCTTAAGATCTATACTGTCCTTTGCACCTATCAGTGTAAGTGGAGTGGCTAGCAAGTAAGTATGAGGATTTATGTTTTGCAAGGATATTTGTGACAGGCCACTGTGAAAAGGAGCAGGAAATGAAATTTTGTCTTGTCTAAAGTAAAATTTTGATTGTATCCCAAAAGACATTCCTATGAAGGAAGCAGTAGTTGCTTGGAAATTTTCATGCAAACTAGTTGTCATTTTTGGCCCAGGAGGAAGATTCACTGAATGACTGAATGACAGGTTTTTTTTTTTCCGCTCTATTTCTGTGGCACTGTGCTGGTGCTGAAGATTTTTTTTTTTAATTATGAGTAAGAGAAAGTAAACAATTCAAGTAATTTTACATACCCACCTCTCTACAGTGCTATCTGTTTTCCCCACCCTGTGATAGCACACTCCTGCATTTCACTCTTCACTACTAGTATCCTCCCAGCGACCACCTGTCTGCACCTCTCCGCCCTCTCCTCTCCCCTCTTGAAAGAAACCAGTAGGACAGCCTTCTATAAATGTATAAAACTATAAAGTACATGCACCACATGCTCACTCGGTGCCCTCAAGTCCAGTTCGTTCTTAGTCTTAAGTGTTGACCTTAGTACTGATTTTACATGTAGGGCAGCAGCACGTCTAGGGGCCATGTTCCAGGGGGACCCTCCAGGTGATCAGACTATCACTTCTGGTCTTTCAGTAGAGTTCTTGGTCTGTGCACCTCTTTTCCTCATGTTATATCAGGAACTCTACATTGTGTCCCCTATCAAGGTTCTCTTTCATGGTGGTCGGGCACTATCTGGTTCTTCTGGGCCTCTAAGATTTTTCTAATGTAGAAGGACAAATGCTTACAGTATGTAAGTAGATAAATTTGGACCCATAGACATGTTAATTTTATTTTGCATTGTGGTAGAATTTTTTAGAATTTGTCACCTTTAAATAGAAATTGTGCTTTTCAAACACAACCAAGTCTACTGCCATCAAGTTGATTTCACCTTATAGTAACCATTTAGGACAGAGGAGAACTGTGCCATAGAGTTTCCAAAGCTGTAAATCTTTATGAAAGCTGACTGCCACATTTTTTTCCCACGGAGTGACCGGTGGACTTGAACTATGAACCTTTTGGTTAGCAGCCATGCACTTAGCCACCAAGGCTTCAGTATGCTTTTCTCAGTATACTGTAATTATCCTCCCTTTCATAATCACCCTACTTACCACACTCATTCATATCACCTGCCTGAACCCTGAATGCATTGGACATTTGCATCAGTTTGGAATATGGATTGGCCTGTAATCAGTAAAGGAGGGGCGAAAGGAACTGGTACAAATCCAGACTCAGAAGCCGGAAAGCCCAGAGTATTTTCAGAGATCCAGAACCTAAAATACCCAGAAGGAATATAAAATTGTATTAATAACCTAATCAAACCCATTGCCCTCAAGACTATTCTGACTTGCAGTGACCCTGTAGGATAGAGTAGAAATGCCCCATAGGGTTTCCAAGGCTGTATATCCTTGTATAAGCAGACTACCATCGCTTTCTCCAAAGGAGCATGTGGTGGATTTGGGCCTCTAATCTTCCTCTTAGCAGCCAACCACTTGACTGCTGTGCCACCAGTGCTCTTTTATATTAATAAGCATGCTTATAAAAATCATGTTTGATTTACATTTGTCTTGAAGATATAGTTTAGAATATAGTTGATTCTATAAGCAGTTAATCTCAGGTTCCTTTATTGACTACCTTCAACTTTTTATCTTTCATTTGGACCATAGCTTTCTAAGTGATCCAGTGAGAGGCTTCGGCTTACATTATGTAACTCAGGTTACCCTCAGAAGTTCTTGAAAAATTCTTGCATAGGTAATAACTTGTACAGTAACCTGTATCTACAGTAGAACATAGAGTTGCTGACTTTTGAACTCTAACTGTGCATCCGTCATTTATAGTCTGTAGTAATGTAACTGTATTCTATTATTAAGAGAAATTCATTAAAGATGCTTCTAGAACTTTGTGAAACCTTCAGGTGTTTTTCTGTCCTTGACTTGTCATCTTTAACTGTTAAGTTCATTGTGGAACAGATCTTGAACTTTGTTTAACCAGTGTTAAAAAGTGCTAGTATAGTGTATGGTTTGCATGTGATAATATGTGGTTTGCATTGTATAATGTAATGCATATTATAAAATATACAGCTCTTTGTTTTTGAAATCATAGTAACAGAGCATAATGAAAAGTTCTGGTAAAAAGTAACTTTCACAAAATTAATGAAGAGCTTAAACAAACGAGTGCTTTTAATTTTCGGTTTTAGATATAACAATAAAACAAGTTTCTTTGATTGTCACACTAGTATCTAAAACATCTAAAGGTATTTATAAATATAGTTTTTTTTAAAAAAAAATTCTTATATTGACTCTTTTTTCTATCCATCTCTTTTTTTCAATTGTACTGCCACCTTTTGTTTTACTCCTTTGCCTGGAAAAGCAAGAGGTGTCATAAATGCCTTCCTTTTTTACTTTGACACTGCTCACATATCCTGTTCTCCCATATGGAATTACAGTTCTGTTTCTTTGTTTAGTTTTTACTTTCTTTCTTCCCTCTGTCAGTAACTAATGTGTTGGATGCTATATGCAGTGTAACTAACATGCAGAAATTTCTACATCATGATCATAAAAATTGTGTGTACTTTTTTTTTTTTGAGCATAAAGGAGTGGAAGGCAACCTCCTCTTGACAGTCCAACCTTGTCTGCTCATATTTTTAAGACTCACAAAAAATGTCATTGTTGTGTTGGATGCTCTCAAATTGATTCTGACTCATAGTGATCCCTCTGTGACATAGTAGAACTGGCCTCATAGAATTTTCTTTGTTGTAATCTTTACTGGAGCAGATTGTTAGGTCTTTCTCCTGTAAAGCTACTGGATGAGTTCAAACCTTCAGCCTTTTTTAAATTATTTTATTTCCTGTGATTGAGTGAAAATATACAATGTGGTTTAAATTAGCATGCCTGCCTGTGTGCAGCTCTTACTGCTCTCTTTGTCTGGTAACAGCACAGTCCTCTTTTCTGTTCTATACAAGGCATAACCTCTTAGCAAACCCCTGTCCCCTCTTCTCCACCGTCACCACTCCCCTCTAATGAAAGCCCAGTTGGGCGACATCCTATAGATACATAGAAATGTAAAGTGCACACACGATATAGTCACTCTGTGTCGCCAAGTCCAATCCATTCCTGTCTGAGGAGTTGACCTCAGTAATGATTTATGATTAAGGACAGCTTCAGTTGTAGGGGCCATGCTCCCAGGGGAACCCCTAGGCTTTTGGACAATCAATTGTGATCTTTTAGCGGAGCTCTCAGGGTGCACCCCTTTTTTTTCTCATATTGCCACTGGGACTCAATTCTGTGAGCCCTACCACGGCTGTCACTGGAGGTGGCCAGGCACCATCTCGTTCTTCTGGTTGCATGTTGCTGTAGTCAGCCATTCACACGGCTCTTTCTATCTTCTGGGTTCTCTTTCCCCTGTGTTGCTTTTGTCATTGGTGATCATCTGTTCTGGACAAGTTGAGACCAGTTGGTGTACCTCAGATGGCAGCTTGCTAGCTTTTAAGACACCAGACACCACTCACCAATATGGGGTGGAGAGGACTCTCTTAGCAATAGGCTAGTTATACCAATTGGCCTCGATGACCTCTGAGAGCATGCGAGCCTTCAGCCTTCTGATTGACAGCTAAGTACTTAAGGGTTGTGCCACCAGGGCTTCTTAAATGCCGTAGAAGGAAGTACATTATCTTTCCTAGAATGTTCAGTGTGGTGTCTCAGAGAAATACTTGTTAGGACAGTTGACAAAATCCCGTTCCAACTGTTTTCAGCAGTAAAGGGAAATTATTGACCAAGGTAACCGAAAAGTCCAGGTATAGGGCAGATTTCAAGTAATACTGGAGCCAGCAGCTCTGACACTGTCACCAAGTAGTAGAATGCCTCCATCTTTCACCTGTGCCTTATGCAGTTTTGGCTTCATCCTCACACTACAGATGGTGCCCCAGAAGCCCCAGATCTTCTCCTAGTAGCAAAGTGGCTGCCTACATGCTCATGCCATATCACAAAAGAACAATAAAAGTCTCCATCCAGTAGCTGCCGTGGAAGTTTCTTCAGGTAGAGGGATGGAAATTGTTAATTGGCTTAAGCTCATCAGGATCCATCACTGAAGCTAGACGTGAGTTCAGCCCTATACAAACCACATTGCTGTGAATGGCATCAAGGTAGTTTTCCATATTATATTTGGAGATTGTTCTGAGAAGAAAGCAGAGTGGGTGATAGGCAGTAAATCATAGATGTTTAGTAAAATGTTTAGTAATTACTAACCAAACCAAACCAAGCCCACTGCTGTCGAGTTGATTGCAACTCATATCAACCCTGTAGGAAAGAGTACAACTGCCCCATAGTATTTCCAACTAGCAACTGGTGGGTTCGAACTGCTGATCTTAAGACAACCTTTTAACCACTGTACCACCAGGGTTTCATTCCTACTAAGTTTTTAGTGAAGACATACATGTTTGTTATCTACTAGGTCTGGGGTGGAGTTTATACATGTATATGTTAAAAGAGTTTGTTAGGTGGCTCTGATCCACACCTATGGTTGATAGTGTATCATTGAATCCTTATGCATTAAAGTAAAAATAGCTCTCAAAATATGCTAGGTACCTTTCTGTCTCTAGAGGGCACTATTTCTTTAACAAACAAACGAAGGATTACTTTGTATATAAACTGAGTCTTTTGAAATGTAATTTAGAAGTGAGTTGATATGCACCTAATTTTCTGGTAAGGTCACAAAGATTGAGGTATTTGGAGTTCAACTGTAGAACTCCCTGGGAAGTCCAAAACTAATTTACTTAGCAGTTTCTAGATTATAATTATCTTCTATTAGAAATGTCTTACTAAATAATTTTGTATATCCTTATGTATAAAAAGGATCCTTGGTGGCATAGTGGTTAAGTACTCAACTGCTGACGAAGATGAATTCACCAGCTGCTCGTTGGAAACCCTAGAGGGTAGTTCTTCATCCTATAAGGTCACTGTGTCTCAGAATCAGCTTGATGACAAGAGGTTTCATTTGGGGTGTGTATGTAATTATAGGAAAAGTTTCAGTGAACTTTTTTTTGGTCTTTCTCTTTTTCTTTCCTTTTAAAAAAATGTAGTGAGTCAGTTTATATGACTGCAAGGATCAAAGGAACATATATTTTCTAATGATTGTATTTGTCTGGATTATAAAATAAGTAGGATCCTCAGTATGTAAAAAAATCCCTTTCGAGTGTTGACTTTAGAACATGTTCATGTCCTGAACTGCTGCCTGCAATTTTTTACTTTTGCTCAAAGACATCATATAAATTGTATATTAGGTTAGATTGTATTCAAATATAATATGCAACTAATAATGACAGCCATACCTAGGTCTCTTCTTAGTCAAGGGAAAAGTCTAAAGATGTTATTAGTTTTGCCAGACCTACAACGTTGCCACCCACAATCAAATCTAGCTCTTGATCAGGCTCCACTAGTCAAGGTTTCAAGTTACTCATTCTCCTTAAAGTGGTACAAAGAATCTCAGGGCTTGTGCAGTTTTAAAAAATCCAAGGGAAAGGTAGAAGTCTTTCCAGTTTTAATTTCCAAGTTGCTCACTATCCATAAACCAGGAAGAAAAAAAAAAAAAACCCATTGCCATCAAGTTGATTCTGACTCATAGTGACCCTATAAGACAGAATAGAACTGCCCCATAGAGTTTCCAAAAAGCACCAGGTGGATTTGAATTGCTCACCTTTAGATTAGCAGCTATAGCATTTAACCACACCACCAGACTTTCCTCACTATCCTCCTCCTTTGTATTGAGTTGATTCTGATTCATGGTGATACTGAAGGACAGAGTAGAACTGCCCCTGTAGGATTTCCAAGGAGTGCCTGATGAATTCAGACTGGCAAGTTTTTGGTTAATAGCCACTGGGGTTTCCTCACTATCCATAGGTATGGGAATTTGCTGCTTTGGTTTCCAAGGCCACAGTCCCTAGTCTTCAGTACCCCAGTATTACTCATGCCATTCTATCTGAGTGCTGCAGCCTACTTTCTTCCTTTCTTAATAATAAAAACATGTACAGCTGTAAATTGCCCTCTGAGTGCTGTTGTCACTGTATCCCATAATTTGTGTTTTTGTTTTCATTATCAAAATATTTTATAATTTCATTGTGATTTCTTTTTTGACCCATTGGTTATTTATGAGTGTGTTATTTAATATCCATATATTTGTGAATTTCCCAAATTCTTTTTGTTACCGACTTTTAATTGCATTCCATTGTGGTCAGAGAGCATACTTCATTTGATTTCAGTCTTTTTAAGGCTTCTTTAATGAACTGACATGCAGTCTATTCTGTAGAACATCACATGTGTACTTGAGAAGAATGTGTATTCTGCTGTTGTTGAGTGGAGTTTTCTGTAGTTATATCTGTAAAGTCTAGTTCACTTCCAGTATTGTTCAAGTCTTTTATTTCTTTTGCCTGCTCATATCAGTTGCCAAACCTCCAGAGAATTTTTTATTTCCATTATTATATTTTTCAATTTCAGAATTTCTGTTTGTTTCTTTTATTAAATATTGTCTGTGTCTTTATTTACATACACTATCTGATGAGATATCAGTCTCATTTATTTATTTATCTTGCTGTTTACACCTGGTTACCATAAATTCTTTGAACATATTTTAAATAGTTTATTCAGCCTTTGTTTTGTAAGTTCAGCCTCTGAGCTTCTTCAGGGACAGTTTCTAGTTATTGTTTATTGGTTTTTTCCTATGTATGGGTCAGGAATTCTTTTTTGCTTTGTAATTTTTTGTTGTTGAAAACTGGACGTTTTAAATAATGTAGTACCTGTGGAAATCAAATTCCCTCTCCTCCCCAGAGTTTGTTGCTTTTTCTGTTTTGAGACTTTTCTGAACTAATTCTGTGAAGTATGTATTCTTGCTTAGCTTAAGGTCAGCTGGTGACTGGACATAGATTTCCTTAAACACTTACAACCAGTACAGACCCTAGCATTTGTCCCGGGCACTGTGTGTGTGTGTTGGAACATGCCTTTAGCACTCACCAGGCAATTGACAGCTCTTACCTTAGGGTCTTCGCAGAGACTCATGGTCAGCCAGAGGTGATGATAGAGGGCCATCACAAATCTTTCCTGAACAGATGCAGAGCCCTAAGAAGGCATATGGCCTTGGGGATTTCCAGGAATATGTTTGAGCTTTTCAAAGCCCCTAAAGACATCTTAGGAACTCTGGTGATGCAGTTGTTAAGAACCTAGCTGCTAACGGAAAGGTTAACAATTCAGATCTGCCAGGTGCTCCTTGGAAACTCCATGAGGCAGTTCTACTCTGTCCTGTAGGATTGCTATGTGTTGGAATTGATTGGAGGGCAGCAGGTATGGACATCTCAAGGTTGCTGAATGGCAGAGTTTGCTCTTGGCTAATAATTTAAAGATTGACAGGTCAGACCCACCCAGCAGCACTACAGAAAATAAGCCTGGCAATCTGCTTCCGAAAAATTGCAGCCAGGAAAACCCTGTGGATCCCTTCTGCTGTGTAGCCTATGGGGTCACCGTAAGTTGGAGTCTACTTGACAGCATTGGGTTTGGTTTTTTGGTTTTGTGGACATCTCATTCCACAAAACTTTTCCTTTGAAGCTTTTGATTAACCAGCCATCTGTAGTAGCCTTTGTCTACTGCTTTAGGCAGCTTTGCAGTTAAAGAACTCCATCCTGCCTCCTTTGGTGCGGCCAGTTGCTGGTCTTCACTACAGTTGCAAGATGTTGATTTTTTCAAGGGCCATGGAACTGGAGCAGGAGGGTAGGGATGGAAAAGGGCTGGACACGTTAAAATGCTACAGTCCTCATTTTTCTTACTGAGATTCATCAGGTTTTGGATAAGTGTTATCTGGATAGCTCAGTTTTTTGTTAATTTCTAGAGTTCTGAAAAAGTTGATATTGACAGCTTTTTCCAGTATTCTTGTTGCTTTTATAAGAGGAGAGAATGTTTAGAGATCTTTACTCTGCCATTTTTGGTGACTTTACTGTTATCATTTCTTTTGTCCTTCGCAGAGAAGTTAACCATCAGTTTTTTGCCTCTTCAACTCAGATCACCATCAAATATTCCATTCATTCTGATAGTCTAATTTAATACCAGTCAGTGAGTCAAAGAGCCAATATTCTAGCCAATAGAATTCAACAGCATATAAAAAAATAATTCATCATGATCAAGTTGGTTTCATTCCAGAGATGCAAGGCTGGTTCAACATCAGTAAAACAATTAATGTAATCAACTATATTAATAACACAAAAGGTAAGAATCACCTGATTTGTCAATTGATGCAGGAAAGGCATTTGACAAAGTTCAACACCCATTCATGCTTAAAACTCTCAGAAAAATAGGAAAAGAGGAGAAATTCCTCACTGTAATCCATAGCGTCTATGCAAAGCCAATTGCTTTCATCATCCTGAATGATGAAAGACTGAAAGAATTCCCTTTGAGAACAGGAACCAGACAAGGATGCCTGCTGTCACCACTTCTATTCAACACTGTGCTAGAAGTTCTAGCCAGAGCAATTAGACAAGTCAAAGAAATAAAGGGCATCTGTACTGGCAATGAAGAAGTAAAGATTTCCCTCTTTGCAGATGATATAATTGTTTATACAGAGAATCCAAAGAAATCTGTAAGTAAGCTATTGGAGCTAATAGAAGAGTTCAGCAAAGTGTCAGGATACAAGATAAACATAACTAAATCAATAGGATTGCTTCATACCAACAGTGAGATTATTAAAGAAGAAATCATCAAATCAATTCCATTTACTATAGCCCCCAAGAAGATAAACTACCTAGGAATAAATCTAACTAGAGAAATAAGAGATCTTTACAAAGAGAACTACAAGATCTTAGTACAAGTAACTGGGAGAGACTTACATAAGTGGAGTAATCTGCCCTGCTCATGGATAGGAAGACTCAATATTGTGAAAATGTCTATTTTGCCCAAAGCAATCTACTTACATAATGCAATCCCAATACAAATTCCAGGGGCATTTTTTAATGGGTGGAGAAACAAATCATCAGCTTTGTTTGGATAAGTAAAGCACTACTGAAGAAGAAGAACACACTGGGAGCCCTTTCACTAACTGACTTTGGAACCTATTACACTGCCACAGTTGTCAAAACAGCCTGGTACTGGTACAAAAAGAGACATATAGACCGATGGAACAGAGTAGAGACCCCAGAGATGCCACCATCCTCCTATGAACAGCTGGTATTTGACAAAGGCCCTAAGATTTTAAACTGGGGTAGGAACAGTCTCTTTAACAAATAGTGCTGGCATAATTGGATATCCATCTGCAAAAAATTGAAAGAAGACCCATATCTCACACGTTATACAAAAATCAACTCAAATTGGGTAAAAGACGTAAATATAAAATCTAAAACAATAAATCTCATTCAAGATAAAATAGGGTCAACAATGGAAGTTTTAGTACACAATATAGACAGACTTCAAAATCTGACAAACTCATCAGAAGAGAAAATAGATAAATGGGAATTAATAAGAATCAAACACTTCTGCTCATCCAAAGACTTCATCAAAAGAGTTAAAAGACCACCTACAGAACGGAAAAAAATATTTGGCAACTCTGTGTCAGACTGACACCTGATCACCGTAATCTGTAAGGTACTACAAAGTATCAATAAGAAAACGATAAATCATCCAATTAAGTGATGGGCAAAGGAGATGGACAGATACTTCTCTAAAGAGGAGATCCAGGCAGCCAAAAAACACATGCAGACATGCTCATGATCATTAACTATTAAAGAAATTCAAGTCAAAATGGCAATGAAATACCATCTCACCCCAACAAGGTTGGCCATAATCCAAAAAACACAAAACATTAAATGCTGGAGAGGCTGTGGAGAGATTGGAACTCTCCTACACTGTTGGTGGGATTGAAAAATGGTGCAACCTCTTTGGAAAGCAATCTGACACTACTTTAAAATAATGGATATAGATATACCATTGGACCCAGTAATTCCACTGCTTGGAATATATCCTGCAGAATCAAGGCCATTCACACCAACTGATACATGCACATGAAGGTTCATCGAAGCACAGTCCACAACAGCAAAAAGATGGAATCAATCCAGATGCCCAACAACAAAAGAATGGATGGGTAAACTATGGTATATGTACTCAGTGGAGCACTATGCAATGATAAAGAACAATGATGATAGCAGGAAACATCTGTTAATCTGGTTTCAACTGGAGGACATTATGTTGAGTGAAAGTAGTTATCGACAGAAAGACAAATATTGTATGAGACCTCTACAATAAAAACTTATTTTTGACAACTTCTGTTTTTCCACTTCTCTTTCTCTTAAGGATCTTCTTAGAGTTGTGAAAACAAAACAGGGATTAGTATCTCACAAACTATCTTATTATATAAACACGCAAAAAAATGTTGGTGCTAACCAAAAGCTGATGGTTTGAACCCATTCAGCAGCTCTACAGGCAAAAGACTTGGCAATCTGCTTCCATAAGATTAAAAAACCTGATCACATTAAGTCATTTATTCCAGTTTGTAGTTGCTGTGAGCTATGAGTCCATAAAGATTCCAGCCAAGTAAACCTCATAATGCAGTTCTGCATGTCACATGGGGTCGTTATGAGTCAAAATTGACTCAGAAACGCCCAACAACAACAAAGAGAAAAAAATGTGATGGCCAAGCGGAGTACTGCCACCAAAAAGGAAAACTGCTAAAGCACAAACAAACAAAAACCAGTTTTCCTGGACTTTTAATGAACGGTTAAAATATTATAAGAGAAATACAAAAAATTTTTTAGAATTTAAGAAAAATTTGTTTACAAAAAAATTATTTTCTGTAATTGTTTCTCATTTTTTGCTTTGTTTTTTTCCTCCCTTGTTAGGATGCCCGACATGCAGCAGAAGGAGAAATATATACTAAACTTAACCAAAAAATTGATGAATTTGTTCAGCTTGCTGATTATGACTGGACAATGTCTGAGCCAGATGGAAGAGCTAGTGGTTATTTAATGGATCTTATTAATTTTTTGAGAAGCATTTTTCAAGTGTTTACTCATTTACCTGTAAGTATAAACAAATTTCAAAATATTATTTTATAATTTTGTTTTCTAAATATATTTGAGAATTCGGTTTTAGTTGGAGGTTTGTTTAGAGCAACTTCCTAGTTCACTTATTTCCTGTTCCATTATTAGAAGCCAACTTATAAAAAGTAGTGTATTTTAGAAGCTTTATTTTTACTTTTTAACCAAAATAACTACAACCTTCTTACTACCAAAACAAAACCCTAAGGCAATGTGGACTTAAATAGAAGTAAGCTGTAATAGCATTTAGTAGTATTTCCAGTTAGAAAAGGCCAAGAAATTATTGGACATTTTTAGGGAAGAAGAGCATTATTCTATTCTGATATGTACTCATAGTACATCTATGTCTTGAACAGTCTGTTGATGATAAATTTCAAAGGAAAAATAAAGCGAAGACATTTGGGTGCAGACAGGCAAATGTCTATGAGGAATGCAAAGACCAAAGAAATTACAGTGGGATGCATATACTTTTATTAGTAATATTCACAAGTGATAAAACTATGACTAAAAATATGAGTAGTTTTTGTACCAACAAAATAGAAATTTTATCACCCTTTTACACCAAGATGTGATATAGCTGAATGTAGGAATAAAGTATTTAGAAGTTATCCAGTTGCCTCCAAATCACTTGTTTAAAGTAAAAAAAACAAAAACAAAAAATGATACTCTCTTCACTCTTGACTCTGTCCACATCAGGAATTGCTCCAAAGGACTGATTAGAATAGTTGAGGGAAGATACTGCTGAAAAATAAGTGGAAGATTTCTTTAAAGCGATTTTAAAAGTGGGTCTGTGCCTAACAGCTTTTCAGCAGCCTAGCCAGGGTTGACATTGTATTCTTAACTGCAGTTGTGGAATTGAATAAGGTTACCTGTATTTTTTAATTTTTATTTCACCTAATTTCTAAGGAATTGCTTCTTACATACCCACTGCCATTGAGTTGAGTTGACTCGTGGTGACCCTAGGGGTCAAAGTAGAACTGCCCCATAGAGTTTCCAAGGAGCACCTGGCGGATTTGAACTGCTGACCTTTTGGTTATCAAATGTAGCACATAACCCACTGGAAACACTGGAAACCAGGGTTTCCACTTCTTATGTAGTATATACTAAATAATTTCTTAACTAATTTGAATTCACTTTCTCAGTATAAAATCTCCATGTTTCTAGCCAGAAGCAGTGCTGAAGAATAAACCACCTACACGTACATGCACCTATACACACACGCACAGACACACACACACACACACATACACATCCATTGTATTTTTATGTTGCAATTTTATATGTCTTATGTGTGTTTCACAGGGTGGTACAAGATGATGGCTGGGACTTTTGTGTATAAATGGGATAGGGTTAGGAGAGGTTACTATGCTAGAAGTGTTTGAGGTAAATACCTTATCTTAGGACGCTGAACCTGGAGAAAAATCATGCTTTCTCAAAGGATACACTGTAGTGCCACATACACTACTGTTCTAACTAGAGGATTCATCTGACCTGTTATCATATTTTTTATGTTCTTAGGTGAATCGTCATCTGCTACTTTGAAGTTTTATGTCATCTAATGTTGATTTTTCTATAAACAGCACCAGTTTTTGTATAGTGTAGATCAGCAAGTGCAATAATATGACCAAATAGAAAGTTATATTGCACAATTAAGAGAAAATAGTAATCACAATTGTAATTATCCTAAAGATGTCCTAGAAGCATAATTCTCAAGTGAAAATATTAAATTACTGGCTATGATATATTTTGGCCAGAGCTGGTAAATTATGACTTGGTGTATTAATTTTATAAAATGCTCAAATTATGTAAAATGTTTGACCAAATTTCTTTCAGTTAACGAACATAGAGTATTGTTAAACATATTATTTTTCTAAGTATAATACAGCATTTCATGAGCTATCATTTTTACTTAAATGTTGTAACTAAAAATCTGATTCCTTAGTTTCTGGTTGCCCTTGAACCAAAGTAGAGAAGGAAGCCAGTTCTGGATTCTCTCAAACTTCAAACAAGTTTCAGCTGTACTTAATGCATTCAGTCCCAAGTCAGTCAACTTAAGGAGAACTAGCTCTCCCACCTTAGATATGGAAAGTAGGTCTAGTTTGGGCTGTGTCCAGGGAACAGTAGAGTGAGTTAGGGACAACTGGAGCTGTGAAAGCAGGGACCACTCTTTCAAGTAATTCCAAGTATTGGCCAGTAGTGCAAATAATTAGGCAAGGAAGCAGACTCAGTAGAGTCAAGTTGATTCTCTCAGCTCCTACATGTACAGAGTATTTAGACTGGAACTCTCCTAGTGTAAAAGCTGAACTTTTAGCTTCACTGCATGTTTAGTTTTTGTCAGTACCCACCATTATTGATGGAGCCCTGGTGGTGCTGTGGTTAAGAGCTGAGCTGCTAACCAAAAGGTCAGCAGTTTGAATCCACCGGTCACTTCTTAGAAGCTGTGAGTCAGAATCAAGTCAGTGGCAGTGGGTTTGGCTTTTTGTTTTTCTCCTTTAACAATTATTGCAAAGAATGTTTCCTAGATCAAAGATGTTATGATCTCCAATTGCTGAACAGATTGTCTATTGAAAGTTCTATTGGTTCCAGAAAAATTATGGCTTACCAATATAATTTGGTTTTCTGATCATACGGATATGAGAACAATAGAGGTTAATGGAAAATAAGGTTTTGATGGAGCCCAAGAAAAGAACTCTGTCATTTCACTTTCCTACTACTTACTGTGGTAGTGGTAGAAAACTACAGGACTTTGAGGGATGCCAATAATGTCCACTTTAACTTTAAACACCCCTTTTCTCCAGGGTTGGATGGGTAGAGAGTTGGTGTGTTACATCCCTTGCTGTTCTTCTTAAGAGTCAGCCAGTGAGAAAGTAAAGAGCTTCCTTGCCTTTAAATTGCCCTTTCCTGTGTATTTTCCTGTACTCTAGCAGAGAAGGCAGGCTCTCTTATGTTCATAGAATTAACAGCAAGCTAAATAGTATTCAGAGTAATGACAGGTATTTCCATACTACCCAAAATGTTAAGCTGTCGTGCTAAGTAATATTATCTGCCTCAAGGGAGCTTACCTTTTTTATGACCTATTAGAGCTAAACCCACTTACCTTTTATTTTTCCTGGATGCCAAGGTGCGGAAGGGTGGAGGCAAAGAATTAGGCTCTACAGTTACACAAATGTTCGTTTGAACCAAGCCCTGGTGGTGCAATGGTTAAATACTTGACTACTACCCAGAAAGATGGTGTTAGAACCCACTAGCAGTTCTGTGGGTGAAAAGACCTGGCAGTTGGCTCTCATAAAGATTTTAGCTTTGGAAGCCCTATGGGACAGTTTTGCTCTGTCCTGTAGGGCCACTGTGAATAGCCTACCCCAGGGCACACAACATGTTTGAACCCTGGGTTTGTAATTCAGTAGCTGTGAGATACTGGCCAGTTGCTTAACCTTTCTGAGCCATTTTTGCCCTAGCACTGTTGTAAGATGGGAGCCCTGGTGATACAGTGATGAAGAGCTCAGCTGCTAACCAAAAGGTTGACAGTTTGAGTTTACCAGCTGCTTCTTGGAAACTCAGTGTGGCAATTCTGCACTGTCCCATAGGGTTGCTGTGAGTTGGAATCAGCCTGATGGCAACGAGTTTGGGGGTTTTGGTGTTACTGTTGAATGAGTTGAGGGAGTGTATAAAGCCTGGCAGGGTGCTTCACATACAGTAGTTGAAATTAATAAGTGTTAGTTTTCTCTTTTATTCTCCCTTTGTCATCTGATTGTTTTAAAGCCTTTTGTAGTGTTAGTTTCATTGTAATGTCTTTTCGTTTTTTTTCTTTATATTCATAGCTACATTTAAGCTCTGTATTATTCAGGTTTCAATTCCATAGCTTTGCATCATACAGACAATAAAATTTTTTTTTACTGTGATTAAGTGAACATTTACAATCCAAATCAATTTTCCGTTTAAACCCTGAGTGCCTGTATCTCTGAAACTGTCTGTTCTCCGCACCTGTGACAGAACACTCTTCTTTTTCACTCTTTACTTCAAGTATCCACTCAACTGACTGCCTTCCTTTCCACCCTCTCCTCTCCCCTCCAAAAAGAAACCAGCAGGACAGTCTCATGTATATATTGAACCATAAAGTACACACACAGCATGCATCACTCTGTGTCCCGAAGTCCAGTCCATTCTTTGTCTGAAATGTTGACTTCAGTACTGGTTTCAGGTCTCGGCTAGCAACAAGTTTAGGGGCTATGTTCTCAGGGGACCCTCCAGGTTGTCGGACCATCAGTTCTGGTCTTTTAGTAGAGTTCTTGATCTGCACACTTCTTTTTGTCATATACAGCCATTTTTTAAAAAGATCTTCATTGAAAAGCACATAAACGTGAAGAGTTATTCAAAATTTAGTGCAGTGTTTATAATGGCTAAGAGTGAGATGCTAGCTAATGCTAGTACAATCTGATTAATATGTGAAATAAATATTCTTTTATTTCTAAATTAGTACTCTTGGAAATTAGCAATTTTTACCATTTCAGATGTATAAATGACTCTTTCTAATAATTGTTTTTGTTGACAACTAGAAAACACAGCTAAAAATAAAGAAAAAATAAAAATCAACTGTTAGTTTGTCAGTAAGTTTTTATAAGATTTTTATATTAGCCAGAAATTTTAAAACCAGAAAAATTTTTAAAAGCACACATTCATTCACTTACATCAACATAAATGGAAAAAACTGTTGAGTAGCTTGAACATACCTATTTCATCTTCATGTCTGCCAAATGAAGCCAAGCCAGCCAAGTGCCATTGAGTCGCGTCCGACTCATGGTGACCCTAGAGGCCAGGGTAGAACTGACCCCCAGAGTATTCAAGGAGCGCCTGGTGCCAAATGAAACTGAATAATATTTACTGTCTAAAGACCCAACACTGTTCTGCTTCTAGAAAGAACAGTTAACATTTCCTTCCTTTATGAATGCTAATCATGTGTTTATTTTAGTAAAGATATAAAGCCACTAGGGAATATAAGTAAGTAATAACAGATTTTTATTTCTTCATGTGTTTTTTCATATACTAACAGTTATCTTTTACAGTGAAAGTAAATATATGATCTTGAATGATTAATTTGCTTGTATTTATTTCTAGGACTTTATGTTTTACCTTTAGCCATGAGGTAATTAACAATCCAGTTTCTATTTAAATTTTAAATATCAGTGCTATTTTCATCCCAGAAAGATACCTTTTCCCACTTTTAGATGTGCTTATCCTTTTATTTCCTGTATTAGTAGAAGTAGTGTGGTGATCCATGAAAAAAGAGATGACTTCTAGGAATAATATGACTTTATCTTTGGCATATGATTCTCTAATGACATATTAATGTGACTAGGTATTTTTGAAGGAAATCATTATCTGGTTAGTAGTATAAGTCGTTGCAGAAAATAGGTATCTGAAAGGCTGTTCATAAAAAAAGAGCTTCTGTTAATAGAATCATCCTCTTAATATCTTTTACTCCAAGATTAGAGATGCTTTCCTACAGAGATAAAATGCCTTCACAGTCATGCCAGGAAATACATATTGTGAGGGCTGACTGTGTACATCTCTTCCCAACTGCACACTGAGCAACATCGTATTAGTACCCATATGTTTTAGTTATCTGATACTGCACTACCGGAAATACCACAAAGTGGATAGTTTTAGCAAAGAAACATTTATTCTTACATAGTTCAGTAGGTCACAAGCCCGCATTCAGGGTGTTTGCTCCAGGGGTAGGGCTTTCCATCTGTCAGCTCTAGAGGAAAGTCCTTGTCTTGCATCAGTCTTTGGTCAGGGAGCATCTTGGCACAGGAACCTCAGGTCTGAAGGGTGTCGTGTACTCCTGGTGCTGCTTTATTGATAGTATGACGTTCCCAACTCTCTGCTTGCTTCCCTTTCTTTTTATCGTTTGTAGGATGAAAGGATAAAAGGTGGTGCAACCCACACTTCCTGGGAAACTCCAGTGGAGCAGGGAGGTGACCCTAGGAATAGATTTACAGTCCCACCCCAATACAGTCTAATACAAAATCCGCTCTGTTAACCACAGGCAGAGACTAGGATTTATGGCATAAGAAAGTCACAAAATGGAGGTCAGTCACAGAATACAAGGAATCCTGGCCCAGCCAAATTACCACACGTATTTTTGGAGGAGACTGAGTTCAGTCCATGACACCATAGTAAACCAAACCAAACCCACTGCCATCGAGTCATGTCCAACTCATAGTGACCCTACAGGACACAGTAGAACTGGCCCACAGAGTTTCCAAGGAGCACCTGGCAGATTTGACTTGCCGACCTTTTGGTTAGCAGATGTATCACCTACCCAGTACACCACCAAGGTTTCCTGGCACCATAGTAGGAGTAGTTAAAGTGTGGAAATCAGCAAATATTAGAAACCAAGGTTTTTTCCCTAGAAAGTCACTTCTTAAGCTTTTTTTTTTGTTAGCTTTTATGTTGAGTATGGTCCAACTTCTAAAATCACACCACTGAAAAGAATTACTTACTTTTTGTTAACTCAGAAGGTGAATCAGAGTAAGTTTCAGTAATGAAATTTTAAATGTTGTAGCAGAAACTATTTTCAGGAGAGCAAAATGTGTCACCATGTTACTTGGTCTTTAAATTTATTATCTGCTTCTCCATCTAACTAGTTGCCTTTAAAATGTTTCCATTTTTAGATGTTTCCTATGAAGAATTTTTTCCTTAATTGTTTGCTTGGGGCTGTTGGTGTTTTATTGATGTGCCAGTTTAGCATCTTTTATAAATTCTTTATGCTTAGAGCAATAGTCTCTTTCCCTTCTAAGAGTATCTGATGCCACTAAATTTTTAATTTCTATTTCGTGTTTCCACAAATAATTGTAACACATTATGGTTTCTTTAACAGAGAAGCAAATGTATGTATCCAGTAATAAATGAAGATACGTAATGTGGACAGAAGTGCATAAGATATAACTTTAAAATCATTCTCTCTTTAATTTTTTTCTGAAGATGAAGCACTACATTGAATATTTTGGGATTTGAGTTCTATGCTTTATTCTTCCAGTTAACCAGTGTCATCAATGATGGAGAAATCATTTAACCTCTAAATTAATTTCCTAATGTTCACTGTATTTCATAGAGCTAAAAATAAACATTTTGTTTTAATTATACTGTTTAATACATGCACATGGCAGTTAGGTCGCCCAAAAATGTTTGAGATGGAAAATAGCCTCTCTCCTTGCCCTTTCATCATCCTCAATCTCACTGTCCTGGCCTGTTTCCAACATCTGTTTTTATTTATCATGGCAGTTATCTTAATAAACAGTGGAGAAAAATCTAATGATTCTCTGCTATGAAAGATAAAGCATTTGTAGTAACCTGTTACTTCCCCTTTGTCCTCCCATTGGTTGATAGTTATATTATTTTTATGTCTCTTTTTATTATTATTCCTTTCTACAATACATTCTTTTCTTTCTAGTTCTGCCACTTTAGTGGTATCCTAATTCCCTTCTATTCAAGATGAAGATACTGGTTTCCCAAACTTTCACTCTGTCAGTTCAACTACAGTTTGTCATGGTAACTTTTTGCGTACTTTACTTTTATCTGGGCTGTTAATGTTTACATTCTGTTTGGCAATTACAGCCAGATCTGTGGTTTACCCTGGGTTGATTTTCCAAGCTGAAAACCAGTAAATAGGACTAATTTGCTATGACTACGTAAGTATTGTTCTCTTTAGGCAAGATATATATACATATACTAAGATGACCTTTTTCTTTTTTTTTTTCATTTTTTGCATCTAGTATCTGACATTCTTGGATACTTGAAGGAAAATATCTCTAGCATTATAGCCAAATATTTTCTTTTTTGTTATTCTCCATTAGTTACTCAAAATTATACCCCTGGTGATCTACTGGTTAAGAGCTCAGTTGCCTACCAAAAGATTAGTTCCAGTCTACCAGTCACTCCTTAGAAACACTATGGGGCAGTTCTGTTCTGTCCTATGAGATTACTCTGAGTTAAAATGGACTCAACAGCAATGGGTTTGGCTTTAATGTGGTAACATGTTAGTTGGTGTCACAGAATGAATTATGCCCGCCAAAAAATATGTGTAGCAATTTGGTAAGCCATGATACCACTCTGTTCCAATATGTTGTAAATCCTGCCTCTGTGATGTTACTTAGGGAGAATGGGTGGTGGCTTTGTTAGTGAGGCAGGCAGGACTGTGTCTCTAAGATTGTTCTGTGCCTTGGGGCAATCCCTTGGGATATAAAGGAAAGGGAAGCAAGCAGAGAGTGGGGGACCTACCACCAAGAAGCAGTGCCAGGAGCTGTGTGTATCCTTTGAAAGGGACAGGGTCCCTGCCTGTCAGAACCTACTAGTCCAGGGGAAGATTGCTGACAAGGACCTTCCTCCAGAGCCAGCAGAGAAAGCCTTCCTCTGGAGCTGACAACCTGAATTTGGACTTTTGGCCTACTAGTCTCTGCTATGAGTTGGATCTGACTCGACGGCACTTGGCTCAGCAGACTGTGAGAAAATAAATTTCTCTTTGTTAAAAACATCCACTTGTGGTATTTCTGTTACAGCAGCACTAGAAGACTAGGGCATAAATGATGGCTTCTGGAAAAATTGTGTCAATCATCTTGCACCTACAAAACACAGACAATTTCCCTAATGAAAGAACTTTTAGTGGAGGGCTGAGCTATTCATTATTATGTATTATTTGGTTTGTTCCTTTCTGAGTTAAGTATCTGGGTTTAAATGGCCTTTTTACTGAAAACTGGAAAGAACTGTAACAGTCAACAGTATAATCAAGGCCTTCTTCATCCTTTCTTTTATATTACACCAGTAAGGACTGTATAAAAAAATCCAAGGATTGTATATTTTAAATTGTGATGTAGTGAATACATTTTAGTGCTTATCAAATAGAAATATAACTATATATTGTTACATATATGCTTATAAATTTTCATTTGAATATTAATTTTTTAATGGTAATGCATGATATTGATCTGATTTATTGAATGACTAATATAATACTCTGGGGGTCAGTTCTACCCTGGCCCTAGGGTTGCCATGAGTCGGATCCGACTCGACGGCACTTGGCTACTTGGCTAATATAAAAGTGGCATGTGGGAACTATGAGTTCACAAGTCTAGTGCGTTACATAGTGGATATATGTTGAGTGGTGTTAATTGCCTTTTATTGACCAGGCTACTAAGTTTTAGCTGAATTTCATCTTGATTTTATAGTCTTCATATATATCACAGTATCTCTTTAAATAGACTTTGAAAAGGTATACAGAAAAAACAGTTGAATAAAATAATTGGATAATTTACACTAATCTAAACAAGTTTTTTTGAGTTAAATCTAAAAATGGTGTGGAGATTGTCTAGGGTCTAGTCCAGTCTTACAAACAAACAAAAAAAATTGGTTGCCTGTATAACACAGCTGCTACCCACAGCTTACCAGAATTAGTTAGGTTGACTGGTCTGGCTAGTTGAGTGTCTCCATCCTCCTATTTTGCTAGTAGTTTCTCCTTGACTCATTGTGGATTTGGTTGAAGAGTTCAGCTTCTCACACAGTGGGGGACTTTTATAGGGCAGGCTATACCAGAAGTTCAACTTCCATTAGTAAACAGATTTTGAGTTTCATTGACCTAACATGGTTAAGGAGCCCTTGTGGAAACCCTGGTGGCTTAATGGTTAAGTGCTACAGCTGCTAACCAAATGAGTGCCAGTTCAGATCCACCAGGTGCTCCCTGATAACTTTACAGGGCAGTTCTCCTCTGTCCTTCAGAGTCACTATGAGTCAGAATTGACTCAATGACAGTGAGTTACGGGTTTATAAGGTTACTATGAGTCAGAATTGACTTGATGGCAGTGGATTTGGTGTTTTTATTTTTGTGGTGCATTGGATAAGAGATTACCATCGGACCAAAAGACTGGTGGAGTTCGAATCCATCAGCTGCTTGTTTGGAACTTTATGGGAAAATTCTACTCTGTTCCATAGAGTCATTATGAGTCAGAATTGACTTGGCAGCAGTGAGTTCTGATTTAATGTGATTAAATCCATTTTTGTAGGTAAATACCTTTTTTTCTTAAAAAAAAAAAACTTAAATGTCTATTATTGAAATTTGAAAAGTTAGACAATTTTAAAAATTAAGTGATATTTTTATGAAAAAGCCAGTACTGGATAATTATTACAGTTAAATCAAGAACTTGTGTTTATATTGAGATCAGTGATTTTTTTGTTTGTTTTTGATTTTGACTTTGGTTATTACTTCTAGGGATGAATATACATTTAAAGAATAAATTATAAAATATTTTAGTGTTCTCTTTTCCTTGAGCAATTTGTTTTATATTAGCAGATTGCATGAAAGTGAAGTGATTTATCCTTTTGGGAAGAAACAAATGTTTCTTGTATTAGAATTACTTGGGGGCAGAGGTAGTTGTTCAAAATTCAGATTTAAGTCCTTGTTTCTAGGTCTAACTGAACTAAAATTTCTGGGGCTTAGAAGTTTGCATTTTTTTTTTGCTTTAAGTTTAATAAGCATTGCTCGATAGTGAAGAACTCTTTGGGATAGTTTATGTTTTCTAAGTTGGTCCATTCAGTAACTGCAAAATCTGAGTACTTTAATGCTAACTAGATGACTTGATTAGATAGATAAAAGTTTGGAGGAGAATTTGTTCTATTAATATGGATGTAAAAATACAAGTAAATCTTCAAAATAAAATGAAAGTTACATTTATGTGATAAATGAATGCTTTTAAGATGGTATCAGTACACATGGAGAGCCAGCTTGCTTGTTTTATAATATAATTTCTTTTGCTGCTTTGAACACTGCTTCTGCTATTATTAGAATATGTCTTGCTTTTTTATTTAATTGCCTTGCTGACTTCTAAGACTAACAGCAGTGATCACGCAGCCATGTCGGTAAGTAGATACAAGCTAAAGCTAGCATGAAATTAAAAAATATTAACTGCCTGCAGGCTTATTTTTCTCTGGTTAGGTACTTGAATTAAATTCTGATTATGTTGGCAGTGCCTCAGTGTATCTGTAGTTTTGTGGAAACCTAAGTTTGAAGTTACTATTAGTTGTTTGACAAAGCAATCAGAATATTCAGGGGTGTTATTGTGAAAGTTAATAGTGGGATGCATCTGTGGTGAGTGCAGTGCTTTGGGAAACCTCTCTGTGATCACCTCATAACAGGGCACATTGCAGATATTAGAATCAACTTGATGGCAATAGATTTGTTTGTCTGTTTTTTGGGTTGTTAAAGGAAATTAATGACAGTGTATATACCTGTGGAATTAATGTGAACATAAAGTATTTACAACACAGCTAGGTACTCAAAAAATATTAGTTGTTAAAGTGACTTTCTCATAAGACTATTTTTTTCTTCTCCTGAATGCTTTTTCTCTGCTGCCGTTCTTAAACTCCACTTGTAGAACCCTAACCCAGTATGTGACCCATTACAATTCATGACCTGATGGAAATGTTTCTTTCTCACCCCATTCCAGTATTGCTATCCAAAATTCCCATCACTTTTTACCCTTTTGATGGTTTTATCATATTTTATGACCCCAAGTGTGTCAGTCTGTCATGCTGTGGTACCTCACTTGTTTTGCCGTGATGTGGGAAGCAGTGCCACTGGTATTTCAAATGCCAACACGGACACCCATTGTGGAGAGGTTTCAGCAGAGCTTGCAGACTAAAGTACAGTAGGAAGAAGGACTTGGCACTCTACTTCTGAAAAAAATTGGCCAGTGAAACCTTCCAAAGAGCAGTGGAACTTTCTCTGATGCAGTGCTGCAAGATGAGCCACTCACGTTGGAAGCTACTCAAAATGTAACTGAGAAGGGCTGCCTCCTCAAAGTAGAGTTGAGTTTAATGATAGAGATGGAGTCAAGCTTTTGGGAAATTCATTTGCTGTTATAGAGTGACTCAGAATAAGAAGAAACAGCTGAAAGCATCCATTAATAATTGGAAGTGGGATGCGCTAAATATAGATCTAGAAAAATGAAGTCATCAGAAATAAAATGTGTAAACATCAATGCCAGGCCAAGTGCGATCGAGCTAAAGTCGCCATGAAACATCAATATCTTAGGCATAAATGAGCTGAAAGGGACTGGTCTTGGCTATTTTGAATTTGCTAGTTCTATAGCCATCTGTGCTGGGAACGACAAATTGAAGAAGAATGCAATTCCATTTGTCATGAAAAAGAACATTTCATCAGACAAAGAATGAACTGGACTGGGGGACACAGAGTGATGCAGGTGGTGTGTATAGTTTATGGTTTATTATATATGAGGCTGTTCTACTGGTTTCTTTTTAGAGGGGAGGAGAGAATGAAGAAGAAGGGACAAGTATTATTGAGTGGATACTGGAAATAAACCCAGGGAAAGAAGAGTGTGCTGTCACAGGGTGAGGAGAACAGATAGAGTTACAGAGAGACAGGTGCTTGGGGTTTTATATGGAAAGTTGGATTGTAAACTGTCACGTAATGACAACTAAAAAATTAAAAAATTCAAGATCTATCCAGGAGTACAACATTCGGTAATAAGAAAATATTCATACACCTGTGAGGAATATAAGTTAATACAACTGTCGTGGATTGAACTGTGTTCCCCCAAAATACCTGTCAGCTTAGCTAGGCTATGATTCCCAGTGTTGTGTGATTTGTTCATGATTTTGTTATCTGACGTGACTCTCCTATTTGTTTTAAATCCTATCTCAATGATGTAATGAGATAAGATCAATGGCAATTACTTTAATGAGGCAGGACTTAATCTAAAAGATTAGCCAGTCTCTTGCAGTATAAAAGGGAGAAGCTAGCAGAGAGACAGACTTCATGTCACCAAGAAACAAGAGCATCCCTTGGACCTGGAGTCCCTTTGCTATCCTAGGCCAGAGGAAGATTGGTGACAAGGACCTTGCACCAGAGCTAACAGCTAGAAAGCCTTCCTCCAGAGGACTCAACGGCACTTGGCTGGCTTGGCAGACTGTGAAAGGAAACCCTGATGGCGTAGTGGTTAAGTCCTATGACTGCTAACCAAAAGGTCAGCTGTTCAAATCTGCCCGGTGCTCCTTGGAAACTCTATGGGGCAGTTCTACTCTTTCTGTAGGGTTGCTGTGAGTCAGAATTGGCTCTATGGCAGTGTTTTTTTTTTGGGGGGGGGGATTTAGACTGTGAAGCTTCTGTTGGTTAATGCCATCCACTTATGGTATTTCTGTTATTAGCAGCACTAGGTAACTTAAAACAACAACTGTTCAAATTTATGTACCAACCACTAATGCCAAAGATGAAAAAATTGAACATTTTTACCAACTTTTGCAGTCTGAAATTGATCAAACATGCAAACAAGGTGTACTTGTAATTATTAGTGACTGAAATATGAAAGTTGGAAACAAAGAAGAAGGATTTCTAGTTGGAAAATTTGGCCTTGGTGATGAAACAACACTGGAGATCTCGTGATAGAGTTTTACAAGACCATTGACTTATTCATTGCAAGTACCTTTTTGAACAACATAAACAGAACTATATATATGGGCCTCAGCAGATGGAAAACACAGGAATCAAATCAACTATGTCTATGGAAAGGCATAATGGAAAAAGCTCAGTATCATTAGTCAGGGAAAGGCCAGGGGAAGACTGCAGAACAGACCATCAGTTGTCCTATGCAAGTTTAAATTGAAGCCAAAGAAAATTAAAACAAATCCATGAGAGCCATAATGTCCCACCTGAATTTGGAGACCATCTCAAGAATCAGTTTCACACTGAAACTGATTGTTCATGATGGTAGGTCAGATGGGTTGTGGGATGACATCAAGGATGTCATAATGAAGAAAGCAAACGGTCATTAAAAAGACAGGAAAGAAAGAAAAGACCAGAAAGGATATCAGAAAAGACTCTGAGACTTGATCTTGAATGTAGAGTAGCTAAAGCGAATGAAGGATGTGATAGAGGGAAGAGTTGAACAGACTGTTTCAAAGAACAGCTTGAGAAGACAAAGGAAGGCATTACAATAGCATGTAAAAATCTGGAGTTACAAAACTAAAAAGAGAGCATGCTCAGCATTTCTCAAGCTGAAAGAATTGAAGAAAAAAATTCAATCTTCGCGTTGTAGTATTGAAGGATTCTATGGGGAAAATATTAAATGATACAAGAAACAGCAGATGAAGGTAATAAGAATACCGAGTTACTGTACCAAAAAGAATTGATTGACATTCAGCCATTTAAGGAGATAGCATGTGATCATGAACCAATGGTGCGGAAGGAAAAAGTCCATCCAGCCTGCACTGAAGGCCTTGGCAAAAAACAAGGTTCCAGGAATTGATAGAATACCAGTTGAGATGTTTCAACAAATGAATATAACACTGGAAATGCTCGTTGGTCTATGCCAAGACATTTTTTGAAGATATCTACCTGAATATCAAATTCAAGTAAAATTTTGCTGAAGATCATTCAAAAGCTGTTGCAGCAGCACATCCGTCCATAGCGAAATTCCAGAAGTTCACACCAGATTTATAAGAGGATGTGGAACAAGGAATATCATTGCTGATGTCAGATAGGTCGTGGCTGAACACAGAGATGTTGACTTGTGTATATTGATTATGCAAAGGCATTCCACTATATGGGTCATAACAAATTGTGGATAACATTCTGAAGAACATGAATTTCAAAACACTTAATTTGGATCCTGTGGAACTTGTACGTATACCAGGAGACAGTCTTTTGAACAGAACAAGAAGATACTGCATGTTTTAAATTTAGGAAAGGTGTGTGTCAGCATTGTGTCCTTTTACCGTACTTACTCAGTCTGTATGCTGAACAAATAATATGAGAATCCAGACTATATGAAGAAGAAGCTGGCATAAGGATTGTTGGAAGACTCATTAATTACCTGCAAATTGTAAGAAACAATTTTAGTATGATTCTTTCCTAGTTTCTGCTGTCAGGATTGGTGGTAGATTACGTAACAGCCTGTGATATGCGGATGAGACAACCTTGCTCACTGAAAGTAAAGAGGACTTGAAGCACTTAATGATGAAAATCAAGGACTACAGCCTTTGGTATGGATTAGTTACACCTAGTCATAAAACAGAAAGCCTCACAACTGGACCAATAAGCAATGTCATGATAAACAGAAAATATTGGCATTGTTAGGGATTTCGTTTTACTTAGATCTACAACCAATGACCATGAAGTTAGTAGTCAAGAAATCAAACAGTGTGTTGCACTGGGCAAATCTGATGCAAAAGATCTCTTTAAAGCATTACAGAGCAGAGATATCACATTGAGAACTAAGGTGTACCTGAGCCAGGCCGTGGTATGTTCATTTGCCTCTCACACATGCAAAAGATGAACAACGAATAAGTAAGACAGAAAAGAATTAATGCCTTTGAATACCAGTGTTGGTGAAGAATATTGAATATATCGTGGCCTTCTAGAAGAATGAGCAGTTCTGTTTGGGAGAAATAGTGTAACCAGAACTCCTTAGAAGCAAGAATGCTGGGACTTTGTGTACTTTGGACATTTTACCTGGAGGGACCAGTCTCTGGAGAAGGACTTGATACTTCCTAAAGTGGAGGGTCAATGAGATGGATTGACAGTGGCTGCAACAGTGGGCACAAACCTAGCAATGATTGTGAGTATGGTGCAGAACCAAGCAGTGTTTCATTCTGTTGTACATGAGGTCACTAGGAGTGAGAAACAACTTGACAAAACCTAACAGCAACAATCACATATTGCTGTTTACTATGTTTGTCCTTTCCACCCATCATCTCTAAGCTCTTTGGAACCAGAATAAAAACTTATATTTCTAAATGTGTTAATATTGAAAATTCTTATTAAAAAAAAATAAGATCTCATCTGACATTTGAAATTTAAGTGTTCCTAACCTCACTGATATTTCTGTTACCAGCTTTCAAGTTTTTATTGTGGTTGATCACTGCTATCAGTCTGTCCTTATGGAGGTCCATCCTGCATACCACTTCCAGATACTCTTTCAGAAGCACAATCTAATCTTGTTATTTTCCCTGTTGAGAAACTTCAGATACTCTTGATTATCTAGTGAATTAAGTAAAAACTCTATAGGTTGGCAAAAAAGTGATCTCACCCTGTCTTTTCAGATGTATTTCTGACTGTTCCTCAAAATATACATCTTATTGACATATTCATTGTGTCCTGAATCTATCGTGGATTTTCTATCTTGGCTTCATTTATAACTGGAAAAACCAAAGGTTATCTTTTGTTCCTCTTTTATAGCTCTGTTTATATTTTGCAGTGAAGTATAGCTATGTATTTGTAGACTTGACTTTTGTCTCCTACTAGAATTTAATACCTTTATGTAAGGAATTCAGCCACTCATCTTTGTGTCTTCTGTAATAGAGCACCTAGCAAAATGTCTTATGCAAAGGAAGTGCTTAGTATTTTTGAAATTAATATGAGTACAATAAGGAAGAATGAAAATATAAAAAGATTATTTTGTTGTTTGTATAAGGAATATAAAGAGAGTACTGCACAAAAAAATCAAAATTTTTTCATCAAGAAATTTATGTGTTCCCCAGACTATGGCCCCTGGACACTCTGCTAACTCAGAACTCAAGCCACTCCTGAACCTACCTTTAAGCCAAACATTATACAGGCCTATAAAACAAGCAGTTTAATGCACTCATGGAATGTGTTTCTAAGTCCAGTCAAATAGATGAAACCAAGTGAGCAATACCTGCCCAAAGCAAAGATGAATGATATGCAGCCTGTGATACGCAGATGGCACAACCTTGCTCACTGAAAGTGAAGAGGACTTGAAGCACTTGATGAAAATCAAAGACTACAGCCTTTGGTTTGGATACAACAAGAAGAATGGATGTGGGGAATCCAGGGTGTCAGGGGGAGGGAAGAAAATGCTGACACATTGCAAGTATTGCAACAAATGTCACAAAGCAATTTGTGTATACATTTTTTTAAGACAAACTAATTTGTACTGTAACTTTCTACCTGAAATGCAGAAAAAAGTTTTTTTTTTTTATTTAATATAACTGAGTGAAAAATGTACATTTCCATATAAATTTACATGCCCACCTATATGCAGCGTCCACTGCTCTCCCTGTCCGGTGACAGCACACTATTCCTGTCTGCTCCATCCATGTCTCATCCTCCCAACAGCCTTCGTTCCCCTCCTCGCGACCCACTCTCCTTCCTCCAGCCAGAGGTCAGCAGGATGATATCCTATAGATGTATAGAACCATAAAATGCATCCAATATATAGTCATTCTGCACTGCCAAGTCCAACCCACTCATGTCCAAAGAGTGGACCTTTGTTATGATTTATGGGCAAGGGCAGCATCAGTGCCAGAGGCCATGCTCTCAGGGGAACCCCCAAACTGCTGGACCATCAATTGAGGTATTTTAGTGGAGATCTCAGGATGCACCCCTTTTTATTCTTGTGTTGCCAGTGAGACTCCTCTCTGTGAGCTCCATCGTGTCTATCACTGGTAGTGGCCGGGCACCATCCGGTTCTTCCGGTCCCAAGTCGATGTAGGCACTCACTCTTGTGGGTTTCTCTATCTTCTGGGTTGTCTTTACCCCATGTCGTTTTGGTCCTTGGTGAGCATCCATTTCTGCTGAGTTGGGACCATTTGCCGTATCCTCGGATGGCAGCTTGGCATCTTTTAAGACCCCAGATGCCGCTCACCAATGTAGGGTGCAGAGAGCCCTCCTACCAAAACACTAGTTGTGCCAATTAGCCTCGATTTCGCCTAAGAGTATGGTCCCCTGCCCCCTGCCCCGGCTACTCTATCCTTGCAATATTGGGTTAAGATGGAAGGAGTACTCAAGTTATGCTGGAGTCCACTTAATGTTGTTCTTGTTTCTAATGTGTGCTGTCACCAATTTCTCCCAACCAGATTTCTAGCAACTGTCTAATCTAAACCTTCCCCCCTCCCTCCCTCCCTCCCCTCTCTTGCAGCTGTCAAAGAGTCTTTTCTTCTATACACAAGTCTGTTTTTGAGATCTTACTGTAGAGGTCTCATACAGTATTTGTCCTCTTGTCGCTGACTACTTTCACTCGACATAATGTCTTCCAGTTGAAACCAGGTTAGGAGATGTTTCCTGGAATCATTGTTATTCTTTATCATTGCATAGTGCTCCATTGAGTATACGTACCATAGTTTACCTATCCATTCTTCTGTTGTTGGACATCTGGGTTGATTCCATCTTTTTGCTATCATGGACTGTGCTGCGATAAACATTCTGGTGCATGTGTCTGCTGGTGTGAAAGGACTTGATTCTGTAGGATAGATTCCAAGTAGTGGAATTACTGGGTCAAATGGTATATCAATATCCAGTTTTTTAAGGAAGCGCCAGATTGCTTTCCAAAGAAGCTGAACCATTTTGCAACCCCACCAACAGTGCAGGAGAGTTCCACTTTCTCCACATCCTCTCCAGCATTTGTTGTTTTGTGTTTTCTGGATCATGGCCAGTCATGCTGGGGTGAGATGGTATCTCATTGTCGTCTTGATTTGAATTTCTTTAATAACTAAAGATCGTGAACATGTCTGCATGTGTTTTTTGGCTGCCTGGATCTCCTCTTTAGTGAAATGTCTGCCCATCTCCTTTGCCCATCGCTTAATTGGATGATTTATCTTCTTCTTATTGATATTTTGTAGTATCTTATAGATTATGGAGATAAGACATCCGTCTCACATAGAGTTGCCAAGTATTTTTTCTCATTCTGTGGGTGTTCTTTTAATTCTATTAATAAAGTCTTTGATGAGCAAAGTGTTTGATTCTTAATAGTTCCCATTTATCTATTTTCTCTTCTGTTGATTGTGGTTTCTTCAACAGATTTGGGAGTCTGTCCTCATTGTATATTAAAACTTCCATTGTTGTTCCTACTTTTTCTTGGATGAGCTTTATCATTTTAGGCTTGATATTTAGGTCTTTCATCCAGTTGGTTTTTGTATAAGGTGTAAGATATGGATCCTGATTCAGTTTATTGCAGGTGGATATCCAATTTTCCCAACATCATTTCTTGAAGAGACTGTTTTTACCCCAGTTTAATGTCTTAGGGCCTTTGTCGAATATCAACTGTTCATAGGCAGACGGTGTCATCTCTGGGGTCTCAGTTCTGTTCCATTGATCGATCTGTGTGTTCTTGTACCAGTACCAGGCTGTTTTGACCACTGTGGCAGTGTAGTATGTTCTAAGGTCGGTTAATGAGAGGCCTCCCAGTGTGTTCTTCTTCTTTAGTAGTACCTCACTTATCCAGGACTTCTTGCCTTTCCAAACAAAATTGGTGATTTGTTTCTCCATCTTATTAAAAAATGTCACTGGAACTTACATTGGGATTGCATTATATAAATAAATTGCTTTGGGTAAAATAGACATTTTCACAATGTTGAGTCTTCCTATCCATGAGCGGGATAGGTTTTTCCATTTATCTAAGTCTCTCTTAGTTTCTTGTAGTAAGGGCTTATAGTTCTCTTTGTAAAGGTCTGTTATTTCTCTGGTTAGATTAATTCCTAGGTATTTTATCTTCTTAGGGGCTATTGTAAGTGGTATTGATTTGATAATTTCTTCCTTAACAGTCTCGTTGTTGGTATAAAGGAATCCTACTGATTTACTTATGTTTATCTTGTATCCTGAGACTTTGCTGAACTCTTCTATCAGTTTGAGTAGTTTACTTATAGGTTCCTTGGGATTCTCTGCATATACAATCCTATCATCTGCAAACAGGGAGACTTTAGCTTTCTCTTTGCCAGTGCAGATGCCCTTTATTTCTTGGTCTTGTCTAATTGCTCTAGCTAAAACTTCTAGCACAGTGTTGAATAGAAGAGGTGAGAGTAGGCATCCTTGTCTAGTTCCTGATCTCAAGGGAAAGTCTTTCAGTCTCTCTCCATTCAGGATGACGTGGGCAATTGGCTTTGTATAAATGGCTCTTATTGTGTTGAGGAATTTGCCTTCTGTGCCCATTTTGCTAAGAGTTTTTAGCTGAATGGGTGTTGGACTTTATCAAATGTGGCAATGAGGTCTTCTATATCTTTACTGAGCTTTTTTCTAGATGATCTGTCTAGTATTGAGAGTGGAGTGTTGAAGTCTCCCACTATTATTGTGGAGTCATCTAACTCTCTTTTTAGTGTAGTCAGTGTTTCTTTGACGTATTTAGGTGCATAAATATTTAATATGGTTAAGTCTTGCTTGTGTACTGAACCTTTCAGTGGACAAAATCAGGTGATCCTTGTCTTTTGTGTTATTTATGTGGTTAATCACATTAATTGTTTTTCTGATGTTGAACCAGCTGTGCATCCCTGATATAAATCCCACTTGGTCATGATGGGTTATTTTCTTGATATGTTGTTGTATTCTGTTGGCAAGAATTTTGTTGAAGATATTTGCATCTAGATTCATGAGTGATATCGGTCTGTAGTTCTCTTTCTTTGTTGGGTCTTTCCCTGGCTTAGATATCAGGGTTATGCTGGCTTCATAGAATGAGTTTGGGAGTTCTGTATCCCTTTGTATACTGTGAAGTAGTCTTAGTAGTATTGGAGATAACTCTTCTCTAAATGCTTGGTAGAATTCTGCAGTGAAGCTGTCTGGGCCCGGACTTTTTTTGGTTGGCAGTGTTTTGATGACTTCTTCAATCTCTTCCTTTGTGATGGGTTTATTAAGTTGTTCTGCTTCATGTTGTGATAATTTGGGTAGGTGGTATGAGTCAAGGAATTGGTCCATTTCCCCTAGGTTTTCAAATTTGTTAGAGTACAGTCTTTCATAGTATTCTGTTATGATATTTTTTATTTCTGTTGGGTCTGTGGTGACAACTCCCCTCTCATTTCTAATTTGGGTTATTTGTTTTCTTTCCTGCCTTTCTTTAGTAAGTTTAGCCAGTGGTTAGTCAATTTTGTTGATCTTTTCAAAAAACCAGCTTTTTATCTTTTCAATTTTTTCAATTGTTTTTCTATTCTCTAATTCATTTACCTCTGCTCTAATCTTTATGATCTGGTTTCTTCTGGTGCCTGAGGGGTTCCTCTGTTGTTCTCTTTCTACTTGTTCAAGCTGTAGGGTAGTTCCTTGATCTGGTTCCGTTCTTCCTTCCAGATGTGTACATTTATGGAGATAAACAGACCTCTGAGCACTGCTTTGGCTGTATCCCATAGGTTCTGGTAGGAAGTGTTTTCATTCTCTTTGGAATCCATGAATTTCTTTTATTTCATCCTTGGTTTCCTCTATAACCCATGTTATAGAGGATATTGTTCAGTTTCCAAGAGTTCCACTTTCTGTTTTTTCTCCTATTGATTTCAACTTTGATGGCTTTGTGATCTGAGAAGATGCTGTGCAGTAATTCAGTGGTATGGATTTTGTTGAGCATTGCATTATGGCCTATCACATGGTCAATTCTGGAGAATGTTCAATGTGCACTGGAGAAGAAGGTGCAGTTGTCTGCTGATGGGTGGAAAGTTCTGTATATATGAATGAGGTTTAGTTGGTTAATTGTGTCAATGAGGTCTTCGGTATCTTTACTGAGCTTTTTTCTAGATGATCTGTCTAGTATTGAGAGGGGAGTGGTGAAGTCTCCTACTATTATCGTGGAGTCATCTAACTCTCTTTTGAGGGTAGTCAGTATTTCTTCGACGTATTTAGGTGCTCTGATATTGGGTGCATAAATATTTAATATAGTTAAGTCTTGCTTGTGCACTGAACCTTTCAGCCATAACTAGTGTCCATCTTTGTCCACGATGGTGGATTTGACATTAAAATTGATTTTGCCTGAGATTAGAATGGCCACCCCTGCTCTTCTTTGTTCATTGTTAGCTTGATAATATTCTTCCATCCTTTAATTTTCAGTTTGTTCCTATCTTTAGGTCTCAAGTGAGTTTCTTGAGACAACATATGGATGGGTCATGTCTTTTGATCCAAGATGACACTTGGTGTCTCTTTACTGGAGCATTCAGTCTGTTCACATTCAATGTAATTATTGATAGGTATGTGTTCAGTGCTGCCATTGTGATATGTTTATTTTTATGTTGATGTTAGAAAAAAGTTTTTTTTAAATGTATTTGTCATATATAGAAAAACTTTGTAGTTCTAATGTGAAGATTTACAGTCTGTTATTCTCAGATGGAAATTTGGAAAATATATGCAAGCTTTTTTTTTTAAATAAAAATAGTGTCAGTACTAATTAGAAATATTTGTATCATTACCAATTGGGCAGATGCTTTGTTTCATTGAAAAGTCACATTCTCAGGCTTTCACTTGGCTTTTTCCTCATTTAATATAGTAGTTTTGAGTACTTACTAAGCTTCCTGGCTAGTTTACTGCAGATCGAACATCATATATTCTCAAAATACAGATACGATGTTGGGTGTGATGAGGGCTGTGTTTATTTAAAAGCTAGAATTTTTTTGTTGTCCCTTAATAAGGCAGAAATAGATTTAAGGACTAGTTTTAGGTAAATTTTCATCAGGAATTTTAAAAGGTTTGACACTTGAATGTCTACTGTTTTGCAAAGAAAGCACTTGTATTGGCTAGTTATTTTTATGAGGAATACTGGGGCATTTCTATAACATGCTTTGGTATCTGTTTCCTTTTATAATAAATTAATTGTGAGTACTTAAAAGAACAAACCATTTACAGTGTATCATTGTACTGGGAAGTGTGAAAGAACTTTGAGATAGATGGAAATGAAAAGATAAAAAATTCCAAAGCCTACAAATTTTATTTTGTTGTGTTCTCTATGAAAGTTCATACAGCAGATTAGGTTGCCATTGGACAATTTCTTTCCAGATTGTTGAGTGACATTAGTTACATTTTTTCACAATTCAAAGCCTACTATTAAAAATGTAATTTATATTTTATTAATAAGCTTTTTCTTAATACCATAATTGCAAAACCAACAACAAAAGGAAATCTTTCTTCTTAGTTGAAAATGAAAGTTCTTACATAGTTTTAAATCCTTTGAGGCATTTATTAAGCTGATGTGTGCATTAGTGAAACATTGACTAATCTTGCTGAGACATTTAATGAATTTTAAATTTTATGTGTATATATGACACAGCATGCATAAATGTTGCCCTCTGTCAAATGTTACAGAAAACGATATTCTGAATTGCTGTTGATGCCCAATTTTAGTAAACACCGCACTTTGTGGGCTTAGTTGCAAGAAGTAGTAGTACTGAAAGCACTTTTGAAGGAAACAGCCTGAGAATTCTAGTAGGAAGCCAGTGGATTAGAGAACTGCAAGACCTGACCTGTAAGTAACAGATGAGAGAGGTAAAAATGCATACAATTGAAGTTGACTTTCGTCAGTTTGTAGACTAAAGATATGTATGTATATATGTGTACATATATACATATATATATACACATTTACATATATCCTGTAACTTTCCCTTTTAACAGAGCTATAGATGAAATAGATTTGATCATCAGTTCAGGCACTGTGAGCAAAGTACCTTCTTGAGCAGAAAGATTCAGTACTGAAAACAAACAAGAATACATACAGCATATAGCAGTTTTAGAATCCATATTTAGAAAGTTATGTAAGTTTTTACAGATACGAGTGGCAAAGTTCTAGGAAGGTCAGTGGTGTCTTCCTCTTTTTCTACATACAGACAGCCTGTATTCCACAGTAGAAAAAGAAATATAAAAGGTGCTTATTCATCCCAATTAACTGAATAAAGTCGAAATGAAGGAAGAAGAGACTAAAATACATGGCCAAGAGATTGAGTTGGAATTACCATTTATCTTAAGCAGGAAATGACAGCAAAAAAAGGAGATCAGATCTTCTGGAGAAGAAGAAAGGGACTGGTAAGGAAACATGTTTGAATTAGATGTTTGCTCTAATAACAATGATTTGTTGATTTCGAGAGCGTCTATTTCCCCTCCTGTATGTGTGAGAAAAAGAGGAATGAGGAAAGGTGAATGAAGGTGGAGTTAATGGGAGAAACCAACAATTTTGGTGAACTCATATTTACAGGATGTTTGTAGGTCAACTAGAGGTAACAGAAAATGTTTCAGGCTGAGATGCTGATGTATACTTAATAAAAATTTATGCAAAGTGATATACCAAAAGTTAAAGAGATTGGCTTTGTAAGGAGAGGAGGGGAAAGGAGACTGTTGGGAGGATGAGACATGTATGGAGCAGAGAGGAATAGTGTGCGGTCACCGGACAGGGAGAGCAGCGGAAGCTGCATATAGGGGGGCATGTAAATTTACATGTGAATGTACATTTTCACTCAGTTATGTTAAATAAAAATAAAAAAAAATAGAAAAAAAAAAAGAGATTGGCTTTGCTAAGTTCCACCAAAGGAGCATGTTCAGACTAATATTATATATAGAGGAGGAGTTCAGAAGACGGACAACTTTTTTATTTTATTATAGAATATATATAACAAAAAGTGTGCCATATAATTCAGACATTAATCATGTTCACCATATTGTGTGCCATGACCTTTGTCTTTTTCCAAAAGTTTTTCATCACCACAAACTGAAACTCTGTATCCCTTCAGCAATAACTTCCACTTCCCCTTTCTCCTAGCCTGTGGTAACTACCGCTAAACTTTTGTCTCTGTGCTTTTGCCTATTTTAGATATTTCATATGAATGGTATTATGTAATGTGTGTCTTTTTGTGTCTGACTTATTTCACCTAGCATAGTGTTTTCAAGGTTCATTCATGCTGCAACATGTGTCAGAACTTCATTTCTCTTTAGGGCAGAGTAATACTCTCTCATTGTATGTGCCACATTTTGCTTATTCATTCATCTGTTGGTGGGCATTTGTATTTCCATCCTTTGGCTACTGTGAATAATGCTGTAAGGACCATTGTTGGACACACAACAGTTTCAGTCCTTGCTTTTAGTCTCTTCGCTATATACCTAGGAATGGAATTGCTAGATCATACAGTAATTCTATGTTTAGCTTTTTGAGGACTTGCCAAACTGTTTCCCACAGTGACTGCAGTATTTTACATTCCCACCAGCAATACAGGAGTGTTCCAATTTCTACACATACTTGTCAACACTTGTTAACTTCCATTTTTTTGAAATAGCCATCCAAGTAGGTGTGAAGTAGTGTCTCATTGTGATTTTGATTTGTATTTCCCTAGTGACACAGTTGGCTGCTAACCCAAAGGTGGGTGGTTCAAACCCAGCAGCCGCTCTGGAGGAAAAAGATGTGGTGGTGTGCTTCCCTGAAGATAACAGCCTTGGAAACCCTACAAGGCAATTCCACTGTAGAGTTACTAAGAGTCAGAATTGACTAGACAGCAACAGATTTTAGTAACTAATGAGTTTCAGCATCTTTGCATGTGCTTATTTGGCACATGGGCTTATTTTTATATCTTTTTTGGAGAAATGTCTGTTCAAATCTTTTGCCCGTTTTTAAATTGGGGTACCTTGTTGTTTTTTAAACTATATATGTTGTGGATGTTAAGCTCTTAATCAGACATAGAGTTCCCAAATATTTTCTCTCATTCTGTAAATTGTCTCTTCACTTTCCTTGAGAGTATCCTTTGATACACAAAAGTTTTCATTTTCAGAAAAGCCAATTTATTTTTTGTTTCTCATGCTTTTGGTTTCATGTCTAAGAGTCCATTGTCAAAAAACAAGGTCTTGAAGCTTTGGCTCTGTGTTTTCTTCTAAGACTTCTTTGGTTTTAGTTATTACATTTAGATCATTGATCCATATTTTTAATTCATTTTCATGTGTAGTGTGAAGTGTGGGTCCAACTTCATTTTGCATATGGAGATCCAGTTATGCCAGAAACAACCTTTTAGTCACTTCCTTTAATTCAGGAAACTTCATCGAACATAGAGAATCTTTCTACTTCTTATAGAAATCAACGTATTAGATGGTAGCCTTGAGATTAGAAAATGTCAGTTCTTTGGAAGCATGAGGGAGCAGTTGGCAGAGTCCTGGCATAGATGCCTGTAAGGGCTTACTCTTCACTATCACAGTATGATTAAATGTCATATACAAGGTTGTCTCTAGGAAAGAGAAGAGGTAGGCAGTTTACCTTGTTTGCCCCTCCATATACTTTTTTAAAAATAGTTTTCATTTTGTTTAATATGCATCTTCCTTTCCGTTGGTACCGTTTCCTTATTCTCTTAAAATTCCATCGTAGTTACTCCCTCAACTGGAAGTATTAACAGTGTCCATTGCAACCGCCTTCTCAGTGTCTGGGGCTTGTTGTTAGCTGCCATGGAGCAGGATCTGAATAAAGGCAACCTTGCAAGTAGGATAACAAAATGTCTGGTCCTGTGTCAACTTCAGGACTGTTACTTTTGTTAAGTCAATTTTGGCTGCTGGATGAACCCGTCTCCTTGAGGCTTTCTCTTCTTTTTGCAGACCCTCTACTTTTTTACAAGGCCCTTGATATTCAAGATGTGCATACCTCAAAGCTTTGAGAGTCTTCACATTTAGAATATTGCTATGTCATGTAATTTCTTCTAGAAAATACCATAAAATATAATTGAAAACTGTAGGCCTTAATGAGAATTACTGTATTCATGTCACATAACAGATGCTGGCAAAACCACATTGAGTTGAGGAGGTTGGGCCTTTGACTATATTCAATCTTCCCGTGATGTCCACTCACCCGACCCCACTCCTCATACCCATTTCACAGAGCATGTTATTTACGTGTGTGTTAGAGTCATTTTCAAGTGGTTGAAAGCTAAATATAAACCTTTGAATGGTAAAGGCCAACTCTGTGCTGCTTTTTCCTTCCTGGCTGTGGTTGTCAGCCACCTACATGTGTTTCTAAGACAGGGACCCATGACTTCACTCAGTCATACATGTCCATTTTACTAATGATTGTCTGAAAACAACCACTGTTGTCTCAGCAGTTGGTGATTCTGGCAACTTTTTTTAGATCATAATAGGGTACAAAATAATACATTTTAATTATTATGTGACTCTGATACACTGAGCTGAATGGTTACATGAAGAAATGAGGATTGACTCTCTTGTCACAGAGTTGCTATTTTAAATAGTGGACTTTACACTCTGCTTCAGTTTTCCAATCACAGTTCTGTAGTGTGGCCATAGTGTTCAGAATCGCTGAAGGGAAAAAGTACAGGTCATCTTTAACTTCTGTTGCTTTTCCTACATTTGGCAAATAAGAAGAATAATAGAGCTTTAATAATTTATCTTTTGCCTATGTAAGCATACCTAGCTGCCCAGTTTTCTGTTACTGAGTAGACATAAGAACTAGGCATAATCCCAGTCAGTTTACACATAGCACAAACTAGCTTCCTCTTCCTACTGTTGTGGATGAAAGTGGATGCAACATTTCTGGTATCACTAGCTTGGAACCAGAGCCATTTCTTCAGAACTTTGACGTCCTCTGGAGTAACTAAACTGTCTGTCCTCCTATTTTCTTTCTGCCTATTAAAGTTGGGGTAAGCTTGAAGATACAAGAATGCCTTAACAACAGCAGTAAGATGTGCAGAAAACTAAATGAGTGAGTTTAGGCCATTTAAGGCTATGTTCAATAGTTTTTTTTTTTTATGAAAAACAAAGCGAAAGGTTGATTAGTCCTATGGTGGGGACAAGGAAGTGTTGGAGAAAATAGAAATGCACTCTATTACAGGTGGTTCTGAAATTTTCCCAGTTTGGGGATTTTTTTTTTTTAACTTTAAGTCCGTTTTGTTCTGTTTAGCCTCTGTGTGTATATCCCCCCAAAAACCAAGCGTTTGTGTTACTGTCTCATATCCTTGTGATTTGAAATTATTGGAAGGAGGAAAAGCCTAGAAAGAGAGAATAGAAATTCACAGTTGACTGTGAAGAATGTGATTAACTGAGAGGTAACCAGTTCTTTCCGGGGTTAGGGGTGGTTTTATAGGGACAGAAGGAGCAAGAAGAAGGAATAGAGAAGTATAATATAAGTATTTGGGGTAATGTTGAGGGGTGTTAGAATGGATATATTTTTGGTAGAGCTGTGAATTTTGGGGGTTTAATCTCAAAAATCTGTCTTCAAGGTAATATTGAAGTTGTTATTAAAACTTAGTAGAGGAATTCGTCTTGGTATTTGAACTATTTTAACTTCCGTTTTCTTGAGAATCTGTTGTCTCTAGGTTACACATTTCAGTGTTACAGTGTTTGACTAGAAAATGAACTAAAACCCATCTTAGTAGGTGGGGGAATCCTTGTGTATCTGTGAAGTCATCTTAAGAAAATGTGCATATTTCATATAGTGTTTTAGAATGTTATTTCCTGTTAACACTCTATACGTTTGAGAAAGATAGTGTTTTCTATAGTAACACTGTGGTGGTTCTAATATAAAATGGGAGAAAAACAGTTTCTTGAATTAAAATACATTCTTTAAGCCAGACATCTTTCCCATATTTTAGTTAAGAATTTCTTATTATTTCCAGGGAAGTGTTTACTTCACATTTGAAGAAAGCCCTCACTCTTTAAGTCTGTATGTGTTTTAAAAGGCTGTAAATTATAGCTCTTCAGGAGACTGACCTAATTCATCAGAACACTTCTCTGTCTTCTTTCTTCTGAAAAGACCATTTTACCATCTCATAACTGAAATTTATGTAGCGAACAGAGGGGCAGTGAGTTTCTACAGAATAGTGATATTTTCCTGCTTTAATTGAAATAACTTCAAAAAAAAAAAGAAAATCGGAATTAGTAACTGCATTTATCCATATTATATTCAGATTGACCATGATTTTGTTTTCATTTTTTTACAAAGGTTGCATAATGTGTTAAAACAAAACTTGCTGTCAATTAAAGGATAAATACAGTGTGCTCTGTATTTCTGAGTCTATAGAATTCTTTTTGTTTAAATAAAAGGGTAGTTTTTGTACAAAGTTGACCTTTTGTGGGAATATAAATAAAAGAAGAAAGGACTCTCTTGTGATCATTAAGGAAGAATAGACCAACACAGAAAGAATGGTTGTGATTTCAAGAACACATTTTCATGTTAAATGTACTTGACAGAATGAAAGCAGCACTGAAAAATGCTTTCAAATAATTACTGTTGAAATAAAACTTTTTTTATTAGATCTTTGAAATAAGAGAGTGGTGCCACAGAAATGAAAATGTCAAATAAAAATTTAAATGTACTAAATTAGTTTTTAAGAATTCTATATTTCTCCTATTATTATATTAGAGTAGATCTATCAAAACATTACTTTGAAACTAAAACAGTTTGAGCTGTAACCTAATAAAGTGTTACATTTTTGTTACTGTATCATTTTGTGATATTTCAAAGGGAATAAAGTATCTTTAGTCTTATCTTGAATAGTAAATTATTTTGGAAATGTGGCTTGACATACAAACAGATGACTTTCCCTGATGCCTTTTAGACTGAGGGTTGGTGGTTTGTGGTTTATTGTTCCTATGATTGGCATTAAAAGCCTCATTTCACAGCTGGCAGTGGGAGACCATTGGGTAAAGAGTGGCTGTGTTCCACAAGCTAAATTCGAAAAGTGTCAATCAAGGTCTCACATAGGTTACTTAGAGAATGAGTTTTCTTCCTGATTTCACCAAATGTCACCTCATGCTGTCTTTGATTGGCACAGCCTGGCAGGGAGGATGGATGAATCTGTCACCGGCTGGTTAATTGTGTTGCTGGTCTCAGTCTGACATCAGGTCTTTGACTCTTAAGTGGCTCAATACAAAACAAATTAGCAGATTGTAGTCATATTTCTCATTCTATATGCTTTGACTTTGTTGAATGCAGTCCATAAATCATATTGACTGACACACAACTAAATGATGAAAGCTGCTTTTCAGACATGAGTCTAGAAAGCAGCACTGTGAAGGTGCCAGGGAAGGATGCATATGGTTGACCCTTTGGGAATTTCCTAGGAGCCAAATGTCTCTTTACCACAATTGTTCTGAAAAGAAAAGCTTTTGGGTAGTGCAAAAAGGATCTAGTATGTCAGCAGATTCTCTTTTACAAGTTGCTTTGAAATATAAGAAGTTTGTGTAAGGGTTTTCTGCCTTTACAAGTTGTTTTTTAGGAAAACGTTAGAGCAGGGTAACAAAAGTTGTTACCTTTAAAAGTTTAGCAGGTGTTTTCACTTATCTTTGGGGCTTTCTACTGTTACAGAAAAAGAAAATGTTAATGATAGGTAAAATTAATTTTTAGAATGAGAGTAGCAAAAATTTCTGAGTGCTTCAAATTTATGAAATGTACCAGTTATCTCAGTTATATCACTTTGTTTTGGCTGTGTTTGTTGAAACATTAAAAACCACAGCATCTTTAATAAAAAGGGCTAGTTTTTAAAGGTAATTATAAAACTACTTTTATTTATTTCTAGAAAATATAAATTATTAAGAACATCAACAGTAATAGTATTCAAAAGGGTGTTTTTAGTTATACCAACATAGCCAAGGGCTACAAGCATCAGAAATGAACTGCCAAAGATATTTTTAGCTGTGCAGGTTTTTGGAGCGTTAAAAGATTTCTACCTGAAAATGAGTAGTAGATGAAATTTAAGAGTATTTGTACAGATTTTATAGTTCAGTAATAGACTGTTTTTAAATGTGTAGAAGTACAGAATAACTTTTTAAAAATTTGAGGAATCTGAACCTTTGATATTAGCTTGAATTCTGAGCTATAGAAAGGAGAATTTATTACATTTGAAGATTTACAGAGTATTTTTGAAAATCTTTTAAACATCTGTCTTTGAGAACAATAAGCCTGTATTTTGTAATGCAGAAATTGAATATTAGAATTTTATTATTACATATGTCATGTACATGAAGAGCTGAATTCATGTCTGTGCTTGTATGTTTTCATTACCTATTTCCAGCAGTATTATGGAATTGCCTGTGTACTCTTACCATCATTTTCAGTTCCAGTACCATTCATATGTAGTCATTTGTAGCATCTGATCCTGTATTAAATTTTAAAAGTTTCTTTAAAATAATACCACTTATACAGTATGTTTGCTTATGAAATAAATTTAATAGTAAATTTTTCTTGGCAGTTTTATTAATCTGCTTTTGCAGTTCAGACATTAACATGGCATCATAAGTTGGACATGGAGCTGATTTGATGGAGAAGTACATTAAACTGAAATGCACTGGTTGTTCCATTAGGTCAAAATGACATTTCCTTTAAGTATTCTTAAGCCTATTGCATTCTAATTAAATGACATGCTGTTGATTTCTCCCCCTTCCCCCTTCATATTGTTGCTATTCTGCTTGGGGAATGGAGCTGCATGTCTCCCAGACTAATTCCCCTTGGTTTGGAGATCTTGAAGCATGCTGAGTTTTGCATTGTTTGTTGCATTCTTTTTTGGCAGTTCATCAGTATCTGTCAAAGGTATTGTTTGCACTGGCTTTTATCTCTAAACGTTTTTGATTGAGAAATTGACATTGTAATTCAGATATGTAGTTTTTCACTGTGCATAGTGTCTAAATCCTAAAGACTTATTCATAAAGTTCCTGTTTCTAGCCTAACTGCCACTGTGTAAAGAACAAACATTCCAGTATAAATCTTGAAAATATATTTGTTTTCTTACCTTTCTAATAAATTAATTCTGTGTGGATGTTTTGTACCAACACATTATAGCATTTATGTTAGGAAGATTTTTTTTTTGTGTGTGTGTGTGATTTTGCAGCTTACTGGCCTTCATTATTAGTAGGCAAAAGCAGAAGTACCAAATATCACTAGGTAACAGTTTGTTAATCCAAATTGAGCAAAATGTGATGCATCTTCCTGAATTATTGTCTGTAACTGTAATCATGGATCTTTGAATGCAATAATAGGAGTTAGTCCTTTAACAAATCACATAATTGTCCACTGAGAATAGTCATAGTAAGGGCAGTGTTACACTGGAGATCTTTAATAGAGTTTTTACAGTATTTTATTGTAAACTTCTAATTGAAGTGCAAAGCCTGTTTAAAAAAAATTCTGATAAAAGTGTTGGAGTGTTATGATTCAGCTGTGTAATCTAGAAGCTAAACACTTTTTGTCAGTTTTTTAGGAAAACAGAGGTACAGTGAATGTTTAGGTAGAGTTTTAAGTACTTACTGTAGTGGAAAGTGTGTTAAAACTATTATATATAAAAAACAAAAACCACTGCCATCGAGATGGTTCCGACTTTATAGCGACCTATAGATCAGCATAGACCTGACCCTTGGAGTTTCCAAGGAGCACCTGGCGGATTCGAATGCTGATCTTTTGGTTAGCAGATGTAGCACTTAACCACTACAGCACTAGGGTTAATATTGTATATAGTGAAAAAAATCTCAATCTTTGTATTTTACTGAACTACATATTTCTACATTATCAGATAATTATAAAACCTAATTTAAAAAGGTAAATGCAGATCTGTAGATGGTTTTGAAGTCACTGATAGGCAGACTTTTTGCCCCTATTAACTCATGCTATGCTACAAATTAATGTTCTAATTAGAAATAGGGACTTAACACTCAAAGTGTATTTTCAGTTTTTGCAACTTAAATTATGCTGTTGGTTAGCTTCCTTTCTTCTGACCTGGTTAGTTATATAAAGGAGAGCTTAAAAAAGCACTGTATGAACACAAGGTTCCAGCACTATGCCAGTTATTCTGTATCATAAATATTTTAATGTGCATTTTAAATACCCGCGATTGTATATGACATGATAATAATTTTAGCTTCTATTTATTTTCCTTTTGTAATTAGAGCTTTAATGATATTTATGTCCTGAGAAGGACAAATTAGCAAGAATATTAAGTTTAATTCCAACGATAAAGGCATAAGCAATGAGAGTATAGAAACAGCAAGGCCTATAATACATTATTGCATTAAAAAACAAAGGCATGCTGGGAATATAATTTTTCTGACACTTTATGATGAGTTTTAAAGGTAATTATAAGACTACTTTTTTATTTCTAGAAAATACAAATTATTAAGAACATCAACAATAATAGTGTTCAAAAGGGTGTTTAACTATTTTATTTATTTATTTATTTCCTAAACAGGGGAAAGTCGCCCAGACAGCTTGCATGTCAGCCTGCCAGCATCTTTCAACATCCTTAATGCAGATGCTACTGGACAGTGAATTAAAACAGATAAGCATGGGAGCTATTCAGCAATTTAACTTAGATGTTATACAGTGTGAATGTAAGTATCCCATATCAGTTAATCTCATGCATTTCTAAGATTTATATTTGAATCACATGAAACAGTTGTTAGATAATAGCTCAGAAAGGAATGAAGGGGCCAGATTCAGCTAAATTTTTAGCAGCCTTAGCAGCACAGCTGACTTCCTTCCAGGAAAAAGACGTATCTTAGGTTCAGAGAGGCACTGAAACGAAGCTCCAGATTGAGATAATTAAAAAAGCATTTTTCTCATTATTCCTTACTTTGAGTATTCATGCTTTCTTGTAAAGATTCTCGTAATGTTTGTCATAAATGGAGGAAATAATTCTGAGTGTGTCCTTCATATTAACTCTCCCTGTAAATAACTTTTTAGATATTTGCTAGAAGCATAATCTTAAGACCCTATATTCCATCTACATGAAGTTTCTTTTATATTCTGATTTTTTGTTTTTCTTCCTGAAAGAATTTCCTAAGCCTTTGCCTTTATAATTTTTGTTTAATTTTGTTTAGGTAAAGAGGATAGCCAGATTCAGCAATATAATATTGACACTAGCCATCAGCTTCAAAACTGGGTAGATTTTTCAGTTACTAGCTTTGTTATATGTGATTCCGGGTATGGGTTTTATCAGTTCATAAATTACAGCTCTTTAAGTTCAGGACGTGTTCGTATGTGAGCAACTTTCAGGCAGTTCTTTGAAATGCATGGTGTACTAATTATAGAAATCCCTGGTTGACAGTTTCACTCGTAAACAATAAAAACAGTATTTGATCATTCAGTCAGGCACCACTTTTGATAAATTGAAAATCAGTGGAGCATAAGAAAGATAATAAAACATTCATGTGAGGCAAATTTTTAAATAATACGTTCTGTGTAAAAGTCATTTTCAGCTGAAACAAGAGTGACAGGTTTTTTGTTTCTTCCTCTAATAAACATAAAATAGTATGCCTACTATGTGTAAGATATTCTGCTAATAAAAACATAATATTAAAGAAAATAATTATGTAAGATCTTTGATCAGGATCAATTGTCTGTCATCTGAAGAAAAATGCAGATTTTTTAAAAAAAACCTATTTTTTTTTTAAATTGTCTTATGAGATCATCTCAGTATGATAGTGCTTATATAAATATCTTACATGACTATTGCTTGAGAAGTTTTGTGATACTACGTCTTTCACATGGCTTCAAAAATATTAAACAGGGGAACCTGTGGCATTTGGTTATATCTTCTCAGATTTATTGTTTGAAGATGAAAGTTACTGTTTCGTCAGGTAACTTTAGGTGTCTAAATCTTTTCTCTGGTCTCTTACCCCTTCATGAAGGGATAGCCCTAACTATAGTTACAGAAAGGCACTATATTCTACTGTAGAAGAGTTTCCACCATTAGTTACTCCCTTGAGCAGAGTTTCTAAAGGTTCTGTTTAAAATACAAGTGTTTTCTTAAAAGACTGTTCTCTTGGGAGAGACCAACAAAGGTCCTAAGTGTGAAATGTAACTCAGTTAATGAGGTCTGAATCAAGTGGGAGAGGGGTAAACCGTGACCAGATTGGGGCTGAGGTTCTGGCAGATATGGAAAAGGAGAGGCAAGGACTCAAAGACAAACCAAACTGAGAGGACAGCTTAGTTTCCTCTGAGATTTCGCCTGTGATTGGTTTTGCATCTTAATATTGTGTCATGTGTCCAGTGTTCGCTGAACAAATATAAATTGACTGACTACATTTTTCATGTTTATTTCACTGCCTTTGGTGCTAATTGTTCCCTTTTCCAAAAGGCAGCTTTTTATATTAACTGGTTTAGTACAGATAATGAACAGTTGCAAAAAAAATTACCCACTCCCAAATCCTTGACTTTCAGTAACTGATATATAAGTAATTTAAAACAACTTTCTCTAATGACCATGTTAGAAGAAGTTTAAAGTAAGTTTTCATCCTATTGTAAATAGTCATTTTGAGTTTTATAAAGGGCGACTTTCTCATGCAAAGTCTATTTGTGTATCAATGCATTTATGTATGCTTTCTGCATACTGGGATGGGGAAAAGAGAAGAAAGGGAAGCAGGAAGAGGATATTTGCTAGGCAGGAACAAGGCTAGAATGCATGATAAGTTTTTGAAGAGAAGGAGTCTGGAAATCATGGGAGTCAACTGGGATATGAAGAAGATAGGCAGGTAGTTAACATGTAATCCTAGAAACTAAGAGATTGTTGTATTTATGGAGTTGGAAGACATTGTGCCAAGTAAAACCAGTAGATCACTAAAGGACAAATAATGTATGATCTCACTTATATAAAAAGATAAATAAAGGCAGATTTATAGAGAACAAAGTTTATTAGTAGTTATCAGAGGTCGGGGGAAGGAAGGAAAAGGGGAGTGTTAATGGTGATGGAAATAATTGCATTGATTAGGGTAGGTTTGCATAGCCAGTTATTACAACTGCTGTCAGTAAGTTATGCACCTATGAAAAGTTGAAGTGGTAAAAGTTGTGTGATACATATATTTACAACAACAAAAGAGAGAGTAGCTGCTAACACTGCTTGTGTACAGTCAAACTTGATGGGATTTGGTTTCTTGGTTTGGAGGTTTAGGGTCATGGTTTCATGGAACATCCCAGTTAATTGGCTTAATAACATTTTCAGTACCTCTGTTCTACATCCTAGTTTGATATGTAGTGCGGGGGGTGGGGGTTCTTAAAAGCTTGCAAGCATCCATCAAAGGCACAACAGTTTGTGTCTATTCATCTGGAACAACAGAGGAAGAAGGAGAGTCAGCACTAGGAGGAGAATGTGGAATTTGTGGCTAGTTGCCTCCATAAACAGCTGCCTCCTTTGCTATGAGACCAGAAGAACTGGATGGTGCCCAGCTACTGTTACTGAGCATTTTGGTCAGAGATTCCATACACGAATCCTGATCAAGATGGTGAAAATACAGAACAGAATTTCCAATTCTCGTGGACTGCAGACTTCCTGAAGCCATGAAGGTTGGCTAAATCCTTGAAACTCTTGCCCTGAGTTAATCTTTAAACCATAAACCAAAAATATCCCCCAATGTATTCTTAAAAATCAAATAGTAATGTAGCTTAAACTAGTGAAAAATGTCTACCTTGAGCATTACATTCTTTTAAGAACCACCTATATGGGTCGCCATGAATCCAACTCGACGGCACTTGGCCATATGGAATTGTATTGACAGCAGTAACTTGAAAGTTAGGTGGGAACCTAGGGGACAGTGAATTTATGTTAATGATGTAGAAAGAACTCAGAAAAGGAGGGTGCGAATGTTGTATAACTTATAGATAATCAGTGTCACTAAATGGTACATGTAAAAATTGTTGAATTGGTGTACATTTTGGATCACTGTGTCAATTTCTTACATTGAGCTGAAATTGCTTTCTCTCTAAACTTCTGTGAATGAACCCAGTTCTACATTAGGGCCAGAGTTTATACTGTGCCTTTGTACAAATTAGTGTTCTCACTTAAAAAAAAAAAAAAGCCATGCAGAATAGTTCCCGTTTCTTGAATTAGAAGAGGTGACCATTAACTGCCATGGCTTGACAAGTGAAACGTGAATTGAGTTTCAACTCTTACTGTCTCCTGTTCTCTCTCCAAATGGGCTCTCACATGTAGTAGGCAGGCTGACAATGAAAGTTGCTGTTATATCCCTCTGCACCGTCTTAAAACCAAAACCAGATGCTTTGCTGGCAACACATAGCAACACTATAGGACAGAGTAGAACTGCTCCATAGGTTTTCCAAGAAATTCCAGGTGAATTTGCTTAGCATCCATAGCTCTTAACCATTATGCCACCAGGATTTCCAAATCTCAAGGCCAGTGGAAAATCAGACACCAAATTCACGGCCATTGAGTTGACTCTGACTCACAGCAACCCTAAAGGACAGAGTAGAGCTACCCAATAGTGTTTCCAAGGAGCACCTGATAGATTCAAACTGCCGACATTTTGTTTAGCAGCCATAGCTCTTAACCACTGTGCTGCCAGGATTTCTTCTTCTCATGTGGTGTGATTTTAACACTACGTAAAATCCGTACTACTTTTTTAACAAACTGGTTTGACTACTTTCTGGTGAATGTATGATAGCCAAAGTTGAATACAGAAACACCTAAGTGGGGGGAAACAGTGCAATATATACTTACACTATCAAATATATTGGTCTGTATCTTATGCTTTACTAATAAAGCCCAATACTTTTCTTGATAGCTAGAGTACTGTCTTGAATAATTGAAACTAACAGCATTCTGAAATCTCTGAATCTTTCCTTTTTGTGATTGCTAAGCTCAGTTTCTCTTACCTTATAATACCTAATTTTAGGATTTTAAAATTATCCCTATTATATTTTAAGTTTTTTGCCATATTGGTATCTTCTTGTATTAGAATTTGATTATAATCTGCATATTTGTAATTATACTTTTTAATACATTTAACAAGGTCATTAGCAAAGCCTTGAACAAAACCTGGTATCAGTATCCTTCGATCCAGTACTTTAGTGGTTCCTAAAATCAGAGTTCCCAGATAACAGCAATATGTCACTTGGAAACTAGTTAGAAGTAGTTTCTTAGACTGTACATGCCAAATCAACAGTTCTAGGTGTGGGGCCCTGAAGTCTATGTTTAAATAGACTATTCAAGGAATTCTGATCCATGATAAAGTTCTGAGAACCACCACATTACATGAACCTCACCCATCATGTTTAAATGCATTACACCAATGCCTCACTTATGAGCATGGTTAGGTTCCAAGGTCTGGGTCATTATGCAAAAATTGATGTTACTTGAGAATGGAAGATGACCACAGCAGATCAAAAAATGGAGGATGTCTGCATTGTTGCATAACTGCCAGATTACACTATTGTGTAACTGCTAAATTATATCATTACTTAAATTCCAAGTAGCATCATTAATAGTTGCCAAATAACATCGTTACAGAACTGCCAAACCATTGAAAATCATGGCCTACCCATGTTGACAGATAACCTTAACCATGATAGCCAGTGTTACTCTTGCCTTGCACTTCAGCATTCATTATTGCCAGACATACATCTTTAATGTGCAGAATGATCTGATAGATTTTTTTACTTTGGTCATAAATGCGGAATTTCATGTAACAAGACAGTCAATAAGTAAGGAGTAGTTGTATTCTGAATACTATGGGTAAGGCTTTTTAATTACTAATTGCCTAATTGAATGTAATACCTGTTTTAATTTGTTCTGCTTAAACTTATAAAAAGCCTTATGAGATGCCTTGCTAGCATATAGAGATAACCATTTGAATTTTCCTCATCTACCAGTCTATTTTCAAAGAAGAAAATAATACTGTTTTGATTGAATGGTTCTTAATAAATCCATATGGCTCGTAGTAATCGCTTTCTCCTCAAGAGGCTTGATAGCCTGTGACTCTTTATTGGAATTAGTAGGAGTAGAAGTCTGAAGTGTAGTAGCAAAGGATCTTGACTCCAAGGAAGTCAGATTGCAGGGATCAGGAACTCATACCGAAAACCATGAAGCCACCGAAGATCATGAGCAACTCAGGAAAGGAGCTAAGTCATAGATATTAAACAGTAGGAGGTGAATTTGAGTAACAAGCATGGAATATATGTATCAAGAATGGCTTTTATTTTGAGTCATATATTTCTTTGGCGTGATCAGGAAGCAAAATGTTTTTTTCCTATCATAATTTCCTTGCAACATTATACAACTCGAACAAATTGAAAAAGAACAGCAAAAGAAGCCCACAGTTATCAGAGAAAGGAAATAACAAAGATTACATAACAAAAAAATGAAATTGAAAACAGGAAAAGAGTAGAAAGAATCAACAAGACTAGAAGTTGGTTCTTTGAGAGGATCAATAAAATGGACAAACCACTGGCAAACCAACAAAGGACAGAAAAGAGACAAATAACCAAAATAATAAATGAGATCGGCAACATTACAAAAGAACTGACTGAGACAGAAAAAAGTGATAACAGAATGCTGTGAAAAACTGTATTCCAACAAATTTGAAAACCTAGATGAAATAGACAAATTTCTAGAATGATTTTATCTACTTAAACTAACAAACTAAAATAGAAAATAGCAAAAAAGAAATTGAAGAGATTTTTAAAAAAATAAATAAATAAAACTCCCAACAGAAAAAAGGTCCTGTCCCACACAGCTTCACTGGAGAATTCTACCAAACATTCAGAGAAGTGTTCACACCATTTCTACTCAAACTATGCCAGAAAATGGAAAAGGAAGGAATACTCTTGAATTCTTTCTGTGAAGCTTACATAACCCTGACACCAAAGCAAGGCAGGAAAAAAAACAAAAACCCACTGCTGTCGAGTCAGGTCCAACTCATAGCCACCCTAGAAGTCAGAGTAGAACTGCCCCATAGAGTTTCCAAGGCAAAGATACCACTTAAACAAAATGAAGAATGATATCCCCTATGAATATAGACACAAAAATTCTCAACAAAATCTTAGCCAACAGACTTTAACAGCATTATCAAAAAAATAATATGCCATGTCTACATGGAAGTCATACCAGGTATGCAGTGATGATTTAACATTAGAATATTGATTGATGTAAGTCATCACATAGATAAAGCAAAGAAAAACATGATCATCTCAATCACTGCAGAAATGGCATTTGGTAGAGTTCAACACCAATTCTTGAAAAAAATTCTCAGCAAAATAGGAATAGAAGGGAAGTTCCTGGACATAATTAAAGGCTGTTGAAAAACAGAAAGAAAAACTTGTTGCCATCAAGTCTATTCCAGTCAACAGTGACAGGGTAGAAATGCCCCATAGGGCTTTTCCAAGGAGTAAATTTGAACTGCCAGTCTTTTGGTTAGTAGCCAGGCTCTTAACCACTGTGCCACCAGGGTTCCTGATTAAGGGAATACATGCAAAACTGTCAGCCAACATTATTTTCAATGGTGACTTAAAGCATTTTCTTTGAGAACGGGAACTACACAAAGATACCCTTTATCACCACTTTTATTTAATATTGTACTTTAAAGCCTTAGCTAGAGCAATAAGGCAAGATAGGGAAATAAAAGGAATCCAAACTGGTAAAGAAGAAGTAAAACTATTCCTATTTGCAGATATCATGACTCTATACTTAGAAAACCCGAGAGACTCTATAGGAAAGCTACTGGTACTAACAGAAGTATTTAGCGAAGTGGCAGGGTACAAGATTAACATACAAGTATCAGTCAGCTTCCTCTGCACTAACCAAGAGAACTCTGAAATGGAAATGAGGAAAACAATACCATTTACAAAAGCTCCCTAAAAGAGTAAATACTTGAGAATAAGCCCAACTAGGGACATGAAGACTTATACAAAGAAAACTACAAAACACTACTGCAAAAAACCAAAAGACCTGCATAAATGGAAACACACCATGCTCTTAGAGAGGAAGACTTAGCATTGTAAAAATGATAGTACTGCCTAAAGCCATCTACAGATAAAATGCAGTCTTGATCCAGATTCCAGCATTCTTTAATGAGATGGAAAATCTAATTATCAACTTTATATGGAAACAAAGAGACACAGATAAGTAAACATTACCGAAGAAAAATAAGTAGGAAGCTTCATACTCCCTTGTCTCAGAAGCTGCTGTACAGCTATGGTAGTCAAAACAGCCTGTTACTACTATACCAATGCTCAGTTATGGCATAAACAACTATCAGACATAACTAAAACACAAACTACAGAAGATAAACTAGACACTTGGAACTTCCTGAAAATCAAATACTTAGACTGATCACAAGACTGTTCCACAAGAGTAAAAAGTGAACACACAGAGTGGAAAAAAATACTGGCTGTGACATATCTAACAAGGGTATAATCTCTAAAATTGATAGAAGATTCTGAGAACAGCAAAAAGACAATCCAATTAAAAATGAGCAAGAGATATGAACAGACATTTCCCTAAAGAAGACATCCAGGCAGCCAACAAATGCACAAAGTGATGCTTGTGATCGTTAGCTACTCCAAGAAAACAAATTCATTGTCGTTGAGTCAATTCCAAGTCATAGCAACCTTAAAGACAGAGCAGAACTGCCTTGTAGAGTTTTCAAGGACTGCCTGGCAGATTTAAATTTGGTAAGGAGCTGTAGTACTTAACCAGTGTGCTACCAGGATTTCTGTTAGCTATTAGAGGGACACAAATTAAAACCACAGTAGGTACCATCTCACACAGATAATAATAGCACTATCCAAAAAACCATAAACCACAAATGCTAGAGAGGCTGTACGAAAATTGGAACTCATACACTGCTGGTAGAAATGTAATATGTAAAACCTCTACGGAAAAGGATGTGTAGTGCTTTCTCCAGAGAACATACGTATTTTCATAGGCCTCAGGATATCAGTTTTCAGGTAGAGACAGATAGCATATTTGACTGAAGTAGGGGAAATGGAAAATTGTAAATAGTTTCTGACAAATTATTATATACCTTATTCAGCTTTTAGTTTTTAATTTTCTGATAATGAAGAACTGATACATCTATGTGATCACTTGTTTTTCTTAATAGTGTGTTGAAGTCCTTTTCCCTGGCATTTAGTGTGAGTGATAACACACATAAACAAGCATGAGCTAAAACTTCAGTCTATAATTATGAAACACAAATTTTTGTCCATGTAAAGTCAACTAATTTATAGGAAGATTCATTAAGATATTTAATGAGAACTATTACATGTTATACAATGGGAAATGAAAGGTGAACCTCAGAGATCTCATAGTTTGTTTGCCTGGGAGGAGACAGGTAATTATATAGCTACATCAGAATATAATCAGTTCTTTATAGATGTATATATATATTACACAAAGAAAGGAAGCAATTAATATTACATCTTATGGGCTTGAGAAGATTGACTTTACAGTAGATTTGAAACTTGAGTTGGATCTTAAAGGATGAGTAAGATTTTGTGAGGCAGAAGAGTAGGTAAGGGCATAGACAAAAGCATCGTGATTGAGAGGTTGTTAGGGAATCTTCAAATAATCTGTGTTGTCATTTCAACATAATGAGGAGAGTATTGAAAGATACAATCATAAAACCAAACCCATGCCATTGAGTCAATGCCAATTCAGAGCAAACCTATAGGACAGAGTAGAACTGTCCCAGAGAGTTTCCAAGGAGTGCCTGACAGATTTGAACTGCAGACCTTTTGGTCTGCACTTAACCACTACGCCTCCAGGGTTTCCATTAAAAGATAGAGCTGAAAAAAATTGGGCTCTAGAATGTTTAAACTTTATTTCTAAGCAGTGGAGATGCTGAAGCATTAGGACCATGACATGATAAAATCTGTGTGATAGAAAATTAACTCTGGTGTCATGTGAAAATTGAACTGGAATGAGGGAGAAACTGAAAACAGGAAGACCTACTAGAAGATAATCAAACATTTTTAAGTGAAAAATGGAAAAGAAACTTGACCTTGGGCAATGAAAACAAAGAGGATGGAATCTGGACATCTTGGAGGAATACATAAAATGAGTGGATACTGTAAAGATACAGTTATACAGTATTGAATGGTTAGAATCAGAGATTCACACAGTAGCAAAGACCTAGAGAAGGCATCCTGTGGTTAATGCCAGGAAGTTAAATAGTCTTGATTTAAAGTACAGCAGTATTAGAAGGAGGGCAAAGAAAAAGGAAAGAGAGAAGAGAACAGATTTAACCACCCAGGAAAGATAGTTCAATTAAATTCAGCAAAGATTTAAAAATGCAGATCACCTGCAGAGCACTATGCCCATAGTAAAAGATCTAGAAATATATCTTTGTTGAATAAATGAACAGATTAACAGATAAGCCTCCATAATAATTTATGTCATTCTCTAGAGTTTTTCCATTTTTGCCAAAAGTTGTTATGGCCAGCTAATACTGCTGTACTTTAGCTTAACAGCATTTAACTTCCTGGTGTCAATATTGCTGATCATTATTTCCTTTATAAAAATCCTTCATCTGTTTGATGACCAGGTTTAAATACTCTTTAACTTGGCCTGTTTTGAGTGGAACAGCCATGGTTTCTTTAATGTCTTCTTGTGGGTTAATTTTACCTTTTTGTCACTTTTCTTTGGACCTTTTCCTGTTTTCTACTTCTTTTTTAACCCACACAATGTCAAATCTGGGAAGATAACGTGAGTTCGGCATTGTAGAATCATATGGAGTTCGGCATTGTAGAATCATATGGATTTGCATAGAACGTTTCTTAAGTGCTTTCAAGTCAGCCATAAGGTGATCTGAGCACATTTGAGAAAGTTGAGACTGTTTGTTGCATCCCTGGTTTTTCATCTAGCTTGAGCAAGAGGCCGTGGAAAAAACGATTCAGCCTACAAGAGGCCTCAATTTTTCTGTAAAGTAAACCTAAAATTGATGATTCCCAGGATACATCCTAATTCTAAGATTCAACGGCCATAAAATGTTAGAGCAATGAAGAGTGTGGAGCTCTGGAGTTATTCATTCATTCATTCATTCATTCATCCATACTAACTTTGTACTTAACATTTAAGGGATACAGTGATGAACAAAACAGAGAAAGTCCTTACACTCTTGAGGTTTAAGCCCAATGGCAAGGGACAAGGGACAGTCATTTAAACAAACAACTTCCCTAGTAATTATAAATAGTTGCATTCTGTAAAATTAAAATGTCATAGTGTGAGAAAGTGTTAAGAAACAGACTTAATTTAGATTTTTAAAAAAATGTGTACAGTGAAAGTAGGATCTATGTGTGAATGAAGTGGATATTTTTTGTTCACGTGACCATAGCCATAATGCTAGTATAGCTGTGTGATTGAAGAAAGTCAGGAATACAACCAGGAATGCACACTTGGGAGGTGTAGCCACTCTGAAAGCTGCCTTGACCTTTAATCCTATAATAGATTTTGTATATAAGTTCAAGAGAAATTGTTTCTTAGTCGGAAGAACATTTGTTACTTGGCATGAGGCTGATTTTTTAAATGTATGTGTTTTGTTTTATTCTTATGTACTACGCTTCAGTTGGTACTTGACAAATGTGAGTGCATAGAAGAAAAGATAAAAATATCCTCTCAGAAATGCTATATGTCACTGACAAAGAGTATTTCCAGAGTATTAGGCAATCAGAAAAACCCTGTCCCATATTTGAAACACCCACAATAAGCCTAGAGTGTACTTTTTTAATACATTTTATACAAATATACAGTGTATCTGTACATCTTAAGAATTTAACCTCTTAAGCCAGTAGGTCCCATATAAAACCGAAAAACCAAACCTAGTGCCTTCGAGTCAATGATGACTCATAGGTTCCTTACAGGTATTAGACAAGTTGTCTGCTGAGAGTACTGGCACTTACTTTGTCAGTTACCTTGGTCTTTTTTTCATTTTGGATGAAGATCTCCCCATCTCAAAAAGAAAAGAATAAATGAAGTCCCTTAATGGTTTTTTGTTTTGTTTTGTGAGTGTGACCTCAGGGTCTCTAATTCTAGCCTAAAAAAGACCCATGCATCAAAATAAAAGGGTTAAGGGAAAATCATATGGATGGTATGAGAAAGATGTTTTAATGTTTTTGAAAAAAATAAACTAGATGCTGTTCTGATGATTGTATATCTGAAATTGTTCATGATTTAAATGGCACCTAAGGTATCAGATTGAGGGTACTTTGCTATTGTTCAATTCTAAGAAAGAGAGACAGCTACTACAACTGAACATAGAAGCAGCAGATGAATGTAGCAGGCTAGTTGGTCCTGGAGGCTTGCATCCCACTGCTGCCCACCATGTTTAACAAAAAATAGGTCTAAGAACCAAGAATTCTAAAACTAAGACCCCTAGCTCCTAAGCCTCAAGTTCTTGCTGCCACTAGAATAACCACAAGATGGTGCTCTTAGTCATTCCTTCTAACGGCACAAATCTGGTTCACATAACGTACTTGACATAACCAGAATATGAGTGGAAACTAGCTATGTCAGATCCAGCGTGATAGAATTACAAGAAATCGCTTCAATATGCAAAGTGCGGGTATTCATAGTCACTAATTTATTTAGTAGCAAAATTATTTTGTATAAACCTGCCTTGTCATTTACAGATCCCTAGTGGCACAGTAGTTACAGGACTTAACTGCTAACCAAAAGTTTGGCAGTTCAAATCTACCAGCTGCTCCTTAGAAACCGTATGGGACAGCTCTACGCTGTCCTATAGGTTTGCTGAGTCACAACTGACTCCAGTAGCAACAGTTTTCTTTTTCTGGCCATCCATAAGCAAAGTCTGAGATTTTTCTTAACCTCCTTACCTTCTCACTCAGTCTTTGGTCAAGCTTTTGGTGTTTTTACTCTGACTCTATGGACATACTTTTCCCCCCCTTTTCTTTGTCCCTGTCAGTTCTGCCTACTCTAAATGTTTAGCTGTTACTCAAATTATTCATGTTCCCTCCTTTGCAGTAAAGCTAACCCTCTGCCTAGGACAAGAAGGTGTTTAAGGACTAACTCCTTCTGTATTTGATTTCAGGGCAAGTTTTCTATTTTCATGCCAGGATAAAACAAAACCAAGTCCACTTCCACTGAGTCAATTCCAACTCATAGCAACCCTGTAGGACAGAGTAGAACTGCTCCATAGAGTTTCCAAGGGCCACCTGGTAGACTCGAACTGCTCATCTTTTGGTTAGCAACTGTAGTACTTAATCACTATACCACATGCCAGGATATGCACTGACAAATTGACTTCTTAATAATTTTACTTTCCAGATTACCAAACTGTACATCTGTGTATGGATCCTGAAGAGAGAAAGGGCCTGTTTTCCCACTTAAAACAAACAAACAAAAGTTTTACATGTATACAAATAATTTAACTTTTTCTTAAAACTTCATGGATTGCCAATTTGGAAAATAAATTTTTTAAATTATAATCACAGCCTACACAGCATGTGTTTTTTTGTTTCCACTTCATCTAAATTAATTCAGACTTGTCTTCTTACCACTTAGGCTGTGTTTTAGTGATCTAGTCCTGCTATAACAGAAATGCCACAGGTAGATGGCTTTAACAAAGAAAATTTTATTCTCTCACAGTCTAGACTACAAGTACAAATTTAGGGTGCCAGCTCCGCTCCAGGGGAAGGCTTTCCCTCTGTGTCACTTCTAGAGGGAAGTCCTTGTCATCAACCTTTCTTGATCAAGGAGCTTCTTAGCCCAGGAATCCGAGATATGAAGGGTGTACTCTGCTTTGTTTTGTTGTTGGTATGAAGTCCCTGTGTCTGTGCTCGATTTTATCTTTTATGTCTCAGATTGTGTTAAATTGTAAATCTTGTAGATTGAGTCTACATAACTTCTGCTAATCCCTTCTCTTTAACAGTAGAGACGGAATTTACAGTACACGGGAAAATCTCATTAGATAACTGAATGGTAGACAGCCACACAATAATGGGAATCATAACCTAGCCAAATTGACAGATTTGTGGGGGAGGGCATAATTCAATCCATGACAGGCTGATATAGCCAAGTTTTACTATACTGTTATGATAGACAGTCTCAGTAAGATCAGTCTATCTTTCTCTCTGATCTTTCTTTTAGAGTATTTTTAAAACTTGGAATCATTCGTGAAGTTCAGTGCTCTAGCAGCAAATTTGAGGAAATTAATATATCATAAAGTTATTTTGTTTTTATAAAGGAAACGATCAAATTGGAAGCATTAAGAAAGAAAATAAGGATTTATAATAGCTTGTTCAAAAGAAAAAAAAAGCTTTATAAAGCCTGAAACCTATTTTTAAACATGTTATTAGGATGGTAAAGAGTTCAGCTGCTAACCAAAAAGTCAGCAATTTAAATCTGCCAGCTACTTGAAAAACCGTATAAAGTTGCTCTACCCTATCCTTTAGGGTTGCTGTGAATTGGAATCAACTTGACAGCAATAGGTTTGGTTTTTTTGTTTGTTTGTTTTTTGGTATTAAAAGACCAGGATCTGAGTGTGTGTGTGTGTGTGTGTGTGTGTTTCAATACCTTAATGTCATGGCTAAATAATAAGCACAAAGATACAGTAATAAGCCAAGCCAAAGCCAAGTGCCGTCGATATAAGGAAGTATTATTTAAAAAACATAAAATTATGGCCTGAGGTAGGAGAACCTCAAAATATAACAAATTGTATACAAAATGAGAATCTGGACGAGCCAAGAAGGAACTTGAAGACAGTACTTCACAGGATTCCAAAAATTAGCCCCTAATTCTGTGAAAACTTTAAAGACTAAAATCTACCTCAAAAATTATTGGAACAGTTGTTGTTGTTAGCTGCTGTTTGTTGGCCTCTGACACAGGAGGACGCTAGGTACAACAAAATAAAATAGTGCCAGGTCTTGCATCATGATTGGTCCTGGATCAGGATGTTGTCATCCATAGGTTTTCACTGGCTGATTTTCACAAGTCGTTTCCCAGACCTTCTTTCCTAGTTTACCTTAGTCTAGAAGTTCCACTGGAATCTGTTTAGCATCTTAGCAACTTGGAAGCCTTCACTGAGGTGGGTGGTGGCTGCACATGAGGTACAATGGTCAGAAATCAAAGCCAAGTCTTCTACGTGGAAGGTGAGAAATCTACTTTTGAACCACCATGCTCCTGATAGAAATGAATTGTTTGTATTACTGTTCATTCATTTATTTAACACACATTTATTGACTATTTGCTGCATGCTATGCATGAGGTATATAAAGGCAAAATGAATTATCTTTGCTTTCTAGAAGCTTGTTTGGTGAAAAGCTTGCAGTGTTTGATAAAGAAAACATTAAGATATTCTTGCTCACCCTCAATTCATTTGAAATAAATACACTGAGTGGTTGTAAACACACAGAATCTTCTAGATTTGCATTGTCCAGTTACCACAGGCAGCTATTATGTTTAATTAAAAATAAATAAAACTAAAAATTCATTTCCTCAAGTTACTAGCCATGTTTCAAGTGCTTAGTAGCCATACATGGCTGTTGATTACATTACTTGACAGCATAAATATGGAACATTTATTCCATTATTGCAGAAAAAGTTTTAGGGGACAGTACCACTCTAGAGCTAATTAAGCTAGGCAGTGTATGCATTACCAAGAGATAGTAACATCCCCCTTATTTGTTTACATTTCCTTCATTCATTTCAGAAAGTCAGTCAATACTCACTATGTATCAAGCATTGTGCAGATGACAGGGATGTAGAAATGAAAGTGTAGTTCTTACCCTCTGGGACTTCATGTTCTGGTGGAAACCCAGCTAAGCAAATAATTATAGCAAAGTGAGTGCTACAGTTAGAATATGCACGAGAAGCACAACATGACTACAGAGGAGTACATGGAAGTCTTTCTATGGAAGATGATGATTGAATTGAAGGATAAGTTAGAGTTATCCCTATGGAAAAGAAGAGGAAGGATGCTCTAAGCAGAAGGATCAAAGGCACTTTGGAAAGAGACTGTGGTACCTGCAGGAAAGTGCAGGTAGTTTGGTATTATAATACAGTGAATCACTTTTGTCTGGCTTTTCTAGACATGGTCTAAGAACTCACACACAAGTGATTGGGTGGGACTGTGAGATAGGGTAATTGTAGCCCATCAAGGGAATGGGTCAGACTTGAAATGCCCTATCTCTGAAGTGGGAGAGATACACCACCATGAATGAAGAATAGCCAGAAGCAAGAGCATGTCTTTTGACCTGGAATCCCTGCACTGACAACCTCCTGGAACTAGGAGACATAGAGAGGGGTGCAAGACTGAAGGCACTGAGAAGTGGTGGTACAGACCACGCAGTAAAAGAGTGTAATTCAAAGGCATCAGTTCTTCAGCCAAAAGATGGGCAGTTTTAATTCACAGGCTGTGACTTGGAAACTGTGTGGGGGCAATTCTACTCTCTCCTACAGGATCGCTATACGTTGGAATTGACAGCAGTGGGTTTGGGGGTTAGATGTGTAATATGTCCACCAGGAATTCTTGGTAAGTTGTTACTTGGAGACCAAAAAAAGCCAACCAACTGCTGAATGGTCTGGAAGTTGTGTTTTAGATTAGAAAAGACTTACTTTTAACGGATTATTAAAATTTTGCATACCATTTTTCAATCAAGATCTGATAGTTCTAGAAAAACATCTGGTAGGGAACATAGAGGTGTCAATATGTGAAGATTATATGAAACAACAGTGACATAAGTTATACTAAATAATAAAAAATGTAGATAGATTTGCTCACTAAATCTTGGTTTTCCAGAAACAGGGGCCTGACAGAGATGTGTAAGTTTAGTTAGGTATTTAGTACCTAGAAGAGAACCAGGGAGGAAAAAAGTTACACATTAAGTAACCAAAAGGTTTCTTAAAAGGAATGTATATTCAAAGGCATATATAAAACTCAGGTACTTGTGAGAGTCCCTTACTCAGGCCCCACTTGCTCCTATTTTAGGCACAATGCTAATAATTAACTGGATTACTATCTTAAGAAGATTAAAGATAACACATTAACAGGGACAGTGAGTGTGGAAGCAAGTAGTAAGAATTCACTAAAACTGCAAAAGAGAAGGCAGTACAACCCATTGTCATCTAGTTGATCCAACTCCTAGTGACCCCATAGGACAGAACAGAACTATCCTGTAGAGTTTCTAAGGAGCAGTTGGTGGATTCAAATTGCTGACCTTTTGGTTAGCAGTGGTGGCACTTAATCACTATGGCATCAAGGTTTCCAAAATTATTGTATGACCCAGCAACCCCATTCCTAGCTATATGTACTCAAAAGAATTGAAAACAGCTCAAACAAATATACCCATCACACTATTCACAAATAACCAAAGGTAAAAATAACCTCAATATCCATCACTAGGAGATGAATGGATAAACAGATTATGATATATACATACAAAAAAATATCATTCAGCCATAAAAAGAAATGAAGTATAGATACATATTGCAAGGTGGATGACATGTGGATAAACCTTGAAAACATTAAGCTAAGTGAAAGTATCCAGGCACAAAAGATTATATATTATATGACTCCACTTACATGAAATATCCAGAATTTGATAAATCTGTAGAGACAAAAGATTGGTGGCTGCCAGAGGCTAGGAGGAGGGAGAAACTTTTTTAAAGGGTAAGAGATTCTGCTTTGGAATGATGGGGATGTTTTGGAACTAGATAGAAGCTTGGTTGCACAACAGTGTGGATGTATTAAATGCCACTGAAATGTTCACCTTAAAATTGTACATTCTATGTTATGTGAATTTTACCTCAATTTTGTTTAATGCTTAGATTTAAAAAAAAAAAAAAATTTGATGCTAAGCAGAAATTACCCATTAGCCTGAAAGCAACAGGAACAAAACCTTATTTAGAACTCTTCATTCCACAAAGATGCAGGATAAGCTTACTAGTGCTTTTAGATAATTGCTTTTACTTGTTGATTTTGAGTCTTTCTAAACTGTATTTCCCACAGATTACACTAAACTTAAGAATTATTTTTGTTATACCAAGAACTATATAGGCTAAAACTTAAATAGCTTCTAAAGTTCAGAAAAATTCACAAATGGAAAATTTGTAAGTGTTCTCTGAGGAAAGTAGGATATCAGTAATGAAGAAGAATGATTGTAAGCCTTCTTATTTTTGCCAGAGACCCATGCATGTAAAGTGATACAGGCTTCTTTATGAGCTAGAAGTCTTTTATCTTCAAAATAAGTAGTATTGGAATTGTCTTCAACTTACTAAACAAGCTATGTTACGAGTATTAAAAATTTTAAAGCACAAAGAAATCTGTTAAGTAATATCTCTGAAAGGAAAAAAAAATAGTAAAATATCTTTTTAGTTGTTAAAGAGAGCCAGAATTCCTTTATTTAAAAAGAAAAAATTACTAAAAGGCATGAACAGACATTCCTGCATCATCCTGATTTTGCTACCTTAGAACATTTTACCTATCATCTGCATGAAAGTGGAGTTCTTCCCTTGTGTCTGCCCTTTATTGCTCTTAGCTAGAAGTGAGATTTTTATAGAGCATATGCTGTAACCAAGCAGATGCTTAGAAATATGTTGACAGCCATGGAATTGGTATGGTTTCAAAATGCTTTTATAATCGTTCACCTGAGGCTAAACAGAGTCAGATAACTTTCCTTGATTGAAGTATATTACTTCTCTTGAACTTTACGTAGGATAACCCTTCTAACTTTATTGTAATTAAGGGTTACAGTGATTAAATGGCATATTAGAAGTTTAAAATTATTAGAATATTTGTGGTATTGGGTGTGGGAAACATTCTCAGTAGTGGAAATCAGTGATTATAAACAGGCTTCATTTGAAATGGTGAAGAGTAAATATTATAATACATTTGTAATGAGTAAAAATTAATGGTTACATCCTTCTATATTTTACAATATTTATTATTATTATTGTTTTCTTTTTTAAAACAGTATTTGCCAGTTCTGAGCCTGTGCCAGGATTCCAGGGGGATACCCTGCAGCTAGCATTCATTGACCTCAGACAAGTAAGATGTAATAATGTACTTTTCATTTACTGCCTTGTACCTATTTTTTTCTTATTTTCTTTTAAAGCTGTGGAAATGTTTGCCTTGAAGCAACCTCTCCTTTAAAAAACCTGTTTCATTATCAGCTATGTGTTTGGCATTTCTCCCTGAACTTGTATCTAGTCATTGTTTCAACTTTATGGCTCATTCCCATCAGTGAATATTTAATTAGCCATTACCTGTCAAGCACATAACTGAATAATAACTTTGTACTTTAGTGTAATGACACTTAAAGTCTATATTATTTCTTAATGATTTCATGTTCATATGTGAACATTGATGAGGTTAACATTAATGTCAGAATGCAAGTTATACATAAATGACTTCAACCTAGAAAGGAGAATCGTGCTTAAAATTTCATCCATGATAAGAATGCTGTTTTTATAAATGTTCAGTATCCCTCCAGATAAAATGATAAAACTAATTTTAAAAAGGTAATTACACATTTCTATAATCCTTTTCTGGTCACATAACTCTAAGTGTAGAACAAATGTGGTCATTTTTTAATCTCATGTATTGTTTTACTACTTCTAGATGTCTCTGTTATTATTTTCTTCCTTTTACTCTTTTCTGTTATCTTTTTTTTTTTCTCCTTACTCCTTTCTTCATCCTTCTTTTCCTCCCCTTTACTTAATCCCAGGATTAAGGGGCTTAATAAAGCTGGGGAGGTGCACAGGTTTGAAAGAGGGGAGGATTTGAGTTAAAGGACTCAGAAGGGCTGGAACTGACAGCAGGAATAACTGCTGCCCTTACAGGAAGAACCACATGGAAATAGCATTAAATTAAAGCCACTGTCTGTTAAGTCTGTTTATGATACTATGCCCTTTAGGGGATAGAGATGGTTAGAGATGAGCCTTCACCATTGATATGAGTAGGCTCTAATGTAGTGATGATGGGAGCAGGACCAGTGGGAGTAGTTAAAGATCTCTGATTTCAGTAAATGCCTACATGTAGAGCTAGTTTTGCTCTAATTCCAAACTAGCATTCAGTAAGTATTTATTGACTGCTGTGTATTTGTTATCTGTAGAAGAGGAATGTGGTTGAAATGGATGCAAAACTAACATGACACTTTTATCCTTATGTGTCTTAAAAATTCTTCAGAGCAGCAAAACGCCCACAAATTGATTGAGAAGCCTTTAAGACAGTATATCATGTGGAAATAAATGGCACATCTTCAAGTAAGGTTTAGAACAAAACTGCAAAAGCCATCCCTGTCTCGGTTAGAACTGTGAAGGACTGAATATATGAAATGTATTCATATTTGTTTCTGTTTGTAATCAGTCCTTAGATGTCATGTCAAACAAGGAAACTTGTATAACCTTGGTGTATAGGTGATAGTCTTGTTGCATTGGGAAACCCAAAATCCAGTTGCCAGTGAGTTGATTCCAACTCCTGGAGAATCCCCATGTGTCTCAGAGCACAACTGTGCCCCGTAGGCACAGTAGGAGTTTTAGTGGCTTGCTTTTTCCAAAGTATATCATCAGGCCTTTCTTCCAAGATGCCTCTGGGTAGACTTGAAGAATTATGAAGTTGATTATAAAAGATAATTAAAGTTGCTAGACTAAAAGATTTATTTAGAAATAACTGTAAGTATCCAACTCGATGGCATTTGGCTTTGGGGTAAGTATAAAACGCTTTAAAATATGATAGTAAATATTCAGAGGAAAGAAAATTTTGATGAGCCAGTTTTTTGCATGTTAATTTCAAAAGGGCTTAAAATGTTTCCCCTGGTTATTAATACTAAAAATTAATCATATTCTATTGTATTTTTATACTCTAAAATGAGAACATGCAACAAATTGTTATCTTTACCTACTTGACCACTCTGGTATAACTTGAGTTTTATTATTTTAGAGACCTATATTTAATAAATTGATAAGAACCTATATGTATATATAGGTTAAAAACCATTCTGTCAATATATCTGTCTGTCCTGTCTATCTGTCATTTTAATTAATTTGCAAACAATTAAATGGTGAAATGCCAAGACCAAAGAATGAAAATAGTTTTGAAAAGTAAGGAGTCTCATGTGAAGTGACACAAGTTTTGTGTGTCAGATGTCAATGATTGTTTAAATGAGGATGCCTTAAAATTTTGGTGGTGTTTTTATGTTCCTAGATTTGTGGTCCTGTTTCATAATATATTCTTTTAACACTTCGGTATGAAGAAGTATATCATCAAATCTAATGAGGGTGCTAACACCTTTATTTACTTTTCGGTTGGATTTCTGAACGTTTTCTTCTTTCTTTCTGGTCTGTGATCCATTTCTGTCTTAATAGGGTGGCTGACAGTTCTTTTCAAGTGTACTTAGAAAGGCAAAAAAGCCCTTTTCATAGTACTTATAAGGGGTCATGCTTCTGTTTTTTAGTTTGAATTTGATACTGCTTCATGAATTGCTGGGTATGAAAGATTAGGAAGTAGGTCCAGTGGTCAAATTTTACCTGCCCACCCGGACTTTGCCCTGAGGTCAAACTCCTGATATTTGCTACTCTGAATAGAGAAGTTGATGACAAGTATGAGCTGATACAAGAGGAAAGTTAGAACCATATCAAAGCTGAAGGCAAGAGAATTGGGACTCAATGAGAGACTGTAGCTAAAAGATGGATCATCAGGATTGCCCTCTTCTAAAGAAAAGGAAATAGCTGACTTGTGAGAGAAAAGACTTTATCATCCTGCCAATCACATGCTTGCTAATGGAAGCCAGTTATCTCAACAACATCGTAAGGCCTACTGCCCCAATAGACAAGGTAGAGGATTAGCAAGGTGTCAAATAAAGGTGTCTCTTGTTATGTGAATATGTTACCATAGTTTTAAATGTACTGTGTAGCGTGATTTGTATGTGTACTTTTTTTATTAGTAAAGCCTCTTGTTTTTCCACTTGCATTTCTTAAAATTGACTCACAAAATGATGAAGACTTTGATATGCCTACATGTGTTTGTTTTCTTCTGCAAAAACTGTGTCTCACACAAATGAATGTGAGAAATTTTTGACAGTATGAAAACCTTAAAATTACAGAATTACTTTGATAAGATTCTCTATGTAATATGCAGTATTCAGTGATAATTTTTAAAACTCATTCTTCATACATAAAAATGTTACATTATGTCACTAGAAAATGAGGTGTCCCATGTAACATAATTTTCCAATAACTGGATTTTTTTTTAATCAACAGATCTTTTCTGAAGTAGCTATTTTGATGGGAAACTTTCAAAAAATTTCACGTTCCTAACTTCTTTTTTTCTTTTATTATTATGATTGAATGAAAATGTACATCCCTTATAAATTTGGATGCCCACTTATATGCAGCTCCCACTGCTCTCCCTGCCCGGTGACAGCACACACCTCCTCTCTGCTCCATACATGTCTTATCCTCCAAACAATCTGTTGTCTCCTCCTCTCCACTCACTCCCCCACCTCCAGTAAGAGGTCAACAGGATGACGTCTTATAGATGCATAGAACCATAAAGTGCACACATGATATGGTCACTATGTGTTGCCAAGTCCAATGCATTCCTGTCCGAAGAGTTGACCTCTGTTATGATTTATGGACAGGGGCAGCATCAGGGCCAGGAGCCATGCTCCCAGGGGAACTCTGAGGTCCCTGGACCATCAGTCGTGGTCTCTTAGTGGAGATCTCAGGGTATACCCCTTTTTATTCTTGTGTTGCCAGTGAGGCTCAAATCTGTGAGCTCCATCATAGCTATCACTGGTGGTAGCCAGGCACCCTCTGGTGGTTCTTCCAGTCACAAGTCGATGTAGTCACCCACTCACGTGGGTCTCTCTGTCTTCCAGGTTCTCTTTTCCCCATGTCGTTTTGGTCCTTGGTGATCATCTAGTCCTGCTGAGTTGGGACAATTTGCTGTATGCTCAGATGGCAGCTTGGCAGCTTTTAAGACCCCAGATGCCACTCACCAATGTGGGGTGCATGCTGGTTGTGCCAGTTGGCCTCGGTTTCCCCTGAGAGCATGGTCCCCGGCCCCCCGCCCCAGCTACTCTATCCTTGCAATATTGGGTTAAGATGGGAGGAGTAATCATGTTATGTTGAAATCCAGTTAATATTGATCTTCTTTCTAATGTGTGCTGTCACAGATTTCACCCAACCAAATTTCTTTCAACTATCTAATCTAAACCCCCTCCCCTCACCTACCCCACCCTTGCAGCCGTCAAAGAGTCTTTTCGTCTATGCATAAGTCTGTTTATAAGTTCTTATCGTAGGGTCTCATAAAATATTTGTCCTTTTGTCACTGACTTTTGTCACTACTTTCACTTAGCATAATGTCCTCCAGTTGAAACCAGGTTATGAGATGTTTCTTAAAATCATCATTGTTCTTTATCATTGCATAGTGTTCTATTGAGTATATATACCATAGTTTACCTATCCATTCCTCTGTTGTTTTGCATCTCGGTTGATTCTATCTTTTTGCTATTGTGGACTGTGCTGCAATAAACATTCGTATGCATGTATCCGTTGGTGTGGATGGCCTTGATTCTGTAGGATATATTCCAAGCAGTGGAATTGCTGGGTCAGATGGTATATCTATATCCAGCTTTTTAAGGAAGCACCAGATTGCTTTCCAAAGAGATGCAACCTGTTCCTTCCTAACTTCTTATTGAGCATGATTCTCACAATAGTTTGGGCATCTATAGCTCAATCCTATTTAGCTGAGTCTGTTTTACTTTCTGATAAATTACTTAGACTAGTAAGATATCAGTGCCACCCACATTTGACAATTTCTTGATTTTCTTTTAAACAAGATGAAGACACTTGTCAGGCAGGCTAGATGGTGGTATAGTTAGGTATGTGTGTAGCTAATAAAACAATCTCTTTTTCCAAAGAAGGTTGGCTTAGGTATCATATCACTGTAGAGTAGTGTTTCTCAAAGAGTCCTTCCAGGAACACTGCTTTCTCAAAGTGGTCTCAAAAAAGATTACCAAGGTTAAATAAGTTTAGAAAATAATTTATACACTTATCACTTCTTAGAGACTCACCATGTGCATTAGGGTTAAAAAACTGAGTTCTGTAGTAATGCATTATTTCCCCAAATTATGATGTGCTATGTCCCTCATTCATTTTGGGGTAGTGTTACATGTGACATGCTTTGAGCTGTGCTTCCCTGATGCTTAAAGAAGACTCTAAGAGTATCTTCCATATATCTGTGTGCAGCAAGTTGAGATTACATTCTTTTTGTCTCAAAGGGTGACTTGGTAAAAGGCCTAAAGAAATGCTATTTATATGTGTAGATTACAGAAAGCTAGGAGTATCATCTAAAGGAACAAGACAGAATGGAAATATTCTTAGTACATTTAAGTGATGAACCAAAGCCAACAAGGTTCAGTTTAGCAAAGAAAATTGTAAGTGTCCTATTTAAGTATTTAAAATTAAATTAGAAAATAAACAGAAATCTGATCTATAATGAGAAAAAGTTTTGATAGTTTTAGTTGGCCTTCATATGAGCCGACAGTATGCTGGGAATTCTTAGACTGTATTAATAGAAGTGTGATATTTGGGTCAGAACACTGTACTTTAGAGCTTTTAAGACCATGCCTACAAACACCAGAAGAAAAAATAGGTGACTCAAAACTCTAAAAAATCAAATACTTATGCTAATCGAAAGACCTCACCAAAAGAGTGAAAAGACAACCTATAGATTGGGAAGAAATTTTTGTCTACAACAAATTTCATCAGTGTCTAATTTCTAAAATCCACAAGATACTGCAAAACCTCAACAACAAAAAGGAACTCAATTAAAAAAATGAACAAAGTATATACACAGGCACTTCAGTGGCATTTAGGTGGCTAACAGATACATGACGAAATGCCGTGATCATTAGCCATTAGAGAGATGCAAATCAAAACTATAATGAAATACCATCTCACCCCAGCAAAGCTGGCATTCATCCAAAAAATAAAGTAATAAATGTTGGGAAGGCTGTGGAGAGACTGGAACACTTCTGCTGATGGGAATGCAAAATGGTACAACCACTTTGGAAACCAGTTTGACACTCTCTTAAAAAGCTAGAAATAGAAATATCATATGATTTAGCAGTCCCATTTCTTAGAATATATCTTAGAGAAATAAGAGCTAGCACACAAATAGACATGTGTACACCAGTGTTCATTGCAACAGTACCCACAATAGCAAAAAGATAGAATCAGCCTAGCTGCCCATTATCAGATGGAAGGATAAACAAATTATGGTATATTCACACAGTAGACTATTATGCCATGATAAAGAACAACAGTGAGTTTGGGTGATATCTCATAACATGGAGGAATCTAGTAGGCATTATGCTCAGTGAAATTAGTTGCAAAAGGACAAATATTGTATGATGTATTGATATTACATTCTTCTTTTTGTCCTAAAGGGTAACTTGGTAAAAGGCCTAGAAGAAATGCTAATTATATGTGTAGGTTACAGGAAGCTAGAGGTATCATCTAAAGTGACAGAAGACAGAATTGAAGTATTCTTAGTACACTTAAGTGATGAACCAAGGCCAACAAGGTTAAATTTAGCAGAAAAATTTAAGTGTCTTATTTAAGTATTTAAAATTAAATTAGAAAATGTACAGAAATCTGATCTGTATCATAAGGACTGAAGAAAAGGTTAAAACACAGAAGATAACAGTCTGTGATGGTGGGTGGGAAGAGAGACAGGTATTCACAGATAATAGACAAGAATTATTTTAGGTGAAGGGAGGAACAATACACAGTAGAGGAGAAATCAGCACAACTGGACTCAGCCAAAAGCTAAGGAGTTTTAATAAATACTACCAAACACTTCAAGGGACATCGTAGTAGGGACAGGGATCTAGGGACGATGGTTTTAGGGGACATCTAGATTAACTGGCATAACAAAGTTTTTTAAGAAAATATTCTGCACCCCATTTTGGTGAGTGGCATCTGGAGTCTTAAAAACCTCATGGGCAGCCATCTAAGAAGCATCACCTGGTCTCAACCCACATGGAACAAAGGAGAACAATGAACACAAAATTATAAGGAAAAATAGGAGCTCCAGAGACAGAAAAGTTCATCTAAACCAGAGACTTCTTCAGCAGGTGATTCTCAGCTAGCACTAATGAATGCCATCAAAGGGGGTTAAACAAAGATTCCCTCATGGAGCAGGAGAAACACGGGATGCAGAAGTCAAACTCTGGTAAAAAGACCAGACATGGTGTTCTGACAGACTGGAGGATCCCTGGAAGACACGGTCCCTGGACTCTGTTAACCCAGAGCTGAAACCACTCTAGAAGCCATCTCCTCAAAGATTAAACTGAGACATTAGATATAAATTGAGACTAGTGAGGAATATTCTTCTTGGCTTAAGCAGTTACAGGAGACTAGCTGGGCAGCTCCTGTCTGGTGCAGTGAGAAGACAAGGGGACAGGAGTTGATTGAACGGGCATGGGAAATACTGGGTAAAGGGAAGGACTGTGTTGTCACAGTGTAGGGAGAGCAGCTATGGTCACATAAGAAAGTTTTGTATGAGAAACTGACTCAAATTGTAAACTTTCACTTAAAATGAAAAAATAACTACTAAAAATTTTAATTTAAAAATAAAAAGACTGCCTGGGGTGTTTCATGATTATATAGACATTCACAAATTAGAGAGCACATAAGAAAGAATTACATGGCTGTTGAGGGATCAGATACCTCATCATAGGAGGAGCCTTTGAAGAAACTGGGAATATTTAGTCTAAAGCCTTCAGAGGTTTTCTTTTGTTGAGGAAAATCAAATATGTGGTTATTATCCCGTATATGAGTCGTTTACCATTTTCTTCTTCCTATTACAATCATATGCCATAAAAATGATCTTACAGTTTTCCTTTCGATGTCTAGAATTAAGTCCTGTGTTGAAGTCATTGACTGTGAACAAACTAGGGAAGAGAAGTGATCATTTCTCTGAATTATATATAAAGAATTTGAGAAAAAAATTTATTGTGCAAAATACATTTGGATCTCATAGCACTTTTTAAATAAATGTTTTCTTGAAATACAGCACATATTCAGATAACACTCAGATCAAGATAATGTCACCAGCACCTCAAAAGAAGCCTCTTGCACCATACGTATTCCCAACTGGAGACAAGTTTTACCTAATTTTCAACTTTATATAGACAAAATCGTTCAGTATACCTTTTCAATTCTTTTTTTTTTTTTTGGTAAATATTATATTTGTAAAATTTATCTAGTTGTGGTTCTTTCAATCCCATTGCTGTGTAGTCTGCCATTGTACAAACTGCATTCATTTATTTATACGTTCTACTGTTGATGGACATGTGAATTCCGGTTTTTGCTGTTATAAATAGTATTAACATGAATATTCTTTTGCATATCTTTTGGTGAACAGATGCATACACTTTTGTTGAAATATTTACCTAGTTGTGGTGGTATTTATTTAGGAGCCAGAATATGTATATGCTCAGTTTTAATGAATACTGTCAGTTTTCCAAAGCAGTTGTAGTAGTATACACTTCAGCCAGCAATGTAGAAGAGTTCTAGTTGGTCTGTGTTCTTGCTGTGACTTGCTGTTGTCTGTCTTTTCTATTTTAACTATTTTGGTGGATGTATGATGGTTTTACATTGTGATTTTAATGTGCACTTCCTTGAGCTTCTGATTTCATGTGTTCATTGGCCATTTGAATATTTTTCTTTTGTGTTTTACCTATTTAGGCTTTGCCATTTTTTTCTATTGCCTTGTCTACTTCTTATTGATTTGTAGAATTTCTTTTTAATCAGGATATGAGTACTTTGTGTGATACATGTATTGCCAATATCATCTTCTGCTCTGTGGCTTGTTTGTTCGCTCTTGGAGATGTCTTTGGATAAACAGAGGTTCTTAATTTTAATGAAGTCCTATTTATAGTTTCTCCTTTATCTTTAGTGCTTTTCATGTCCTAGTTAAGAAATCTTTGCTTACCTTTCTCCCTGACAGCTTACCCCCAGGATCATAAAAATATTTTCCTGTTTTTCTTCTAAGAAGTTTTACTGTTTTTCCTTTCACATTTAGGTTTACATTCCATCTGGAATTGATTTTTGTGCATGGTGTAGGGTGTAAGGTTCAAGATTCATTTTGTTCCATACCGTTATCCAGTTGAAAAGACCTAAATCTCATAGCATTTTAAAGTAAAATAATAGTAAAACACAAGCCTGTGATGCATAAATGATATGTGCTTCTAATGTACAAGTAGTTTCTATTGTCTCCCAGTTAAACTGTATGCCCATATTTTATGGTTCGTGCCATTCTTTGCTAACAGATGAGTTACTTGATTATAGAGTTTTTGTGTTTTTTTTTAAAGTTTTTGTGTTTTCACACCAACATAACTACACTCTTACAACATGAAAGGGTATTATAACATACAAAGCAATTCTAAAGCAAGTATTTATAGAAAAAAAAGCTAAATACAAGCCCATGAAGATAAGAATTGCCTTTTTTGTTCACTGCTGTATATCCCATTGCCTAGCGTGTTAAACAAGTGAATGTAAATCTTTTGGTTATACTCAAAAGCATTCTTTGTTTACAGCAACACCTTACTAGGAATTGAGATATTTTGCATCAGTTAATGTTGCATGTAAGTGTTTTTAAAAAGCTCTAACTTTTTTTCCATTATTTTTGGTGAGTGTATTTCTAAAGCTATACGTTTCTCTACCTTCTCAAATAAAAGCATAACAAATCAAACATCTTGATATATCTTGGTCATCATTTAGGAATACTAATTTAGTAATATAATACAGATTACCTCTAAGATATGTTGTTAATTCTGTAGAACCAACTGCTTATTCTCTTATGGATAAATACTTAGACACAAAGACATAATATGTATAAATCATAAGAATTTAGAAAAAGACAACATATACTTTGACTAGCAATGACTACATCTAAAGCAAAACTTAAATAATGCAACATTTCCTAAACTAATGTTATGTGGGATGGTGAGTCATGAGAAAAGTAAACCATGGTCATGAGTTTGGGAAATCCTGCTATGTTCCATCTCTTTTTAAGTCACAATTTCATTAGTACATTAAAAATTTTGAGAAATCTTAAAGGTGCAGTTCATTTTTTTCCCTAAAACCTGTTTGAACACTGAATACTTATCACAGACGAAAATCTCTTACAGTGGTTTATACAACTTGGGGACTTTCCTTGTCCTCCATTGCATTACATTAATCTTTGAGTTCCTCGAACTCTTTGGTTAAAATAGAAGGCTATGATAGCAAATAGCTAGGCTTTTCAGGAGATAAATGCAGTTTAAATACTAAAATGAAGATAATACAAAAACAATGAAAAAAGGTAAATTTGTTTGAAAAATTTCAACACCTTTTAGAGGTTCAGATGACTTCGTGAAGAATGAGAATTACTGAAGATTATTGCTGCTTGGGTGTAGTACACTTCAGTCATGCAAAATAACTTGTTTTAAGAGGCATGAAAGGGAAATACAGGATTGCTGGTAAAGAATGAAGAGACTTAAGGGGGAAATGAAAATACCTGAACATGTGCAGTTTAACTCCTGACAGTTGTCAGATTCCTAGTAAATCACCAAAACTCTTGTTATGGGGCCACAGTAGGCATATGTGGAGAGAAATCATGTGTTCACTAGTATTTTTTCTTGCCAATGGAGTGTATGTATTACAAATAAGATGAGACAATTTGGATGATAGATGTTTTGATGAAATGGTCAAGGTAAATTCTGTATTTTTCCCTTTGTTGTAAAGGATCTCTTATATTAAAAAGGAATACATTACTAATGACTATTTTCAAGATAATGCTACCTTACTTACCAAAATAAGAGCCTAAAAATGAAGCCAAAACTTCCAGAAATGAAATAGTATTACTGCTTAGTGGTACTAAAAATGTGATTATTAAAAAAAAATTTAAAAACATTACCAAGTCTTTTAAAATGTATAGAAATTTTTTGCCCAGATGATTTAATTTACACATTAACTTAGCCGTAAGTCTGTACAGATACAAAAAAAAATGGATTTTGGAAACAAAACTTCCTTTGTTCAGCTTGTCTGTTTTACCTGACACCAAGCCCTTCTCACCAGGTAAGGGAGCAGTTTTAAACCTACAGGCATTTTTTACTGCCATTGCTTCTTTGATCTGACATAGTCTGAAAATTATTAAAAGTCACTTTATGACTTTGCACAATCATCTGTTTATTTATTTATTATGATTGAGTGAAAATGTACATTCCCATATAAATTTGCATGCCCACCTATATGCAGCTTCCACTGCTCTCCCTGCCCGGTGACAGCACACTCTTCCTCTCTGCTCCATGTATGTCCCACTCTCCCAGCAGTCTCCTTTCCCTTCCTCTCCACTCACTCCCCTTCCTCCAGCAAGAGGTCAGCAGGATGATATCCTATAGATGCATAGAACCATAAAGTACACCCAGTATATGGTCAGTCTGTGTCGCCAAGTCCAATCCATTCCTATCCAAAGAGTGGACCTTCATTATGATTTATGGGCAAGGGCAACATCAGGGCCAGGAGCCATGCTCCCAGGGGAACCCTGAAGCTGCTGGACCATCAATTGCAGTCTTTTAGTGGAGATCTCAGGGTGCACCCCTTTTTATTCTTGTATTGCCAGTGAGACTCAACTTTGTGAGCTCCATCACGGCTATCACTGGTGGTGGCCGGGCACCATCCAGTTCTTCCGGTCCCGAGTCAATATAGACATCTACTCATGTGGGTCTCTCTGTCTTCTAGATTGTCTTTCCCCCATGTCATTTTGGTCCTCGGTGATCATCCGTTCCTGCAGAGTTGGGACCATTTGCTGTGCCCTCAGATGGCAGCTTGGCAGCTTTTAAGACCCCAGACGCCACTCACCAATGTGGGGTGCAGAGAGCCCTCTTAGCAGAATGCTAGATGTGCCAATTGGCCTCGATTTTGCCTAAAAGCATGGCCCGGGTCCCCCGCCCCAGCTATTCTGTCCTTGCAATATTGGGTTAAGATGGAAGGAGTACTCAAGTTATATTGGAGTCTACTTAATATTGTTCTTGTTTCTAATGTGTGCTATCACCAATTTCACCCAACCAGATTTCTACCAACTATCTAATCTAACCCTTCCCTCCCCTCCCTTGCAACCATCAAAGAGTCTTTTCTTCTATGCATAAGTCTGTTTTTGAGTTCTTATCATAGGAGTCTCATACAATATTTGTCCTTTTGTTGCTGACTACTTTCACTCAGCATAATGTGTTCCAGTTGAAACCAGGTTATGAGATGTTTCCTGTTATCTTCGTTGTTCTTTATCATTGCATAGTGCTCCATTCAGTATATATACCCTAGTTTACCTATCCATTCCTCTGTTGTTGGGCATCTGGGTTGATTCCATCTTTTTGATATCATGGACTGTGCTGTGATAAACATTCATGTGCATGTATCTGTTGGTGTGAATAGCCTTGATTCTGTAGGATATATTCCAAGCAGTGGAATTACTGGGTCAAATGGTATATCTATATCCATTTTTTTAAGGAAGTGCCAGATTGCTTTCCAAAGAGGCTGGACCATTTTGCAGCCCCACCAACAGTGTAGGAGAGTTCCACTTTCTCCATAGCCTCTCCAGCATTTGTTGTTTTGCGTTTTTTGGATTGTGTTGGGGTGATCATCTGTTTATTAATGGCACTCTGTGTCATGAAGAGTTAGTTTATGGACCATCCTGATTGTGAAGTTCCAGTCCTTTTTCCTTTTTTTTTGGTTTGCTTTGCAGCTTTTATCAACCCATACAACTTGTTCTAATCCATATCCTGGTTCAGTATGACCTCATTTAGTTGAAACTGGAGTATGTTGTTGTTAGGTGCCTTCAGTCACTTCTGACTCATAGTGACCCTATGTACTACAGAAAGAAATACTGCTGGAGCCTGTTGTGGCAGGCACTGTGTCCATCTATCTCCTTGAGGCTCTTCCTCTTTTTTGCTGACCCTGTACCAAGCACGATGTTGTCCTCCAGGGACTGATCCCTCCTGACAACATGTCCAAAGAATGTAACATGTAGTCTTGCCATCCTTGCTTCTGAGGAGCACTCTGATTGTACTTCCTCCAAGACAATTCTAATTCTGTTTATTCTTTTGGCAGTCCATGGTGTATTCAGTATTCTTCACCAGTATCACAATTCAAAGACATTAGTTCTTCCTCTTCCTTTTTTATTGTCCAGCATTCTCATGCATATGATGCAGTTGAAAATACCATGGCTTAGGTCAAACATACCTTAGTCTTCAATGTGACATCTTTGCTATTCAGTACTTTAAAGAGGTCTTTTGTAGCATCACTTCCTAGTGCAATGCATCTTAGAATTTCTTGACACCCACAAGAGTGGGTGCCTACATCAACTTGGGACCGGAAGAACCGGATGGTGCCCGGCCACCACCAGTGATAGCCACCACGGAACTCACAGAGAGGAGCCTCACTGGCAACACAAGAATAAAAAGAGGTGCATCATGAGATCTCCACTAAAAGACCTCAATTGATGGTCCAGCGGTTTTGGGATTCCTCTGAGAGCATGGCCCCCTGACCTGATGCTGCCCTTTCCCATAAATTATAACAAAGGTTCACTCTTTGGACAGGAATGGATTGGACTTGGCAATGCAGAGTAACCATATATTGGAAGCACTTTATGGTTCTGTACATCTATAGGATATCATCTTGCTGACCTCTGGCTGGAGGAAGGGGAGTGGACGGAGAGAAGGGGAACGGAGACTGTTGGGAGGATGAGACATGTATGGAGCAGAGAGGAATAGTGTGCAGTCACCGGACAGGGAGAGCAGTGGAAGCTGCATATAGGGGGGCATGTAAATTTATATGTGAATGTATATTTTCACTCAGTTATGTTAAATAAAAATAAAAAAAAAGAATTTCTTGGCTGCTGCTTCCATAAGTGTTGATTGTGGATCCAAAATAAAATGAAATCTTTGATGGCACTTGGCTTGGCTTAACAACCTCAGTCTTTTCTTAGTTTATCTCGATGTTGCTTATTGGTCCAGTTGTGAGGAGTTTTGTTATCTTGATGTTGATGGGTAAGTTATACTGAAAGCTGTGAACTTTGGTCTTCATCAGTATGTTTTTCAAGTACTCTTCACTTTCAGCAAGCAAAGTTGTGTCGTCTGCGTGATACAGGTTGTTAATGTTAAAGGATAACCCATAAAATCACTCTTTACAGAACTGATTTCTATTTTTGAATTGTGCTTTAAGTGGCACTTTAAGTTAGTTTCTCGTACAAAAATTTGTACACACATTGTTATGTGACCCCAGTTACTCTTCCTTTAATGCGACAGCGCACTTCTCCTTTCCACTCCAGGTTTCCTGTGTCCATTCCACCAGCTTCTGTCCCTTTCTGCCTTCTCATCTTGCCTCTGGACAGGATTTGCCTATTTTATCTCGTGTATCTACTTGAGATAAGAAGCACACTCTTCATGAGTATCGTTTTGTCTTACCAAACCAAAACCAAACCCACTGCCATCAAGTCATGTCCAACTCATAGCGACCCTGTAGGTCAGGCTAGAACTGCCCCATAGAGTTTGCAAGGAGTGCCTGGCAGATTTGAACTGCCAACCTTTCTGTTAGCAGATGTAACCCTTAACCCACTATGCCACCAGGGTGAATCCGGTGTAATCTTTGTCTGAAGACTCGGCTTTGGGAATTTAGTTGTGGGCTAACAGAGTCTCTAGGGGCCGTGTCTTCCATGGTCCCGCCAGTGTCAGTCAGACCATTAAGTCTTGTGTTTTTACTAGAATTTGAGTTCTGCACCCCACCCTTCTCCTCTGTTCAGGATTCTGTTATGCTTCCTCTCAGGGCAATCATTGGTGGTAGCTGGGTACTGTCTAGTTTTTCTGGTCTCAGGCTGATGGACTCTCTGGTTTATGTGACCCTTTCTCACAAATCTTATTTCTAACTGTGCATGCCACCAACGCATATGCTGTTTCTTTCATGATAAATTACAAATCTGGTCTTCTCAACAGAATATTCTATAGCCATTAGCTTTGGCTATTATTTACTCTTCTGGTCTACCATTTTGTAGAGAGATGTTAGAAATAATTTGCAGCTTTTTATTGATTTTTTTTTTCCCCCTCAGCCATAAATTCCATGTGTAGGAGTTAGCTATAAAATAAACTGCATTTCACACAGATCTTTATGTGCTTTCAGATCAGGAATTCTGTCTTGGGGACCCATCGGTTGACTTTAGGATAATCATGCAAAATTTTGTTGGGCGCAGGCCCAGGTTTTTCAGCAGATTCTGAAAGTCCATGTGTATGATTAAAAATGGTTAACTAGTCACCACTGCTGTAGGGAAACCAAAGGCTGTTTATATTAATCTAGATCAATGGAGAGCTGCAATATTTTCATGTTTCATTTACATAGCAAATATTTGAACACCTGCTGTGATCCTTGTTTTTAAGTGCTAAGGATAACGATGAAGATAGGCCAGATCCCTACTCTCAAGGATCTTGTTTTGTTGGAGGGAGATCCACAATGAGTAGTGGTAACTTTAAATAGCTTTAGATGGTGTGAGAAATATACAGCAGGTCAGTATGACAGATAGTGCTTGGGGGTAAGATGTTGGCTGCTTCAGATTAGTATATCAGGGAAAACTTCTTTAAGGAGGTGACATTTGAACAGATATCAGAATGAATGGGGGGTTTAGGGAAATAGTATACCCGGCAGAGGGAAGAACAAGTGCAAAATCCTAAGATGCTGTTAAGTAATAGGATAATAATGTGGCTGTAATGTAGTGAGCAAGGGAAAGAGGAGTTCAGACATGCAAGGACTTGCAGACCTTGTTAAAACAATTTGAATGCTGTTATGGATTGAATTGTGCCCCGCTGCCCCGCCCCCCCAAATAATGTATTGTCAATCCTAATACCTGTATCTTTGAGTATAATCCCATTTGGGAATAAATTTTCTTTGTTGAATTAATGAGGCAGTGTCTTATTTAGTGCTGTAGTAATGGAAATAACACAGGTGAATGGCTTTAACAAAGAGAAGTTTATTTTCTCACAGTCTTGGAGGCTAGAAGTCCAAATTCTGGGCATCTGCTTCAGGGAAAGGCTTTATCTTTGTCTGCTTTGGAGGAAGGTCTTATTGTCAGTGTTCCCTCAGACAGGGAAAACGGGGACTCCAGGTCCAAAGGATGTTCTGTGCTCCCAACACTAGTTTCTTGGTGTTATGACATCCTCTCTTGGCTCACTTCCCTTTTCTTTTTTATATCTTGAGAGATAAAAGGTGGTGCAAACTATACCCAGGGAAACTCCGTTTACATTGAATCAGGGATATGACCTGGATTGAGTGTGTTACAATCCCACCCTAACCCAGTTTAACATAAAATTACAATCACAGAATGGAAGGCAACTGTGCAGCACTGGGAATTGTGGCCTAATCAAGCAGGCACATACTTAGCAGGGGTGAGGGACAATTCAATCCATGACAGGCAGTGTTAGTGTAAGGTATGTTTTAAGTCACTGTCTTTTGAGACTTAAAAGAGCAAATTGAGCAATCAGCAAACAAGCACAGCTAGGGGAAGATAGATGGCACGCTACATGAAATCTGCAAAGAACCAAGACATAGAAACTGACAAAGAGAAAAGACTTGCTCACAGAACCGGCAGAGAGAGGAAGCCTTCCCATAGAGCTAGCACCCTGAATTCAGACTTCTAGCCTCCAGTATAATGAGAAAATAAATTTTTATTTATGAAAGCCACATATTTGTGGCATTTCTTTAATAGTAGAACTGGATAACTAAGACAGATGTTAAGTATGATGAGAAAACATTGAAGGTATTTAAGCGGGTTAATGTCAGGCTGTGATTTACCTTTTAAAAAGATTATTTTGGCTGCTTTAAGGAGAATAGACTAAAGAGAGAAAAAATTAGAAACAGAAGGAGAATTGGAGTATGTAGTCTAGACTACAGATAATTGAATCTTATTACTTTAATAGCAAATATGTGGTTTACTCTTTCACAGAGACCTTCATGTGGACTCAAATTTATTTTCAATGTTAGGAATAATTTTTATTTCTAATAAAATATAAACAGAGCAAGTGGTTGATTTCTATCTCAATAATACTGTGCATTGTAGAATACCTTCTTCTTGAAATTGGAGCTAGAAATCTCAGGGCTTAATTTGTAATGCATTTCCAGCAGGTGTATAAGGACAACATCACATGCATTTTCATAACCATCATCTTCTGTGCTTACATTTTTTTGGCACTGATATTTCTCAGTTACAAAGTTGTGGAACAAGACAATGGATAAATAAAGTTCTTAACCATTTTGTGTGGAATCCTAAAAATGTTTATCGTAAAAACCTCATATATGGGTAGATTTTCTTTTATTTACTTATTCCTTCACTCATTTCTTGATTAAACATGTGTTTATTGTCTATTGTTCCATTCACTGAGGAAACAAAAGCAGACATCAGATAGTAAAATAAGTTAAATATAAAGTATTTCACATGGTGATAAGGACTGTGTAAGTAAGGATGGAGGAAAAATAAGAAGCCTTGCATCGGTTTGACTCTGACTCACAGTGACCTATAGGCCAGATAAGAACTGCCCCCATAGGATCTCCAAGACTCTAATCTTTACGGAAGCAGCCTGTCATATCTTTCTCCCTTGAAACACTTCCTGGGTTTGAAAAGTGAGTATTTCTCTCAGTAGCCAAGTATTTAACCACTGTGCTACTATGGCTTTTTAAAGGGAACATGATGGGTCAGTAAGAAGAGGGTGTTTGTGGTTTTAAATAGTGCAGTCAGAGAACACTTGCCTAGGAGGGTAATATTTGAGCGGAAAGCGTGAAGGCAGTGAGTTAACCATGTAAACATGGTCAGGAAGAGTGTCCCAGGCAAAGGGCAGACTAATGTGTGAAGAAAAGTGAACAAGGCTTTGGCTTTTGGTCTAAGTGAGATAGAAACCACAGAATGACTTTGAACAAAAGAGTGACATGATCTGATGTAAGTTTAAAACAGAATCATTCCAAATGCTGTGTTGAGAATAGACTGTAGAAGGGTATGAGTGGAAGCCAGGAGACCAATTTCAGACACTATTTTAATAATCTAAGAAAGAGGTGATTGTGGATTGGACATGGGTAGGATGGTGAAGATAGCGAAAAGTGGTTAGATTCTGTAAGGGGATTATGTCTGATATTTATGTGGTCTCTTTCTCTTTTATGTTTCAGAATTATTAATTTTTCTCTCATCTAGTTTCTCTTGGAGAGTTTTTTGTTTCAAAAATATACTGAATGAAATTTCATATTTTTGAAAATTCTTAAATAAATCTCTTACCAAATCAGATTCATTGTATAAAATCTGCCCTTTCATGTTTGACATAACTCCCATGAGTACTAGCAGAAAAACTTGTTTCTAATTGATTTTTTCTTTTAAAAAAGTTATCGTGAACACACTGTATTATGTTGATCCATGTAAATGAGAAGATGAAGCAGTGTATGCAATTGAAGATACATTTCATGAGTAGAATCTCAGTGTTCCTGATTAGCTTCGTCGCCTAAAGCATCCCAATTCTGGTGAAACTACATTTAACTTTCTTTTCACTTGAAAAGGAAATCATCACCCAGTGAAGTAATAAATTCTATTAAATGTAAAAATGAATGTATCTAGAGATTCTAAAAATCTTAAAATACTTGCAATGTTTAAGGAAAATCCTATAGTACTTGCAAAAAGGATTTTAAAGCATTTAAAAAAAAACACACACACACAACAGTGTTTAAATCCATATATATGAGTAAAGTTGGGGGATAGACATTCAAAATAAGAGATTAAGAATATGGAGGATTAGGAAAAGATCTTTTGATTCTGTGACAAAGAGCAGTAAGTGACAGAAAGAAATAAAGAAAAGGAAGTTTCAGTAAGGGCAGAGGGATCAGAGCTGATACTGGAAACAATAGTAGTGAAAGCAAAGAAATACAGTCAAAGAATTACCACCTGATAGATAAACAGAAGAAAGAGTAAATTAAATGATTAGATCAAGATTGCAAGATACTGTGTAACTGGTAAGGAAAGAAAGAAATGCTTATGATAGTCGGTTATTCTGTACTGATGTGTAAAATACAACTGTAGGAAGATAACAATTTGAGTCAGTGTAATAGAGATGGTTTTTGTTACAACAGGGAGAAATCTCTCCTAAAATAATGTCTTTTAGGTTCCCATTTATAGACTTGTTGAGTGAAATAATTTGCTTTAAATCATTGAAACTTTTATTTCCAGATAGAATGATGTTTCATCACAGATGTATGATGCTTGTTATTTACTTAAAAATAAGTAACAATTAATGCCACTCTGAGGTGTTTATACTTTACAGGAGAATATTGTTTATTGAAAGTGTTTGGGGATTATTGTAACCTACAGACAGAAAATTAGACTAGGTGGTCTTTAGTTTGGGGGGGGTGCTTTTTTTTTTTTTTTTTTACTGTGCTCAGGAGTTTTCTGGGGAAAAGTATGCATCAGTTTTTCTTGATAAATCCACAGCAATCTTCTGCTTTACAAGTAGCTGATAAACCTTTAAAGTTCTTAATGCCTTTTTTTATCCCCACCAGTGTGAGGAGGCAGAAGTATGTTGGACATGGCAAACATAATAAAAGAAGGCCATGAATATACCTACCGCAAAGCCAGATTCTGTCAACAGATGAAGCTTCTTGAAAGCATTTGACTTCCATCCTCAAAACATGTTTTCCATAGTAGCTTTATCCTGTTCTTTAATAGGCTTTAAAATCTAAGTTTTAAGAGGAAAAAGGGAGATGAAGAGTTCAGTTTCTGAATAAGTTTATATTTAATTTCTAAAACTACTATAGATAACTTTGTTATTCTTGAAGCGTTTTTAAATGTAGCACTTATGACTCATTATACTTGGTGGTTGATTTAGCTCTCAGTTTCTGCTTTTTACATATTTAAATTTTCTTCAGGTAAAAGACCACATCACCAAAGCACAGAAACATAGTGGATAACTCTTAAATTTCATTTCAGGTTTACAGTTCTGTTACCAAGTAATACATTTAGTAATGCTTGCTTCAAAGATATAATTCAAAGTGACAGGCAAGCATAGAAAGTGTCTTAAGTTTTTTTCTTTTAAACAAAAAAAAGTATCTGTGACTTAAGTCAAAGAATAAGTATTTTAAAATTAGGAACTAAGAGCATAAAATATATTAAAAATGTATCAGCAAGTAAACAAGACATCCACTCATTTTTCTCAGTGTTGGAGGGAAGATGGGATGCCACTAAATTTTTGATTAGGAGAGAAAACTTGACAGATTTGAAATGAAATACATTTTGGATATAAGTAATAAATCTTCAAAAGCTGGAACAGGAATAACAGAAGAGATAGATGGTTTGAGAAATGAGTTGCCATTCCTGAAGACACAGTTGAAAGTAAAGACTATTAGATTCTGAAAGACATCTTCTATAAAGAATAGAAACTAAGGAATGTAAAAAAAAAAGCCGCTGAAGCATCTGAATGGTGCACTGATAGTAACAGTATTGGATAGGCAATCAGAAAACAGAATGGAGTCCTACTTGTCATAGTAACTGCTGCATGACCCTGGGAAATGACTTGTTTCCCCAACTGTTTCAATGGTACGTTTCAATGAGATCTGTGAGGGAAACAGAGTAGTGGTTAAGAGCTGCAGTTACTCACCAACAGGTCGGCAGTTAGAATCCACCAGGTGCTCCTTGGAGACCCTGAGGAGCAGTTCTGCTCTGTCCTGTAAGGGTTGCTATGAGTCAGATTCGGCTCCACAGCCATGGGTTTGGTTGGTTTTGGTTTAAGGGAAGGAAAACATTGCTCAGTTTACTTTGGGGTAGATCTTTTTCGTGGCATACTTAATCTTCATTGCTAAAATTAGTGAACTGTGTGAAGCCTGTATAAGACAGAGGTAATCAGTTGATTATATCAGCAGTTAACCGTGTCTCTGTTTTAACATATTTAATCAGGGTACTAGCAAAGCTGGTGTGTCAGGTCTGCAGCATGGTACACTGTGAGGAGCCGACATGTCCTTCAACAGTATTGCTTGGAAAAAGAAATATCCTAAGCACCTACTTCCCTAGCAGTTACCGCTGCTAACCATAAAGGTTGGCAATTCGGATCTGCTAGGCACTCCTTGGAAACTGTGTGGGGCAGTTCTGCTTTGTCTGCAGGGTCACTGTGAGTCACAGTCAACTTGAAGGCAGTGGGTTTTTGGGTTACACAGAGCCTGATAATCACTCTCCACCACACCCCCAAATGAGAATGATATGTAATAAAGAAGCATAGATGCACGTCACCTTAGAAAGGTAGGTGAACCCTGGTAAATATACACCTGTATTTTACTTAAAACAAACAACTTTGAGTTCTCTCTAAAACGACATGAATGAGCCTTGGGAGTTATGAAGGAGTTCTTTGGCTATAACTCTTGCCATGGAGACTGGGCGTCTGCCAAGACTTGACTTTGAAATATCTGTCTTCTGTTCCTAATCTTAAGGCATCACAACATACAATTCTTTTACCACTAGTCCAGTTTATTCTTTTATGATGAGGAAGAAGGCACTTTTAAATAACAATTATTTCCACTGTAATTAAACAAATCTTCTTTTGTTTGTATTATATTTGTTACTATATTGTATACACATCCTGCTTGCTTAAACTTGTCCCTGTGACTGCTTCACAGGAACTTTCTTTAGAAGTTTTAAAATCTTTGACTTCTTAAAGTATTAATGGGATTTGCCAAAGTTGTAGTATCCGAATGCTTGTCTAGATGTAGTAGCAGGACAATAAGCTTGTTCGCACAGCTCCTCCTGCAAGCATTTTTTCTGTAGACAATCCTAAGTTCATTTGAAGTGCCAAAGAATTAAACATGTATTTGGGTTTACCCCTAAATATAACAAGATGAGACATCTCACAAAATTTACCTTAAGGTCCAGATATTAGAAAAGTATGCTGCCCTTTGGGAGAGCTTAAATTAGAAAGGATTAGCCTGAGCCTAAATGGCTCTTGCCTTTTTCTTCTTTTTCTCTAGTATCATAATTCTGAAATGTTACAGTTTATGAGCTTAAATATGTAGGTGATATGTGTTCATTCTTTCAGTTATTAATATAAATTTTTAGCTCATATTTTAAAGATAGAGTAAGGGTTATTTTGTAGTTTGAAAAATTTCCCTTAACAGTGACTTTTTGAAAATTAAAAAAGAAAACAAAACCCACAATAATTAGAAAAAACAGCTTACTTTTTTAAACTTTTTGATTTTAAATAATTACATATTCATAGGAACTTACAAAAATAGTACAGAAATTCCATGTACCCTTCACCTAACTCCCCGCTATAACTTTTTACATCAGTGGTAGTGTTTTATGAAAACCAGGAAATTTGTAGTGCGTACTCACTGTTGAAAGCAAAAAATAAAGCATGCAGAAATGTTATGTGCCATTGAGTTAGTTCTAACTCATACTCTGTGCACAACAGAATGTGGAAGTGTCTAAAGAGAAAATTGTCATGTTTTTCCTCCTCAGTTTCCCTTCCTAATCACTGTATTTACCTCCAGACACTTTATAATACACATTCAAATGCCCATACTTGTATGCATAAATGTGTAGTTTTTTTGGAGGGAGAATGGAATCACTTATAATTCTTTTCATGTAACACAGATGTTTATGTAGGTAAATATGGATCTGTTTCATCTTTTTTTTGAAGTGTTCAGTAAAAAAAATATAGAATTACTAAATGTTTCCTTTTGTTGGCTATTCACAGAATCTCCAATTCTGCGTAAAAATAACACTGTAGTTAACATTTTTATACATATATACTAAGCATTTATGCAAGTATTTAGGCCTGTTAGAAGTGGAATTGTGGCTTACCTGTAATTAGAAAACAACTCAAAATAGTATGCCAATCAGAATTATTTTTAAGTGCATTGCTTAACTTGGCAATATGACAGCAAAATTAATAGATTTTTGGAAAAATTTATGTCATATAAGTGTGCAGTTGGGTAAACATGAAAAAGTCTTTATAAGTGTTATCATACTGTGATTAATTTTCAAGTAATTTTTCCAAGTGTCACACAAGAATTAAGTCTTTGCATCTTATAGATGGGGAACTAAAACCATTACAAAATGTAGAGAGAAGCAGTCAGTCCTAAATTTGAATATTGTTAAGAACTAATATTCTTGTTGTTGTTTTGCACTGAAAGGGATAAATTAAAGAAGTTAAAATATACTGTCTGTGTACACAGAAACTCTAGTGATGTAATGGTTAAGTGCTACATTTGCTAACCAAAAGGTCAGCAGTTCAGATCCTCCAGGTGCTCCTCAGAAACTCTGTGGCACAGTTCTACACTGTCCTTTAGGGTTGCTGTGCGTCGGAATCGACTCAGTAGCAGTGAGTTTTTGGTCCGTGTACACACTGCTGGGGAAGCCAGCACAACTTGTACAAGACAAGGGTATGGAAGCTCCGTAGAAACATCCTAATTCTCTGAGGGACCAAACTATTGGGGTGAGGGCTGTGGGGACCATGGTCACAGGGAATGTCTAGCTCAATTGGTATAACAAGTTTATACAGAAAACTTTCTAAATTCTACTGTAGTGAGTAGTGTCTGGCATCTTTAAAGCCTATGAGTGGCCATTTAAGATGCTCTGCTGGCCTCATTCCTTTAGAAGCAAGGGAGAATGAAGAAAGCTAAAAAAGAGACACATGGGAAAGATTAGTCCACAGGACAAATGCACCACAGGTACCATAGCCTCCACCTGACTGAGACCAGTATAGCTAGATGGTGCCTAGCTGTCATCATTGACTTCTGTGATAGGAGTCACAATAGATGGTCCTGACAGAGCTGGAAAAAAATGTAGAGCAAAATTCTAATTCACAGAAGAGAAAAAGAAAGCTCAGACTTAGTAGTCTGAGGACTAGAGAAACCTCAACAGTATGGTCCCTGACACTTTTTTAGCTCAGAACTGAAGTCACTTCTTTAGGTTCACCTTTTAGCCAAAGATGAGACAGACCCATAAAACAAAACAAGGCTAAATGGACACACTGGCCAAGAGACCAGGACTAGAAGAAAGCAGGAAGGGACAGAAAAACTAGCAATAGGGAACCCAAAGTCTAAAGGGGAGCAGTGTTGACACATCGTAGTGGGGTTGTTAATCAGTGTCATAAAATAATATGTGCACTATTGAATGAAAAGCTAGTTTGTTCTGTAAATCTTTATCTAAAGTACAATTTTTTTAAAAAATGTAAAAAGAAAAAACATAGATATTTTTTGAAGCAGATTTGCCCTAAATAAATAAATAAATAAATATGTTGTCTGCAATAAAGAATAGTGATGTGCTGACCTTTAGTAAATATTTTATATGAATGGAACTGATTATTAGATAGTAACTCATTAGTGACACTATTCAAAAACTTTGCTGTTCTTAAAATCAGTTTATATTTTAGCCAAACTTCCCATTATTCATTTATAAGGAATAACATTTTTCTCTCATAATTGTTTTGCTTTTTAATGGAAATATTTCTCATTTTTCTTACAGGTTTCCTTGAGTCTGAAGGATAGTTTCAGTACATTTATATTTAAACATTTTGTCAGAAAAATGGCAGCAATGGCTGTTTTATATCCTAATATGTATTATAACCAGAACCACCATATTCACTGTTATCATCTTTTGCAATTTAAAACAATATCCCTACACTGTCTGTACTGTATTTCCCATGTCCAAGATGAATCTTATAGTAATGTTCTAAAAAACCTATCAGTCACTCTTTTTTTTTTTTAAATTATAATTGAATGAAAATGTACATTCCCATATAAATTGCCCACCTAAATGCAGCTCCCACTGCTCTCCCTGACTGGTGACAGCACACTCTTCCTCTCTACTCCCTAGGTCTCATCCTCCTGGGAATCACCTATCCCCTCGTCTCCACCCACTCCCCTTCCTCCAGTAAGAGGTCAGCAGGACGACATCCTGTAGATGCATAGAACCATAAAGTGCACACATGATATGGTCACTCTGTGTTGCCGAGTCCAGTCTATTCCGAGAGTTGACCTCCATTATGATTTATGGACAGGGGCAGCATCAGGGCCAGGGGCCATACTCCCAGGGGAACCCCAAGGCCCATGGACTATCAATTGTGGTCTTTTAATAGAGCTCTCAGAGTGCACCCCTTTTTTTCTTGTGTTGCCAATGAGACTCAACTTCGCGAACTCCATCACAACTATCACTGACAGTGGCTGGGCACCATCCAGTTCTTCCGGTCACGAGTCGATGTAGTCACCCACTCAAGTGGGTCTCTTTGTCTGGGTTCTCTTTCCCCTATGTCGTTTTGGTCCTTGGTGATTATCCGTTCATGCTAAGTTGGGACAATTTGCTGTACCCTCAGATGGCAGCTTGGCAGCTTTTTAAGACCCCAGACACCACTCACTGATGTGGGGTGCAGAGGACTCTCTTAGCAAAATGCTAGTTGTGCCAGATGGCCTCATTTTCCACTGAGAGCATAGTCCCCGCCCCTACCCCCGCAAGCTACTCTGTCCTTGTAATATTGGATTAAGATGGGAGGAGTAATCATGTTATGTTGAAGTCCAGATAATATTCATCTTCTTTCTAATGTGTGCTATCCCATTTTCACCCAGCCAAGTTTCTATCAGCTATCTAAGCCCTCCCCGCCTCGCCCTCCCACCCTCCTCACTTCTGCAGCCGTCAAAGAGTTTTCTTCTATGCATGAGTCTGTTTTAAGTTCTTATCCTAGGGGTCTCATACAGTATTTGTCCTTTTGTTGCTGACTACTTTCTCTCAACATAATGTCCTCCAATTTAAACCATGTTATGAGATGTTTCATAAAATCATCGTTATTCTTTGTCATTGCATGGTGTTACATTGAGCATATGCACCCTAATTTACCTCTGCTGTAGGGCATCTGAGTTGATTCCATTTTTTTGCTATTGTGGACTGTGCTATGATAAACATTCATGTGCGTGTGTCAGTTGGTGTAAATGGCGTTGATCCTGTAGGATATATTCCAAGCAGTGGAGTTACTGCATCTAATGGTATATCTAGATCCATTTTAATGGATGTATTCTTCATCCTATATGACTGTATATTAAAAGAAATTTGACACTTCTGAGATGATGATGTTGTGAGCAAGCTGAGAACCCTTCCCACACAAGCACCAAGAAAAGCAACTAGAAGTCTGTCAACCCAGCTCTTTAAGAACTCTGAAAAGTAAGCAGAGGCTTATAGCAAATGACTTCATGCTGCAAGAAAAATGTGTGTTTTAAAAGGTAGGAAAACTTTTTCTGCTGTTTCTAGCCCTCCCCCTACTATCAGTAGCTGGAGCAGCATTTGCAGAGGGAGATGTACTATGGCTTGCATTCTGAGAGAGAGGACCTGATTTCTGGCTCTGGAGTAAATAGGGCAGACTTTGTTGGCACACTGTTGAGTATATCTGTTCTCATCTTTCTGGTAACTGAAGCCCTGAAACTTTGATAGGACTGAATCAGACCTTACACAGAAAGCAGGGGAAAGAGCAGTGAACAAAGATCGAAAGCTTTGACCACCTGAGAGTTTCTTGCAGAAATTAACACTTTTGAAAGCACCTTATATACTAGGTAATTAGGAAAACCACACATATGTTCAGAATTAACACACTATAGTACTCTGATGTTTCAGTCTCAACAGAAAATCATAGGGTGTACAAAAAAACTATAAATGATCACACATTCAAAAGAACAGGACTATGAGATGGATGAACCTTGAAAACATTATGCTGAGTGAAGTAAGTCAGACACAAAAGAACAAATAATGTTGATCTCATATATAGGACATTTCTAGAATAGGCAAATGCATAGAGACCAAGTATTTACCACAGACAGATGAAAGGGGGAAATAAGAGTTATTTTTTAAGGGGTGCTGAGTTGGTGTTGAAGGTGACAAAAAATATGGACAAGGATAGTGATGATGGTTACACAACATATGTAATTAATGGTTCTGAATTGTACACATAAAAATGATTGAAAGAGCTAATATATATATGTTTTTTAATTGTGATTGAGCGAAATTATACAATCCAGGTTAAATTTTCATGCCCACCTAACTTGCAGCTCCTTCTGCTCTTGTTGTCCGGTAACAGCATACTCCTCCTTTCCATCCTATATGTGTCATATCCTTTTAGCAATCTCCTGTCCCCTTCTCTCCATGCTCTCCTCTCCCTTCTAGTAAGAGGGCAGTAGGACAGCATGGAATCATAAAGTACACACACCATATGGGCACTTTGTGACCCCAAGTCCAATCCATTCCTGTCTGAAAAGTTGATGTCAGTATTGATTTATGATTAGGGGCAATGGCAGGTCTAGAGGTCATGCCCCCAGGGAAACTCCCAGGCCTTCAGACCATCAATTGCAGTCTTTTAGAGGAGATCTTGAGGTGCATCCCTCTTTATCTCATGTTACCAGTGGAACTCAACATTGTGTGCCTCATCATGGCTGTCATTGGTGGTGGCCGGGCACCATCTGGTTCTTCTGGTCACCTGTTGATACAGTTACCCGTTCACATGGGTCCTTCTGTCTTCTGGGCTCTTTTTCCCTCATGTCTTTGTTGTCCTTGGTGATCATCTGTTCTGGCTGAGTTGGGACCATTTAGTGTGCCTCAAATGGCATCTCGCTGGCTTTTAAGACCCCAGATGCCACTCACCAGTATGGTGTGCAGAGCACTCTCTTAGCAATAGGCTAGTTATGTTGGTTGGCCTCAATGTCCTCTTAGGCATGGTCCCCAGACCTCAACCCCTGCTACTGTATCCGTGCCATATTGAGTTAAGATCAGAAGAGTTTTCAGTTTATGTTGAAGTCCAGTTAAGTTGATCTTCTTTCTAATGTGTGCTGTCACTGATTTCACCCAGCCAAATTTCTGTCAACTATCTAATCTAAAACCAGGCCTCTCCATCCCTACCTCCCCTCCCTTGCAGCCATCAAAGGGTCTTTTCTTCTGTACTTGAGTCCTTAATAGCAGGGGTATCATACAATATTTGTCCTTGTGCTAGTGACTGATTTCACACAACATGATGTCTTCCAGTTGAAAACAGGTTATGAGATGCTTCCTAAAATCATCATTGTTCTTTATCATTACATAGTGTTCCATTGAGTATATATATGATAGTTTGTTTATCCATTCATCTGTTGTTGGGCGTGTGGGTTTATTCCATCTTTTTTGCTATTGTGGAGTGTGCTGTGGTAAAAATTCGTGTACATGTGTCTGTGCATGTGACTGCCCTTGATTCTGTAGGATATATTCCAAGCAGTGGGATTACTGGGTCAAATGGTATATCTATTTCCAGCTTTTGAAGGAAGCACCAGTTTGCTTTCCAAAGAGGTTGTACCATTTTGCAATCCCACCAGCAGTGTAGGAGAGTCCTAATTTCCCCACAGCGTCTCCCGCATTTCTTGTTTTGTGTTTTTTGGATCATGGCCAGCCTTGTTGTGATGAGATGGTATCTCATTGTAGTTTTGAATTTCTTTAATAGCTAAGGATCATGAGCATGTCCTCATGTGTCTTTTGGCTGCGTGGATATTCTTTTTGGTGAGGTGTCTGTCCATCTCCTTTGTCCAATACTTAATTGGGTTATTTACCCTTTTCTTGCTGACATTTTGCAGTACCTTGTAGATTATGGAGATCAGATGTCGATCTGACATGTAGTTGCCAAATATTTTTTCCCATTCTGTAGGTGATCTTTTCTTTTGAGGAAGTCTTTAGATGAGCAAAAATATTTGATTCTTAGTAGTTCCCATTTATCTATTTTCTCTTCTGTTGATCATGTTTTATTTGTCAGATTTTGAAGTCTAAGTTGTGTATTAAAATTTACATTGTTGACTCTTTTTTCTTCAATGATCTTTATCATTTTTAGGTTTGATATTTAGGTCTTTTATCAAGCTTGAGTTGGTTTTTGTGTAAGGTGTGAGATATGGGTCTTGTTTCAGTTTTTTGCAGATGGAGATCTAATTTTGTTAATACCATTTGTTAAAGAGACTGTTGCCACAGTTTACAATCTTAAGGCCTTTGTTGAATATCAACTGTTCACAACAGGATGGTGGCATCTCTGGGTCTCACCTCTGTTCTATTGGTCTGTATGTCTCTTTTTGTACCAGTACCAGGCTGTTTCGACTACTGTGGCAGTGTAATAGGTTCTAAAGTCAAGTAGTGAGAGGACTCCCACAGTGTTCTTGAGCAGTGCTTTTGCTTATCCTGGGTTTCTTCCCTTTCCAAACAAAGTTGGTGGTTTGTTTCTCCATCTTATTAAAAATTGTCACTGGAATTTGTATTGGAATGGCATGATATATGTAGATCATTTGGGGTAAAATAACCATTGTCACAATGTTAAGTGTTTTTATCCATGAACAGGGTAGGTTTTTCCATTTATGCCAGTCTTTCTTAGTTTCTTGTAGAGAAGTCTTGTAATGCTCTTTGTAAAGATCTCTTATTTCTCTGGTTAGATTTATTCCTAGGTATTTTATCTTCTTGGGAGCTGTAGTAAATGGTATTGATTTGGTGATGATTTCCTTAATGATCTTTTTGTTATAAATGAATCCTACTGATTTACTTAGGTTTCTCTTATATCTTGATACTTTGCTGAACTCTTCTATTAGTTCGAGTCGTTCAATTGTGGATTCTTTAGGATTCTCTGTGTATGCAATCGTATCATTTGCAAATAGGGAGATTTTTACTTCTTTTCTGCTGATGTGGGTGCCTTTTATTTCTTTTTCTTGTCTGTTTACTCTGGCCACAACTTTTAGTACAATGTTGAATAGAAGTGGTGAGAGTGGGCTTCCTTGTCTAATTCCCGTTCTCAAGGGGAATACTTTCAGTCTGTCTTCATTCAGGGTGATGTATGCGGTTGGCTTTACGTTGGTGCCCCTTATTGCCTTGAGGAATTTGCCTTCTATTCTATTTTGTTGAGAGTTTTTAGCATGAATGGATGTTGGACTTTGTCAAAAGCCTTTTCTGCATCAATTGACAAAATCAAGTGATTCTTATATTTTGTGTTGTTTATGTGGTTGATCGCATTAGTTGTTCTTCTGATGTTGAACCAGCCCTGCATCCCAGGTATGAATCCAACTTGGTAATGATGAATTAATATTTTGATACTTTCTTGAATTCTATTGGCAAGGATTTTGTTGAAGATTTTTTCATCTAGGTTTATGAGTGATATTGATCTCTTTTTTTGTGGGATCTTTCCCTGGCTTTGGTATCAGGGTTATGCTGGCTTCATAGAATGAATCTGAGAGTAGTCCATCCCTTTCTATGCTGTGAAATAGTCTCAGTAGTATTGGAGTTAACTCTTTTCTAAAAACTTGGTAGAATTCTGCGATGAAGCCATCTAGGCCAGGGGTTTTTTGGTTGGTAGTTTTTGATGACTTTTTGAGTCTCTTCCTTTGTGATGAGTTTATTAAGTTGTTCTGCTTCACCTTGTGATAATTTTGGTAGATGATATGACTCTAGGAATTTGTCCTTTTCCTCTAGGTTTTCAAATCTGTTAGAATATGGTCTTTCATAGTGTTCCATTATTATATTTTTTATTTCTGTGGGATCTGTTGAAACATGTCCCATCTCATTTCTTATTCAGGTTATTTGTTTCCTCTCCTGTTCTTCTCTTGTAAGTTTAGCCAGTGGTCTATCAATTCTGTTGATCTTTTCAAAAAACCAGTTTTCGGTTTTATCAGTTTTTTCAATTGTTCTTCTCTGATTCATTTAGTTCTACTCTCATCTTTATGATTTGTTTTCTTCTGGTGCCTGAGGGGTTCCTCTGTTGCTCTCCTTAACACTTGTTCAAGCCATAGCATTAATTCTTTGGTTTGGGTTCTTTCTTCCTTCTGAGAGAAATTGACTTCTGAGCACTACTTTTGCTGTATCTCATAGGTTGTGGTAGGATGTGTTTTCATTCTCCTTTGAATCCATACATTTCTTTATTTCATTCTTGATTTCTTCTGTAACCCATGGCTTTTTGAGCAAGGTGTTGTTCAGCTTCCGTGAGTTCCAATTTCTATCTGTTTTTTATGCTGTTGATTTTGACTTTTATGGTTTTATGGTCTGAGAAGATTATTTGCAATAATTCATTGGCTTGGATTTTGTTGAGATTTGCTTTATGTCCTAACACATGGTCTATTCTGGAAAATGTTCCTTGTCCATTGGAGAAAAAGGTGTACTTATCTATTGATGGATAGGAAATAGGAAGTTCTGTGTGTCGATGATGTCTAGTTGGTTAATTGTAGCAATAAGATCTTCTGTATCTTTACTGAGCTTTTCTAGGTGTTCTGTCCATTACTGAAAGTGGAGTGTTGAAGTCTCCAACTATTACTGAGGAGTGGTCCATCTCATTTTTAAGTGTAGTCAATGTCTGTTCAATGTATTTAGATTTTTTTAGCATTAGGTGCATAAATATTTAATATTGTTAAGCCCTGCTTGGGTATTGAACCTTTCAGCAATAAATAGTGACTGATGGCTCTTGGCTGGCTGGCATCCTTGTCCACAATGGTGGATTTTACATTAAAATCTATTTTATCTGAGATTAGTATTGCCACACCTGCTATTATTTGTATATTGTTAGCTTGGAATATATTTTTCCGTCCTTTGATTTTCAGTTTCTTCATATCTTTGAGTCTAAGGTATGTTTCTTATAAGCAACATATAGACAGGTCATGTCTTTTGATTCAAGCTATCACTCTTTGTGTCTTTACTGGTGCATTCAGACCATGTATGTTCATTGTAATTATTGATAGGTGCATTGTTCAGTGCTGTCACTTTAATGTATTTATTTTTGTGTTGGTGTTTTCTCTGTTGCTCTTAATATTCTCTTCTGGTCACTCTTCTTTATGGGTTGACTTATCTTTATCAGTATTGGTTTTGTGTTTGTTGAGACTCCTGTATTACATTTCTTGTTTTGCTATGTTGCATTGTTATTATGCTTTGTGGCTACTCCTATGATCCCCCTTAATGTTCCAAGTTTAAACCTAATTTTAACTTCTACATATCTTGTTAACTTCATCTCTATCTGAAAGGACTATAACTACTGTAATATATCCCTCTTTTTAATATGATGGCATCTTAGTTTTCATGATATGATCACTGGTTCCCTTCTTTTAATGTTGTAGCTATTATTGAGTTTTGTGCCTTCCCTAACTGAGTAGGTTTCTGGATGGTGTGTCCTGCATTGTCTCCTTAAGTATACACTTAATGGCTTAGTTTTTCTAAGCACAGAGCTTCTTTCAGTATTTCTTGTAGTTTTGGTTTGGTGTTTACAAAGTCTCTAAGCTTCTGTTTGTCTGTGAATGTCTTAATTTCATCTTCATGTTTAAAAGACAGTTTTGCCAGATGTATATTTCTTGGTTGGAAGTTTTTCTCCTTTAAGACTTTGAATATATTATCCCACTGCCTCCATGCCATCATCGTTTCTGCCAAGAAGTCAGATGGAAGCCTACAGGACTTCCCTCTGAATGTTAACTCTGCTTTGAGTCTTGCTGTCTTTAAGAGTTTCTGCTTATGTTTCATTTTATTAAACTTGATTATAATATGTCTTGGTGTCTTTCTTTTAAAGCCTGCTTTTTGTGGCATTAATACATGCCTTAGATATCTATGTTCTCTTCTTTTATAATTTCAGGAAGTTTTCTGTCAGCAACTCAACAACAATATTCTCTGTGTTTTCGGCTATCCCTCTCTATTCAGGAACTCCGGTTAATTATAGACTGTTCCTCGTGATAGAGTCCCACATGTATCTTAATGTTTCTTCATTTTTCTTATTTCTTTTTGTGATTTCCCTCATAAATACTGGTGTCAATAGCTATATCTTCACTGTCACTATGTCCGATTTCCAATTCATCAGTTCTGCTCTTTTGGCTTTGAACTGAATTGTCTAATTCTGTAATTTTGCTGTTGATCCATTGGATTTCAGAATGTTGATGTTCCATCAGTTCAAATAGCTTGCTTAATTTTTGATTTTGCTGTGCTACATTTTGTTTAATGTATAGGAGGGCTCTCCATGTAATTCTTTTGTATTTGACTTCTGATAGTTTCAGAAAGGCTTCTTCATCTGGGAAGTTTTTTGGTTCCTTATTTTCAGAGTGCTCTGGAGACATGATTGTTTCTTTAAATGCTTGGCAATGGTTTGTTGCTTTTGGGACAGCTAGAGGCTGTTTAGTTTCTTGGAGTTGCCTCAACAGGAGCTGAGGTGTAATTTTGAGAAGGGAATTGGTCACCAGACACCTCTTTGTACACTTTAGTGACTGGCCCAGTGGACTCTCTGAGGTGGCAGTCTCTGCCTCTTGGCAAGCAAAGACACCACCCTACTTATGGAGTCACTAGGGGACTGTAAACTGACCCTATGATATAGGTAAGTAAAGATTGGAAGCGATGCCATCGGGCTGCACAGCAGTTATTTCTCCAGTCAGTCTTATTTTAAAAAGCTAAAAGCTATCTGACCACTTCCAAAGTCAGGTGTAGTGGTCCCCTCCTTCTGGCTGACAATGGAGGCACCTCTTCAGCTGTCCCCAGATGCCATAATATAGTTCAGAGTAAGGAGGTGCTACTGCACTGCTGTCATTGCCTGCTGGCTGTTACATGTAAGGTAACACTGTGCTAAACACAGCCTTTCTGCTAGAAAAGTGCTCCCTGGACTGGCACTGCCTCCCAGTCTGGGAATTAGCTCCTGTTGAGGCACCTGTTTGGGTAACTCCACCTTCTAGCCAAACAAGATAGTGTCCCAGTTAAGCTACCCCTCCTGCCATGAAACAGCTGAATCTATGGCCAAGCTCCGAAAAGAGAAGGTGGACAGGCTGTGGTGCCTCAGCCTGCTGCTGGGCTCTCAAAATGTGGCTATCCCACACACAGCTTATCCTCTGTAGCATACACTGTTAACTTCAGAAATTTGGCTCAGCATAGCTGCTGGCTTGTGTCCCTCCCCCGCCTACCAGCATATACCTTCAATCTGTGCAAGTCAGCCATTCAGCTAGAGCAGTGCTCAGTGACAGGAAATTTCCCAGTTAGTGGCGTGTAGTATAAACTGACAGGCCTGTGCTGTGTCCTGGGTCTCAATGGGTGTCCAGAAAGCTCTGGTCAGTCATCAGTCCAGGCCTTAGTTTTCAGAGGAAATTAAGGAGGTGTGTGTCCAGTCAGCCACTTTGACTCCACCTTCTGAAATGGCTGCTGTTTTTAATATGTATACAGTTCTGTGTGTATATATTAAATGAAATAAAGAAATTTAGAGAAATGTCTTTTAGATCAATAGAGCCAAAGCCAAGTGCCGTTGAGTCGGAGTGATCTTTAATGACTTTTAGGTCAGTATGACCTTTTAAGAACCAAGTGAATATGTAGTCATCATAAAAATTTTTACTAATGCTATGTTTTGAAAGGATAAAGTCTGAAGGGATTTTTTTTTTTTTTTTGAGAGTTAACCACTTATAGTGTAGTATTATTGACTAAACTTCCTTCTTAGGTACACCTTACAATGATTAGTACTTAATGTTAGGTGACCGTTTAGTCCCCAGAGTGTTGTATAATGTGTAGTTTTCTCCTTTTCTGTGACCCTTTTTGTGTGTTCTTAAATGGCAGCATCTGCCAATTAGCTTCAGTCTATGAGTCAATGATTTTCTTGTTCATGACATCCCAAGACTTGAGAATTGGCAGAGACTTCAGAAAACATCTTAACACTGGTCTCAGTTTTCTAGAAACTCCCTGCTTAGCCAGGGCCCTTGCTACTGCTCCAGATACCTTCTGATCCCGAATCCAGATAGATAGAGGTCTCCCAGCCCTTTTGAAAATCTCTTTGCAACCTTCGCCATTTCTTGCTGGAATGTGGTAAGACACTACCATTTCTGACCCCCACCCACCCACCCACATAAACATACCAGTCCTTCCCACCTCTCAACCTTTTTCATGTCTCATTTTCTGTTTACCCTGTATTGTTTCACTTCTCCTAGACCTATTACAATGTTCATCGGAAAACTCTCTTTCCAGTGTAAATAGCGGTATAGCTTTGATTGTTTGGCAGAATGTTTTATTCACCTCCTTATAGAATTTAGAGGCAGCCCTCCCTAGTGGTAACCATGCATTGTTTCATAACCTGCATAATGGGAATTAGAGATTGGTGTTCTTCTGGTTCCCCATGTATATTTTCACTTGTGAGTGAAACCTGCAGCCCCGTTGAACTTCATGTCATTCGTCTCTGTCACCATCAGTCTTTTTGAGGTTAGACAGTTTACCTTTGTTCCCACCTATCCTTCCTTTCCCTCAGACTCAGGTGATATAGTTAACCTTTCTATTTAAGGCTTCTCATCTTCGTATGTCCTTGACCTCAACTTTTCTAGAAGATTTTGTTTTATTATTCATTTTTCTTCCTCTGCTTAGTTCTTTTCCTGACAGCCTTAACCTAAAAACATGCTCAAATCTCCCATCCAAAAAAATAAAAGAGAATCTTCTAACTATTTCTTTTTTCATTTTACTTTAAATGAATGGTTGCAGAACAACCTAGTTTCTCATTAAACAGTTAGTACACATATTGTATTATGATGTTGGTTAACAAGCCACAGCAGGTCAGTATTCTCCCTTCTCAACCATGGGTTCCCTATTACCAGCTTTCTTGATCCTCCTGTGTTCTAGTCCTTTCCCCTGGCATGCGCCTTTAGTCTCCTTTTGTTTTATGTGCCTGTCCAGTCTCTGGCTAAAGGATGAACCTCAGGAGTGACTTCATTATTGAGCTGAAAGGATGTCCAGGGGTTGTACTCTCAAGGGTTTCTCCATTCTCTGTCAAGCCAGCAAGTCTGGTCTTTCTTTTTGAGTTAGAATTTTGTTCTCCATTGTTCTCCAGCTCTGTCAAGGACCTCTGTTGTGATCCCCATCAGAGCAGTCTGTGGGGATAACCAGACACCATTTAGTAGTACTAGTTTCAGTCTGCTGGAGGCCTTTGTAGATGTGGTCCATTAGCCCTTTGGACTAATCTTCTCCTTGTATCTTTAGTTTTCTTCATTCTTTCTCACTCCCAAAGGGACGAGACCAGTGGAGTATCCTAAATGGCCGCTCATGGCTTTTAGAACCCCAGACACCACTTACCAGAGTTTGTTGTGCCTATTTCTAATCTCTCTTCTCTCTTTTCCATCTAGATTCCTTAAAAGAATGTTTATAGTTGATTATCCTTGTTTCTTCATCTTCCACTAATTCTTTAATCCACCACTGTTTGTCTTGCCACTCTCCTGAAACAGTATCCAATTAGGTCACCAGAGAAAGCCAGTAAATCTTTTTAATTCTTTGTCTTACTGATTCTTCCTACTGCATTTGATAATGTTGATCACATCTTCTTTAAAATTGTCGCTTCTTCAAAGTCATTAACCTCTGACAACATTCTTCTTCTGTCTCCTTTTTGGCCTCTTTTTCTCACCTCTTAACATGTTGATATCCCTGAAGTGCCTTATCTTAGAACACTGCTTTCTATACTGTATCTGGGTGAGCTCATCTATTGTTACCCTGTTTCTATAACTCTGGTACAAACTCCTGCATACCTCAGATGCACATCCAATTGCTTGGTAGACATTTCCCTTTATATGTGTGTCTCATGCCCTATATGTGACCACAGCTGTTAACATACCATCTTTCCTCATTCTCATTGAATCCTGTGTTCTTTATTTCAGTTAGTAATACTACTCTGGCTTACCCCATGTCTTATAAATCTCCATGTCCTAAGAAGTGTTTTTCCTAAATATTTTTCAAATCCATCACTTTCTCTTCATCACAGCTACCTATCTGTCTGGCCCAGTGTATTCCGGGATCGTCACAAGTCTCCCAGCTGTTTTCCCCTACCTTTGGTTTTATTATCCATAACTCTGTTTCACACAGAGCTGCTGGAGTTACCTGTCTAAATGGTAAGTCTGACAATAGCAGTTCCCTTGTTTAAACCTTTCAATGGCTACCTGAAATTCCTAAACAAGGTGTACATGTATTTTCTTGATCTGGCCCATGTCTCCTTCTCCAGCCTATCTTGTGCTACTCCCTTACTTACATTTCACTTTTGTAGCACTGAAGTGCATGACACGCCTCATAGCATAAACATGTTTCTCCTGGTGCCTTTTCTCATGCTGTTTCATCTACTTGAAAAACCACTGCTCTCACCTTGACTAGCTGCTTTACAAGACTCAGTTTGAGTACCAATTAAGATGCCTTCATGAGTTTACTTCCCACCCTTCAGCAAGATTTAATACTCTAATAATGACCTACACATACCTCTATCAACATAATCAGCACATTAGTTCACAAATATATGTGAATCTCTCTCTGATTATATTTATGAACTCCTAGAATCCAAGAACTGATCATCGTGGTCTTTTCATTGCTCAGGTCAAATATGATATTTGTCACATGCCAGCAGTCTCCTCGTGTTATAGAAATTGAGATCTAGAATTTACAGTACCCTTAAATGGTGAATTCAGAATGCAAGTGATTTGATTTTAAAAACTCAAGTTGGGAGGGAATTTAATAGGATGTTGTCATTAAATATATAATTGGTGCCATAAGGAACGTTAGCTGCTTTTGTGTTTTACTTCTTTTTCAAGTGAAATGAAATCAGAAAACAAATTATGTCCATAGAGTATCAATTAGGTGAGACAATCAAGAAACTTGGTGCCCTTTTCTTAATATTCTTGAACACTGTAACCAAGTATCAAGCCAAGCCAAGTGCTGTCGAGTTGGATCCGACTCATGGCAGTATTTTGTTAATTATTCTTTTTTAAATGTTGACTCATTATAGGTTGTACTGCTTTTTGAGTCTTACAATTGAATAATCTCTTAACCCCAGATCCTTACTATGAATTAAATTATAATTTTTAATATGTTATTAATTTATTTTCAGCCAACCTATAAATGCTTCCTACTCTCTGTCTTGTCCCTAATTAATCATCAACAAGCTACCTCCTCAACTGTGTTAAGAGCACTAGGGCAAATGTTGTTTGTATGTATTACAATGAAGAGATGCTATGGCTTGAGTCTTTTTCGGATGACCTAGCCTAAGATGTTTATGCAGTATGTAAGTGGAAACAATTATCTTAACAGGATGACATAGCCTATTTTGCTTAGAAATGTCCTAATTTCCTGTTTAGGTTATCCAGAGGTCAGGTAGGGATTTCTTTTTGCACTCTCATGGTGCAGATTCACATCATGAAAGCATTGTAGGACTTAGATCACAATCCATTTAATTCCAGTGGCTGCATTGATCTTCCCAAGAAGATAAGTCTTTCTACAGCTGTTTTTGTTCAGTTTTACTTTTTGTTATTTTACTGCTGTAACCTGTAGAGAAGATGTGATGCCAACAGCTTCTTTTTAACTAAGCTGCATGTTAAAGTTCATCTTTTGTCCATCTGAAGTTCATGTGGATACCTGCATCAGTCAAAACGTCACAGTGTTCTCACTATTACCTGGTCTCAGAAAGCTGTGACTAAGCACTCAGGCAAGTAACAGGCCCTGAAGTAAGCCTTTACTGCGTGCTGTGAATTTCTTCCTTAGTGAAACAGCTTCAGTGTTTTTTGATAACTGCCTGTGGTTTTATGTTTAATTATGCCTTGAGGCTGTGGAAAGACCACATTTATCTGTTAGAACAGACTAAGCGGCAAGTGTTCTGACATGTTTATTGAGCAAATTATTATACCTGATGAAAGATAATTACATATACAATCAGGCGTGAAAGTAACTGGATAATTAAGGGTTAATAAATTGTCTAGAATAAGAAAAGTGCCTTTTAGGTTCTCAAACAGACATTTAAAGTAAACTAACTGCGTATGTTTTTAATTATTTGACAAAAATTTCAAACACTTAAAAGATTTGAAAGATGATTGAGGATACAACCCATTTAAGTACAAATATCTAGACAGTGTGAAATTGTTTGTTGTTAATAGAAATCACAACGATAGATTTTTCCCCCTTATTTCCATCTTGCTAAGTATGGTAGTCCAGCTTACTTTGCATTCTTTTGAGAATCCAAGGTTAAATGATAAAGCATCTCCATTTATACTCTAGGACATAAAGCTGAGACCTAAGATATGAGCCTGAAATTCAGTTTGCCAGTTCACCAAAGAGTTCTTGCAAGGGCTTAAACTGGGTTCTTTATTTTTTTCACCACCTCCTAAGATACTGCCATAGAAACAGTCCTGCCTTCACTCCAGAGACAGCTGAGGTTTAATGGTCTTGACTTGTGTCATTTATCTCAAAAGGCCAAGTTCCATTTTAAGAAATAGATGCCTCTGTAGTCTGAAGTATTTAGTTCATTGTTTAGCTTTTTTTTAAAAAAAAGGCCAAAAGTGTTTATAATGAACAGCAAATTATAAATAATATAAATTGTTTAACTTACTAAAATTTTAGAGTAGAACGTATGTGACTGGTTTTATTGAAGATTAAATTAATCTAGCTAACAGACCTGTAAGTTTTTACTTACCTTATTAATTACAACCATGAGGATACACACTCAAATTCTTTAAAATTTCTAAAAAAGTAGTTATTCTCTCCCTGTTTTTAACAATTGCACTGTCGGGGAATACATAAAGAAACCCCAGCCTAGTCTAGCTTCATTCATTCAAGCAGCTGCTAATGTCCTAGAAGAGATATGGTGGCATACAATTTTTCTTCAGTGGATAATCCATGTTGTGTTTTGTTGCTTGAGTTCTTCCAAAGTCAGTTCATACAGGCAGATCTTATTACTTATTACTTATTACTTATTACTTCTTATTACTTCAGTGAAGCACAGTGACTCATCAGGGAGAATTTAAAGTCTGGTGAACACTTACCATGAGTTCCAAGGTGTGATTACTTTAGTATTGGAAGTCTGTAAATTTCAGTGATGAAGCCATTGCATAACTAGCTGTTATGTAAATGTAGCAAGTGAGGTAGTGAGTCTAAACAGAAAATTAAATGACCCAGGAATGTTGAAGACATTTAATGGTGGCATCAGAGACCTGATGGCACAGTACTTAAGCAGTCTACTGCTAACCAAAAGGTTGGCCATTCACACTCACCAGCCAGTCTATGGGAGAAAGATATGATGGTCTGATTCTGTAAAGATTAGCCTTGAAAACTGTAGCGGTCAATTCTCCCCTGCCCTACAAGGTAACTGAGAGTCAAAATCTACTGGACAGCAGTGGGTTTCTTTTTCGTTTTAATGGTGGCATCACTAGTTTATAAAGGTAATCTCAGAGCAGAACTTTGGTTGTGAAATATTTTAGTATATTTTACAGTGCAATTATAAATTGATTGCTTTAAAATAAATGAATTTTCTGGCTTTCAGAATAATTGTGATATTAAAAATTCAGAAATGTCTTCACTATGAAAAATTTACATGTAAAGTATATGATAATATGCCAATACTATTAATGTATAAGATGTAGGTTCACTGTGCCAAAACCAAATCCAGTGCTGTCAGGTGATTCTGAGTCATACTGACTCTACCAAACAGGGTAGAACTGCTCCATAGAGTTTTCAAGGAGCACCTGGCAGATTTGAACTGCTGACCTTCTGGTTAGCAGCTGCAGCACTTAACCACTACACCACCAGGGTTTCCAGGTTCACTATAGATTTATAAAATTACGTATTTAAAGATAATAGGTGCAGTTCATCTCAGCAAACGTTGACTTGTTTTCTGCTGTATACCAGCTACTGGGTCAGATGTGAAGTTATAGATGCTAAGCAAAACAAGATCACCAGTTTATAAGAAGAAAAGGCACTTCAACTTTTGGGATATTGGAAAGAAACAAGGGCTGGAATAACCATGAATCATCCATGCTGAAAAAAGAAATTCTTAGTGTTTGTTTCCTTATGGGTAAACAGACACATTAATCCATAATATACTGTGATAGAGACATGCAGAAGGCATAATGAGGACCCAAGAGAGGAGCAGCTAACTTACCCAAGGTGGGCAGGGGTAGCTTTTTGAAAGAGATGAATCCAGAATTAAATTTTATAGAATAACTAAGAGCTGGGTGAAGAAGGTAAACACTGGTGGTATAGTGATTAAGTGCTACAGTTGCTAACTAGACGGCGAGCAGTTTCAATCCAGCAGCCACTCCTTGAAAATTCTGTGGGTCAGTTCTACTCTGTGCTGTAGGGTTGCTCTGAGTTGGACTTGACTCGATGGCAATGGGTTTGTTTTTGCTTTTTTTTGTTTTTTGGATGAAGAAGGAAAGAAAAGAGATTCTGCACTGCAAAGAGAGCAAGTGTCCTAGAGATGAAAAACTTTATGGTTTGTAAGGAAGCTGGGAGTAGTTCCTTGCTTAAGAACTTAAATTACAAGGCAGAAGAGGAAGGAAAAACAATGACCTGGATAAGATACAAGGTAGTTCTGCATGTCATGTCAAGAGTTGCAAGAGAGGGAAAAGTTAGGAAAGTCAACTGAATCCAGATTTCGGATTTGGGTAAGCAGTTAAGGTGTTGTTGTTAATTGACATCAGGTTGATTCTAACTTAGCATGACCCCGTGTATCCTAGGATAGAACTGCACTCCATGGGAGTTTTAAGACTGTGACCTTTCAGAAGCAGATTGCCAGGCCTGTCTTCTGGGGCTCCTCTGGGTGGGGTCAAGCTGTCAGCCATTTTTGCCACCCAGGGACTCTGTACCATAGCAAAAAGCTAAACTCATAACTGAAGAAAAACAAGCCACATACCTATAAAGTGCTTATAAAAGTGGTGTAAAAATCTCAGTCATGTTCAACTATTTGAAGTATCTAGTTAAGGAAACTATTTGAAAGGTTTTTTCTTACCTTAGATAATTATAGGTTTTTGTTTTACAGAAGTGGAGGATTTATAAAATTCTTGATAGGAATGTATTAACGTTTTTCTGTATTCACAAATTACTTTCAGGAAACTTTAGTCAAATATTGTTATTATTTGAATTTAAGTACATAATATAGATGTTTTAAGCCATAATTGCCAAAAATTATGTTAAAATTAAACCATGTAAGGTGCTGATATTTTCATATTACTAAATGGAGACTTCAAAGATCTTTCTAAAAATTAACAGATTCTACTCCTAGGTTTATAACCAAGAGATGAAAACATGCTAGTCCACCCAGAAACTTGACTGTGCATGTTCATAGCACTTACTTATAATAGCCCAAAGTGGAAGTAATCCAGATGTGCATCAGCTGATGAATGAATAAACAAAATGTCGTGTATCCATACAGAGGTATATTATTCGGTAAAAAGTAATGAAATACCAAAGAGTATGAAGGGAAGGACAATGCACAATATAGGAGAAGTCAGCACAACTGGACCAAAGCAAAAGCTAAGAGGTTTCCTGAATACACTGAAATGCTTTGACGGATGGTGTAGCTGGAGCTGGTGCCTGCGAAGTTTCAGGGCACATCTGGGGCAGTTGGCATAACAGAGTTTATTAAGAAAATGTTCTCCATCCCACTTTGGTGAGTGGCATCTAAAGTCTTAAAAGTTAGGGAGCGGTCATTTAGGATGCATCAATTGGCCCCAGCCTACTTGAAGCAAAGGAGAATGAAAAACATCATAGACATAAGGAAAACATTAGCCCGTGAGACAAAAAGGTCTTCATAAACTGGAGATTCAATCACTCTGAGACGAGGAGAACTAGATGGTGTCTGACTGCCTCTGGGGACCACCTTGACAGATGGAGGGGATGCAGAACAAAACTCAGATTCACACAAAGACTGGAAGAGCCCTGGAAACTATGGCTCTTAAACACTGATAACCCAGAAACCATTCCCAAAGCCTGTTCTTCAGACAAAGATTAGACTGGACTGTAAAACAAAAAATTATATTTGAGTGGAATATGCTTCTTAGTTCAATCAGATACACAAGACCAAATGGGCAGCTTCTGTCCAGAGGCAAAATGAAAAGGCAGAAGGAAAAATCAAATAATTAAGTATTGATACATACTACAACATGAATGTATCTTAAAAACATTATACTGAGTGAAATCAGTCAGTCACAAAAGGATAAATACTATAGGATCCCTCTGACATGAACTGTCTAGCTTTAGCAAGTATGTAGAGATCAGACTTAATTAGGGTTACCAGCCCTAGTGGGTTAGTGATTAAATGCTCGGCTACTGGCAGAAAGATCTGTGGGTCAAGCCCACCAGCTGCTCACAGGAGAGAAATGTGGCAGTCTGCTTCTGTAAAGATTACAGCCTTGGAAACCCTAAGAAGGAGTTCTGCTGTGTCCCATGGGGTCCCTGTGAGTCAGAATCAACTCAATGGCAATGGATTTTTAATGGAAGTAGGGTGGTAGAAGGAAGACACATTGCTTAGGTGACACTGAGTTTCTGTTAAGGATGATGGAAAAATTTGGAAACAAGGTGATGGTTGAACAAGATGATGAACATGATGGTGACTGAAATATACATGTGAAACTTGTTGCAATGACAAATGTTTTGTTACCTGTATATTTACCACCAAAAAAAAAAAAAGGAACCAGGGGGCCAACTCCAACTCAAGGACAGCTAACAACAACATCTCAATTAACTTCTGAAGTTAACCTGTAGCTTGTGAAGTTGATAAGGTTGTACTGAGGATCACCTTTAGATAATTTCCGTAAAGTTGCTTTGTGAACTGTCAGAAATTAGAAATACATATATATGTGTGTTGAATGACACTTTACAATGCAGAATTCCAAATCACTCCCACCTTGTGGTTATCTAGGATCACAACATAGTTAGCATCCAGAGTACTTGAAGAACTTGTATTCTGGGTGCAGTTCACCCAACTGAAGTGATTTGAAAAGACCAATGCCTTTAACAACCCTTCTAGCAGCAAATGCCCACACTCCCGTGGTTGTCACACATGCATGGGTGGGAGTGGAAAGGCTGGCTGAGAGAAGGTCTAGCAAGTAGGACACTTGGAAAATGGCTGGGATGAATGAGGAATAAGTTTATCAAAAAGCAAATTAATAGCTAAGGAAAACCATGAGGGAACAGAACAATTCTGCTTTGCTTCCTTGCAGGTTGTACACAGCCCTCATTGGGTTGCTACTTAAAATTCTCTTTTGTGCTACCCAGGAGTTTCCAAATGTAGTATTTTCAGATAGCTGGTAAAGGGGTGGGGGCAAGTACTTGAAAAATCATATGGACTTCATCATTTGATTTCAACATCTATTTAGAAAAAGGACTTATATTCCCTACCCCTTCCCTCCGCTGTGGCTAATTCAATAAGACTCATTTTCCGTGAATCCCCAGTGCTTAATTACTCAGGATTTGTTTGAAGGACAAGCATGTCTTTCCTAAAGCTGTGTTAGGGTTTAGGATTTTTGTTGTTGTTGTTTAAATTTCTGAAGCGCTCTAAGAATCCTTCCCTTGCCTTTGTGTTTCTGGAGGCAAAGGAAAAATGATCTCCTGCTTTACTTTTGGAATCTGCAAAACAACTCGGAGGTCCCAGGTGGATTTGGTGTTTGGAAAAGGGAACTTGGGGGACTAAGTCTGACCCTGAGCCCCCAGGTCAGTGTTCACATTTACAAAAGCAGACCTGGTATCCCCAATTGCTTTTCTCTTAAGGTTGGCTTAACTTTGTTTATCTTCTGTCTTGGGTCACTGCCCCTGAGGTGCTTCAAAAGCAAAACCCAAAAGACCCAAAACAAAGAAAGCTAAACCAGATTCAAGGGAAAAATGACCTGGGACTCTTGGGTACTGTTTTACAAAGGCAAAAAGTCACTTCAGGAGTTCCATAGAATGGTTTTAAGTCTCCCTCATTGTGTAACTCACACAAAGTAATCTCAACAGGTCTGAGACCCCAAGTTTCTTGAGTGTAGGCTAGAAATGAAACCGTAGGATGGGAAACTGTCAGGAAGTTAAATGCGTTGACACAAATGGATTCTTCAGTGATTCTTTCTTGAGTAAGTCAAGTATTTTGAACATAGAAATGGGACCACCCATCCAACCATTTCTTCTTTTAAGCTGATCTTTTTGTTTGCTGGACACACACAGGGAATGCTGAGGAAGTGAAACTTACAACTCACTTATAAATGTTGGCATGAATCCATTTTATGCTATCGGGTAGTTATGAAGAGTAGTTTTGAATGTTTGGCAACAAAAAAAAAGAATGATGATACTAACTTCAGATAATCTTATAAATCATGATGACACAGACCTGAGGAGCATTATTTTGCTATTCGTTTTTATATGATCCATACTTTGCTTACTTCCCAAAAGGATCTAAGGTAGAATTACATGACTCAACTATTGGAACAAGCTCATTTATAGACCTTAATACCAATTTCTCATTATAATATGCCCAACTTTATCCTTTAATAAGTAATTATAAAATGGTTTCTGGGTAATCTGGGGAGATTTTTATTTTTTGTTCATGTTTGATCTACATCTGCGAACTTCAGATATGTATGTTAACTAATAAATTCACCTGTTGAAACCACGTCTTACTGTTTATAAGACAGAAAGGGATCATGTATAATTTATAATAAAGGTATTACCTGTGTATTGCCATCTGAAGGAAGCAAAACTTGAGATACAGAATTGAGGTTTTTTATAACTTAGATGTAAGAACAAAAACGTATCCTGTGAAATCTGAATTATTGTGAAAAGCAGTCATGAAGACAGTGACTGTAGGCATGGCATGTGGAAGTGTCCATGTTATACCTGGGAGCAGCCCTTTACCTGCTTCCCTTTCTGCTGTATTTTGACTTGTTATGGCCATCCTAGTCAACAACTGAAGTCTCCGGGTGGTGCAAATGGTTAAGTACACAGCCGTTAACCAAAAGATGGGTGGCTTGAACTCACCCAGAGGTACCTTGAAAGAAAGGCTTGGAGATCTGCTTCCAAAAAGTCGAGCTGTGAAAACCCTATGGAGTGCAGTTCTGCTCTACAGCACAGAGTTGCCAAGAGTTGGACTCTACTTGACAGCAACTGGGGACTGGTTTAGACAAAGAACAAGGATTACACTGCCTGCTCAGAGTGGGCATGGGTAACAGCTTATGGAAACATTGTCAGTCCTTAATTATCTAGCTTGATGTAGCATAGGCTGGGGCCAATTCTGTGTTACATCTTTGAAGAGTGAAAAAAGACATGTAATTGTTATGGATGAAGTGCATTGATAGACCATTAAAAATGTTGGTGCCTCTTTCTCTGTGAAGATCATTTAACACAGTTATCATTAAACCTAATCCTTTATCGTGAGGGAATCTAGCCTCACCACCAATGCCCCAGTAAAAAGCCTGGAAGAGATGGTGGAAAGTCAATTGTTGACAATTTGACTGTAAGCCATTATTGGCCAGTTGCAGAGAGTGATCCACAATCCATATAGGCCTAAGTGATTGTAGTCTGATCAATTTTTGTACTCATGAAACCTAAGAAAAAACTTCCAAGGAAACTTAGAATAGTAGGCTGGCATCATCAGTGAATCTGTTATTTCTACTAAGTGATTATGCTGTGTTGGATATACTGTATTAATTTCCCTGAGTAGCTTTGTGAAGTTTCCTTCTTTTATATATGCCAGCAAGCATTATTATACATTTGTAAAATCCTTACACAAGTGAAAACAAAACAGAGTATGAGATCACCATGGTCACTGGCCCCTTCTGTCTGCTCACATTTATGTGTCCTTTGAGACATAGGCAATGAAATGGTACTCAAGTATACAGCCTCTTGATTCATGGGCTGAAAGTAATAAGCAAGCAGTTACCAGCTCCTGCATGAGTCAATGGTGTCTATATTATTTGATATTAAACTGACACTATAAATTTCTAAGATTGTGTGAATAGATGTTTTCCTTCTTTATAATTTCTTAATGTTAATATCAAAATGTTGTTTCCTTATTAACTGTGTGCTTGCCTCCCTATAATAAGAAAAGGGACTTCGTTTTATTCCTACTGTGTCTCTGGTGCTTAACAGTAGCTATACCTAGAGTGTTAATGCTCAGCAGTCAATGTTTGCTGAATGAGTAAATGACTGTTGCCTAGATTCTTTACTGTTTTATCCACATTGACAGTGCAATTCCTTAGCGTATTACTGTGCCAAATTTATGTAGATTTCCATGGATGTCCACAGGTTAACTGTATACATGACTATCTCATTTGTGAAAGCATATTAATTTGTCTACACATAGGCAGGTAGGTTAGCTTCTTGTAGTCCCTGTAATTTATAGTGATAACAGATTTCCATATGAATGTCCAACTATATATGAAAATTTTAAGCATAATGTTTCTCTGTAGAGAAATGTCTGTTTTCGTGGTGCAAAAGAACCAATTCTGTGTTCACAGGGGAAGTTGATGTAAGATTTTAAACTATGAACTGGGTTCTTCCTACCTGGGGTAGATTGGCCTAAGAGGGACAGAGGCTCGTTTTACGACCCCTTTCTCTCCTATATTCCAAAGGTCACATTTCTAATGCCTTTTGGAATGGAAGAGAGATGAGGGAGAATACATTAACTGGGTACTTTCTGCTGACTTTGTACAAGCACACACACATATGCAAAAACACCTGGGAAAAAATTCCCTTCAAAAGGAGGCTTTTGCTAACACTTATCTGAGAGTCCTTAATTATTGAAATTTACCTTAATATATAAATGTAAACTTTTATTTCTAGCTGTAGAGTTAACACATGCCCACTGTGGAATATTAGGAAAAGGGAGGAAATAATAGTTACCCATAATCTCACCATGCAAAACAACCGTTCATAACATTCTGTCACATTTTCTCCTTTGATGGATTTTTATGTAATTGAAGTAACAGCACTTATCATAAGCATCTTCCCAAGTTATTTAGAATTCTTATAAACATTATTTTAATAGCCACAAAATAATGCATCCTGTGGATACAAGGTCTAACAATTAAGACTGCTAACTTAATTGTTCTAAGTGGTATGTACTTCAATGCTGATTGTCACTACAGTCACCTTCCAAGTACTCCCTTCAGGAAGCTACATACCAATACCAGTGCCTAGTCCATCCTTCAAAGCAGTTTTGGAAATCTTTCTGGAATGGCCATTGCACACAGTAGCAAGCTGGCAAGTTCGTGAACTTAACTGTATAGTTGTCTGTGAGGGACTTTGTAGCTAGTAAACAAAGAGCTGTATTGGAACATCCTCCATACTCACCTGATCTAGCCCCCAATGACTTTTTTCTTTATCTGAAGATAAAGGAGTATTGAAGACATTTTGATGACATTCAAGACATGAAGGGTAACATGAGGACAGTTCTGATGGCCATTCCAGAAAAAGAGTTATAAAATTGCTTTGAAAGGTAGACTGGGTGCTGGCATCAGTGCATAGCTTCCCAAGGGGAGTACTGCGAAGGTGACTGTAGTGATATTCAGCAATGAGGGGGATGTAGCACTTTTTCTAGGATGAGTTTGTAAACTTAATTGGCAGTCCTTTTATACCTCACTGCTTAACCCTTCTCTTAATAGAGTTTGGGTTATTTTCAGTTTTTTGATAATACAGTACTTTGAGGTTAATTATCTTTATGCATGATTTCTTTCTACATTTGTTTCCCTGAGGTTACATTCCTAGAAATGGGATTATTAAGTCAAAGGGAATAGCCATTTTTATTGCTGAAGCTTTTACAATACGTATTACAAAGTCACATTCCAAAGTTACTGTGGCACCATTAGAGTATATGAAAGCAACTTTTTCTCCTTGAGGAGGGAAAAATGTTCTTGTTGCCAGACAAGAGGCCAGAATTACACCAAAGTTAAATAAGTATCCCCTTTTTTCAGACTGTATATTCTTTAACATTCTGTCAGGGTAGTTTCTAGTGTTGCAACTTTTGGTATGGTGTACAAGATTAATTTGTCCTGAAGAAAATAGTTAATAGTTCAGTTAATATTTTTATTATAGAAAATTCTATAGAATTATTACTTTCTTTTATAAGAAAGTCTCTACTAGTAGCTTTAAATTGAATGAGAAAAGACTCCAGCAATTCCCTTACCTTCCTAAAGAAGAGCTAGTTTCTTGTGACCTTTCTTTAGGTGGTTTTAATCACAACAGAACTTGCATCCTTCTCAGAGTCAGTGGGTTGGCTCACATATCGCCTGAGTAAATGCAAATTTTCCTTCACTTGAAAGCAAAACCAATAGCCTCCCTGGTTAGCCAGCAAGTTAAAACAAAAAGAAATAATAATATAAAAACTGAAGTTAGGTACCTAAAGCATTTAGCTTTCTGAACAATTCAAATGGGGATAGGAAGTTGGTTTTAAATGGCTTAGAGGGGATTAGGGTTTTAAAGTTGGATAGAGTTTGGTGCTTTGGTTTAGGCATGGCATTGCTTTTAAAAGATTACTTCCATATTCAACAACAGTTCTAACTGGAGATTATAAAGCAAATAGTCTATTTTAAGACATCACAGGAAACAAACGGGGTTCTTTTTGTTGTTATTTGTTTATGCAAAGTGGTCACAGAGAGTTAACCAGCTGAACCCTGAAGCCCTCGTTTTCTGATGCTGCTGAGGGTCCATCACCAGGGAGAATACAGTGGGGGTGGTTTAATGCACTTAATTGAGATTATCTGAGCTTTTGGTTTAAGTTACTTTGGGAAAAGTCTAGATGTATGACTTCTTTGAAAGGTAAACACACCTCTAAGAAAAAAGGTTCAATTTAAGTTCTTTAGAATTCTTCATACAATTAGTAACAACAAACTTCTAGTAACTGAAGTTTGGTAGACTGGATAATGTGTAAAGATACATCTATAGACCTCAGCAGAAGTGTTAATATAAATTGTTTTCATTACTTTACAGTTAAAATATTTTATTAGAGAGCCACTCCTGACAGTTTCAGAAATTTCAAAAGTAGAAAGTTAGCATATACTAATTCAGTTGTAAAGTATACTTGATATTGAATTGGAGCAAGAAGAAGATATATTTGATTCATGTGTTAGCTATGGGTCAGTCATCAGAAATTCATTTTAACAGTTTTCTGTATCTTCCTCAGCTCCTTGACTTGTTTATGGTGTGGGATTGGTCTACTTATCTAGCTGATTATGGACAGCCAGCTTCTAAATACCTTCGGGTGAATCCAAACACAGCTCTTATTCTTTTGGAGAAGTGAGTATATTTTGAAAACTCTTTTGTATAACATAATAGCATTTTTTGATGCAGTGACAAAATGAACTAGAGATTTTCATCAAAAGATATATGGCTAAATAGAGCTTAAAAGCTCAGTCCATTTTAATGACCAAGAAATAAGCCTCTTGCTTTCTTGCCCTGCAGGGTTGATGTGGTTTTATATGTGATTGCTGTTTATGTTGATAGGAACAAAACATTTTTCCTATTGTGTTCTGAATAGCAGGTTTAATTGGCTTAGAAATGTATTTATAGGAGATGTAAGTGAGAATTGGTGCTCTTAAATTTTTTTATAACACAGGAAAGAAGGTATTTTGTAAAATGTGGCCGGAAATTGGAATGTTTGCCACCAGTGCTATCTAAATCCTACCATTATGGGCTTGGACTCTTTGCAGGTAGAGAATTATGTGATTGGGGGGTCGGGGAGTAAAAACTGAGGTAACAGGGCATTTGCTGGTGCAACTTACTCAACTAAAAGCAGCACACATTTAGGTGTTATTTTTCCTCTCATTTTGTGACAGGTTTTCTCTTTACTTGATGATATTTACGTATCACTGTTAAACTTTTCATTGGTGAAGTAAAATTGTGTATTTTCTCACGTCAAAATATTTGTGGTGTACTTGATTTGATAGGACAAAAAACTGTTTAAAATTAATGTGAATCTTTACCATGAAACACCAAAGGCAAAAAAAAAAAATTTCTGTCTTAAATTTTCTAATGCTATTTTCCTCTCACCTTGTCTTGCTGTGAATGTGATTTGAAGAGTCCATAGAGGGTATGTATTTTAGCATATTTTATGGAGTGATGTTAGAAAATAGTATGATATTGTAGAAAACGTCAATATTTTAGATTTACATACTAATACAAAAACACCACTTTATATAGAGTATTTTTTAAAGCTGCTAATTTTTGTGTAGTTGCTGTATCTTTAAGTTTATTAGTACTATTTTCTTTGAAATATATTTTTCAAATAAAGAATCAGTGTGGTATAATTTAGAGCATGCTGTTATATTTTACTTGTAACAACATAGCTTTTCGTTTCCTTTTACTAAGCTGCTTCATTCATGTATGTTTCTAGGATGAAGGATACTAGCAAAAAAAACAATATATTTGCTCAGTTCAGGAAGAATGATCGAGACAAACAAAAATTGATAGAGACAGTAGTGAAACAGCTGAGAAGTTTGGTGAATGGTATGTCCCAGCACGCATAGACTTCACTTCTCTTGGGTTCAGTGACGTCAGACGTGATGCAAGCATTGATCACTGACAAGCACTGGTCATGATTTGGAGATTTGTTTGTAGAATTCAAAAATACAGTAGAGAAAAGATGCTAATGAGGGCCTGAACAAGCAGTAACAAATATCATTTGTATGAATTTTTAAATAATTCAGTACTATTTTATATATGTAAAATGTGGTAGTTTTTTCACTTAGGGAAAAAAGACGAAACTAATATATATAAATCAGGTCAAAATTTATATATGAAACTGATTGTACATATATTAAAAAACCATATGGCTCTATTTATAAGTTGGTTTTTGTTTCAGTTTTTTTATTTTAGACTTGAATGGTATTTTGTCATCAGTGTCTGGCTGTACAGTGTCTGATATGGGAGTGTGTTTCACTGTTCTTTTCTGACTTTGGGCTTTTATTTTCACCACAATGTGATTTAAATAACCAAAATTTCAAATTTCTCTGTTTCTAATGGGGAGATAGACAAAACAAAACTCCTAGAAATCAAACTAGTAATCCTAGAAATCAAACTCTTTTGGAGAAGTCAGTATATTTTGAAAACTCTTTTGTATAACATAGTAGCATTTTTTTGATTCGGTGACAAAATGAACTAGAGATTTCCATCAAAAGATACATGGCTAAATAGATCTTAATGGCTCAGTCCATTTTAATGACCAAGGAATAAGCCCCTTTCCTTCTTGCCCTTCAGAGTGGATGTAAGGAAGTATGTAAAGGGTGGGTGGATTTAAGTATCCCAAATATGAAGAAAAGGTGTGTGGGTTTTCTGAAGATGCAGTTTTGTTTCTATTTGTTAGGGTTAATATTTCTAACTTTACTGTTTGTATCTGACCCCATTCTAAGTCTTGTTAGATTTGGTTCAACTTAAACGAGAGGACAAGGTTTAACGGGCAAACCACTTCAGGTGCAGCCTGTGCTAAGGTAGATAGGATTCTACGGAAGTTACCCCAAGGGTCAGGTTACTTCCTTCCCATAGCAGATCTCAGTACTGTACCCTCGGTGTGGAAACAAGCCAACTCAAATGACCTCTGGAAAACCTAAAACAAGTGTGCATTTTCGTTTGTGTAAGTTACTGGAGAACAAACTTAGTAATATAAACTTGATCCTTATTTTTCTTGCATACTCCCTTTGTATTTTCAGCATTTATGCTTGTAAGAAACTTACATTTCACTGTGTAAAATAAGTGTAAATAATTATATGCATATTCCTTGATTTTGTGATGACTATTAAAAAGACTGAGCAAGTTGTTGACAGTGTGTTCCTGTTGTGGTTATTCAGAGCTTTTGGATTTGAAACAACAGCTGCTTCAGAAAAGACAAATTACTGCTACTAAATTACTAGAATTAGTAATTGGAATGGGAGTGGCATCAAACCAAGGGAAGAAGCTTTGTTTTCTTGATCATCTCTCACCCCAAAAGTATTTGACATTTTGAAAAATATTACATGGGGAACCTGGTAATTCTTTAGGCACACTAAAATCTGAAGGTTAAGCGAGAAGACCGGAATGTGGCTGGCTCTGCCTTGCCTTATCCAGCCCTCTGTGGTACCTGGGATGCCTGCTGGCTTTGACTGAGGTGTCATGAAATTCGGAGAGACACACTTAGTGCCGCCCGGAGCAGAGCACTGCTGGGCCTCAGCTGTGGTGGCCTGGAAGAGTTCCATTTGCTTATTGCAATAGTTCAGACAACTTGCACTTCCGTACATGCTCCGGGTTGCGCAGTAGGGACAAGGAGTCGCAAGTCCTAGGGCTTTTGGAGCCTTCGGATGGGATACAGAAAACTTAAGACACAAAAAAACCTGAGATGCAACCGTATAAGCAGACTAGAGATCGCTGGGCAGGTTCTAGAGGGAGAGGGAGGGAGGGAATGGTGAATTCCGTCCCTGAACCCTGCCCGAGTCGTGTCAGAATATCAGCAATTCGCGGGTGCAGAATGTCTCCGGGAAGCTGCTTTGGGCAGGAAAGAAAAACTAGTCTTTGAAGAATTCCTGAAGGGGTAGATCAAAGACCCACGGGGAAAAGTGGGAGGTGAATCTGGGCGTTACTCCGTAACGGCTATCCCTGGTAGATTCCAGGCAGGCGTTGACGATCGCAGTGCCCCTGAGAGAGAAACCGAGCAAAGGAAAGAAACTCCAGAGGCACAAGGAGGGCACCTCGATCCCAGAGAGAGCCAAGAGCCTAGGGTGGGCCAAAAGCTCTTCGCGCCAGCTTGTGTCTGCTCTGCTTGCTCAGTTCGCACACCCGCTGGGCTCCGGCAATGAGCCGGGAAGTTCTGGCGCGAAACTTCAGACCCCGGGAGATCCGCTGGGGGCCCGCCCCGGCTTAGCCAGAACGCTGCAGCGGCTGCCTCTCCTTATCCAGAACCCCTTGGTGAGTGTGCCGCTGCCCACCGCCTCCAATCATGACTCGTAAGGAGCGCTTAAAATATGCACGGGCACGTCACGGGTGAACCCGGATCGGTCCCTAGGGAGGGAGCCAGTATCTATATAAATGTGGCCAGGGTGGGCCGAGGAGGGTTAAACGACTGGAGGAGAGAGGGAGGCCGGGGGCAGTCTGCAGCCCCGGTGGTCGCAACCCAATTTGGCAGCCTCCGTGAGTTGTTCCCCTTAGCCCTCTCCGGCTGCCGCTATCCATAGAGTGCTGCCTGGGCTCGGGAGGGGGCCTCTTTGCTCGGAGGAGGCGGAGGTGGGAGGCGCCTACGGTTGACCAGCGTGAGAGGCCTCTAGGCAGCTGGCACCCCCCTGCAAGACACTGGCATTTTGACCTGAGAGCCGTCGGGCTCCGAGAAGTGTCCGGAGCCTGCAGGGCAGGCCTCGAGGCAGGCACGTTCTCTTTAAGAGTGCAGGGTCACTGCGCTTTCTACTGCCAGTCTGTTATAGAGTCCTCCTTGTCCGAGGTTATAAATCTCCGACTTAGCCCCCAAACTCTAGGCTCTTTCCGACGGAACAGGTGAGCACTGTGAGCTACCAGTGCCCCAACTAATGCGTGCTGCGATACAAGCGGCCTGACACCGGTAGGTTCACGATGTTCCCCTGGGGGCAAAGCTGTTTGTCGGTGCTTGGGGCAGCAGGCACCGCTTTCCTGTGCGCTGGTCTGCTACTTAGCCTGGCCCAGCACCTCTGGACCCTCCGCTGGACACTGAGTCGGGACCGGGCCTGCGCCCTACCGCTGCCCAAGGGCTCAATGGGCTGGCCTTTCTTCGGCGAAACACTGCACTGGTTGGTTCAGGTGAGCAGCCATTTGATCCCCGTTCCCTCACCCGACCCCCACTCTGGCCCCTTCTCTGACTTCCGCTGGACTCTCCTCCTTGATAGTCTCAGGGTTCGTGGCCAATCCCTTCCTCGGTGACCGCAGCACAGCCCTCAAGTTTGCCCAGCTTTCCCTTGCTCAGCATCACTGTAGTCTCCCCGTGCAACTTAAACTGGTCTTGACACAACACGAGAGTCAACAGAAAGGGTCTGAGAAGTGTGTTTCCCTACGTCCTGCCAGCATAGAATCAGGAATCAGGGGCACGTCCCAGCTATGAGCCTGTGGGCATTCATGGCCTGGTTCTAAGTCTTAGTTTCTTTAATCTCACTAATGGCAATGTAGAAGCATCTACATTTCCCGTGTCTTAGTGTTGAATCCACTGATCTCGTACTTAAAACTATCTTGTAAAGAGTAACGCGACAACCTGAGGTAGAGAGTTATTATCAAAGGACAGTTGGGAGACCTAGGTCAGATCCACTCTGGCAGAAGCCCCGCGGCCGGGGCCCGTCTTATTCCGCCTTGCTTGCAGGGCTCGCGCTTCCACAGCTCCCGCCGGGAGCGCTACGGAACCGTTTTCAAGACACACCTTCTGGGAAGGCCAGTTATCCGCGTGAGTGGTGCCGAGAATGTGCGCACCATCCTCCTAGGCGAGCACCGCCTGGTGCGCAGCCAGTGGCCCCAGAGCGCGCACATCTTGCTGGGCTCGCACACACTGCTAGGTGCGGTTGGTGAGCCGCACCGGAGGCGGCGCAAGGTGAGCGGAAGCCAGGGAAAGGGCGGTGAGCAAGTTAGATTAGCGGTTCCCGAGCACCTGCTGTGAACTAGGTTAGGGAAAGGTTTTAGGGTACACCAGTGGGTGGCCTTCAAACAGTCTTTTACCCTCAAGGGCTCAGGTTTAAAAGGCCAGGACTGAGTCTAAGCAGTCCTTCTAACTCTCACTTTCTCTGACTGTGATGCCAGAAGCACTAGAAACTCCGAACTGGAAAGCTGTTAGGGAAGACTTCCTTGAGACGGCAGTGGGAGCCTGGATAAATGTGACGTGCTTTGTACATCAGAGCAGAACAATAGAGTATAGCTAAGCAAGCGCTAATGAATATAGGTCCCAGCTGCTGGAAGGGGAGGACAGCACCGGAATTGGGTTTCTGTCTCCTCCGGGATGGCGAAGCAGAGGGGACCGGACCGCGGCCAGCGCTGAGCGGGCGCTCTCCCCACAGGTCCTGGCGCGCGTGTTCAGCCGCGCGGCGCTAGAGCGCTACGTGCCGCGCCTGCAGGGGGCGCTGCGGCACGAGGTGCGCTCCTGGTGCGCAGCCGGCGAGCCGGTAGCTGTCTACCAGGCGGCCAAGGCGCTCACCTTCCGCATGGCCGCGCGCATCCTGCTGGGGCTGCGTCTGGACGAGGCACAGTGCGCGGAGCTGGCCCGGACCTTCGAGCAGCTGGTGGAGAACCTCTTCTCGTTGCCCCTAGACGTGCCTTTCAGCGGCCTGCGCAAGGTACCGCCGCCCTAGTTCGAAAAGACCGGAGTCGCGACCTCAGACCGCCCCCCCCAAACCCTCCCCTCAGGGCTCCTTGGCGCTCACGGGCTCCGAGACACCCTCGGCGCCCCTCCCCCACGCACCACTTACGCTACGGAACCGAAGTGCGGTGCAGGGTGGGAAGAAGACATGGTGTGGCGGTGGGCACCCAAGGCAGCCTCTGCCCTAACACATTCTGTGAGCCGCAGTGAGCCAGACACTTGTCTGCGCCGTGCCTGTGGGTGCGCGCTCCAGCCCCAGCAGCTGCGGGCTTTCAGAGGTTGGGTCTCAATGTCCAGCGTCCAGCCAGTCGTCGCAGCCCCTCCCGAGAGCAGCGCCTCGCCGCGGCACTTTCCACACCTCTTCCGAAGCCACAGTGGCTGCTGAAAGGGTGGGAGCGCAAGGGCCACAGACACGCCGCTGGCCCGGCTCGGCGCCGGCCTGGGTCGGAGATGGGCGGGTACCGGCTCCCAGTCAGTGGATCGGGTCCCACTAGTTTCCGGATCAGAAAACCTCCTTTAGAGAGGAGCTCAGTGGGCAATTAGAAAGCCCCATTCCGCTGTCCCTCTCCTGATCAGGGAGGGCTTCTCACTGTGCCTATTCCTTGGTTTTCAGTCACCTGGATAAAAAAATAATGAGCTAACCAAAAGGTTGGCAGTTCAAATCCACTAGGCACTCCTTGGAAACTCTAAGGGGCAATTCTACTCTGTCCTGTAGGATTGCTATGAGCTGCAATCGACTCGACCACAGTGGGTTTTGAGGTTATAAAGGGACATACTATGAGCCTGAATCAACTCCATCACAAAGTGTTTGGTTTTATAAAGGGACATACTGTGGGCTGAACATCTTGGATACATTGTCTAATCCAGTGCTCTCAGCCAGCGAAGTGTTTTTATCTCCTTCCACCCCACCTCTGTTTTTGTTTTTTGTTAAGAAGAATTATGAGGCTCAGAGTGATTAAATGACTTACCCAAGATTACACAGTTAGTAGGGAGCAGAGGCAGGATTTGAACCCAAGTCACCTCTGGCTCCAAAACCCAAGTGCTCAACCATGCTGCTTCCCAAGCTGACATAGTCATGTGCTTGCCTTTTGAGCTTCTTGCACTCACTGTTTTCCAGAGGCTAGTGCTTAGAACATGTAAGTGCCAGGCACAAAGCTAAATTGTAAGACTGTTAACACCAGGACCTCAGCAGACCCAGCACAGCCCTGGAAAGCTTTTTGGTTAGGTGCCCAAGTCTGGCACCCTGAGCCTTCTTGCCCCCCCCTCTCTCCTCTCCCTGCCCATCAGGGCATCCGGGCTCGGGACCAGCTACATCAGCACCTGGAGGAGGCCATTGCAGAGAAACTACTTGAGGACAAAGCTAAGGAGCCAGGTGATGCCCTCGACCTAATTGTCTGCAGTGCCAGAGAACTTGGCCATGAGCTCTCAGTGCAGGAACTGAAGGTAGGTGGTGGGAGGGAACCCTCTCCTTCTCCCCGTCTTTCATTTCCCGCAGGTTTTGTGCTGCTGTCCCAGATTTGAATCCTATTTGGCCCCACTCTCAGTCACAGGCACTCCTCAGGATGAGCAGAAAGAGAAGACTTGGGTTCCAGTCTTGGCTCAGCTCTACCCATTAGCTATGTGACCTTGGCCAGTCTCTGCTCTTCTCTAGGACCCTCAGTAGAAGGGGTGAAGTATGAATCCTAGCATGACCCTCTCCTACAGGTTCTGGCCACAGTCACCCTCCCTGCCAACTCTCTGTCATGTGTGCCACTGGCTCTGCTATTTCTCTGACTGGGAAGACTCTTCACTTCTTTTGTCTCTAAACCCTAAGGGGCTCGACTTCAAACTCTACATTCTCCTTGGAGCTCTTCCTTCCTTCCTAAACCAGAACTCTTCTTTCCTGAGCCACCTTGGCATCTGACTGTTTAATGCCGATAACTTCTGCCTGATTGTTTTTCCACTGCAAAATCTCCTGGAGAATTAGGACCACTCTGTGGTGCAAATGGAAACCCTGGTAGTGAAGTGGTTAGATGCTACTTCTGCTAACCAAAAGGCTGGCAGTTCAAAGCCACCAGGCACTCCTTGGAAGCTCTATGGAGCAGTTCTACTCTGTCTTGTAGGATCACTATGAGTTGCAATCGACTAGACAGCAATGGGTTTTTGGTTTGGTGGTGCAAACAAACAGTTAACTTGCTTAGCTACTAACCAAAAGCTGGGTGGTCCAAATCCACCTAGAGGTGACTCAGAAGAACGGCCTGGTGATCTACATCTGCCCAACTGGCCTTTGAAAACTTGATGGAGGACAGTTCTACTCTGATGCACATGGGGTCACCCATGAGTTGGCATTGATTCTGTGACAACTTGCCGTTAACTAGACATAGAACACACGCAGGAAGAAAGACGAAAAGCCTTTGAGCAGCCCTAGGGAGAACCTGCAAAAGAGCAGAGATGCTGAGGAAAAGGGAGGATTAGACACAGGAAGATCTCCATCATTCTGTAAGCAGTTCTCCTACTCCTGTCCTTCCCCTGGAACTCATTTTCCCTGTCCAGCCAGCAGCTACTGGAAGAGTGGGTCTCAGCCTTAGCTTCTCCTCTGAGAATGGGGCTAATAATCTCTATAGTGACTTGTGGGTAGTTGTAAGTTGAGAAGAGTCAAAGGACTTAGAGGGAGCAAGATGGGAGGTATCTAAATGGTGAAGGGGAATGGCGTGGAAAGGAGTGGATGATCTCTTTGCCTTGGCAGGGCTGAAGAGGGGGTGACCAGTGCCAACACCCTCCAGATTCTCAGGAAGAGACCCACTGGTCAAGAATCTTCCGCTCTGGCCCAGGTGTCAGCAGCAGGCTAAAGGAAAATGTTGGGCCCCTGGGATCTTCTCCATCTTGACTCTCCCTCTTGTCCTGGGCAAGGTGGGCAGTTTTCACCTCCAAACAGGTCATTCATTCCACATATTCTACTATGTACCTATTTGGTGCTAGGCCTGTGCTGAGGCTGGAGAAGACAGCCTCGGACAAAACACAGCCCAGGCCTTTGAGATAATGAGCCCTGATAATAAGTGGTTAAAGTGCTTGGCTGCTAACTGAAAGCTTGGTGGTTCAAACCCGTCAGCCATGGAGTGGGAGAAAGATTCCAGCCTTGGAAACCTGTGGAACAGTTCCACTTTCTCCTGTAGGGGCTGTGAGTGGGAACTGACTCTCCAGCAGTGGGTGGGTTGGGCCCTTGGAGCAGGGAGAGGAGAGGTATACATCACCCTATGACCACACAAATCAGTGTAAAAACACCAACTGTGGGTGCTGCTAAGAAGGAAGACACAGGGACCTGGGAGGACAGAAACAGGGAGTGAGAGCTGGAGCACAGAGGATAAAAGCTGCCAGTCCTTCCTCTGCCCTTTCTGAGTAGAGATAGAGGGGAAGAGCCTTAGTGACTCACTGAGACCACTCCAGTAAGCCTGGAAACCAGAAGCCATGCTGGCTTTGTGTGTGGTTGGCACTGCTGCCGCTGTCCATCCATCTGCCGTCGGTTGTCATCAACAGGAAACCCAGGCGCTGGTGAAGGCAGCACTCTGAAGCAGTTAAGAGCACTGGGCTCCCTGAGCCTGATTGCTAGGAATACTAGCTGTAGGAACCTGCGTGAGACAATCTCTCTGTGCCTCAGTTTCCAAACCTGTAAAATGAGAGCAGTGATAGTGCCTCAGAGTCGAGCTGAGATTTGAGTGAATATATGTAAAGCACTAAGAATAGTACACAGAATAAGTTCTTAGTATTATCTTTCAGAATCCTGTCAAGGCAAGTGAATAGATATTTTCCCCATGTTGCTATATGGTGGCAGATTGGGGATTCAGTCAACTAGGATCTGCCACGGTAGCTAGTCCCGGCTTGCCAGGTTTTGCTCAACGGTTGACGGAGGGCCCTTCGTGCCCCTGCTGGGTCAGGGCCCCACCCAGGTGACTCGGGGGATGGAGTCCGCCCACACTGTCTTGCAGGAGTCAGCTGTGGAGCTACTCTTCGCTGCCTTTTTCACCACGGCCAGTGCGAGCACGTCCCTCATCTTGCTGCTGCTGCAGCATCCAGCAGCTATCGCCAAGATCCAGCAGGAGCTGGAGGCGCAGGGGCTGGAGCGCGCGTGCAGCTGTGTACCCGGGGCCGCAGGAAGAGGCGCAGGGCTTCGGCCCGACTGCGGCTGCAAGCCTGACCTCAGCCTAGCGGCTCTGAGCCGTCTGCGCTATGTCGACTGCGTGGTCAAGGAGGTGCTGCGCCTCCTGCCGCCGGTGTCTGGGGGCTACCGCACAGCACTGCGCACCTTCGAGCTTGATGTAAGTGCGCCCCGCACCCATTCAGCCGCCGGTCTCCTGCCGCCTCATGCGGGACCGGAGTTGGGGCGGGCTGCAGAACTAGGAAGGAGCAGTCTCTCCCCTTCCTCTCTCAGAGCCTCAGCTTTCCCGCCTGTAGAATGGGCCAAACCCTGTACTGTCTCCGTGGATCTTGGGTTGTGGCAGCTAGGCAATCCGCAGGGTTAAGGACCCCTTCGGAGAGGCCGAGGTCGTCAACTCAATTACTCCCGCCACTCCCCAAGCTAACCCCACCCTAGCCAATGAGTTTGGGTGGGGAGCTAAAGGAGTCCCTTAGTGTACAGCCTGTAACCGCCTCTTCTGGCTCCCTCGTAAGATCAAGAAACCGATCGCTTACATGTCAAAGACTGGGATTCCAGAACAGTGAGGAAATTAAAATATGGGGTAGAATCTCTTAATGGTCTGATTAGATTGGCTGAGGCTGGAAAAAGTTGAGGTGTAAGCCTGGTTCCATCTCTGTACGACCATGGACAGTTTCCTTTCCACCTTGGGCCTCAGTTTGCCCTCTAGAAAGAGGCTATTTTTGTCCTTTCCTACTCTGACACTCCAGGTGGCACTGGGGCTGTGTGGTAAGGTGGCTGCATCAGAGAGTGATGCTTTTGTGCTCTGAACTGATGGTGTTTGCCTGAAAGTAGCCTTAGTACCGGGTCTGGAGCACCAGAACTTGGTCCCTGAGAGATTCTAGGCAGAGAGTGAGCACCTACTTCTCTGACACTTTAAACAGCAAATATCCGTGTCATGAGGGGGCACCACACAGGCTGGGATTCTGCCCTCAAGGAACTGGAGGTAGAGGGCTGTTAGCTTCATCCTCAAATGTGCTGTAGGGCACGAAACCATTTTGAAAGTTGGCATTTGAGCTGGGGCAGTGAAAGACTGGAAGGCAGTGAAAGGCTGTCACGGAAACAATGCACCAGAGAGAGGGAACAGCCCAGGCAAACGTAGTGAGACATCTATAAGAGCATTGGATGCTGTGTCTAGGAATTCACAATTCATTCTAGCAGACACTAGTGTATCTGACAAAACCTTAGAGAAGCAGAGGAAGAAGACCACAGACCATGCAGGGTGGTGGCTGGCAGCAAGATCTTAGCCATCCTTCACTTATAGATGGGAAAACTGAGGTCCAAAGAAGAGAGAGAGCACGACTTTGGTGATTCCAAAATGTTCTGTCTCCCTCTTGAGAGATTCTGACTCCTAAAGCCAGTTGAGGAGAGGGTAGCAGGATAGACAGGAGGTTAGAAACCAAGCCTGAGACAAGAATGATTTTAATAGCTGGGAGAGGGAGAGAAACCATGAAAACTGCCTTCCAACATTTTAAGTACTCTCTAGTTTAATTCTCGTGTGGACCTTCTTAACTGTGGCCATCAGATCTGAACATTTTTGGCCAGCTAATGGGTAGGAAAGTCCCTCCATGGTGCAAATGTTTGTGCTAGGTTGCTAACCTAAACGCATACAGTTCGAATTCACCCAGTGGTACCACAAAAGAAAGTCCTGGCAATCTGTTGAAGATCACAGCCAGGAAAACTGTATGGAGCAGTTCTACTCTAACACGTGGGGCAGCCATGAGTTGGAGTCAATTGGACACAATCAGTTTTTTGGTTTACGTTTTTTTTTTTTTTTTTTGCTGTGAAGGACCAGGAGGCAATTTTCAATACAGTGCAAAGAAGAGTTTCATAACTAAGCTGACCAGAGAGGAACTGAGGTCCCTGTCATTTGTGCTGTTCCTTCCCAGGCAGGACTAGAATTTAGCTCTCCTGAGTTAAATCAGGAATACAAGACAAAAATAAAACGCCGGGACATAAGTAATAATAGAGCTCACTATTCCAGACTCTCTATTCCAGTCAGCATGGCAACAAAGTGGGCATTTTTGTCCTTATTTTATTAATTACCGAAATTGAGGCTCAGAGACACTGAGCATCTAGCCCAAGGTCACACAGCTAACCACATACAGAAGGAGGTGAGATTGTAACACAAAGCTGTCTGCGAGCTTGCATATTTGTAGCGCATTCCCGAGCTTCAGGGAAGCCTGTTTGATGCACCTGGTGTGTGGGATCTGCTCTGCCAGATTTCCAGGTGTCTCCTAGTCAGGTTGGTCTCCTCACCTCCCCGCAGGGCTACCAGATACCCAAGGGCTGGAGCGTCATGTATAGTATCCGGGACACACACGAGACGGCCGCAGTGTATCGCAGCCCACCCGAAGGCTTCGACCCGGAGCGCTTCGGGGCAGCGCACGACGATGCGCTAGGAGCCGTTGGCCGCTTCCATTACATCCCGTTTGGCGGCGGTGCGCGTAGCTGCCTCGGCCAGGAGCTGGCGCAGGCAATGCTCCAGCTGCTCACAGTGGAGCTGGTGCGCACAGCGCGCTGGGAGCTGGCCACGCCTGCCTTTCCGGCTATGCAAACCGTGCCCATCGTGCACCCGGTGGACGGGCTGCAGCTCTTTTTCCACCCACTCGCGCCTTCACCGGCGGAGGATGGGCTACGTTTCTGACACGCGGCGCCGTGGGTCACGGTTTGGCGAGTGGCTGCCGCCCTCATTCAGCGCAGTCTGTCTGCGGCTTTCCAGTACTGGGTCCGGCTGTTACTCCCTCACTGGTTCAACAAAAGTTCATCAAATGCGTCTCTGTGCTGAACTCTGAAGGAGACCGAGCGGAAGCAAACTGTCAGCCACTGCCGCGGCGCGAGAGAATCTCCCAAGCCGGTGTGAGGGTGCCTGCTGCACTCCGCGCGCTGAGGAAGGAAAAGTCAGGGGCCAACCTTCTTCAACCCTTCCCAGAATAGCGAAGTAGGAACGTAGGGAAGAGAGCTCATCTATGAACTACCTGAGCCTTGCCTTCTAGGACTATTCTGCCGGAGGGCACCTTCTGGGACCATTCTCACGGAGGGCAGCTGGTTCGCGGGGTGGCGGGGAGTTTTGAGCCTCGCAGACGGTGCCAGAGAGCCAGGCACAGTCGACGGGATCTGTAACCCTTGCTAGCAGTAGCGGTCCCCGGAAGAGCGACCCTGGGCTGGCTTAGGAAGACACATTAGGAGATGGCCTAAACAAACGCGAAGGCGCGCAGTCAGCTGGCATCCGGGTTCCTGTGCCCAGGGCCACTTCTGCTAGTCTCGGCAGAAACCCAGAACTGGAGGCGCTTCCAGGGCTCTAAACAGCTCAGCGCCACCGGATCTTGCCGGCTACTTCTTAAAAGAAAAAAAAATCCTACTTTGAGGACTCATTTAATCTTGCCACTTACACAGGAGAGAATTGCACACCTAGAGGTCACTGGGGCTGATTGTTCTTATGGAGATTGAGACATAATCAGAGGTTTGGGATATTTGTACTAAAACAGGGAAGTTTCCTGGCAGCGGTTGAGGGAGAAAGCTTGAGGCTTAGCTAGGACTGTACCAGTTGGAAAGTAGGGGAGACACCGGGGAGGACCCACTCTAGAGAATGCCAGGAGAGAATTGTCTTGGCGTAGCTGCCTACAGAGACCTCCTGGGTTCCAGCCTGGACTTGCTTTCTATTGCAGAGGGTAAATGAGGAATCAGCCAGCAAATGACCCCTGAGGAGCCAGCACCACGCTCTGGCTCCTGGTCTGGCAGCCAGTGTGTTCCTCTACCCCATCCTTTACCACTGCGGCAGCTTCTGGCTCTGTGAGTACTATGCAGGACTGAGCCCTTGTCTCCATTCATAGTGATCCTAAGCTTGGTTTAAGGTTCCTCTCCGAACCTTGTAACACTGAGATTCATTCTAGTGTTTAAATCAAAGCACAGAGCCTTCCCGCCAGTCCCAGCAGCCCACTTACAACCTGCCACCCATCTTCCGACAGGCCTAGGCAGCTGGACATGAAGGGTGAGCTAGGAAAGTTGCCACTCAGGCCCGAGCTGACCCCTTAGTGAACCAGAAGGAAGCTGGTGCCCTCCTGACCTTATGCTTAAGGTGGATCCTGGGGCCAGAAGGAAGGGGGGACACAGCAGGCGTGCAACAGGGTGGTGGCTGAAGAGCTCAGCGGGCCTTTCCGAGCTCATCTGACACCGCGGTAACCCCCATCCAGGGCAATTCATCACCTACTGCTGCCCACAGGCCGGCGCCAGACCCTGATCTCAGAAGGCGCCAGGGGCAGCAAAGGTGCTCAGGGTGCTCCTGGGGCCACCAAGACGACCACGGCGGAGAAGTGGGGGAAATGGGTTTGAGTGAGGCCTTTGGGGGTCTTGGGCCTCTGGCCCCCGAGTTGATTTTGATTTGGCCAGGAGGAGGCTCTCAGAAGAGGACCCAGCAGACCTAGTTGACCTGCTCTGTGTGTGTACTAACTATAAGGCCCTGTAGGAGTGACTTTACTTTTCCATTGATATATCATATTTAGTAGTATCAAGAATACATGAGTTTGGAATCAGATGGGGAACAGCAGGCCTGGTTCATGCCCTCCAGGAGTTGACATGCTGTTGAAGAAGGGTGACAAATAAAAGAGCAAACAGAGCAAGACTATGTCAGGTGGTGACAGGTGCCATAAAGACAGTAAAGCAGGAGAGGTGATACAAAGGGGCCTGGGAGCCAAGCCTCACTTCCAGGGCAGGGAAGGCTTTTGGGGGGAGGTAACTTCTGACTTTGGATGGAACCTGCCAAGGTGACCCGGAGGAGGGACATACCAATCAAAGGGAACAGCAGGTACAGAAGCCCTGAAGCAGGAATGAGTTCACTCAAGAGCTGGTATGTGGCAGGGGCATGAAGGGAGAAAGTAGGGGGACTGCTTTGGCAGCTGTGGCTGGTTTGACTGCTAGTCTACCTCTGGGTCCTCAATCTCTCTCCCCAAGAAAAAGCAACTCTCCTCCTCTAACGTTTAGAAACAGGGATTTAGTAAAGATTTGGGAAGCATTTTGTCTTCCAGTGAAATGAACTCCCTAGCCACCACCATGGAAGAAAGTGTGGAGAAGTTCCTAGATCAAAGTTCTTACTGGGCTGGTAATTTACTGACAACCCCTTCGCCCCTCAAGATGTCCTTTAATGATCTCCTTCACTTATTACCGTCTAATCCTTTCCTGCCTGACGCCCCCACAGGTCTGGATGGGCAGATAATTCTACCCCCGCCTCCCTCCGTGGCTATTTCCAGAGAGCAGGCCCCGCTCATTTTGTGACCCCGGGAGCGCTGAACTTGGCGAGGTGGCCTCGCAGAGTTCACTTGGATGTCACGGTCCGGTCTGCTGGGGTCACAGGCAGGTCAGGCTGGAGGATTGGGAACGGGCCCCAGGTCACGCCTCTGCTCACCAGCTTTGCTCACTGGTCAGAGGCACTGTCCAGAAAGGGGCGGACCCGGGATTTCTGAGAATTACCTCTGGCGCTACTCTCCCCAGTTCCTGCCGGTGCCCAGGGGTTGGCTCGCACTGTTTACTATCACCAAATTGTTCCGGCGAAATGACAGTGGGAGAGACCCTGCCACCCCTAGAGCCGCCGAAACACACTCTGCTGACCACGGCCTGGACTTGGCGAGTCCCTACAGTCTCCGCAGACATTTTCCAACCCCTCTTTTGGGACACTGTGAGAAGGCCTCGTCGTTAACAGCTCTCAGGGCAATGAGTTTTCTGTAGCCAAAGGATGCTTTACAAGAAATGTGGCATGCTCCTGAGAGAGAACGGTGTTCAGTTTTAAACAAATGTACACATTTCTGTTTTGTTTCGGTGCTGCTGGTGCCTTCAGCGTCCAAATCAGGCAAGCATGTGACCCAAGACTTGTGGCTCAGCCAAGTGGAGAGCAGGGAGCCCACGTGCGCGCCTGGCAGTCCCTGGGCTCCAGGTATTGGCTGCAGCTGCAGCCCCTAGATGGGCAAATGCCAGGAGACCTATATCCGAGTACGCCTTCATCCAAACACTCCTTTAGTTGCCAGCGGAGGTCTGGGTTTGAGGGCCGTGCCCTCTTCCCATCTGGGAGGTGGCAGTGGTTTTGAGCCGAGTCTGAGCTGAGAGAGCAGAGGACGACTCCAATGTGTGTGCCTCCAGGCAGTCCTGGTAACACAGCCTAGAGTACCTGGAACAGAATATTTGCGACCCAAAGCCACTTTGGGGACTTCGCAACTACCCCGAAGCGTAAATTGACCGGGAATCGTAATCCGTATATTAAAGAGGAGGAAGTAGGCACAAAGAAGTTTGATGACTTGCCCAAGGTCACCCAAGTAGTGATGAAATCGGGACTAGGAGCTTTCCTTCCTGTATCTCCTGCCAGGGATAAGGACCGCTGCCTACTAACTAGGGCCAGGGCCTCGGAATCCTGCGGGCTTGGCCAGATCGCCTAGGCTAGCGCTGATTACAGAGCCGTGGATAAATTATCCCCGCTACGCCCCCACTGAAACGTCAAGATTGGAGGTCAAGGTTGCACCCGGAGTCCTGAGGGACCCGGTTGCTCTCTTGTACTCTTAAGTAGTACCTTCTAAGGCTTCGTGGGGCGGGAGGCCCTCTTGCAGGGCACTGAGAAGCTGGGAGTCACCTTCCGCAGGGCGTGCCTAACTCCGCGGGGCTTCTACTTGTGCGCTGGCCCTGGACTCTTGTGCGGTATCTTCAGAAAAATTCGGAACCCTGTTTTTTGCTCTGCGTTCTGGACTTCAACTCCTTCCCCACCCCCCCCCCCGCCCCGAGAGGCGAGGCAAGGCAGCTTGAGGATCCCTGAATGCACTTCCCCAGCAGGTGGAAGGGAGCCCACCCAGAGCCTGTAAATGCAAAGTTCGTGGAGGCTGCGGTGGGCTGGGACCGCCCGTCGAAGGGAGAGGGAGGGATTCCAAAGACACTGCCCAGGAAGACCAGGGCTTGGAGTTCCACCTCCTGGGATCCCGGGGCGGCAGAGCTGTCTAGGAGCTCCACACACCTTGGATGGGGGAGACAGGCAGCTCATAGCTCCGCACCCCAGGAGACACTTTCTGAGCAAAGTCGCCTCCGCGCCGCCTCTGACTGGGCGCGGAACAAACGGTTAAAGATTTTGGGCAGCGCCTCGCGGGGGGAGGAGCCAGGGGCCCAATCCGCAATTAAAGATGAACTTTGCGTGCACTAATTTGAACAAGGTGAAGTGGGCAGCAACCTGGCCGCCTATAAAACAGGCGCGCGGCGGGGTTGGGAGTGCTTGTGGCGGCGGCAGGTGGCGCGTGAGGCCGCGATGGCGCTCCCGGCGCTGGTGGCCAGTGCGCTGTGTACCTTCGTGCTACCACTGCTGCTCTTCCTGGCAGCGCTCAAACTCTGGGACCTGTACTGCCTGAGCAGCCGCGACCGCAGCTGCTCCCTCCCTTTGCCCCCTGGGACTATGGGCTTCCCTTTCTTTGGTGAAACACTGCAGATGGTGCTGCAGGTAAGGAAGCTCGGGGCGGGCCAGGACACTTCCCAGGAGCCCTGCTCTGCTCTGGGCTTCCCCTGAAATCCGGGTAGGCGCCCCTGGGAAGAAGCCTACTACCGCTAGGAGCAGGGTTACCCTGAGACACAGAGCCGCGGCGCCCCCTCACGCCTGTCTCTCTCCGCCTTCTCGCAGAGGAGGAAGTTCCTGGAGATGAAGCGCAGGAAATACGGCTTCATCTACAAGACACATTTGTTTGGGCGGCCCACTGTACGGGTGATGGGCGCGGACAATGTGCGGCGTATTTTGCTTGGGGAGCATCGACTGGTGTCGGTTCACTGGCCGGCGTCAGTGCGCACCATTCTGGGCTCTGGATGCCTCTCCAACCTGCACGACTCTTCACACAAGCAGCGCAAAAAGGTGAGGGCTGGGGCGGCGGTCGCCTGGACAGTGAGGGACCCCCCCCCCCCATTTGCTGGAGAGCTTCTGATTGAAAAATGAAAGATGCTGGGCGAACGCTTGGAACGTGAAGCGTCTGTTAGGACCCTATCCAAAACCCTGGTTTAGCTTTCTTATCCGGGATGCGCCTTGGGTCTGATAGGGCTGGAGGTGTCTGGGTGTCTGGGAGAGGCTCAGAAGCTCTCTTTTTTAACCTTTTCCTCTTCTCGGGGCTAAGGTGATCATGCGAGCCTTCAGCCGCGAGGCTCTCCAGTGCTATGTGCCAGTGATTACCGAAGAAGTTGGCAATTGCCTGGAACATTGGCTGAGTTGCGGCGATCGCGGCCTCCTGGTCTACCCCGAGGTGAAGCGCCTCATGTTTCGCATCGCCATGCGCATCCTGCTAGGCTGTGAGCCTCAGCTGTCAAGTAGAGGGGACGATGAGCAGCAGCTGGTAGAGGCCTTTGAGGAGATGACTCGCAACCTCTTCTCACTGCCCATCGACGTGCCCTTCAGCGGGCTATACAGGGTAAGGGCTGCGTGTTAGGTCCGGAGCTAGGGGCGCAGCGGTGCCAGGGCAAGACATCCAGGTGGCTGCTCAGCTCAGCGCCGCGTTCTCCCCCTACTCAGGGAATGAAGGCGAGGAACCTTATCCATGCACGCATCGAGGAAAACATTCGTTCCAAGATCTGCAGGCTCCGAGGGGTCGAGGCTGGAGGGGGCTGCAAAGACGCGCTGCAGCTGTTGATAGAACATTCTTGGGAGAGGGGCGAGCGACTGGACATGCAAGTGAGTGGTGACTTCCGGAAAGACGTTGCGAACTTTGATCCCCTAGCTTCCCGAGGGCGGTTCCCAGGATACCTGAGGCGTCTGCAGGGGGCCTTGCTTTACGCACAGGGCAGTCTGCATAGACCCCAGCGACAGGACCCTGAAGGTTGAGACACCAGTTCTGGAGAGCTGCAGATAGGCTGCAGCCGAACAGGGAGCGTCCTTTTCACTTCTCCAGGTTTTAATGGCAACGGTGGAATTTTCAAAGCCTAAATTCTACCAGTTAAGAAATTTGCACCTGCAGCATTACAGAGAATGCTTCTCTTCACTTTTTTCTGTGAGCAAAACTTGTAGACCTTCTATGCTGCCTTCTACAATCCTAAGTCCCGGTTTTGAGTCATCACACTGTAAAACTGCAGGCAAATCTATATCCTTTTGTAAAAACATTCATCTTAATTCCATTCTTAGGCACTAAAACAATCTTCAACCGAACTGCTTTTTGGAGGTCATGAAACCACTGCCAGTGCTGCCACTTCTCTTGTCACGTACCTGGGACTCTACCCACATACTCTCCAGAAAGTGCGAGAGGAACTGAAGAGTAAGGTAGGGAGACTCTGGGGGGCTTCCGATTAGCTTAAGAAACTCAGGTGTTCCTCAGCCAACTTCCAAATACAAAGTAAATGTGTTGCCTTCGTTGAGCATTTGAAAGCGCAGAACCAACAGGGTGGGTGGGCTGGTGGGAAGGGAAGATTGGCTTTGTGAGTAACACAGAAAGAATCCTAAGCTGTGAGCCTTCCGCTTTGGGCAGAGTTTGACCTTGCCTTTCTCCCCGTTTCCCAGTTTGCAAAACCTTGGAGATCTCAGATAGATTCCATTTTCTGGGATTTGTGTATTCAGTGACTTGAATAGGGACCTCTGCTCAGTGTGGGCGGTGGTAGCCGTGGGGGAGAGGCTTGGCTGTTCTAACTGGCCAGCAACATTCTCCTGGAATAGTAAATAGACAATGGATTTGGGCAGAGGGGTAGAGGCCAATGGTCACTGGCGGTTCACTGTTTCTCTCTCACAGTCTCCCATCGTGGGGCCTTTTGGGTTTCCTGGCTCTTAAACCCTATTTAGTGGGCTGGGCTGATTTTATTAGTGCACAGAATCACCTCTAACCTCTGTATGACTATTTTGATAGGGCTTACTTTGCAAGAGCAATCAAGACCACAAGTTGGACATGGAAATTTTGGAACAGCTTAAATACATTGGGTGTGTTATTAAGGAGACCCTTCGACTGAATCCCCCAGTTCCAGGAGGGTTTCGGGTGGCCCTTAAGACCTTTGAATTGAATGTAAGTTATAAGTTTCCCTCTCCTTGCTCTTTTGTCATGGCTTTAGATCTGTCCTTGCTTCTCTGTGCATCAGTTTAAATCTGTCATGTATTAGATAACATTGTCTTACCCATGTAGACACATGTTTTGGCCACTTGAAAGTCTCACTGTCTGTTTGAACTCATAATTCCCTAAAGGTCCTCAGTGATAGCTTTTGGTTGTTGAAAGTTAAATTCTGGTTTGTCAGCTCATGGGACTTTATAATCTTTTGCAGGGATACCAGATTCCCAAGGGCTGGAATGTTATCTACAGTATCTGTGACACTCATGATGTGGCAGACATCTTCACCAACAAGGAGGAATTTAATCCTGACCGATTTCTGCTGCCTCACCCAGAAGATGCATCCAGGTTCAGCTTCATTCCATTTGGAGGAGGCCTTAGGAGCTGTGTAGGCAAAGAATTTGCAAAAATCCTTCTCAAAATATTTACAGTGGAGCTGGCCAGGCATTGTGACTGGCGACTTCTAAATGGACCTCCTACTATGAAAACTAGTCCCACTGTGTACCCTGTGGACAATCTCCCTGCAAGATTCACCCATTTCCAGGGCGAAATCTGATCAGCATACATGCCCAAACCTCAGACTTGTTGGAAGTGTACATACGAGTTTTTATATGGTGTTGTCTGTTGAATTTATTGTATTTAATTCCTAAATGTGTATTACAATATTTATGTGTCTCTACTATAGTACCTCAGTCTTCAAATATAAAAATAATGAATTTGTATAATTTCCAAATAAAATAGATTTCTAAGGCGCTTTTTGTGCCTTCAAGATTCCTCTCAGGGAAAACACGTCACTTTAATATTTGTCCTTGGTGTACTAATCAGGTTTCTAAATGTGTCTGCGGGTTTCTTTGCCAATAGTGCCTATCTGTTTCCAAAGGTGCCTTTGTAAATTCTTCCATGGTAATTTAGAGACCTGATTTTGCAAAAAAATCTATCAAGAATTTAATTATATATGTATTTTTGCTTGTTTTCCTTTAGGGAAAGATGAATCTGTAAAGGAACCCCTCTGAGAATGATTGTGTCCTAATATAACACTCCAGCCCACCTGACAATAAATATACGAAGTCTATGTTGCTGGATAGTGCCCGAACTGCTTTCTGAAGTTAACCGGTTTTAGGTCCAGTAAAGCCAGTCACTCCAATTATGGACAGTTATTGACAAAAATGAGGTAACAAACATCATCCCTATGTCACCTTTACTCAGGGGCTACAGATGAAAACAGTATTGGGAAAGACTCATCTCTGGTCTAGATAAGCCAGTTCAGGTTTTCTTTATTCAAAATGTGACTGGTGGAGTAGATTTAGCAAACTGATAGATAAAGTTTTTATCTGTCCCAGGCAATAGGGTGTGAGCCTGACATGACTGATAAAATGGCCCAGTCATGACCCTGTGAACCTTGGCTAACCTCCGTGAAAGCACAGTTTTGTCACAATTCTGACCCTGGTGTAGCCATGTCTGAACTGAAGGCCAGACTCTCCATCCAGAAGGGTTAGCCCTGGTGACTTGCTTACGCAAGCACATTTTCAGTTTTGAAATGGCACATTCTGCTTACTAAACCTCTGATGGCTTGTAGGTTTTGGACTTGAAATTTTTCATTACCATTTCAGAATCTGGCAGGGCTGCAGGAACCTGGTGGTCTGAAATAGGTCTTTGAAAAGGGTTCTGGCCACAGCTGGTTATGGGTGCTACCTGACTTCAGTTCTTGTTTTTGTCTTGTACTTATTGTTGAACTCTTCTGATTTTAAGGGGTGTTTTACATAATAACTGTTTGTGCCTTATAATAACCTTGTAATGTCTGTGTTTTAAAAATGAGTTCTTTTTTTTTTCTTTTCTTTTTTTAAAATGAGGCTTAGTTTCAGCAAAACTTTAGGGTAGTGTAGTGTGTAAGCCCCCAGTCCCAATCCATGTAACAGCTCACTCTGGACCACTTTAGCTAGAAGAGCACTGTCCAGAGATACTATTTCAGATAATGTATACGAGGCCTTTTTTTTTCTTTTTAATGTTCCAATACTTGTTATTCTGCCTGAGGAGAGCCAACCTTTAAAAACAACTTCTTAGTTAACCAAACCAAACCAAACTCACTGCTGTAGAGTTGATTCTGACTCATAGCAACCCTATAGAACAGAGAAGAACTGCGCCATAGAGTTTTCCAAGGAGCACTGGAAGTGTTTGAGTTGTTGACTTTTTGGTTAGCAGCCATAGAACGTAACCACTATGCCACCAGGGTTTCCCTTAGTTAAGTGCTGCTAAAACAGCAATACCACTAGTGGATGATATTAATGAGCAAGTTTATTTTCTCATAGTTTAGGAGGCTGCAAGCCTGAGTTCAGAGCACAGGGTAGGGAAGGCTTTCTCTCTGTCTCTCCCCCTCTCTGGGGTGCTGCAGTGAGGGAAGGTCCTTGTCCCTTCATCTTCTGCTTTCTGGTTCTTTCAGGATCTCTGTGAATCTTGGCACCTGTCTTAACCCTTCTCTGGTGTGTTAGCTTATTTAATCTCTTTTATATCTCCAAAGAGATAGAATCAAGATATACCCTACACTAATCCTGCCTCATTAACATAACAAAACCACTAACTTCCAAATGGAATTATAACCATAGGCATACTGGTTAGGATCTATAATACATCTTTTTAGGAAATACATCCAATTCATAACAAACAACATCTTTCGTGACACTATGGCCGGGTGTCCCTCTGAGCATAGTGCAGTAAGGAATTGAAGCCATTTCAGCCTATAATTGAATTTTTAAAACCCACCTTTATTCTTTATCTGAAGAGCTTTGAAGAAAGTGCTTCTGGCTTGTATTTCCCAGGGCTACATTCATCCCAATTATAATGATCGATTACAGACTAGTGAGAATTCACCTTGAAAATACGTTAAAAACACAATCTTTGATAATGCTTTTAGTGTTGAGTAAAGAGAGATTAGCAGTGTGTGAGTGCAAGGTTGAAATCAGCTGTCATATTGGACAGAAAGTGGGCCCGGGTCCCATCTGTTTTATGGTGCAGGCGCCTCTAGGCCAGCCTCCACACATCACCCAAGGGAGAAATGTTTCAGGATAAAGTCCCTGTACTAGGTTTAGACTTGACCTAATTTTGGAAGAAAGGGAGAACCACAGTGGGAAGTGACCCTCTGGGCTCCCAGGGACATGGCACCGTGATGGAGGGGCATTGCGCTCTCCAGGCCTTGGGTGGGCCTGCCACGCTGGTCAAGTTGGTGCCCTCTGCCTTGCCTTTCAGGAAGGCCTTTTACCACCTCCCACTTGTCCTTCTCTTCCACCAGGGATATGGTCCCGTCACACACAGATCACCAGTAGGATAGGGGCTCAGGATGCTTGAGCTTGGAGGTGTCCGACCACAAGGTAGTATCCTCTACCTAGCTTACTCCTTGGAGGCTCAGAGACAGGCAATGATTTGCCTGGTGACACACAGTAAGTAGCAGGACCAGGATTGGCTTCCTCTTCCTTTTTTCTTCCCCTTTTCCTTTTCTTAAACAGCTAATGCTAGCACCAGTTGCCACTGAGTGGATTTCAGCTCATGGAGACTTAATGTGTGCATGACTATGCTCCACAGAGTTTTCATGGGCTGTGATCTTCACAAGGCCTTTCTTTTGAATTACCTCTGGGTGGGTTCAAACCACTGGCCTTTATGGTTAGTAGTGGAGCCTTAGCCACTTGTGTTACCCAGGGACTCCGAACAGTTAATAATACCTGCTTACCTTCTGTTTGACTTTCTTGCACCAGGTAACTTGACCCTGGGTTCTCCACCTCCTTGCTTTCCTTCATACCCCTGCCATCATTCTTCAGTCACACGACAGTGCAAATTAATTCTCCTGCAGGGGACCAGTGGCAATTGGAGAAATGGGAACCTTGAGAGAAAGTGCTCCTCAGGTCCCTGTCTCCTCTGTGGTTTCAGAGTACTTTTCATACCTGAAAAACCCTGTTGCCATAGTGGTTAAGTGCTATGGCTTCTAACCAAAAGGTCAGCAGTTCAAATCCAGCAGGCGCTCATTGGAAACTCTGTGGGGCAGTTCTACTCTGACCTACCCCTTAGGGTCCCAACTCGATGGTGACAAGTTTTTCTGGGTTTTTGCACCTTGCCAATCCACAGAGGTCCACAAGGGGGCGGGCTTCTCCCTTCTATTGCCAAGCTGAGGGGTCAGTGGCTTTCCCCACACGTGTCTATGAAATCCAGCGTCCATAGATTCTGGCCCAGGGCCTGTTTTGTCCCAAGTTAGTGACAGCATACAGACCACCTAGGGCTTAGCAAGTGCTTAGCCTCAGTCCTGGTCAAGGCTGCCTTGCTCTTCTAGAAGGGGTCGGCCCCCAAGCTGGACTGAACTGCACAGCTTCTGAAGCAGCTTCCATCCCTCTGTGTTCTCTACCACTAGTTGGCTCCTATCTCTAGAGTTTCTCACATGCTGCCCATGATCTGTCCTACATTGCTGTCATGCTGTTAAGTCCACTTTTATGGAGTCAAATTTGACTTATAGTGACCCTATAGATCAGGGTAGAACTACCCCATAGGGTTTCCAAGGTTGTAAATCTGTGTGGATGCGGACTGCTAAATCTTTCTCCCAGGGAATGGCTGCCAGGTGGATTTGAACTGCCAATCTTTCTTTAGTAGCTGAGCATTTTAAGTGCTGTATCACCAGTGCTCCTCCTCTCACTACACCTAGAAAACTGCTCTTACTTTTCGGAGGAAGAGGTACATTTTCCAAAGAATGGGGGTAAACTAGTCATGTTCAGATGACCAGGAGCCCTCCCAGAAAGTCACTGTGGAAAGATATTTACGGAGGTGGTGGCGCCTGCCTTTAAGCAGTTAAAGGGCTGCTGTATTAAGACCGTTCAGATCTGTTTTGAAGATCCTCTAAGGGATCACAGCCATGAAATCCTATGGAGCACAGTGGACTTCCGGGGTAAATGAGAGGAGGAAGAGGTTAAAAAAACCAAAAATCTTTGAGGTTAAGTGATTCTGAATCAGAGTAACCTTACAGGGCCCCTATAGGACAGAGTAGGACTGCCCCATAGAGTTTCCAAGGAGTGACTGGTGGATTTGAACTGCCAAACTTTTGGTTAGCAGGCGTAGCACTTAACCACTGCACCACCTTCATAGCACATAAAGAAAACACTTTGGGACACCAGAGCCCTTTGGTGATGTAAAAGTCTGCCTTGCAAGAGAGCAACTTCCCAGTCAACACAGACTTTCAGGGAAGATACAACTAAGCTGCCATAGGGATTCTGGCATGGAGGGTATGACTGGGTTAAATGACTCTCAGATTCTCCTGCAAAAATTAAACATTTGTGATTCTCTAAGATAGGATTCTGCACTAATTCAGTTTCTCTGATACCTACTTTACTTTGAAATGCAGATTAACCACAACCTAGGGGTTGGACAGTCTTATACCCTCTTCTAGCAGCATTTCAGTCCAGGTCCAGATGTGGAGGTGGGAGCCCACAGGTCCCTAATGGGTGACCTCAGAGAAGCACCAAATCCCCTGGGTGAGTGCCCAAGAACCTCTCTCCTGTCTGGTGAGCTAGGTGCTTCCAGCTTCAGTTCCTGAGTCTGTTTCAGGGACACCCTGGTCTTTGCCCATCTTCCCTGTCTGACCTGGTTCTGGGGTCACACCCTGCTCATTTCCCCTGTTCTCCCCTGACCTCCTGCAATGCCATGCTCTGACATGGAACTTGGCCCATTCTAACTGTCCTTTCCTCTGCCTCCTGAAAAGCTACTCATCTTCATTTAAATCTTGTAAATTTATTCCATTCTCACCCACCTCTCTACCCTTCCCCAGAACATACTCACACATAGTAGGTGTTTTGCAGCAGAAAAAGCTTCTTGGGGCTACTTGACATCACTTACTTTCTGTCTCTCTGGCTTACATGGTGCTGTGTTTTTCTTTGAAAAGTGAAACTTTCATCCTTGGAAGTCCTCAGCAGCCACAAGCTTACACGGCTGTGGTTTAACAGCATGTTACATTCCTGAAACCGATGCACCATGGGTATTTGGCCAAACAAGCTCTCCTTCATTTGAAGTATAGTCAACTCTATTAAGAACCCTGGGACAGGGATGGAAACTCAACCCTGGATTAAGTGGTGGGTTTTCTGGGTAGGAGATACCATGTTGCAATGTTCATGGATCACATACCGTCAGGACAGAAGCTGAACTACCTTGTAGGATTTCTTACCCCTGCTAAATGTCCCCCCCAGTCCACTAAGGGGTTAGCAATCTATTGACTCATTTTTTGATGATAGATGCTTCAAGATTTTTATCTGAAGTCACTAATGGGTTCACTTAACTCAAATACTTTGTGGAAAGAGGACAAGGTACTTTGCTTATAATAGATATATGACAAATTGCATTGACTGATTCATTCAGCGCCGCCATACTGTTCAATGGAACAATGACTTACTTGATGATAGATGAGGGGATTCAGCTTTCTGAAGCGGAAAGTTTGCTTAATGTCTATTAGTCACAGACTTTGATAGAGCTGGGAGGGAAATTAGGAACAGATCATACAAGCCCCTAAGTTTATGGCAGAGAGATCTGAGGATCAGAGAGGGGAGAACACTGAAGGCTGCAACAGAGGAGTCAGGACAGGCCTAAGGTCTCTGACACATCTTAGGATTTTGTCCTTAATCATATAAATGTCAAGGAAAAGGGGCGAGTAAGCAGATTACTGGAGATCGGAGTGCTTCCAGATTCTTCCTCCTTGTGGTGATTCTCTAAGCGTCCATGCCCTCTGAGCTGCTGTGTGAACTCAGAGTTGTATGGCCATAGATTCTCTGAAAGATCTGAGTTGGAGCCTGGTAGACGATACAGATTGCTGGCATTTGTGCTGGGGCTGGGGCTGGGGGCTGGGGGCTGGGGGCTGCACCTACACATTGGCACAGCTGGCTCCTCAGATGCTTTGAGCCTCTCACATTTTTCAGTGGTCACGTAGACTCTTCTGACTTTCTGTTAAAGCATTTTTATCTTGTTTCAAAGAAGTGCTTAAGTACCTGGCTGCTAACTGAAAGACTGGCAGTTCATTGCCACCTACAGACTCTGTAGGAGAGAGACTTGGCAATGTGCTTCCATAAAGATACAGCCTAGGGAACCCTATGGGGACAGTCCTACTCTGTCCCAAGAGGTCACCATGGGTTGAAAGCCCACTCAATGGTACCCAACAGCAGCTAATACCATTCCTTACAATTAGCTCCCAAATATAGAGGCATTTTATACCCATCTCTTAAGCTCAATTTTTGAGTTAAAAGGGAAAGGTAAATCCACGAGAATGTCAATGAAAAGTTGCCTTTGCCATACAGTAAAGAAAAAAAATAGCACGACATATCTGTTGTATGCCAACTAACATGATAAGTGAATACTTAAATGTATGAAATCCTGCTAAGGAAAATATTCTACTTTTTCTTTTCAAAATAAGAATTATAAAAAAAGTAATAAAACTCCTTGAGATAATACATGAGTTTCCGGGTAGTGCAAATAGTTAACACACTTGGCTGCTAACTGCAAGTTCGGTGGTTCCAGTCCACCCATAGGTACTTCAGAAGACAGGCCTGGAGATTTACTTCCAGAACTCCGCCCATGGAGCTCAGCTACACTCTGACACCCAGGGTGTTAGTATGAGTCGGAATCAACTTAACGGCAGCTGGTAAAGAGAATACAAACGCGAGAATAGCACTTACTGTGGGACACGTCAAATCCTCTCAACAACAACATGACGTCTTATTTCTGGGGACCCCTTTGGTTTCAAATATTTTCATTGTGACCCATCACCAATGGACACTTACAGTCACCCTCAGGACGGATGGATTGCAGAATTTCTCAGCTGGATGGAGTCTAAGGGGTCCACTGGGCCAAAGCTGCAAGTCAGAGGCTCTCAGTAGAGTCTGAATCAGCAAACCTACTGCTGTTGATTCGATTCTGACTCATGGTGACTCTATAATAAGACACAGCATAACTGCTGCAGAGTTTCCAAGGAGCTCCTGGCGAATTTGAATGGCCGACCTTTTGGTTAGTAGTCATAGCACTTAACAACTATGTCACCAGGGCTTCCAGATTCTGAATAGTGAGAGTTTATGCTCCTTTGTTTCCAACCAGCACCTTTATTCATTCATATATGTTCCTGGCTTCTAAGTTGCCTGGGCCTGCTCTAATCAACCACTCAAGTGACCACACACCCTGACTTGCCTGGGGCTCAAGGTTTCCTGAGACATGAACTTTCTGGTCTAAAACTGGAAGAGTCCTGGAGAAACTGGGACCACAAACTTAATCAACCATGTTATTCAACAAATAAGAAAAATTCTATTCAGGCAGCAGATGGGAACTGATCAGATGTTACAACTCAAAGTGTTGTTCATGAACTAGCAGCCTCTGCAATAGCTGATTGCTTGTTTGAAATGCAACATCTTGGGCCCCACCTCAGACCTAATGAATCAGTCTGCATTTTAACAAGAATCCTAAATGAGTCATATGCCCATTAAAGTTTGAACATCTCTGGATCACAGCAAAGCCTGGATTTGGGCTCTCTGAGGATTTGGATTTGGTGTCTATGTGGGTAAAGTAGATGTAACAGTGATCCACTTCTACTGTGCTGATCTGATTGTGGAACGCTGTTTGTGCACCCGTTAAGAGCACAGCTGCTAATGCAGAGGTCAGCAATTTGCATCCATCAGTTCAAAACTCTTTGGAGCCGTTATACTCTATCCTATAGGGTTACTATGAGTCAGAACCGATTTGATGGCAATGGGTTTGGTTTAGGTTGTAATCTGATTTTGACATGTACGTCTTGTTTTTAATTCCTGCCTAGATCCTCTCACTTTCCCCAGCCCCCAAAGGTGAAAGGCATCTCAAATTTCATTGTTGGAAGAAACCTAAAAGCCCCAGCTCTTACCCAACTCTTACCTGGGGTTGAATAGTGAAAATCTAACCTCTTCTAAATAAATTGCCACATGGAACACAGATAAGGGGGAGCTTGCTGGACATTTAGGTTATTTCCAGTTTCTGACACTCTAAACAAGGGCAGTAAGCATCCCTGCAAACGCAGGCTTATGTACAAACTAGTGATTTAATTTCTCTAGGATTGATTCCCAAATGTGAGATTACTGATTCAGTAAGAATGTGCAATTAGCATCGTAATAGATACCCTAACAGGTGCTGTGCAAAGAGGAGTATTTCAAAAAATAGTGATGCATTTATATTAGGGAAATTATGGAGCCATAACAGAATGAGTGTGACAGACATCTCCTGATCTTGAGGATGACTTTGACACTGTGTATAGTGAGAGCCAATTGCACAGGATTTGGCTAATTGGTGGGAGGAATTGAAGTGAGTATTATACAGGGAGATTATTCATACAGTGATGGGTTGAAATGTGTCCCCCCAAAATATGTTATACATCCCAACTCCCTACATCAGTGGTTGCAATCTCATTTGGGACAAGGATTTTCTTTGTTGTGTTAATGAACCCATATCAGTGTAGGGTGTGTCTTAAACTAACTGTGCATCACCTTTGAAATATAAAAAAAAGAGATTAGGCACAAAGAAGGAAGCAAAAATGGAGAGGAAAGCACATACCACAAAAAGATCATCAAGGAACTGAGGAAAGAAATAAAAACCTTTCCCCTAGAGCAAACAGACAAAGCTTTCCTCTAGCATTGGTCCCCTGAATTTAGGCTTAGAGCCTCCAAAACTGGGAGAAGTAAGCTCTGGTGGCACCCTAGTTAAACGCTAAGCTGCCAACCAAAAAAATCAGCAGTTTGAACCTACCTGCTGCTCCATGGGAGAAAGATCTAGCAGTCTGCTTCCATAAAGAGTTACACCCTTGTAAGCCCTGCGGGACAGTTCTACTGTATTCTACGGTGTCGTTATGAGTCGCAGTCAGATCTGCTGGCAACATGTATTTTTTTGGTCAAACTATGAGAAAATGCATTTCTGTTTGTTAAAGCCACCTACTTGTGCTATTTCTGCTGTAGCACCACTAAGAAATTAAGGCATACACTTTCTGAATGCACTTGTGTTTCTTCTGACTGTAAAGAGGATGCCCTGATTTTGTCTTTAAGAATTTACCCAGGAGAAAAAGTGGAAGTGCTGTAGTGGACATGGAGGAGACTCGAGAGATCACTTGGTAGTCTCCCTTTGGCCCCACCTTTTCCATCTCCACTTCTACCTCCATCCTTCCTCCTCCCTCCACTTTTGGACATAGTCTTCAGATACAACGGTTCTGAGCATCTGATTGGCTGAGCTCAAGTCACGTGCCCATGTGTCTGCCACTTGCAGGGAGAAGGAACTTCTGACCTCTTTTTGTCTGGAAATACTTGGGGCATCCATCCCAAAAGTAGGTACCTTATAATACTATTTGGCCCCTAATCAGCAACTAAAGTGGAAAATCTTACAGCTCAAACCTTTTGAAAAACTCCACATGGTCTGGTGAACTCTGAGTTAATCTAATTTTTGTAGAGTGAATTTACTATGTTTCCTGTGTATTTCACATTTGTCTCATTTCATTCTCACAATGTTTCTATGGTGCAGGTACATTTTTTAATGACCATTTTACTGATGGAGCCCCAGAGGCACAGAAAGATTCTGTTGATGGCCGGTAGTTACTGGGCTAGTAAGTGGCAGCGCCAAGATTTGAACCCGGAGAGTCTAAGTAAAAAATTCTAATCATTACACTCTTCTCCCTCTGGTTTTATAACACTGGCACTGATCTTAATGTGGAGTAATAATGATTCCTACTTTCACTGAGCACTTATTATGTGCCAAGCACTATCCTAACTGCTTTACATATATTAATTCATTTAATTCTCACCGCAGCCCGAGAAGAAAACTCAGACTCAAATATGTAAACAACTTGCCCAAGTCCTTCTACTGGTGAGGGTCCAAGTCCAGATCGTCTGTCCAGAACCTACACACAAGCTCGACTCTTTTTACTTATCAACACACAGATACATTTTTCTTCTGTATTGGTCTGAAAGCAGTTCTGTAGGGTGCTATAGAAATTTGGGCAATTACTAGGATAGTTCTGCTTAAGTTATGGGTTTTATTTCAAAGTTTGTGTTTCATTTTGTCCCTGAGAATCTGGCCCTAAGCTGATGTCAGGAAAATAATTTTAATTAAATCTGACCTCTGTCTTTTGTGGCTTTTGATGGGAAGAAGTCTGAAAAGACAAAGAAGTCATGCATACGCATATGGGATTAGGAAGTTCTGAATTGCTGTTATTAAAGAGATGATGGAAAAGAGTAAGAATGAGGAAAGAGATCAATAGCACTTTCTTGCAAAATTGCTGCACACAGAAAGTATAAAAGCATGGTTCTTTTCTTGGGAAATTTATTCTGAAGGAGTTTCATTTCTAGAGGAAATGTGTTTTTCTAAGTGAAAATGGAGTTTATTCTCAATTTGAATTGCAAATCCCACCAAAAGTAGAATGTGGAGGAAGGACAGTACCTAATATGAATGAACTCTTTCTACTTTTTTCTCTAAAAACTTCCTGAAGCAAGTTTTTAAAACACTATCATTATTTTTTCAAAATTCAGGTATCCTCCTGATCTCTGCATTTCAGGTAAATCAAAATAAGGAGATAATTTTATAAAATATCAACTTTGTTTAAGATGGAAAAAAATGACACTCAATATCTTTGCATCTAGATTGTTGGAAGCAGACAGTCCTGGAACAAGACTTGTCTCTAGAGGATGAAACACAGGGGGAGAATAGGGCTGAAGAAGTGGAGGAAAGAAAAGAGAAGTAAATGAACTTATCTTTGACACATACTAGGCACTGTGCTAGCTGATTTATATTTATATGCGTTACCACAGTTCATTCTTTTTTCATAGTGGGCATACTTATACCCATTTTTCAGATAAGGATAACCCAAACTCAAGAAGTGGCTTGTCCAAAGTTCCTCAGTTGGCAGTTAGTTTGAGGTTATTGGAAAAGTTCAGGTGAGAGGAAATGAGGGCATGACTGGGTGTGTCAAGGAGGAAACAGAAGGCAGAGGAGTCTTGGAGATGAGTACCATGGCTTGGTGAATCTCTAGATCAGGGAGTGAAGGAGGAGGAGGAGCCTAACCCTGTGGTGACTGGTTCCAGGATGAGGTTCCTGAGAGAGATGGGGAGCAGGATGCTGATACGGGGAAGAGATAACCGGATCTGTCTGAGTTGGTGGGGTTTGGAGACCCACAGGGTATCAGGTAGAAGCAGGATCCAGGTAAGCTTGCTTTTCAGGAGGGAGCTCAGCTTGCAGAATCAGGTTTGCAGGGTGTAGTGATATCAGCTGGGAATAATGTGTAGAAAGAGAAAGAGGTGCTAAGGAGTTGGGGAGAGGGGAGTGAGCCAGAGGTAGGCTAACCTGAGAGGTAGGAGACATCCAGGGGAAGTGTGATAACGGAAACCAAGACGTCTATGTTTCTCTTCTTTCCCTTTGTTTCTTTGAGGCTCTTCAGGAGGTAACTCTAAAGGGCACAAAGCATGTCAGCCAAAGAAAGAGAGAGAAGTATAAAGGGCATCCAGAGAATTAAAAAAAATGACAGAAGAAGTGACTTTCAGGAGCTATGTGTTTGTTATTAAAAAACAAAAGCAGTAAGACCTGGTTTGTTCTCTGACCTCTGTGGTGGTGTTCTCGTATGAATGAAAGCACAGTTTAATGAAATGGTATTTTATGAGCTTCAGGGAAGGCAGGGGGTCACTCAAGATGAAGCAACAGAAGAAAGGAGAGGGAAGCTCCTAAGCAAACTGTGTGAGAGTGCAGCTACATTGGGCAAGGGGCTGGGACATGCAGTCCCCAGCAGTCCATAGGGTCCTGTCTGGCATCTAAGACACGTCATGGCAGAAAAGCAAGTCGAGGAATTCAAACTGGAGCACTGAAAAGCCCCCAAAAGGGGGCTTTCCAAACAACAGGGGTGATTGAAGTAGGCAGTCAAGACTAATCCTTTACCTGTCTTTCTTAAAATTCCCGGCTTCTTAACATTATCCAGCTCAGGCAGGAAATCACACATTAATTTACAGGATCTATGGAGATAAGTTTTTCTCAATATCATTTGAAGGCGACTGTAACAGTATATTGACAAGGAACTGCCAGAAACTCAAGATGGATTCAGAAGAGTGTGTGGAACTAGGGATAGCATTACTGATGCCAGAAGGATCTTGGCTGAAAGCAGAGAATATCAGAAAGATGTTTACCTGTGGTTCATTGGCTATGCAAAAGCATTTGACTGTGTGGATCGTAAAAATGATGGTTAACGTTGCAGAGAATGGGAATTCCAAAACCCTTAATAGTGCTCTTAAGGAATCTGTAAATGGATCAAGAGGCAGTCGTGTAAACAGAACACGGGGACACTGAATGTTTTAAAGTCAGGAAAGATGTATGTCAGGGTTGTGTCCTTTCACTATAACTTTTCAATCTGTATGTCCAGCAAATAATCTGAGAAGCTGGATTATATGAAGAAGAAAGAGGCATCGGGATTGGAGGAAGACTCCTGAACAACCTGCATTATGCAGATGACACCATCTTACTTGCTGGGAGTGAAGAAGATTTGGAACACTTACTGATGAAGATCAAAAAACACAAACTTCAGGAAGGATTGCGCCTCAACATCAAAAAAACAAAAATCCTCACAACTGGACCAGTAAGCAACATCATCATAAATGGAGAAAGCATTGAGGTTGTTAAGGATTTCGTTTTACTCGGGTCCTCAATCAATGCCCATGGAAACAGCAGTTAAGGAATCAAAAGATGCATTACATTTTGAAAATCTGCAGCAAAGGACCTCTTTAAAGTACTGAAAAATAAAGATGTCGCCTTGATGGCTAAAGTGTGCCCTGTCCGAAACCACGGTATTTTCAGTTGCACCATAGGCATGTAAAAGCTGGACAATGAACTAAGAAGATGGAAGAAGAATTGATATCTTTGAATTGTGATTGGAGAAGGATGTTGAACATAACATGGACTGCCAAAAGAACAAAGAGATCTGTTCTGGAAGAAGCACAACCAGTGTGCTCCATGGAAGCAAAGATGGCAAGACTGCATCTTACATACTTTGGACATGCTGTCAGGATGGATCAGGATTGACACAGTGTCTGCACTGATGAGCTTAAGCATGAAAACGATTGTAGACATGGCATAAGACAGGCAGTGTTTCATTCCGTTGTGCATAATGTCACTAAGAGTTGGAACCAACTTGATGGCACCTTACAGCAACAACAAGAACTGTGATAAAATCTTTACAGCCTTTGCAGCTTCCTCTTAGGAGCATCAAATAAGTGAAGGCACTAGTTCGACCACCCACTGTTCAGGTGACAACTGAGAGCCTCCTGGCCCTCAGTTCTGATACATATTTTGCCTGGATCCCTGAGGCTTGACCCCAGTCAGATGCCCCTGCCCCTAATTGTCCACATTGTTCCATGACACCTGCTTCTGCACTTGCATGCAGCCTTTCCCTTTAAAAACCCTGACTTTGCCTGACAACTTTGGACAGGCTTTAAGGGTGTGGATGTCCCTTGTCCCCTACATTGCCAGCACACAGAAATAAACCTTTGATTACATTACCCAAGATTCCGTTTCAGACTTTGGCTTCCTGGCAGGCAGCATGAACCCACAGTTTCATCCTGTAACAGAATGGCTCTGGAGCGGGTCCATTTTCCCTGGCCAGCCAGTCTTGGGCTGTCCATTTGCCATGAGTGTGGCTTTCCAAGCAGCAAGGAAAGCAGCAGGAATGCACCAGAAGAGGCTGAAGTTGGGCCCAGAGTGTCTGCCATGATCTGTCAGCTGCTTGGATCCTGGTAGCAGGGTGGCCAAGGGGCAGGGGCAGGGCATTTTGGGGGCTTCCTACAGAAACTTTCTGCTCATACCTCTTGCGAGGGAGGTGGCTGTGTCCCTGAAAGCAAGCTGTGTGCTTTCATGGGATATTTAGGGCCACAACTGGACAAATAGCATCATCTAAGGTACCCCTCTGAGCAATTATGCAAAAAATAAAAAACAAGAAATACAAATTGTACCTGTTGCCACTGAGTCAGTTCTGTAGGGCACAGTAGAACTGTCTCACATGGTTTTCAAGGAGCACCTAGTAGATTCCAACTGCTGACCTTTTGGTTTAGCAGCTGCAGAAAAGCCACCAGATAATTGAGGGATGAATTTCTATCCCTGCCCTAGCTTTCTGACTAGTGTTGACTGTACTTCAAATGAAGGAAAGCTTCTTTGCTCAAATATCAAAAGTGCTTCTTAACCACTCTACCATACTTCCTCGCTTTCTCAAGTGTACGACAGAATGTGGCTGCCCAGAACTGCCGGGGGGCTCTGGCCCTCATTCCATCGCTTGCGGAGTATGATAAACTCACTCAGAATCCAAGTTCCTGGGAGGGAGAATTTCATTGGTCTGTCTGGGGTCAGGTTCCCCCTGGGTAGATTAGGTGTAGGGCTCCCAGGACCAGCACACACCATTTCTAGAAAAGCGACAGGGGTATTGTGAGCTGGGAAGATGCCGCTTCAGAGAGGATTTGATTTTGCTCCTTACCAGATGCTGTTCACCATTGTGTTATCTTTACAGGTTGCTGTTAGGTGGATTCCAACTCCTGGTGGTTCCCTGTGTGTCAGGATAGAACTGTGCTCCACAGAGTCTTCAATGGCCGATTCTTATCAAAGCTGATTTCCAGGCTTTTCTCTCTCTGGGTGGACCAGAACCTCCAAACTTTCAGCTAGCAGCTGAGCACATTACTATTTGCACCACCTAGGGACTCGTGTGTTATCTGGAGGAGTTTTATTACCTTTTCTATTATTCTGAGAAGTAGCATAATTCCCTTAGCCACATTTCTAAAAAGTATTCATTTCTCATACTAGTTGGCCTAAAACAGAAATGTTATGATATTTGAAAAAGATGTATAGCAAAGGCAATTTTTAATTGGTGTTCCCACGGATTTTATTTTCCCTTTTAACTCAAAACTTGAGCTAAGAAGTTAGGTATACTACTCCTTTACACTTCAGAGCTAACTGAAAGGAATTTATTGTTACTATTAGGTGCTGTTGAGTCTATTTTCAACTCACAGTGATCCCACGTGACAGAGCAAAACTGCCCCAAAGACTTTTCTAGACTGTGATCTTCAAGGAAGACAGAAAAAGAACTGATGCCTTTGAACTGCGGTGTTGGAGAAGAATATGAAACGCACCATAATCTAAGCCAGCCAAGTGCCGTCAAAAACGCACCGTGGACTTCCCAAAGAACAAACAGATTGGTCCTGGAAGAAGTGCCACCAGAGTGTTCTTCAGAAGCAAGGGTGGTGAGACTAAGTGTTACATACTTTGGACGTGTTGTACGGACGGACCAATCACTGTAGAAGGGCATCGTGCTTGGTCTTGTAGAGGGTCAGTGAAAAAGAAGAAGAGCCTCAAAAAGATGGGTTAACTCAGTGGCTGCAACAATAGGCTCAAGTGTCTAACAGTGACTGTGGGGACGGCACAAGACCAGGCAGTGTCTTCTGTTATACATAGAGTTGCTTTGAGTCAAAGCCAGCTTGATGGAACCTAACAACAGCAACAACAATCTTACAGGAGCAGATCTCCAGGTCTTTCTGCTTTGGAGACACTGGGTACATTCGAACCACAACGTTTTGGTTTTCAACCTGTCTGAAGGTAATACAGTATTATTCTCTTCTTCTCTGTTTTTAAGCAAAAATGTATCTCTGATGGAATAAATAACGAACAGTAAATGAGTCCCTATGTCTTCTTCATCATATTTTCAGGTGTAAAGCTATTAAAATACTGGGACCATTTAAAATGTTTATCGATGCCCTTTGAAATTCAGACCAAGTCCAGGAAACACTGGTGCGGACCGCTTTTACCTAGGGTCCCCTTCTGTGCAGGCCCTTCTTAGTCCTGGAACACCTAAACAGGAAATACCAAGGCCCCTACATAACCTTCTAACCCACAGGGCTTTTCCTTTGGTTCCCAGACCCACTGTGTATTTTCCCTCCCCAGGACCCTTGTGCATGCTGTTTCCCTTGCCTAGAATGTTCTTCGTGCCACCATTCTTCAAGAAGCTGGCTCCTTGCTCAGGTTCACCGGAACTATAATTCCCTTAGATCTTCCAGTTAACCTATATTAACGCTGCATCCTTCATAGCACTTACTACAAAGTATAATTATTTTATTTGTTGCTTGACTATGTTACCTGCTAAACTGCAGGACCTTGACTGTCTTGTTTAATTTATCTGCTTTAAGGTATCTGCTACATGGTAGTTATGAAACAAGTATTTGATGAATGAAAAAAATAAGTACATAGGAAGTCAAAGGTGATCAGTCTGTCTGAAGGTCAGGCTTGCTGAAATGATCTTAACTCTCTGTCTGTCTCCTACCTAGCTAGTCTGTTAGCTATAGCCCGCCTTCCTGAGACCCTGGTAATCGTGTTCTTCTCCACCTTTCCCACCTTAGGCATTTTATGAACACTTGACTGCCATTAGACCCAGGAAGTCAATCAGTGCACTCAAGAGGGATTTACTGAAGCCCAATATTTTACGATCTGAAGCCCCTTGGGACCAACTTGATGTTCCTGACCCACTGAGCCAGCATTTCTTCTATATACCCTGAGTTTGTTCTCCACAAAGCAGCTAGAGTAGTCCTGTAAAAACGGAAGCTGTAAGGAGATACATGAGACTAACTGGGCAGCTCCTGTCCAGAGGTGAGATGAGAGAGCAGAGGAGGACAGGACTAGTTTAGTGGACTTGTGAAATACAGGGCAGAAGGGAGGAGTGTGCTGTCACAGTGTGGGGAGAGCAGTTAGAGCACTGTGTGTGTAAGTTTTTGTACGACAAATCAACTTGGAATGTAAACTTTCACTTCAAGCACAATAAAATATTTTAAAAAGGAAAATACAAGCCAGGTCATGGTTCTCTTCTTCTGAAAATCCTGTAGGGGCTCCACGCTGGACTCCTAGTGAAAGGCAAAGTTGTTACAATGGCCAGCATGACCCTCCGTGATCTAGAGCCCCTGCCTGCCTTACCTGACGTGGCCGCCTCCTGTCCGTCTTCCCCTTGTTGCTCTGTGGGAGAAAGACGTGGTAGTCTGCTTCTGGAAAGACTACAACCTTGGAAACCACGTGCGGCAGTTCTACTCTGTCCTACAGAGCTGCTATGGGTTCGAATCGACTCCGTGGCAGCCAGTTTCTCAGTCTGCTGTTCCCCAAACATTCAAGCCACACTCCTGCCTCGGGACCTTTGTACTTAGTCCTCACGTATCCCACTCCCTTTTCAGACCTTGGTCTTAACGCTGTAGCCATCTTTTCATGGAGGACTACCCATCAACACTGTTTAACGTGACTTTCTTCCTCCTCCGTGGGCTTTGCCCTCCTTTTCACTTGCCTTGCTTTTCTCCGGAATACTCCACCACCATCTAATATGCTGTATAATTTACTGATTTATCTTGTTTATACTCTGTCTTCCTCACTAAATACAAGCTCTTTGAGGCCATGATTTTTTTTTTTCTAATTGTCTTGACACTGCTGTAACCTTGGCACCTGAGTAAAGTTTCTGGCTCATTACCCAAACCAAACCCAGTGCTGTCAAGTTGATTCTGACTAATAGTGACCCTATAGGACAGAGTAGAACTGCCCCATAGAGTTTCCAAGGAGTCCCTGGTGGGTTTGACCTGCTGCCCTTTTGGTTAGCAGCCATAGCACTTAACCACTATGCCACCAGGGTTTCCTGGCTTATTATAGATCTTCAAAATACATTGTTGACTGAATGAACACACATATCAGCTGAAAGACCTTTCAGAAAGAGATGGAAATCCTGTTCTTCAGGTTGAGCAAGGTAGAGTCTTCCTCAGCTTCAGGCTGGGAAAGTCATTCTTCTCCCCTCCTCCCAGAGAGGAAAGCAACCTGAGTTACACTCTGAGGAACGTGAGATGGGCATCACCAGGCTCAAAGAGGATTAAAAGTTCATCAACTTGGCCTGAAAGGCAACCAACCATGGTGATTATGTTAGGCCTCTTCCCTTGGGAATATTCCTCATGGTGACACAACCCCTGTTCGAACTCTGGGCCCATGTGAAACTCTGGAGTAACACTGAGGTCACGGATTAGTGCAATTCTGGGGGACCAGGAGGGACGAGTCGAGGCCCTGTCTTTCCTCATGGAGTCTGCACAGCGTGGGCTGGGAGCCAGGGCCGCTCCCTGAGTCGTGCCTTTCACGGCTGGGGTGGGGGTGTGCTTTCTAGGTGGGCTTCTCCGAGAAGGCAGAGCATGGCTCTGTTGAAGGCCAGAAGTCACCCTTTGGAGGAAATGGCATGAGCCCCCATGGCCTGGGAGATTGGAAGAGAATCAGGAAATGGGACTTGGAATGAAAATTTGTTACCCTATAGTGAAATTACGATCGTTGCACCTTTACTGTTGTTTAGATTGTCATTATTCATCCCTGCTCTAAGCTTCAGAGAACAGACTATACATTCAACTTTCTCATGAGTTTACCCTGGTTCAGACCCTGGGAATAAAGAGTAGATGTCATGGCCCCTGCTTCTTAAAGGGAAACCCTGGTAGCGTAGTGGCTAAGTGCTATGTCTGCTAACCAAAAGGTTGGCAGTTCAAATTTGCTAGGTGTTCCTTGGAAATCCTATGGGCCAGTTCTGACCTATAGGGTCACTATGAGTTGGAATTGATTAAATGATGGTGGTTTTTCTGTTTGTTTGTTTCTTTGGGTTTTTTTTGTCTCCTTAAGGAATAAAGTGATTCCAGGTTCTGTCAAACTCATTTTCTAGAGTATACCCTACAGTTATTGTACTCTCAGGCCACTCTCTTCCCATCCATTTGCACAAGTGAGCACTTTATTCATTCATTCATTCTCTCATCCATACCATCACTGGTAGAATTCTATGATGGCCTCTAAGATTCATGCCTCTGGTTACATCCATTACCTTTGAGTAGATTCTAATTTGTAGTGACCCTGTAGGACTGAATACAATTGCCCCATTGGGTTACCAAGGCCATGATATTTATGGGAATAGACTGCTATGTCTTTCTCCTGAGGAGTGGCTGACAAATTTGAACTGCCAACTATTCAGTTAGCAATCAAGTGCTCAACCACTGTGTCACCAAGGCTCTTTGCCTTGCTTATGCACTGTGTGTGGTATAGTCCTTCCTTTTAAGCATGTTCCAACAATGTTCTGTTGTTATACACAAGATTTTCACTGGCCAAATTTTTTCAGAAGTACATTACCAGGTCTCTCTGTCTAGTCTGTCTTAGCCTGGAAACTCCACTAAAACCTATCCATCACAGGTGACCCTGCTCCCATTTAAAATACTAGTGGCATAGCTTTCAGTGTCACAGCAACACACATACCATTACACTACGACAAACTGACCAGTGGTGGACAGTCTTTATGGGAGCAGACTGCCATGTCTTTTGCCCAAGGGGTGGCTGGTGGATTTGAACCACTGATTTTTTGGTTACCAGTAAAGAGCTTAACCACTGTTTAACTGGGGCTCCCTGCCCTGGTCATACACTGTGTATAGCTCTTTCCTTTGAGTGTAAGAGTGACATGTAACTATGACAGGGTATCACTCTCATGAAAAGGTTACATTGTGTGGCAGAAGGGAGTTTGCAGATGTAATTAAGGAATTTCACAGGTGTAAGTATGATGGAATACACAGAAATCACTGACTACACCTGTAGAAAGAGACAATGGCAATGCTCAGTATTGTCAGTCAGAACAAGGCTGGGGGCTGACTACAAAATAGACTGTTAAGTATCAAACTCAAGTAGAAACTTAAGAAAATTAGAACTAGTCCACAAGAGCTGAAGTATGACCTTGACTATGTTCCGTCTGATTTTCGAGACTATCTCAGGAATAGATTTGATGTATTGAACACTAATTACAGAAAACTAGATGAGGTGTGCAATAATATCAAGGACATCATATACAAAGAAAGCAAGAAGTCATTAAAAAGACAGGAAAGAAAGAAAAGACCAAAACAGGTATCATAAGAGACTCTGAAACTTGCTCTTGAATGCTGAGTAGCTAAAGTGAAAGGAGGAAATGAAGTAAAAGAGCTGAGTGTAAGATTTCAAAGAGGAGCTTGGGAAGACAAAGTATTATAATGATACATGCAAGACCTGGAGATAGAAAACCAAAAGGGAAGAATATACTTAGCATTTCTCTAGCTGAAAGGACTCAAGAAAAAATTCAAGCTTCAAGTTGCAATAGTGAGGGACACTACAGGGAAAATATTAAATGAGGCAGAAAGCATCAAAAGCAGATGAAAGGAATACTCAGAGTCACTATAGGAAAAAGAGCCCAGACAGTGTTCAGCCATTTCAGGAGACAGTCATGATCAAGAACCAATGGTACTGAAGGGAAGAAGTCCAAGCTGTATTGAGAGCATCAGTGAAAAAGAAGGCTCCAAGAATTGATGGAATACCGACTGAGATGCTTCAGCAAATGAATGCAGCACCAAAAGTGTTCCCTTGTCTATACCAAGAAATGTGGAAGACAGCTACCTGGTCTACTGGTGGGAAGAGATCTGTATTTATGCCTATTCCCAAGAAAGAAGATAGGACTGAATGCAGAAATTTTCCAACTATATTAATATCACACACAGGTAATGTTTTGTTGAAGATCATTCAAAAGTGGCTGCAACAGTATATTGACAAGGAACCGCCAGAAATTCAAGTTGGACTGAGAAGAGGCCTGGAATTGGGGATGTATCATCACTTATGTTGGATAGAGACTGGCTGAGAATAGAGAATATTAAAAAAAAAGTTTACCTGTGTTTTATTGATTATGAAAAGGCATTCAACTACATGAACCATAGCAAATTATGGACAACATTGTGAAGAATGAAAATTCCAGAACATTTAATTGTCCTGACGTACATAGATCAAGAGGCAGATATTCAAACAGAGAAAGGGATACTGCATGGTTTGAAGTCAGGAAAGGTATATGCAAAGGTTGTATCCTTTCACCGTACTTATTCTATATACTGAACAAGTGATCCAAGAAGCTCAATTACATGAAGACAAACAGGAACATCAGAATTTGAGGAACACTCGTGAACAGCCTGCATTATGCAGATGACACAGTCTTGCTTACTGAAAGTAAAGAGGACTTGAAGCACTGAAGAAGATCAAAGACCACAGCCTTCGGTATGGATTACACATTAACATAAAGAAAACAAAAATCCTCTCAACTGGATCCATAAGCAACATCATGATAAACAGAGAAAAGATTGAGGTTGTCAAGGATTTAATCTGACTTGGATCTACAAGCAACACCCACGGAAGCCACACTCAAGAAATCAAAAGATGCATTGTGCTGGGCAAATCTCCTGCAAAAGACCTCTTTGAACTGTTGAAAAGTGAAGATGTCACCTTGAAGATTAAGGTGTGCCTGACCCAAGCTATGGTGTTTTCAGTTGCCTCATATTTTTGTGAAAGCTAGACAATGAGTAATGAGGAACAAATAAGCACTGAAATCTTTGAATTGTGGTGTTGGCTAAGAATACTGAGCACAGGACGGACTTGAAAACAATGAACAAATCTGTCTTGGCACAAGTACAACCAGAATGCTCCTTAGAAGCAAGGATCATGAAGCAAGCTGCCATCTGAGGAACATCAATTGGTCCCAACGCACCTGAAACAGATGACAACTGAGACCATCAGAGACACAAAGAAAAATGAGCCCAGGAGACAGAAGTTGTCCCCATATAACTGGAAGACTATATCAGCATGAGATTAAAAGAACTAGATGGTGCCCAGTCACTGCCAAAGACAGCCGTGATGGGGGACACAATACAGAGTCCCTGATGTAACATGAGAAAAAGAAGTGTGCAGATCAAGAGTTCTATTAAAAGACCAGAACTGATGATCTGACAGCCTAGATGGTCTCCTGAGAACATGGCCCCTAGACTTGCTGCTAGCTCAGAGCTGAAACCAGCACTGAAAGCAATGCTGCAGACAAAGAATGGACTGGCCTTGGGGACACAGAATGATGCATATGGTGTGTGCATTTTATGGTTTAATATATATATATATGAGTCTGTCCTACTGGCTTCTTTTTGGAGGGGAGAGGAGAGGGTGAAAAGTTAGGAACAAGTGTTGGCTGAGTGGATCCTGGAAGAGTAAGAAAGAAGAGTGGGCTGTCGCAGGGTGAGGAGAGCAGATAGAGTTGCAGAGAGGTGGTACTGGGGTTTATGTGGAAAATTGACTGGATAGTAAACTTTCACTTAATCACAATAAAAAAATTAAGAAGAAAAAGAAGGATGGTAAGACTATGTGTCATATACTTTGGATGTGTTATTAGGAGGGATCAGTCCCTGGACACTAATTGGTCCCAAGACCATCATGCTTGGCAAAGTAGAAGGTCAGTGAAAACGTGGAAGACTTTTAATAAGATGGACTGACACAGTGACTGCAACAATGGATTCAAGCATAAGAACAACGGTGAGGATGGCAGAGGACCAGGCAGTGTTTTATTCCGTTGTACTTACAGTTGCTGTGGGTCAGAATCGACTCCAGGGCACGTAATGACAACAAAGTAAGGTCCTTAATTTTCAGTTAATCAAAACTGAATTTTAGTTGACTTTGACTTAATTCAGAAGGGAGATTATCCTGGATTGACATGACTTAATCAGATGAGCCTTTAAAAGAAAACTAGAACCTTCCTGAAGGGAGAAATCTGGAAAGAGAAAGAGGGCACATGGAGAGGGCCAAAGACAAGAGTACTCTGGTCATACAACTGCAAGGAACTGAATTCTGTCAATAATTTGAATAATCCTGGAGGAAAACAGGAGCTCCAGATGAGAAGGCAGCTTGACTGCCACTTTGGTTGCAGGCTCATGAGACCCTAAGCAGAGACCTCAACCACACTGTGATCTGACTTCTGACCCACAGAACTGTGTTGTTGTTTTATATTGCTAAATTTGTGGTAATTTGTTACACAACAATAGGAAATTTATACAGTCATAAATCTTCTTTGTCTGCAGTGGTATTTGGTCTATGCTGGCGACAGAGTAAGGAACAGCACCACACACCCAGTTCTTAACCTCAGGGAGCTTGTATTCTGATCACGAGAGAGTATCCGTGGTCAGGAGTGGAAATGTGGCCTCCACATCTCTAGAAATGAGTCAGATTGCTCCAGGGTTGAATTCTGGCTTGGCCATTTGCTTCCAGCCCAACCTTGGACAAGTCACTTAATCTTCCAGTGCCTAAGTCTTGTCATTTGTCAAGCTGGGGCAAAGGTAGTATTAATTTGAAGATTTTATAGTAAGAGCATAATTAATGTTGGTATTAGCTAACGGCCTATTCTGAGACAAGAGGGGTGGAGCAGGTGGGAATACCCTGGTCATGTAACTGCAAGGAACTGAATTCTGCCAGTAATTTAAATAATCCCGGAGGAAAACACGAGCTCCAGTTGAGAAGGCAGTTTGACTGCTACTTTGGTTTTAGCCTCATGAGATCCTAAGCAGAGACTGCAACTACACTGCGATCTGACTTCTGACCCACAAAACTGTGGGATGCGTATGAGTGGCAGTTAGTGTATCCCCCAGCAATGCAGATGAGAGAAACAAAGAGGGACCTATCTTGCTCATGCTCATAAGCAAAGCTGGGGAAGAGACTACAGCCCTTGAGTCCTGACTGCTAGGTCTCGGTTGTCTCTCCACTCTAAGTCACTACCTAGATTGAGAGACAAGGGACTCAGGGGCATTCTATACATCCCCCCATCCCTCCTTGCTCAATGCGAGTGACTGTTCAGTGACAATGGTCAAAGCAAAGGCATTTCTGGGATATTTAGAATATTGAGTTGATTGAATTAAGTTGAGGTTGGTCTTGCTGTCTCTGTCCTAGAATTCTTTCCTCTCTGTATCTGGATCCAACTCTTCCACTACGGAGGGGTGGAATTGCCGCTGGAAAAGATCAGGCTACCCTGAGCCTCTGATTAATCTAAATTTAATTATTCATGTGGCAGAATTTGAGATTATCAAATCACTTGGACTTAGAATACTTTATATTCTAACATGGATAAGGATGGGAGGAGTATAATTTCTTCCATTATTCTTGGAGAACAATTTTGGCAACTTGTATCCAGAGCCTTAAAATTACACATGCACTTTGATCCAGTATTTTCAGTTTTAGTTTCTGGGCAAACATTTAGCTATACAAATGTTCATTGCAGAATTTACTGAAGAAGGAAATAGACAACAACCTGATGTCCACTAATAGTGGAATGGGTAAACCATGCTACCACTAAATGATAGAGTATTATGTAGCCACTAAAAATGGTGCTCAAGGCTCAGGACTCAAAGATACTTACAGGATGTTTAGCCAGTTTCAAAGCAGTCAGAGTGTCAGTGCTGGTTCTGTTATCAGACCTCCGAGGTTGGAATCCCAGCCTTACTATTTGATTGTTGGCTGACATTGGACAAGGTACTTAACTTCTTTAAACCTAAATTTCTTCATATATAAAACAGGGGGCAATAGTTGCATCAATGTCCATGGAAATTTGCAGTCAAGAAATCAAATGGCTCATTGTATTGGGCAAATCTACTGCAAAAGACCTCTCTAAAGTATTGAAAAGCAAAGACACCACTTTGAGAACTAAGATACATTTGCCCCAAGCTGTGACATTTTTAATTGCCTATGTGCATATGAAAGCTGGATGATGAATAAGGGCGATCAAAGAATTGATGCCTTTGAATTACGGTGTTGGCAAATAATATCAAATATACCATGGACTGCCAGAAGAATGAACAGATCTATCCTGAAGGAAGTACAGCCAGAATACTCCTTAGAAGCAAAGACAGACTTCATCTCACTTACTTTGAACCTGTTATCGGGAAGGACCGTTCTATGAAGAAGCCCAGCATGCTTAGTAAGGGATCAGTGAAAAAGAAGACCCTCAACCAGATGGATTGATATAATGGTTGCAAAACTGGGCTCAAACAGCGGTGGTTGTGAGGATGGTCCAGGACCAGAGGATGTTTTCCTTCCGTTGTACGTGGGGTTGCTATGAGTTGGAGCCAATATGACAGCACCTAACAATAACACGAGTTGCATCATCATTCAGAGTTATTGTGAAAATTAGATGAGATAATCCATGCAAAATTCTTACCACAGTGCCTAGGCATAGTATTTGCCTAATAAAATAATATGCATCAGATATGGTAGTCTGCTTCTAGATTTACAGCCTTGGAAACCTGCAGGCTCTCTATGAGTGGGAATTGACTTGACAACAGTGGGGCTCTTTGGTTTTGTTATTATAAGGAGCCCAAGAAGCACCAAGAGTTAAACACTTCTCAACTAATGGAAAGGGTGGTGATCTGAAACCACCCAGAGGTACCTAGGAAGAAAGGCTTGGAGATCACCTTCTGAAAAGGTTACACCATAAAAATCCTGTGGAGCAAAGGTTTACCCTGAAGCACATGGGATCGCCACGAATTTGAATTAACTGAAGGTAGGCACCAAAAACTACCACCACCACCACCACCACCATCATCCCACTTTGCTTTTAAAAATATAGGCATACAAAAGATAAAGATGAAAAGAAAGCAAAATTGTAAAAATAGTTATCTGTGGGTGATGACCATTTTTTTTTCTGTGACTTTACTTTCCTCTGTATTTTCAGAATGCGCTATAATAGTACAGCTACTTTTGCAAAAAGAAAACAAGTCACAAGAACCAAGGGGGAAGAAAGGCTGTCTTGAATTGTGTAAGCCCTCAGATAACTTCAAGAACAGCTTGCTCAGCTACTCCTCTGTCTCAGCTTAGAAGCCGGTGAGGTTGGGCACCACGGGGAGAGCCAGCAAGAGCTGGGCCCTGCCAGCCCTGCAGACCTACCCACTGACCACACGTCCCACTAACCGCGTGTCCTCCCTGCCTTCCCTCTCCTCAATCCCTGGCCCCTGCCCCCTAGAAGCTCACAGTCCTGGGGCCTGGCTGCTCAAGAGACAGGAGTCGGGCACTTTTGTTTTTCTGCATCTTATCAGCGCAGAAGCCAGGAAGAATTCATTAGAAGCCTTCCCCAGCCCCTCCGTCCTCTGGCAGACTGTTCATTAGCATGTGTGACAAACTGTTCAGTGCAAACAGAAGCTTTAAGTGGGAACCAAACGGTTTCAGTCCTTCCTGAGTGGCAGCAGGGGACTTCCTAGCATAATGCAGAGACTGACAGAAGTGGCCTGCTGGGGTGGGTAGAGGTCTGAGGGGTCAGGGAGGGCCCTGAAGGTGCTGCGCTCAGCTTAGGAAGGTGAGACAAGAGCCTGCTGCAGCAGTCGGGGCTCCCCACAGTCGGCTCTGTTGAACTGCTTAGGGACAGCTGATAAGGCCAGGATGGCAGCTGGAGCCACTTGCTGAGAAGAACAGAGGGGCGAGGGTGCATCTGTACATGGGGAGGTAGAGTCAAAAAGGTTCCAGAGCTGTGCTGTGCCTCCCAGGTCACCTGGAAGAGGGAAGTAGAGATCAGGGACAGAATTTGCTCCAGCCCATTTCCTCTTCTCTGTGCAGCAGGGAGGGGAAAGGGCCAGGAAAAAAAGCCGCCACAAGAGATTCCAAGGGAAAGTGTTGATGCTGGACAGGTTTTAAAAATTTATCACATATAGATTTTTTTTTCCATTAACAAATTTAAATATAATTTATTTATTTTTATTTAAATATAATTCACATACAAAACACTGCACATATTTAAAATACACAATTAGATAACTTTTGATTTCCACATATATCCATTTAACCATCACTTCCATCAAGGTAGTGAGAATATCTGTCACTCCCCAAAGTGTCCTTGTACCATTTTGTGATCCCTCCTGTCCTGCCCTCTCCCCTGCTCCTCCTGTTCCCAGGAAACCACTGATCTGTCACTGCGCAGTAACTTACATTCCCTAGAACTTTATAGAAAAGGAATTATGCAATATGTACTCTTTTTGTTGGCTTCTTTCACTTATCATAATTATTTTGAGACGCATTCATGTTCTCATGTTCATAATAACATGCTCCTTTTTTCTCTGAGTAGGACTCCATCGTATGACTCCGCAGTGATTCGTTTATTTTCTCACCCATCGGTGGACTTTTAGGTTCTAGTTTCGGCCTTCACAAATGAAGCCATTGTGAACTGTCATGCACGAGTCTCTGTATGGACGCATGATTTTATTTCTCTTGGGTAACTAAATACCTAGAAGTGAAATGGACGGGTTGTAGAGTGGGCGTAAGTTTCACTTTGGTAGAAACTTCCGAACTCTCCCAAAGTACCATTTTACGCTCCCACCAGCAGTGTCTGAGAGATCCATTTGCTCTACATCCGCTTCAATCCTTGGTACAGTCACTTTTTTTTTTTTTTTATTTTAAACACTACGATAGGTGTGCAGTGGATCTTGCTGTGGTTTTAATTTGCATTTTCCTGATGATACATGATGCTGAACATCTCTTTGTATGAGGATTGGGCACCCAGATCTTCTTTGGTGATATGCCTGTTCAAATCGTGTGTGTGTGTGTGTGTGTGTGTGTGTGTGTGTGTGTGTGTGTGTGTGTGTGTGGAGTGGGGGTAGTAGAGGAGGAGTAGTTTTATTTTTTACTGACTTGAGTTTTCATATAATCTAGGTGTAACTCCCTTATCAGGATGCGATTTGCAAACTTTTTCTTCCATCACATGGCTTGTCTTTTCATTCTCTTAACAGTGTCTTTGAAAGAGAAGTTTTTAATTTTGCTGATTCAGCTTCTGTTTTTCTTTAATGGATCATGTTTTTGATGTCATATGTAAGAAATATGTGCATAATACGGAGTCACAAAGGTTTCTTCCTAAAGTTTTTGTAGTTTTAGGCTCTACATTTAGTTAATGTTTGTCTGTAGTGTGGGCTATGAATCAAATTTAGTTTTATATCAGTATCTGATTTTTCCAGCACCATTTTTGAAGACTGCCCTTTTCCCACTGACTTGCCTTTGCATTAGAAGCCTTGGTGGTGTAGTGGTTAAGAGCTATGGCCGCTAACTCCAAAGTCAGCAGTTTGAATCTACCAGGCGCTCCATGCAAACCCTATGGGGCAGTTCTGCTCGGTCCTATAGGGTCATTGTTAAGGCTTAAAATCGACTCAATAGGAATGCCTTGAAGGAATTTTTTGGGGGGGCTTTGTATCTTTGTTAAAAACCAGTTGACCTTGTACGTAGGGGTCTATGTATAAACATTTTCATCACCTCACAAAGTTTCCTCATGCCTATTTGGAGTCTATCCCTTTCCCTCAGCTAGACACCAGTCTATTTTCCATAACTATAGTTACAGAGGAAACCCTGGTGGTATAGTGGTTAAGTGCTGCAGCTGCTAACCAGAACGGTAGTAGTTCAAATCCACCAGCTACTCCTTAGCAGCTCTATGAAACAGTTCTACTCTGTCTATAGGGTCACTGTGAGTCAGAATGGATTTGATGGCAGTGATTTTCAGTTGTATAGTTGCAGGAACTACATTATTTTTGCTTACTGTAGAACTTTATATGAACAGTATTATATGATATGTACTCTTTTCAATCTGACTTCTTTGCTCAGCATATTTTCTGATTCATCCATGTTGATATATTTTAGTTTGTTCCTCTTTATTGCTGAGTAAAATCCTATTTTATTGATACATCACAATTTGTTTATTCTTTTATCTGTTGGTGTACATTTGGGTTGCTTACAGTTTGAAATTATTATGAATAAAGCTGCTCTAAGTATTTGTGTGCAAGTCTTTTTTGCAAATGTATGTTTTGATTTATCTTGGGTAAATATGTAGCCATGAAATTGCTGGGTCAAAGGATGGATGAATGTTTATAAAAAACTGCCCAAATGTTTTATAATTGGTTATCAAGTTGTTGATGGTGCTGTTGGTATCTTTTATGTGTTTATTTTTTGTCTACTTGTCCTATCAATTTTTGAGAGAGGAGAATTAAGACCTCTTATGGTAATTGTAGATTTGTCTATCACTCTAGCGCTTTGAACTTTGCTTTATAATTTCTGAAGCTTAGTTGTTAGGAGCATACACATTTACGATTGTTGCATCTTCCTGAAAAAGTCTGCCTTCTTTCATTATGAAATGCCCCCTTTATCTCTTGCAGTACTGTTCATCTTCATGTCTACTTTGTGTGATATTAACATAGCCTCTCCAAACTTCATATGCTAACTGTTTGCATGGTATATTTTTTCCATAATTTTATTTTCAGTTTATTTGTGTGCTCCTAGTTAATGTTTATCTCTTGTAAGTTAATACATATGAGTCTTTTTTTTTTTTTTTTATCTAGTCATGCAGTCTGGGCTTTTCAATTGGGACTTTTACCTTTAAAGCAATTATTGGTGTGGCTATGTTTAAATCAATCCTCTTGCTACTAGTATTCTGTTTGTTTTTTGATCTTTTGTTTGTTCTCTGCTACTCCTTGTCTTTCTTGTTTTGAGTTGATCAAATATTTTTTGATACTGAATATTATTTTCTCTCTTTGTTTCTTAGCTATGTCTTTTTAAAAATTTGTTTGTTTTTTAAGTGGCTCTTCTAAGACTAACAGCATGTACCCTCCACTTACCAAAGTCTGTTTAGAGTTGATTTTACCACTTTATATTGAGGATGTCACAATTCATACCAGACACTTCATGCTTCTGACTTTAAATTTCAAGAATGTAATGACCTTCCATCACTACCACCAGTGCTGTTCAGGTGAGTCTGACTCATAGTAACCTTATGTGTGTCAGAGTAGAACTGTGCTCCAATGGTGGCTATTTTTTTAGAAGTAGATCACCAGGCTTTTCTTCCAAGAAGCCTCTGGGTGGACTCAAACTTCCAACCTTTAGTTAGTAGCCAGATTCATTAACCATTTGCATCACCAGAGTTCTCTAAAATAATCTTACAACAGTACAATACTATTTACTCACTCACCATTGGCAGGAGTACTCTAATCCCATAAACATTCATGATTAAAATATACTGTCTTCCCTCAGTGAGCCCAGGATAGCTATACAGGTGTGTAAAGAAGAATTGTACTCAGGTGGGGTGTTATGGATTGAATTCTGTCCCTCCAAAATGTGGGTAAACCTGTAGGCAATGATTCCCAATATTCTGTGATCATCTACCATTTCTTCAGCAGATATGATTTTCCCATGTGTTGTAAATCCTACCTTTATAATGTTAACACCGCAGATTAGTGGCAGTTATGTTAATGAGGCAGGGTTCAATTTGCAAGATTAGGTTGCATTTTGAGACAATCTCTTTTGAGATATAGAAGAGGGAAGCTAACAGTGACAGTGGGACCTCATACTGCCAATAAAGTAATGCCAGAAGCAGAGAGCATCCTTTGGATGGAGGGTCCCTGTGCTGAGAATCTCCTAGACCAGGAGAATATTGATGACAAAAACTTCTCCTGAGCTGACACAGAAAGAAAACCTTCCCCTAGAGATTGCACCTTTCATTCAGATTTCTAATTTCCTAAATTGTGAGAGAATAAATTTCTTTTTGTTGGACCCATCCACTTATGTTTCTGTTATAGCAGCACTAGACTACTAACAAAAGTGGCGAGGGGAAGAGAGAGGGAGGCAAAACCAAGGGCCAGAAATGACCTCCAGGAGGGAGTTACCAAATCTATTCAAAGAGGTTGGAATCCAGGACAGCTTCACAGAGGAGGTGCTGGAAATGGATTTGTGAAAACAAAGATGACTTACCAGGCACAAAAAGAGAAAAATGGTGCAGAATAGACATCAGGAACCAGAAACTGCGAGTAGCTCATTGGGGTTGGAGCAGGCAGTAGGCAGCATGGAGGAAACAAAAAGATGAGACTCAAGTACATGGCATCATTCCTGGATGACAGTGAGCTATGTGTGTCTTGCCAAGTTCTAACTTCAAGACACGGGCAATGGCAAGCCAATAAAGTGCTTTGATCATTCATATTCATTTTACTCAGTGGAGGGTGGACTGGAGAATGCAAGGCAGAATGGCAGAGAAAGAAGTGTGTAGGCAGATTTGGTTGTCTCTGTGAGAAACAATTGTTACTCCAAGGTGTCTGTAGAGAAGGTCTAGAAACATAGGTACTCCCGTTATTGTTTGCCATTGAGTTTGTTCCAACATACAGTAACCCTATAGGTCAGAGTAGAACTGCCCCATAGAGCTTCCAAGAAGTGCCTAGTGGATTCAAACTGCCAACCTCCTGGTTAGCAGCTGTAGCACTTAACCCCTACACCATGAGGGTTTCTGCCAGTACTTTTAGGAAATGGAAACACAGAACTTTATAACCAACTTGATGCAGTGAACAGAAGTGAAGGAGGCATCTGGAGTGACAGAGGTAGAAGTAACACTTGCTAGGCTAGAGAGAGAAACACTGATGCTGTAGTGGTTAAGTGCTATGGCTGCTGACCAATAGTTTGGTAGTTCAAATCTACCAGGCACTCCTTGAAAACTCTACAGGGCAGTTCTACTCTGTCCTGTAGGGTTGTTAGGAATTGGAATTGACTCAAAGGTAGTGGATTTGGTTTGGTTTTGGTAGGATGGAGAATCCAGACCATGGCAGTGTCAGGGGAAGAGGGGAGGTGAAGGGTTCAAGACGGAACATGTGGAGTGTGGGGCTGACCCTGTGAAATTCAACTGTGGAATGTCCAAAAGATAGCTGAAAACATGAGATGGTGTTCAGGTGAGAAAAGAATAGAATTGAAATTCATCAGTGGGTTGGGATTGAGGGAGGTGCACGGCAGCTGTGGTTATGAGTGAAAATGACCAGGCTGAACATGTAGAGTCAGAATAACAGTCAAGAAGAGAGCCTTGGAAATGGGGCTTAGAGGAAACCATCCAAGCAGTGAGTGGCTTGCCAACATTCCTTGCTCTGAGGGAGCATTACTGGCTTTATTCACTTGTTAAATATTCCACTGGCTTTTCTGCTTAACCAAAGAGGATATTTCATGTTAATTGAGCATGTGGGGTTTAGTTCCTCTATTAACGTACTGATATCTGCTTCTTAAAGCTCAGGAGGATGGGTCATGTGACCCAGCTCAATGAATTCCCAACCCTGCCATTGTGCAAGGCAAGGAAGAATGAGGTGTTCCCTTCTGGATTTTTCTCCCCACTGAGCCCTGCCATCGTGGGTGTACCCGCAGTGAAGGTGGAAGGAGCTACCACTTCCTGAGAGCCTACTTTGTACCAGGCATTATACAAGCCATATACTGTTACTTATCCTTTAAACCTTAATAAGGAAGTGTGAGAAAGCTCTTAGCTCATTCTTTTGGTGAAAAAGTTAAGGCTCAGAATTCTGGAATGTGTTTATGGCTTGAACTGTTTGCTGTATCAATCCTCCCCACCTAATCCATTGTTCCAAATAGAGAGTCTGTCTTGTGCTCCTGAGTACAAGGCAGATTTGAGAAGACAGTGTCCTGACTTTTGTTTCCAAAAGCTTAAAATGTTAGAGATGGTATTTGAGGAGAGAAGGATTTTATTCACACCCCCCCCCCCAAAACCCAAACCAAACCAAACCAAGCCCCTCAGGGCTGGAGACAGGGGAGGAGGCCAGCAAAGAATTCTCTTTCCCTACCAGGGCCACAGGGTGAGGGCTTTGCAGTGAGCCTCAAGTGGGGGACAAGGACATCCTCGTTGAAGTTACCTGCTCCAAAGATGGCACAGAATGGGGAAGAAATATGACTTTTGTAATGCCTTGCAGGCAAGAGGGAGGGTTGACTTGGGGGTTATCTGTGTAGAGCCATGGCTAGGGATTGATGGGTCTTACTCCATAAACAACCCCCCTCCCACCCTTAACCTCATGCAGGCCCTAGGAAGAGAAGGGGACCAGTGAAGTACTGCTGAGCTGGCTCTCAGAAACAAAACAGAAAATTAAAAACATCTTAATTTGTAGCATATGCTGATTCTTTTATGCACCAACTCTCATCGTGGCCCATTTCAATGTGAAGTCACTGGGTGCTGAGTTGGGAAAAGGGCAGCCAATCTACTCAGTCAGTCAGTAAGAGCTGGATCCAACACACTCCTGAAGCACATCTGGAAACCACCGTGGAAAAGACTGGAATTGGTATTCCTGATCAACAAAAAAGAATTGAAGTTGAGTTTTTCAGAAACATACTAATTCATCTTTCTTGCTCATCTAATTTCTGGGTAGAGATTGTATCTGTCACCTAATTCTAAACACCAAGAAAGGAACAGGCCTGTATTTGAAGCCAGAGTTCCCTGCCTGGAAAGCCTTTCCAGCTTTCAGACTGACTCTTCATTCTCTAGGCTAAGGCGCTGTATAGGCATTTGGCCCAGGCCAGTGTCCATAATTCTGTTCCTATTCATCACTCTTGTCCATCTGTCGGCCTATGATAAAGATACCCCTGGCTGGGGATAGTATAATAGTCAGGTACATCCTTTAAAACCCTTCCTCTCCTTGCTTCAATTAACAGTTCCCTTGGAATGACTGAAGGAGAGTCTCAATTTTGCTTTCAGATTCTTGCCGTGACAATCTAATTACGGACACCAGGTGACAACTGGTAGCTAGGTAGGAAAAGTAAGGGGTTCTGTACGGGTTGTCAGGGTTCCGTAGCTCATTTTGCCAATCTAGCTGCCTTGGAGGAAGGGAAGTAGCATATACTTCTCACGCTGACGGTAGTAGGCAATCTGGTCATCAGAGAAAGGGCGAATACAGGGCATTTCCTGGTGCCATTTCTCATTTCTTGGCTTTCACTGTAGACGTCAATTTATTGCAAGATTTTTTTTTTTTCTGCTCAGCCTAGACTAAGCCTTATATGCCTCCATGTGACACTGCAAGCAGCTCCTATCAAGCCTGTCAAGGTAGCTGGGCCAAGCAGGAAGCTCAAATGCCCGTGTCTGAGAAATCCTAGCCTATGCGAGGCTGAGCCTGGCATTCTGCCCTCCAGGGGGAGCCGGAGGGAAATGATGACACCGGAAGAGGAAGAAGGGACTTGCTCCTTCCTGTCGGCTGTGGTTCCGGGAGCGTTACTCAGTGTTCTTTCGCTTGATCAGGAGCAGTAGCTTCCTGTACAAATAGGTGAATTCAGCTTGTGAAACAAGCTTCCTTGAGCCTCCTCGGAGACATCAGCACCAGTCTGCCAGCCGCCTCCTCAGAGGTCTGTTTTGCTTCTGAAGGGCCTCTCCTAAAAGTGCCTACCTTTTAATTACACTCATTGGGCAGGGCTGTAGGAGTGGTAGCTGCTTCCTGCGGTGGTTACCCCCCGTGATACACTCTGGTTCTTTTTTTTACCCTGTTGGCACTTGGCTTGGCTTTTGCCTAATTAATAATCCTTGACATTAAACTCTGTTAAAGTAACTGGTGTTACAGTGGCAAGGAAGATGAAACCGATTTGCCATTCCTGGACTAGATTACTACAGGGGTGTCAGTGCGGAAAGGAAAATCTAAGCCATTGTTGTGGAGTCAAGCATTGGAGTCACTTCTCTCTCTCTCTCTCTCTCTCTGTGTGTGTGTGTGTGTGTGTGTATGCCCAGGGAAGCCATCTGGTCCAGAATTTTCTTTGTTGGGAAGTTTATGATTACTGATTCAGTCCCTTCTGTTGAGATCTTCTATTACTTCTGGAGTCAATGTAGAAAGTTTATGCGTTTCTAGCAAAGACTGTTTCCTCTGTTATCTAATTTGTTGCTATATAATTGTTCATAGTCTTTGTGATAGTTTTTACCTCTACAAGGTCAGTTGTAATGTCCCTACTTTTTAATTTTAGATATCTGCATCTTCTTTTTTATTTTTGGCAGTTTAGCGTAAGACTTTGTCAATTTTATTCATCTTAAACAAAAAATCATCTTTGTTTATAGATATAACCTGGTGGTGCAGTAGTTAAGCATTTGGCTGCTGATCAGAAGGTAGGCATTTACAATCCACCAGCTGCTCCTTGGAAACCATTATCACCGTCATTTACTTTTTAAAACTAGAAGAGCTTTTTCTGATTAATAATACTTGCTTATTTTAGAAAAAAAGGAAACGTAAAAACAAAAACACAAAATCGCTTATAATCTCATAGCAGAGACACAGCCTCTTTTGGTGTATTTACTTCTGTCTCTTTTCTACTCAGAGTTAGTACTTGTAGCTGTTAACCCTTGTGCCATCAGGGCTCCAGAAGGCATCCCTAGGTGGTACAAATGGTTATCAAGCTTGGCTGCTAACCTAAGGGTTAGCCGTTTGAGTGCACCTGGAAACATCTTGGAAGAAAGGCCTGATGATCTGTTTCTGTTATGGATTGAGCTATGTCTCCCCAAAATGTATGCCGACTTTGCTAGGCCATGATTCCCAGATTGTGTGATTGTTCACCATTTTGTCATCTGATGGAATTTTCCTTTGGGTGGTAGATCCTACCTCTATGATGTTAATGAAGCAGGATTAGAGGCAAGACTTAATCTACAAGATTAGGTAGTGTCTTGAGTCAGTCTTTTTTGCAATATAAAAAAGAGAAGTGAGCAGACAGATGGGAGAGACCTTAATACTACAAAGCATACAGAGCCAGGAATATGCATCCCTTAGACCTAGAGTCCTTGTGCTGAGAAGCTCCTTGACTAGGTGAAGATTGATGACAAGGTCCTTCTGTCAGAGTTGATAGAGAAAGCCTTTTCCTGGAGCTGGCACCCTGAATTTGAACTTCTAGCCTCCTAGACTGTGAGAGGATAAATTTCTGTTTGGTATTTCCATTACAGTAGCACTGGACAACTAAGACAACTTCAAAAAATCAGCCACTGAAATCCTGTGGAGTGTAGCTCTGTTCTGACACACATGAGTCAGCACTGACTCAACAGCAGCTGGAACTGGCAGTGGCAGAAGCTTCTGTTACATAAAGCTTGAGATTTTTCTAGGGTCCCAAGAAGGTATAAATTTAGCCTGACAAGCGTAGGTAGGCAAGATAAAGTTTAACAGGCCCCAGATGACAGCTGTGTAGCTCCATTCCTCTAGGGAAACTCTCTGTCCTGTAACTGTTGGGCTGGGGGATCTGAGTGGTGAGCTACTGTTCCAGTGTACCAATTGAAAACTCAAATTCTTGAGCTGGTGTAGGTGGGGAATCTCAAAAATCTGGTTCAGCCTCTTCAACTTCAGAGATGAAACCAAGGCCCTGAGAGGTGAAGGGACCTGAAAGTAACACAGCAAGTGAGGAATAAGATGGGCTAGATCTCAGGTTTCCCAACCACTGGATCTCCCTGAGTCAGGTCATTTCTTCAATCTCCCAGTTTTGTGAACAGCCGGGCTTAAGTTAGGATGGCTGTTACGCCACTGTATTTCTCTGCTATGTAGGTTGCTGTGAGTCAGAATCGATTTGACAAGCACTGGGTTTGGTTTGGTTTTGGTGTATCCAATAAAAGGAAGTGAAAGGTGCTTCTTTTCAAAAAAGTGGATAAAAATGACCTAAAAAGTTGTTCTTTATGCTCAATTACTTGATCATGGGTAAAAACCCACTGATTCCAGTGCTAAATTTTAAAATATAAATTCAATGTGGTAATGCAATATAAAAGAGTATATGCAGACCTGGCACAATTGGCTGAGATTTTGGACAGGTTTCTTAATCTACATGAGCCACAGTTTCCTGTAAAATGACAACCGTAATAAAATTCACCATTTGGGATAAATATTGGGACACAGTGTTCCCTTAGTAGGAATTCATTGTTAATGAATGACTTTAAGACTGGTCTCAAATAAAGGGTCTCCCAGTAAGGCTGTCCTGTTTTTGACTGTGATACTTGTGAAGCTGTAGTAGCCATGCTTGTGTTTTTTTTAATTAGCCTTGATGAATAGCCATGAAAAGTTACATGATTCCACAATGCATAGAAATTATTACAGTTTATTATAAAATGGGTGTTCCATTTGCCAAACATTCTGTGCATTATGTGAAATTTATCATGCACATAATTATCCCACTGAGAGAACAATTCGACATTTAATCAAAAAAATTTGCGATAACTGGGTCTGTTGCCAGTCAGACAACACCTGTGCGCCAGTGAACTGCATGTCCCAGTGAGCACATCACCACCGTTCATCAGGGTGTACGCGAGAATCCACCCCAGTCAATTTCTTGCCAAGCACAAGAACTGGGCCTTTCATCGACCACGATTTGGTGGATTTCGCATCTGGACTTGATGCTTTAGACGTACAAAATTGTTTTAACTTGAGAACTGAAGCCCAACAACTGTGGGTTGCACTGTACATTTGCCGACTGGGCTCAGGAGCAGTTGAAAGTTGACCCTGCTTTTAGCTGAAAATCATCTTCAGTGACAAAGCCCATTTTTGGATGAATGGTTTTGTTGACAAAACTGCATTTGGAGTGATGAAAATCCAGTGGAGATTCAAGAAGGTCCACTCTATCCCCCCAAAATTACTGTTTAATATAGATTTTGGTCCAGCAGAATCATTGGCCCTTATTTTTTCCAAGATGAACAAGGAGAGGCTGTGACTGTCAATGGTGAAATATAGTCGACTATGATAACTGATTATTTCTGGCCCCATTTGGAAGGTGCCCTGGTGGCCATCTACTTGAAGTTCTTTTCCACACATAATGGCATCAAATGTATCTCAAAATAATAAGGCAATTAAAATTGTGTCATTTATACAACTTGTTTTATTCAAGTGCTTTGTATCCACTTTTTCCCCCGTTGGTCTTTTTGGTTCTGAAAAAAAATTTTTTTTTTTGTAGTAGCAGTAGTATTCCTGGCATAAAGCCAAAGATGAATAGAAATTAGAGATTGTTGAGTGGTCAGTATCAACATGTCAGGTTTTTTAAGACCTTTGTGAAGTAAAACTCTCACTTAAAGAGACAGTTGAGGCCATTTTTTTGTTGTGTGTGTGTGTGTGTCAATGTTTATTTATTTGCTATTTATAGTAAATAAGTAGGTAATAAAGCATTTGTCAAGGCCTCTTGGGCATGACCTCCAGGAGAGAGGCGCCCTGAGGCCTTCAGTCGACTAGCTGGGTTCACACCCAGTTATTTACTTAGCATGGGGCCTACTGACAACTTCCATGCCCTATCCTTCCAAACCAAAGGGGCAAGTTCTGGGGAGAGGTGGCAGGAACCTACAGTCTCACAGCCAGTTGCACCCAGGTCACACATGCCCCTATGACAACCCAAAGAACCCCTCCTTTTTCCACCTAGCTACCAGTTCTCACTTACCTAATATCCCTAATTAGGTTGTCATGACCAGAAGCTGAAGGTAAAATTGAGACTTTTCCCTTAGTCCTTTCCAAGGTTACTGTTGATTACAGGAAGGAGAAGTTTGGTTTAAAAGGATGTACCTCATTCTTATACTACTCCCCCCAAAACAAAAACAAGCTCACAGCTCTTGAGCTGATTCTGAATCACAGCAACCCTGTAGGCAGAGTAGAACTGCTCCATAGAGTTCTTAAAGAGTACCTGGCAAATCTGAACTGCCAACTGCTTGGTTAGCAGCTGTGGCGCTTAACCACTACTGCCCCCAACTGAAGATACTCTTCTTTTAGGGCTGTGGATGAGCAAGAGTGGTGAATGGGGACAGAATCGTGGACACCAGCCTGGGCCAAGTGCCCATACAGAGCTTTAGAGAATGGAGTTATCTGAAAGCTGGCAAGATTCTGTAGTCAGGGAATCCAGGGTCCAAATCCAAGTCTGCTCTTTTCTTGGTGTTTTGGATTAAGTAACAGATACAATCTCTACACACTTCTTTCTAAGAAGTTAGGTATACTAGTTAGAGTTCTGCAAAGAGGCAGAACTAACAGTAGATGGATATTTTTACTCTAAGGATTTCTTATGTGGTTGTGAGGGCTGGCAAGTCCAAAACTCTTAGATTAAGTTGTAGGCTAGAAACTTTGTAAAGTGTTTCATCCAAAATCCATGGACCAGGCAAGCAGGAAACTCGAGAAGAATGTCTATGTGACAGTCTTGAGGCAGGATCTTGCTCCTTGGGGAAAACTCAGTATTTGATCTTAAGACCTTCAACTGACTCAATGAGGTCCAACTGCATTATGGGGACAGTCTGCTTAAGGTCAATTGATTTGAAGGCTAACCACATGTAGAAACATAGAAACATCTGACTAGTGCTTGACCAAAGAAGTGGACACTGTAGCCTAGGCAAGTTGACACATAAAATTAGCCATCACTTATTTTATCAAAACTTACCATTTCTAGTGTTGAGGATATACCAGAGCGTGGACATATTAAGGAACACCCATCCCATCCAAAGGTCCCATAGTTAGCTGATATGAGTGGGAAGACCATACCGTATCTGGTGCTCTTTGACATCCAGTGGCTTCTTCAGAGTCACAGTCTTGTGAAAACCAAATAGTTACACATTTGTATCACAAACAATATATAGTTTAATATCATACAAATGTTTATGTATCATATAAACAAAAATTGATATCTGTTCCTTTACTTAATGCCTGAGTTGTTTATTAGACCATAAGCCCCATGTGGGAGGGAACTGGGTGAGTGGGAATCCAGCATCTTTAACAGGAGATCGGCAAAAATGTGTTAAAAATTAAGTAACCAGTTAATAGGAAATGCAAGGGACAGGGAACACGTTAAACAATACCATGAAGTCATCAAAATCTAGATTGCGTTTGCACACCAATATCCATTGCAGAACTATTTGCAATAGCCAAAAGGTGGAAACAGCCTCAATGGCCATCAAAAGATGAGTGGATGAGCAAAATGTGGTACAGACATATCATGAAATACTGCTAAGCCAGTGGGAGAAACAAAATCCTGATACATTCTACAGTATGAGTGAAGCTTGAAGACATTATTCTTAGTAAAATAAATTGGTCAAAAAGGACATGGATAGCCTGGCTTACCTAAGATGATAAGAAAAGACAGATGTATAGAGATCAAAGTTTATTAGTGGTTACCAGGGGTGAGAGGGTAGGGCAAAAGGGAAGAGTACTATTGCTTTATAGAGTGCTAAGTTTTTTGTTTATGGTGATGGAAATATTGAGTTGAGTAAGGGTAGGGTCTTAGGGTCAATTATTGTAAGTGCTGTCAATAAGTTATATACCTATAAAAAGTTCAATTAGTAAAAGTTGTGTGACAGACATTGTTATGGATTGAACTATGTTCCCCCTGAAATGTGTGTAGCAATTTGGCTGGGCCATGATTCCCAATATATTATGATTGCCCCCCATTTTGTGACTTCCCTATGCTGTATGTTAAAGAAGATTAGGGTGGGACTGTAAATCTGTTCCTAAGTCCCCTCTCTGCTCCACTGTAAAGGGAGTTTCCCTGGGCTGTGGCTAGTATCATCACCTTTTATTCATCTTATGAGAGACGAAAGGGAAGCAGGCAGAGAGTTAGGAACCTCACATCATCAAAAAAGTAGCACTGGGAGTGGACCGTGTTTATCAGACCTGAGGTTCCTGCCCCAAGATGCTCCATGACCAAAGACTGATGCAACACAAGAGCTTTCTTCCAGAGTTCCCCTGGAGCAGACACCCTGAATTTGGACTTGTAGCCTACTGGACTGTTTAAGAATAAACCTTTTTTTGCTAAAGCTGTCCACTCTGTGTTATTTCTGTTAGAGCAGTACTAGATGACTAAAGCAGACATGTTTACAAACAACACACACCCCAACAGTAGCTACTGAGGCTGCTTAAGTACAACCCAGTTGCTCATGGGATTTACTTCTTTGGTTTAAAAGTCATGGTTTAATGAGATATCCAGGTCATTGGCCTAATAACACATTTAGTGCTTCTGCTCTACTTTGTAGTTTTGTCGTGTAGCAACTGGGATCTTACTAGCTTGCAAACCATCCAAGGAACAACAATTGGGCTCTATTTGTGTGGAGCAAGAGGAAGAAGGAGAGTCAGGAAGAGAAGGAGGAAATGGAATGTGTGGCTAGTTACCTCTCTAAACAGCTGCCTTTTTTACCATGAAATCAGAATAAATGAATGGTGCCCAGCTTCCATTACTGCACATTTTGATCAAATGTTCTACAGAAATATCTTTATCAAAAAAGGGAAAAATACAAAACAGAAAAATACAAAAATACACAACTCAAAAAATTCAAATTCTCATGTCTGGAGCCTGAAGTCTTCTTAAAACCAAACAGTAATTTAGCTTAACTAGTAAACAATGCCTGTCTTGAAGAGTGGAGGGTCCCTGGAAGACATGGCCTCCAGGTTCTCTGTTAGCTCAGAACTAAAACTATTTCCAATGCCAACTCTTCAGACAAAGATTAGAATGGACTATGAACTATAAAACATAAAATGATACTGGTGAAGGCTGTACTTCTTGGCCTAAGTAGATACATGAGACTAAATGGGGAGCTCCCATTTGAGGGCAAGATGAGAAGGCGGAGGGGATAGGAACTGGTTGAATGCACACGGTAAATACAGGGCTGAGGGTAGTGTGCTGTCACATTGTAGAAAGTGCAAGTAGGGTCACATAACAATGTGTGTGTAAATTTGTGTAAGACAAAGTCACTTGAATTGTGAACTTTCACTTAAAGCACAATAAAAGAAAAGAAAAAAAAAGCCTGTCTTGAGCATTGGGCTCTTTTAAGAACTATCTATATGGGATCATATCAACATCAACAATTCCAAAATTTAGATAGGAAGCTCAGGGCAGTAAGTTTATATTAGTGAAGGATGAACGATGCGGAGAAGGAGGGTGGGAATGGTTGCACAACTCAAAGCATGTATCACTGTAACTGAATTGAACCTGTAGAAACTGATGAATTGCTGTGTTTTGCTGTGTATGTTCTCAACAACAACAAAATAAACTTAAAAAAATAAATCCAGATTGCAGAAAATCCTGCAGGGCAAACAGCACGGTTTCTTCAGTAAATAAGTCAGGGGGAGCGGGGAGGAATTGTGTAGAAGGAAGAAACAGATTAAGAGAGACCTAAGAGGAACGTAAACCGGATATTATCTACAGACTTTGATTCAGACCAAACAGCTATTGAACAAATTTATGAGACAATCAGGAAATTGATTATTATTATTCTTGGTGTACCAATGATATTGTGGTATGATTAAAATAAAAGTCCCCATCTTTCAGAAATATTTGCTAAAATATTTACTGCTAAAATGATACAGCATTGGGAATTTTATTCAGATAGTCTGGAGACAAGGAAGTGGTTGAGGGTAAAGATGAAATGAAAGGGGCTTTGAGCTGATCATGGCTGAGGCTGGGTGTAGCCTATGTGGGAGTTCATTATACAATTTTTGCTATTTTGTTCATGATTGAGATTTTGTATAATAAAAATTTGGAAAATAATAGTAAATCGTGCATTAATTCTTAGAACAGACAACGAATGGATTTCAGATTTTTTTGGTGCTATTTTTCTTTTGATAGTGTTAGAAAATAGTAAATAAGAACAGTCTTCATTTCACATTTTATTTTTGCCACACAATCACTTAAAAAGCAGTCATCTGAAAAACTATTAGATAACTTGAACCATTTCCTGAAGGTTTACTTAATTTTTCACATTAAGGTCATTCTTTTTTTGAAATCTCTTTATCAACTTTCTCTCTGCCAGTGCTTAAGTGTACTAGTTCTGCCAGCCAAGATAGGTATTGTAGTGGCTTTCTTGGTGGATAGGTTTCAGCAGAGCTTCCAGACTAAGGCAGACAGGAAAAAGGGCCAGGTAGTCTACTTCTGGGGGGAAAAAAAAGGTCAGTGAATACATGAGTCACAGAGAAACTTTGTCTGACGTGGTGAAGAAGATAAGCCCCTCATGTTGGAAGTCACTCAAACTATTACTGGGGAATAGTTGCCTACTCTAAGTAGAGTTGGCCTTAATAATGTGGGTGGAGTCAAGCTCTAGCGATCTTCATTTGATGACTCAAAATGAGAAGAAATAGCTGCAAATATCCGTTAATAATTGGAATGTGTAATGTACAAAATATGACTAGGAAAATTGGAAGTCATAAAAAATGAAATGGAACGCATGAACACTGATGTTCTTTTAGGCATTAGTGAGTTGAAATGAAGTTGTATGGGCTGTTTTTTAATATGACAATTATGTGGTCCACTCTGCAGGGAATGACAAGTTGAAGAGGAGTGGCATTGTGTTCATTGTCAAAAAGAACATCTAAAGATCTATCCTGAAATGCAACATTGTCAGTGTGACAGGATGATATTCATAAGCCTACAAGAAAGACCAGTTAATACAATTATGAATTTGAATCAAAATTATCCTCCAACCACTAAGGCCAAAGATGAAGAACTTGAAGATTTTTTAAAATCATTTTTGGCAGTCTGAAGTTGACCAAGGCAATCAAGATATATTGATAGCTACTGGTGATTGGAATGTGAAAATTGGAAACAAAAATGAAGGACTGGTAATTGGGAAATACAGCCTTGGTGATAGAAAAGATGCCAAAGATCATATGATAGAATTTTGCAAGATGAACAACTTCTTCATTGCAAACACCCTTCTCAACAACACAAATGGCAAACATACAGGGTACCTGACCAGGTGGAATACATAGGAATCAAATCAACTATATCTGTGGAAAGAGATGGTGGAAAAGCTCAGTTATCATCACCCAGACAAGGCCAAGGGCTGACTGTGGAACAGACCACCAGCTGTTTATTGTTGTGTTGTTAGGTGCTATCCATCCAGTTCCAGCTCATAATGACCCCATGTACAACAAAATGAAACATTGCCCAGTCCTAAGCCGTCATCACGATTGTTGTGCTTGAGCCCATTTTTGCTGAAATGCAAGTTCAAACTGAAATTGAATAAAATTAGAACAAGCCCATGAGAGCCTAAGTATGACTGTGAGTATATCCTACCTGAACTTAGAGACCATTTCAAGCATAGATTTGACACACTGAAAACTAATGACTGAAAACCAGACAAGTAATGGAATGACATCAAGGATATCATACATGAAGAGAGCAAGAGATGGTTGAAAAGACAGGAAAGAAAGAAAAGACCAAAATAGGTGTCAGAAGAGACTCTGGAACTTGTGCATAGATACTGAGTGGCTAAAGTAACTTGAAAAAATGATGACATAAAACAGCTGAATGGAAGATTTCAAAGGATGACTTGAGAAGACAAAGTGAAGTATTATAATGACGTGCAAAGACCTGGAGATAGAAAACCAAAAGAGAATAACACGCTCAGCATTCCTCAAGCTGAAAGACATGAAAAAAATTGAAGTCTGAGTTGTGATATTGAAGAATTCTATGGAAAAAATATTAAAGGATGTGAAAGTATTGAAAGAAGATTGAAGGAATGCAGAGTCAGTAACCGAAAACAACTCGTTCACATTCAAACATTTCAGAGGTAGAATATGATCAAGAACTGATGGTGTTGAAGGAAGAGGGTCAAGCTACACTGAGGCCATTGGTGAAGAAAAACGAGGCTCCAAGAATTGATAGAATACCAACCGAGATGTTTCAACAAACAGATGCAGCACTGAAGGCACTCAATCATCTATGCCACAAAATGTGGGAGACAGCTACCTGGCCAACTGACTGGAAGAGACCCAGATTTGTGCCTATTCCAAAGAAAGGTGATCCAACAGAATGTAGAAATTACTGAACAATATCACTGATATCATACACAAGTAAAATTTTACTGAGATTATTCAAAAGCAGTTGCAACAGTACATCAACAGGGAATTGTCAAAACTTCAAGCTGAATTCTGAAGAGAACATGAAACAGGGGATATCATTGCTGATGTCAGATGGATTCTGGCTGACAGAGAAGAATACCAGAAAGATGTTTACCTGTGTTTCACTGACTATGCACAAGCATTCAACTGTGTGAACCATAACAAGTTATGGATAACATTGCAAAGAATGGCAATTCCAGAACATTTAATGGTGCTCATGAGGCACCAGTACGTAGACCAAGAGGCAGTTGTTCAAATAAAGCAAGGCTATACTGCAAGGCTTACAGTTAGGAAAGGTTTGTATTAGGATTGTATTGTTTCACCATATGTATTCAATCTGTGTGTGCTGAGCAAATAATACAAAAAGCTGGACTATATGAAGAAGAATAGAGCATCAAAGAGGAAGACTCAGTGACAGCTTGCATTATGCAGATTACACAATTTTGCTTGCTGAAAGTGAAGAGGACTTGAAGCACTTAGTGATGAAGATCAAAGACCGCACACAGCCTTCAGTATGGATTGCATGTCAACATCAAGGAAACACAATTGGACCAATAAGCTGCATCATGATAAGTGGAGAAAAGATAAAGTTGTCAAGGATTTCATTTTATGCACAGTTACTACCCATGGAATCATCAGCCAGAAGGTCAAAAGGTGCATTGCATTGGGCAAATCTGCAGCAAAAGTCCTCTTTAGAATGTTAAAAAGTCAAGATGTCCCTTTGGGGACTAAGGTGCATGTCTTAGTTATCTAGTGTTGCTGTAACAGAAATACCACAAGTGGGTGGCTTTAACAAAGAGAAATTTATTTTCTCACAGTCCAATAGGCTAGGTCCAAAATTCCAGGCATCAGCTCCAGGGGAAGTCTCTTTCTCTTTTGGTTTAGGGGAAGATGCTGCTCATCAATATTCCTCTAAACTAGGAGTTTCTCCACACAGAAACCCTGGTTCCAAAGGGCTGCTGCTTTCTTGGTGGTATGAGGCACTCCAGTCTCTGCTTGCTTCCCTTTCCTTTTATCTCTTGGAGGAAGAAAGGCAGTTCAGGCCATACTCCAGGGAAACTCCTTGTACTTTGGACCAGGGGCGTGACCTTAGTAAGGGTATTACAATCCCACCGTGCTCCTCGTTAACATAACATAATCTTGCCTCATTAATCACAAGCAGAAATTAGGGTTTACAACACAGGAAAATTATAATCACAAAGTGGAGGATGGCCACATAGTACTGGGAATCATGGACTAACCAAGTGCTTTGGGGAGACACAATTCAATCCATGACAGTGTGCCTGACTCTGGTCGTGATATTTTCAGGGGCCTCATAGCGTTGTGAAAGCTGGATAATGAATAAGGCAGACCAAAGAAGAAGTAACACCTTTGAATTGTGGTATAGATGAAGAATATTGAATATACCATGGACTGCCAGAAGAACAAACAAGTCTGTCTTGGAAGAAGTATACCCAGAATGCACATTAAGGGCAAGAATGGTGAAACTTTGTTTCACATACTTTGGACATGTTATCAGGAAAGACTGGTATCTAGAGAAGGACATCATGCTTGGTAAAGGGAGGAAGACTTTCAGTAAGATCCATTGACATATTGGCTGCAACAATGGGCTAAAGCATAATGAAGGCTGGGGGAACGGCGCAGGACTGGGCAGTGTTTTGTTTTCTTATACGTGGAGTTGCTATGCGTTGGAACTAACTTGAGGGCACCTAACAACAATTCTGCCAGATCCATATTTGGTAGTAGCTGCCTGGAACCAACTTGAGGGCAACTCATAAGTGTTTTGTAATTGTTAAACCCCTACACACAAAGCTTCTAGCTTTTTTCTTTTCCTTCTTTTGTTCAGAAACTTCTGAAAACTCTTCTTACCTGGCACCAATGCCACTTTTGTGGTAAAAGCACATGTTCCTGTGCATTACAGATTAGTGAGTAGTTAAGAACTCAGCTATTAACCAAAAAGGTCAGTGGTTGAAAACCACCAGCTGCTTGTTGGAAACCCCATGAAACAGTTCTACTCTGTACTATGGGGTTGCTATGAATTAGAATGGACTCAACAGCAATAGGTTTGGTTTAGTTTGGTTTTATGCCTTATTTACTGTAAGCCCATGTGTACCTTGGTTGCCGGTTATTCTGCCCCTGTATATACATAAACAGCTTCAGCAGCTACTGTCTCTCTTTTATTCATTTTGAATATTTAGCACGCAGCTTCGGACAGTTCAACTTTTTACAGGAGTACAACTAACTCACAGTGCTTAAAATAATTGGCTGTGCAGTCCTACCCATAACCAGCATGATATTTCCATCACTTAACCCCATACTTAGTATTTCATAAAGCAGGATGCCCATTATCTCACACCCTGGTAACCACTAATAAACTTTGGTTCTATACATTTGCCTTTTCTTGTCTTTTTATGTAAGTGAGGTCTGACAATATTTGTTCTTTTGTGACTGATTTATTTCACTAAACATAATGTCTTCAGGCTGCATCCATATTGTAGCATCTATCAAGATTTTGTTTCTCCTACTGGCTGAGTAGCATTCCATTGTATGTATCTACCACATGTTGTTTATCCATTCGTTTGTGGATGGGCACTAAGGTCATCTCCACCTATTTGGCTATTGTGAAAAGTGCTGTAATAAATGTTGGTATACAAGCACAATCTGGATTTTGATGACTTCATGGTATTGTTTAACATGTTCCTTTGTCCCCTGTATTTCTTGTCAGTTGGTTAATTTTTTAACACATTTTTACTGAACTACTAGTGTGTTCATGATTCTGGATTTCCACCTATCCACTTCCCGCCAACACGGGGCTTACGGTTTACTAAAGGACACAGACACTAACCAAATAAACACAAGAATTTCTATTTATATTATATGATATAAGAATATATGTTGCCTGTGATATGAATGTGTAACTATTTGTTTTCCCTAACACTGTAAGGAATAACTTTTCTGTTATCCAAAAGGAGCCATTAGGTGTCAAAGAGAGCTAGACAAGGTTCTAGTCTTTACACTCATATCAGCTAGCTATGATATGTCACATCTCTTAATATGTCCAGACTGTGATGTTCTCAACACTAACAATGATAGATTTTGGACTTATAGTCAATATGGTGCCATAGACAGAAGCACCATGCTGTCCCTTCACAGCAAAGATCCAAAAAACTAAGTAAAACAGACAAACATCAGTCTTGGAATGTGAAGTATCAAATGAAGAGATAAAGATCTCAGCCAAAACCTGAATGGAATGAGAAACTGACAGAAAACAGAGTGAGAAGAGATACAGAGAAAGTTTCCTCTCAGCTAACCCAGCATGGATTTGCCATCTTGGATGCCTGTGAGAGACAGGCAGACAGGGAGCACAGGACAGCAGATTTATGGAGGTCACGGTGGAGGACAAATCACGTGGTGGTGAAAAGCAAGACATGCTTTTCCACCCCTCATCTTCTCCCTGCTGCTCTACCTCCAAGACCTCCTGGCTGGCTGTGGTGGCTCAGCTGGCCAGAAAGCACAACATCTGTGTGCTTGGATTCACCTTACTCACATCAGAGATCAGCAGACAGTGAGTACACAGAAACACCCTCAGGAGCTCCCAGAAGGACACAGGTCATCCTCTGGACCTGCTGTGCTGCACCATAGCTGAGCAACTGGCCCTGCCTTTTGGACAAGGAGATGAAAAATATCATGACCATAGATGAGCAAACAACAAAGAATGCACAGCCTGCCTGCTTTAATGTAATCAAATTGGAAAAAAGTAGAATGACACAGATTTACAATCAATGAACAAAGAAAATACTACTGAATGACCCCAATACAGCAGACAATATCAAAACATTTTAAAAAAAGGATAGAATCATTCTAGTAAGAGTCCCAAATGAAATACCAGATGACTTTCCAGTAGAAGAAAAGGCAGTAGAATTTCTAATATTCAGAGCTACCCTAGAGTTGAAGGAAAAGCAGACAAAAATGAGGGAAAAATACACACATCCATGGAAGAATTCAGAAAAATAATACAGGAATAAAATGCCAGGATAAATTCACAACTAGAAATCATACAAAAACAACAATTAGAAATCCAAAATATAAACAACAAGATTTCAGAAATGAACAGTGTCATAGAAGGTCTGATATGCAGTGAAACTGAAGATGAACCTTTGGCTATGACATTCTTTGAGGAAAAATCTGAAAAAACAACAAAGAAAAATGAAGAAACTCACAATTATGTGGGATACAATTAAAAACAAAACATTGTAAGTGACTAGAGTTCCAGAATAGGGAGAAAAGAGTAAACACAGAGAGTATCATTGAAGAATTGCTGGTGAAAACTTCCCTAATATCATCAAAGATGAAAAGCTGACCATCCAAAAAGCTCCATGAGCCCCATATAGGATAGACCCTACAAGAACATCACTAAGGCATATCGTGATCACAGTTGCTAAAACCAAAGACAGAGAAAAAATTTTGAGAGCAGCTTGAGAAAAACAAAAAGTCACATACAGTGGACAAGCAATAAGACTAAGCCCTGATTATTCAGCAGAAACAATGCAAGAAGGGAATCAGATGATATATACAAAACCTTGAAAGAAAAAAATTACCAACTAAGAATAATGTATCCTACAAAACTCTTGTTCAGATGTTATGGTAAAACTAGCACATTTCCAGATAAACAGAAATCAAGGAAATATGTAAAAACCATAGCAAACTTATAAGAATTATTAAACAGAGTCCTTTAGTCTGAGAACAAACAAAGTTAGATCACAGATTGAATCTACGACACAGAATTGTACCAGCCAGATACCAAACTAGGAAATAAATTCTCAAGGACTCTAATAAATCAAAAAACTTGCAAAAACCAGAAAGGTTAATCTGTAAATAGCAACAACATCAAAACAATAGAAAAGGGAATAAGTAGTGTAGACATAGAATCTTCTAAAGGAGTTGAAGGCAAGGTACTACCAAATAACACTAGACTAGCTCTAACCTAGGAAGACAAGGGTATATTTCAAGGTAGCCACAAAAAGTTAATAAATCTATTCATCAAAATAAAGATGGGAAACATAAAGTCCAAATAAAAACAAAATCTGTAAAACAAAAGAAATGAAAAAGAAATTCACAAACCAAAGTAGTTCAGCATAAGAGAGTATGAGGAATAATTTAGGACAAGGAAAAAAAGCCTACAAACGACAGCAATAATATGCTGTTTATAAGAGACACACCTGAGAAATAAAGAAGCCTTCTGTTAGTAGAATGACAGCTACATGACCAGTGTAACAGAACTGAGAACTCAGATGTAAATCCATCCACATATGGTTGGTCACTTGATCTTCAATGAGAACCCAAAGTTCATCAGATGGGAAAAGGATAGTCTTTTTAGCAGATGGCTGGCAAAAGTGGATGACCTCTCATAATGTGGAACAAACTGGAAGGCACTGTGCTGAGTGAGATGAGTCAGTCATAGAATGACAGGTGTTGGGTCACGAAAAGGTTTACATACCAAAAAAAAAAAAAAAAAAAAAAATCTTTGATGATTACCAGGGAGGAGAGGTGTGGATGGGAAAAGAAAAGAGAGAGAGGGTTTTTGACCAAATAACTGCCCTGCAGTTAGTTTTATGTGTCAACTTGTCTAGGCTATGATCAAGCAGTAGTCTAGATGTTGCTATGAGGGTGTTTACGTGTGATTAGCATTTGAATCACATTGACCTTAACCACATTACCCCCATGATGTGAGTGAGCCTCATCTAATCAGGTGAAAGGTCTTAACATCAAAAACTGAGGTTTCTTCAGGGAATAGGATTCTGTCTCCAGACTGTAACATAGACATCCTGCTGGAGTTTCTCACCTGCCTGGACTATGGATTTTGGGCAGAAGACTGCCAGCATTATCAGCCTGCAGCCTAATCTAAGGTTGGTGGACTTGTCAGCCCTTACAATCATGTGAGTCAAATCCATGAAGATACTTATCCAACTGTTGGTTCTGTGTTTTTGGCAATCTCTAATACACTTATCTTCTTACAGACCAATGGAATTTTTTTTTTCGTCCTCTGGAATCTCATCTGAGAACCTGAGAATAACACAGGGAATAGAGCTGCCCTCATTAAAGTAGGGGAGACCTACAAGGACTGCCAATTAAGTCTGTGAACTCATCCTAGAAAAAGTGCTGCGTACCTCATTGCTGAATATTGCTATGGTCACCTTTGAAGTATTCCTGTTGGGAAGCTATGCATGGATGCGAGCACTTAGTCCACCCTTCAGAGCAATTTTGGAACTCTTTTTCTGGCATGGCCATCAGAGCTGTTGTCCTGAACCTTGATGTCCTAAATGTCATGACAATGCCTTCCTTTCAATATTTTCATTGTCGTTGGGTAAAGTAAAAAGTCATGGGGGGCCTATAGGGAGGGTGTTCCAACACAGTTATTTGTTTACTGGCTAAAAACCTCCTCACAGACAACTATACAATTAAATTCATGAACTTGCTAACTTGCTACCGTGTGTAATGGCCATTCCAGAAAGAATTTCAAAATTGATTTGAAGAGCATCAGTGCATAGCTTCCCAAGGGTAGTACTTCAAAGGTGACTATAGTGATATTCAGAAATGAGGTATGTAGCACTTAGAACAATTAAGATTGAGGACTTAATTGTCAGACATAGTATGCTCTCTTTCTGTTGCTAACTTTTTAAATTTCATTTTTACTGTGGCACGTGTACATATATATATACATATATATAAAACAAAAATTTGCCAATTTTTACTTATGCAATTCAGTGATGTTTCCATTCCCGCTGTCTCCACATTTCTCCGACACACTTAACAGAAGCTTAGTCTGTCTCATACATTCATGCGTGCTTCTTCACCCCACAAGGTAGCCACTGAGGCACATCCTGAGAATCTCACATCTGCGTGGGATAGCAGAAAACCACTGGGTTAGGTAATATTTGGTGTTTTCTAAAAATTACAAAGACGTGAATATTAATGCCTCAGTTTCCTCACTGGAGTAGGGACTTTGTTATTGTGGGTGTGTGTGTCTACTGGAGAGGCAGACGGTTTGTCAATGGAAGCACGATGTGTCAGAGCTGAAAGGGATCTTGGAGCTGCTCTAATCCGGTCTTACCTTTTCAGTCAGACCTCCTTCAAGTAACAGACCCTGACTCAAACTTGTGAATAACAGGGGAATTATTGGCACGTGTAATTAGGAAGTTCCTGCATGTGTCTGGCTTCAGGACAGAGGTTTAACTAGTATTATCAAGATACTGATTCCTCTCTGTCTCTTTTTTTTTGTTCTTGTCTGTGTAACTTCTTTCTCATGCAGGCATTCCTCACACTGTGACCAAGATGGCCACCAGCAGCTCCAGGCGTACATGTTACCAGCTGGGTAAACTCATTAGATGGAGAATACCTCTTGAGAGTACCCACAAAAGTTGTGCGTGTCTACTCTCATTGGCCAAATGTGGGCCACATATTCATCTTTGAATAAATTACTATGGCCAGGGCAATTCAGAACCTTGATTGGCCATCTTGGGCCATCAAAACTAGGTGGATAGAGTAGGGCAGGGAGATTCTCCAAGGAACATTGGAGTGCTGGTACCAGAAGAAAGGGAAATATTTTCAAAAGATGAATGCTGTACTTAAAGTGACCATATACTCTATTGCCAGACTGGGACACTTTAGGGAGTGAAAAGGGTCATTGCTAATATTCATGCTAGGACTACAGGCAAGCACTGGTACTGTTCTGGGCACTTCGGAACATGTGGTCAGTCTAACTGTACCCTTCAGAGAAGTCAAATGGCTTCGCCGTGGTTCTCAAAATAGTGAAGGTAGAAACTGTGAGTAGAACCCAGCCCAGTGTATTGTCTACTGAAAGGTTGTTGTTGGCCAGCAGAAACTGTCTCTATAGTAGTTGACTCTGTAGTATTGATTTTAATGGAATAGATATTACCAAAAAATAAGACTTCTGATAAAATTAGGCTACATGCGTGGTTCTTTGCACAGTCATGTCAGAGAACACCTTTGACATTTTCAAATAGCCTATATTAAGTATTTTTGGTGCACAGATATACGAGTTGCCACTTAAGTTTGCAAACTCACCCTAGAAAAAGTGCTACCTATTCATTGTTGAATATCACTACGGTCACCTTCGAAGTACTCCCCTTGGGAAGCTATGCACCAATGCCAGCACCTAGTTCACCCTTCAAGGCAATTTTGGAATTCCTTTTCTGGAATGGTTATCAGAATTGTCATTGTATTATCCTTGATATCCTAAATGTCATCAAAATGTCTTCCTTTCAAAATTTCTTTTATCTTTGGGTAAAGAAAAAGCCATTGGGGGCCAGATCAGGTGAGTGGTGAAGGTGTTCTAATACAGTTATTTGTTCACTGGCTAAAAACTCCCTCAAAGACAACAATACAATTAAGTTTGCTAACTTTCTACTGTGCCACTGTGCCCAAAGGCCTTTCCAGAAAGAGTTCCAAAATTGCTTTGCAGGGTGGACTAGATACTGGTGTCAGTGCATAGCTTTCCAAGTGTGTACTTTGAAGGTGATCACAGTTATACTCAGCAATGAGGTATGTAGCACTTAGAACAATTAAGATCAAAGACTTGTCAGACTTTGTATGTAACCCAAAATAGCATGGTGTAGCCAGTGGTTAAAAAGTATAGGTCTGAAATCAGCTGGAACTGAATGTAGCTCTACCAGTTATGAGCTATGTGATTTTGGGCAAATTTCTTAACTTTTCATGAGTCTCAATTTCCTTATCTATAAAATGCAACTAATAATAGTACCTACTTCAGTGTCAGTGAGGGCACTGATGGAATTCTTGCCTTCCATGTAGGAGACTCAGGTTTGATTCCTGGCTCGTATACCTCAGGTGTGGCCACTACGTATCTGTCAGTGGAGGCTTGCGTATTGCTGTTATGCTGAACAAGTTTCAGTGGAGCTTCCAGATGAAAATAGATTGGGAAAAAAGACCTGGAGATCTCCTTCCAAAATTCAGCCAGTGAAAACCCTGTGGATGACAACAGTCCTATTTGTACCTCACCATGAGGATGGCATGGGGTTGGACAGTGTTCTACTTCCTCCTGCATGGGGCTGGCATAAGTTAGGTACTGACTCCTGAGCAGCTAACACCACCACCTCAGGAGTTTGGGGATAAAATATTTGTGTTTCAAGGGCGAAGTACAGTACTGAAATATAGTCAGTGCTCAATCAGTGTCAGGCATTTTTATTAATCCTATTACTGACTTGGAGCCCTGGTAGTAAAGTGGTTAAGAGCTTGGTTGCTAACCGAAAAAAGGTCGGCAGTTGGAATCCACCAGCCATTTCTTGGAAACCCTGTGGAGCAGTTGTGTCTACTAGGGTTGCTGAGAGTCAAAATCGACTTGATGGCAATGGGTTTAGTTTTTTGATTTTTATTGTAGACATGTCTATGGAGTCTTGTGCAGCTCCTGGCTTGGGCTTGTGCCAACCATTGTTTAAAGTCCAGACTTGGATTGTTCTTTGATGATGTGTGTAGAAGGACATCTGGACAATGCGACTAGCCTGATGGCCTGTTCTATCTCCAGCTGCACACCTGCTCTTCAGCATCCAGCCTTTTGGTGACCAAATCATGGAGTCTCCACCTGGCCCCACACACTGTCGTGTGGACAGTGGTCAGTTTGTGTGGGTGGCATCGGTGTTACATTGAAGAGCGTTGGTAGGTGAACAGCAGGGGTTTTATAGCATCTCTAGGGATGTATGTTAGTGCTTAAGACCTCAGCTGCTAACCAAAAGGTTGGCAGTTCAAATCCACAAGCTGCATCTTGGAAACCCTTTGGCGCAGTTCTACTCTGTCCTATAGCACAGCTATGAGTCAGCATTGACTCAATGGCAATGGATTTTTGGTTTCTAGGAAGCGTTCAACTTCAGAGAGGAAAAAAATGTATGAAGAACAGTCAGAAATGAAATAAAAACCAAGTGAAGCCATCTCTAAGTCTCTGTAGTTCATAGTACTAAATTCCAAACCAAAAAGAAAAAAAAAGGATCCAATTATTTCAGTAAATGTCTTCAGTCTCAGACACCTGGTTTGCAAACACACCACCACCTGTGCTGCATTAAACCTGCGAAAAACCCAGGAAGGAAATACAGTATATGAGGCCAGAAAAAGGTGGGTGCCTGCCTCCCTTAGGTCAAACAGCAGGCTGTAAATGGCTCTTTTCAAAACAGACATTGCTTCCCAAGCTTGCGGCCTGCCACAAAGGAAAGTACACACAACAGTTGTTGCCAGCAAGGGTTATACTATATGGCTATTAGGGGGAGTGGGAGCTGCTTGATTCTTGCCAATGACAGGAAATAAGGTCAAGGAAAGATAACAGGTCTTTGAATTAAGGAGGCTTTAAACACATCCTGGCCTCATGGCTTTAAAATTATGGAATGAAGTCTCAGCTTTTCATGCTCCCTTCAAGGCAGACTCCGAAACACACCTTTTCACCCCTCAACATGAGAGTCCTGTGTGAAAAAAGACACCAGTTTCTTCATGCTTTTGGCTCGCTCGTATTCTTTCTAAACAGACCTCACTGTTGGGTCTCATGAGATGTCAGCTGGGATCGTTTCACGAGTTCAAGTCTTGCAAGTAGCATATTTGCTAGTTTGAGGGGTAAACAGATTTAGCTTTAGAGATCAAGATTGCATGACTTTTGTCTGAACAGGAAGAGAGGTTACAGACTCCAGCAGCAATGGGCTGATATATTTCTATTTTGCTGTTGTTTCCAGGGACAAGATATCCAAACAAACGTGAGTTAATTCAACAAGACAGAGTATCAGTTCAGGGAGAAAAATCCCCCACAATATTGAAAGGTTGTTTGTCACGTAGAGAAACACCTGGATGTGAGCCTTGACTTCCTGGCCGTGATGTGCAGATTGTTTGTCTTACGTGCCCATCTCCTTTGCTCCCTCCTTGAGGGAGGGGGAAAGGGTGCAAGAGTGGGAATGGGGAGTAGAAGGGGGAAACTTAAGTCAAGCAATCAAGCGTAGCATAAAAAAGTCCAATCTGATTAATTCAGTCGGCCAGCTGGCTAGCCTGCAAATAACCAGATGGTTGACCAATGAGTTATTTGTAGAATATTATATCTATACTTTCATTGGCATTGGTTCTGAAGTCCTTTGGTGATGCAGATGGTAAATGCACTCTGCTGCTAACCAACGAGTGGAAGTTTGAGTCCACCCCAAGGTGCCTTGGATAAAAGGTTGGAGATTTAGGTCTAAAAGATCAGCCATTGAAAACACTAGAGTGCAGTTTTAATCTGACACATGACTTCTGCTCGTTTGGATGGAAACTGGTTTGGGGCATTGGTTCTGGTGCTCACTCACCGTGGCTGTGAACATGGGTTAACCTCCCACCCTCCCCGTAGCTGCTGAAGAAAGTGCAGAAATTCTTTATGCTCTTAAAATTTTTCTCTTCTGATAATTATGATAGAAAAAAAGAGATTTTGATTTTGACAGTTAAAGTAGAACTTGACCTAATTGTTGGAGGCATTCAGAGGGTGTGCCGCTTGGAAGAGTCAAGTTCAGGATTTGTGTATCTGCAGAACCAGGGGCCAGGGCTGCCTGGGGGTGCCTCCCAACAGCTCTGTGTCAGCCAGTGGCGGTTACATCTCTGAACTTAATTTTCTCCCTTGCAAAATGGGGCTAATGCCTCATAGGGTTTGTGTTAGTTATCTAGAACTACTATAACAGAAATACCCATAAGAGGATGGCTTTAACACATAAAAATTTATTTTCTCACAGTTTAGGAAGCTATAAATTGGAATTTAAGGCACTGGCTCTAGAGGAAGGCTTTCTCTCTCTGTCCCATCTAGTGGAAGGCCTTTGCCTTTTTCTGTTCCTTGGTGATCTTCATGTGGTATGACATCTCACTTCTTCCCTCTCTGCTTCCAGTTTGCTTGTTTAATTTCTTTTATATTTCAAAAGAGGTTAATTTAGGACACATCCTATGCATATACCATCCAATTAACATAACATAGAAAGCCCAAATGGGATTAGGACCACAGGTATAGGGATTATGATTTATGACACATATTTTGGGGAAACACAGTTCAAACCATAATGAGGTTGTTGAACAATTTAACGAAAAAAATCCATGTAAAGTGCTTAGCTGAAAGCCTGGCGGGGACTATTGAGGAGTTTGGGGAAGTGGTGACAATTGTTTCTTTCGTCCCCTCTATTTTCCTACCTCATTGGCTTCAAAGGAGAATCCATACACTTAGAATTCAAAAATATTAATAGCATTTCTATTATCCAGGGAATTTCCTTGCTGTGGTTTGATTTTAGATGGCTCTTTCGTTTCTTGGTTTTTACCTGAATTAAAAACACAATCCTTGGTTCTTAGGGTTCTGGAGAGTTTAAAGATCTTTAATATGAATAGAGTAACTTGGTTTTTTCTTTTTATGAAAGCAATTCACGTTAAGAAAAAAAAGAAGAAATTCATGTCACTGTTTTCAAGCAAATGAGTATTAGCAAAAAGATAAATCAAAACAATAGGTACTTCTACCCTTGGAGATTATCACTGTCTACATTTGGGTGAATTACTGCTGTAAAGCTTTGTAAATTTTCACTTAATTGTATGTCAAATGGCTCTTCACGTTCACTAGTTTTCAATGTCATGTTTAACAGCACAGATAATTCTATTCATGGGGTACCACTTTTGTTTAAACAATCTTCTGTTATGGATACTCAGACTGCTTCAGATTCTTCCACTTTCAAATAACATCACTGTTAAATAAACTCCAAGTCCCAAAAATAGGAGATGTGGTTTCAGCTTCTGAGTCTTTGTATCACATCTGCTGAAAGCTGTGTTTTTCTGAAGATTAGAATTTCCCCACATCCAAGGATATACCCCTTCAAAAGGTTGGGATGCTAAATTCCTCTTATTCCCCAGAGGAGTCATTTTCGTGACTGTGTGTGAGGTGCTGCAAAGAGGCCTTCCCACCCTTTCGTGTTTCCCCCTAATTGTGGGCAATTTCACCACCGTGGCAGCTCCCCTAACTTTCACAGAGATGCCAAAATGCATCCTCCAGAAATACAGTCCCTAAGAAAAGGAGACAGCTCACCTAAATGAGCTCTGTGCAAAGCTGTAGCACCTTTAGACAATGGCTTGCCTTCTGTTCTAGGGGAAGAATTGACTGGATAGGCCTTTTCCCACATAACTGGGCTTTGAGCTCATTAGAAGGATATAAACAAGACTTCATTTGCAGTTGAACACAGGTGGTGTATCCCAGGAATGGGGATTTCAAAGGGATGTAAAAGCATCAGGTGAACTGCTCAATAAAGAGAAATGGCTCAGAGGAGGACAAGAAGATTCTGTGGGAAATTTTGGCTAGCTTCCCAGCCCTAGAGAAGACCTTGGCTTGTCCTGGGCAAAATTGTCAAGTAACTAAAGACAGTCTTCTGGGCCCTTTCCCCCCCCCCTCCCTTTTGTGGTTCCTAAGAACTAGAATAGCCATGACTTCATGGGACTTCTGGGTCCCACTGAGCCAGGTGCCCAGGCTATCTTTTAGAGAGAAGATCCCTGGATGGTTCAAATGGTTTGTGCTTGTCTACTAACCGAAAGCTTGGTGGTTTGAACCCACCCAAAAGTGCTGTGGAAGAAAGAGCTGTCAGTCTGCTTCCCTAGAGTTTACAGCCAGGTAAATCCTATGGAACAGTGCTACTCTAACAAATGGGGTTCCTGTGAGTCAGAACTGACTCGATGGCAATGGATTTAGTTTGATTTTTTGGTTTTCATTTTTACCTCAAAATTGGCCCAAACACTGTCCTAGAGGAAGAGAATGCTTTTCTTTCTGTTAGCAGACAGAGGTTGGCAACGATACAGGGGTTACCATAAAGATAACATACCTTCTGTAACCAAAGGTGGCGTTTGGGATGGTTTAGTTAAGGAGTATCTGGAATGGTCACCAGTAGGATTTACAGATGAAATACAGAATGACCAGGTGAATTTGAATTTCAGACAAATATTTGGAGTACACTTATGCTAAAAAATTATTTATTAATTTGGTGCTCTGTATTTTTATTTGCTAAACCTGTAACCCCCTGAAAAGTTGGATTGCAGGCATACCGGAGGCTTTCCACTGAATGAGCTAGAGTTGTCCAAGTCCTGTTAGCAGCAGGGACTTTGGATCTGGCTGTATGCTGGGCCCTATGACAGAATGAAAGTGTAAATTAAAAGGCCAGTGTCTTCACAGCCCTGAACTCTGATGGCTAACCAAGAAGTCTGCTAATCCATTCTTTATCAAACAGCTCGGTGATCCTCAGAGGACTTGCTCTGATCTCACTGTGTTTGATCCTCATGTCACATGCTCTGATGGTGTGGTGAGTCTTTCCTTATCGTAATGGCAGTAGCACTCCTTCGGAGTGAAATCTTGGAGGGAGGAACATAGTGCTGTACCCCAGTGGCCAGTGGCCAGCAAAAGCTTGTACTTGGTGCATGTTCCTACAGGGTCAGTGTAGTGGCTGATTCAGGTAAGGTCACCATGCATCCTGGGTTGCCTGGGACAGTCCCTGCTTATGTCTGCTGCCCTGATATTATCAATATTCTTTTATTGTGATAAAAATATGTATTACATAACATTTGCCAATTGAATGATTTTTACATGAACAATTTGGTGATACCAACTGCGTTAACCATGTTGTGTACAACCATCACCAGTGTCTGTTGATGAATTTCCATCATCATGAACAGATACTCAGGGCTTCCTAAGCAGTAACCCCCCAGCCCCTTCTTCTCTTTCTTCTGCTCCTGGTAACCAACAACAAACTTCTATCTCTATACATTTACCTGATGTAATTGTTAATAGGAGCCCTGGTGCTGTAGTGGTTAAGAACTTGTCTGCTTATCAAAACAGTCCTAAAGGTATCCAAATTTGGGTGCTAATGTTAAATTATATGGTCACCCTTTGGTTTCCCTTTATAAATTCTCATGAGGCTGGCTTTCTTTAGGGAATAGGTTTAGGAGCTGTTAAGTTTATCCCTTCTTCCTATAATGAAGAACTCGTGTAGTACTCAATCATCACAGGAATCTCATCATTTCCTTTAGTTAGAAAAATGACATGAACAACATCTTCATTATTTTTCAAAAAAAGGAAATTAAAAAAAAATTAGCCTTACCACTCAGAGATAGTTGGTATGATCATTTGACAATGTGATTATGCCATTCATCCTATTTTGTAATATGCCTTTTATCTTCGTTATCTACTACTGCTGTAACAGAAATAGCAGACATGGACGGCTTTATCAAAGAGAAATTTATTCTCTCACAGTGTAGGGGACTGGAAGTCTGAACTCAGGGTGCTAACCCCAGGGGAAGGCTTTCTCTCTCTGTTGGCTCTGGGGGAAGATCCTTGTCATCAGTCTTCCACTGGTCAACATGCTTTTCAGTGCAGGGACCCCAGGTCCAAAGGACAAACTATGCTTTCAGTGCTGCTCTCTTATTGGTCTGAGGTTCTTACTATCTGCTTGCTTCTCATTTGTATATCTCAGAAGAGGTTAACTTAAAACACAATCTAAGCTTCTAGATTAAGTCCTGCCACTAATGCCATCTCTTTGACATCACAAACAGAATTTACAGCACATGGGAAAATTCCATCAGATAACAAAAAGGGGGACAATCATACAGTACTGGGGATCATGGCCTGGCCAAATTGGTACGCATACTTTGGAGACACGTTTCAATCCATGACACTTTTCTACATCACAAACACCTGCATCAATGAATATACTTTACAAGTGATGGTGGCAAAATGGGTAAATGTCCAACTGCTAATCAAAAGGTCAGCAGTTTGAATCTACCAGGTGTTCTTTAGAAACTCTATGAGGCATTTCTACTCTGTTGCTATGAGGGTTGCTATGAGTTGGAATTGACTCAGTTGGCAGTGTGTTTAGGGGATGCTATTTTGTTGTGCAAAGGGGGGTTAGAAGCACTCTTACCTGATTTGATTGGTACCAGTATTGGCCCATTAATCAGAAAGTTTGGTTAAATTAAGGAATCATTAAAAATTTAACCATGATCAGGTGAAATCAGTGACAGCACACATTAGAAAGAAGATCAATTTTAACTGGACTTCAACATTACATGATTGCATCTCCCATCTTAACCCAATATTGCAAGAACAGACTAGCTGGGGCGGGGCACCGGGGACCATGCTTTAATGGGAAATCCAGGCCAATTGGCACAACTAGAGTTCTGCTAAAAGAGTCTTCTGCACCCCACATTGGTGACTGGCATCTGGGATCTTAAGAGCTGCCGAGCTGCCGTCTGAGATACAACAAATGTTTCCAACTCAGCAGGAACAGATGATCACCAAGGACCAAAACAACATGGGAAAAGAGAACCCAGAGGACAGAGAGACCCAAGTGAGTGGACGCATACATTGACTTGGTACCAGAAGAACCAGATGGTGCCTGGCCACCACCAGTGATAGCCGCGATGGAGCTCACTAAGTTGAGTCTCATTGGCAACACAAGAATAAAAAGGGGTACACCCTGAGATCTCCACTAAAAGACCACAATTGATAGTCTAGGGGCATTGGGATTCCCCTGGGAGCATGGCCCCTGGCTCTGATGCTGCCCCTGTGCATAAATCATAGTGGGGGTCAACTCTTTGGACAGGAATGGATTGGACTTGGCAACACAGAGTGACCATATGGTGTATGCGCTTTATGGTTCTATGCATATATAGGATGTTGTCCTCCTGACCTCTTACTGGAGCTGAGGGAGGGGTGTAGAGGTGGGGATCGGAGATTGTTAGGAGGATATGACAAGTATAGAATGGAGAGGAAGAGTGTGCTGTCACTGGGCGGGGAGAGCAGTGTGAGCTGCACATAGGCAGTCATGCAAATTTATATGGGAATGTACATTTTCAAGCAATAATGATAAAAAAGGTAACCATGAAAAAGTAAAATCTATTTAAAATTTTATTTTTAATATATAATTTCACTTTTATACAAAATGTACAAATGCCCTCTCATTCTCTAATTCCTCAGTGTAGGTGTAAAGGTTGTCTTTGGATTTAGGTTCAAAGATTGATGTTCCAGGTCATATTTCCTAAATAAATCATTCAGACTTGCATTCACTGAACCTCTATTAAATGCCTGTTGTAAGCTTGGTCTTGGGATGCCCTTTAGCTAGTAGGTACTCAGTAAATGGGTGATGTACACATAATTTGCTTGTATATAGAAACAGACTTTCAACTGATTACATGCTTCTGCTCTGCCCTCTCCTCCACTAACCTACACACTTTCACATATAAGTAAGAAGGCTTGTGGCTCGTGGATAGGAGAATGATGAAGCAGTTAAAGCCATAGTAGACTACCTGGGTTGTGACCTAGAGAAAAGCTGAAATCTGAGCCTTTACTCTTGGGATCATGATCCAGGGAGGGAAAGAAATCAAGGAGAACTGCCCACTGGTGTGAATAGCAGCTCCAACATTGCCACATGGTAACTGTTAGACTAGGTCTGGCCTCAGTTTCCTTAGCTACAGCTAGGGTTATAACTAGATCTACTATTGAATGTCATGTAAGTCAGAGGCACAGATTCTAGAATTTAACAACATGTATGCAAGAGTTAGAGAAGGGATTTCTATACCATCCTAAGTAACAACAAACTCGTCTTTAGTCTGTGACCCCAAGAAATCTGCGTGTATCTCATTTTGCTAGGATAGACAGTTCCACAGCAAAGCTTCAATGGAAAAGATAGACCAGCCCTCCATTTTTCCTCCTCAGAGAAAGAACCTTACCAAGTTTCTTTCTTTAGTTCTGTCTCCTAACATGGGGACTACAATCACGTATAGGACAGCAAAAATAAACAATAAAAACAATAAACAAAGCAAACCTCTTGATACTATGGAGCAAACTTCATATGCTCCCAGCAAAAAGCCATAGCTCATGGTTTGTGCAACAAGTGGGTCCAATTCTACTCCCAAAGACCACTCGTGCTCATCCAAAGATTGTCAAGTATAATTTTTCATGACTTCAAAGTTTCAAATTTCCTTCTAGTTCTCACTCATGTGAGCGGCTTTCTCAGCCATGTCCATCTGAAAACAGCCCATGCCCAAAGTGAGCACCCGATGCAAGGTGGAAAGTCGGTGGACTGAAGGAGTGTGGGAGAGGGGTTGGGAGACCACGGGCCATAGGGAACATGGGCGAGCGAGGGTGAAAGATGCTCTTACAGTGAGAACCTCTTCAGCATCTTGCACAGAGATTGAGTTCCAGATGGACCTCTACTGGGTCCAGGCCTATGAAACGGCTCTGCCGGGTCTCTACCCCACTCTGAGGATAAGAAGAAAGTTTTCTAACTGAGGCGACTGAATTGGACACAGATGCTGCAGGCTGTGGACTTGCCCTGGCTTGCCCATCTCCCTGGCAAGACAAGCAGTTATTAGAGGCTGGTGATGACTCTCCATGTCTGGGGACAGGCTGTCTGCATTTCTAGGAGACGGCTCCTTCCCAAGGGGAAAGAAGAAGGTGCCAGGTTGCAGAAGGATCCAATTATTGGCGGCTCTATTTCACAGAATGATTGTCTTTGAGTGAAATATGTGTTATGGAATTAAAGTTGGCATTTTTAATTAACATAAAAGAATCTCAGTTCTCACATGCTGTGTGCATGTATAAAAAGGGAGGATTCTTTACACACTTCTTAGGAAATGGCTTCATAGCCATGTGATGATCTGAGAGTCTTCCTGGATAATGTCCCATGGGCAATTGCAAATCTTGATTTCATAAGTAGGCTTTTCTAATTAGTTTGTCTTTTGAATAATACTTTTTCCAACTTCTTAGGATTTTTTAAAATCCCAAATACTACAATCAAAGATAGCTGTTTCTGCTAATATCATGGTTATCAGACTTGAGAGACTGAATGGGCCAGAAGCATCTTGTGTTGTTACGTGTCACAGAATCATGTCTTCCACTCCTAGTGACCTCTTATAAAAGTAGTAGAACTGTCCCATAGAGTTTTCTTGGTTGCAGTCTTTACAGAAACCTATCTCTTGGTCTTTCTCCTATAGAGAGGCTTGGTGTGTTCAAGCCACTAACCTTTCTGTCCAGCACTCAAAAAAACCCCAAACCCACTGCCACTGAGTTCATATTGACTCATAGTGACCCTATAGGACAGAATAGAACCGCCCATAGAGTTTCCAAGGAATGCCTGGTGGATTTGAACTGTAGACCTCCTGGTTAGCAGATACAGCACTTAACCACTATGCAACGAGGGTTTCCAGCACTATAATCTGGAAAATGGGCAATCATACTCCAGGGTCTTGCGTGGTTCTGTGTTTGGTGGCTAATGGTTCAGAGGACTATTCTGACCATGAGCTGTGAGTAAACCAGTGAGCTAATGCCATCGACTCAGCACTGTCAACAAAGGTCACTCTGGATCCTGGATTCCCACTTCTAACGTTAGCTCTGTTATGTACAAATTGTGTCATCCATTGTAAGCTGATGAACCTCTCTGTGCTTTATAGAATGGGGAAATAACCCCATTTTCACAGGGCTTCATGGAAGAGAAATGTGATACTAAGTGTAAAGCACCAACCTCAAAACTTGTGAGATGGAGGGTTAATGGCTGAGAGAGTTTCAGTCGTTCCCACCCCCAGCAGCAAACATTATTTTGAAAAAAGTCACAATCATAAAGGCTACAGGCTCTGTGTCTTCCTTGGGTACAGAGAACAGCTTGATCCTCTTGAAGTAGATGACTCCCAAATTTACATTCCAGCCATGGTATATCTTACAGGCTTTGGTCATGTGAGATGCAGATGGCAGTTCTATCACCTTAAAGTGTCCAAAAAGAACTCGTCTCTGCCACTCCCACTCCCAACAGACACACACAAACTCCAAAGAAACAACATACTTGGTTTTCTTTCTGACTTTCCCTCTGCTAATGGCAACACTGTTGTTCAAAATGCCCAGACTTGACACAGAGTGACCATAGTGCGTGTGCATTTGATGGTTCTGTGCATCTGTAGGATGTTGTCCCATTGGCCTCTTACTAGAAAGAAGTGGAGAGGGTGGAGAGGAGGGGACAGGATATTGTTAAGAGGATATGACATGTATGGAATAGAAAGGAGTGTGCTGTCACCAGACAAGGAGAGCAGAGGGAGCTGCAGACAGCCAGCTTAAATTGCCAACTTTAATTCCAGAACACATTAAAACTGCCAACTTTAAAGATGCCAACTTTAATTCCATAACACGTATTTCACTCAAAGACAATCATTCTGTGAAACAGAGCCACCAATAACTGGACCCTTCTGCAACCTGGCACCTTCTTCTTTCCCCTTGGGCTTCTTTCCCCTTGGGAAGGAGCCGTATCCTAGAATTCAAATACAAATTTGAATTGTATTATAAGTTTTGACTCAATCACACACGCACAAAAAAGATGCCCAGACTTAAACTCAGAGTCAGTTTTCTGCATCTCCTCTTTGACTTCCATCCTAATCAAACCTATTAAAGTTTCATTCACTCTCTCCCTTCTTTCCTTCCCTTCCTTCCTCTATCCCTGCATTCTTTTCACTCGTGCCATCCTTAGTCCTAGCACCAGAGTTCAGAGGTGATGGGAAGTAACTGTGAAGGCTGTTCAGATCTTTTCACTCAGTCTTGCTTTATGAACTTGGAGCCTCCTGCTTATGATCCTTCAAAGACTCCACATGGTCCATAAGAAAAATGACTTCATTCATAATCTGGCCTCATGTTGCCTTTCTGACCCAGTCTCTCATATATGCCCACTTACTCACACCACTCACTCACCTTTCCCTTCCTTAGCCAAGCTCTTCCATCTGTTCACATACTCAGTGCATCCTATGATTTCCACCTTGTCTAGGGGGCCTTCTAAACTGGTTTCTAATCAGTGGGTTGGAACCATAATCCCTTCTGATAGTCTGATACTTCCTTCATCCTGCATTCCTTCATTCCATTCTCAGGACTAATATCCTAGAGTTAAAGAATACATGATTGTGAGACATTCTCTTCCCCTAATAATCATTGTATCACCCCAGAGATGTAATGCAGTTCAGCAGTTGCTATTATCTTCTAATCCTTGCTTTGTTTAATTTTGTGTATATTCTAATACATTGAACTGAATCAAAATGTCCTTGAGGACCAACAGCTTTATTGTTCTTTCTCTCCCCATTAATGTCCAAAACAGTGATTTGATCTTCAGCAATTCAATACACAATGAACCAATTAAGTTCATGAACTCATCCTAGAGAAAGTGCTGCATAGCTCACTGCTGCACATCACTGCAGTCACCTTTGGAATGCTTCCCTTGGGAAGCTGTGCATCAATGCCAGTACTTAGTCCACCGTTCAAATCAATTTTGGAACTGTTTTTCTGGAATGGCCATCAGATTTGTTGTCATATTACCCTTAATGTCCTGAATGTCATCAAAATGTGTTCCTTTCATTATTTCCTTTATTTTCAGGTAAAGAAAAAGTCACTGAGGGCCAGATCAGGTGAGTAGGGACAGTGTTCCAATATGGTTATTTATTGACTGGCTGGCAACTCCCTCACAGACAACTACACAGTTAAATTTGTGAACTTGCTGCCTTGCCACCGTGCTCAACGTTCATTGCAGAAGGAATTCCAAAATTGATTTGAAGTGTGGACTAGGTGCTAGCATCAGTACATGGCTTCCCAAGGGGAGGACTTCGAAGATGATCATAGTGATGCTCAGCAATGAGATATGTAGGACTCAGAACAATTAAGTACGTGGCCTTAATTGTCAGATCTCGTATATTTAATTGAGCACTTTTTATGGTTTTCTTCTTTTAATATAGTCTAATTCTTTACACCTCCCACATGTCTGTCAGTTTGTTGTACCGTGGGAGCCTATGTGTTGCAGTGATGCGGGAAACTATGCCACCAGTATTCAGATTCTAGCAGACTCACCTATGATGGCCAGATTTCAGCTGAGCTTCCAGACTAAGACAGACTAGAAATAATGCTAGAGATTGCATGATGGATTTTTGCAAGACCAATGAGTTCTTCATTGCAAATACCTTTTTTGATCAATATACACAGCAGCTATATAGATGTTTCACACTAGATAGAACAAGCAGGAATAAAATTGACTACATCTGTAGAAAGAGATGATGGAAAAGCTCGATATCATCAGTCAGAACAAGGCTCGGGGCCAGTTGTGGAACAGACCATCAATTGCTCATATGCAAATTCAAGTGGAAATTGAAAAAAACTAGAACAGTTCACAAGAGCCCAAGTACAACATAGAATATATCCCTTTTGAACTTAGAGACCGTCTCAAGAATAGATCTGACATGTTGAAAACTAACGACTGAAGACCAGACAAGTTGTAGACTAACATCAGCAACATCTTACATGAAGAAAGCAAGCCAAGCCAAGTGCCATCGAGTCAGATCCGACTCATGTAGAAAGCAAGAGGTCATTAAAAAGACAGAAAAGATGAAAATGGATGTCAGAAGAGACTCTGAAACTTGCTTTTAATTGTCAAGCAGCTAAAGAAAAAGGAAGAAATGTGGAAGTGAAAGAACTGAAGAGAAGATTTCAAAGGGAACCACAAGACAAAGTAGTACAATGACACATGTGAAGAGCTGGAGCTAGAAAACCAAGAGGGAAGAACAACTCAGCATTTCTCAAGCTGACAAAACTCAAGAAAAACTTCAAGCCCTCTGTTGCAGTGGTGAAGGATTCTATGGAGAAAGTATTAAACAACTCATGAAACATCCAAGGAAGATGAAGAAGTACACAGTTGCTATACCAAAAGAATTGGCCACTGTTCAATCATTTTGAGACATAATATATGATCAGGAACTGTTGGTACTGAAGGAAAAAGTCCAAGCTGCAGTAAAGGCGTTGGTGGAAATCAAGGCTCCAGGAATTGATGGAATATCAATTGAGATGTTTCAACAAATGCATGCAGCACTAGAAGTGCTCAACTGTCTATGCCAAGAAATTTGGAAAACAGCTACCTGGCCAACTGACTGGAAGAGATCCATGTTTATGCCTATTCCCAAGAAAGGTGATCCAAGCGAGTGTGGAAATTATTGAACAATATCATTTATCTCACACACAAGTAAAATTTTACTGAAGATCATTCTAAAACAGTTGCAGCAGTATATCAACAGGGAACTTCCAGAAATTCAACCTGGATTCAGCAGAGGATGTGGGGCCAGGGGTATCACTGCTGATGTCAGAGGAATCCTGCCTGAAAGCTGAGACTACTAGAAAGATGTTTACCTGTGTTTTATTGACTATGCAAAGGCATCTGACTGTGTGGACCATAAAAAATTATGGATAATGTTGCAAAGAATGGGAATTCCAGAATATTTAATTGTGCTCATGAAGAACCTATACATAGATCAAGAGACAGTTGTTCAGAGAGAACTAGAGGATACTGAGCAGTTCCAAGTCAGGAAAGGTGTTCCTCGGGGTTGTATCCTTTCATCATATCTATTCAATCTTTATGCTGAGCAAATAATCTGAGAAGCTGAAATATATGAAGAAGGGGTCAAAAGGATTAGAGGAAGACTCATTAACAACCTTATGCAGATGACAGAACCTTGCTTGCTGAATGTGAAGAGGACTTGAAGCACTTACTGGTGAAGATTAAAGACCACGTGTTTCAGTATGGATTGCATCTCAACATCAAGAGAACAAAAATCCTCAAAACTGCACCAACAAGCAAGATCATGAAAAATGGAGAAAAAGCTGAGATTGTCAAAAATCTTATTTTACTTTGATCCACAATGAACACTCATGAAAGTAGCAGTCAAGGAGTCAAAAGATCCACTGCATTAGGAAAATCTGCTGCAACAGACCTTTTTAAAGTGTGGCAAAGCAAGATAATCATCTTGAAGACTAAAGTGTACTTGACCCAAGCCCTGGTGTCTTGAGTCACCTCACACGCGTGCACAAGTGAGACAGTGAGTAAGAAAAATGGAAGAAGAATTAACGCCTTTGATTTGTGGTGTTGGAGAAGAATATTGCCCACACCATGCACTGCTAAAAGAATAAACATCTGTCTCGAAAGAAGTATGACCAGAATGCTTCTTAGAAGCAAAGACGGCAAGAATGTATCTTATATAACTTGGACGTATTGTCAGGAGGCATCAGTCCCTAGAGAAGGACATTATGCTGGGTAAAGCAGAGGATCAGCAAAAAAGAGGAAGACCCTCAGCGAGATGGAATGACACTGTAGCTGCTGCAACAGGCTCAAGCACAATGCTTGTATGGTGCAGGACCGGGCACTCTTTTGTTTTGTGATACATAGGGTTGCTTTGAGTTGGAACTGACTCAGTGACTCCTACCAACAACAATTCTTTACACACACACAGGCTACTGGTTAACAATGGGTATAAGTTGACCTTTGGTTTATGCTGATCTAGCTGGCTTATCAATAATGAAGCCTGGCTGTGATAGCAGATTTCATGTTCCAGAACTTCCAGGGCTGTATAACCTTTGAGACATGAGAACCACTGGTTAAAAGACTGTAAATAGAAGTCAGATAAAAGGGAGTGATAGTTAACTTGGCTGTAAGATTCTCAAGGGGTGAGAGAAATGTCACTTGTACTTTGTATCTCCAGTTCCTTGCACAGAAGAGTAGTAAGGACTTGCAAATATTTAAGTTAACTAACTTCTGAGTTGCAAAAACATCATTGTGATGACCTCTGGCTGTTTTTCATTTCTATTTATTTCTTATGATTGCCAAAGTGAACTTGCAGAATGCTGGCATTCACTCACTCACACATGTGCTAAGACAATCTAAACTAGAGCAGTGGCAGTTGACTTACTGTGTGCCCCTGTATGTCTTTTTCTTGCCTATGTTTTTTTTTTGTTTTTTTTCCTCAATCTGACTGTAGATTTGTTCCTGAACTGTGATGAAGTCAGAAAAGCTTTCCTGGAGAAGAAGCTACATGCTTATGCCCTACCTGAATCTGGAGCTGGTGGACCTCAGGAACTCTCAGCTTCCATGGTGAGCTGGAAGAGGTCACAGAGGAGCAGAAGGCCCACTAGGTCTGATGATTACTGATAAGCTTTGTAATTTTCTTGGAAATTTGCTCTTTCTGGACCATTGCATTGCAGTTGTTCCGGTGTTGTTCACACACTATATAGACTCCTAATGTTGAGTACTGGCTGTGCCTGCTTTGCTGACAGTCTTTCCATTCAATTTAATACATTCATCAAGTGATTGTTATAGATCAGGCACCACACTGGGCACTGGGACAGAGAAATCACCAAAGGGTTTGTGGTTTCTGGGTGGATTAAAATGCTTAGCAAGTAATTACTAGGATAATAACTAAAGGGCAGGTTCAGTTTTACTTCTTTCCTCATCTTCTTTCCTTCTCCTCTTCACTCTTTCCAGGATGTAAAAAAGCAGACCTTGTAAAGAAGATAATTCATCAGAGTATGACCACTAATAGCAAGATAAGCATTTGTTTGTACAGCAGATATTTGAAGAGCACGAAAAATACAAGGGCCCTTAGGCTGGAGACCTCAGGGGTGTACCTTATCCCTTCAGGTGGAACCAAAACTCTGGGAGGAACCAACCGGTTATCTGGGCTTATTCTGACTCATGATAACCTGTATGTTTCAGGTAAGACTGTACTCCACAGATGTAGGGATTCATTTGGGAGGATCAGAATGATACAAAAAAAAAAAAAACCCCAAAAACCCTAGTGTTCATGAGGCTGGGAGGAGATAAGAGATTAGAAAGGGAGCAAGAGAGTTTAGGGCAGGGTTTTAGTCTCTTTTCAATCATCAGTGGAGGGGTGCCTTCTCAGGGGCTTGGTTGGTTGTGTTAGGGAAGCACTTTTAGTGCTCATGGCTGCTGCGATGTGGCCTCTGTAGCATGGAACAAAATACTCACAATCTTATTGTTTGATGTCAGGTTATGCCTCAGCAAGGTCTGATTACGTCATAACTTCCTGAGCTTTTGATTCCGTAAAACTATCAGTTTCACCCCAGCTGCAAGTTAACATCACTGTCATGGATTGAACTGTGTTCCCCCCAAAATGTATGTAGTAATTTGGCTAAGCCGTGATTCCCAGTGTCGTACGACATTCCTAAGTGGTTAAATCCTACCTCTGTGATGTTAATGGGGAAGTGTAGGCGATGGTTATGTTGGTAAAACAGGATTCAATCTATAAGATTATATTCTGCTTTGAGGCAATCTCTTGGGATATAAAGGAAAGGAAACAAGCTGAGAGTTGGGGACCTCCTACCATCAAGAAAGAAGCAGTGCCTGGAGTAGTGTGTCCTTTGGTTCCAGGGTCCCTCTGCCTCTGAAGTTCCCAGTCTGGGAGAAGACTGTTGACAAGGACTTTCCTCCAAAGTCAACAGAGAGACTTCCCCTGGAACTGATGCCCTGAATGTGGGCTTTTAGCCTACTTTTCTATGAGAAAATAGATTTCTCTTTCTTAAAGCCATCCACTTGTGGTATTTCTGTTATAGCAACACTAGATGACTGAGAGAATCACTCTGATTCTGTGACTTTGGCTGAGCTGACAAAGGTGGCGCCATGAAATTCTTCAGACTTCCACGCCTGAATTTTGGGTCTACAGGTTGGTGTTGGCCTGGGCTGAGGGTCCTGAGATGCAGCCCCTCAGAGCCCCGCTACCCTGCTGACTGCCTCATTCCCACGGAGTGGGAGAGAGGGATTGCTGTGGGCCCATAATTTCTCTCAGACTCATCTAGGATGAACAGAGAGGAGTCTTGCTGGTGCAGTGATTAAGTACTAAGGTATTAACCAAAAGATAGGCAGTTTGGACCCACCCAGAGGCTCTGTGGGAGAAAGATCTGACCCGCTACTCCTGTAAAGAGTGTAGCCAAGGGAAACTTATGGGGCAGTTCTACTCTGTCACATGCAGTTGCTATGAGTAGAAATTGAAATAGACTCAATGGCACGTAACAACAATGACAATGGAGAGAACAGAAACTACATTCCTGAGGGGTTTCTGGAGCCCTAGTAGCACAGGGATTAAGAGCTCCTCCGCTAACCATAAAGCTAGCAGTCTGAGTCTATTGGTTATTTCTTGGAAACTCTAATGGGACAGTTCTACTCTTCTGTCCTATGGCATCACTGTGAATCAGAAGTAACAAGTGGTAACAAGTTTTGGATTTGGAGGTATTCCTAATGAGGAAGACATGTACTTGTCTGGATGTGAGCTTTTCATTTGGAGTGCTGTAGATCCTTATTCAGACTCTACAGCTATTGGTTTTATGGATTGAAGTCTCTGGCATAGGGAAGAATAGATATTTCAGGACCAAACTTAGGGCCAGGCAAGGAATATCGACCAAGTTAAGGATGGAAGAGGGAAAGGAAGAAGCAAATGAGATTGAAGCAATAACCAGAACATGAAATTATTAAATAATTAAAAGTGAGCAAAAGAGTCAGATCTTTCCAGTTTCAAAAGTCAAGGGTGGGAAGAGTGGCAAGAATGTGAGTCTCCCAGATTCCTACTGATGCCAAGTAGTCCAGAAGGAAGTGGGTTTGAGAAGGGTGCAGTGGGGGATTGGAAGGTACGGAAACAGGGAGCAAGAGCATGTATTACCACTCATGTCCAGTGAATGCACAAGAAACCTTTCCCCCCAAAACCACAAAGGTATCATTTAATTCTTAAACTAGAATTTGTACCCCTTAATTTGTGAACAGATCCTAAGTTCATTAATGAGTTCATGCTGTTAAATTGCTTGTCTTGCTAGGGAGAATGTCTATTTATTTAAGAATTCAGCTCTGAGTTAGACCGCATGTGTTTAAACTCTGGCTCCACCACTAGCTGGTTACAAAATGATTGACAAGTGATTTTGCGTCTTCGAGCCCTAATTTTCTCACTGAAAATAGGTAAATAATACTACTGTCTTAGTCTTCTAGTGTTTCCATAACGGACATACCACAAGTGGAAAGCATTAAAAAGAGAAATTTTATTTTGTAATAGTCCAGTAGGCTCAAAGTACAAATTCAGGGTGTCAGCTCCAGGGGACAGCTTTCTCTGCTAGCTCTGGAAAAAGGTCCTTGCCATTAATCTTCACTGGGACTGGAAGCTTCTGAGGTGTAGGGTCCTCAGTCCTTTCCAAGTGACATATTCAGCTTTCAGCACTGCTTCTTTCTGATGGTATGAGGTACCTAAATCTCTGCTTGCCCACTTTCCTGTGTATCTTAAGAGGCTGCCCCAAGGCACAACCCAATCTCACACATTGAGTCCTGTCCCACAACACAACTACCAGACATCCTCCCTTATTAATATCATAGGGGCAGAGTTTATAGCATAAGAGAACATCACTCATTACAGGGAACTGTGACACACTCATTTTTTGGGTAACATAGTTCAACCCATAACAAGTACCAACCAATTATTTTTCTTAGAAAAATTAATGGAATAAACCCTGCAAAGTAGTTGGTACAGAAAATGTCCAATAAATAATAGATATTAGTATATTCAGAACCCTGAAGTTATTTATTTATTTATTGTGATTGAGTGGAAGTGTACAATCCAGTTTAAATTTGCATACCCGCCTATGTGCAGCTCCTACTGCTCTCCTTGTCTGGTGACAGTACACTTCTCCATTCTGTTCTATACAGGTCATATCCTCTTAGCAATCTCCTGTCTCCCCTTCTCCACCTTCTCCACTTGCCTCTAGTAAGGGGCCCACAGGATGACATCCTATAGGTGCATAGAACCTTAACTCAGTGACATAGAACCCTGAAGTTTTAATATAATCATGCGCTTTTCAACAAATGCTAATTGATTGAGTCATTGTGACTCGATGGTACTTGTTTTGGCATTATTAGTAATTTTTGATCATATTAGACCATCTTGCCTTAGTTCTAGAGCAAAAGCTGTTTCCTAGGTGTGTGTGTGCAGGGGTGAGTGCTGCACTCTGGAATAAGGCAAGATTTTCTTTGCAGGAGATCCTATTAGAGATGACAGCACAGACTCAACCCTCTGGACAGACCTAAGAATTACAGGACCTGTGGTTATTTTGACATGGAATAATATGTTTGGTGTTGGGGTAGAGGTGATCATCTTCAGAAGGCTTCTATATGCTGTAAGCACTGAACTAGTATCCAATCACATCTTATTTTACATGGGTGCTTATAAGTGCTAGAGAAGAGGCTTGAAACTGATTCACAATTTAGGTTTGGACATGTAAAATTTTGTCTTATAGCTTGGAACTAGGCTGGGCTGGGGACAGTAGAGTCCCTGGAGAGAGAGTCACTTAAAGTAAAGAAGTTTGCCAGATACCATTGAATAAGCATTGGGGCTAAGAGGATTTAGGGGCTTCCAGGTTGCATTGGCTCAATCCCCATGCTGGCTCACTTTCTGACAACCTCCCCAGAGAAGGTTTCCCAAAAGGTAAGGACAGTCACTTGGAGCTCAAAACCTTCCTTATGGGAACCCAGGGAACAGAAATATCTTCAGACAGGAAAAGGTGCTTGGAGACAGAAGGTCAAAGAGGAGGGTGGTAGCTCAGGTGGCACCTTGTGGGAGTCAAAACAACAGCAAGCAAAGCAATTTGGCGCATTGCAGCCCTGAACAGAGAGGTTGCTGAACTAATATTGTATACTGCTAGACTCACATCATATGAATACAAAGGGTGCAATAGTATGCTTGCCTCCTAGAACTTTGACAACCTAGAGCAGTGCCTGGGGCAGAGTAGGTGCTTAGTAAGTGTTAAACATTATTGTTTGAGAGGTGTATCCCACATGGACCTCTTAGAAGGAATAGTTGAAAGTGAAATTTGGAGAAAGGACTGGGTAGGTGTATCATTACAGGTGTGGCCATTGTGCTCTCTGGAGGGTTAAGACAGAACTTCTGAGTAATTTATATACAAGGTCTGCTTTAGTGATGATTCTCACGAGCTCACTGGTGAACTTCGCTCTAGAGAAGATACTTGTTTGAGTTATTTAGTGCTGTTATAACAGAAATACCACAAGTGGATGGCTCTAACAAACAGAAATTTATTTTGTCACAGTTTAGGAGACTAAAGTCTGGATTAAGAGTGCTGGCTCTAGAGGAAAGCTTTCTGTCTCTGTTGGCTCTGGAGAAAGTCGTTGTCTTTTCTGCTTCTACCTCCTGAATACTTAGAGATCTCTGTGCGTCTTAACGTCTGTCCTATCCCATCTCTACTATACTTCCTTGTTTAGACTCTTTTGTACCTCAAAAGAGATTGACTCGGGTACCATCTATATCAACCATGCCTCTTTAATGTAACAAAGGCAACCCCTTCTCAGATGGAATTATAATGGTAGGCATAGACATTAGGACTTAGAACACATATTTTGGAGGGAACAATTCAGTCTATAACATTCCACCCTTTGGCCCTCCAAAATTCATATCCTTGCTACATGCAAAACACATTCACCCCATCACATCCTTCTGAAGACCTTAAAATCAACTCCACCTCCAAAATTCCATCTTCTGAATCATCTAAGTCAAATATGGGTGATACTTCAGATGTGTTCCATGCTGAGACAAAACTGTTCATTTGGAAGCTGTGAAATCTAGATTACAGTTTATCTGTTGTCTCAGGCTGGATTCTCTAGAGAAAATCAGTAAAACATATATAGAGAGGGATTTGTGTCAAGGAAATGGCTCACGGCTTGGTAGAGGCTGATCCACATCCTAAGTCTGTGGATCAGAATAGAGTCTTCTTTTGATTCATGTAGCTGCAGGGGCTGATGAACCCAAGATTAGCAGGTTGGAGAGCAGGGCTTCACTCTCATGCTGTGCAGACTGAAGAATTTCAAGATCTGCAGATAAGCTGATAGCTCGAGTCACAGGAGCCGGGGGTCAGACTAACAGGAGGCAGCTGCAGGATCCAGAATGAATGGAAAAAGCTGGAACATCTCCTTATGTTCAGATGCAGGCCACATCTTGAAGGAAATTCTTTTTCAATTGATTGGCTACTCATAGCAGATGCAGTCATGGGAGTGTCCACGTATCAACACTGACAATCATGGCCCAGCCAAGTTGACACACAATTTTAATCATCGTGTCTGCTTCCAAAGTACTGTAGTGAAACATACAAAAGTTAGACACCACCATTACAAATGGAAGAAACTGGAGGGAAAGATGGGATAACGAGCACCAAGCAATTCCAAAACCCAGCAGAACAATTTATATCATTAGTTCTCAAGGCTTGAAAATAATCCTCTATTCCCTGAGATAGTCTGAGCAATGAATGGCCTTGCATCATGGAGCTGATGGTGTTGGTCATACCCTCTGGATTCTGGGTGAAGGTGCCTGGGCTTAAGCTCTGCTTTCCAGGCCCACTGTAATGGCATGTCTGCTCCTTTAGCTCTGAGCAGCCCCATTCTCCTGGTCCATCTGAGTATTGACCTCACCCCCTCAGCCGCAATATGCCCTATTCTTCTGCTCTATGGGTGTGGCAGCTTCACCTCCTTAGCTTTGGGAGGTAGCCCCACACCCTGGCGTACCTTAATGACAGCCCCACACTCCACAAAACTGGCAAAAGTCCAACTCCTTTCAACCTAGGAAGCTTCGGCCTTTGAAGTTCAGGAGACTGGCCCCACCCTTTGAAACCAATAAAATCTTACTTCCCATACTCCTTCCCATAGTTCTCTGTTCTCCAAGCTGCTCCAGGGATGGTTCTTTATTTTTCTTGAATGACACTAATGTAGCTTCTTTGGCCTGTTTCATGCTTGTAGAATTCCAAGGGAAGACAGCGTTCTCTTTTTTAAATTTTTCTCTGTCCTCTTCAGTTCTAAGGTGATGGGTTCTCTGTTGCAGTAATTAGATTAGTCACAGGTTTAATTTTTTGAAGAAAAGATTGTGTAGCCATGACCTTGCTGAAAAGTCTAGGACAAGTGTCCTTAGTTTGTACCACAGAATTTCCCAAATGTTTGAATTTTGTTCTCATTTTGCACAGTTCACTTTTAAGTCCATTTCTCTCCTTTCATATTTTTACTGTAAGCACAAGGAGAAACCATGTGGCCCCTTTAAGATCTTGCTTAGAAATCTCAGATATTCAAGTTCATCACTTACACATTCTACCTTTCACCAAACATTTGAACATAATTCAGATAAGTTCTTTGTCACTGCATAAAAAACATCACCTTTCCTTCATTGTCCAATCACATGTTCATAATTTTCTTTTAAAGCTTTGTCAGATACACACAAAATGTAAACATTTCTAGCAACATTCTGTTGCTGGTGAATATTTATTGTGATGGTTAAGATTGTGTGTCAATGCAGCTGAGCCATGATTCTCAGTGTTTTGGCAATTGCATAATGTTGTAGTCACTTCCCTGTTGAAATTTGATATGTGATCACCTCCATGATGGAATTTGCTGAGAGGTACAGGGGGAAGGAATGGGGCCTGTGGTGGCTTACCACTCTCTCACCCTTCATCTCTCCACCCTCTACCACCTGTGTTCTTTCTGCTAGCCTTGTCAAGGTTTTGAGCTCGTTCTGGAGTCATCTGACTTCTGGGTCTTGGGACTTGAGCTAGTTAGTAGCTTACCTGTTGATCTTGGGATTTGTCAGTCTTCATAGCCTGTGAGCAAGTGTCCTGCTCCCTGACCTGCCAATCTTGGGTTTGCTAGCCCCTGTGGCTATGTGAATCAGGAGAAATCATGGTCTTGCCTGTTGCTCTTGGGATTCACTGAACTTCACGGGCCTGTGAGTGGAAGCCCTGCTCTCTAGCTCACCAATCATGCATTCACCAGCTTCCGTAGCTATATAATTTGGAAAAGGTCTCTTTCTTGATCCATGGACTTGGGACATTGCAGCCTCTACAATACATGAGCTGTTTACTTGACACAAATCTCTCTGTCTATATTTATATGCTTTGGATCCGAACTCGACGGCACTCGGCTCGGCTACTGGTTTTGCTTCTCTAGAGAACACAGCCTAAGATATCTGGTCTCTAAAATGGGAGAGATTTTCTCTGCAGCACTCCTCACTTCCTTCTGAGTCTTCAGAATTGCATGTGACATCCATGGTTCTACTAGTAGTCTTCTCACGGCACTTGAAACTTTTACTATTAGGCACCTCAAAACTCTTCCAACCTCCTCCCACTACCCTATTCTAAAACTACTTCCACATTTAGGTGTCTGTTAAAGTGGTACTCCACCCTTCTTCTAGCAAATTCTGACTTAGCTATCTAATGCTGCTAAAACATAAATGCCACAAGTGGATGACTTTAACAAACAGAAATTCATTTTCACACAGTTCAGGAGGCTAGAAGCCCAAATTTAGGGTGCTTACTCTGGGGAAAGATACTTGTCTTTTCAGCTTCTGCTTCTTGATTCTTGGTAGGCCTTCACGTGTCTTGGCTTGTATGTTATCCGCCCTTTTCTCTGCTTGATTGTTTAGTCTCTTACATATCTCAGAAGAGAGTGACTCAAGATAGACCCTATGCTAATCTCGCCTCATTAACATAATGAAGATGACCCATTGTTTTGGTTTTGCTTTTTGGATGCCTAGGGTTATACTTCACAATATATATTTTGGGGGACACAATTCAATCCATAAAAACACTGGTTTGCACAAAGCTCATAGTTGATTTGCCTGTTTCCTGGCTTGTTGAAACAGTCTATTCAGGAGTCACTGGGGATGGGTCAGCGTTTCTGAAAACTCCTTAATACTCCCTGTGTTTAGTATTGGGTGCAGAGTATGGTAGCATGAACTCTGCTTGATCTTGTTCACACTGTCCTTTCAGCTGGGTGATTACCCTCTTTACTTCTCCATTATAACCCTCTAACTGCTGAAATCTTGTTCCTGCTGAGATTCTTTATTTGCACATTACCTTTCATGATCATCCCACTCATGTTCTGCAATATGTTCTTTGAAGAGTATGCATGCACTGTGTTTGCCTTTAGTCATCATTTTATCCTCAGCAGGATCATGTAATTCTTAATAACACTAATATGAAACCCCATGAAGCAGGCAGTGCCAGCATTTCCATTTTGCAGATTAAGAGACTGAAGCTTGGGGGGAGGTTAGTGCCTTCATCAAGGCTATACAAGTAATGATGACAAGATCCAGGTAGTTCAGGGTTTCAGCCAGTCTTACCTTACCACTCGGTCAGCTTTCATGGTAGAAACTTCAATATGTGATGAATTAAATATGGTCATCTTTACAGGTCTTGTTCTGTAGACTACCTACAGTATCCATTGCTGCCATGCAGGGGACCATTTCCTCTTCTGAAAAAGCCTTTTTCCGAAAGACAACCAAGATCAACATCTTGAATCACTTGTCGTTGCTTAGGAAAAAGCTGCTGGAAGACAGAAAATAAATCATCCTCTAGTGACGATACTGCTTCGTCCTTAGCACATATGAATCCCTTTGTGTTTGCTAGCTACACAAGTAATATCTCGAATTATAAGCCCTCCAACTTGAAAGATTTTTAATAAAGCTGCCTATGATCAGCATTTGGAAGGTTTTTCTTTTATTTTCTCTCAGCTAGGATTGTAGTTCCTTAGCTCAGTCACTTATCCAGCGCACTAATATATAGGGTCTACCGTGTCTTCTGGAAATGTTCTAGTAATTCATTTTCCCTTTCCTGTTAAAGCCATTGAATTGAATCATATTCTCAATGAAATTCATTTAAAACCTATTAAAGAAAGTTAGTACATCAATGCAGCACCGTGATATCCATCTAGATTTAAATAGTTTCGGGCGAATAGGAGAAAAGGTTGAACTTCCTTATGAAAATCAATCAAAACTGCCCCGAAAGTCTTGTCTTGTTAATAGTGTCACATACCAGCCACAGCCACCCTCTCATCTGCTCTTTTGGCACTAAATTCAGTCAGCTGAGACCTGGCTACCATGTAAGGAACAGATTAAACTAACATCCATCAAGGTGAAAGATAATTATTGCTTGTGTCAGACAACACCTGTTTTTGTAGCATTCCTCAACTTAGTTAAACTGGAGACTGGCTAAACTTTCCACTGAATTTTCCATCTGACAGTTGCTCCAGGCAGTCTGTCTGCAGAACACCCTTAGTATGTTTACATTTTTGAGGCAGATTAAAAATGTCATCTGTGAAATATAACCTGAAAATCTCAAACTGTAATATATTAACATATATAAATATAAAGGCTGAATGCAAGTCCAACTGAAGGGAAAAAGCAAACCTTGAGCTGCTTCTTGAGCAGAAATCTCTCACCATCCATCTTTTATGATGTTAAATGTGTAGATTGTCCACAGATATTGTTCATACTTCACGTTGTGGGGTTCATCACTCTCGGCTTTGCAGTTTTAAAATGATTAATCATTTCTCAACAGCTTGTGGTATTTTCTTACCAGTGGTGAGCCAGAAGTCAGGTGTCATTAGGTGTCATTTGGAATAGGTGAGGTCTGGGTCTCCTTTTCATAGTCACATCTCTAGGCCTAAGATGACATTTTTACCTGAGAAAGGAATCTGTGACCTGGGGCAAAATATCTGGAATGAAGTGTTTTTTAAACGGAAAAGTGACGTTTAGCATGGCTACTGCAGGAGTGCTAATGTCATTGCCAAGTATCCCACTTGGACCGTCTTTTGATTGCAATCAGGAGAACAAAAAGCAGAGTAAAGGCCCTGGTGCATGTCCAGGTATTTAAGCTGGGGCACGTTTTGGTACTTGTCCAAGTGACAAAAGAAGGATAAAGGAAAACTTGTTCACTTCCCTTTCTGGGGGAAGGTTATGGCCCCTGCAGCTTTTCTGGGCGTTAATCTGAGTCTTAACATCTGTGTTGACTTCAATCACTAGTTCTTTTGACATACTCTAAATACAGGCTCCAACCCAGCTGAAGGAAGGGAAGGAGACTTCAGGCTTCCCTTTAATATAAATGCAGACATTAAAAGACATTTAAGATACTTAATTCTTGGGATTACAGTAATGAGTACATTTTTTAAAAATCTAATAGTCATTTTCAACTCCTCATCTTCTGTCTCCACTCAGATTCCTGGCTTTCTGGTGGTAGCTGAATCTGGTCTTTCTCTTTTGTCCTCACCCACAAGGCACCACTTTTGTCTTCATTTAGACTTTCATAATCCCTCACCTGGACTGTTGTGGTAGCCCTTTATCTTGTCTCCTCAATCCCGTCTCTACCTAATTCCAGGCTTTCTTCTGTACACTAACTGTCATTTGTCCCAGACACAAGTTGAAAGCTCACTCCCCTGTTAAAAAATGTCCAATCCTTTGATGATAGACAGGGATAGATTATCTAACAGACCAAGTAAGCCCAGAGTTGACTGTGTTTACCGTATCTTCTGTAGTGAACAATCTCACATGTTTTCTACCACATCAAAGATACTCCTTCCAGGTGTGACTGGCATCTGTCTCTCCCCAAACCCCACAGCACCTTCCTGCAGAACTGAAGCTTCTTTTCAAATTTACAATCCCCAACAGGGACAGAGTACCCAGTGAACAAGGTAAGCACAGGCGTATTTGTGCTCACTTGCTAATCTGCAATGAACATTTTCATATGTTTTTCACCACTCTGTTCACTACAGATTAGGTAGTCAGCATGAGTAAGCCTGTGCTTTCCTTACTTATTGGGTAATCCACTCTTGATGATGACTATACCCATTCCCTATCATGACTTTTGTCTTAGTCAACTAACACTGCTCCAACAGAAATACCACAAGTGGATGGCTTTAAAAAGACTAATTTTATTTTGCCATAGTCTGGTAGGATAAATGTCCAAATTCAGGGTGTAGCTCTAGGGGAAGACTTTCTCTGCTGGCTCTGGAGGAAGATCCTTGTGATTAGTCTTTACCTGGACTAGAGGCTTCTGAGGACCAGGGACCTTGTCCCTTCCACAGGATGTGCTCAGCTCTTGGAACTGCTTTCTTTCTCTCTACTTGCTTTCCTTTCTTTTACATCTTAAAAGGCTGCCCAAGCCACAGTACGTTATGTCCTACCCCACTGACTCAACTGTTGCCCACCCTCCCTCCTTGACATTACAGAGGCAGGTTTTACAGCATGAGCAATACCAGGAATCACGGCCTAGTCACATTTCTACACATGTCTTTTGGTGAACACAATTCAATCCATGACAACCTTCAAGACCTTTTGTAATCTGGCCTCTGTTTCTTAAATCAGCTGTGTTAGGATGCTTTTAGCTGCAAGTAACAGAAACTATGTGTCAAACAACAGGAAAATTTATTTTCTCATAACTGGCAGTCCACTAGCAGGGCAGACTTCAGGATGCTTATTTCGGTGATTCAGTGATAATGATAAAGGGCCAGGTTCTTTCCACCTCTCTGCTCTGCTTTCCTCTGCGTGTTGATGTCATCTGCAAGCTGAGTACCAAGGAGGCTGCAAGGGCTTCAGGCATCGCAGTGAGATCTAGCAGCGTCCTAATACAGAGGAGAGACTGTCTTCTAGTAGTTCTCGGAAGAAGAAAGCATTTTAACGGAATCCCATGTCCTGCAGAATTTCCTTCATCTCTTTTATGGCCAGATCCAAGCCCACTCCTGAACCAGCTATTGGTGAAGGACACCACTCTCAGGACAATCAGTCCTATCTCATCCCAAAGCTGAAAGGGCTGCCAGCTTCCCTTAAGGCATATGGCCTTATATGGTAAGAGAAGGGAACTGAACAAAACTGGGATGTTGGTTAAGAAGAAAGCAGGGGGGAATAAATGTTGCATAGACAACCAGTAGTGTCCATGGAGCAGTTTGCTGTTTCCCTGTTTGTTCTCAAGAATGTTTTTCTTCCTGCCATTTTTCTGGAAAACTCTTCTTTGTCCTAAGTGACTCTATCAGTTTCCTATTGCTGATAGAGCAAATTATCACAAACTTGGTGGCGTAAAACAACACAGATTTCTTATCTTCATTTTTGATTTGTGGCTCAAAGTCCTCAGTGAGACTTTTGGGCTAAAATTAAATGTTGGCAGGGCTGCAGTCCTTCTAAAGGCTCTGGGAGAAAATATGTTCCTTACCTTTTACAGCTTCCGGAGATTGTCCACATTCCTTGTCTCCTGGCCGTGTCACTCCAACCTCTGCTTCTGTCGTCACTTTTCCTTCTGTGGCTCTAACCCTCCAGCTTCTGTCTTATAAGAACCCTGGTGATTACAGTGGACCCACCCAGATAATCCAGCATCTTTTCTCCCTATCAGGACCCTTAACTCAATTGCATCTGCAAAGTCTCTTTTACCACAAAAGTTCACATAGCATGGGTTTTGAGGATTGGGATGTTGACATTTGGGGGGGGGGATCATTATTTTGCCTATCCCAGTGACCTCACACAAATGTCCCTTTTCTGTGATGCCTTCCCTGACTCACATTCTAGAAAGATCACTCTGCAGAAATGTAAAGAAGAGATTGGAATGGTGCAGGGCCCTTGCCAGCCTTGGGGCACAGGTATCAGTGCCGGTGCTCCTGGCTGTCCAGGGAAGCCTGGAAGGCAACCCCGTCGGGCTACCATCTCTCTGTGACCTGCTTCCTGGGCATGTTCTCTCACCTTCCTTTCCCTGTCTTCTGACCTGACATTGAACTTCCTTTAGGTCTGAGTCAAAGAGACTGTATACCCAACCCATTGTGGTTTGTGGAGGCGTTCACTAAAGGAAATGAAGAGGAAATTCTACCCACAGGACAAAGTATTTGCTTTATCTGCCCCCAGGTTACACTGATTTTTTGAGAGTGAGGCATTCTCTTCTGACCATATGCTGTCCTGGCCTCGGTTCTTGTCTGTGGATGGAAGTGGCTCAGGTCATGCCAGAATGCCTCTGGAAGGCTGACTTTCTCTCTCCAAATATTTATTGGGCACCATTTCTGTGATGTACACAGTGCCCCAGACACAGACCCCGAGATGAGGAGATCCCTGTCAAGGAATTTGTTAGCAAGTGTTGCTAGGAAAAACCAGAAGAAAGTAGGGCAATGGGGCAGGCAAGAGATGAGCCCACATGAGAGTGTACTATCTTACAAGGTCCTACACCTGGTAACTTTGGCCTGTCCCCCAGAGAACTCTCAGACATGTCGATCATACCTTAGATTGTATTACCATTGGTTAAGGGCTGCCCCCATGGAGACATAAATTTCCAGGCACTTCTGATGCTAGAGGGCACACAAGGAAAGCTGTTTTGAGTCTGAGGGGAGCCTTCCAGCAAAATCCCAGGTGCTGTTGGGAACAAAGCCCATCTGTAGCCAGTGTGACTGGAGATGGAGTAGTCTACACTTGTGTAGGGGCCTATTAGGTCTGTGCAGAGCACTGGAAGCTGCTGCTATGCCAGAAAGGCCCTATATTCCAGATATTTCCTCCTGGGGTTTGGCCTAGTCATCCCCACTGACCAGCCCATCACTTTTAGCCTCACTCTCAAGTTAGGGCTTCCGTGACTCTTCAGCCTCTAGAGAAAGCTCCTGATCTTCCCTAGATCAGCCTTGGCCAGGCTCCTGAATCCCGAAGGAAGACATCTAGTTCCTTTCAGAACTCCAAATTTCATGCTCTATCTTTCCAGTCACCTCAGGGCTTGCTCTCAAGTGGATTCTGACTCATAGGAACCCCATGTGTTTCAGAGTAGGACTGCCATACAGTTTTTATGATTCTTTTGGAAGTGGATTGCCAGGCCTTTCTTCCATGGTGCTTCTGGGTGGACTTGAACTGCCAACCTTTCAGCTAGCAGCAGAGAGTGTTAACTGTACCATCTAGAGACTCCTTTTTAGTCACCTTCAGGAAAGCCTATTTTCCCCCAAAGAAGCTGCATCAGCTTTTCAGGACAGCTTCCACAGATACACCTGTCTCTGAAAGAGGCAAACGCCCCCATCCTCTGTTCCTTTCAGTGAGCTGGCAGCTGGGACAGTCCCCTAAGCTTCCTTGGCCACCTTATCTTCTTGAGGTTGTCTCCTCGTTCCCCACCATTAGAGCTTAACCGCACTCTTGACCCTGCTTGCCTGGTCTTTGATTCCTTTTCCTTCCGCAGAGGCTGGTTCTGCTTTCAGGGCAAGGACAGCTTGGCCCAAAGCTTCTAGCTCCGTTTCCCTGAGGCCCTACAGTCACTGTGTACTATAGTGACCTCCTTAGGTGTTAACTGACAGTGTTGTCCACTCAGGTAACCCAAACGGGAAACGTTCCCAAAACACCTCAGTGTTTTTAAAATACAGTAGCTACTTTAGTATACATAAAATAATATAGAAATAATAGTAAAAATTAAGAACAGTTCATAGCTGAGTACTTCCTATGTGCCACGCATTTTATATGCATTACCTTATTTTATTATTTTTATCCCCTAGACACGCTTACAAGATAGGAACTGTCATTATTACTATTGTGTTGTTCTGTGCTGTGGATTCAACGCTGACTCACAGTGACCTTATAAGTCAAAGTAGAACCATCCCTCAGGGCTTCCTAGGGTGCTTCATAGGAGCAGATCACCAGGCCTTTCTTCTGAGGAGTCACCGGGTGGGTTTGAATCACCAAACTTTTGGCTAGCAGCTGAGTACTTAGCCATTGCATCACCAGATCTCCTTAATCTTCATTTTACTGGTGGAGAAATTGAAGCTCAGAGAGGGCGTTGTTATTGTTATTGCTAGATAGGGCTTCCGGGACAACTCTCTTAAAAGAGACGATGTGGAGTCAGTTTTGATTCATAGTGAGTCAGAACTATGCGACAGAAAAAAAATGCTGCCTGGTTCTGTGCCACCCTGGCAATCTTTGTTATGCCTGAGCCCATTACTGCAGTCCCTGCTGCCGTCAATCCATCGCATTGAGGATCTTCTTCTTTTTCTCTTAACCCTCAACTTTACCAACCACGACATCTGTCTCCAGGAACTGGTCCCTCCAGATAACAGCTGTATTTTGAGTGTCTTCCAACTCAAAGGGCTCATCTTCTGGCACTATATCAGACAGTGTTCTGCTGCTACTCTCAAGTTTTCACTGGCCAGTTTTTTCAGAAGCAGACTCTGAGGTCCTTCTTCCTAGTCTGTCTTAGTCTGGAAGCTGTGCTGAAGCCTATCCAGCAATGGTGACCCCGCTGGTATCTGAAATACTGGTGGCTAATTTTCCAGTATCACAGTAGCATGCAGGTCCCTATGGTATGACAAATTGACAGATACGTGGTGGTCAGAGAGGTTAGATAATGTCCTAGAACTTGAAGAGCTGAGGTTTGAAACTTTCATCTGAATCCACAACATTCCTGCTGTTGTCACCATTCCATATTTCCCCCACCCCACAGCAAGAGAAGAAGGAGTCATTCTCCTACTCAGAGTTATAAGCATTAAATAGGGACTGACAGAGTTGGAAAGTGAGTTTTTTCCAAAACTTTGAATTCCAAAAGTGTTTAGTCACTCACATTTATTAGATTCCTTACCCAAGAATTAAGTTGAAAATAAGCTCTTTCAAATCCCTTTCAGATGTGTTGACCACCAAAGCAGCCTCCATCACTCTAAAGTGAATCATTATACAAACCAGTTTCACTTGATTGTGTTTTTCCAGAAGAGGGGCTCAGAACCTCCACATCGTCTCTTTAGATGAAAGTTGTCCTGGAAGCCCTACCTAATAACAGCCACCTCTGTCTCTTTGGCCAGAATTGTGTCAGGTGACTACCTACCCCTAACTACAAGTCAGGCTGAGAAGCGAAGTGTGGCTTTTGGCATCCTCAGTAAATTCATCATTCTATTAGGAAGAAGGGAAGAAGGGATAGGTAAGCAACTGTTTCACCTCCTCATGGTTTTACTTCTTAATCCAATATACTGTAAAGTACAGTGTTATCAAAGAACGTTGACTATTCTGTGAACAGAATCCAGAAGAATGATCAAGTCTATCTTGGAAGAAATACAACCAGAAGTGTTCCTTAAGAGAGCAGATATCGAGACTTCATCTCCCATAATTGGGACATGTTGTCTGGAGGGACCCCTGGAGCAGGACATCATGCTTAGTAAAGCAGAGGATGAGTGAAAAAGTAAAAGACCTTCAGTGAGACAGATTGACACAGTGGTTGCAACAACTGGCTCAAACATAGCAATGGTTGTAAGGATGGTTCACGAACAGGCAGTGTTTCATTATTTTGCACATAGGGTTGCTATGAGTCAGAACCAACTCAATGGCATCTAATGACAGAACAACATTCCAGTTGAGGTTCTTGGTCCATTGCTTCAACCAGTCTCTCTCTTGCCAGTATGCTATACTTCCTGGCATCTGTGCTTTCTGTACAAGTGGATGTCCCAAAGACATCCAAACTCAATGCATCCTTAACAGTGAGAACTTAATCTTTTTCCCAAATCTGTCCCCTCTGTGTATTACATCTGAGTAAATGGCACTGTTACCTATCCAACTGCCAACTCCATTAACCCTTGTCATGGATTCAGTAGTGTTCTCCCTAAAAGTTATGTCCACTCAAAAGCTCTGAATGTGATCTCCTTTGGAAATAATGTCTTTGTAGATGTCTTAGTTTCCCTAGTGCTGTTGTACAAAAATATTACAGGTGAATAGCTTTGAAAAGCAGAATTTTTTTCCCCCCGCATAGTTCAAGAGGCTAGAACTATAAAGTCATGCATAGCTTTAGGGGGTGGACCTTCTTTGTCTATTTCAGCTTCTAGGAGCTGTCAGCTATCCTTGGTGTTGCTGGGCTTGAAGAGGTATCTATCCACTTTTTAAAATTCTGCTTTAAATGAAAGTTTACATGTCAAGTTAGTGTCTTGTACAAAAATTTATACATTCATTATTCTATCACCCTGGCTGCTCTCCCTATAATGGGAGAACATACTCCTTCCCACCCCCGTGCATCTGCTTCTGTTGTTCGTTTTCCTCTTTCCCCTCTGCTGTGTCTGTTCTATGCTTTTTATAACTCAGAAATGATTAGGTTTGGAACATACCCTCAATGGTGTGATCTCAGTAACATAACAAAAAAGAAACTCATATTTTCAAACAGGGTCATGTTTATAGGATCAAGAATCCGAGTATCAGCACATATTTCAGAGTAACACAATTCAGTCCATAATGGCAGATGCAATTAAGTTGAAATGATATCATACCGGGTATGTCCCTATATCCAATGACTGATGTCCTTACAGGAAATGCTGGTGGCGTAGTGATTGAGTGCTACGTCTGTTAACCAGCAGGTTGATGGTTCACATGTGCCAGGCGCTCCTTGAAAACTCTATGGAGCAATTCTAGTCTGTCCTATGGGGTCTCTATGAGTCGGAATTGACTTGACGGTAGTGGGTTTAGTTTGGGTTTGATTTGGTGTTCTCATAAGAGAAGACTCAAGAGACACAAAGAGAATGTCATGTCGAGACAGAGGCAGAGATTGGAGTTCCACACCCAGGGAACACTTCGGACCATAGTAAGCTGGAGGAGACAAGGAAGGATTCTTCCTTACAGCCTTCAGAGAGGACGTGGACCTACAGACACCTTGGTTTAGTACTTTTGACTTCTGTGGCTGTCAGAGGATACAATTCTGCTGTTTTAAACCATCATTGATGGTACTTTGTTATGGCAGCCTTAGGAAACTAGTACAACCACCACAAAGCTAGTTCAGATAAACAGTCTAAATAAAAAGGGTGCTTTTCAGGAAAGCTCCCAGCTTCCCCTGCTAAGTGAAATGTTGCTACCCAATCATGCGTATATGGAAATCGTGGAGCCACCATTGTTTAACCTACTTGTTTAAGCACATGCTCTTGGCGTCTCTCTCAGGGTACTCTGAGCCTGAATTTGAATTATTGTATGTGCTTGATGGTGAATTCCCAGCTGTACAGCTCAGCAGCAACAGAGAGTGAAGCTTGAACAGAGGTCAGTGTAAGGTAAGATGCAACTTCCAAAACTACTCATTTGCCTCTTTGTGCAGGATCTGATAACAACTGTTCTTGGCAGTTCGCTATCATTCTTTTGGACACAGATACATTCTTATGTTATTAATGAATTACTTAATTTTTCTATTGATCCATGTTGCTCACAAAGTTGTCCATCCATGACCACCCCAGGTGGCTGACCGAATTCTGATCTCTGTGACTAGTGCAGTACTGGGCTCAATTTGTAGAATTCACTCAAGATGTTTTCCAACCAAACATTAATTGTGATGTGTCACAAGACAGCAGATTGTGATAACCTCTCTTCAGTGAAGAAATATTATGCCCTTTTGGTCAAGAAACATTTTACACAGTGAGTTTTAATTCTCTTTAAGAATACACATGTGGCAAAGAATTCTGTAATGGATTCTGTAGATGAAATAGCCTCATCTAATTTCTCCTCAGCAAATGCTAAGAAATACATGCACATTTACATTGGTGAATTCATGCAAGAGTACATATATGGAATATTCTCTCCTTCAGTTCCTGCCCCCTCCTCACCTCCGTTCACTACATGGATTCACCCTCACCTAGAGGGTGCTCATCACCCACATCCATGATGGCTTCCCTGACTTCTCAGAATGGATCCATCTTCTCCCTTTTCATCTCTTTTACTTTTCTGTAAATTTTATTTTATTTTCCCAACAGCTGTGCTTGTAATGAGGGCATTGATGTTAACATTGCCTCCATTCTAGGAGGTTTCTTGAAAAGAAGAACTCTGACTAGCTCATCTTCATATCTCCAAACCTAGTTCTATGCTTGGGACTTTGTTGTTCACAAAGGAGTTGTTGAATTGAATTGTACTGAACCATTGTTATAGGGATTGATGCAAAATGCTATGAGAGCAGTGACTAAAGATTGACCAGACTTGAATTATCCAGGTATGAGGAAAGGATCTTCTTGGCTTACTTGGAGAGAGGTGGGAAATTCAGTAGAATGGGACTGTAAAGATGAGGCTGGAGAAGACGATGCACTCCTGATGATCTACCTCCTATGGAAGCTGAGCTAAGTTAGGCAGAACTGATGGAGATCTTTAAGCAAGAAAATTACATGGTAAGACTCATTTGCCAGAAAGGTAACTCTGGCAGTACTGGGTATCTTAGTGGATGACTTTTGCAAGGTCATTTCCTTTGTGTGTTCCAGAGATAGAAAGGGCTAAATTTTGCTTTGGCTATCACCACCGTCAACTGTCACAGTCCTACAAATCACACTCAAACTAGGCATATTCTTTTGACCAGAAACCAGAAGTGAAATAGAATACCTTAGTGTAGTGTAAGAAGTTTGAGCCTAGAAAAATAGATTTCAGGTTTTTTACCAGGAAGTATTAAGCAGAACAAGTAGAAGTCGAGAAGGACAGGACTGTGACTTGAAGCCACCTGCCAAGAGACCACAGAGAATTGGAAGGGATGGGTGCTAGGCAAGAGTAGCCGTGAAGTTGGGAGATTCCACGAAAGATCAGAAGCATTTTCTTTTAGGATTATACATGGTAGTTTATGAAGATCTTTGTTGCTTCTAAGGGAATTCTTTAAAAAACATTGTGGTGTGAGCTTTAGAACCAGTAATCCTTTTTAACCCTTTCTCCACCATATTTCTTTGGGTAGGTTCCTTAACCTGTCTAGTTCTCAATCTGCTCAATTGTGCAATGCTCTTACAGTGACACCTCACATGCTGGATTATTGTGAGAATTAGAAATAATATATATAATATTTAGTAAAATGCCTGGAATGCCATTATTCTTTAAACGTATGTATTACTCTTATTATTAGCCTATAGTTGAAAGATCCTCAGTGGAATAATGGTTAGGAGCTCAGTTACTAACCAAAAGGTTGGCATTTCAAATCCACCAGCTGCTCTTGGAAACCCTAGGGGCAGTTCTACTCTGTCCTGTATGGTCACTGTGAACTGGAACCAACTTGAAGACACTGAACAACAACAACAACAAAAATAATGTATTTTAAAACGTTGACTCTCCCCAGGTAGATGGATTTACTGAAGTCCTGTCTTTGGAGGAGTGGCTATTCCTTTATCAGTCTGACATTCTTCATTGGGCAGGCCATGGTTCTGCTACACTGTGTTTGTAGAAGGTGCAACTGGTGGCTGTGCTTCCCACGTGGGCATCTCTGTCTGCACAGTGTGGCTGTGGGAGGCCTGGCCTTTGGTTTGGTGTATGCGCAGTGTCTGCTGAGGCTGCTCTTGCTTGTGGCTTGGCCTCTCTGCCTGCCATAGCTCCTATGAGGAGCCACGCTGTCTGTTCTATGAGCCAAGCCTGTCTGCTACTGCTGGTTCCTGGGAACCAGCCACTTTCCTCTTCTGGGGAGGCACATCATCATAGTGTGGATGACCGCCACTGGGAAACTCACCCTCGCCTGAAATAAGGCAATATCTTTCAAGGCTGCAACATGAAAAAGCAGATTGTGAGCTGAGTGAACTCTGATGAGTAGTCCTTCCCAGATCAGCCGTGGTGGATTCTCATAGGTCAGCAGGGAGAGAAAGGGAACTTCAAATCTTCACCAAGTCCTCCAGAGAGCCAGCTGATGGCCAGAACTTTTGTCATGGGAGAAGAATCTGCACATAAAACCTGATTTAGTTGAAAGTTGGGTGAAAAGCAAAATAATAGCAGGGAACAAAAATTCTCCTTAAGGAGGAAACTGCCTTTGTTTAGGACAAAAGACAGACAGAAAATAAGACCCTAAGAGTATAGGTTAGCAAAGTCAGGAGGACAAACCCCATAGACTACCAAGTGTATTGTCATTAGAAAGAAAGTAAAACTGGGTAGAGAAGGCAACTGAAGGGCAACTGGGAAAAGTCGTATGGCAGGGTGGTGTGAGAATTTTTAAGAATAGGAGATGTTATTCAATTTAAAGTTTGGGTCATAACATTTAACATTTCCCAACTACCACCTCTCCCAACTCTCGCTAAGATATATCATGTACAAATTCTGAGTTGTTGTTGTTGTTGGGTCAATTCTGACTCATAGTGATCCTGTAGGACAATGTAGGACTGCCCCATAGGGTTTCCTAAGCCATAATCTCTGCAGGAGCATATTGCCAGGTCTTTCTCCTCCAGAATGGCTGGTGTGTTTGAATCACTGATGTTTTGATTAGTAGCCAAGTGCTTAGATATTGCACCATGAGAGCTCCTTAAATTCCATGCAGAAGTGTTTAAAATTAATTTTTTTTATTATGACTGAGTGAAAATGTACGTTCACATATAAATTTACATGCCCACCTACATGCAGCTTCCACTGCTCTCCCTGCCTGGTGACAGCACACTATTCCTCTCTGCTCCACACATGTTTCATCCTCCCAACAGTCTCCTTCCCCCTTCTCTCCACCCACTCTCCTTCCTCCAGCCAGAGGTCAGCAGGATGATATCCTATAGATGCATAGAACCATAAAGTGCGTCCGATATATGGTCACTCTGCATTGCCAAGTCCAATCCATTTGTGTCCGAAGAGTGGACCTTCGTTATGATTTATGGGCAAGGGCAGCATCAGGGCCAGGGGCCATGCTCCCAGGGGAACCCTGAAGCCACTGGGCCATCAATTGCAGTCTTTCAGTGGAGATCTCAGTGCACCCCTTTTTATTCTTGTGTTGCCAGTGAGACTCAACTTAGTGAGCTCCATCGCGGCTATCACTGGTGGTGGCCGGGCACCATCTGGTTCTTCCGGTCCCAAGTCTATGTAGGCACCCACTGATGTAAATCTCTCTATCTTCTGGGTTGTCTTTAGCCCATGTCATTTTGGTCCTCGGTGATCATCCATTCCAGCTGAGTTGGGACCATTTGCTGTGCCCTCATAAAATTAATTTTGTGTGTGGAAATGAAAGAAGAGATTGAATTCCACTGTCTGGATTGACCCACTGGGGAAGAAGGACAGTGAGATAATCTATGTGATGTTACCTAATTCATTGGAAGGATGATTTGGAGCCAGAGGAGCCCATGAGGGTACATGCCTCTGGGAATTTTAGAAGTCTTAGAGGGGTCATTGGGCTTGTAGAGATGCAGAACGGGAGTTTAAGATGATTTTATAAAGTTAGTAAGGGTTGGTTGAAGTTTGAGTAACAAGCTCCCTCTTAATTATCCCCAGGTCTTTACATGGCTCTCTGTGTCACGTCTCTCACTGAGTCTCAGCTTCCTTAGCTGTAACATGAGAAGATTTACTGCATAAAGATGTACTGATGCCATTATTTCCAGGAACTGTCACTGGAGAGACAGATATTAATAACGCAGCAGTGTGTGTTTGAGAAGGGGCGGGGAAGACGAAAGGTGAGAACTAGAAGATAGGGACCAAGCCATCAAAGAGCCTGGTCTAGTTACAGAGCTTAGTGTAGTCCTCCAGGTGACGGGGAGCCACTGCATGAATTTAAGTGGGGATTGACATGTTCAGATTTCCGTTGGCTTTTGTGTGATCAGGCTCACAGTGTACTTGGAGACATCATGAAGATCAAGCCTAAAGGAACAAGACAGAACCACCTACTGTCAAAGGGCACATGAGCTTAGGTATGACTGACTCACCGTCTACTCACAGCTGCTCACGTAAACATTTCCTGTAGGAAGGCATTCCGAAGCCGGACATATGGACAATGACTGTGTAGTCATCCTCTTACCATAAATGTTCTGTTAGGTTATACAGATTGCAGGTATGTAAAGCCCAGTGTGAAAAGAAACCAAGAATGCAGTCTTTGCATATTTGTCTCTCTCAAGAAAAATGAAAGTATTTTCATTGCATCCCATCTGACCTTCCTTGACTTGACCTGGAGTCACCATGGCCTCTGGCCTAGGACAGACCCAGGCAGATCAGGTGCAATTTATAAGATATGACCTGGAATGGACTCCTTCATAGTGGAGAGAAGTTATACTCCACAGAGAAATGGTTCTCAACTGTAGTATTTTGGAACACAGTATGCTGCAATCTATTCTAAAATGTGAGATGTGGAACAAGCAATGTGTTCCAAATAATACGTGTACAGTATGATCCTCAAGTTTAAAATGACCAAAAAGAATTCTCATTTCTATTCTTAATCCCTCTATCTGCACTACACAAACATTCTGAAGCTGTTCTTCCCTCTTATCTCGGTAAATAAAAATCCCAGTTGCTCACTCCTTGCACTCAGTCCTCAAGAAGTCCTATTGATTATACTTATAAAATATGAGGACTGCCCATTAAGTTCACGAACTCATCCTAGAAAAAGTGCTACATACCTCGTTGCTGAATATTACTACAGTCACTTTAAAGTACTCCCTTTGGGAAGCTGTGCACAATACCAGCACCTCGTTCACCCTTCAAAGCATTTTTTGGAACTCTTTTTCTGCTTTCAGTGTGTTTACCAGTTCCCTGTAACTCAGTGGGTGGGACTTGCACTCCAGACTCTGGATCTCCAGTACTGGGAAGCTGCTTAGTTTTTCAGCCTTACTGTTGGTACTTTTCACGAGACATTTTGGTGTCCTTTCCATGCATAGACAACTCACAAGTGAGTCAAAGATTAGAGGAGGATTTATATGCAAAATTTGAGGCTCCTGTCTCTATAATTCATTATTTCTAAGATTTCCCCCTTTAATTTTCAGTTTCTATGACAGGGGTTAGCACCAAACCGCGGGAGAGCTTTCTGGGCACAGCTGACCCCAAATGCAGGAAAGGTGATGTTTGAGGTTTTAAAATACCATCCATCCATCTGCCAGCCCCTACAACCCACACTCTTAATTTAAATAAAAATCTTGGCTGTGGAGGTCAAGGAAACCAGAATGACATGACATTGGATTTGCCCTCAAGGAGTGGAAAGAATATAAGTTGTTGGGATTTCATTCCAACTCTGTTCTTGCTAGCCTTGGACAAATCAATTAATCTACCTGAGCTCGATTTCTTCGGTAAAGTAGGGATGGTTCTACCCACCTCAGAGGTCAATACCGTGAATGAAAGCTCTTCTGTCTCCTATATGGTACCTTCTCCCTCTGACTGAGCCCTGCATATAAACTAACACCTAAAGCCTTAAATCTGACATCATTTAGTCCAACTTTTTATTTTGCAGATGAGGGAAAGGAGGCGCTGAGAGGCCAATTGCTAGATGTGTGATCTTGGGCAAGTGGCTTCATCTCTCCTGTCTCAGTTCCCTCGCCTAAAAGACGGAGATGGCAATACCAACCTCATGAAGTTTTTGAGAAGACTGAATGAACAAATAAAGGACCAGGCACTGGGGAGCAATCCGATTCATCACAGCGGCTACTATTTTCAAAATAAAAAATATTATTATTACAACTCTGTGTAGCATTTGAGAGGTCATTCCTCTCTGAGGTATTAAGAGCTGACAGGCTATAGCCAGTTGGTCACAAAACCTGGAGTTGGTGGGTGTCCTGGGGAGACCTTCCTCACGGGGTCAGGTAGAGTTCAGTGAACTCGCACAGCGGCGTGATTTTCGATGCTCCAAGGTGCATCCGCTCATCTCCTCTCCACTCCCTCTGCCTGGTATTAAACTGGTAGTTTTTACAACATCAATAAAGAACTGTCCTAGCCAATTACCCCAGACAATAGGTTGAAAAGCAGTTTCAACTATGAAAACTTCATGTTGGGTTCATTTAGATTGTTTTGCTGTGTCAAATCCTCACTTGAGTTCAAAAGTTCAGCTGAACCATGAACTTTGTGATTTCACAGCAGGCAGTTCTACAAATACAGTGGAAAGTGAAAAAACATACAGTATTTAAGGTGGGCTTGTCATGTTGTATATACGATGGTTAGGAATGGGTGTACATAAAATAGCTCTTAATTTACAGAGCACATTAACATATCACAAAGAACAAGGGAAATACGATTAAACCAAACTGTTCCTTGAGTTATCTGACCTCTGAGGCTTCGAAAGGCACAAACATTCAGTGACTAATCATTAGTATACAAACTAAAGCCAGCTAATCTTCTTAATAAATTGTGAAATCCTGTATACCTCCTGGTTTTAGTTGTGGCTTTTCTGCCTGTCTGAAACAGGCAGCATACCAAAACAAAAGGGTCATGACTTCATGTATTTGTTAAAGTTTGAACCCATATTCTCATATAACTCAGGCTTGATTTGACCTGGTTACGCAGTGGAGGTGGAGTGAAGTTTCACAGGAATGAAAGTAATGCCACCTTTTCACTGCCTCATCTATTGATAAAAACACACACATGCAAAAAACTGAGTTCAAGAGCCGCTCATTTTGTAAGCCTTGTGTTTGTGCAGCTTTAGGTTCAAGTGCAAAGCAAGTAAGTTCACAAACTTACTGAGGTTCGGGTGTCTTTCAGCTTGTATCCAGTGGGACACTCAAAATCATGGAAAGAGACTATATGTCACATTCATGTAGTCTCTTTGATGACAAAATAATAATAGTAATATTCTGTTGGTTTTTTCATGGCAGCATGCAAAAGTGAAGGGACAACTTGAAGTGGACAATTTGGGGCAGAAGGGTCACTCCAAGCAAAGAGTGTTTCTTGTAAGACAGCTGTTTATCACCCTTTGTTTATCAAGAGGCTGGACCACGGGGTCTCAAGAAGCAAGCTATGCTTGGTCATCTGCATCTGGGAAGTTGAGAGGAAGGGAAGGGGTGAGAAGGTCAAGTCCTGTGACAGACAGTTCTTCATGAGTTACACAAAACTGGTTTTTCCAAAGTAGCTTCCCTTTTTCCTGGCCTTTCTGTCAGAATCGTCAGGATTTTAGCTCTAAACAGCTTGGGACACTTTTTAGAAAATTATCTCAATGAAGATGGTCTGAGGCTGTTCTTTTGTTCTTAATGGTTCCTTTCTATACAGGAAAGGCTTGTTCAACTCAGTCAAGAATTGGTGAAACGTCCAGTTTTTTCCAGACATAAATCATCACAACAAATTTAGCACCTCCCGCAGAGAACCAAGATAATAAAGAAGGAGAAATTATTACGAAGACTGTGAAATCTGGTTGACCTAGTTAAAGGTGGTCTGTCTTCCCGGTAGGGTTGTGGAGCTGAAAGGAAGAACAAGGTTCACTGCCTTTGTAGCTCGATGAGCTAGGCTGCCCGGATTTTATAGCTCTGTTTCTGGTTGACCTGCCCTGTATAGTGGGGCTGCGTGTCTCTTGATGAGGCCAGGACAAGAGGAGAGTTGGTGTCATTCTTTTAAAGTGCCTGTAGGGTAGTGAATAAGAACAGGGGTTTTTGTTCATTCAGAAAGCGTTTATGGAGAACTCACTTTAGGGGAAAGATGTCTGGCATTCGGTCAGGTAGAAGTCGGGTAAGAAATGAGAGAGAATTCTGTAGGGAGACACTGTAGGTGAAAGCAGGGAATGGATATTGGGATCTGGTCTGCACCACGTGGTTGTGTCTAGAGAACAGTTAGAGGGGGCTATGGGTTCTGAAGGTACAAAAGTGCACCTGGCAGTTACTGTAGAATAGAAGAGAGAGAAGTAGAGAGGAAACTGAGGGAAGAAACAAGACTTCTGAGGGAGTCAGGCTGAGGAGATCTGCATAGGCTTAGGAGGGCTGAATTTTCAGTCCCAGAATGGTACCAGTGGTTAATGTGCTGAGCTGCTTTCAGTTTTGCCCAGAGGTGCCTTGGAAGAAAGACCTGGCTATCTACTGCTGAAAAATCAACCACTGAAAAACCCTATGGATGAAGGGTGTCTTAGTGATCTGGTGCTGCTATAACAGAAATCCACAAGTGAGTGGCTTTGACAAACAGAAATTTGTTTTCTCACGGTTTGTTGTTGTTATGTGCCATCGAGTTGGTTCCAAATCATAATCTACGTACAATAGAATGAAACACTGCCCTGTCCTGTGTCGTGCTCACAATTGTTATGCTTGAGCCCATTGTTGCAGCCACTGTGTCAGTCTGTCTCACCGAGGATCTTCCTCTTTTTTTACTGACCCTTTACTTTACCAAGCATGATGTCCATCTGTAGTGATTGCTCCTTCCTGACAACACGTCTAGAGCATATAAGACACAGTCTCACTGTTCTGCTTCTAATGAGCACTCTGGTTGTACTTCTTCTAAGACAAATCTGTTCATTCTTTTGGCTGGCTGGTATGTTCAGTATTCTTCTCAAACACCACAGTTCGAAGGCATCAATTCTTCTCTCTTCCTTATTCTTTGTCAGCTTCCACATGCATATGATGTGATTGCAAATGCCATGGCTTGGGTCAGGTTTGCCTTAGTCTTCAAGGTGACATCCTTCCATTTCAACACTTTCAAGATCTTTTTTTGCAGCAGATTTGCCCAACACAGTGCATCTTTTAATTTGTTGACTGCTGCTTCAATGGATATTGACTGAGGAGCCAAGTAAAGTGAAGTCCTTGATAACCTCAGTCTTTTCTCCATTTATCATGATCTTGTAGTTTAGAAGGCTAGAAGTTTGAATTCAGTGTGCATACCCTAAGGGAAGGCTTTCTTTCTCTGTCAGCTCTTACGGAAGTCCTTGTCTCTTTGATCCTCTGCTCTCGGTGGTCTTCATGTTGCTCGGCATCTTTCTTCCCCCATCTCTGCTTCTTTCACTTACTTGTTTAATCTCTTTTATATCTCAAAAGAGATTGATTTAAGACATATCTTACACTGAATCTATCTCACTAGCATAACAAAAACAATGAATTCCCAAATGAGATTATAAGCACAGACATAGAAGTTAGAATTTACAACACGTATTTTGGGGGGATACAATTCAAACCATAACAGGTGGCACTGGGTTTATGTGAATGGTGGTAAAATTTTGGAAAAGGATAATGATAATGACGGCACAATATGAAAGATGTAATCAATGTCACTGAATTATGAATATAGGTGGTGTTGTGCTGGCAAGCGTTTGGTATATTTACTTTCTCCACAACAAATAACATTTAAAACAAAGAAAGAAATCCTATGGAGCCCAGTTCTATTCTGACACACATAGGATGGCCGTGAATGGACTCAGCAGCAGCGAGTGTCTGGTCTGTGTTTGTTGGTGGAGAGCCGCGGAGCAGGAAAGTTCCTGCTAGGGGGATGGGCAGGAAGGAACTGTGTATCAGATGCAAAAAGAAGTCAGACTTTCCTGTCACCATGGATCTGGGCTGTATCCCAGCAACAACAATGGAAATATGTACTTCACTCTGTGTTACTTTTAGAATCCCAAACAGCTATTCAGAGGTCCCCATGACTAGCAGCTACTTGTCATCTTCTTTGTGCCAATGTTTTTATATATATTGTCTCTAATCCCTGGATGGTGCAATCGTGAGGTACTCTGCTCTTAACCGAAAGGTCAGTGGTTTAAATTCATCCACTAGCTCAGAAGAAAGACCTGGCTGTCTGCTTCTATAAAGATTACAGCCAGGAAAACCCCGTGGGGCCATTCTACTCTGTCACCTGGGGTTGCCACAGGTTGGAATCAGCTTGACATCACCCAACAACGACAACAGTGATGATACTTAAATAGTCCTGAAGGGTCTGTGGCTTATTCACAAGTGAGGAAACTGAGGTGCAGAGGTTGCCTGGTTGGACCCAGCTCAAAAGTGGCATCGATGGTTTGTAGGGGGTCAACTGCCCTGATGTTAGGCCTCACTTCACCGCAAAAGGAGAGGGGCCTAATTTGAGTCCTTGGGTGATGAAGACAATTGACTGCTTCTGCAGATGTCACCAGCGTCCCTTCAGAGGTAGATTTGAGAAGCCCAGACTGTTCTGGGGTGCCATTCCTGGCTGGTGGATGGCAGCATCCCTCTTGCAGCCACTACAGGGCAAGATTTTGGACCTGGGTTTCTGTCCAACAGGGCTTTGTGGAAAAGAACAAAGGTCTTTTAAGATGGACTTATTAAGTCCCAGACAGTTTATGAGACTTGTCAGTAAGGAGAAAACTACAAGTGAAAAACAGGCTGAACCAGAAAAGCTAAATGGTGCCCAGTTAGCCCTACCAACTGCTCTGACAGCGATCACAACAGAGTCCTGGACAGAGAAGGGGAAAAGCGTAGAACATAATTCACATTTAAGAAAAAAGACCAGACTTACACCCCCAAGACTATGACCTCTGGATAATCTGCTAAGTCAGAACTGATACCACTCCCAGAACCCCCTTTTCAGACAAAGATTAGACAGGCCTATAAAATGAAAAATCTTAACACACATGAGGAACATGCTTCTTAGTGTAATTAATACACAAAACCAAATGGGCAACTCCTGCCCTAAAGCAAGATGAGAAGGTAAAAAGGGACAGGAGCTAGATGAAGGGACATGGGGAACCTAGGTGGAAACTGGAAGAGTGCTGTCATATTGTAGGGATTGCAACAAAGGTCACAAAACAATACATACATCAATTTTTGAATGAGAAACTATTGAGTTGTAAGCCTCACCTAAAGTACAATGAAACGAAACATTTTTTTTTTAAAATGAGTGCTTAATTTGTCACACATTTTTCAACTTATATTCTGTTTTTAGAGACATTAGCCTGCTCAGAGTGGTACTGAAGGCAGTAGTCCCAGGTAGATATGTTTGGGTCATGAGACTCGTCCTTCAAACTAGAGCTGATTGGACTAAAAAAACTTACTGCCATTGAGTCGATTCTGACTTACAGCAACCATAAGGGACAGAGTTGAACTGCCCCAAAGGGTTTCCAAAAGAGCACCTGGTAGATTTGAACTGCTGGTCCTTTGGTTAGCAGCAGTAGCTCTTAGCCACTATACCATCACGTTGGAGAAAGGCTAAAAAATATACCATGTCTTTTGAAGGAGTTTGCTTTTGAGAATCTGAGTAACTGAGTGATGTTTTAGAGAAAATTGAAGTTGATCAGGCAGGGTGTGGAGGAGTTGAGAAAAAGCGAAAGCCTATCTAGGTAACGGGAACACAATAATTGCCTGCACAAAGGCAAGAGGCCCCCTTATTAGGCATCGGGGCAGTCAACTGACCACTTTTGCTTGGAGAGAAGTATTGGGTCAGTGGAGTGGTAGGAGATGGGGAGGAGGGCTTACCCCAGGCTGAGGGTAGAGGGGAGGCCCTTGGAAGCCAGGCTGAGGGGTTCGGACTGTAGGATATAGGGAGCTAAATGGAAGCGAAATTGAGGAGGGGGTCTGGGGGCACAGGGATTTCCTTTATAGAATATTAGCCTAGCAGTAGTGTGCAGAATGGATATGAAAGACACGAATGTGGTACCTAATTAATGTCAGGCAATAATCAGATGTCATAATCACAGTTTGGGCTGCCTCCGGAGCTAACACAAAGATGATCATTACCCGAGCAACTTGTCTGTGCTGTCTCCTATGTTCTCAAACTGATTGCTGGTTTCTATTCGTCCACCACGTATTATTTTAGCGTTTCCTATATTCTGCCGATGTGCGTGTCTCTCTTTGACACTACCAGCCTTCAGCTTCGTGTAGTAGCTACTTACGTGTCTGTCTCCACCGCATTAGCACCTCCCTAAGGAATCCACATTTTCAGTTTGAGTTTGTTTCCTAGAGCATGCCTGGACTAAGATTACTGGAGCCACGGAGATCTCTATCAAAGAAATAACAACCCTGACTCCTGTTCCTAAACTTGACTTCTAGAGTGGAATCTATTATCAAATCAATAAAGTGTTAACCAAATTAAACAACTTTTAATGACCCAGAAAAATAATTCAATTCACAGAACAAAATCAAGAGAAGAACAGACCTCTCAGCAACCCAACTTCCAGGGAAGAAGTCAGAGAGTGATTATATTGCTGTGATTTCACAGTAAATCTTGCAAGATTTCTGTGCAGATTTTTGAGGAAAACAAAATCCGGCCAGGCTGACTTGGTTTACATGTGCTCCTGAATGAGAAAACTAGCTGGCGGTCACCGTGACTTCCCTTGCTCAAAATGAACTGAGCCTCAGAGTGTGGGTACTGGACTAGGCCTTACGGACACTAAAATGGGTAGGTCTGCTCCAGGCCTTGGGGAGTGGCAACTGTGTCAACTAACCCAATGTGACTTGGGGGGGAGCATCCCACAGAGGCGGGTTTGGAGGAGCATTTTGGAAGAAACCGTGATTTCTACCACTGGGGGCCTAGAGGGATCTGGGAAGTTTTCCTGGAGGAGATCTATGGTGAACCAGTCCTCTGAGGGTGAGAAAGTCGGGCAGAATGGAGACAAGAGAAGAAGATTCTAAGCAGTGGCAACAGCAGAACAGAGATGCAGAAGCAAGAGTTCCAGTTCAGAGGGGCTTGGGGTGTTTTAGCAGGGCTGTTACTGGCATTTTGGCTGGCACCATTATAGAGAAGAAACCCTGGTGGCATAGTGGGTAAGTGATATGATTGCTAATCAAAGGGTTGGCAGTTGAAATCCACCAGGCATTCTGTGGAAGCTCTCTAAGGCAATTTCACTCTGTCCTATAGGGTCTGAATGAGTTGGCATTGACTTGACGGCACTAGGTTTGTTTTTTTTTTGGTTATAGGGTCACTGTGAATTATAACTGACTTGACAGCAATGGGTTTGGGGTTGGTTATTTAGTGCATTTTGCTACAAAGTGAAAACAACTTACTCCAGGTTGACTTAGTCCAGAGACCAGCATTTAGGAACCAGGGTTGCTATGAGTGGGACTCGACAGCAGTGGGTTTGGGTTTATAGATTCGCTACGAGTCGGAATCAGCTTGACAGCAGTGGGTTAGGTTTTCATTATTATTATAGGAGAGGAGTCCTAGTAGTGCAGTGGATAGCAGTTGGACTGACAACAGTTGGCTGTTTGAATCTACTAGCTGTTCCTGGGAGACCGTGTGGGGCAGATGAAAGCGACTTGATGACATACAGCATTCTAGTAGACTTCCCACTCCTAGTCATTCTACAGACAGTTCACATCTCTGCTTCACTTGACACCTCACAGTGACAGCAAAGGCTTCCAAACCTTTCTAAAGGTACTTGGGTGGTAGCAGTGGGAGACGGTGCCACCCTGCCTGAGAACTACCGGAGAGAGGTGGAGAATGAGACTGGGGTGGGAGATGGACATCACAGTGTATATGAGGAAGGTTGGACCTTTTCTTTAAGAGTGTGGGAAGCCAGTGAACATTCTAGACAAGGAAGTTACTTGACCCAAGGGATCTCAGTTTAGAAAGGTTACTCTGGCCACAGGTTGAAGGAGTCTATCAGTGGTGCAAATGGTTAAGTGCTCAACTACTGGGAAGGTCAGTGGTTCGAATCTACCCAGAGATAGCTTGGAAGAAAAGCCTGCCCAACTGGCATCCAAAAGTTTACAGCCTTGAAAACTCTATGGTTGCCATTCTGCTTTGTAACACATGGGGCCACCATGAGTGGGAATCAATTTCATAGCAACTGGTTTCAGCTTGTGACCACACAAAGGCTGACACTGAGCAGTATAAAGTAGAATCATTTTTAATGTGGAGCCATTATTTATTTTTTTAAAAACTTTTTTTTTATTATGACTGAGTGAAAATGTACATTGCCATATAAATTTACATGCCCACCTATATGCAGCTTCCACTGCTCTCCCTGCCTGGTGACAGCACACTATTCCTCTCTGCTCCATACATGTCTCATCCTCCCAACAGTCTCATTTCCCCTTCTCTCCACCCACTCTCCTTCCTCCAGCCAGAGGTCAGCAGGATGATATCCTATAGACGCATAGAACCATTTTTAACAACACACAATTTGAAAGTTGTTGTTCTCTTGGCCATTCACTTACTTTGATTTTTGAAGAATGGAGCTTGTTTCCTAGCAAAGGCACGCTTCCTAGAAAAGTGTTTTTTAGGTGATTGTAAATGATAACAGCTGCCGTCACGTGAACTCTCTTACAACCCAGGTCCTGTGCTTTGTTTTGTCCCTATATGGAAAGGCAGAAGTTATTGTGCTTATTACGTGGATGAGGAAACTGAGGCACAGAGGTCCAAATTCAAATCCCGGGCTTTTAACCGTTATACTATACTGACCGAGGAGTATGGATTGGCATTTCACTGTTATTTTGAAAACAAAACAGCCGCAACAGAATAAAAACATAACAGCAGTGTGGTACTGCAGAAACACTTCTGAATAATGAGGGCTGGTTCTTTTCCTGGTTTTTCTCTCTTTTCTGTGTTTTAGTTAGCCCCTAGGCTGGATGTGCAGGACCCCAGGCCTTCAATTTCTTCTTGGGGATTTTTTTTTGTTTGTTTTAAAAAATCACTTGCTGCACCCAACGTCTTTAGCCAAAATGTTCTCGTTTTTTCTGACCCAGAATAAGCTAGCAGGGCACTGGAGTCACTGCAGGCTGGGACCTACTTGTGCGCCCTCTGGCCTGGGAGCGACAGATGAAGCTGCCGCATACTTTCACTTAGACTTTCTCCCTGCCTGATTCAGTGCTCTGGTCTCTTGCTCTGGCTTTTTGCTAAGATTTCCTTCCAAAATCTTTGCCGCTGATCCAGGATTGTCCATGTGCATTTTTGCTTTGCCGCTGTTGACAGAGCACACTGGGTAGATGCCCTGACACCACCCACTCTCGGCCTATCTGCAGGAGCCACCTTTAATCTGTCAAAGCCCAGATCAGTCTCCAGGCTGTGAAGGATGGCTCCTTTCCAAAGCCACTTCCGCCTCCTGCCCTTAGGCTGGCCCTGAACCACCAGCTTCAGAAGCTTAGGGACTGAGCCCAGCCTCTTCGTCTCCAGAACCAGATTTCTTAGCACTCTCTCTGGTCAGTTGCATCAGGGATCTCTTATGAAAAATGTAATAACGTGTTCTCAAGAGAACAAGAGAAGTCATTTATTTTTGGCTCCACCATATCGATTCAAGGAAATCTCTGCTTTTCTTTAAATTGTTCCTGGAGTCAGCAGGATTCTTAATGCCTCAGCCACTCGCTCAGTGCAAAAACCCTTAAATCCAAGCCCCCCAGATAGTCTTTTTCAAAGTGGGAAAACATTCAAGCAAAACACCTTCCCCAGAATTAGTGAAAGGCTCCTTTTGAGGATAGTTAATAAAAATCAGGCACCTCTTTTGGGGTAATTTTTTTTCAGAAGCCGAAGTATAGACTGGCTTGTCAGCCGCACACAGGCCTTCTCTGGGCGGTCGCCTGAGCCCCTTGCAGACACCAAGCTCTCTGGAGATTCCACTCTGAGCAGATCTGTCTCCCACTTTCACATAGCTCACATTTTCCTGTCATAGTTATGTCACTGCAGCTGCGTGGTGAGAAACTAGTATTTTTATTTTTTGACCTTTGACATTTTTGTCTTAGTGCCTACAGACAGTAAAGACTGACGTTGAGTCTTCATAAAGAAAAAGAAAGAAAGAAAAGTAAAGCGAAAAACAACTCTCTGTGTTCCCCCAAATTGCAGAGAGTCTAAGTTTGGTCACGAGTTCTGCTTGTTTTAGCAGCTGCCACTCAGTCCCTGTTCTCTAGGGTGTCGGGAGGGCAGGTATGTGTGGCCCGCATGAATTCCCCAGTTGGTTCTGAGAAACTCTGTTGTGTGCCCATTGAGTCTCACAGGTTCAAATAGAGGCACAATTTTTGAAATCTTTGACTGAACTTAGAAGCTTGGGTCAAGGTTTCCTCTCCACAACCTCAATCAAACCATTTCACAATTTTGATTTAGTCAAAAATGGTTGAATTAATTAAGTGTAGATGTCTAAATAGCACCACATTTGAAGTTCTTCAGTTGTCCTGAGAAATTCGCTAACCTTTCTTCATCTCTATTTGGGCTTACATTCACTATAATAACTTTGGCAAATTGCCAACCATTTGGAGTGGCCGATTCTTCCCATGCGAAGTGGGTTAATACGAGCCCTGCAGGTTGTGAAGGCCAGAGGCAGGCTACATATGCCGCCTGGTGTGACACTCAGCACGTCAGGGGCACTTCATCAGTGACTGCTGCACTCGAGAGGATGATGATGATACTTACAAACTATGAGTAAGATGGCATGATTTTTATTCTCCCAGTACCCTGATCTCTACGGGCAAGGTAACTTCAGAGTCCCCAAATTTAAAACAAGGGTGGCAATCTGCCATATACTGAGATTCTGTGTGTCATGGTATGGAATTTAGGTGCCTTCGTGTGCTCCTTCATTAGTCTTCATGTCAGTGCCCTGAGGTAGCACTATTTTATAGATAAGCGAAGTGAATCTGAAACAAACAAGCGAAAATCGCTTGCCATCAGATAGATTTCAACTCATAGCAATGCTACTGAGTAGAGTAGAACTGCCCCATAGAGTTTCCAAGGAGCAGCTAGTGAATTTGAACAGCTGGCCTTCTCGTTAGCATCTGAGCTCTTAACCACTTTACCATCAAGGCTTGGAAGGGGCTGTTAATGTATCAGTCAGGGTTCTTGATTGTAAACAACAGACTGATTTAAGCAGAAAAGGAACTTACTGAAAGAATACAAGGAAGCCCACAGAATCTCAGAAGTTTGAGAAGACAAGCACGGAAAACAAAGGCAGTTATATGCTAAGAACTATAGCCAAATCTACTCTGCAGAACTGCTCGAATACCACCGGCATGAGACACTGTGGACTGCTGCTGCTTCTGCAGTCTTCGGAAATTGAATGCTGCGGCCACTGTTGCTGCTGGAGAAAGCATTCTTTATCTTGTTTCATGACTCACCAGCTCCCAATTCTGAGTCTGGGATGGGGGCATCTGCTTACCCTGGCTGAAGTCACATTTTCCCACCCTAATGCAAAGTATACTACGAAAATAAATGTTTGGCTCTTAGGGAAGGACATATACTTACTTCCAAGGCCCATGTGGTGAGGAATTCCCCCAAATAGGAAGGCCAATCAGACACTGAGCTGGCTTAAAAGCCCTCATATGCCCACCCTGAGCACATCTGAACCTTCCTTACTGTGTCTTTCCATGGGTATGTGAAGTTCTATTTGCCTTTTCCAAGTTGTAATTTCACTGGTGTCAGACTGGACTCCAAGTCTTCTCCCTTAGCAGATATTCACTCGGTTCTGTACAAAACACTAAATGATACAGGAAGCACTGAAAGAAGATGGAAAGAATACAAGGTCATTATAACAAAAAAAGCCTGGTGGACGTCCAACCATGTCAAGCAGTAGCACACGATCAGGAACCGACGGTACTGAAGGAAGAAGTCAAAGCTGCATTGAAGACACTGAAAAACAAAGCTCCAGCAGTTGATGGAACATCAACTGTTTCAACAAACACATGCAGCGCTCAAAGTGCTCGGCCATCTATGCCAACAAATTTGGAGGACAGCTACCCGGCCAACTGACTGGAAGAGAACCATATTTATACCTATTCCCAAGAAAAGTGATCCAACCAGATGTGGAAATTATCCTACAGTATTATCACACACAAGTAAAATTGTACTGAGGATCTTTCAAAAGTGGCTGCAGCAGTATATTGACAAGGAACCGCCAGAAATTCAAGCTTCATTCAGAGGAGGCCATGGAACCAGGGCTATCATTGCTGATGTCGTATGGATCTTGGCTACAAGCAGAGAATATCAGAAAGATGTTTACCTATGTTTCATTGACTATTAGGCTGTGTGGATCATAACAAACTATGGATAACATTGTAGAGTGCGGAAATTCCAGAACACTTAATTGTGCTCATGAGGAATTGATACATGGACCAAAAGCATTCATTTGACCAGAGCAAGGGAACATTGCGTGGCTAAAATCAGGAAAGGTGTGCATCAGGTTTGTATCCTTTTACCATACCTCTTCAATCTGTATGCCAAGCAAATAATCTGACAAGGTAGACTATACAAAAAAGAATAGGGCATTAGAATTGCAGGAAGACTCATTAATAACCTGTGTATACACAGATGACGCAACCTTGCTTGCTGGAAGTGAAGAGGATTTGAAACACTACAGAGGAAGATCAAAGACTGCAACTTTCAGTACAGACTACACCTCAGCATAAATACAACAAAAATCCTCACATTCTACTGGTAAGCAACATAATGACCAACAGAGAAAAGGTTGAGGTTGTTAAGGATTTCATTTTGCCTGATTCCACAAACATCTGTGGAAGCAACAGTCAAGAAATCAAAAGATGCCCTGCACCGGGAAAACGTGCTGCAAAAGACCTCAAAGCGCTAAAAAATGAAGATGTTACCTTAAAGACTAAGGCTTGCCTGACCCAAACCGTAGCATTTTCAATAACATCATATCCATACTAAAGCTGGACAGTGAATAAGGAAGACGGAAGAAGAATTGAGGCCTTTGAATTACGGTGTTGGAGAAGAATAGTGAATATACCACAGACTGCCAAGAAAACAAACAAGTCTGTTCTGGAAGCTGTCCCACCAGTGTGCTCCTTAGAATCAAGGGTGACGAGACCACGTCTCACGTACTTTGGACATGTTGTCAGGAGGGATCAGTCCCTGGAGGAGAACACCATGCTTGGTAGAATAGAAGGTAAGTGAAAAAGAGGAAGATATTCAACAAGATGGATTAACACAGTGACTGCAACAATGAGCTTAAGCATAAACGTGACTGTGGTCATGGCGCTGAACTGGACGGTGTTTTGTGCTGTCGTACGAGTTGTCAATGTCATGTGAGTCAGAACTGACTCAATGGCACCTAACAACAATGATGACAATATAAATGCTGGCACTTACAATAGTTACTATTTATTAATAATGTTAATTAATATTAATTAATATTATTTGTTACATTTCCTCAGTATACATCAAGAGTCTCAAAAGAGACAATATGCATCAAGAGTCTAAAAATTTTTATATGTTTAATTCATTAAGTCTCCTTTTAAAATTCTTTCCTGGGGAAATGTAATTAATATTATTCACTACCATTATTAGTAGTTAATCAGTTATTAATTATTAATATTCATTATTCATTAATTATTAATTAATTAATAATGCTCCTAAAACCTTGGTAACTGAATGAATGAAAAGCATCACAAACTGAGGATCTCTGAGAACAGTCTGAGTCACGAAGTCATGGAATATTTGGATGGAAAGTATTTCGAAGTTGTCTGACCTACATCGTCGTGTGTAGAGGATGAAACTGCACCTGGGAATCTGTCAGCTGTCACAGACTGCATCACTCGATAGCTTTACCCTTGCTTAGAATTTAAACTCATAATACACTCTGAAGCAAGGAGGGCAAACTTCCTTTAAAAACAAAATCAAACCAGCAGGTCTGACAAAAACTGGTACAACCATCCTGGAGAGCAGTTTGACAATATGTATCAAGAGTCTCCAAAATTTTTGTATATTTAATTCATTAGGTCTCTTTTTAAAATTCAATCCTGGGAAACGTAATCAGAGGTTTGGAGAAAATTTATGTTCTAGGATAGTCATTTATAATAGCGCAATTTATACTAGAAAAATATTGGCCCTGATTTCTTAAACTACACACCCATGCCCACATACATTCATATTTTGAAATAACTTACAAGAAATATACAAACTGCAATTGTGAAATTATCTCTAGGTGAAGGAATTACTGTTGATTATTTCAATGTTATTTTTTGTGTTTTCCAAGATTTCCAGAACTTTCTACAATAAATGTGTACTTCTTTTATAGTCAGAGAAAAAATATGTGTTACTTTTAAAACACTCCATCAGATTATATTGTCCTTAAAGAAACCAAAGCAAGAAAAGTTAAAGCAGTTTTCAGGGGAGAGGCCGTTCCATCAGTCCCTGGAGGCCATTTGGGTAAAGGAACAAATTAAAACCTGAAAGTTTAAAGTCAATCAGTTCGTCTTAATGGGCCCTAGATGGGGAAAACTTCAGTCATTTCCCTTGCCTGGCACTCTTGTGGTCAGAGGATGAAATCCAATCAGGGGGTCAGCTGGGTTTATACATTCCATGGCAAACCAATTTGGCCATTTCTCTGCATTTCCCAAAAGTTCTCTGACTTCCTAGACAGGAATTGTGAGCACAGGGAGACCTTTATGTTGGTTCCTGCAGCACATCTGGTTTACAGCGCGTGGTCCAATGGGCTTCCTCTCGTCTGGGGAGAGGGGCAAGAGCGGACACCTGAGCCTCTGCAGGTCTAAGGAGCTTCCCCAGTGGAGGCTCTATTTTTGGTGAAATGCTTTCAGCTAAGATTTGAATATATGATGCTAGATCCTCAAAGTTCTTTAAATTTAGGTGAATATGCTTTTCATTAGAGTCTACCCATCTGACCTTTGGGTTCATTGCTCAGCACGAAGATGCTTTATGCAAAGCTGTTGGTTGGTTTCTGATACCATCATGCATTACATGAATACTTACTCAGCATCTGTTACGTGCCCCAAAACCCTGGTGGCACAGTGGTTAAAAGCTGTGACTGCTAAACAAAAGGTCTGCAGTTCAAATCCCCCAGGTGTTCCTTGGAAACCCTATGGAGCAGTTCTATTCTATTGTGTAGGATTACTGTGGGTTGTAACTGACAGCAGGGTTTTGTTTTTTGTTTGTTTTTTAATTATGTGCCCTTCACTGTGCTTTGCACTGGAGAGATAGTGAAGAGACAGACACGGTCCCTGCATTCAAGGAGGGCACATTGCCCTGGGGTATCCGTTCGCACTTGAACACAGACTGATGACTGTCTACTGCTGGCTTTCTGCTGTCACTAATGTCAGCCTGTAGTTGGGTCCATTCGTCCATCCTCCAACCTGATATGCCTACCCTCTTGTCCATACCAGCCATTCCCTGAACAAGCTGAGTTGGAAACAAATCTCTGAAAATACATCTCTACAAGCCCACTAGTAATAAAGGGAAACAGTGCTGGACAAAGCTGAGTGACTGGGTTAGTCCAGTGTGTGAAGCTCAGAGAAGAAAAAGGTGAGAAGGTTGAGTAGTTGATGCTCAACCAGGAGGAAGGAACAAAAGAAGAAAAGATAGGGTGAAATATAAGCATCACTGCCGCCATGCTGGGCTTTGGTAAACTCTCAGTATGGACCATGGTCAGTCTCTTTCCAGGAACTTCTCTCAGCTGCCCTTCTTTTCACTGCACTGTTCTTGGAGATTCTTCTTTCATTCCCCATTCCTTGCTGAAACCTGGCAGAAATGAAGCCAGATCCATTGTCTCCTTTCCCTGTTGTTGTTAGCTGCCATCAGGTTGATTCTGACTCATGGTGATCCCATGTGTACAGAAAAAATTGTTCCATAGAGTTTTCAAGGCTGTGACCTTTTGGAAGCAGATCATCAGGCCTATCTCCCAGGATACCTCTAGGTGAATTCAAACCAGCAACCTTTTGGCTAGTAGTTGAGTGCGTAGTCATTTTCACAACCTAGAAACTCCCTACTTTCTCTGCATCCCATCATACTCCTCCTGCTAAGGTTTTCTCTTACAAGGCCTGTGTGTCCCGACTGAGGCCCTTTCCTATACAACCAGGCCAACCTGGTGTCACATCAAAGGATGTTTCTCTTTATCCAGAAGCCAAACAACCAAAAGCCTAGCCACTGAAATGCTCATAGTTCTCTGGAAGAGTAAACACTCTTTACAGTGATGACTGTGAGAATTTTTGAGAGCCTAAAATGCTTTTTCATGTATTAAAGATAGATAAAACTATTACTTGCAAAGTTATTGGCTTCAGTGCTTGGTTGTCATTCTTCAATATTAAAAAAAAGTGCTAATTTGTGTATACTTTTGGTACAGGATCACTCAGGGTCAAGGTAGGAAACAGAGTTCACCCCAGATTGTTCAAATGAGGAAACTTGAGAAAGGACCACTTACAGAAGGGTAAGCAAAACTGTTGAAAACCATGAGGGAAATTCAGGCATCTAGAGATTAGCAACAGTGGTGATTTATTACTACCATTAGCTGGGCTTGAATGAACAAGAAGAGGATGGAGTGCTACTGGAGCATATTGAGAGATGGAGCTGTGGAGGAGGGAGCCATTGGGAAATCTATTCTTGGAGGGATGCAGCCTCTGCCAGAACCAGTGTGTTGACTAAGAATAAACCAACCAACCAACCAAACAAACAAAACAAAAAAACAAACTCACAGCTATCATGTAAATTATGACATAGAGCAGCCCTATAGGACAGTGTAGAGCTGCCTTATAGACTTTCCAGGGAGCACCTGGTGGATTTGAACTACCAACCTTTTTAGCAGCTGTATTACTTAACCACTATGCCATCCAAGTTACCTGAAGCAGAATAGGAGAAGGTAAATCAGGATATAGGCTAGCATCTTTCCGAATGGACCCCAGGATCTTTCTCTTTCCACCTGCTGATCTCTGTTGCTTGAATACAGCCGGAAGCTGCAGGTGAAGGCAGACAGAGACGTAATCCCTAGGGGTAAGATTCCTAGGACACAGAATAGGACAGAAATAGGTAGAGAATAAATTGAGTGGGGCAGGTAGGGGTGGAATTCAGGGAATAACCTACATGGTTACTAAACTCTCGTACCCACAATATGGAATTACTCAGGACTTTGTTTTTCATCTCTCTTGCTAAATGTCGTTTTATTGGTCAAACCTCCCAAGAGTTGTGGGTTATTTTTATTTCAACAAATACTTTTTTCTAGAAGTCATAACAGCTTATTCCTGTAACATTATCAATTTTACTTACTAAAACATATTATTGGACACCTACTACGCATGGAAACTATTGGAAGAAGGCTCTATTGGTCTCCCACTCCCCAAATTATCCTTCCCATTCATGGGAATTATTTTACCTCTCATCATTCAATGAAATTCCAAATAATCCTTTCCATTTAGAACAGTGTTTATTTAATCACATCTGCTTTACTTTTTTTGGTAAATCCCAATTTTATTTGATTCGATAGTCTATCCCAAAGACTCTCAGAACCTAATAGAAAGTTGATAGTTTTTTCTGGACTACAGTTGAAGTTGTTGGTGGCTTTGTTTTTCTTTTTTAAGCCTGGGCAGTGCTTTAGAGTCTGTGAAAAACTTGCAAAATGAAATTTGCTCTGTTGAATGTAGACAGTGCTTTATCAAGAAAACAGACATTTTTAAGAATCTGTCTACATCAGTGGCTTTTAAATTTTTTAACTGCAATCTGCAATAAAAATAAATAAAAATTTATATCATAACCCAAGTATTGTGCAACAATGCCTACCATACCCTAATTTGATACATTTTGTTATTTTCTATTCTGTGCTATTTCTTTGAAAAATGCTGAAAACAACCCACTGAAATGATCTTATGCTGTATTAAACGGATGCACTCTGCAGTCTGAAATACATTCTCTTACACAGTATCTTGAAAATATTTTAAAAATAAACCCAGAAATGGAATATATAGTTAAACAGTGATTAAAAAACCAAAATCATGTTGCCATTAAATTGATTCTAAGTCATGGCAATTGCATGTATTGCAGAGTAGAACAGACCTTCTGAGAGTTTACAAGTTGGAAGCAGGTCACCAGTCCTTTCTTCCAATGTGCCTGGGTGGGTTTGAACTACCAAACTTTTGGTTAATAGTTGAGTACTTGACTGTCATACCACCCAGGGACTCCTAGGTTTTTAAGGTGCCCTAAATGTTTATTTTTCAACCTTCATCAAATTTCTTGATCTCATCATTTATCTTTCATTTTAAGGAAGCCAATTGGTTTTATGAATATTAAACCAGTTGTGATCAAGTCAATTTAAACACATAGTGACCCTGCAAGACAGAGTAGATATACCCTATATGGTTTTCAAAGAGTGCCTGGTAGATTTGAACTGCTAAACGTTTGGTTAACAGCTGTAGCTCTTAACTACTATGCCATCAGGGTTTCCTTGACCAACACTGCTCCTCTAGTCCTGCTTTGACTGCCATTCTGCTCTGTAGCTTGAAATGATTAGCAGTGATGCTCGGCAGCTATGGCTTACCAACTGTCTTTGGAGACACAACCAGTGTCTTCTTGTTTAATGGGAAGAAATCTGTCTGTGCTTGACTTGCATTGTTGGGGAAAAGGTTTCACTGCAAGAACTGCAGTGATCCTGGTTAGGCACCTGACTCAGAAAGGTTCATTGCAGAGAAATGGGAGATTTATATGAGAATAGATTCCTGTCCCATCCTGAGACTAATGGGAAGGGGCCAAACCAAAAGAAACCAGTTGCAGTTGAGTTGGCTCTGACCTATAGCAACACTAGAGGACAAAGTAGAGCAGCTCATAAGATTTCCAAGGTGTATTCTTTATGGAAGCAGAAAGCCACATCTTTCTTCTGTGGCATGGCTGGTAGCTTTGGACTGCTGACATTTCAGTTAGGAGCAGAGTGCTTCAACTACTGTGCCACCAGAGAGCCAGCAGGATGAAAATCATAGCTGCTATTCATCAGACACTTACCATGGGTTGACAGCTTTCTGTATGAATGTATTATCTCATTTAATTCTTACAACAACAGCCTTCTATTTGAGTGTATTATTTAATTCTCACTGGGAAGTGTGTAGGTACCATTATCTCCATTTTAGAATAGAAGGAACTAATATTATTACTATTCCGCCTCCCCCCCAAAAGCCAGTTGCCATTGGGTTGATTCTGACTTGGAGCCAAACTGTGTTCCACATGGTTTTCAATGAAATTTCAGAAGTAATTCACCAGATCTTTCTTTCAAGTCACCTTGGGTTGGACTTGAACCTCCAATCTTTCAGTCAGTACCTGAGTGTATTAACCATTTGGATCATGCTGGAACACCACTATTGCCATTTAGAGGCAAGGAAACTGAAGTTCAGAGAGGCTTACTGACTCACTAAAGCTCCCAAAGGTACCGTGTACTAGAGTTAGGAATTACTTTCATCTCTTATCCATGATACTATAATGCTTCACCTTTGGGCTCTGTTCTGCTACAGACAAGACGGTCAGGTATAAAAATTTCTTTTTGCTATTTGAGCATTAGATGTAGGCTTTAAGGGGTGGGCTGGAAATTCTGTTCTAGATCTTGGGATTGCATTGGGAAAGATACTACCCCAAATTTCTCAGTTGAAATGTTGAATTCCAGGCGTAACACAAATAATTGGAAGCCAGAGAACAACTAATTTTATAATTCAGTTTGATAAGAAAACAAACACACTTCTAAGTATTTGTATAGCATAGTATTTTTTTAACAGTCTCTGTTAAAAAAGTGCACATTAAATTCCAAATAACATACTTTTGAAATGCATTTACTTTTTCAATTAGTAAATGCATATACCTAATGCATGTGAAGTGCAGTTCCATAGCTGATTCCTTCTTTTCCCCAAATGACAATGCATTATGCATTAAATAGCTTAAACCAACAAACAAAAAACCATTGCCATCAAGTTGATTCTGACTTATAGCAATCCTATAGGTCAGAGTAGATCTGCCTCATAGAGTTTCCAAGGAGCAGCTGGTAGAGTTGAACTGCCAACCTTTTTGTTAGCAGATGAACTCTTAACCACTATGCTACCAGGACTCCTTATGTAGACTGGGGGGATTAGAAACTACAGAAATGAAGCAACTCTGTGGGCTCCTACCAGAAAATATGGATTAGATACAGGGGAAAAAACAAAAAAATAAAAGCTTACTTCCAGATCTGTCAGAAAGACTGTTGTTGAGGTTGCTTCAGAAAGACAGAAATTAGCAGAAACTCGATGGTCCGAGAATTAGAGCACACACGTTTAAGACAGTTTTGTCAACCAGAGGAACTAGATGGTGCCTGGCCACAGCTCATGACCATTCTAATCAGGGCTACAACAGATGAAGCCTGAGAGAATGGGAGAGAAACGTGAAAGAGAACCTCAAATTCCTAAACAGGTAAAAATGTGAACAGATTTACTGGACCAACTGGGATTGGAGGACTCTCCGAGACCATTGTCCTGAGGTACCCTCCAAATTTTCAGCCAAAACTATACCCTGAGATCACTTTGTAGCTACATAACAAATTAACTCAAAAAATAATGAATATCACCTGTAAGAGCTGTGCTCCTTTTAAAAAAAGTCACCAGTATGATGAGCCCAAATGGTTAACAATTACTTTGAAATGAGAATGAGAATGTCAGAGTGCAGAAAAACTAGATGAGTGGAAATCGAATGATCAGAACAATAATAATCAGAATGTCCACAAACTGTGAGGTAGATAACCACTGTCTCTGAACAGTTTGTGTGGAAGTTGTTCAATGAGAACGTTAACTGCTGTGTAAACTCATCAAATACAATAAGATAGTATTTTCTTCTTAAAAAAAGAAAACGATGTGACAGGCAACTAAAATGTTAACCAGTTTGGTCCATCAGCCACTCCTTGGAAATCCTAGGGAGCATTTCTCTTTTCTCCTATAGGGTTGCTATCAGCTGGAACTGACTTGACAGCAGTGAGTAAACAGTGTTAATAAGTTTTGTGAAGACATTTTCTTTGAAATTTTGCTTAAAAGAGCCAAGAGAAGGCCAGCACAACAGGTTCACAGTCAAGGTCAGAGACCAAGTTGTCCTTTATGGTGCTTACAATTATTAACTTTTTTGTTATTCAATGTTGTTGCAGTTGTGTGTGCTAAGTGAAATAGCTAGAAATTTTTAAGCTTAATAGATACTTCTCTGTCTTATGTAAACACTGGTGAAGTATCTCTCTGGATTTTAGCTTTCCAGGACTTAAATCATCTGTGAAATAAACATTTTGCTCACTAAATTCACCAAGAAGAAAACACAGTGGGATCAGCTGATGGTTACAATTTGAGGTGTATGTGGGGATAAGGCTTCTTCTGAGCCCTGTCCTCAAACATTAAATATGTAGTAAAATTACAAAAAAATAGAAGCAAAAAACCCCACATATAATTACAAAATAGTTACATTACATAAGTAATGCAAGTTCTAAAATTGGACCCACAGAATCAAATACTTGAAGTGTCTAGGAAGTAATATGTATCCTCAAAAATACGATGGCTCTGGAAACTTCTGTTACTGTTCAGAGAGATAGCCAAAAGGTTAGTGACCAAAACAGTGGCAGCCACAGTTCTGGGTAGATGCTGCCTCAGAAAGTCAGTCATAATGACCTTCTGCTTGCTTTCTGACTTCAGAAACAGACATGCTTTCATTAAATTTGACCCATTGAAGAGAAGAAGAGGTGGTCAACATCCCCTCAAGTCTCCTTCCAGCCACCAGCCCAGACTTTCTGTCTTGCGGAGAGGCCATCATGAGCCTTCTTCTGTAAGCTCCTGCTCAGGAAGCTAGAAGACCAAGGAACCGATATTTATGTTCTCCCCAAAGTTAATATTAAGGATTAGATAGCAATTCATCGGGGAATTCATCTGGAAGGTGGGCTCTGGAGTTTTCATACAAGCTCTCTTTTCTGCCATGTCAGTCTTGCTACGTGTGTAAAGAAAAGGGCAGAAAATCAGGTTTGGGACTAATATGAAGAAATGTCATGTTGACAGAAAGGTAGAGGTGATTTGAAGGGCCGACGCTTATTAAGCAAGATTTACTCTTTTCCAACTGGACAAGTATAGGAGTTGGTTTTTTAAAAAGTATTAACTTTTCTTTTCTTCCCCTTCAAGCTTAGCCAGAGACCTCATGGAGGTCTAAACTCAAGCCAAGCTTGATCTGTTTTAATTCAACCACTGTTGATTTATGGCTTAGCAAAAAAATGTCTGAGAATGTTTTTTAAGCTAAAAATTTTTTTCTTTTTCTTTTCTTTTCTTTTTTTTTTCTCAAAAGTGACTCTCTCTCACATCTCAAATACAGCTGAAGATTATTTCTCAGACTCAAAAAGACAAAACCATCTTTGGAATGGAAGGGAATCTCTGACAGCTTCAAATCCCAGTGAGAAATCCCGTGAAGGTTCACACACAAGTGAAAACAAATGTGTTGGAAGGCCGTATGACGCCTGAAATACGTTCACTTGATTCTCCTTGACTAGAGACTAGAATAGAACCAACCCATGGCTGGAGAGGTGGGTGTTCTCCTACGGTATGCAGTAGAAGGAGGGACATAAAGGTTCTCTCCACTCCTTTTGCTCTTCCCTGTTTTCCCTTTTCTTACCAATCTCCTTCACAAAAATTGAAAAAGAAAAAAAAAGCCCTTTCACTATCCAGATAGAAAACAATCAGTGGTGAACTTTTTCTCTACCTGGCTCTGGAATCCACACTGTTACACAATAAGAGTAGGAATTGGACTAATAAAGCTATTACCAACAGTGAGAAGAGAACGAAAGCCAACTTGCTAGTCCCTTCCAGCTCTAATGTTTTATGGGTCTAACTCAGTTCACAATGGAGCAGACCTTTGTCTCCTGTAGCATCCAGCTTGGCTATGTGACTTGAACATTCATAAACTGTTGGTTTAGTGTATGCACTTCTGGTTTCTTGTGTATGAGCACTCATCTTTGCTAGAAGATATTAGGCTCAGTGAGAGCAGAAAACTGATGATATTTGTTGTTGCATTCCTCACAGCTGTGACCTCCAAGTTCCCACTCAAGCCGTCCATACAAGGTATGCCAACATTCAGAATCCCTGACCTCTTAAGAGCACGGAAAAGGAACAAAAATGAGAGGCGTCTTTCTTCCTGAAGCTGAGGAAGATTAAGTATCTAATTCCTGATCATCTCATTGTGCTCATCTTCCTGAAGGATCTTTGGGCAGCAGGGAAGGGCATCACCTACCATCACCTCTGTGCACTAAGTCCATCTCTTTGTGAACAAATTACTGCTTACACAGCATCTGTGCTCATGAACGTTAATACACATCCAGTACTTAGACCGCCTTGGCTCAGACCTCAAATTACTGATTTAACTTCTAATGCTTTAAATTCCTTCCATGGTTTTATTTTTTCAGTTTCAAGAACAGGCTCTGACTCTTCTTTCCCGCGACTAAACTGCACTCCTCAGGGACCAAGGCCACATCTGTGCTGTGCATTAGCTTTCTTGACCCAGACATCATCCTGGTTGAATGCTAGGTAATGGATTAATACACAAGAAATAGACCTGACCATAAAAACAAATGAAATTAATAGGTCAGAATCATGTTTAAGTAAAAAAAAGTCCAATTCTTGGCATAAACACTTTTGGATGAGGCATGACACCAACATTTATAATTGAATATATAAGAACAAAAATACCTGACATTTATTGAGCATTTACATTTTTTTGTGCACTGTGAAAAACACTTTGTCTCATCTAATCCTCATAACAATTTTAGGAGTCCTTACTATGTATAATTAGGTTTTATTGCTGCTGAATTTGTACTGCTGATACTCAGTATGACTCATTTGGTCTTACTTGGGTTTACGATGTCTTTTGTGTGGTTATATTGTAATATGTGAAGACTTTGTAGTGTTTATTATTTTTCTCATTTGTGGTTTCTGTATTAGTTACTACAGGAAAGAAATCCTAAAGATTCAGTAGCTTAAAGAACACAGACATTTATTTCTTATTCATGTAAAAGTCTGGGAAGCAGATTTTAAGTTGGTTGGTGGCTATACTCCACATGGTTGGTCATTCAGGGACTTCTGTTCCTTCCATACTTTTTCTTCACCGCTGCTCAGGTGTGGCCTAGTCTTAAGGTGGGAAATCACACGTGGCATATATTGTTCTATTTACTTTGGAGGAAACTCAGTCATGTGGTCATGTCTAACTTCAAAGAAGGCTGGGAAGTATAGTTGGCTAGGCAGCCATGTATATAGCTATGGTTTTATCACTGTGAAAGAACACATGAATAGAATTTTGTGGGTAGTTCACTATGTGCAGTATAGTCTTCAACAAGCAGACCATAAGCAATTGGAGAGCTAGCTATGTCCTATTTATATTCGTGGCTAAAAACTTGCCACAGAAATAACAACTACTGGGCTCATGTGCCAGTTTTCCCTACTATGGAGTTACGGCAGGCATCGCTAATCAACCACAGCACTCTTTCCTGCTGAAAACAGATACGCCCTCAGAATCCTTTGCAGCACAGTGCCTGTGGAAGCCATGGGCAATAAGCGAGAACTGACATAGGATCTGAATCCTACTAACCCTCCCAATTCAGGTCTTCAAATGTAGAAAGAACCATAGTAGTTTTGCCCCTGTTTTTTTTTTTTTTTTTTTTTTTTACAGAAAACAGATATATTGGTTGCTGTGGTGTTTTTAAAATACATCTGAAAATTCTTTGATAATGCTTTCCTTAAAAAAAAGTAGAGCGTGATTCTCCTCCCTTTGAATGTGGCCAGAATTGGTGAGTCACTTCTATCAAATAGAATGTGGCAGATGTTATGTGGCTTCTGAGACTAAGTCATAAAAAGAATACAGTTTCCATTTGGCTATCTGTAGCCAGTAACTTGCTCACTATGGGGAAAGCCAGTTACCATATCATCAAAACAATTGAACAGCCTTGTAGGGATGTCAGTATGAAGAGAAACTGAGACCTCCTGCCCAGAACCAACATCGATTTGCCAACTATAGGAATGAGTTACTTTAGAACTGCACTCTCCAGCCCTCGTCAGTCCTTCAGATGATGCAGACCCAGCCAAAAGAGACCTTAAGCCAGAAGTACTCAACCGAGTTACTCCCAAATTTCTGACTATAGAAACAGTGAGAGATAAAAACCGGTTATTATTGTTTTAAGTCACTATGTTCTGGGTCAATGTGTTATACAACAATAGATAGCTAGGAAAGCTGCTTTTCTTAGAGTAGGAACTCGAGGGGTGTCAAGAGAGCTAAGGCCAAATGGGGCTGGATCTGAAAATTAGATCATAGGAGGGACCTAGTTGTTGGGGATCGAAAGAAGCAAAAACAGGAAGATGGAATACTGCTTATACTTCCAGGGTGGAAGGCAGGGGGCATTAGAGTCACTCAGTAAGGATGGGAGTTTACCTTCAGAGTAGTCTAGACACAGACTGGTGACTGGGTGCAAAGAGTACTGTAAACAATATCTGTAATGCCTGAAGGTACTGATGAGGGAGTAGATGAATGAAGCTTTTATAATTACTTTTGGGTTGTTGGATTGTTGTTTCAGTGATAACAGCTCCTCGCTTGGACTAGACTAGCATGAAGCTCGTTGTTACTGGGTTACACAAAGCTGACTTGATGTTTAAGGAAGAGCTCTATAATGGGTAAGATTGTGTCTCACCTTGCCTGGATCATGATTCTCAGTCTTTTGGCAGTTGTATAATGTTGTCATCACCCCCACAATTGAATATGCTGAGTGGTACTGGTGAGGGTGGGGCCTGTGATGAGCCCCCACCCCCTGAGCCTTCATCACTTCACTTCCTGCTTCCTACTTCTTCCTGCTCACCTCACCAAGGGTTTTGGCTTGTTGTGGATCCAGCAGCTGCTTCTCTTGTCTTTTGACCTCTAGTTCTTGGAACTTGAGCAAGCAGCTTACCTGTTGAGCTTGGTATTTGTTCACCTTCACAGCCTGTGAGTAAGAGTCCTGTTCACCAACCTGCCAATCTTTGGTGCACCAGCCCATGCAGCTACATAAATCAGGAGAAACCCTGTACTCATGCCAGCTATCTTGGGATTCATCAGTCTTCACAATCTGTGACTGAGAGCCCTGCTCGCTGGCCTACTGATCTTGGATTCGCCAGCTTCTGTGACTATGTGATTTGGGAGAGGCCTCTATCCTGATCCAGGACTTGGGACGTTTCAGCCTCTACAATCATTTTGAGCTGTTTCCTTGATATAAATCTCTCTCTCTATATATATTCATACACTTCACTGGATATTGATATAAATCCCTGTCTCTGTCAATATTTCTATACTTCACTGTGTATGCTTGTCTAGAGAACCCAGCCTAAGACAAGGCAAGCCCGTAGGTTCACAAGAAAAACAAACACACTTACTCTACAGTATTCCAAAACAGTTAGATCACAGGCGCTGCAGTGTCTCAGAATTCCTCCTTTTGATAGATAAGTAGACTCTAAAACTTCCCCCAAACCATAGATATCTCCCACATCCCCCAGTTTCTTTGTCACAATTATCTTTAATTTCTCCTAATGTACCTGGCCTCTACCAGCGCTATCCAAAGATTGCATCCACCCAAACAATACTGTTGTAGCATATTTCCATCCACTCCGTTCTGCGGGATCCAATTTTCTGATCTAATTCTATCCTTAAGCCAATAGGATCAACCAAGTTTCACACAAGTTTTGCTCATTAAATATCTGCTTTTCCCCAGTTTTTTAAAATGTGCTTACGGTGAAAATTTACACAGCAAATTTGGTTCCCATTTAATAATTTATATGCAGATTGTTCAATGATATTGGTTACATTTTTCATAATGTGTCATTCTCATTTATTTCATTCTGGTTGTACCTACTACTGTAATTTCCTTGAACATCTATCTTCTCATCTTTGCTTTAGAGTAGTTTTTGACCATTTGGTCTTAAGTAGATGACTGTTTTAAGTGGCTTATTAATCAGGGATGATGTTCTTTATTTTATGAGACAATCTGTTATTGGCTTAAGAGATAATTTCAGTGTAGGGGTAAAAAGTATCTCAGGGTGATAATCTTAGGGAGTTCCCTGATCTCAATCAAACCAGTAAGTCATGAGTTTTTAAGAATTTAAATTCTGTTCCACACTCTTCTGTTTAGTCAGGATTCTCTTGTGCTTTTTTGCAGGAGTTCTTAACCTGGAATGGTATCAGTGTATGCACATGTATTCGTCAGTGCTCTTTTAGAGGCAAATAACAATAAGCACACTTCGAATTTTAAAAACAAAGATGAATTTTTATATTTAAGGACACATTGAATTAAACAGCAGAAATTTGTAAAGCTTCATGAAGTGTTAGAATTGAATATCAGGAGAACCATCACAAATCTAGAGAGTTCTTACTCCCTTCATCTCAACTCTGTTTTATTCTGGGTCACTGTCATTCTCATCGTACACTAGCTGTCTCTGATATTTGGAGAGCAGGTGCAAGACTGTTACCTAAAGCCAAAAAAAAAAAAAAAAACAGAGCCAGTGTTGTTAAGTTGATTCCAAATCATAGTGACTGCCCCGTAGAGTTTCCGTAGAGTAGAACTGCCCCATAGAGTTTCCAAGGAGTGCCTGGTGGATTTGAATTTCCAGCCTTTTGGTTAGCCGCTGTAGCATTTGAACACTAAGGCACCAGGTTTTCCAGGCTGTTACCTAGAGTATCAAAATTTACAAATGACAGCATCAGACAACCAGAAACTCAAAATCTCCCTCCGTCCCAATTCCAAATTGCTGGAGGGGCTCAGCATAGTTGGTGAGCGAGAACCATTTAAAAATATCATTGTAAATGAGAAGGCACACCAAAATATGTCCAACACAGTGTATGCTTGCATTGTTCTAGAATGTTTTTGTTGTTAGGTGCCATTGAGTTGGTTCTGACTTGTAGTGACACTGTACAAAAGAGTGAAACACTGCCTGGTCCTGCACCAGCCTCACAATTGTTACATTTGAGCCTGTTGTTGCAGACACTGTATTAATCCATCTCATTGATGGTCTTCCTCTTTTTCACTGACCCCTTACCAGGCCTGATGTCCTTCTCCAAAGACTGGTCCCTCTTCACATGTCCAAAGTACATGAGATGATGTCTTCCATCCTTGCTTCTAAGGACAATTTGGGCTGTTCTGCTTTCAAGATAAGTTTATTTCTTCTTCTGGCAGTCCACAGTATAGTCGATATTATTCCTAATCACCGTAATTTGAAGGCACTAATGCTTCAGTCTTCCTCATTCATTGTCTAACTTTTGCATGCATGTAAACAGTTGAAAATACCACAGAGTGGGTCAGGCACACCTTAGTCTTCTTAGTGATACTTCTGCTTTTTAACACTTTTTTGTTAATAGTATTTGTGTGTGTGTGTGTGTGTGTGTGTGTGTGTGTGTGTGTGTGTGTGTGTGTGTGTGTATTTTAAGTGAAAGTTTCTGACACAAAACTTACACATGCCCTGTTTTGTGATGCTGGCTGCTCTCACCACACTGTGCCAGCACACTGTTGCCCTCTACTCTGTACTTTCTATATTCATTTCTCCAGCTCTTGCCTCCTTCTGTTCTCTCATCTCATCTCTGGGCAGGAGCTGCCGAGTTAGTCTCCTGTTTCTACTTAAGCCAAAAAGCACACTCTTCACCAGTATCATTTATGTCTTACAGAGCAGGTCAATCTTTGTCTGAGGAGTGGGCTTCAGTGCTGGACCAACAGTGAGTCCAGGGACCATGTCTTCTGGGGAGCCTCCAGTCTACTGGACCATTAAATCTTGTCTTTTTACTAGAGTTCAAGTTCTGTAGCCCATATGTTTCTTGCTCCATCAGGGACTGCATGTTGAGTTCCCTGTAATGTCAGTCATTGGTGGTAACCAGTCATCATCCAGCTCTTCCAGTCTCATGTCAGGGTAGTCTCTGGTTTCTTCAGCCTTTTCTGTCTCTTGGACTTAGACTTTCTGTGTGTCTTGGATGTTTCTCATTCTCTTTTATTACAGGTGGACTGAGACCAGTTGATGCTTCTTAGATGGCAAACAAATATCCAGTTATGTCAACACCATTTGTTAAAGAGACTAGTGTTTCCCCAATTTATGTACCTTGAGCCTTTGTCAAACATCAGTTTATAGGTGGATGATTTTATGCTTGGATTCTCAATTATGTTCCATTGGTCTCTGTATATGATATTGCACCAGTACCAGGCTGTTTTGACTACCATGGCAGTGTAATAGTTTCTAATGTCAGAGAGTATGAGACTGCCTACTTTTTTTTCCATCTTCAATAATGCTTTACTGATCTGGGCTTCTTCCCTTTCCAGAAGAAGTTGGTGATTTGTCTCTCCATCTCCTTAAGGAACTCTTTAGGAATTTGGGTTGAGATTGCATTGTATCTATAATTGCTTTGGGTAGAATAGACATGTTCACAATGGTGAGTTTTCCTGTCCATGAACAAGGTAAAGTTCTCCACTTATATAGGTCTGTTTTGTTTTTTTGGCTGTAGTGTCTAGTAGTTTTCTTTGTATAAGTCTTTCATGTCACTGGTTAGATTTAGTCTTAAGTATTTTATCTTCTTAGGGGTTATTGTAAATAGTACTGACTCAGTGATTTACTGTTTGATATTGTTTTTATTGATGCAGAGGAATGCACTGAGTTTTGTTATGTTTATCTTGTATCCTGATTCTTTGCTCAACTCTTCTATTAGTTCTAGTAGGTTTTTTGTGGATTCTTCAGAGTTTTCTGTGTATAAGATCATATCATCTGCATATAGAGATACTTTTACTTCTTTCTTGCCAATTTGTCTCTCCTTTATTTCTTCTTCTAACATAATTGCTGTCACTAGAACCTCCAGCACAATATTGAACAAAAGTGATGACAAAGGACATCCTTGTCTGGTTCCTATTCTCAAGGGAAATGCTTTCAGACTCTCTCCATTTAGAATGATGTTGGCTGTTGGCTTTGTATAAATGCCCATCATTATGTTGAAGAATTTCCCTTCTGCTCCCACTTTGCTGAGTTTTCACCATGAATTGGTGTTGGACTTTGTGAGATGCCTTTTCTTCAGTGATTGATAACATCATGTGATTCTTGTCTCTTGTTTTATTTATGTGGTTGATTACCTTGATTGTTTTTGTAATGTTGAACCATTCCTGAATAACTGGTAGAAATCTCACTTGGTCATGGTGAATTATTTTTTTGAATGTAGCTGAATTTTATTGGCTAGGATTTTGCTGAGGATTTTTGCATCTAAGTTCATGAGAGATACTGGTCTATAATTTTCCTTTTTTTGCTGTCTTTACTTGGATTTGGTATCAGAGTTATATTGGCGTTATAGAATGAGTTTAGGAGTTTTCCATACTTTGCTGTGCTCTCAAATACATTAGTAACAGTGGTATTAACTCTTCTCTGAAAGTATGGTAGAATTCTCCAGTGAAGCTGTCAGGGCCAGGGCTTTTTTCATTGGGAGTTTTTAAATTAGCTTTTCAACCTCTTCTTTTGTTATGGTTTATTTAACTGTCCTACCTCTATATGTGTTAGTTTAGGTAGGTAGTATGTTTCTAGAAATTTGTCCATTTCCTCTAAGTTTTCAAATTTGTTAGAGTATAATCTTTCGTAATGTTCTGTTATGATTTTTTTTTCTTTTCATTTGAGTATGTTGTGGTATCACTAACCTCATTTCTTATTCAGACTATTTGCTTCCGCTTCTATTTTTCTTTTGTCAGTTTGGCCGCTAGTTCACTGATTTTGCTGATCTTTTTAAAGAACTAGCTTTTGGTCTTGTTAATTCTTTCAGTCATTTTTCTATTCTCTAATTCATTTAGTTCTACTCTAATTTTTATTATTTGCTTTCTTCTGGTGCCCAGGGGACTCTGTGCTGCTGTCTTTCTACTTATTGAGGATGTAAGTTTACTTCTCTCATTTGGGCCCTGCTTTCTGTATGTGTGCATTTGTTGGAATACATTGGCTACTGAGTACTGATTTTGCTGTGTCTTGAAGATCCTGGTAGGATACACTTTCATTCTCATTTGATTTTGTGAATTTCTTTGTTCCATCTTTGATTTCTTCTATAACTCAGTGTTTTTTGAGCAAAGTATTTTTCAGTTTTCACGTGTTTGATTTTTTCCCTTGCTTTTTATGTTGAGTGTAAATAGATTAAATGCACCAATAAAGACAAAGAGCATGGCAGAATGGTTTATAAGATGCCTACAAGAAAAATGCCTTAGACTTGAAGACACAAACTAAAATTCAAAGAATAGATAAAAGTATGTCAAACAAACAACATGCAAAAAAGAGCAGGAGTGGCAATATTAACTTCTGATAAAATAGACTTTTAAGTAAAATCCACCACAATGGTCAAGGGAGGACTTTGTATAATGATTAGGGGTTAATACATCAGGAAGACATACCTTATTATACATTTATGTACTGTGATAGGGATCTTACATACATAAAACACACTCTAACAGCTTTGAAAAGGGAAGTAGACAGCTCCACAATAATAGCAGGAAACACACGACTTTTGGTGAAGAAAAGATGCAAAAAAAGAAGCTCAGTAAAGATGTGGAAAAGCTAAATGTTACAATCAACCAACTTGACCTCATAGAGATATACAGAACATTCCACCCAATAGCAGCCAAGTATGTTTTTCCAACTTACATGAAACATTCTCCAGAATAGACCACATGTTAGGCCATAAAACAAGTCTTAACAAAACACAAAGCACTGAAATGTTGCAAAGCGTCTTTTCAGACCATAAAGCCGTAAAAGTAGAAATCAGTAACAGAAAAAACAAGGAAAAAAATAAAAAAATGGAAGCTGAACAACAATAAGAATAAACAGGCCTTACTTGTGCCAATGCCTTCAGTGACACTTGGACTTCTCCTGTCAATATTATTTGTTGTTAATCATATGATACCTCCTAAAATGACTGAATGTCAACTGATTCTTTGTGGTATAGTGATTCTGTGTATTCCTTGCATCTTCTTTTGATGCTTCCTGAATCATTTAGTATTTTCCCCATAGTATCTTTCAGTAATGCAACTTGAGGCTTGAATTTGTAATTCAATTTTTTTCAGCTTGAGAAGTGCCAAGTCAGTTTTTCCCTTTTAGTTTTCTAACTCCAAGTCTTTGCACATATCATTGTAACACTCCACTCTGTCTTCTTGAGCTGTTCTTTGAAATCTTCTGTTCACCTCTTTTACTTCATCATTTCTTCCTTTCTCTGTAACTACTCACTGTTCAAGAACACGTTTCAGAGTCTCTTCTGACATCCATCCATCTTTCTTTCTTTCTTTTCAATGACCTGTTGCTTTCTTTATGTACGATGTCCTTGATGCCATCCCATGCCTCATCTGCTTTGCAGTCATTAATGTTCAACGCATGAAAGTAATTGTTGAGGTATTCTCTAAATTCAGCTAGAATATACTCAATGTCACTCTGGCTCTCATGGACTTGTTTTAATTTTCCTCAGTGTCAGCTTGAGCTTGCATATGAGCAACTGATGATCTGTTCTACAGTCTTACCTGGGCTTGTTGTGACTGATGATATTGAGCTTCTCCATCATCTCCTTCCACAGAAGGAGTGGATTTGTTTCCCGTGTTTTCTAGCTGATGAGGTATACATAAGAAGACTGCCAATTAAGTTTATGAACTCATCTTAGAAAAAGTGCTATAAACCTGATTGCTGAAAATCATTATGGTCACCTTCGAAGTACTCCTCTTGGGAAGCTATGCACTGACACCAGTACCTAGTCCATCCTTCAAAGCAATTTTGGAACTTTTTTTCTGGAATGGCTATAAGAGCTGTCATTGTGTTATCCCTCATGTCCTGAATGTCATCAAAACATCTTCCTTTCAATATTTCCTTTATCTTTGAGTAAAGACAAAAGTCACTGGGGCCAGATCAGGTGAGGCGGGATGGTGTTCCAATACAGTTATTTGTCTACTGGCTAAAAATTCCCTCACAGATAACTATACAATTAAGTTCGTGAACTTGCTGCCACACCACTGTGTGCAGTGTCCGTTCCAGAAGGAGCTCCAAAATTGCTCTGAAGGGTGGACTAAGTGCTGGCATCAGTGCATGGCTTCCTAAGAGGAGTGCTTCGAAGGTAATCACAGTGATATTAAGCAATGAAGTATGCAGCATTTAAAACAATTAAGTTCACAGACTTAGTGGTCAGACATTGTGTGTAACAGCCATCCATGTTGTTGACGAAAGGAATCCTTGGTCTGCCAAAATGCTATCATGTGATCCCTGGCATTGTTTTTATCACCAAGGCCATATTTTCCAGTTACTAAGCCTTCTTTGCTTCCAACTTTTGCATTCTGGTGTCCAGTAACCATCAGTGCATCTTAATTACATGCTTGATAATTTCAGGCTGCAGAAAATGGTAAAAAGCTTCAATTTCTTCATCTTTATCATTAGTGGTTACTATCTAAATTTGTGTAATAGTCATATTAACTAGTCTTTTAGGTGTATCACTGACAATGTTTTACTTCAGGATAGATCTTGAAATGTACTTTTTGATGATGAATTCGATTCCTTTCCTCTTTAACTTGTTGTTCTTGGCATAGTATACATATTATTGTCTGATTCAAATGGCTACTACCAGTTCATTTCAGCTCATTTATGCTTAGGATATTGATCCCATTTCAATTTCGATGACCTCTAATTCTCCTAGATACATACTTCACTCATTCCAATTCTTAATGAATGTTTGAATCTTTTTCTTTTCATTTTGAGTCCTACCACATCAACAAATTGGACAAATGTGATTGGAAGGGACTATGAGGCCCAGACAGAGCCAGGTGGTCCCACTATTCCATTACCAGTGACATGTTCCTGGACTGGGACCATGTCTGGAGGATGAGGAGACAAGCCTGGCCACCTGTGGACCAGAGGTAGTGCTGCAAAGCCAGGTTTGTAGAGCATAAGGAGCTGGATGTTGGCTGACACTGGGCTGGCCTCAGAACTCACTCCAGGTCCCAAAGCTTGACTCCATCTATGCTATTAAGTTCATCTCTACTTTGGGAAGGCAGCTTTACCTTAGTCAAATTTTGAATGCTTTCAAGCCTGGGAAGGAGCCCATCTTCTGGCAGTGGATCAGACAACGTGCTCCTGCTATTCCTAAGGCTTTCATTGGCTTTTTTTCTCTTAGAAGTAGACTATATTTCCTTCTTTCTTGGAAGAGCCACTGAAATCTGTTTACCACTGGTGACTCTGCTGATATTTGAAATACTGAAAGCACAGCTTCCAGTGACATAGAAACATGCCAGCCACTGTAGTATGACAAAGTGGCAGGGAAATGATGGGTAGTGTATACATTTTCTGGGATAGTATATGTCTTTCCATGAAAGTCTCAGGTAAATCAGTGAACAAAGTCCATAGGGATACAGTTGTGTATTTCACATGCAATTACCGTGCCATTCAGTCTAAGGCACAAGTCATTTACAGGGTGAGAAATGGCTTCTAGTCCTTTAAATGGCTGTCAAGTCAGTTCTAACTCAGTGACCCTGTAGGACACAGTAGGACTGTCCCACAGGGTCTCCAAGGAGCAGCTAGTGGATTTGAGCTGCTGACTTACTGAGTTGTAGCCATAGCTATTAACCACTGCTGTTATACGTACACCAATACATATTATACACATTTACTATATACATATATTATTTACCTACATCTATGCACATTAAATATTTTAGATGAAAATACACTGAAAGTCAACAGCTGTGCTACGCCACTAATTTACTATGATCTAAAGCAAAGTGCTACTTCCCTGCTGACCCAGTTATAAAAGCAGAATCAAGCTGAACTTCATGAAATAATTCTAACAGTTACTATTCACTGATGACTTACTATGTTAACTAACACATTACTAAATGTTTTATTTACTCTGAAACAAAAATCAAACCCATTGCTGTTGTGTTCCATCCTCAAACTTTAATGGGTGTTAGAGTCACCTGAAGGAATCTTCAAACACAGAAATTGAGTCCCACCCCCAGAGTTTCTGATGGAGTAGGTCTGGGATGGGGCCTGAGAAATTCTCACAAGTTACTAGGTGATGCTGATGAGACGTTACCAGGGACCAACCACTCTCTGAGCTCCACTGACTTATGTTAACTCACTAAAAAACTTGTAACAGCCCTGTGTGTGGTATTGTATTCACAACTTCTCTGATGGGGAAACTGAGGCTAGGAACATTCACATAGATAGTGTCAGGGCTGTGATATGAACTCAAGACTATGAGAACCAGAGCTCTTGCTGTAACCACTGAACACACTGCCTTCCTCTCAGCTCCAGTCCCCTATAAATCTCTGTGTTTGTACTTCACAAACAAACAAAAACCTACATCTGAAACCAAATCAAAGCCCTCCATCAAGTTCCCAAGAAATTCCTGAGCATGTGTAGCTTCTTCTAGGGGCAAATGAGTCAGATGCAGAACCCCAGAACAGACTCAAAGGGGAGAGTGGTGTGGCCACTGAGCTGCTTCAGCTTGGGAAGGGAAGAGCAAGCGAAGGGACTATAGTCACTTTAAGGCATCCACCCTCATCTCGACCCCACCCCCCGCTTAATGATAGGCTTGAACTTTTCTTTCTCTTCTACAATTTATTTGGCATTCTCTAGGTCTCTTAATCCACAGTTGTTTGGGTGGGAAAAAAATGGAAAAGAGCATTCTTTAATGTTGACTTTTCTTTCAGATTCATGACAATGTGATGTCCCCACGAATGGCTATTTTTTCCCCTCTCTCCCTAGTGTGACTGCCCAAGTAAGTAGCAAATAATTTCAAATGCATGCCGGCTGCAGTGGACAGCTGCCAGGAGAGAAGTGAAAATAAACTGGTGACAGGAAGTGTCGCAGTTCACAGAAAGGGCAGTGAGGATATAGTGGAGCGAGCCCATGACACTTCTGCATCCACATGCTGAAAGACTTACTTGGTCTGGCTGGGCAGCCACAAATCTCTAGTAATTCATTAAGTAAGGGGAAACGCTCCCAGAAGCATTTCTCTTTTCTCCTAACACCCTTTGTCTTTTAATTTCCAAACTCCGGGTTCATTCCTATGTCAGGCAAGCCTGGGTAAGTGTCTCTAAACAGCTCCTTCATCCGTGATGGAACATACTGCAGCAAATGAATGCTTTGACTTTAAGTGTTTTAACAGGCTGCAGAGGTTTCCAAGCTTTAGGATCACAAGATGGATATATGATCGGTGTGAACTAGAAAATAACATCAAAAACAGCATGAAGAATGGTGGAAACAAAAGTGAATCATACGGAAATTTGCCCAGTAGCAGGATTATAAAACTGGAAGAAAAGTTAGAAGACTAAAAAATTATATGAAAAGTGAGTCACTAGATAAAATGTGATGAGACAGCTGAGGTCAAACATATCAATCACATCAATAAAGGTAAATGGGTTTAATTTACCCATTAAAATTATTTTCAGATTTACTAATGAAGCAAAATGTAACACTTTGTTCTATACAAGACACATAACTAAAACAAGAGTGCCTGAAAGGTTAAAAAGAAAAAGATAAAAATGAATAAGTAAAGTGTAGGCAAAGATATTAAGAAAAATTAAAAAGCAGGGTTGAAATTTTGATATTCAACAGACTAGAATTCAGAAAAAAAAGTATTAAAGAGACAAAGGAGGAGACTTAAAAATGATAAAGGCAACAACTGAGGTATATCAATGACAGTAAAGTCTGCAAAAAGCAGAACCTGTGTAAGAGGGAAACCTATCAGAGAAGGAAAATGCAAATATTTTCTGCTGAAACAAACAATAGAAAAGTGGTAAGACTGAAGCCTATTAAAGCTGGAAAACTGAGACCCAGAAAAATGAGATAGTTTTGTAGAGTTCTGGCTCTCGGAGTTTTCACTGTATTTCTATACATGTACCTAACAATTCTTGATGCAAAGAGAAATAGAAACCCACTAATAATAGGAGGGATGGTGGCAACAGTTAAGTGCTGGACTACTAGGCAAAGATTCACAGTTCATATCTACTTGGATGTGCCTTGACAAACAGTCCTGACAATCTGCTTTCAAAAGTTCACAGCCTTGAAAGCCCTATGGAACTCAATTCTGCTAAAACATATATGTGGTCTCAATGTGGTTAGAATCAGTTCATTGACTACTCACAACAATAACACATTTCTCTCAATCCAAGAGAGATTAAGTGGTCAGTAAGAATTTGGGAACTTTAAAACATAATTAGTAAGATAGCCCTTATAGATATATACAGAACTCTGAATCCCCCAAATTGGGACAGCATCTCAGATGACCATATCTTAGGCCATGAAGGAAACCTCAGTAGGTTCCAAAGACTACAAACACTACCTACATCATTCTCTGATCATAGTAATTGACAATTATTAACAAAATAAAAAATGAGAGGTCACTCCACCTGAAATTTTAAAAAAGAAAATACACACTGTAATAAGCAGCTGGTCAGATGTGAAAGGGCAACATGAAACAACAGAATTTCTTGAAAATAATAAAGTTATGATCAGAATCCATATCGCTGAGCTAAAGTAGTTTATTAGAGAAACATTTCACACTAAATATTTATGTCAACAAAAATGAAAATAAATGAATCAAATATCCCACTCAAAAGCTAAAAATAACAACAAAACAGACCAAAACCATCTAAAAGGAAGTGATTAATAAAAGTGAAAGCAGAAATTAAGAGAGAACAGAAAAAGAGTAGAACCTAAAAAATAAATCCAAGGCTGTAACAATCAATAAAATACATAACAACCATCAGCTAAACTAAGCAAGAAAGATGCATGAAATTAGAAACCAGTGGGTAGATGGGAATGCTCATCAAAGCAGAGGTCATCTAAAATAAAAACACAGAAAACTGTTTTGTTCAACTGTATGCAAATAAATTTTAAAACCCAGACAAGAGACCTATAAAAAGAGAACTACAAGACCTGACTGCAAGAAGCCAAAAGAGAGTTATATAAATGGAGAAACCTACCCTGCTCATGGATAGGAAGACTTAACATTGCGAAAATGTCTATTTTACCCAAGCGATCTACATACACAATGCAATGCCAATGCAAATTCCAGTGACATTTTTTAATGAGATGGAGAAACAAATCATCAACTGTTAGGAAAGGGAAGAAACCCTGGATAAGTAAAGCGCTACTGAAGAAGAGGAACACAGTGGGAGGCCTCACACTAGCTGACTTTAGAACCTATTACACTGGCACAGTAGTTGAAACCACCTGGCACTGGTACAAAAAGAGCCATACAGACCAATGAAACAGAGATGAGACCCCAGAGATGCCACCATCCTCTTGTGAACAGTTGATATTCAACAAAGCCCCTAAGATTGTAAACTAGGGTAAAAACAGTCGCTTTAACAAATGGTGCTGGCAAAATTGGATATCCATCTGCAAAAAAGATTGAAGCCAGACTCGTATCTCACAGCTTACACAAAAACTAACTCAAAATGGATCGGAGACCTAAATATCAAACCTGAAACAATAAAGATCATGCAAAAAAACCCAGAGTCAACAGTGGAAATTCTAATACACAGCTTAGACAGACTTCAAAAACTGACAAATCAAGCACGATCAACAGAAAATAGATAAATGGAAACCAGTAAGAATCAAACACTTTTGCTCATTCAAAATCTTTATCAAAAGAGTTAAAAGACCATCTACAGAATGGGGAAAAATATTTGGCAACTACATGTTGGACTGACGTCTGATCTCCATAATCCGCAGGGTACTCAAAATATCAACAAGAAAAAGATAAATAACCCAATTAAGCAGTGGGCAAAGGAGATGGACACACACTTCTCTAAAGAGGAGATCCAGGCACCAAAAAACACATGCAGACATACTCACAATCATTAGTTACTAAAGAAATTCAAATCAAAACTATAATGAGATACCATCACACCCAAACAAGGTTGGCCATAATCCAAAATTGCAAAACAACAAATGTGGAGAGGCTGTGGAGAAAATTCTCCTACACTGTTGGTGGGCTTGCAAAATGGTGCAACCTCTTTGGAGAGCAATTTAGCACTTCCTTAAAAAGCTAGATATAGTTATACCATTGCACCCAGTAATTCCACTGCTTAGAATATAGCCTACAGAATCAAGACCATTCATGCCAACTGATACATGTGCACCGATGTTTATTGCAGCACAGTCCACATTAGCAAAACGATGGAATCAACCTAGATGCCCATCAACAGATGAACAGATAAACAAACTATGGTACATATACTCAGTGGAACACTGTGCACTGCTAAAGAACAATGATGATTTTAGGAAGTGTCCCATAACCTGGTTTCAAGTGAAAGACATTATGCTGAGTGAAATCAGTCACTGGGCACAATGACAAATATTGTATGAGACTCCTACGATAAAGACTTAGAAATAGATCCGTGTACAGAAGAAAAGACTCTTCAATGGCTGCAAGGGAGGAGAGGGAGGGAGAGGGCTGGTCATAGATTAGATGCCAAGCATAGCTGATAGAAATTTGGTTGAGTGAAAGCAGTGACAGTACACAGTAGAAAGTAGATCAACTTAACTGGACTCCTCCATAAACTGAAAACTCTTCTCGTCTTAGCCCAATATTGCAAGGATAGAGTAGCAGGGATGGTGTCTAAGGAGAGTATCTCTGGGGACATTGAGGCCAATTGGCATAGTTAACCTATTGCTAAGCGTCTTCTGCATCCCATATTGGTAAATGGCGTCTGAGGTCTTAAAAGCTAGCAAGCTGCCATCTGAAGTACACCAAATGGTCCCAACTTATCCAGAATGGATGATCACTGAAAACAACAAAGACACGAGGGAAAAAAAGGCCAGGAGATGGAAGGACCCACGTGAATGGGAGACTGTATCAGCATGTGACCAGAAGAACAAGGTGGTACCTAGCCACCACCAAAGATTGCCGTGATAGGGCATACAATGTTGAGTCACTGTGGTGACCCAAGAAAAAGAGAGGTGCAACTCAAGAACTCTACTAAACAATCACAATTGATGATCTGATGGCCTGGGGGATCCCCAGGATCTTGGTCTCTAGACCTGCTGCTGCTCTTGTCCAGAAATCACTACTACGGTCAACTCTTTGGACAAAAATGGAATGGAGTTGGGGACACAACATGACCATGTGGTGTGTATACTTTATGGTTCTACGCATTTATAGGATGCCAGCCTACTGATCTCTTTCAAGATGGGAGAGGAAGGGATAGAGAGGAGGAGAATGGAGACAGTTAAGAGGATACGACAAGTATAGGATGAAAAGGAGTGTACTGTCACCAGGCATGGAGAGCAGAAGCAGCTACGTATAGGTGGGCATGCAAATTTAATTTGGATTGTATATGTTCACTTAATCTCTCTCTCTCTCTCTCTCTCTCTCTCACACACACACACACACACACAAAGAATAGAAGAAAACCCAGATGAATGGATAATTTCTTCGAAAAATACTGTTTACCAAGATCGAGTTCAGTAGAGACAGAAAGTCTAATGACCACAGAAGAAATAAAAAAATTAACTAAAGCTCTCCCTTACAAAAAAGCACCAGACCCATATGGTTTCACAGGGGGAATTCTACCAACCTTTTGAAGATCAGATAATTTCAACGCTACTGGAGCAAAGAAAAATAAGAGAAGTTTGTGTAATTTGTGTTACTAATAACAGTAACAGCAAGAGACTGAAATTATGTAGCCTATGTTTATATCTTTGAGTTGGTAAGAGAGATACCAACAAGTAATGATATAAGAAAAAAACAAATTTAAAAAAAAATCTCGTTGTCCCTTTGGTGGAGGCTAAGTTTCTTTATTTTGAAAGATAGCCATTAAAGAAAAAAATCAAGTGTTTATACTCCATTTCCTATATGAATTCATTATGAGGGTAAGTTTGTTTTCTATAGAAATATTCCAGTTAATAAACAAAAACTATTCATAGATATAGATTACTATGATCAGTCCCTGGAGACGGACATCATGCTCGGTAGAGCGACTATCAATGAAAAAGAGGAAAAAGATGAAGACTATCAATGAAAAAGAGGAAAAAGATGAAGACCCTCAATGAGACAGATTGACACAGTAGCTGCAATGATGGAATTAAGCGTAAAAACAATTGTGGACTCGGCGCAAGACCAGGCAGTGTTTTGTTCTGTTGCGCATAGGGTTTCTTGAGTCAGAAATGACTCGATGACACCTAACAACAACTATTTCATAACCCCTAAAAAATTGGTAGGTGTAAACTATAATCCTCAAAGGCTGCTAATTTCCCAAAAAACAGGGTCAAAGGACATTATGCAAGTCACAAGACACCATCTGTAATGTATTCCCAGCACAGAATTAAACTTGCATCTTAGCAAACATCTAGAACTACCAATTTATAAGAAACGTACAATACAAAGGGACATGTTAAATAATACCATAGGAATGCAATGTATAAAATTCAAGTGATGGAAACTACAGAACAAATGATTCCACTTTCTCAACTAATTTCTAGGGAAAAAAAGACTGATGCAATATGGATTCTGATTCAAACACGTTACAAAACAGCAGTGTGACAACTGGGGCACATTTGAATACTTCCTGGTAATATGATAGTAAGCAATTATTGCAAATCCCTGGGCAGATTAAACAGTTAATATACTTGGTTGCTAAATGGAAGGTTGGAGGCTGTTCAAGTCCACACAGAGTCACTTCAGAAGAAAGACCTGATGACCAACTTTTGAAAGCTCAACCCAAGACAGCCCTATAGAACACATCCAGGGGCTTATCATGAATCAGAACAGACTAAACAGCAACTGAGTTTTTTGTAGGCATTTATTCCTAACTTTTAAGGTGTGACATGGGTATCATGACAACTTTTTTTAAAAGAGAGAATCCTTATATCTCAGAGATACATAACTGAAATATCTAGAGATGAAATGGCATGATATCTGGGATTTGCTCCAAAACATTGGAGGTGGGAGGAGTAGAGAAGTAGATGGAGTTATAAATGAAACAAGATGGCCCATGAGTTGATATTTAAGGAAGCTGAGTGATGAGGATGTGGGACCTCACTACAATATCCTTTTTACTTTTTGTACACTTTTAAAACTTTCCAAAGTAAAAGCTTTGGTTATTGTTGTTGTTTTTTAAATTAATTACCATTCTGGGTGATTGTTATTTTCCCCTTTATATTTTTCTGTCTTTTTCAAAATGTTCACGATGACAGTGATTTCCTTTAAATCACATGGAAAATATCTTTGGGCCAGGAAGAAAATAAATCTAGTCACTAAATTTCTTAGAAGCACACTGTGCAAAACTTGGTAACACCTAAGGAGCCCTGGTGGTGCAACAGTTAAGCGCTCACCTGCTAACTAAATGTTGGTGATTACTGAATCCACCAGCTGCTACTTGGGAAAAAGCCTGACAATCTGCTCCCGTAAAGATTATAAAACCAAACCCAAATCCACTGCCGCCAAGTTGATTTCAACTCATAGTGACCCTATAGGACAGAGTAGAACTACCCCACAGAATTTCCAAGGAGCACTGGGTGGGTTTGAGATGCAGATTTTTTTGGTTAGCAACCATAGTAGTTAACCACTAGGCCACCAGGGTTTCCAAAGATTATAAGGGTAAGTCTAAAAAACGGTATGGGTAAATTCTACTCTGACACATGGGGTTGCTATGAGTCAAAATTGACTGGAAGTCACCTAACAATAACATTTACTGAGTGCTAATTGTGTGACAGATATATTCCAAGTTCATATGTGTATTAGCTTTTGTATTCTTAAAGATGTTCTTATCTTCCTTCTAGAGACAGGGAAATGGAAGTGCACAGACCTTAAATAACTTGCTCAAGATAACACAGTTGGTAAGAAATAAAGCCGTGATTTAAACTGTCTGGCTCCAAATCTGGTGCTCCAACTGTGACGTTGTCCCAGCCTCCTGACTCTGTGATGGCTTAACTAGACATTGGCACCCTAGTCCTTCTCTAAATAGGCGCTGCCTATGTATGTTGCGAAAACCGCACTGTCATAAAGAGTCTAGCCATCGTCCTGGCAAGCACTATTATCTGGGTGACCTAGGGTGCCACTCCATTCTCTGAGCTTCAGTTTTATCACTTGGAAAATGAGGGAGCTGGACCATTTGATGCTGACTCTTGCGGCTTCATATTGTTCCACTTCTTGGATTATTTGCTCAGGGAGCTGGACTATCGGTAGAAGAATGAGGCACCAGGATTGGGGGGAAGACTCATTAACAACCTGCATTATGCAGATAAAACAACACCACTTGCTGGAAGTGGAGAGGATTTGAAATATTTACTAATCAAAATCAAAGACCACAGCTGTCAGTATGGATTGTAACTCAACATCAAGAAAACAAAAATCCTTACAACTGGACCAGTTAACAACATCATGATAAATGGGGAAAGGACTGAGGTTGTCAAGGTTTTCATTTTACTTGGTTCCATAATCAACACCCATGGAAGTAGCAGCAGTTAAAAAATCAAAACACACATTTCATTGGGAAAATATGCAGCAAAGGACTTTCTGAAAGTACTGAAAAGTAAAGATATCACCTTGAAGACTAAGGTGTGCCTGAGCCAAGCCACGGTGTTTCCAATTACATGCCTATGAAAGCTGGGCAGTAAGGGAGACAGAAGAAGAACCAATGCCTTTGCGTTGTGGCATTTGAGAAGAAGACTGAACGTACCATGAACTGTTAAAAGAACAAACAGACCTGTTTTGGAAGAAGTACAATCAGAGTGCTCCTTGGAAGTAAAGATACTGAGACTGTGTCTCACATACTTTGGACGTGTTGTCAGGAGGGATCAATCTCTGGAGGACGTCATGCTTGGGAGAGTGGAGGGTCAGTGAAACAGAGGAAGACCCTCAGCAAGACAGACCGACACAGTGGCTGCAATGATGGGCTTAAGCATAAACACAACTGCGGGCATGACACAGGACCAGGCAGTGTTTCATGTGTGTAAGGTCACTAAGAGTCAGAACTGGCTCAGCAGCGCCCAATAACAACAAGAACTTGCTGCTTGCCAAGTGTGTAACATTAAGAGGTAGCATAACCTCTGAGCTCAGGTCCCCATCCCTGAAAAGGGGATTATTACTCCCAAGCCATAGGGTGACGTCTTAGGCTAGGTTCTCTGTAGAAGTAAAATGAGTGGAGTGTATACACAGAGAGAGAGAGAGACAGTTACATCAAGGAAATGGATCACTTGGTGGCAGAGGTTGGGAAGTCCCAAGTCCATGGGTCAGAGTGGAGGAAGACTCCAGATTCACCTGTGGGAGCTGGTAAGTCCGAGACTGAGAGGTCAGACAATAGACCACTGGCTCACGGACTTGGGAGGCTGATGAATCTCAAGATCAAGAGGTAAACTGCCAGTTGAAGTCCCAAGGACAGGAGCTTGATGAACAGAGCCAGTTGAGAGGTCCAGAGAAAGGAGACAGTTTTGCCAGAGTCTACTTACGAGGTCTGACAAAGGTCACGAACTCATCCTAGGAAGAGCTCTTCACATCTCATGGCTGAATATCATTATGGTCACCCTTGAAGTACTCCCCTTGGGAAACTGTGCACTGATGCCAGTGCCTAGTCTACCCTTCAAAACAATTTTGGGACTCTTTTTCTGGAATGGCCAGCAGAGCTGTCATCGTATTACCTTTGATGTTCTGAATGTCATCCAGATATCTTCCTTCCAATATTTCCTTTATCTTCTGGTAAAATAAAACGTCTTGGGGAGCCAGATCAGGTGAGCAGAGGGGGTGTTCCAATGCAGTTGTTTGTTTGTTGGCTAAAAACTCCCTCACAGACAACTATACAATTAAGTTCATGAACTTTCCACCATGCCACTATGGGCAATGGCCATTCCAGAGGAGGTCCAAAACTGCTCTGAAGGGTGGACTAGGCACTGGCATTGGTGCATAGCTTCCCAAGAGGAGTACTTCGAAGGTGACCATAGTGATATTCAGCAATGACATATGCAGAACTTAAAACAATTAAGATCACAGCCTTAATTGTCAGACCTTGAATGCTGGATGAAGTCCACACTGTCAAGAAAACTGTTTTTCCACCAACAGGCTACTCCGAACAAATCCTATCATGGAGGTGACCACGTTGTACCAGATCTCATCACGGAGGTGACTGCGTCATTATAAGACTGCCAGACTACATCGTAACTGCCAAGCCACTGAGAAGCGTGGCCTAGCCAAACTGATATACAACATTTAACAACCACAGGTGAAAAGAGACCACTTGTGAAAAGTGTGGGGCACAGCGACTGGTATAAAAATAAAGAAAAATGTTACTTTCATAATTCTATTCCTAGGAGACCCTGAATCCAAGAGGATCTGGAGGAGGGGTCACAGTGGCCCTACAGGGCCAAGGGCATGCTGTGACCCTCTGTGGAGACAACTTCAGGGTAGCACAGGTAGAGAACGAAGAAAGGGCAGAATCTTCAGCTGGAATTGTGTGAGCCACCATTTCTTTAAAACCCTGCTGGCTGAGTGATTAAGAGCTATGGCTGCTGCCTAAACGGTCAGCAGTGCGAATCCACCAAATACTCCTTGGAAACTCCACAGGGGCAGTTCTGCTCTGTCCAATAGGACAGTTCCACTGTGAACTGGAATTGACTGAATAGCAGTGTTGTGGTGGTGGTTTTTATATATGGGGTCACTGTAGGTCATAACTGACAACAAGTAATGAATTCATTTATATATATATATATATATGCTATCACTGTAAGCTGGAACTGACATGGCAGCAGTGAGTTTGATTTTCTGTTTTGCTGTTCTCTGGGTATTTATGAATATTCCCACATTCAACCGAGCTCAGCCTTGCAGACTAGCTATTATCAGCATCCCCATGATAAGTAGGTGAGTGGAAGTGCCACCAGGGCTTAAATGAGCTTCTGCTGGGCTTCAAACTTGTTTTTCTCCTTATCAACTTGCTTTAATTATTCTTAAATGGCTATTTTCATGGTGTGTGTGTCTTCTCACTTATTGGCGATCTCATTATTTGACATTTATGATGGAAGTAAAATCTTATTTTCTGACTGTTTTGCACATTAATGACATACATCTGCGGTAATGAATGCCAGGGTTTAAGGTGACTATAATGCTTGCTTTGATGGTTCCTTTTATGTGTCAGCTTGGCTGGGCCTTGATGATCCTCAGTGGCTTGGCAGTTATGTAATGATACAACTTGGCAGTTATATAATGATGTAATCACAATTACATAATGATATAGTCTTCTTACATCTTGTAACCTGTTGCGATCATCCTCTGTTTTCAAATAACATTGATTTCATAGGTCTTTGAGACATAACCATTTCAATAAAGAGAAAGTGTGTTGTATTTAACATGAAAATGCCCAAGTCAGCGATCCAATGTATTTTTTTCAATTCTAAAAGTTGTACATACTTAATATTAAAAAAAAGTGAACAAACAGAAAAGTAGAAAGATGCAGTAATCTACTCATAAATTCACTACTAAGGATTTTCTTCTCTTTTTTAAAAAATATTCTTTGTATGTTTTTCTTTCTTTCTTTTGTATTTTGATTGAGTGGGAATGTATAATCCCACATAAATTTGCATGCCCGCCAGTAAGTGGCTCCCACTGCTCTCCCTGCCGGTGACAGCACATTCCTCTCCGTTCTGTACTTGTCACATCCTCCTAACAATCTCCTACCCCGTCCTCTCTACCCTCTCCTCCATGTCTAGTAAGGGTTCAGCCGGATGTCATATAGATGCATAGAAACATAAAGTGCACACGTGATATGGTCTTTCTGTATCACCAAGTCCAATCCATTTCTGTCCAAAGAGTTGACCTCCATTATGATTTATGGACAGGGCAGCATCAGGGCCAGGGGCCATGCTCCCAGGGGGACACCTGAGGCCCTGGACAATCAACTGCGGTCTTTTAGTGGAAATCTCAGGGTGCACCCATTTTTATTTTCGTGTTGCCATTGAGATTCAACTTTGTGACCCCATCATGCTATCAGTGGTGGTGGCTGGGCACCATCCAGTTCTTCCGGTCACATGTCGATCTAGCCATCTGCTCACTTGGGTCTCTCTGTCTTCTGGGTTCTCTTTGCCACATGTTGTTTTTGTCCTTGGAGATCATCTGTTCCTGCTGAGTTGGGACCACCTGGTGTACCTCAGATGGCAGCTTGGCGGCTTTGAAGACCCCAGACACTACTTACCATTTTGGGGTGCAGAAGACTCTCTTGGCAAAACATCAGTTATGCCAATTGGCCTTGATGTCCCCTGAAAGTGTGGTCCCCAGAATGCCACCCGAACTATTCTGTCCTTGCAGTATTGGGTTAAGGTGAGAGGAGTAATTGTATTGTGTTGAAGACCAGTTAAAATTGATCTTCTTTCTAATGTATGTTGTCACAGATTTCACCCTACCAAATTTCCATCAACTGTCTACTCAGTACCTCACCACTTCCTTCCCTCCCTCCCCACCCTTGCAGCTATCAGAGTCTTTTTTTCTATGCATAAGTCAGTTTTTAAGTTCTTATAATAGGGGTCTCATACAATATTTGTCCTTTTGCCACTGACTACTTTCATCGTCTTCCTGTTGAAACCAGGTTATGAGATGGTTCCTAAAATCACCATTGTTCTTTATCAATGTGTAGTGTTCCATTGAATATATATACTGTAGTTTACTTATCCATTCCTCTGTTGTTGGGCATCTGGGTTGATTCCATCTTTTTGCTATTGTGGACTGTGCTGCAATGAACATTCGTGTGTATCTATCAGTTGGTGTGAATGGCCTTGATTCTGTAGGGTATATTCCAAACAGCGGAATTACTGACTCAAGTGGTACATCTATTTCCAGCTTTTTAAGGAAGTGCCAGATCGCTTTCCAAAGAGGTTGCACCATTTTGCAATCCCACCAACAGGGTGAGAGAGTTCGTTTCTCCACAGCCTCTCCAGCCTTTGTTGTTTTACATCTTTTGTATCATGGCCAACCTTGTTAGGGTGATGTGGTATCTCATTATAGTTTTGATTTGAATTTCTTTAACACCTGATGACCATGAGCATGTTGCATGTGTTATTTGGCTGCCTGGATTCCTTTTTAGGGAAGTGTCTGCCCATCTCTTTTGCCCATCACTTAATTGGATAATTTATCTTCTTGTTGATATTTTGTAGTACCTTATAGATTATAGAGATCAGGCATCAGTTGGACATATACTTGTGAAATATTTTTTCCCATTCTATAGGTGGTCTTTTAATTCTATTGATAAAGTCCGGATGAGCAAAAATGTTTGATTCTTAATAGTTCCCATTTATCTATTCTCTCTTCTGTTGATTGTGGCTTGTTTGTCAGATTTTGAAGTCTGTATATTAAAACTTCCATTGTCAATCCTCATTTTTCTTGGATGAGCTTTATCATTCTAGATTTGATATTTAGATCTTTTATCCAGTTTGAGTTGATTTTTGTATAAGGTGTGAGATATGGGTCTTGTTTCAATGTATTGCAGATGGATATCCAATTTTGCCAGCACCATTTGTTGAAGAGATTGTTTTTACCCCAGTTTAGTGTTTTAGGGTCTTTGTCGAGTATCAGGTGTTCATAGGAGGATGGTGTGATCTCTGGAGCCTCAGTTCTGTTCCACTGATCTATTTGTCTCTTTTTGTACCAGTTCCAGGCTGTTTTGACAACTGTGGCAGTGTAATAGATTCTCAAGTCAGGTAGTGAAAGGCCTCCCAGTGTGTGCTTCTTCAATAGTGCTTTGCTTATCTGGGGCTTCTTCCCTTTCCCAACAAAGTTGGTGACTTGTTTCTCCATCTTATTAAAAAATGTCACAGGAATTTGTATTGGGATTGCATTATACAAGTAAATTGCTTTGGGTAAAATAGACATTTCCACAATGTTAAGTCTTCCTATCCATGAGCAGGGTAGATTTCTCCAATTATGTAAGTCTTCTTAGTTTCTTGTAGGAAGGGCTTGTAGTTCTCTTTGTAAAGGTCTGTTATTTCTCCGGTTAGATTTATACCTAGGTACTGTATCTTCTTAGGGGCTTAGTAAATGGTGTTGACTTGGTGATTTCTTACTTAATAATCTTGTTGTTGCTATAAAGGAATTCTACTGATTTACTTATGTTTGTCTTGTATCCTGACACTTTGCTGAACTACTTTATCTATTTGAGTAGCTTACTTACGAGTTTTTTAGGATTCTCTGTGTATACAATCACAAATAGGGATTTTTACTTCCTCTTTGTCTATGCACTTGCCCTTTATTTCTTGGTCTTGTCTATTTGCTCTGGCTAGAACTTCTACTGCAATGTTGAATAGGAGAGGTGAGAGTGGGCATCTTTATCTAGCTATGTTCTCAAGGGGAATTGTTTCAGTCTCTCTCCATTAAGGACGATGTAAGCAGTCAGCTTTGTATAAATGGCCCTTATTGCATTGAGGAAATTGCCAACTATTTCTATTTTGCTGACAATTTTTAGCATGAACAGGTGTTGGATTTTATCAAATGCCTTTTCTGCATCAATAGACAAAACCGGTGATTGTTTTCTTTTGTTTTATTTATGTTGTTGATCATATTTATTGTTTTTCTGATGTTGAATCAGCCTTGCATCCCTGGTATGAATCCAACTTGGTCTTGATGGATTATTTTTTTGACATGTTGTTGTATTCTATTGGCAAGAATTCTGTTGAAGACTTTTGCATCTAGTTCTCCTTTTTGGCTAGGTCTTTCCCTGGCTTTGGCATCAGAGTTATGCTGGCTTCACAGGATGAATTTGGGAGTATTCCATCACTTTCTATGCTGTGAAATAGTCTCTGTAGTATTGGAGATAACTCTTCTCTAAAAGCTTGGTAGAATTCTGCAGTGAAGTCATCTGGGCCACGGCTTTTTTGGTTGGCAGTTTTTGGATTACTTTTTTGATCTCTTCCTTTGTGATGGGTTTATTAAGTTGTTCTGTTTTAGCTTGCGATAATTTTGGTAGGTGATCTGAATCAAAGAATTTGTCCATTTCCTCTGGGTTTTCAAATTTGTAACAGCACAGACTTTTGTAGTATTCTGTTACTGATATTTTTGATTTCTGATGGATCTGTTGTGACAACTCCCCTCTCATTTCTTATTTGGGTTATTTGTTTCCTTTCCTGTTTTTCTTTAGTAAGTTTAGCCAGTGGTTTGTCAATGTTGTTGATCTTTTCAAAAAACCAGCTTTTGGTCTTTTCAGTTGTTCTAATTCTCTAATTCATTTAGTTCTGCTCTAACCTTTATGATCTGTCTTCTTCTGGTGTCTGAGGGGTTCCTCTGTTGTTTTCCCTCTACTTTTTCTAGCTGTAGGGTTGGATCTTTGGTTTTGGTTCTTTCTTCCTTCCACATATGTACATTTATGGAGATAAGTTGACCCCTGAGCACTGCTTTGGCTGTATCCCATAAGCTCTGGTAAGAAGTGTTTTCATTCTTATTGGAATCCATAAATTTCTTTATTTCATCCTTGATTTCTTCTATAACCCATGGCTTCTTGAGCAAGATGTTGTTCAGTTTCCATGTGTTCCACTTTTTATGTTTTTTCTGCTATTGATTTTGACTTTAGTGGCTTTGTGGTCTGAGAAAATGCTTTACAGTAATTCAATGGTATTGATTTTGTTGAGAATTGCTTTATGTCCCTAACATGTTTTATTCTGGAGAATGTTCCATGTGTACTAGAGAAGAAGGTGTAGTTGTCTGCTGATGGATAGAAAGTTCTGTATGTGTTGAAGAGGTCTAGTTGGTTAATTGTCGAGATAAGATGTTCTGTGTCTTCACTGAGTTTTTTTCAAGATGATCTGTCCAATATTGAGAGGGGAGTGATCTATCTCGTTTTTGAGTGTAGTCAGTGTTTCTTCTACGTATTTAGATGCTTTAGTATTGGGTGCATAAATACTTAATATTGTTAAGTCCTGCTTGTGTATTGAACCTTTCAGCAACTGTGTCCATCCTTGTCCACAATGGTGGATTTTACATTTAAATCTATTTTATCTGAGATTAGTATTGCCACACCTGCTCTTCTTTGTGTATTGTTAGCTTGATATATATTTTTCCATCATTTAATTTTCAGTTTGTTCCTATCTTTAAGTCTAAGGTGAGTTTCTTGTAAGCAGCATATGGATGGGTTGTGTCTTTTGATCCAGGATGCCACTCATTGTCTCTTTACTGGAGCATTCAGTCTATTCACATTTAATGTAATTATTGATAGGTAAGTGTTTAGTGCTGTCATCGTGATATGTTTATTTTTGTGTTCATGTTTTCTCTTTTCTTATTCCGTTCTGGGACATTTTTCTTTATGAGTTGATTTTTCACCTTTTTCCATGTTGGCTTTGTGATTGTTTCTTGATTTGATATGTTGCATCTTTATTGTGCTTTGCGGCTGACCATGTAACCCCCTTTAATAGTCTATGTTTAAATCCAATTTTAACTACTACAAGTCTTATTAACTTTCTCTTCATCTGGAAGGACTGTAATAACTGTAGTATACCCCTCTTTTTAATGATGACATAATAGTTTTCATGATATGATCACTGGATCACTTCTTTTAATATTAGAGCTTTGATTGAATTTGGACCCTTCCCTAACTGAGTAGGTTTCTGGGTGATGTGTCCTGTATTTGCTTCTAAAATATAAAGTTAGTGATTTTGTTCTTCTAAGCCAAGAGCTTCTTTCAGCATTTCTTGTAGCTTTGGTTTTGTTTTTACAATGTCTCTGAGTTCCTGTTTCTCTGTGGATGTCTTGATTTCATTTTCATATTTGAAAGATAGTTTCGCAGGATATATAATTCTTGGTTGGAAGTTCTTCTCCTTCAAGGCTTTGAATGTGTCATGCCACTGTCTCCATGCCAGCATTGTTTCTGCTGAGAAATCTGACAGATGCCTACATGGTTTCCCTCTGAATTTTAGCTTTGCTTTGAGTCTTGCTGCCTCTAAGAGTTTCTGCTTTTGTTAAGCTTTATTATAATATGTCTTGGAGTCTTTCTTTTGGGATCTATATGGAGTAGCTTTCAATATGCATCTTGGATATCTGTATTCTCTTCTTTCATAATTTCTGGGAAGTTTCCTGTCAGCAGCTCAGCCACTATACTTTCTGTGTTTTCAGGTGTCCCACTGTGTTCAGGAACTCCAATTAATTGTAGATTGTTCCTTTTAATAGATTCCCATGTGCTTCGTAATGCTTCTTATTTTTCTTGTTTTTTTTTTTTTCTGATTTCTCCTCAACACTGCTGGAGTCAGCAGCTCTGTCTTCCAAGTCAGAAAGTCTATTTTCCATTTGTTCCATCCTATTTTCTTGGCTTTGAATTGAAGTTTCTGTGTTTCTGATTCTGTTCTTGATCTGTTGGATTTCAGAGTACTGGTGTTCCATCAGATTGAACAGCTTGTTTAATTTTTCATTTTGCTCTGCTGCATTTTGTATAAGGTCTAGAAGAGCTCTCCATATAATCCTTTTGTACTCACTCTCCAATAGTTTCAGAAAAGCTTCTTCGTCTGGGAAGTTCTTCGGATCTTTCTTTTGTGGACTTTCTGAAGTCATAGGTGAATTCTTCCTAATGTTCTGGTCCAAAGTTTGTTGATTTTGGGGCATCTGGAGTTTGTTTTGTTTCTCCAGTGTTACTTTAATGGGATCTAAAACTCAGCCTGGAAAGAAAGTTGATCACCAGACACTTCTATGTACTCCAGTGACTGGGCTCAGTGTAATCTCTAAGGTAGCAGGCTCTACCTCCTGATTGGCAATGACACAGCCCCACTTACAGATTCCCTGGGGAGTTGTCAGCTGACTCAATAATGTGAGACAGTAAAAGTTGGAAGTGATGCCGTCCGGATGCACCAAAGTTATTTCTGTACTGAGAGGTAAAAGGTATCTGACAGCTTCCAAAATTAGTCAGGCTTTCAGGTATGCAGGTCCCTCTTCCCAGCTGGTGAAATAAGGACCTCTATATCAAAGACTGCTTTACTGCTGGAAAAATGCTCTCTAAGTAGGCCCTGCCTCCCAGCCTGGGAATTAGGTCCAGCTGAGGCCTCCATGTTGGAAACTGCTTCCCAGTGAGTCAAGATGGCATTCCACACAAGCTCCCCTGCCCACCTCAGAAAAGGCTATACAATGGCAGAGATTTGGAGATTCCGAGATAGACACTTCAGAGGTGCCAAGTTGCACAGATTCCAAGGCCAGATTCTCAAAATGTTGTGATTCCAGTCAGCGATCTCATCAGCAGTGCATCTGATCCTTGCTGCCAGTCACCTCAGCCCTGCCTCCAGCTAAGACAGAGCACAAAAAAGTGAAAATGGTCATTTGCCTTCAGTCCACAAGAGCCAAGACTCAACAAGGGCGGGGGTTGGGCAAAAGAGAAGTTTCCTGCTCCGTGGTAAGTAGACCAATAGACAGTCCTATGCCATGCCCTAGGGCTCACAAGGTGTCCAGAAGGCTCCATTTAATTATCAGTTCAGGCCTTAGTTTCCAGAGGGATTTAGGGAGTCATGTGTTTAGTCTGCCATCTTGATTCTGCCCCTGTAGGTTTTTCTTATATGATGAAACCTGTGAAAGCTGGAGCTTAACAGGACTACTTTATTTTTCCAAATCTTGCAAGATTTTTGCCTTTGACAGCATATAGTTTTGCCAGTTTTCTATCACATGTTTGAGTTTTCCTACTCTGAAAGGTTTCTGCATTACACAAGTTTCCACTTTCACTGGTTTTATTATATAATTGAAACCAAGTAATAGTAAGTAAATTTATTACACCTAAAATCACTGAAATAAAATGATTTGGGGCTGTAAGGACCCCAGCTCATTGAGTCTGTGTTCTGAGGCAGATGTGTCTTGGTGGTTCTCAACTGTCGGCAATTTTGCCTCTTGGGAAATAGTTGCATCATCTACAGATATTTTAGTTGTCACCACTGAGAGGATTCTACTGGTATCTAGTGAACAGAGGGCAAGGATGCTGCTAAACAGAAAAACCTCCCACAACAAAGACTTACTCAGCCCAAATATCAACAGTGTTAGGTCAAGAGACCCTAATCTGTCTGATTTCTCCAGATGCAGTGGCTTTGTCAATGTTAGATACAGACAGCTGCAGCCTGCTCATGTCCATGGCAATAACCAAAAAACTGAGAATCCATCCTTATTAAGTATTGAGGGAAGGCCCATAGCTTTGACTACATCCCTGAGAGGCCCAGGAACCCATGTCCATGGGGAGATGCTCCAGGGTGGTCCTCTCAATTATTCTTTCTCAGCCAGACAGTATTACCAGTGCTCTCATGTACCCTTTATCAGGGGTCAGTAGTAGGTCAAAAGACTGGGAAGGAAGCTGAGAAAATCACTTTCATGTGTCATATGAGTCTAGACTGCGAGAAGTTAGAGGTCAGAAACACAGTGGAAATCAATAAGACATAAACACACCAGCTAGAAGAGAGATTCTGAGTCTATTCACACAACTCCTAGAACATCATAGCTGCTGACTAGCAAAGAGAAGGCCTGGGATGGTCCACTGTCTCAGCTCCCATTATCTTTCACCTCTTCCTTTGTTGTTTGAGTTGGATCAAAATCACTTGCCTCTTGTGAATATGAAAGTGGGAAAATAGAGACTCTCTGATGTAGTACCCTATGTCTGGAAAGTGATCCTGGGGTCCCTCACCAAAAAGGGGGACCTGAATCATTCTGATTGTTTGTAGATGCCTCTCAATGCTCGGTGATGATGGGGTCTTTCCTACATAGATGTCTATCTCCTGCAGGGTCTCCCACCTGCTCTTGCACCTTGAAGAGGGAGGGATGAGGGAGGTAGTTAGAATGCCTATCTTGACCAAGAAGGACTTAGAAAAGAGGACTCATGAATCAAAGCTATGGTAGTAGAGAATTGGGTCTATGGCCAAAAATCCTTATGAACTGAACCAAAATGGAGAAAGGGACAAAAGGAAGAAGACAACTTGGGATGGTGATGTGAAATGACGGTTGCATCCAAGCACACTCAGTAACAGGAGTTTGTGGTCTGGGGCAGACAATTTGCACACATGCTAGTTAAATAAACTGATGCATCCCAAAGTGGGTTCTGTGGGATACTAGTTCTGTGGGATTTTAAATAGATACTACATGTGGAAAAAGCTCCATGGCAAATTGGGAAGCAATATTCAACTGAATTTTAGTTTCAACAGCAAGATTTTAGAACCTTTATTATGGATATTAGCGTATCTTCAGGAGAGTAAATAGTAATTAGCATTTGTAGGCTTTATTGGGCCACAGAAACTTAAATTTCTCAGGAGCGTCTTGTATGATGTATTTGAAAACTGTTGAACTAGGCATTAGATGAGCCCATCATCAACAAAACCAGAGTTGAATGCAATTGATAGTTATCTTGGAAAATTCCTCATTGATGGTATTACCATTCTATATTACTCCTTTCATGCTCAGCTGCTAAGTGATGAGTTGTCAGTTTGAATCCATCCCAGAAGAAAGGCCTGACAGTCTACTTCTGAAAGATTAGCCTCTGAAAACTCTATAGGGTACAGTTCTACTCTGACACAAATGAGGTTGACAAGGAATTAGAATGAACTCTTCAGCAACCAACAATAACAATATGTTTCTCATTTCTTAAATCTTCTCTCTATTGCAGTTGTTGTTGGGGACCATAGAGTCGATTCTGACTTATAGTGATCCCATGCAGAACAGCGTGGAACCCTGCCTGGTCCTGTGCCATCTCACAGCTGTTGCTATGTTTGAGCTTGTTGAGTGTTGTAGCCATTGTGCTAATCCAACTCTGTTACTGATGTACTGGATTCCCTTGGTTTTTGAGACACTTCTTGAAGTTTATACCATTTGTTAGGAATGACTGACACATCTTTCAACACTGATTGCACAACATTAAACAAAACCATTCTAGAAAATCTCTCAGGCCTGGCACCATCTTTAGACATATGTCTCATCTTCAACAGTGCCAGCCCACCACCACAGGGGGTTCTTTGCAAAGTGGTTGTATGCTTCAGTAGTCTGCATGAGATAGGAAACTATCATCGTATAACACTGGAAAAATCTACTGGCTATATGAGATGAGGCTGGGCACACTGGACACAGTTACGGCCTGAGGTTCATTTCCTTTTCACATTTAACCACAAATAAATTAATTAGTTTCGATTCCCTCCAAAATGACCCCAGCAACAAGTAGCTTCTTTGGGGAGTGATCCCAGGAAGTCTAAATGAAGAAGTGGGGAAAGTGAGACAGAGAAGGGAGAAAAGCTAGTAATGGGTATGCTAATGGACAGTTCTTGTGGGCAACTGAGGTTCAGTCTCACCGGGGAAGCTCTAGGAAACTATGCAAACAGGCCTTGGAAGTGTGGTTAGAGCATCTGTCTGCCCATTCCTCTTCTTCATTGGTTGAGGAATCCCCCTCACAGCTTCCCAGGTACCAGAGAAAGTCTTCAGGCAGAGAAGTGGAGACAGATGTACTTGAGGTAGGGTGCCATCAGTGAGCTGTAACAACTATAGCTGCAGGGAGCTCTGAGATGGGAGATGGGCCAAGAGGATGTGGAATGACACGCCAGCAGTGGTTGCTGCCATAAGCATCCTCGTCTATTAAGCGGCGTTATGTCCTGGCTCAGTACATGTATTTAGATGTTAGGGTCACATCTCTACTCTATCAGGAGTTTTAAGACCTTGGATAGGTCATGCAACCTCTCCAAGACTTAGCCTTCCTCATTTGTAAATGGACGTGAAATTAGGCCCTACTTTACAGAAAACAGGTTACTTCCATAAAGCACCTGACATTGTGCCAGACCCATAGGACTTGTCAGTAAACATCAGCTGTTCTGACCAAGTATTATTAGCAGAGGGAGTATAGGCTCTGGAGGCAAACACACCTGAGTTTTATTTTCACCTCTGTAGCTGCATGACATTGGTCAAATTGCTTAATTTATCTGAGTCTCAGTTTTTCCATGAGGATAATAAAGCTATGTGTGCAGTCCTTGCTAGTTTTAACTTTTCTCCACAGCTCTCCCAGAAGCCCAGAAGAATAGTCCTGGAGATGGTCTTTGAGGCTTCACCTCTGCCAGGGCATGCTGTTCCAGGTGGGATTTCTGAACTCCAGACTCTCCCTACATCAGTGGAAGAATTCAAAGCCTGAAGCAGAGGTGCCTTCCTGTTCCTCACGCTTTCTGGTGCTGATGCTTCGCCTTCTGTCTCCTCCACTTCCTTCTTACCATTTCTCCCATCACTCTGAATATGACTTGTGCTAATAAAGCCCAGAGCCCTGAAGTGACACGGTAGGGTCTGGGCTGCAGCCCAGGCTTGCTGCCCGGTGGGCATTCCTTTGAGTAAGGACAGGAAGCTCAGTCGTCTGCCCATGCATTTGTGTCTGAGCTGGAAATGTGGCCTCTGCCTACAGAAACTTTGGCATGAGCTCCATGGAAAGGAACTGGAGATGGTTTCCATGGGCTAGGTGGGTCAGCCCTTTTCTGGCTTCTCCTTGCTGTGGAGACAGTGAAGTGGTGGAGCAGGTGTTGACTGGAATGACACTGGCTGTGACACTTTTCCATTCCCCATCTCGCCATCAACTCACAGTTTGCCAAGTGCTATGGGGGCGATATGAGCAGCACTGACCGGCAGAGTGGAGAATCCTCCTCTGGGCCCTGTTACGGTCACCCACATTCTAATCCCTGCTGTCCCATACCTAGCCATTAGCTACTAGCCACCTGTAGCTATTAAAAACAAACAAACAAACAAAAAACCTGCTGTGGTCAAATCAATTCCAACTGATAATGACCTTATAGCACAGAGTAGAACCGCCCCATAGAGTTTTCAAGGAGTTCCTGGTGGCTTCAAACTGCCAACCTTTTGGACAGCAGCCTAGCTCTTACCACCAGGACACCAGGGTTTCCACATGAAGCATTTGAAATGTGGCCAGTGCGAACAAGGACCTAAACTTTAGATTTTATTTAATTTTAATTTCAAAACTCATGCTTGACTCAGTACAATTGGAACAACATAGGCATGTGAATCTACTTTTATGGGTGTAAACTTCATGAAATCTAAAAACAGAACAAGTTTTGCCAGGGAAAGCTTTGCCATCTGAACTGACATGTGCTGTAAGTGCAGAATGCACCCCAGAACTATCTCATTACAATTTGTAAAGTATCATTTACTTGTTGAAGTGCTGATGTTTTGGATATAACCAAAAAAACCAACACTCATTGCCTTCAAATTGATGCTGACTCACAGCGACCCTGTGGCACAGAGTAGAACTGCCCCCATGGAGTTTCCAAGGAACACCTGGTGGGTGTGAACTGCTGACCTTTTGGTTAGCAGATATAGCACTTAACCACTGTGACACCAGGGTTTCCATTTTGGCTATATTGGGTTAAACAAAATACCTTATTAAAGTATTTTTATCTATTTCAAAAAGACTAGTCTTACTAGCCTAACAGACACTGGAGAAATCTTCAGAGCATGGCCCATGGGCAGCCTTTTAGCTCAATAATGAAGCCATTCCAGAGATTCATCCTTCAGCCAAAGTTAGATAGGCCCATGACACAAAACCAGGCTAAAGGGATATACCAGTCCATGGGCAAGGATTAGCAAGCATGAGGGAACAGGAAGCTGGTAGTAGGAAACCCAAGGTCAAGAAGGGAGTGCATTCCACTAAAAGACAGCAACTGATTGTCCCGGGCCTCGGGGTTCCCCTGGGAGCATGGCCCCTGGCCCTGATGCTGCCCCTGTCCATAAATCATAATGGGGGTCAACTATCTGGACAGAAATGGATTGGACTTGGTGACACAGAGTGACCATATCATATGTGCACTTTAAGGTTCTATGCGTCTATATGATGTCGCCCGGCTGACCTCTTACTGGATGTGGGGTAGAGGGTGGAGAGGAGGGGATAGGAGATTATTAGGAGGATATGACAGGTACAGAACGGAGACAAGAAGTGTGCTGTCACCGGGCAGGGGGAGCGGTGGCAGCCGCTCATTGGCAGGTATGCAAATTTATATGGGATTGTATAATTTCACTCAATCATAATACAAAAAAAAAAGGAGAGAGAACATTAACATGTCATGGGGCTGTTAACTAACGTGATAGAACAATACATGTACTGACTGTTCAGTAAGAAGCTAGTTCTATAAACCTTCATCTAACATATAATTTAAAAAATGTAAATTTCAAATTATGTATTCACACAATTAAAAATATTTTTACTTATTTCTTTCCACTTTCCTAACAGGGCTACTAAACCCAAACTAAAACATTGCTGTTGAGTTGGTTCTGACTCATAGTGAACATATAGGAAAACATAGAATTGCTCCATAGGGTTTCCAAGGCTGTAAATCTTTATGGAAGCAGACTGCTACACCTTTCTCCCTTGGAGAAGATGGTGAGTTTGAATCGCTGACCTTTCAGTTAGCAGCTGAGTCCTTAACCACTGAGCCACTAAGGTTCAATGTGTGGCTACTAGAAAATTTATGTAAACGTGATTTGTGTATTTCTGTAGGACGATGCTGCTATAGATCCAGAAAAGCATACATTAGACCTAGAAGGGACATCCAGCGATCTTTCATTTTAGAGATGAAGAATCTAATACACAGGGGTTTAAATGATCTTCCTAAGAACTGGGACCCAGATATCTTTTCTCCTGGCTGTGGCTGCACAGAAGTTGGGACATTCCAAATAAGTCAAGTTTAAGTAAATGAGGTAATGGATTGAAAGTGCATGGTTATAATTATATGATGATGTTATCAATAAGGTGTTTCAAATGAGAAGTGACCTGTGTTAATGTTTTTTTTCCCTTTTCTGAGGAGCATAATGGAACAGGAAATGTCTCCTGAGATTACTCAGATGGGGAAATGTGTTTTCCAGGCATCTGTCCCTTTCTGGAAACCCTGGTGGTGTAGTAGTTAAGGTCTACAGCTGTTAACCAGAAGGTCGGCAGTTCATATCTGCCAGGCAGTCCTTGGAAAGTTTATGGGGCAGTCCTACTCTGTCTATAGGGTTGCTATGATTTGGAATCAACTCGATGGCAGTAGATTTGTTTTTTGGGATCCCAGAAAGGGACCTAAGAACTCCTCCAAGAACAAGATATCTTCTCCTTTAAGGAACATTCTTCTCTCCCAGGGTGATAAAGGAAAGCAGGCTCAGGGCAGAGAGTTAGGAGAAAGGATCATATCTCACCCTCAATGTCCCAATCCAAAGATATGTTGCCAAACCCTCCCCACCAATGATGTACTCAGAACACAGCTGTTCTTTTCTGTTCCAGCGCTTCTATCTGGTTTTTGTTGTATATTTGGATGATGTTTATTTGATCACTGGCTGTCTAATCTCCTCAGGGCAGGGCCTGGCCTACTTGGCTCATATCTGCATCCAGCACCTGGTAGGTGGTAGGTACTGAATAATATTGATGAATGAACGTAGATGGAACCAATTACGGACAGACCAAAAATACTGGGAGGGAGGGCATTCTCCACCCCAGTGTCGTAAAAGTTGACGAAGGCAAGGCCATCGCTACCTTCTGTCTCTCCTTTATTTCTCCTCCTCACCTCGCCTAGCCCACTTCCCTCCTTCCCCTTCCCAGGCCCCGCTGTCTTCCTCCCCCTAAGAGTGCCGCTATTGCATTCCATGCCTGGTTCCCCTCCCTCCTTTACTAGCCCTGTCTGGGCTGTCAGCAACGAGGTAAGGTGCTGGGGATTGAGCCCAAGCATCGGGCGTCTCTGGAAATTCCAGGTCATTGGAAGGGAAGTTAGAGGAGGAGGGTGGCCGGGCAGGATGGAGGCCGGGCCGCTCTACCGGGTGCAGGTGGCCTAACGGGCTGCGAGGCCTGGCACTGCACGAAAAAACAGGCAGGCGTGCCGCCAGGGGACGTCTCACAGCCTGTCCTAGGCTTTCATTTTCTTGGGAAGAAAATCTCTTCTTCAAAGGGCTTCTCATTCCTCTCCCCTGAAAGACAAAAATTTCTCCTCCCTGAGGTATTTGAACATTTGTTCCAAGTATTCCCTCTTGGGAATGCTTCTGACCAGGCAGTGGCTTGAGGACATGTGGATGTGCCCTTAGAGCCTGGCAGTGGTGGGACCCCTGGAGTGCTGGCCAGCTGCACACTGGGTCCCTGGTGAGACCTGCAGGACTCAGATCCCTGGAGTGGCTATAATCAGGGTCTTGGACTTGCCCTGCCACTTGACAGCCATGACTTTAGGCATGTGGTAGGTAGCCTGGCTCCTGGGCCTCGGTTTCCCTACTGGTGAAATGAGGCAACTGGATTCAAAAAGACCCCAAGGTCACTGAAGGCTTCTGAAAAACTTTTAAACACAAATATATATTTTGATTAAAAAAAAAAAATTGAAGACCTTTTAAATTGTTTTATAGTGCACAATTTAAAAAGTAGTGTCACACAATTTAAAAAGTCAAACAGTGCTAACAAGCTTGTCACCTAAAACAGTTCGTCTTTAATGCTGAGCCGAGTGGTATACTAATATGATGTTTATTGCTCGTGTAACTTTTTTTTCAGTTTCCTAGGACTAATTCCAAAATCCCACTGCCATCGAGTTGATTCCAACTCATAGCGACCCTATTGGACAGAGTAGAATTGTCCATAGAGTTCCCAAGGGAGCGCTTGGTAGATTCAAACCAGTAATTTCTACTTGAGCAATTTTTACTTTAGTAATTTAAAGTAATTTTTACTTTAGTGGGAATATGTACCAAGAGCTTTCTAGAGGGCAGGTGGATGGATGGGCAGTGAAGGGACCCTTTCCACAGGGCTGCAGCCCACCACAGCCTACAAGGTGGAGGATGGGTCCTCCACTGGCAGTGTGTCAGTGGGGTGGCAGTACGAAGAAGGGGGACTGGCACATTTGTATGAATAGCAGACCCTCAACCCTTCTTTATTCCCATCCCTCAGCTGGATGTCTTACTCTCAGGTCAGTCATGGAGTTTTTCTGACTTCATTTTGTGCCACAACAGCACAAAGTAACATAAGAAAGGATGAATCCAGCTCTTCTTCTCTGACCTTTGGTGGCAAGGCCCATGGAAGATCCCCAGCCTGAGCTGACTCATGTGCAGAAGAAGCCAGAGAAAGTCTTATCTTGTTGACACAAGGATGCCAGCACCACCCTGTGGCACCTCGGTTACACAGGCCACCTACTTGACACTGCAGCTGCTACAGGATTTCTGACTGGCCAGGAATGGCTGGACTAGAGGCTCCAGTGGACGTCCTGAACTTGGAGCAGCCAGAGCTTGCTAGGGTTCTCTCACTGGCCAGCCAACCCCACCGGGAGAGACCATCGTCCATTTCAAACTCGTCCTCTCCATAAGGAAGAGAATTCAGGGAGGGTTTATCCAAGACTGATGTGGTTTGGACTTTGCAGGACACCACTCAGCCTCTATTCCATTTCCATTCTCTGTTTCTGTTTTTTAACCCTAGTGGCTTAGTGATTACTAACCAAAAGGTCAGCAGTTCAAGTTCACCAGGTCCCCCTTGGAAACTCTATGGAAAAATTCTGTTCTGTGCTGTATGGTCACTATGAGTCGGAATAGACTCGACGGCAGTGAGTTTGATGTGTTTGGTCTCCTCTGGCATTCTCGCTCTCTTTCAGTTAGTTTCTTATCTCCCTCTGTTTCTCTTGTATTTTCCACCCATACCTCTTCTCTCACAAAGCAAAAAGCCGTTGGCATCAGTTGATTGTGACTCATGGCGATCACAAACATGTCAGAATAGAAATGCATTTCATAGGGTTTTCAAGGGCTGATTGTTTCAAAGTAGATTTCCAGGCATTTCTCCCAAGTGTCTCTGGGTGAGCTTGACCCTCCAACCATTCAGTCGGAGCTGAGTGCATTAACCCTCTACACCACTCAGGGCGTCTCTCATAAAACAAGGAAGTATTGAGACACCGAAACAAACCTCAACCCTAAAAAGCTTAATAGGCGGAAACTTTACTCAGTATCACGGTAACATAACATAATATGACATATTACAACCTAACATACATGTATGCTCATTTTAAGATGGCTTCACATCATGTGGAAGAGGGAGCACCTGGCCTGTTTGCTTAGCAAAATGGAAATCTTACTCCTACCTCAGTGACTGAAAGTGTAAGTTTGGCCTGAGTTAGCAACACAGATTTTGACCCTCTGGGTTTAGTCAGTGACTATAACTTCATGAGCTGGAATCAACTTTGTGGCACAGGTGGTATTAAGTATAACCTTCGTAACCTTGAACTTGTTAGTACTTACAAGAAGATTGTTGTTTTGGTCGGTGTGGCTGAGGCGACCTTGAGTCATAGCCATCTCTCGTGACAGAGTAGAGCAGGCCCACAGTGTCTTCCAGGCTGTAATCTTTACAGGAGCAGATTGTCAGGTTTTCTCTCCTGTGAGCCACTGGGTGGGTGCAAACTACTAGCCTTTTGGTCAGCAGCCAAGAGCTTAACCGTTTGTGCCATCGTGGCCCTTTACTAGGGTTCAGTGACACCTTACTGTGCATCAAATGGATCAAGTAACCATGCAGTTGAAAATAAGAACAAGTACAAGGAACTTTTTCATGTAGCGCTCTAACTGTATATGCCTGGTGGGATGTAGTCTAAGGATTACAAAACCACAAAGAATCTTCATTTTTAATCTAGGTAATTGTGGTCGGCAGTGACTGTGGTGAAGTAATTCCAAAACTATTTTAAGTATACTGTGGTAAATAAGTACAAAAATGGGTATTTGGAGAAAGTAAGATTTTACTGTGGGAGAAGGAAGATATGAACATGGAATGGAGGGTACATGTGGAAATATTTAGCGATGAAGTGCCATGATGTCTGCAACTTACTCCCAAATGATTTAGGGGGAGAAAAAAGTAAAGGAGGAGGTTGGAAAAACAGAGAGAGAGAAAAAAAAACCCACAAGTGTCATTAAAATGTTAGTAATTGATAATTCTCAAATTAAAAAATTGGGAAACCAAGCTTATGATTAGGAACACGTACAGAGGCGTGTTGAAGGCAGTCTAGTCAACCCACGCCTCAGCAGGCTTGAGGCTCGGTTAGCATGGGTAGCCTCTGACTGATACGTATTTCGGGAACAGTAAAAGGGTTCAAATCCTGCAGGAGATTAGTCCCTAACCACAACTACCTCTGATTGGTTCTGCTTGTTCCCTGAGACCTGGTGGGGCAAGTAAACCCAGCCTCGGAGTGACTGAGCCCCACGCCCCATGCCTCATCCCTGGTTAAGGGTTTCTGCAATAAAAATGCCTCCTCTAAAGTCTCTGTAAATTAGCCCTTACATAGACTGTTGTATATTCACAGAAAGCTTTCCATAATTCTAAGATTAAGTCCATAATAGGGTATCCTAAACCCAGTTGCTCATCAGAATCACCTGTGGGACTGGTGAAAATAGATTCCTGGTCCCCATACCTACCCCTGAGTTTCTGACTCAACATATTTGAAGTGATTGCAGAATCCATGTGTTCTTAGAGAACTGCCCAAACCAAAATACCAAACCCACTGCTGTTGAATTGATTCCAACTCATAGTGACCCTGTAGGACAGCAGAACTGCCCCCCAGGGTTTCCAAGGAGTTCCTGGTAAGTCTGAACTGCTGACCCTTTGGTTAGTGGCAGTAGTATTTAACCCATATGCCACCAGGGTCACTGACAACTGCCCAGGTACATATGATTTGGAAATGAGTTTTAAAACAGGTGACGTTTAAAGGACTTTCTCACTCTGGGTGCACCTCCAATTAAGAATAAATATGAAAATAAGGACAGGATTGAGAGACAATAAGCATCTTTCCCTTGATCCAACTAGTCATGATGGTTAAGTCTCGTCTACTTAAGATTCAGAGGTTGCAGTGTAAGTAATACTTACTGCTTTGGAGTGACTTTAATAATCAGGCAACAGTTTGGGTCTGAAGGCTGGAAAGGTACTTTCAAATACTGCAGACAACGACATTTATTTGGATCAGGAATGTGGTCTGGGTGCCGTCCAGGCCGAACTTTGCTTGTGCCAGGCTGGCAGGCGCTGAGCCTGGCCTGGCCCCTGTCTTCCCTGGCTTCTGGGAGTTTGGACTCTGCCATGTGGGAAGGAAACTGTCTAGGTCTAGAAATAACACCAAAGCACCGAATGTATCTGTGAAAGCTAGAAGTCTGGCATCAGAGATGATTATCAAAGAAATTGGAGACTGTTAGTTCTACCCCTGCCACACCTGTCCCCTGCTCTATCTTAGAGTGGGGAGGGGGAACCGAGGTCTGGAAAACTTCCTCCATGGCTGGAAATTGACAGAGACAGATTTCAATCAATGATTCCAAGTCAAGGGACTCCAGTGTACCCCATAGTCTCTCTAGCTTGTTATCTCTGCTTGGTACAAACACCCTCCTCCCAATTTTAGGTATATATGAAGATAAAAAGTCAGGCATTGGGTGAAGTTGAAAATACAAAGTAGGGCATCAGGAAATTCAGGACAAGTTCTCTATGGCAAAGATATGCCTGATTGGTTTAGGGATTTTTCTTTTATATCTTCCTTGAATCATTCCCTCAAAGTTAATGCTTTCAGTGTTTTCTTGTCCTTAAAAGTCAGCAGTATTTAGGACTTCATTATAATGAGGATGATTTCGTTTGATAGGTGGTTTTGCATGATTTGGGTAAACTAAATATTAAAAACAAACACACATATGGAAAATATACTTAAAGTGATTAGCTTGAGGGGCACAGTGAAGATGATAGATCAAACACACATCTCCCTAAATCCTCTGGAAACCAAGACCTGAGCTGATGATTAAACAGAGCCTTCTGGACACCTAGTGAGCCCTAGGACGTGGCATAGGGCTGTTAATTTGGACTTCATAGCACTGAACAGAAAACTTCCTCTCTTTCACTGATCCCCACTCTTGGCAAGTGCTGGTGTCATGGACCAAAGGTAACTCGCCATTTTAACTTTTTTTTTCTCTGTCTTGGCTAAAGGGCAGAGCTGGGACTTGACTAGCAGCTAATCTCAGACGCACTGTTGGTGGTATTGGCAGGTGAAATTGTCATATTTTGGGAGTCCACCTTTGGACTCTGTGCATCTAGGCACCTTTGGCATCTCTTTCTGCCTCTGCCATGGACTGGCCTATACTGAGGCAGGTGGGGAGCTTGTGCAGGATGCCATCTTGTTCCACTGGGAGGTGTATTACCCATACAGAGGCCTCAGTGGGACCTAATTCCTAGGCTGGGAGGCAGCACCTACCTGGAGGAGAACACTTTTCCTGCAATAAAGCAGTATTCCACACAGTGTCACCTGACAGCAGAGGCCAGCAGGGCAGTAGCCTTTCTGTATTTTGAACTAGTTTATGACATCTGGGGTTGGACATAAAGCTGCTTACTTTGCCAACTTGGAAGAGGGACCTGTGCACCTGAAAACCTGACTGACTTTGGAAGTTGTCAGATATCTTTTACCTTTCACTTTAAGATGACCTAGAGAAACAACTGTGGACCATCTTCACAGCATCTCTCATAGCCTCTATTGACTCACATGATGTCCAAAAAGCAACAAACTCTGGAGAAAAGCATAACCAGGAAATCACCCATGGCTTCAGAAGGCCCCCAAAAGAAACAACCAAAGAACTTCCCAGATGAAGAAATCTTTCTGAAATTATGGGAAGATGAATACAAAAGAATAATATATAAAGCCCTCCTAGACTTTATACAAAATGCAGCAGAGCAAGACGAAAAGTTAAGCAAGCTGTTCTATTTGATGGAACACCAGTACTCTGAAATCCAACAGATCAAGAACAAAATTAGAGACATAGAAACTTCAATTCAAAGCCAAGAAAACAGAATGGAACAAATGGAAAATAGACTCTGATTTGGAAGACAGAGCTACTGAATCCAGCATCAAAGAGGAGAAATCAGAAAAAAAAAACAAAAAACCAAGAAAAATGAAGAAATATTAAGAAGCATGTGGGACTTTATTAAGAGGAACAATCTACAATTAACTGGAGTTCCTGAACATGGTGGGACACCTGAGAACAGAGTATTGTGGCTGAGCTGCTGACAGAAAACTTCCCAGAAATTATGAAAGAAGAGAATATAGATATCCAAGATGCATATCAAATGCCACTCAATATAGATCTCAAAAGAAAGACTCCAAGACATATTATAATCAAGCTTAACAAAATGAAACATAGGTAGAAACTTTTAAAGGCAGCAAGACTCAAAGCAAAGCTAACATTCAGAGGGAAGCTATGTAGGCATTTGTCGGATTTCTCAGCAGAAACAATGCTAGCATGGAGACAGTGGCATGACACATTCAAATCCTTGAAGGAGAAGAACTTCCAACCAAGAATTATATATTCTACAAAACTATCTTTCAAATATGAAAATGAAATCAAGACATTCACAGAGAAACAGAAACTCAGAGACATTGTAAAAACCAAACCAAAGCTACAAGAAATGCTGAAAGAAGCTCTTGGCTTAGAAGAACAAAACCATTAACTTTATATTTTAGAAGCAAATACAGGACACATCACCCAGAAACCTGCTCAGTTAGGGAAGGCTCCAAACTCAAGCAAAGCTATAATGGTGAAAGAAATGATCCAGTGATCATACCATGAAAACTATGATGTCATCATATTAAAAAGAGGGATGTACTACAGTTGTTACAGTTCTTCCAGATGGAGAGGAAGTTGATAAGAATGGTAGTGATTAAAATTGGGTTTATATATATTTTATTAAGGGGACTCATAGGGGCAGCCATAAAGCACAATAAAGATGCAATATATCAAATCAAGAAACATAATACAGGAGTCTCAACAACCACAAAACCAACCCTGACAAAAGTAAGAAATCAACTCACAAAGAAGAATGTCCCAGAACAGATTAATAAGAACAACAGAGAAAACATCAGCACAAAAATAAACTCATCACAATGACAGCAATAAACATATCCCTATCAATAATTACATTGAATATGAATGGACTGAACACTCCAGTAAAGAGACACTGAATGACATCTTGGATCAAAAGACATGACCCATCTATATATTTCCTACAAGAAATCACCTTAGACTTAAAGATACAAACAAACTGAAAATCAAAGGATGGAAGAATGTATACTAAGCTACCAATGAACAAAGAAGAGCAGGTGTGGCAATTCTAATCTCAGATAAAATAGATTTTAATGTAAAATCCACCATCATAAACAAAGGTGGAGACTATTGCTGAAAGGTTCAATACACAGGGAGAACTTAACAATATTAAATACTTATGCACCTAATCTTAGAACACCTAAATACACCGAAGAAACACTGACGATACTCCAAAATGAGATAGATCACTCCCCAGTAATAGTGGGAGACTTCAACACTCCGCTCTCAATATTTGACAGATCGTCTAGAAAAAGCTCAATAAAGACACAGAAGACCTTATTGCCACAATTAACCAGCTAGACCTCTTCGACATATACAGAACTTTCTATCTATCAGCAGACAACTACACTGTCTTCTCCAGTGCACATGGAACATTCTCTAGAATAGATTGTGTTTTAGGACATAAACCAATTCTCAACAAAATCAATACCATTGAATTAATGCCAAGCATCTTCTCAGAACATAAAGTCATAAAAGTCAAAATAAGTAGCAGAAAAAACATAGACAGAAAGTGGAACACATGGAAACTGAACAACATCTTGCTCAAGAAGCCATGGGTTATAGAAGAAATCAAGGATGAAATAAAGAAATTTATGGATTCCAATAAGAATGAAAACACTTCCTACCAGAACCTATGGGATACAGCCAAAGTTGTGCTCAGGGGTCAGTTTATCTCCATAAATGTACACATCTGGAAGGAAGAAAGAAACCAAACCAAAGATCTAACCCTACAGCTGGAACAAGTAGAGAGAGAACAACAGCGGAACCCCTGAGGCACCAGAAAAAGACAGAGCGTAAAGATTAGAGCAGAACTAAATGAATTAAAGAATAGAAGAATAACCGAAAAGACCAAAAGCTAGTTTTTTGAAAAGATCAACAACATTGACAAACCACTGGCTAAACTTACTAAAGAAAAAGAGAAAAGGAAACAAATAACCCTAACAAGAAATGAGAGGGGAGTTGTCACAACAGATCAGTCAGAAATCAAAAATGTCATAACAGAATACTATGAAAGACTGTACTGTAACAAATTTGAAAATCCAGAGGAAATGGACAAATTCCTTGATTCGTATCACCTACCCAAATTATCACAAGGTGAAGCAGAGCAACTTAATAAACTCATCACAAAGGAAGAGACTGAAAAAGTCATCCAAAAACTACCAACCAAAAAAAAGCCTTGGCTCAGATGGCTTCACCGCAGAATTCTACCACGCTTTTAGAAAAGAGTTATCTCCAATACTACTGAGACTATTTCACAGTATAGAAACGGATGGAATACTCCCAAATTCATTCTGTGAAGCCAGCATAACCCTGGTACCAAAGCCAGGGAAAGATCCAACAAAAAAGGAGAACTACAGACCAATATCACTCATGAATCTAGATGCAAAAATCTTCAACAATAAGATGATTGGCTTGCAACTTCTTGTTTAAAATGGAGATACAGATTCAAAACCAGGTAATAAATCTAAAGGCCTTGCCCTCTTAGAAATTACAGTCTAGTGAGTAGAATATCAAAGGTGAAAGCAATCTCAGAGTGACTGAGCCCCAACCCCTGGTCTTGACTGGGGATTTCTGAGGTAGTCCCAGAACTAGATTTATTTAGACAGTAAATACAGTTCACTGAGGAGATGAGTTGTATTTATTGCCTAAATAAATATAGCCTTAAATGTAAGACAACAAACAGTAAGCTTATGTGAAATGATGTTTAGTACATTTTCTTTCTTTCTGTTGATGTTTAGTATACTTCCTTGTCTTTAAACATGACTTTGGAATTATGAGGTACTAGATGTTGTTAACGGAAACCTAGTGATGTAATGGCTAATTGCTGCATCTGCTAACCGAAAGTTCAGCAGTTCAAATTCACCAGGTATTCCTTGGAAACTCTACTCTGTCCTATAGGGTCATTACGAGTCAGGATTGACTTGTTGGTGGTAGGTTTGGTTTTGGTTAGATGTTGTTGGGGAACTCTGGTGGCATAGTGGTTAAGTGCTACATGTATTCACCAAAAACATTGGCAGTTAGAATCTACCAGGTGCTCCTTGGAAACTATGGAGCAGTTCTATTCTGATCTATAGGGCTGCTGTGAGTCAGAACTGACTCGACAGCAGTGAGTTTGGTTTTCTGGTTCTATCTTGTTAGGTGCTGTCAGGTCTGCTCCTACTCATGGCAGCACTGTGTACAACAAATGAAACATTGCCTAGTCCTGCACTACCCTCACAATAATTTCTATGCTTGAATCCATCCTTGTAACCATTGTGTCCATCCGTCTTGTGGAGGGTCTTCCTCTCTTTAGCTGATCCTCATGCTATTAAGCATGATGTCCTTCTTCAGACACTGGTCCTTACTGATAACATGTCCAAAGTACATGAAATGAAGAATTGCCATCTTCTCTTCTAAGGAGCATGCTGGCTGTATTTCTTCCAAGACAGATTTGTTCTCTGGCAGCCTAGTATATTCAATACTCTTCACCAACATCACAAATTCATAGGCACCAAATTTTTTCTTCAGTCTTCCTCTATTCATTGTCCAGCTTTCGCATGGACATGAGGCAATTGAAACTACCTGGCTTGGGTCAGGCTCACCTTAGTCCTCAAAGTGACATCTTTGCTTTTTAATACCTTGAAGGGGTCTCCTGCATCAAATTTTCCCAACCCAATATACTGTTTGATTTCTTGAGTCCTGCTTTCATGGGTGTTGGTTGTGGATCCACGTAAAACAAACTCCTTGACAAATTCAGTCTTTTCTCCATTTGTCATGATGTTGTTTATCTGTCCAGTTGTGAGGAATTTTGTTTCTGTATGTTGAGTGTACTAGACGAAAGTCTGCATGTCTGTGTTCCCTTTTTAGAACTAAAACAGACAGAAATTTTGATGTTTCCTGTCAAGTTTCCTAGAAATTTCACACGTCTTAATGGTGCTTCCAGGGGCTAAAAGAATCAGCAACGTCTCCTTTGGGCCAAACTCCGATGGGGTAGCAGGCAATTATCATTGGAGTTTGAGGGATTCTAATCAGAATCCTTTTGTTTATTCAGACTCACTTGAGCGCACTTAAGAAAAGGGGCTTAACTGTGACAACCTAAAAGGAAAACACATTAATATGTGTGTACCACAAACCCAACATAGTTGGATTTTACTGACTTGAGGGTGGTGTCTCTGGGTGGTTAACATTTTTAGCTGCTAAGCAAAATTAAAGTCCACCCCTACGTGCCTCAGAAGTAAGACCAGGCAGGCTATCTACTTCCAAAAGATCACGGCCACTGAAAACACTATGGCGCTCAGTTCTACTCAGAGACAAGTGGGATCACTGTTCAGTTTGTAGGCAACTTTGGTTTTGCCTTTGCTGTTTTCTGTTTGTTTTTTATTTTTTATTCAGGATGAGAAATCCCAGATAGCCATCAGAAACAGTTCATCTCTGAGAGGTTTCTTTTCTCTTTCTCTCGTGGTATCTTGGTTTTTGTCCATGAATCTGTCACCTTACTAACTTCCCTCTCACTTTCTCTGTGTCATTCCAATTTCTTTCTCCCACAGTCTTGCCCTCTAGAGGGCCACTAGAGCTGCCCCAGCCTCAGTTCTCCCTGGCTTTTTGACTGTATTGACGCCGCCATCACCACCAACACACCTTGCAGTTTCCCTCAGAGGCTGTTAGTTTAAATTCACAAGAGAAGAACCTGACTGGTCAGGCTCATTCTCCAAAACAGGCACAAAAGTTGAGTTGATGGCCAACCTATGGATGATCTTTTTTGGGGGGTCAGACATCATTTTCAGTCCAATTGGGGCTGATTAAGCAAGGTAGCATGGGCATATATTAAGCAAGGTACAGAAGGGCTTACTTGTGTTTATGTGTTAATCTGTAGTACACATTTTCACATGGGTTTCAAAAATGTGGGGAAAAACAGAATTGTACAGTACAGATTAGTAAATAAATGTAAGTATGCCCATGTGTGCTTTGCCTACTGGGATTGGCTAGTCCATCCCAGGTGCCTGGCACCATCAGCTGGTACAGAAATGCTCACTTAGAAGCAGCGGGGAGACAGATTTCATCAGAAGGCAATGGCCCTAAAACTGTTTTAGCATTGCAGTGGTATTTATTCTCAGATGAGAACTTTTGGGCATAGCCATGGTTGTCCCTAAACCCCATAAATATTTAACTGTGTATCTGTTGTGTCCTGGGCAAAGTAAAGGGATGGGAGTATCCCTGAAGAAACAAAAACTCAACTCAAGAACTAGCCCTTTCCTTCCTTCCTTCCTTTCTCCCTTCTTCCCTCCCTCTCTTCCTTTCTTCTTTTCTTGCTTCTTTCCTCCCTCCCTCCCTTCCTCTCTCTCTTTCTTTCTTTCTCTCTCTCTCTCTTTCTTTCATCTCTCCTTCCTTCCTTCCTTCTTTCTTTCTTTCTTCCCTCCCTCCCTCTCTTCTTCCTTTCCCTCTTTCCTCTTAGATGTCTATGAACCCAAATAGAAGCAAGACAGAAGAGTGTGAACAAGGCTATCTGGTTTGGATCCCCTGGCATTCTTAACAGCTTTCAGATTCACATCTAATATCAGAGTTCATGGTAAGCTTGGGCCAGAGTGGATCCTTGGTGGTGGTAAAAGGAAAGGCAGTCCATGTTGGCATTTTTCAGTCTGAGTTTACAGTGAAACATCAGTCAAAGAGTTCTTATCAGGAGACTTCTCTTTAGAACAGAATCATGGGGTAAACTAAGTACAGATAGTGAGACTTGGGTTTAATCCATTTAGAAAGGATGGCCGGAGCCACGGGAGTTTTCCTTTTATCAGAGACAGGTTAGGTGAGAATTATAGCTCGAAAGTCCAAGTGGGCTGGTGAGAAGATGGAATAGTGAGTACCTTACAAAACTCGTACCAAACTTGTTGCTGTTGAGTTGCTTCCAACTCGTAGCAGCCCTACAGGACAGAGTAGAACTGTCCCATAGGGTTTCTGGGGAACACCTGGAGTAAGGAAACTCCCAACCTTTGGGTTACCAGCCATAGCACTTAGCCACTAAGCTACCAGGGTTTCCTTAGTACCTGACTGAGGCAAAGAGAAAAATGGGAAGGCCAATCAGAATGACCACTCTGCTTTTGAGCAGTTCGTGTGACATACAGCAGGTTCTGTGTAGCTTGTGATCAACAAGATCTATTTGTGCTGATAGTAAAGGCAGGTGTGCAAGGAGTTGAAGGCACAGATATTGGGGATCAATTAGAAACTACTGGAGCTGCATGATTTTGAGGAACCTTTCTGAGCGCTGGTTTCCTCATCTGTTACATGAAGCTAATGTCTATTTCTCAGGGTTATTGGGTGACTTAAATATGATGTTATCTGTAAGTGGGAAATATAAGCTATTATTAAATAGACTCTAGTCATTATCATCAGAATGTTGGTCATGGCCATTGACAAAAATGACAGAACACATTACCATGCAATATTTCACTTGGCTTTTGCCATTTGGAACTGCAGTTTCTGACCACAGCTATGAGTAGAAATTAGAAGAGGAAACTGCTTTCAGGGCTTCCTCTGAGGTTAACTCTCTTTTCTGTAATTCTCTTTAATCTGAGCTCAAGACTTCTGTTCTGGGGTTGACAACTAACACTCCTGGGATGAAGACTTGAATCAAAATTCACCCTAGAGTTCTAAATGACTTAATTTTTTTTTCTTCTGAGGAATGTTTTTGGTGGTAAGAGTAGAGCTGGAAAGAGGAAGACAAATATACTGGGTATTTAAAGAAAGCAAAAAATAAATGAAAGTGGATCAATGGAACCAAAGATTAAGTCCCCACTTTTTCTTAGGACCAGAAAGCCTGGTGGCACAGTGGCTAAGTGCTACCGCTGGTAACCGAAAGATCAGCAGTTCAAATCCACAAGGTGGTCTTTGGAAACTATGAGGCAGTTCTACTGTGCCCTATAGCGTTCCTAGGAGTAAGAATTGACTCAATGACAATTTTTTTCCCCCTTAGGACCAACTAGGTCTAAGTGTTTCTTAACAGGTGGCTCTGGTTGCTAAGTTCTGTGCTCTCACTCAAAAATTCATAATGTGAAGAGACCACATCCACCAAGGCCTCCACCAGACTGAGTCCAGTACAACTAGATGGTGCCCAGCTACCGCTACTGACTGCTCCAACAGCAGTCACAATTGAGCGTCCCAAACAAAGCTGGAGAAAAATGTAGGAAAAAACTTCTAACTCAAAAAGAAAGGCCAGACTTGCTGAACTGACAGAGAAATCCTGGGAGTGCAGACCCCCAGACACTCATTCAGCTCAGTAAGGAAGTCATTCCTGAGGTCTACCCTTCAGCAAAAGATTGGGCAGGCCCGTAAAACAAAATGAGATTAAAGGAACACAACAGCCTGCGGCAAGGACTGGAAGCCAGAAGGGGCCAAGAAAGCCAGTGAGAGAGAAACCAAGATCTAGAGTGTGTTGACCTGTTGGGGGGTCGTTAATCGATGTCATAAGGCAATGTAGGTGCTAACTGTCCAATGAGAAACTAGTTTGTTCTGTAAACTGTCATCTAAAGTACAATAAATGGTGAATTAAAAAAAATCGCAATATAAACTAGCATGTTAAAAGTTCTGAGAAGTCCTGCAGCCAGGAAAATTATGTCACATCAGTGATGTAGCTCAGCATTCCCAAATTTTCTGCCCACAGAATCTCTTTTTGGCCTCAGTCCTGTTGGAGAACCCGTGTTGGAGGAATGCACTTGGGAAATTCTGTTGCATACCTAACCAAGGTGAGAGTTACATCCAGTCTCTACTTTTCACTTTTCTCACTCTGACTTATCTAGATATGCTGGAGAAGACAGAATTGGGTGAACAAGGCAACCGTCTTCAAAAATGTGGGAGCTGGCACACCAGTCGGCGGGATTTGAACTTATTCTGTGTAGCTCCAAAGAACAGAGCAAGGGCCAGTGTTTAGGCTCCAGAGAAGCAGATTTTCACTTTTGAAAAAAAAAAGGATTAAAAAAACTGATGTATTTTTTGAAAAGGTATTCCAAACCCATGGTATGAAATTCAGAAGGTGTTAATGCCAGACGCTGATAAGGATGTGGCTTAACAGAAGCCTTTAGTCACCTGAAAAGGTGAACATTTACATACCCCATAACCCAGTCAGCCACCTAGTAGGTGTGCATCTCAGAGAAACTTGTGCACCCATGCACCAGGAGAAATTCACAGGAATGCTCTGGGCAACACTGTTTGTAAGCACCCAAAATTACAAAACACCAAATGTCCACCAACAGGAGAATGGATAAATACACTACTGTATTTTCACACATGGATTATTATACAGTGACAAAAATGAGGACTACAGGTATGCAGTGTGGAAAAATCTTGGAAACTTAATGCTAATATGAAAAGAAGTAAATTGTAGAAGACTACACATAGCGTGAAAACATTTTTATAAACTTAAAATCAAACTACATGAGATGATACATTATTTAAGTATCTATCTATGTAATGGAAACCCTGGTGATATAGTGGTTAAGTGCCATGGCTGCTAACCAAAAGGTTGGCAGTTCAAATGTGCCAGGGTCTCCTGAGGCAGTTCTGCTCTGTCCTGTAGGGTCATTATGAATTGGAACCGACTTGACGGCAATGGGTTTGGTTTATCTACATGACAGGAAACCCTAGTAGCATAGTGGTTAAGTGTTGCATCTGGTAACCAAAGAGTTGGCAGTTCAAATCCACCAGACACTCTTTGGAAACTCTATGGGGCAGTTCTACTAAGTCTTATAGTGTTCCTATAAGTCTACTCAACAGCAGGGGGTTTGGTTGGTTTTATCTATGCAACAATTTTTTTTAATAGCAAGAGACTATTCATAATAGCCAAAAAGTGGAAGCAGTCCGAAAGTCTTTCACCTGGTGAATGGGTGAATAAAATGTGGAACATCCAAACAATGGATTATTATTTAGAAATAAAAAGAAGCACAGTATAGATATATGTTATAACATGGATGAACCTTGAAAACATGCTAAGTGAAAGAAGCCAGACACAAAGGACCACATGTTGAACAATTTAAGTCATAACAACACGCCCAGTGCAGGCAAATGCAGAGAGATAGGAAGTAGACTGGTGGCTGCCTAGGGCTGTAGGCCGAAAGAGAAGAGAGAGCTGGGGAAGCATGAAGTGCATGCTAATGGGTATAGGGTTTCTTTTGGGAGTGATGGAAATGTTCTAAGGATGGTTGCACAACTGTGATTATATCAAAAACCACCGCATTATCCACTTTAAATGGGTTGAATTGTGTGGTCTGAAGATAAATTATTTCCAGGCTGTCATGCAGAGGACCCTCAGCCATGTGTCTATTCAACCCACACTTACATTCTCCCTTTCCAGAACCCAACCCTATGACAGTCCTCCCCAAGTCTCCTCCGTGGCACACTGCACTATGCGCTAAAGGTGACTTCAAGAATGGCCTGTGTCAGGCCATGTGCAAGGCCATTCTTGGCTGATAGTATCCATGAAGAATGCTTTGAATCTCTTGAAATCAATCATAATGCTTTATAGAGTCTAGAAAAAAGAGGAGAGAGAGGGAAATAGAGAAAGGAAGGAAGACAGAGATCATAGGATCAATTCAAGAGAGTGATATTTGGGATGGAATAGAGAGCAGACAAAGGATAGGATGAGGGGAAGGCCATAGACTCTACAGTGTTGGAAATGTTGTAGTTGTGAAGTTCAGTGTGTACGTGTGTGTGTGTGTCTAGATTTAAAAGTATTTTTGATTTTTTAAATATTACATAATTTAGATCATCTTCTCTAGGATAGCTATTAGTCAGACACAACTTGATGGCAGTGGGTTTTTATATCATCTTTTCAGAGAGGCTACATCAGAGTCCTCTTCTAAAACATCACCCCTGCATCACCCGCATCCCTATTCTACATTGTTTTCCTACCTAGCATAATCTGTTCATATCCTGCACTAGAGCAAGCTCTGCGGCAGCAACGTCTTTGTTTCACTGTCAGGTGGGTGCGTTCCCAGTGTCTACCATGCAGTAGGCACATAGTATTTACCAAATGGATGAATAAATACATGAATGAATGAGTTAATGTCTGGTTTAATATCCCTGTTCCATCATATTCTAGCTGTGTGATGTTGGGCAAGTTACTAAATCTCTCTTTGCTTCAGTTTCCTCGTCAGCATGGGTATAATAACCATGAGATGGAAGTCTCTCTGGTGGTATAACGGCTAAGCTCTTGGCTGTTAAACAAAAGGTTGGAAGTTTGAATCTATCCAGTAACTCTTTGGGAGAAAAACCTGGTGATCTGCTCCCATAAACATTACAAGTTAGAAAACCACATGAGGTGTTTCTACTAGAAAACCCTAACCAACAGTTCTGGGGTCACATGGGGTCACTATTAGTTGAAAATTGACTCAGTGACTCTCAGTAACACACATGCACAGCACTTAGAACAGGACCTGGCTGATCATCACAGGGTCCCAGTGTAGGGATGTGCCATAATTTATTTAACTAATCTTCTGTTTAGGCTGTTTTCAAAACGGACTGCAATGCAAAACTTGCACATAATGTCATTTTGCACTTGAATGAAGTCTGTCTGTTGGGTGAATTTCTACAAGTGGAATTGTTGGGTAGAAGGGGACACATATTTTCTATTTTGACAGGTAACCACCAACCTGAAGAGATACATAATGACCGGCAGAACTGGACCACACTGGAATGCTGTACCTTGACACTGGCTGGCCAGGCTTATTTAGTCACTGGGCTGGGTGACCGGCTCTGAGGGATGTGATGGCAACAATTCCTTCTGTGTAAAGTCATTGCTGCTCTTACTGTCCTGCACGATTATTAGCTAAGCACTAGACACATTTGCAACATCAAAATTCAAACCGAAAATATTCTACTTTCTACTTATCTGGTGCTAATGAAGAGAACACTCTTTTTCACTCATCCTTAAACTAACAGTGTATTTTTGAATACCACTATAGTTTTTGCTTTATTTTCGGAATCTTTATAAAGGTATTTGGTGTATAATCTTTAAGATGTCCAGTGTACCTTTTTTAAGAAAGTGTGGTCAATTATTTGAACTCTCCCTATACATATTAAACTTTCATATAATGATTGGGGTCGGAGAGGTCAAGAAATATTGTATTTTTCTCTCCCTCTCTCTTTAACTTTATTGATGCTTTTCTTTCTTTCTTTTTTCCCTCTGTTGAGTCTAGTCAATAATCCACATTCTACAGCCACTCAAATGTCAAAATGTTTCAAAAATAATGAAATGAATAGAAGCATCCTTGTTCTTTAAATGATTTCTGTGTTACCCTGAACTGTAAGTGAACCCTCCTTGCTTATAAAAGAAGCAGCTGTTCATGCAATTGAAACCATGGTTCATTACAAGCTGACCTCGGATTCAGGAGTAAAACTTCCTCTATTTTACTACGACTATTCAGACAGGGACTGGAGATAAACAATAATCAAAATCAGGATGGAACTTGACTGGGAAACCCTCTATGTTCTTTGGCAGAATTATAGCAGTGCTCGAATTGCCAGGAGTGAGGCAATGTGAAATGACCCTCAAACATTCCCTTCTGAAATGCAGTGGGTCCAGGCTGCCAACTCGGAGCAGACAAAGGCTGATTGTAATGACTTCTTAAGCATATACTTATAGAAACATTAATTATCACCCACCCTATTTTAAACATTTATAGAAAGTCGAGATGAAAGGGCCCCTTTATATCCATTTTTATATTCCTCTTGCAAGAAACTGTGATTACAGAGTGGGTTTCCCCCCACCCCCTCAGCATTCTTATTTCTAAGTCTTATTCTTAAGATGGATTGACACCACGGCTGCAATGAGGGGCTCAAGCATAGCAACAACCACGAGGCTGGCGCAGGACCAGGCCATGGTTCATTCTGTTGTACACAGGGTCACTAGGAGTTGGAACTGACTGGATGGCATCTAACAATAACAATTCCTAAAATACCGAGTTTCGTGTGAACCTTGTGTGCTAATCAAGTTAGATAGGAGAAGAGGGCAAAGAATTTAAATGGATAAGGAAGGGTGACAATGGAAACAGGGAAGGTACATCACTGCCGTGTGGGAGGTGTGAGCACTTCAGCAAAGAAATGACCCATTTTACAAATGCAGACATTCAGTTTGCTAAGGTGCCCCCTGGAAATCAAGTCTAGACTGGATTGGCTAAAGCTTGAACTATTTGCTCTCAAGCACTAGAACCCATAGAGTCTTGGGGTGGAGGGGCTTTTTTAAAAAAACATACTATGAGTCTCCACCCCCTGTGAGTTTGATTCATTAGGTCTGGAACAGAGCCCAGGGAACAGCATTTTAATAAACATTCCTGGTGATTTAGATGCACATGGCTTGAGGCCACACCTTAAGAGGAAACACTATCCTGAAGATGAATTATTTGCAGGCTTTCAGAAGACCTTCAGCCATGTGGCTACTCAACCCGTGCTTACATTTTCTCTTTCCAGAACCCAATCCTACCATGTTCCTCCCCAAGTCTCCACCATGGCACACAGCACCCTGGACTAAAGTTGACTTTAAGAACGGTCTGTGTTGGGCCATGTGCAAGGCCATTGTCGGCTGAAGCCAACCATGAAGAATGCTTCGAATCTCTTGAAATTAATCATAGTGCTTTATAGAGTCCAGAAAAAATAGGAGACAGAGAGGAAGACAGACAGAGAAGACAGATATCATAAGCCAAATTGTCCACTGACAGGGTGTAGGTGTCCTTGGCACACAGGATGTGGAATGGGGCATGGTGAGGTCATGTCAAGAAGCCAGGACTTTGTCTTCCATCAGACCCAGTCTCCTATCTATCCTACTCTGCAGTGTCTGAATGAAAAACCATTTGACAGTAGCCAACACAGGCTGTTGCTCTTCTTGATTGCGCCCAACTTTCTGTGATGATACTGGTGTTCAATCAGACAGGAATCTGTGACATCAACTCAGAAGCCATGTTTTTTCCTAACATTGGCAAGGCCAAAGGGTTTGAATTTAGGATGGAGAGAAAGAACTGGTTACTTGTAGGCGCCTACTGTGTCAAGCACTTTGCATCTTTATCATATTTAATCCTAACAGTAGCCCTGCAAATTAAGCAGCCTTGTTTTTGTTATTAGTAAGAAGCTGATGCTGAGAGATTCCATGACCTGTGCAAGAGTGTACATTGCATGCTTAGAAGGAGTGTGGCAGAGGAAGGGCGTTGGGCTCTTTTTATTTCTTCTTGTTTTAATGATTTGTGGAGCTCTGAAGCATTTCCTGGGAATCCCCAGGTGGGCTCACCTAACCGTCTAATCTAACCTTCTCCTCCTCATTATTTGGGCAAGGTCCCTTAAAATTGGGGAGAGGGGAAGAGATAGGTAAGAGGCCATAAATTAATGAAAAAAGTGGTCAAATAGTGGTGGGGTGAATGCCTGAAGAACGCATGAGTGAATGGTGATGATTGGATGGTGGAGGGATGGATAGGTCATTAATAACTAAGGTTCAAATGCCTTGCACTGGCCCTCACTGAACTGCTGACCCATTTTGTGACTGGCCTCTTCAAATCCCCCCTCCTCCTTCTCCTCTCTCCCCACTCCCTCAGCATCTCACCCAGGCAGAAGGATGGAAGGTAGTTGAGCCTCCCCCGGACTTGCATGTTTTTAGGGGGGAGGGGCCGCTCCCTGGGAGTGTAGCCTCAATTATGGCAGCTGCTAATTACATTCCCAGCTTGGCTGCCCCGGGATCCTGCTGGGTGGGTGGAGGTGGGGGTGATTACTGAGAGATTAAAGACAAAGGGTGATTCCTGACCCTGCCAGGCTGGGCCAGCCCTACCTTGGCTCCCTCAGCAGGGCAGGACCACGTGTGACACATCCAGCCTTAGCTCCAGGGAACCGGGACCAGGACAGATGACACCCAAAAGAGTTTGTTAGACCTGTAAGGGAAAGCATACGTTTTGCCTACAGAAGGGGTGGAACGGGGATGGCAGAAGGCATTTATTTGCAGTTTTCTTTTCCCAGATGGCAGCTCAAAAATTAGAGAATTAAGTCACTTACTGAAGTCAGGAAATCCTGGTGGTATAATGGCTAAGAGTTATAACCAATAGGTTAGCAGTTCGAAACCACCAGATGCTCTTTGGAAACCCAATATGGCAGTTCTACTTTGTCCTATCGGGTTGCTGTGAGTTGGAATAGATTCCAAGGCAACGGGTTTTGGTTTTTTGGTTACTCAGATTTGAATTCTGAGAGTGAGGTCAGAACTCTGAGCTCTAATGCCTCCAAGAGAGGGGAATCTTACCACCTATGTAACTCACCTGGCAGGTGGTTTGTGTGGTCCAAAGGGATTACTTGGGACAAATAATTTGTAAACTATATTCCTCTGCCTTCATCTATGTGTTCAATATTTACTGAGTGCTTATGAGCCTGGTGAATTGCTATTACAAGTCTAAGGCTTTCTGAGAGGTACAAAATTTCCATCTGTGTCCTAGAGATATTCATTATACAGCAGAAATAACTATAAGTATAAAAGTAATACTTACCATTTATTGAGTATCTACCATGTGTCAGGTACTTTACATTTATTATCTCATTCTTTTGTTACAATGGCAATGAAGTGGCTATTGTTAGCTTATTTTATTGATGAGGAAGCTGAGAATCCCAGGTGAAGCAGCTTACCCTCCATCTGATTAGTGCCAAACTGAGATTCACAGCCAGACTTGAACTACAAAGCCCCAGCTCTCCAGTGCTGGTCAACCAAGACCAAATCAAACCCATTACCACTGAGCTGATTCTGACTTACGATGACCTTGTAGGACAGAGTAGAACCACCCCACAGAGTTTATGAGGAATGCCTTGTAGATTTGTACTGCCCATCTTTTGGTTACGAGCCACAGCACTTAACCACTACGTCCCCAGCGTTTCCAGTGCTGGTCAAGGGAGTGGTAAATCTACAGTGAATGAACTCCTCCTCACTGAAGATGGATTTGTAACTATCACTCCCATCAGAATGATCAAAGAATCATCATGGTGGTGGGGGAGGTGGTGAATCAACAGAGAATGTTCCAGAGGCTCAGGGAGGAGGCAGCATTTCAGTGCAGGGGAGATTTCAGCCCAGCGAAGAATGCATGGGCGTGGTGGACAATGAAGACAGTCACAGATGCCTGTTTTGCTTGATCTTTACAACAATCAAGGAATGGAGGAGTGGCAAGGGTGACACCTTCATTTTGAAATATTGGAATATCAATGAGTTTACACAACTTGGCCAAAGTCGCTCAGCTATTAGTGGTAAACCTAGGTCCTTGGCCTTCTGGATTCCTTCCATCTTATAAGCAGCAGAGACCCATCATTGTTTTGTGTGTAAGTTATAGAGTATGAGCCCTGTATCACCAAATGTATAATGGCAGTCTAGTAAAGCCTGTGAATTCCTTTGCCAAATAATATTCTAAAGTGCTATATATAACATGAATACAAAAGAAACCAATTATATTGATGTATCTTTCTCTCTGATATATAGATATTATTGTGGTAAAAATACACATGGCAAAATCTATGCCATCTCAGTAACATTTAGGTGTGTATTTCAATAGCATCAATTACGCTCTTCAAGCTGTGCATTCATTCTATCTATGCTTTCCCAAATCATTCTACCACCATGAACATAAACTAGATACCCACAAAGCATAAATTTCTCCCTTTCTTATTCCTCCTAACCGTGGTAGCCAAGCCAGCCAAGTGGTAACCAATCACTAATAATCTTTGATTTTCTTATGTTAGCTTATTCCATATAAGTAGGATCATATGGTATTTGTCCTCATGTGACTGACTTGTGTTGCTCAGCATGATGATTTCAAGATTCATCCACATGTGATATTTCTCTTTATAGCTGAGTAGAATTCCACTGTGTGTGTATACACACCACATTTTATTTATCCATTTATCAGTTATTAATATGTTTTTAAAAAATGAATTGTGATATAGCAATGAGCAGCTCCTTTATTAATGCAGTAAATAAGATCTAGCAGTGGGCCTAATAACTTCTTAATTTTGCAATAGTGATGAAGATGAACAATATTTTGAGATATCTGCCTAGGATCACCATGAGTCGGATCTGACTCGATGACACTTGGCTTGGCTGGCCATAACTAGAATATAATATGACAATATCTGTGATTTCTGTTGCTGACAAAGTCCTAGGTACTGCTAATATTCCTGAGGTTTGTTACCTACATTCATAATTGAAGGAAATGTTAAGTTTCAGCTAAAGATGAGTCAAAATTAAGATGTTAGTATTTCCTTTGCAGGCCAGGGGAGCCTCTGAATTTTCTTTGAAATCCCTGGAAAATCACAGCAGCCTGGGACTGTGACAAGAACCCAGTCTTGGAGCTGGGGAAAAGCATTCTCTAACCGTCTCAGCCTGAGTGATGACTCCAAATTCATACTTTTTGGTTTGGGCGATCTTTTCCTGGCTTGGTCCAGCTGTGTGAACTTGAGCAACTTTTCCAGCCTCTCTGAGCTTCAGTTTCCTCATCTGTGTTTAGATACCAGTGTCTGCTCCTTTCAGACTGTGGTGTCCTGCTATTCTTTTTTTTTTTTATATATGAATGATATTTATTTACTCATTTAACAAATATTACATTAAGTCAGAGCCCACTATAGGGAAGACACAACTCTAGTTCTGAGGATAGAGTAAATCAAGAAAATTTCTGATCTCTATCAACTGTCTAGTCTACGATAAACCCTTACTCCCCCTCCCCACCCTAGTAGCTGTAAAACAGTCTTTTCTTTGGTACATAAATCTATCTGAGGTCCTTATAGCAGGGGTCACTGATTGAATTGTGTCCCCCCAAAATATATGTTGTAAATCCTCCTATACCGATGGTTATAATCCCATTTGGGAATACGGATTTTCATTATGTTAATGAGGTAGTATTATTCTTTCTCAAGATATAAAAGAGCAGATTAAGCAAGCAACGTAAAAGCACTGACAAGAAAGACAGATGTCGTGCCACGTGAGTTCACCAAGGAACCAAGATACTAAAGCTGAAAAGAGATGAGGACTTTTCCTCACAGCCAAGAGTGAACACCTTCCTCTAGAGCTCATACCTGAATTTGGACTTCTAACCTCGTAATCTGTAAGAAGATAAATTTCTATTTGTTGAAGTCACCCGCTTGTGGCATTTCTGTTACAGCAGCACTAGATAAACTAAGACGCTAAGCGAGTGTTTTGTTTCTAGTTTATCTTAAAAGCCCCCTTCTCCCATAACGTATAATGAGCTGGCAGGCTTTTCCTGTGCATGTTTTCCAGAACCACTTTTTCTTCTCATCATCCAGGGTAAACAACATCATCCCTAAGCCAGACCCTGATTTTTCCTGTCCTCCCAGCCTGTCGGGAGCCAAGATTGGCATCTTGTTTTCACAGACCCTAAATTGTCTAAAACTTTTACATACCAGGAGGTGGTCTGGAATCCTATCAGGGGCCATAAAAGACTGTAGCCAGCAAAGATAGGGGTCAGTTGGGGTAGTCTTAAACAATTAGCTAGAAAAAAGAAGCCACTAGGGGAGCCTATATGCAGGTGTCCAGGCATCCCAGCTATGCATTTTAAGATAACCCTTGCAAGGAGATGACAAAGGGGATTCCCTAGGTTTGCTGCTTGCTGGGTAGGTTTGGTCTGTTCTGTTTGAATGTTGGATGTCTTTTACATTCTCATCTTTCATGCAGCAGATCCAGTTGGATTCCTGGCCACCGCCCAACCAGCACTCGTCTGTTACTGGGGCCTTGTGTGCTGCTATAATGCTGAACAGGTTTCAGTGGAGCTTCCAGATCAAGATGGATTAGCAAGAAAAACCTGTCAATCTCCTTGTTATAATCAGCCAGTGAAGATCGTGGGTATGGTGCAAGACCAGAAAGCAATATGTTCATTTTTGCAGGGGTCTCCATGAGTTAGAACCTGGCTTGATGGACACTAACAACATCAGCAACAATACGGACAGAAGACTGCATTTATGATCAAGAAGAGATTGTCAGATCTTTTGCTTCCAGGAAAAGTAAATAGGCATGGACATTTATTTAGAAAACAGAATAGGCCATTATGGAATTTTCCTGCAACTGTCTAAAGAAAATACCCGCGAATCTTCTCCATACAAGGAAAGTAGTTAGTTTTTAGCTTCCTTAAAGGGCGTTCAACAAGATGTCCAAGTCACTGAATGTTGTGGAAACATCCTTCAAGATGCGAGAGTTGTCTGAGTCCACGCTTTGTGTAGCCATGGCTATGCATTTAGGTTGTGTACATTTTGACTCTTCCAAGCAACGCTGCACAGGACGTTTCTGAACTTACAGCCTGACGCTCTTGTGCAAACACATTCCTGGGAGGGAAGGGTGGCATCGCTGGGTCAAAAGCATTCTCATAAAGGTCCCATTTTAAAAATTCAGTATTAGAAAGTGCTTGTGTGCAACTCTGGGTGGTGACAGTTACCTCAGAGGCAAATACCTGAGCTAGTTTTTTCAGTGAACATGCTATTTATCTGTTCTGACTCAACACAAAGGTTCACGAGTCTTGTAACCCCATTTTCTCTGAGATTGACATTGCAGTAAGTGGTAGGAATGCCCAGGAGAACCTGTCAAAAGAAAGGAAAGGCAAAGGCAAGGACAGCAACAAAAAATAGCATTGAAGAAACTAAAACAGAAAAGACGACTTGCAGCTGAAAGGAAGACGTGTTAAAGTCAAAGAAAGGGGGCCAATAAATCAGAGGGAAAAAAAAGTTTCTACCTGACAAAGAATCTGGCAAATATTTTCTTTGAAAAGCTCGTTAAAAACAAACAAACAAAAAACCCAAACTTGTCACTGTCAAGTCGATTCCAACTCCTCGTGACCCTATAGGACAGACAAGAACTGCCCGTAGAGTTTCCACAGAGCACCTGATGGGTTTGCACTGCGGACCTTCTGGTTTCCAGCTATAGCACACAATCACCAAGCCACCAGGGTTTCTACCTGGTGATTAGCAGATACTTAACCACTATACCACCAGAGTTCCCTCAAAAAAAACCTGTAGTGCTAATAAATAGCCAAGTTCTGATTAGGAAAGTAAGATTTTTGAGTGGAAAAAGAGCTTAAGGATTCACTCCCTTGTTTGTAGATGAAGAAACAAAGCACAGAGGTGTTAACTGATTTGCCCAAGGACACACAGCTAATAAGCAGCATTGTGGGGACTGGAGCGCCTCTCCTTTGTCATGCTGCATCATGGCCTTTATTTTTCTTCCTGTTTTTCTCCACTTATCCCTTTATAATTACTCTGCTTAAGCAATATGGATTATTCATTCAGAGCTGGAACATCGTTTTCTCATTTCACTGAGTTTAAATAGAGATGACAGGGTCTATTCTTAATGTTTAACAATCAAAACCAATTATGGTTCTTTCTTTTCCTTCTTGCAAAAAACACACAGTCCTTTTCAGAATGTAATGTTTTCATTCCCTGGCATAAACAAGCCAGTAAGAACAATCATATGGCAAAAACACCTCCAGAGAAGATGTACACTAAATATAATCAAGTAAGCCCAGTTATTCAGGGTTGGGAAAATAAAGCTATGGATACAAAATAAGGAATAAATATAGTTCAAAGGATACTGAACTCATGGGCATGAGTCAGGACACACTCATGTGTGTTCAGCCCAGTGATATGACCAGCTCTAACAAGCTCAGTTTTCTTCTGCCCTTTGGAAGGCTTTAGGAAACTCCTAGTCCCATTGGTACGGGATCCAGATTCTCAAAACTGCCTATGCTACACTGGACTAGACCAGAAAATGTTCTACTTTGCCCCTGCAGCAGAGGAAAACTTAGTCTAGAGCCATCTTAAACACTGATTCAATTGATTATCTACCCATCCATTCATCCATCCGTCCATCTGTCCATCCATCCATCCATCCATCCACCCACACACTCATCATCCATTGTTTATTGCACTCCCATCATGCAGGAGTTCAGTTATTGAATCTGAAAACATTTTCCTGATTAGAAACATCAATAAATTCTTGACTTTCAGCTTTACAGTATTCCAGGGTGTTTATTCTTTGTTCATAGAGGAGAACAGACAAACCTCTAAGATTTTGTCTAACAGTGGAATTTATGTTACTCTTCTTTTTCCCATTCTAAGTAGTTAAACAGTGGGTGTGAATTGCCTTTCAGTTAGCAGCAGAGGGCTCAACCAGTGCACTGCCAGTCTTCTTTCTCCAAGGAGCAGAGCTAGACAAACGATGCCAGAGGAAGAAATGAACACAAAACAGAATCCTATTTTTCCGGGACTTTGTTCTCAAAAAGCGATTCTTTGAGAAACCCGAAGAGGAATATTTGCCAATGAATTATTTGATAAGGCATAAAGAATTCTAGTGGACCCCAGGAAGACAATACTTGTTTAAGAAGGAGAGAGCCCACCAAAAGACAGCAACTGATGGTCCAGGGGCTTCAGGGTTCCCCCGGGAGCATGGCCCCTCACCCTGATGCTGCCCTTGTCCAATAAATCAGAATGCAGGTCAGCTCTTCGGACAGCAATGGATTGGACTTGGTGACACAGAGTGACCATATTTTGTAGGCACTTCATGGTTCTATGCATCTATAGGATGTCATACTGCTGACCTCATACTGGAGGAAGGGGAGTGGGTGGAGAGGAGGAGACAGGAGACTGTTGGGACCATAGGACATGCATGGAGCAGAGAGGAAGAGTGTGCTGTCACCGTGCAGGGAGAGCAGTGGAAGCTGCATATAGGTGAGCATGCAAATTTATACAGGAATGTACAATTTCATTCCATCATTGAAGAAAAAAAGAAAAGGAGAGAGCCTTGAAGGTACCTTTCTCCTGCTTAGAGGGTCCTGGCTTAAGCCAGCACAACAGGCGTTCAACACTACTGCCAATGGGAAGCTGAATTCTCAGAGGTCTGGAGGGCTCTGGCCATCACCCTGTCATTTTTATCCCTTGGCAAAGTTGCCTATGTTTCACATTTCAGGAGACTGAAGAACACAGAGTACTCACCCGAGATCCTGGAATCAGTTCATAAAAGACGACTATCTGAAATTAAAATAAGATTTTCCCTGGCTAATTCCTTTCAGAAGTAGACTGACGAGTCTTTCTTCCTAGTCTGTCTAAGTCTGAGAGCTCAGCTGAAACCGGTCTACCATGGGTGACTCTGCTGCTACCTACATACCAGTGGCAGAGCTTCCAGCTTCACAGCAACAAGCAGGCAAGTGGAGGCTGCTCACTCCACCTTTACCCTCCTTTTCTGATGCTGTCACCCCCCTTACCCTTAGACTAAGACAGACTAAGAAGGACCCAGCAGTCTACTTACGAAAGGAATTAGCCAGGGAAAGCCTTAAGAGTAGCAGCCAAATGCCATGAGATATGGTGCCAGAAATGAGCTCCCCAGGTTGGAAGACACTCAGAAGACAGCTGGGGAAGAGCTGCCTCCTCAAGATAGTGTTGTTGTTGTTGTTAGGTGCTGTCAAGTCAGTTCCAACTCATAGCGACAGTATGAATGACAGAATGTAACACTGACCGTTCTTGTACCATGTCCACAATTGTTTTTATGCTTAAGCCCATTGTTGCAGCTGCTGTGTCAATCCATCTTGTTAAGGATCGTCTTTTTTGCTGAACTCTACCAAGCATGACGTCCTTCTCCAGGGACTGATCTCTCCTGACAACTTGTCCAAAGTATGTTAGACGCAGTCTTGCCATCTTTGCTTCCAAGAAGCACTCTGGTTGTACTTCTTTCAGAACGGATCTGTTTGTTCTTTTAGCAGTCCACAGTACATTCTTCTTCTGTCTTCTATGTTCATGGCCCAGCTTTCTCATGCATATGATGCCATTTAAAATACCATGACTTGGGTCAGGCGCATTTTAGTCTGCAAGATGACATCCTTGTTTTTGAATATTTTAAAGGTCCTTTGCATCAGATTTTCCCAGTGCAATGCATCTTTTAACTTCTTCACTGCTGCTTCCATGGGCATTGATTGTGGATCAATGTAAAATGAAATTCTTGAAAACCTCAGTCCTTTCTCCATTTATGGCAATGCTGCTCACTAGTCCAGTTGTGAGGAGTTTTGTTTTCCTGATGTTGGGGTGCAATCCGTATTGAAGACTGTGGTCCTTGATCTTCATCAGTAAGTGTCTAATATCTTCTTCATTTCCAGCAAGTAAGGTGGTGTCATCTGCGTAAAGCAGGTTGTTAATGAGTCATCCTCCAATCCTGATGCCTTGTTCTTCTTCACATAATCCAGCTCCTAGGATTATTTGCTCGACATACAGGTTAAAAAGGTGTGATGAAAGGCCACAACCCTGATGCACACCTTTCCTGACTTTAAACCATGCAGTGTACCCTTGTTCTGTTCACACAACCACCTCTTGATCCACATACAGATTCCTTAAGAACACAATTATGTGTTCTGGAATTGCCATTCTCTGCAATGTAAGCAATAGTTTAGTATGATCCACAGTCAGATGCTTTTGCATAGTCAGTGAAACACAAAGAAATATCTTTCTGGTATTCTTTACTTTCAGTCAAGATCCATCTGACATCAGCCATGATATCCCATGATATTCCACATCCTCTTCTGATTCCAGCTTGAATTTCTGGCAGTTCCTTATCAGTATACTGTTGTAGTTACTTTCGAAAGATCTTGAGCAGAATTTTACTTGCATGTGATATCAACAATATTATTCCATAATTTCCACATACAGCTGGATCACTTTTCTTTGAAATGGGCATAAATACACATCTCTTCCAGTCAGTCAGCCAGGTAGCTGTCCTCCAAATTTCAAGGAAGAGTCAATCTTAATGACGCAGATGGAGTAAGGACTTCAGGATCTTCATTCATTGAGGTGGCATGACTTAAAATGAGGAAAAACAGCTGCAACTATCCATTAATAATCAGGATGTGGAATGTATGAAGTACGAATCTAGGAAAATTGGAACTCATCAAAAATTAAATGTAATGCATAAACATTGACATACCAGTGAGTAGTGACCTGAAATGGACCAGTTTTTTCTATTTTGAATCCAACAATGATATGGTCTGCTATGCTGGGTGCAAAAACTTGAAGAGGAATGGTGCTGCATTCATCATCAAAAAGAACATTTCAAGATCTGTCCTGAAGTACAATGCTATCACTTATCAGATGATATCCATGCACCTACTAAGAAGACCAGTTAATACGACTATCATTCAAATTTACGCATCAAACACTAAAGCCAAAGATGAGGAGGTTGAAGATTTTTACCAGCTTCTGCAGTCTGAAACTGATCAAACATGCATTCAGGACACATCAGAATAATTACTGGTGACAAGAATGTAAAAGTTGGAAACAATGAAGAAGGATCAGTAGTTGGAAAACATGGCCGTGGTGACAGAAATGATGACAGATTCATGGTAGAATTTTTCAAGACCAATGACTTTTTCATTGCAAATATGTTTTTTAACCAACACAAACAATAACTGTATGCATGGATCTCACCAGATGGAATACACAGGAAACAAATTGACTGCATCTATGGAAAAAGATGGTGGAAAAGCTTTATATCAACAGCCAGAACAAGACTAGTGCTGACTGTGACACATAGCATCAATTGCTCCCATGCAAGTTCAAAGTGAAACTGAAGAAAATTAGAAGAAGTCCACGGAGCCAAAGTATGATCTTGAGTATATCCCTTCTGAATTTAAAGACCATCTCAAGAACAGATTTGATGTGTTGATCACTAATGACCAGAAGAATTGTGGAATGACATCAAAGACATCATCCATGAAGAGAGCAAGAGGTCATTAAAAAGACAGGAAAGAAAGAAAAGACTAAAATCAATGTCAGAAGAGGCTCTGAAACTTGATCTTGAACATTGAACTGCTAAAGCAAAAGGAAGATCTAAACAGAAGATCTCGAAGAGTGGCTGAAGAATATAAAAGAAAGTATTATAATGACATGTGCAAAGAGCTGGAAATGGAAAACCAGACTGGAAGAACATGTTCTGCATTTCTCAAGCTGAAAGAACTGAAGACAAAATACAAGCCTCTAGTTGCAATACTGAAGGATTCTATAGTAAAACTATTAAACGACTCAGGGAGCTTCAAAAGAAGATGGAAGCTATATACTCAGCCATTATACCAGAAAGAACTAGTCAATGTTCAGCCATTTGAAGAGGTAGCATATGATCAGGAACCAATGGTGCTGAAAGAAGTCGAAGCTGCACTGAAGGCATTGGCGAAAAACTAGTCTCCAGGAATGGATGGAAAGTGAACAGAGATATTTAAACAAACAGATACAGCACTGGAAGTGCTCACTCATCTATGCCAAGAAAGCTGGAGGACAGCTACCAGACCAACTGACTGGAAGAGAGCCATATTCATGCCCATTCTAAAGAATGGTGATGCAGCCAAATGTGGAAATTACTGAACAATCTCATTAATATCACACACAAGTAAAATTTTGACCAAGATCATTCAAAAATGTCTGCCACCATATACTGACAAAGAACTGCCAGAAATTCAAGCTGGATTCAGAAGACGACATGGAACCAAGGATATCATTGCTGATGTCAGATGGGTCTTGGCTGAAAGCAGAGAATACTAGAAAGATGTTTACTTGTGTTTCAAAGGCATTTGACTGTGAGGATCATATTAAATAATGGCTAATGTTGCAAAGAATTGGGATTCCGGAACACGTAACTGTGCTCTCAAGGAATCTGTATATGGATCAAGAGGCGGTCACGCTCACACAACAAGGGTACACTGCATGGTTAAAAGTCAGGCAAGGTGTATGTCAGGGTTGTATCCTTTCACCATACCTTTTCAATCTATATGCCGAGCAAATAAACCAAAAAGCTGGATTATACGAAAAGAACGAGGCATCAGGATTGGAGGACAACTCATTAACAATCTGCTTTACTCAGATGGCACCACCTTAAGTGCTGGAAGTGAAGGAGAGATTTGAGACACTTACTGATGAAGATCAAGGACCACAGTCTTCAATATAGGTTCCACCTCAACATTAAGAAGACAAAAATCCTCACAACTGGGCCAGTAAGCAACAGCATCATAAATGGAGAAAGAAGTCAGGTTGTCAAAGATTTCATTTTTATTTGGGTCCACAATCAACACCCATGGAAGCAGCAGTCAAGAAATGAAAAGACGCATTGCATTTGGAAAATCTGCTGCCAAGGATCTTTTTAAAGTAATGAAAAGTAAAGATGTCACCTTGAAGACTAAGATGAGCCTGACCCAAGCCATGGTATTTTCAATCACATCATACATCATTGTGAACAAAGAAGATGGAAGAGAGTGAACAAAGAAGACAGAAGAATTGATGCCTTTGAATTGTGGTGTTGGAGAAGAATGTTGTATGTGCCATGGACCAACAAAAGAACAAACAGATCTTTTCTGAAAGAAGTACAACCAGAGTGCTCCTTGGAAACAAAGATGACAAGGCTGCATCTTATATGTTTTGGACATGTTGTCAGGAGGGATCAGTGCCTGGAGGAGATCAAGCTTGTTAGAGTGGAGGGTCAGCGAAAAAGAGGAAGAGCCTCTATGAGATGGATTCACAACAATGGGCTTAAGCATAAAAGTGATTGTGGACATGGTACAAGAATGGGCTGTGTTTCAGTCTGTTCATAGGGTTGCTATGAGTCAGAATTGACTCAATGGCACCTAACAACAACAACCATTAACCATTTTGTGTCTAACCTGACAATCTTATTTCGGTATTCTTTCTTTCATTGGTTGTAGGTCACTTCTGATATGTTTCTTTGAACCAACATTACCATCCTGTTGGTTTATTCAACAATGAGTTATCTTTGATGAAAAATAGAAAATTACATTCTTTTTCAATCTCTTGCTGGCAGAATTATGATTAAATAAGTAAGATGTCTGATTAAACTGAAGTAGCAAGGAAAGCATTGTAAAACACATTAATGTTGCAAATTTGCATTTTGTTGATATTATACTTTTCTTCCTTTGCTTTAAAATGTATTTTAGTTTTATGTCTGTTGTTATTGTGTGTATAGGGTTACCATGCTACTTTTTGGAGGCAATAGAGATTCAGTGGCAGAGTTCTCACCTTTCAGTAAGGAGACCTTGGTGTCGTTTTTTGGAAATCCTGGTGGCATAGTGGTTATGCGCTGCATCTGCTCACCGAAAAAAGAAGTTGGCAGTTTGAATCTACCAGGCGCTCCTTGGAAGGTCTATGGGGCTGTTCTACTCTGACCTATAGGGTCACTGTGAGTCAGAATTGACTCAATGACACAGGACTTGGTTTCATTTTTTGTATCATTTTCAGCCTGTGCCCATCGTGCCAAGGCACCACTGTTAGTCAGTGGAGGCTCACGTGTCACTGTGAGGCCAAACAGGTTTCAGCAGCGCTTCCAGACTGTGACAGCTAAGAAGAAAGGCCTGGCGATCTGATCTCCTTCTGAACATCAACTAATGAATGCTCTCTGGGTCACAATGGTCCAATTTGCCACTGATCATGGGTGTAATGGATTGAATTGTGTCCCCCCAAAATGCGTGTCACCTTTGCTAGGTCTTTTTTCCAAGTGCTGCGTGACTGTCCACCATTTTGCTGTCTGATACGATTTTCCTATATGTTGTAAATCCTGCCTCTATGATGTTAATGAGGCAAAATGAACAGCAGTTACGTTAATGAGGCAGGATTCTATCAAAAGACAAGATTTTGTCTTAAGTCGATTGTTATTAAGATATCAAAGAGAAAAGCAAGCAGAGAGACGTGGAACATGTGCCTTGGACCCGGTTTCCCCGTGCTGAGAAGCTCTGGTTCAGGAAAAGACTGATAACAAAGGCGTTTCCCCAGAGCTGGCAGAGAAAGAGGGCCTTCTCTTGGAGCCAGCATCCTGACTTTGGACTTTTGGCTTTTTAGATTAGAGACAACACATTTTTCTTTGTTAAAGCCATCTACTTGTGGTGTTTCTGTACAGCAGCACTAGATAAGTAGCGGGCATAGTGTGGGATCAGGCAGCATTCTGTGATGCATGGGGTCATTGTAATTCAGAAGCCAGCTAGATAGTAGCTAACAACAACATGCCATGTTTTGTTTACATATTTAAGTAGGGAACCCTGGTGGTATAGTGATTAAGAGCTATGGCTGCCAACCAAAAGTTCAGCTGTTGGAATCAACCAGATCCTCCTTGGAAACTATATGGGACAGTTCTTCGCTGTCCTATAGGGTCGCTATGAGTTGCAGTCAGCTGGATAGCAGGGAGGTTTTTGTTGTGGGTTTTTTTTTTTAATTTTAGTAACATGGAGCCCCTGAATTGGTGCAAAAGGTTATGGGCTTGACTACTAGCTGAAAGGATGGCCTTTCAGACTCATCCGGAGGCCACTTGGCAGATCTGGTGATCTGCCTCTGAAAGGTCACAACCTTGAAAACCCAATGGAACAGTTCTTCTCAGCACACACGGGATTGTCATGAGTTGGAATCAACTTGAGGACAGCTAATAACATTTAAGGAACACAATAAAAAGAATTGCATTAAAAAAATTATAGAGGGAGTCCCTGATAAATATTTTTCTTGTCCTGACTAATTGTGGAATCCTGTGGCCTGGCAGCTCCTCATTGTGAGTTCCAGATTGCAAACTCATCTCCAGGGCTCTTGAGAATCTTTCCTGAGGATATCTGAAAGACAACTTTGCATTCTAGGGTGGAGCTCTTGCACAGTCCAGGGACAACTGCCTCCAGATCCTTATCCATCAATTGGTACCTTCGGTCGCAGCCAGGCTTCCCTGTGTAGATCAAGCAGAATCCGACATTCCCTTGTACAAAGGATGAGCTCCACTGTTGGGGTGCTGCTACTGGGGACCAATTGTTTGTTTCTTTGTATTTACAACACCAGATAAAAGAAAACGCATTATATGACTCCACCCTTAGGAGCTGCCACACGATGCATACAGCCTCAGTTGCCTAATTTAGCAATTCCAAGCACTCAAATTATTTTGTACCAAGTGTTGAGTTAGAGCTAGGGAAACTGCCAATTATTGTTTGTATTTGCACACCCCAAATCACCAAGTGTGACCATTCTACAAATACTCAGATGCTTTGTGCCCTAGTCCTGTATCCAAGACTCAGTCAAAAGTTTTGTGCTTGGTATTTATTGAACAAGTGGATGAACGACTGCTGCTGTTGTTAGTTGTTACTGAATTTGTTCCAACTCATGACAAGCCTGTGTACAAGAGAATATAACCCTGCCCAGCCTGTGCCATCTTTACAACTGTTATGTTTCAGCCCGTTGTTGTGGCCTCTGTGTCAGTCTACCTTCTTCAAGGTCTTCCTCGTTTTCCCTGATCCTCTGTTTTACCAACATGAAGTCATCCTCCAGGGACTAGTTCCTCCTAATAAAATGTCTGAAGTATGTGAGATGCAGTCTCATCAGCCTCACTTCCAAGCAACACTCTGGCTGTACTTCTTTCAAGACACACTTATTGCTTAGATGTCATAGTATTTAAAAATAGTTGTGGCCAACTGGTAAAAGTCAGGAAATTTCACATATTTTCACTTTTGGCTCTGCTTGAGTAAATCAGAAGTTCTGGCAACACACTGCTTAAATTCTTTCATAGCAACCAGCTGCTCTAAGTGGGTGGTAGCTGTCCCTCGGGATGGGCAGGTATTGTTCCATTTACTGCAGGCCACACCTAGGCCCCTTTTGTTCTTTACATTACGCCTGGCCCTTAAGTCTTTAAGCCCCAGTTTAGATCATCATCTCTTGTTCTCCACTGAAATAACCTCCAACAGTTCCCAGAGGCTCTGCAGTCAGGGCTTCCACCTAATGCAACCTGGAGCTTTAAGGGAGCCCATAAGGGCTCATACTTCAGCCTGAAGAGATAGCACTTCCAGGGCCTGCAGGGTCTTCCCAGACCGTTGTCCTTCTCATCTCTTCCTCAACCCTGCAGAAGGGGTACAGCAGACCATTGACTGCACAGGGACCACATCTCCCTGGGTCTCTGAAGTGGTTGCATCCTGCCCAGATGCTCTCAACATGGCTTAACAACTTGCAGCACTGTGGCCAAGCCCTGAACTAACTGATAATAAAACCCAGCTGCCATCAAGTCAATTCCAACTGATGGAGACTCCATATGTGTCAGAGTAGAACTGTGCTCCGTAGGGTATTCAATGGGTGATTTTTCAGAAACAGATCATCAGGCCTCTGAGAATCCCTTGGGTGGGTGTCTTAGGCTGGGTTTTCTAGGGAAGCAAAACCAGTAACATATATACGTGGAAGGAAAGATTTATATGCAAAGTACAAGAAAAGATTTATACATAAAGGAAACAGCTCATGCAATTGTAGAAGCTGCATGTCCCAAGTCCTGGCCCAAGCCTCATGTGGCAATGAGAGCTGGTGAACCCAAGGTCAGCAGGGCAGAGACCAGACTTCTAGATCACCAGCTGTGCAGGTGAGTGGATCCCAAGCTGGTGGGCAAGACCATAAGGTCTCTGCTGACTGACGGAGCTGCAGAGGCTGGCAAACCCAGAACCATCAGGTCAGGGAACATGATGCTCAAGCACCAGCTGTAAGGGTTAATGAATCCAACAGCTGCTCGTTCAAGTCCAGGAACCAGATGCAAAAGAGAGCAGGAGCTGCTGGCAACATTAGGAGACAGGAAGTGGATGGTAGAAGGCAGAGAGCTGAGGGCAGAGGAGAAGGAAGCCACTGGAGGCCCCACCACTGCCACTTGATACAGCAGCCAAACATAGAATTGCCAAGTTGACATACTCTTGACCGCTACAATCCACCCCTTGTCAACTTGGCATCTGCACACATCTCTCCTCACCACCATAGTCTCTGAAGGAGTACAATTACCAAGTCATAACTAACACATGTACAACTGAAAATGGGTTAGCCTGTTTACATCTCATGTTTTGTAAATAAACAAGAATATCAGATACACACATACCAAGCAGAAATATTCATAAGAATTACAATCCTCGTTTCTGCTTCTGGTCACATGGCCGTAACTGGTATTTAGAACTACCTTCTTCTACAACTTATTCTGTATTCCCTTTGCCCTCAGCAAGCACCTCAGCTGGTTTCTTGCCTGGTGAGGTGACCCAAACCTTCATTCCTGAAGGGTCTGGGCTATTAGCAGCCCTTTTGGAATTGAATTGCTGTAGTTTTCCATTGACTTTAATCACAGGACGTGGTAGTACTAGAAGGCATCCTAAGGGATCTCCTGCATTCCAAATATACTCTTCTTTACTTCTATTATGTAATGTCAATCCAATTTCATCTTTGTAGTCAGGATCAATCAAACTAGCCAGTATTGTAATTCCCTTCTGTGTCTGTTGATCCAGAGGCACAAGGAGCCCAAAATGTCCTGGTGGCAATTTTAGCTTCCAGTTCAGTGGAATTGTTGATGTGTCTCCAGGTGGCAGCATTCCTCCCTTTGGAACTAAGACATTTAGATCTGCAGAGAATAATGTCGTAGAGACATGAAGCAAAAGTCTTGCAAGTGGGTCACTTGGGGTAACAGTGAGTGGTGTCACTCTGGTTTCCATCCCTTGATTCCCGGACCCATGAATCCTGGCTATGGGAGAAACAGCACCACATATTGGATGCTGGTTTAGAGCATATACAGCCTCCTAGAGAACATTTCCCTGACCCTGCAAGGTATTGCCAACTAGCTGCCCACATAATTGTGTCTTTAGGAGGCCATTCCATCATTCTGTCAAGCCAGCTTGACGGATGATGAAGAACATGGTAAGACCAGTGAATTCCAAGAGCATGGGCCCACCACTGCACTTCATTTGCTGTGCAGTGAGTCCCTTGATCAGAGGCCATGCTGTGTAGGATATACCATGATGGTGTATAGGGCATTCTGTAAGTCCACGGATGGTAGTTTGGGCAGAAGCGTGGTGTGCCAGGAAGGAAAATCCACATACAGAGTAAATATCTATTCCAGTAAGGACAAAACACTTTCCTTTCTGTGATGGAAATGGTCTAGTGTAATCAACTTGCCACCAGGTTGCTGGCTGATCAGCTTGAGGAGTAGTGCCATATTGAGGGCTCAGTGTTCCTCTCTCCTGCTGCAGATCGAGCACTCAGCAGTGGCTGTAGCCGAGTCAGCCTTGGTGAGTAGGAGTCCATGTTGCTAGGCCCATGTGTAAACCCCCATCACACCATCAAGAAAGCAGCACCAGGAGTACAGCATATCCTTCAGACCTGAAGTTCCTGTGCCAAGATGCTCCCTCAACAAAGACTGATACAACACAAGGACTTTTCCTCCAGAGCTGACAAGGAGGAAAGCTTTCACCTGGAGTGGACGTCCTGAATATGAACTTGTAACCTGCTGGACTATGTAAGAATAAACTTTTTTGTTAAAACCATCCACTTCGTGGTATTTCTGTTAGAGCAGCATTAGCTGACCAAATCAGTGGGAACCTCCAACTTTTTGATTAGCAGCTGAAGATGTTAACTTTGTGCACCACCCAGGGACTTTAACTGGTAATAGTTAGCTCTGATACACTATATAGCAGCTGCTTTACATGGGCTGTTTTGCTCCATCTTCCAGATGCGTTGAAGTAGGCAGCACAGTTCCACAATCTGAAATCACAAAGCTCCAAAGACTGACTTCTTTATGTAACAAAATTGAACTAGAACTAGAGGAAGTTTAGAGTCTTCACTTATCCCACTTTATGTAAATAATCTCACATTTTGCTGCAGAAATACTTATGTGTTTCTTTCCAGGTCACTGCCCCAGATACCACTAGAGGTACATTATTCACTCTCAACTTTCTAAAGTCTGAATAAGCTGTCTCCAAAAAGGTTTCAGATGAGGTACTGAGAACCTGTTTTAGTCTTAATATTCAGATGAGGAAACGGAATCCTTGAGAAATTAAAAAACTATCATACAGTACTAAACTAAGTGCTGAACAGTGATGTTACATTACCTCCTGACCAGCCATCAGAGAGTCCTTTCTAGTGAACTTGGGCATGTCATGTCCTCTCTCTACACCTTATTGCTTGTCTGTAAAGTGAAGGGTGACACTGCCTGTTGTGTGCCATACACTTACTAGTCAGTAAACTTGAGGCCATTTCGTTCTCTCTATTCAATCATATATGGTCACTGTGAGTCGGAATCAACTTGACGGCAGTTTGGTTTGCGTAATCAATTGGATCCGACTCGACGGCACTTGGCACTTGGCCAATCAATCCTATGAGTCAGAATCGACTCAACAGCAATGAGTTTGGTTTTTTGGTTTCATACAGTCCCATAACATGTGTGTTGTTGTCTTCATTTTACTGATGAGGAAACTGAAACTCAAGGACTCAAATTGTCCAAGGTCACCCAGCCAGTGGAGAAGCCTGCATTTGAACCAGGTCAGTCTGCCTTTAGAGTTACACACCTTTCCATGGAGTTCAAGGGTTCTTATAATCCTAAAAGAAATTCCTCTCTGGCTCTGATGGCACAATGGCTAAGCACTGGGCTTCTAACCCAAAGGTCAGTTGTTCGAACCCACAAGCTACTCTGCAGGAGAAAAGACCTACTGTTCTACTTCTGAGAGGATTGTTGCCTAGGAAATCCTATGAGCAGTTCTACTGTGGCCCATAGGGTCACTATGAGTCAGAATCAACTCAACAACGACATATTCCTGTCTGATTTCTTCACTGAAAACTGCCCGGCCCATTTTATCTCTTAGTTCTGACATTCCAGTGGCAAGCAGCACAACAGACGGGCCAGGAAAGCTTTGAAAGTGGTGTTTACTGGCCCCTATTTCCCACCCTTCAAGGAAAGGTTCCAGCCATTTAAACCTGTTCACTTTCAAAGCTATTGCAGACCTTTTCTAGGACCTCAGCTCAGAGGTCTGTCTCTCCCTCTTCCTGCTGTAAATATTTCTGCAAATAGGTGCAACATTTCTTTAGGGGCTTTTAGCCTTGTTAGGTCTGAGCCCAACAGACCTGTTCCCTAGCTCCTGTTAAAGGAGTCTGTCTCTCTCACTTTTTTCTGTCTCTCCTACAGAGTGGTTCCTCCCTTCACTCCAGGAACCAAAGAGAAATCACAAGAGCTTCCAGGTTGTTTGTGTTTGGGAACTTCCCTGAGAGTTGAGGGCCTGGCTGGAGGGGCTCAAGCAACCAAGGGAGGTGTGGGCCATTCCCATTATTTCGTGCTTTTCAACCCACATGCTAGGAAGAAATGTCTCTTGGTGAGAAATGCAGTGGTTTCAGAAGTCAGCTGCCTGTAATTGTGAGCACTGGTGAATTCACTCTCCACCAATCAAGAGGGGTTACGTGAAGGCAGAGGTAAGAATGTTGGGCTCTGATATTCCTCTTCCCATTCTTTAACCCTCTGATTTGGGGAAGGGCACTTGAATTCACCCAAACTCAGTTTTATTGTCTAAGAAAGGGAATAATAACCCCCAGTTTTGCCTGTCTCAAAGGACTGTAAGAGAATCACAGTAGTAACGGATGTGACAGCCTTTACAAACAACACATACAATTATCATGTAAGCCTGAGGGGAGTAGGTGAGCTATGGCTAAGGATGAGAAGGAAAAGTTCAGGAAGTTTCCTCTACAAAGAGATGAGATCAAAAGTTCAGTAGATTGAACTCCAACAGACCTTGACAGATGATCCTGGGCTTATACATATGTTCCCGACACTTATTCTCCTTTCCTTCTTCAAGATGATTGTAAGTTGTGAAGCTTTAAAAATAACTGGGAAATTTCATTTCCACGTGTCATTTACACTGAGAGTGTCTTATGCCTTAAGATTGTTGCCAGTTTAAGGAATACAATAAAAGTAAAAATCAAGAGAAACAACAGATAGCATAAACAAGACTGCACCTATTTCTCATAGTAGAATTATCAGAGACAGATTATAAAACAAGCTTATTTATTATACGTATGGTTAAGGATATGTCAACTTGATTGGGCCATGTTTCTCAGTGGTTTGGCAGATATTAAGTAATTATCCTCTGTTTTATAATCTGATGTTGAGTAGCCAATCAGTTTGAAAGGGGAGTTTCCTTGGAGGTGTAGCCTGTATCCAATATATATGGATATTATGGAAAAGTTTGCCCTCTCTCAGTTCTTCATCTGACTTGTCGTCCTCTGATCTCCTGTTCTTCGGATGTGAGCCAGCAGTCTGCTGTCTCACCTGCCAGTTTTGGGTTTGTTAGACCCTGTGACCACATGTGTCAGGAGAAGCCTCCAATATGATACTTGCTCCATGGACTTAGAACTTGCCAGCCTCCACAACTTCATGAGCTGTTTCCTTGAAGTAAATCTCTCTCTGTACAAATTGCCTGATGAGTGGTTGAAATCAAACATGTGTTACATTGGACAATCTTTGACAAAATACCACTTTTAAGTATTTAAAAGAAAAGATGTCACCTTGAGGACTAAGGTGTGCTTGACCCAAGAAATGGTGTTTTGATTCACCTCATATGCATGTGAAAGCTGAGAGATAAGTGTGGAAACCCAAAGAAGAACTGATGCCTTTTAATTATGGTACTGGTGAAAAGTAGTGAATACACCATGGGCTACCAAAAGAATAAACAACTCTGTCTTGGAGGTAGTACAATCAGAATACTCCTTAGAAGGAAGGACGGTATCATAGATTGAATTGTCCCCCCCCCCTCAAAATATGGGTAGCCATGTGGCTGGGCCATGATTTCCAATATTTTATGATTGTTCTCTATTTTGTGATTTTCCTATGTTAAAGGATTAAGGTGGGGCTGTAAACCCCTTCATAGGATCAGCTACCTGCTCTGCTGTAAAGGGAGTTTCCCTGGAGTATGGCTCGCACTACCATTTATCCTTTCATCCTATGAGAGATGAAAGGAAAGGAAAGCAAGCAAAGGACTGGGAATTTCACACCATCAAGCAAGCAGCACCAGAAGAACACATCCTTCAGACCTGAGGTTCCTGCACCAAAATGTTCCCCGAACAACTGATGCAATAGTAAGATTTTCTCCCAGAGCCGACAAGGGGGAAAGCCTTCCCCTGGAGTGGACATCCTGAATTTGGACTTGGAGCCTATCAGACTGCGTAAGAATAAACATTCCTTTGTTAAAGCCATCGACTCTGTGGTATTTTTGTTAGGGGCTTTTAGTAGGCAGCACATTTGCTTTTAGTAGGCAACACAGATTGTTCTAGCTGACTAAAACAGATGGTAAGACTTTGTCTCAAGTACCTTGGACACATTGTCAGGAAGGACCAGTCCCTGGAGACGTATGTCATATTTGGTTAGCAGCAACAGCAATAAAGAAGACTCTCAACAAGATGGACTGACACAGTGGCTGTAACAGTGGGCTCAAACACTGTAGCAATTGGGAAGATGGCACAAGAATGGACAGTGCTTTGTTCTATTCTGCATGGGGTTGCCATGAGTCAGAACTGACACGATGACATCTAAATAGCAAGAACAAGATATACATACATACATGCTTTGCTGGTTTTGCTTCTTTAGAGAATCCAGCTCAAGAAATCTGGTACCAGAAGTGATGTGCTGCCTAACAGACACCTAAAATGTGGAACTAGTTTTGGAAATGGGTAATGGGTAGAGGCTGGCAGGGGTTTAAAGTGTATCACAGTAAAATCCTAGATTGCCTTGAGGAGACCTGGTAAATTATGGACAGCAAAGGCCATTCTCTTGGGGGCTTGAAAGGAAGGAAGCCATAGAAACTTTAAGGCTCTATTGTCTTAGAGAACATGCATATGGCACAAGCAAGACAGCATTGCTAGAACTGTGGACATTAAATGTGCTTCTAGAAAAGGTTTAAAAGACAATGATGAAAATGTGATTAGACAATGGAAAAAGAGTGATGCTTTTTATGCAGTGGCAAAGAACTTGTCTGAATTATGTTCATATGTTTGTTGGAAGGTAGAACTTGTAAGTGATCAACCTGAATATCTGGATGAGGAGATTATGAAGCAACATTTCAAAAGCACAGTGTGATTTCTCTTTGCCACTTACAGTCAAGTGTGAGACAAAAGAGATGGACTTAAAAATGAAGTGTGCAAAGTAAAAACAAAACAAAAGTTAAAGACTTGGAAAATTCTTTTGTACAAACTAAGGACTTTTGTCCTAGAGTTTTCACCATGGACATTACTACACAATCTTTTGTTGAAGATGTAACCCTGTGAGTGATATATCTAACCAACTACCACAGCAGAGAAACCACTTGATAGACTGAAGTGGATAAAGAACAATCAGAAAAAATGCTATCTGCCTCTTAGAATTCTATAGGCAGAAAACAGGAGAAAGGAGCTCCATCTGTTGTCCTCCAAAAAGAGAAAAGGACCATCCCTGGAGTAGCTCAGCAATCAGCAGAACTGTCAGATGGAGCACGGGAAGGAGGGCCTTCTCAGTTTCAAAGAGAAATGCCACAGCTTTCTAAGTTTCCAAAAGCTGGATCTTCACCAACTCTGTTCTGAAGTGTAGGGCTCCCATTAAGGTGTGTCAGAGGAATGGGGCCACCAATCAAAGCTGAGGGGGTGGGGCTGCCATCCCCAAACAGCAGAAGAACAGAGCTTGCTGGGGCCAAGGGAGTAGGGGCATTGCACTTAGATGAACTAGGAGAGTGGGGCTGCCCAAAGCTGAGGGAGCAGAATTCTGTTCCATTGGATCTGGAAGGTAGATTGAAGCCTGTGGCTGAGGTGGTACCTCCAATCCAAAATCCAGAGGGTGCCACCAATATCACTAGACCTGTTAGACAGAGGGTTTCAGAGAAGAGAGAATTCTTTTTAAGCCTTGAGAGCAATTGTAAATTGTTCTGCTAAGTTTTAGACTTGCTGAGTGCCTGTTACCCCTTCTTTTCTCCTAATTTCTCATGTTTGTAAATGGAAATGTCTACTTTATGCTTTTTCTACCATTGTACCTTAGAAACAGATACCAAATAAATAAATAAATAGCCCGACCTGCCACCATCAAATCGGGTCTAACTCATAGGGACCCTAGAAAGCAGGGTAGAACTGCCCTATAGTTTCCAAGGAGCATCTGCCTTTTGGTTAGCAGACATAGCACTTAACCCACTATGCCACCAGGGTTTCCTAGAAATAGATAACTTGTAATTTCAATTTGTCAGGTTCATAGGATGAAGAAAAATTTTACCCCATGATGGGATATTCCTAAAATTTCACACTTATTTCATTTAGATGAGTCAGAAGATGAGAGTTTGGACTTGGAGTTGATTTAAGGTTTCTTGGATGATAACAGAGGATGAATGTGTTTGGCATGTGGCAAGAATATGAATTTTGGGGGGGCCAAAGGGTGGAATGTTATGGACTGAATTCTGTCTCCCCAAAACATGTGTGGTAAATCTTATTTGGAAATAGGTTTTAATCCTATTTGGAAACAGGTAGTTTTTGTTAAGGGAATGAGGCAGGATAAGTGTAGACTATATCTTCAGTCAATCTCTTTTGAAATATAAAAGAGATAAACAGCCAAGCTAAGAAATAGAGATGATGAAATTGACGCCAAGCCACATGGGGATCTCCAAGAATCTGGGAAACAAGTTGAAGAGACAAGGACCTTCCTCCAGGGTGCAGAGAGAGAGAAAGCCTTCTTCCAGAGACAGTACCCTTAATTTGGACTTTTAGCTGTTTCAGATGTGAGAATATAAATTACCTTTTGTTAAATCCACCCACTTGTGGTGTTTCTGTTATAGCAGCACTAAAAACCCACTGCCATCAAGTTGGTTCTGACTCATAGTGACCCAACAGGACAGTGTAGAACTGCCCCCATAGAGTTTCCAAGGAGTGCCTCATGGATTTGAACTGCCTACCTTTTGGTTAGCAGACACAGCACTTAACCACTATGCCACCATGGTTTCCATAGCAGCATTAGATAACTAAAATATTATATAAACTACAAACTTGAACATATTTGCAGGAAATAAGAACTCTAAAAAATGTCATAGATGTGAAAAAGAACCAAATAGAACTTCCAGAAATAGAACATATTAAGAACTGAAATTATACACACTAGAGTTTCATAGACAAGTTTGGGAGAAGATGAAGGGCCAGGCTTCTGATGGAAAGGGACACTAGGCTTTGTGTAATTAGAGCTGTGAGTACTGGGAGAAGGGAACTATAAAAAGGCTCAGGAAACTGAATTTCTAGAACCTCAAAGGTCTCAAAGGTGCTAACACTTTTGACAATAATCTTGGTATCATTGTCGGTTCAGCTCCAGTTGTTTAGGTAGCAGAAGCTAGAAATTCTTTGAGAAAAAGAGATGGGAGTGGGAGGTACCACTAGCTCTTAAGCAAATCCTTCAGAAGTAAGGTTTCATCTACATATTACAATCCAGCTATGATCCATAACAAGAAAGGATAATTAGCAAACTCAAGAATTATTCTTGAACATCAGCTGTAACTAAGGGAAGGCTATTTGTATTTTCCAGTGTGATGGTCTTAAAACTGAAACCAGGAAGCTAGGTTCATGAAATCTTTTTAGTAGATAAGACTGCTTGTCAATGTTAAATGTCATAAGGGATGAATGAAAATACGCACTAAAATCTAGAATCGTGAAACTTGGCACTCGGAAGAAAACACAGAACTGCTAGAGCTTTGTCCCCCTTTTTATAGAATGAATTGAGCCTTAGAGAGAGGAAATATGGCAGACACAGAAAACAGGGGATTTCTTAACTTTTACTTGGAGACTAAAGCAGTACAACCAAAGCAGTCTCCCTGGGCTCAGCTTCCCCCAAAACAAGCATTGTAGATGGAATTGTGAATCAGTTCATGCAGTGAATGGCTGACATAACACAACATGACAGCGATGAGGACTGGTTTGAGTAAAGGATAACGGGACCTGCCAGAAAAGGCTTGGAGCAGATGAGCTTTGAAGCCGACCCTAAATGTAGCATCTGCAGACACTGTGTGAAGAGAGAAAAGGTGCTCCAGGCTGGAGAAAATGCTATAAGCAGAGGTCATGCATGTTTGTGTGTGTGCGTGTGTGTGTCGGGATAGGGAGAGCATGTAGACTGGTTTAGTTTGTTCATCTTTTCAATAAACCTTTACTGAGGGCTGTCAGAAGAAGTTAAAGACTTGCTCTTGAATGTCAAGTAGCTAAGGTAAATGGAAGAAATGATGAAGTAAAACAGCTGAACAGATTTCAAAGGGCAGCATGAGACGACAAAGTATTCTAATAAAATACACAAAGATCTGGTGTTAGAAAACCAAAAGGAAAGGATATGCTTGGCATTTCTCAAGATGAAAGAACTGAAGAAAAAATTCAGCCTCAAACTGCAATTTTGAAGCATTCTATGAGCAAAACACTGATGATGCAAGAAGCATCAAAAGAAAAGGGGAGAAAGACACACAGCACAGTGTCAACATTTAACCATTTCAGGAGATAGTATATAATCAAAAACCAATGATATTGTTGGAAAAAGTCAAAGCTGCATTGAAGTCATTGTTGAAAAACAAGGCTCCAGGAACCGATGGAATACCAGCTGAGATGTTTCAGTGAACGGATACAGTACTGGAGAGGCTCACGTGTCAATGCCAAGAACCTTGGACGATAACTACCTGGCCTACCACCTGGAAGTGATCTGTATTTATGCCCTCTCCAAGGAAAAGTGATTCAATAGAATGCAGACATTTTCAAACAGTATCACATGCAAATAAATTTTTGCTGAAGATTATTCAAAAGCCATTGCAGTAGTACATTGACAAGGAACTACCAGTAATTCAAGCTGGATTCAGATGAGGATATGGGATGAGAGATATCATTGCTGATGTCAGATGAAAGTGTGCTGAAAACAGAAATATCAGAAAGATACATCCCTGTGTTTCACTGAGCATGTGAAGTCATTCAACTGTGTGGATCATCACAAATTATGGATAATATTACAAAAAAAAATAGGAATTCCTGAACACTTAATTGTGCTCATGTAGAACCTACAAGTGTACATAGACCTAGAGGCAGTCGTCAGGCACAAGGGGATACTGCATGTTTTAAAATCAAGAAAGATGTGCATCAGTGTTGTATTCTTTCACTGTGCTTAGTCTGTATGCTGAGGAGATAAACTGAGAAGCTGGAGAAGAATGTAACATCGGGATTGTAGGAAGACTCGTTAACAACCTGTGTTATACAGATGATACAACCTTGCTTGCTGAAAGTGAAAAGGACTTGACGCATTTACTGATGAAGAGTCAAGACCATAGCCTTCAGTATGGATTACACTTCGTTATCAAGAAAACAAAAATCCTCATATCTGGACCAATAAGCAACATCATGATAAGGAGAGAAAACATGAAGTTGTCGAGGATTTCGTTTTGCTTTGTCATACATAGAAGCAACAGTCAAGAAATCAAATGACATGTTGCACTGGGAAAATCTGTTGCAAAAGACCTCTTTACAAAAATATCACTTTGAGGACTCAGGGGAGCCTGACCCAATAAGGGATGTGGTTCCTGATCTCGTGGAACTTGTGGGCTGTGGAGAAAGGAGGAAGATGGGCAGATAGCAGGAGTTCAAATGTCAGGCTGTTGAAAATTTTTTGATTCATTCCTCAGGAAGAAGAAATCTGCATAATGATTGGGAGAATCCTAAGGGCAGCAGCCTATCCTGTGGGCAAAGTTGTCTGGGAGCGGAATGTATCAGTATAGTCGCACTAGATGGAGGAACCCCAAGGCTCAGACCCTGTGTCCCACTCCAGGCCTTAATGCAAGATGATGATAAGGACAAGATACGAACACCTAAGCATCAGGCTCTTGGTATTACGCTGGTGGTAGTGACTGTTATTACTGTTATTACTGCTACTGCTGGAATCCTCTGCCTCCCTCTCCAAGCTCTGCCTCTCAAGGCTCCCACAGTGCTAGCTCCATTCAGTGAGGAAAGAACAGTCCTTCAATAAATGGTGCTGGGACCAGTAGACATCCGCATGCAAAAGAATGAACTTGGACACGTCTCATACCATGTACGAATGTTAGATCAAAAATGGATCAAAGACGTACACTAAAATCATAAAATTCTTACCAGAGGTGGGAGGTAGGGGAAAAGAGGGAGTGTTTGCTTAGGAGGTGCTAAGCTTCTGTTAAGGGGTATGGAAAAATGTAGAAACAGAGTGGTAACAGTAGAACCATATGGTGAACACAATTAACGTCACCAAATGATAGGAGCTAAAAAAAATGTTGAAATGGCAAACATTTTATTAGATATGTACCTACCACAATAATAAAACAAAATAAACAATACCACCATGAAAACAATGAGTATTTTCAGGTGCTGTGAACATGGGTGTTTCTGTTTTCTTTATGCTATTATTGAGTGCTTCCCAAGTTTTCTTCTTTCAATATGCACTACTTTTACAATCCAGAAAAAAAAAAGTTATGTTTATTTCAACTACTGATATCAGCCATAGGGTATAGAATGTACTGTTATGTAGTGCTTGAATGTTTAAAACAAGAATATGTGGGGGTCTTTTTGTTTTTGCTTTTTCAATTTCTAAGCCCCAAACTAAATAGATGGTACCAAACCCACTGCCGTGGAGTCCGACTCACAGCGACCCTGCTGGAACTGTTATGGTTTACGAGCTGGGCACTGTGGTAAGTGTCTTATTCTCACTCCTGGTGGCTTCTGATCTGTTTTCCTATTTCTGTTCTTTGGGGGCAACAGAAAACAAAGCCATTCTGTACCCTACCTAGCACGACCTTTCAATCCTTCAAGTCTGTGTCCATCCCACGCAGTCTCTGGAAAGAACCAATCTCAGCGTTGGGACCTGTCCGTCAGGGGGTCTACACCTCTTGCAGTTGGGTTCAGGCTGAACTCTCCAAAGCGCTGCAGAGGATTCCAGGGGAGAGGATTTTCGGCCTGCTCTGGGGCCGCCGGGCTTCCTCTGCTGCAGAAGTGTTTGTGATGGAGATGGAGCGAGGGAGAACGCAGGGGGCACCTCGGGCTAATCTTGCTCGGAGCAGGCCCCCAGAGGCGGGGGAGGGGTGGGAGATTAGGGAGGCACTCGCCTGCCCCCCTCCCGGTTCCCCCTCTGGCCGAGGGTCCCACCCAGACTTTCTTCCTCTCACTCAGTCCTGCCCAGGACGGAGGTGGGAATAATTAACACCAAAGTGGAAACTCATTCACAGGGGACTGCAAACGCTGCGATTTGCATTTCAAACCTTCCGTCGCTAATTGTGGAATGCAAGGCTTTGTCTCCCCTGAAAGGAAAGGCAGGCAATAGAAATCAGGTGAAGAGAGGAAAGGGTCCTCTTGGGAGGTTATGGGGATGGCGGGCTGGGGGAGCAAAGGGTTGGGGGTTGACACTTGCTACCTCCGAGCCCGGCACAAATGAAAAACCCAGGCTGGTCCTTGGGAGTGGATGGGTGCCAGCCAACGCTGTAGGGTAGAGTAGAACTGCCCCTAGGGTTTCCAAGGAGCTGCCGGTGCATTCCAACTGCTAACCTTTCCGTTGGCAGCCAAGCTGTTATCCACTGTGCACCAGGGCTTCTGCTGTTACTGTGCAGATCAAGAATGAAAAATCTGAGCCTTTGATACCCAAGAAAGTCACCAAATTCAGAATTTTTGTGTTTTAAAATGTGTAAGAGGGTATGTTAGCAAGATAGGGAGAGAAGGATGAGTTAAAAGTCTTAAGAAAAATTGGTGGATTTGAATCTGGAGGCTGGGAAATTAAAATTGTGAAAAGAAAACAACAATAATAAAAGCTCTTACTTACTGCCTGCCTGAAACCCTGATGGCGTAATGGTTAAGTGCTATGGCTGCTAGCCACAAGATTAGCAGTTCAAATCCACCAGGCACTCCTTGGAAACCCTGTGCGGCAGTTCTAACTCTGTCCTACAGGGTTGTAATGAGTTGAAACTGACTCCACAGCAGTGCGATTGGTTTTTGGTTACCATTTGCCAGGTGCTGTCCACATGTCCATGTCTATGCCTTATTTAGTGTCCACAACAAATCTCTGAGAGGTAGGATTATCTCACTGCCAACATGAATGAGGAAATGGAGACTAGTTAAAGCATAAAAGGAAAACAGTAATATCAGCTCAATCCTTTGGGTTTATTGTTTATGCCTACCAGATACGGCAATAATAATCCATGTTTAGGTGCAGATCAGTGCTGTCAGTGCTGCTTGATTCCATCTTATCCTCTGTGTATGGCTCCTTAGCGTGGCCTTACAAATGACACTTCTGTTAAAACAGAGTGAAACCTGTAAGCTCGATGGGCCTGTCTTGTTCTTCCGGGCCTTGCAAGTTTTTCCCCTTTGATAGAATGGGGTCTTACCACTTACTTGTTGCTTGTTTTAGCTGAAAATATTTGTGTTTTCCAATTTGCACATCTTCCAGCTTTTGCAAGTTTTTCTGTGCAAATAAAGATTGGGGGGAATTACCAACTTCAGCTTCATTGATTCATTCCACAGTAGGTGATTTTCAGGCAGTCACTGAGGCTGATTCTTTCTAGGGTAAAACATCATTGTATTTTTGAAGTGGGTAACGATCACATAAGAAACTCCATTTGACCTTTCTTTCCTCTGTCCAGAGTCACCACCTCAGCAGTATTTTTGTGCCTTTGGTCAGCCTCCTGCCATCTGTTGCTTTGTTATAGCAGACCCCTAATTTGCAGTTTTTTACATGCTATTTTGTGTGTCCTTAAGTGGATTATGACTCACAGTTACCCATATGACAGAGTGACAGTGCAGCACAGGGCTCCTAGGCTATATAACCTTTATGGAAACAGATTGCCATTGCCAGGCGATTCTTTCTTAGAGTCACTGGTGGATATGAGCCATCAACCTTTTTCTTAGCAGTCAGACGTGTAACTACTGCACCACCAAGGCTGCTACTCTTCAAATTAGGCAGATTACCAGCCTTAGGAGAACTGTACATAAAGCCAAACTTGACAAGGGCCAGAGGAGACTCAATCCTACAGAGGAAAGAGTAGAGACTTTGTGACAACGGATTAAGTGGTATTTTTTACTACTTTCTGGGGTCTCTCAGTTCTGGCTAGTGAGGATTGCTGGCTAACTAACTAACCAACCAATTGTTATTGATCAACCCCAACTTCTGGTGACCCAATGTGTGTCAGAGCAGAATTTCCCTAGAGTTTTCAATGGCTGGTTTTTCAGGAGTGGATCACCAGACCTTCTTCCTAGGTGGTGCTGGGTGAACGTCATCCCCTAAAATTTGGGGTGAGAAGCTGAACTCGTTAACTGTTTGCACCCCATGGAGACTCAAGCCTAGATATTTGATGACCTTTAACCATAGATCCAACATTTCTGGCTGTCAGGAGAGCCTAGAGCAGTGAGATGTTGGCAAGAGGTAGCGTGGATGACTGGTGACATTAAAATTGTGTGTTTGGCCTTTTCCTCAAGTGCAGGAGGACAGCTGTCATTTGCACAGCAACATCCTCTTCCCCCTACCTCAGATGGGACCTGAGCTTGGGGACCTTTGCATCTGGCCACTTGCAGGAAGATTGGCAGTGATTTCTATGGATAACTTTCATGGAAGAACGGGCCGTTGTTACTGTTGTCAGGGTTGTTGAGTCCGCTCCAACTCACAGCGACCCTGTGTACAAGAGCACAAAATAGTACCTGGTCCTGTGCCATCTTCAGAATCATGGCTATACTTGAATCCATCATTGCAGCCACTTGTGAATCCATCTTTTCTGCTGATGCTCCGTTTGACCAAGCATGATGTCCTTTTCCAGGAACTGGTACCTCCTGATAACAAGTTCAAAGTGTGTGACACACAATCTCGGCACACTCGCTTCTGAGGAGCACATTGGCTGAGCTTCTTCTAAGACACATTTATTTGTTCTGTTGAAAGTTCACTGTACGTTTAATGTTCTTCTTTGCCAACACCACAACTCAAAGACATCAATTCCTCAGTCTTCCTTTTTCATCATTCGGCTTTTGTGTGATGTGAGACAACTGAAAACACCATGGCTTTGAGTCAGGTGCACTTTAGTCTTCAAAGTGATGTCACTGCTTTTCAACACTTTAAAAGGGTCCTTTGCAGCAGATTTGCCCAATGCAATGCATCTTTTGATTTCTTGACTGCTGCTTTCTTGGGTGTGGATTGCAGATCCAAGGGAAATGAAATCCTTAACAGCTTCAGTCTTTTCTCTATTCATCATGATGCCGGTTACTGGTCTGGTTGTGAGGATTTTTGTTTTCTGTATGTTGAGGTGTAATCCATAATGAAAGACGTGCTCTTTGATCTTCATCAGTAAATGCTTAAAGTCTCAGCTGAAAAACAATAACAAAAAACAAGCAAGCAAACAAAACCCTGCTGCCGTCTGTCCAGTCAATTCTGACCCATAGGGACCCTATAGGACTGAGTAGAACCACCCCATAGAGTCCCAAGGAGCACCTAGTGGATTTGAACTGCTGACCTTTTGGTTGGCAACCATAGCATTAAACACTAAGCCACCAGGTTTTCCTTCAAGTCCTGGCTATGGAATCAAAACAACGCTGAGCAGAAATAAATGCACAACCTGAAGTTCTACTGATGGATTTTCTGATGAAAATAAAGGAAAGATTGTTTAATAAGCTGCAGTGGTACCATTGTTAAGTTCTGCTTAGTTACCCTAGTTGCTTTATTTTGCGAAACATATCTGTTCATATCATCGCCTATTCTTCTCCTGAGTACAAGGAGATCTTGCTAATTGGTGCGAGTTCTTGGTAAAATTAACCTTGACTGGCTATAGGTTGCAAATATTTTTTTCTTAACTTGTTGATAGCATTTATTTCTGATACTTTCTAACTGGCTCTGTGACTTTGGAGTCCCAGGATGGTATAAGGAAACCCTGGTGGTATAGTGGTTACAAGTTTGGCTTCTAACCAAAAGGTCAGCAATTTGAATCCACCAGGCACTCCTTAGAAAGCCTATGGGGCTGTTCTTTCCTGCCCAGTAGGGTTGCCATGAGTCAGAATTAACTCAATGGCAGTGGGTTTGGTTTTTGTTTTGGGGTGGTATAAATGGTTAATGTGTTTGGCTGCTAAACAAAAAGTTGGAGGTTGGAGTCAATCCAGAGGAAGAAAGGCGCAGCAACCTGTTTTTGAAAAATTAACCCCCGAAAACCCTGTGGAACACAGTGAGTGGTACACCCAGGAATGACCAAGAAGGGTTTGCTTTCTGCGACTTAAGGCAAATCTCTCACTCTCTGAGCCTTAAACAAGATCCCATCTTCTAAAGCTGGCTGAGGAATTTTTGAAGTTGTCCTTAACTATATGCAAAATGTTGGGGTTTTTTTAGGGGCAGCTTTGCCCTCATTGCATTTTCATGAGAAAGACCCAGGGTCAGCTCAGTTTCTCTGGTCCCAGCTGTGCAAACAAATACCTGGTTCAGCCTTAACTGGAGCTCTCTGTGAGTCTGCTGCCCCCTCCAATGATATACCAAGGCTTCAGCTGCTCCCCTTTTTCTTCCTGCAGGCTGGATACCCCAGTACAATGGGCAGTAGATGCATTCTATACACTCTCCCCCAAAATTTGCTGCCACCGTGTTGATTCCGACTCAGGATGACCCCATGTGTGTTGAAATAGAACTCTGCTCCTTGGGGTTTTCAGTACCTACGTTTTTGGAAGTAGATCACCAGGCCTTTCTTCCGAGGGCCTCTAGGTGGACTCAAATGACCAGTCTTTTTGGTTAGCAGCCAAACACACTGACTGTCTGAACCACCCAGGGATGTCACTGTACATCGAGCCCTGCTTATTGGGCCTCTAGCATGTGCCAAATGAAAAAATCTACCACCATCTAGTTCATTCCAACTCATAGCTACTCTATAAGACAGTAAAAACTGCCCCATGGTTTCCAAGGAGCGCCTGCCAGATTTCAACTGCTGACCTTTAGGTTAGCAGACATAGCACTTAACCACTATGCCACCAGGGTTTCCCTGGCATGTGCCAGGCACTGCTTATTTGACCAGGATGGCCAATGGTTTGGGATAGTTCAGGCCACCAAGTGCAACTTATATTTCAAGGTTGATTCTGAGATTGTTTTGACCCCTAGGTACCCTGAAAAAATGAATTTAGTCAAGGACTACTTTTCTGGGATGGGATGAAGACAAACAGCTTGGGCTTGTGGAGAGACATTAGGGGTCCTTTGGTGGCATTGGTGGGAGATGATGCTCAGAGAGCTGAAGAGTGTCAGGGCTGGCCAAGATAGCCTTGGTGGTACAGTGAGTAAAGTGCTCAGCTATTAAATGAAAAGTCAGTGGTTGAGTTCATCTGCTGTTCCACAAGATACAGATGTGGCAGCCCTGCTTGTGTAAAGATGATCAAGGTTATAACCTTGGAAACTATATGGAGCAGTTCTACTCTACAGGGTCACTGAGTTGGAACTGACAACAAGCTTTTGGTTTGGCCAGTCCCAGGTCATCAGTTCAACCTCCACCCTGGATGGTATTTCTTCCACACTTTCCTGCAGGCCCTGCACCCCACCTGCTGACCGATGGGCAACAAGCTTGCACTCCTGGCTAATTTCAGGGGTGACACATTTACACATTTGCCGGTTAGCCTAATTGTTTCTTTAATTGAAAGCCAGCAGATAAGCACAGATTTCTTTCCCATGCAAAAGAGGCTTGAATTTGAAGAAATAAGCCAAGGGCATAATAAAAAAAAAAAAAAAAAAAAAAAAAACAAGTGCTAGGCTTTGGGGACCAGGGCTTAGTGCCTCAGAATTCCTGCATTATAATGCATTTGAGTTAATTTGACTGGTGGGGGTGCTTAGCTACCCAAACACTTTTAATAGGATTGAAGCAGACTGCTTTCAGGACCTAGGTGGGTAAGAATGGCCTGGCTAAGCTCTCTTTTCTTTATGGAAAGTGCCTCCACACTTCTGCAGGCCAAAATAATTAAGTAATTAGCAAAGGCATTTGTCAAAATGCCCAGTGGGGCTGACGAAAATGACAGCTTCGAGAAGGATGAAGAGCTTTGCAAACAGCATTTTCTCCAAGCTCCGGGCTGGGGTCAGGCCTGGAGCCTGCAAGGAAAACGCCAGCCTGGGACTCAGGAGTCCCTGCTCAACCTTTGGGGTTCAAGTTCACTTCCCTGTGGCAAAAGCCAAGCTCCTATTTCTAAGGAGGCTTTCTTGAAAGGCCTTTGGAACATCAAAGGGCTCTCAATACTCAGCAAGTAAGTGAAAAATAAGGGAATCGTTTTCCTTTTCAAAGGGTTGAAACCCTTAAGCAGCCAAGTCTGTGGCAGAAAAAGCATTTGTGGTTTAGTGAAATTAAAAGATGGGAAATAGCTGGAGGTTATAAGGCAGCCGCCACCATAAACAATATTCTGTTGGTGTACCTGATGTATTATTCTGTACCTACTGTGTGCCAGGCAAATTCCCCGTTTTTCTTGGGCTTGTTGAACATTAGTCAAAACTCAAAGAAATTAAATCATAAGGTTTATTCTGAGCAGCTATTCTATATGCATATAGGAAGACCCTTCTGATTGAAAAAAAGAACAAAGTAAGCTAGTCACAGTGAGGCTTATGGACAGTAGAGTTAGAAGACCAACAATTGGCTAATCTTCTTTTTTTAAATTGTTTTTTCATGATTAAGTGAAAGTTTATAATCCACATAATACCCCATTGTACCCACATTTCTGCAAGTCTATCTGTTCTTCTCACCATCTGACAGCACATTCTTCTTTTCCATTCTGTACTTCCAGGATCTACTCAACTAAAACTGTCCCTTTTCTCTCCATCCTCTCCTCTCCCCTCTAAAAACAAACCAGTAAGAGAGCCTTATGTATATATACATACATATGTATATATATACGCATATATGTATGTGTGTACAGCCAAAAGCCAAGTGCCATCGAGTTAGATCCAACACAAATGTATGCATGTATATATATGTATGTATATAAGACAGCCTTATATATATATATGTATGTGTATAAAACCATAAAGTGCACATATCCATGCATCACTCTGTGTCCCCAAGTCCAGCCCATTCTTGGTCTGAAGTGTTGACTTCACTGCTGGTTTCAGCTCTTAGCTAGCAGCAAGTCTAGGAGCCATGTTCTCAGGGGACCCTCCAGGCCATCAGACCATTAGTTCTGGTCTTTTAAAAGAGTTCCTGATCTGTACACCTCTTTTTCTCATGCTATGTCAGCAGCTCTACATTGTGTCCTCTACCAGGGCTATCTTTGTTGGTGACTGGGCACCATCTAGTTCTTCTGGTCCCTAGCTGATGTTGTCTCCCAATCATATGGGGTCTTCTGGGCTCATTTTTCCTCAGGTCTTTGATGTTCTTGGTTGTCATCTGTTCCAGGTGGGTTGGGACGCCGCTGGGTAATCTTAACGTGATTGGTTGAACCCTGCCTTCACCCTTTAGCTGAGATCAACTGATACTAGGTTACTTCTGGCCTAAACTAAATCCAATCCATTGCTGTCAAGTTGATTCCAACTCATGTGGACCCTATAGTGTAGAGTAGAACTGTCCCCTTCTTACCTCCCATGAGATTTCCAAGGAGTGACTGTTATGCAGTGATGTACCAGGGATCTGTTATAGAAGGGGTCGTAAATGGTCTTCATTAGTGTCATTTTTCAATCTCATGCTGTTAGCGCTGAGTGATCAACTTTTATTCCACCCCCTAGGAGCAATGAGGCGTTGGTGGCTCAGTGGTAAAAACTTTTGCTCTCTTTTCAGTAGACAGAGGTTTTACTCCCAGCCAGTGACCCTCATGCTTGGCCACCAGCTGTCTGTCAGTAGAGGCTTTTGTGTTACTGCGATGCTGAAGCAGAGCTTACAGACTAGGAAGAAAGGCCTGGTGATCTACTTACTAAAGTCAGCCAATGAAAAGCCTGTAGATCATAATGGTCTAATCTGTAGCTGGTCATGAGGATGGTGCAGGACCAGGAAGTATTTCATTCTGTTGTACACGGGGTTGCCATAGGACCAGGGTGAACCAATGGCAACCAGAAGCAGCAGCAGCAGCAAACACTGATTCTGTTAAGGATAGAAAGCTTTATGGACCGTTGAAAAGGAAAATTAGTAACAGACATCTTACTTTGATTTTAAGATTTTTCTTATCCATGAGACTAAATATTAACATTAAAAAGCATGACCTAAACTGTAAAAGCCTGCCAGAAATTACTGTACAGCGATGTAAAACTGTCTTGTCCTGCTAAAGAAAAAAAGGATAGTTAACCAACCATGGCCTCCTGTTTTAATGAAAAAGGCTCTAGGCTCTCCTAATTCAAATCTCCAAATGTCTCACGGCTTCAGGTGAGTGGAGGGCCAAATCACTAGCAGGCAGGCCAAAAGAGTGCAGTGGTTATGAGTTTTTAGCTGCTAAGCAAAAGGTTACATTTCCCCAAAATGAGCTCCTGAACACCCTATGGAGTAGACACACCTGGGGTCACCATAAGTTAGAATCAAGTCAATGGCAACTGCTGGTGGTGCTGGAGTCTTGGGGAGGAAGGCAAGGTAGCAGTAAGACTGCCCCTGAGAAAGAAGAAAAAGGTAAAGGCAAAGTTTTTGCAAAACTGTCATATTTTTAAATAATTGTTGTTTTTAGGTGCTGATGAGTTGGTTCCGACTCATAGCAACCCTATGAACAACAGAACGAAACACTGCCCAGTCTTGTGCCATGTCCACAATTGTTTTTATGCTTAAGCCCATTGTTGCAACCACTGCGCTGATCCATCTCATCGAGGGTCTTCTTCACTGACCCTCCACGCTACCAAGCATGATGCCCTTCTCCGGAGACTGATCCTTCCCGACAACATGTCCGAAGTATGTAAGATGCACTTGCCATCTTTGCTTCCAAAGAGCACTCTGGTTGTACTTCTTCCAGAACAGATGGTGATGCATTGTACATTCAACATTCTTCTCCAACACCACAATTAAAAGGCATCAGTTCTTCTTCTGTCATCTTTGTTCATAGTCCAGCTTTTGCATGCATATGATGCGGTTGAAAATACCACAGTGTGGGTCAAGTGTGTTTTAGTCTTCAGGGTGACTTCCTTACTTTTGAATACATTGAAGGGGTCCTTTGCAGCAGATTTTCCCCGTGCAGAGTGTCTTTTCATGTCTTGACTGCTGCTTCCAAGGTCACTGATTGTAGACCTAAGTAAAATGAAATCTGTCACAACCTTAATCCTTCCTCCATTTATGACAATGTTGCTTACTAGTCCAGTTGTGAGGATTTTTGTTTTCCTGATGTTGAGGTGCAATGCATAATGTAGGCTGTGGTCCTTGACCTTCATCAGTAAATGCTTCTAATCTTAATTTCCCGCAAGTAAGGTGGTGTCATCTGCGTGATGCAGGTTGTTAATGAGTCATCTTACAATCCTGATGCCTCATTCCTCTTTGTATAATCCAGCTTTTAGGACTATTTGATCAGCATACAGATTAAAAAGGTATGGTGAACCGAGAAGACAGAGAGACCCACAAGAGTGGGTGCCTACATCAACCTGGGACCGGAAGAACCGGATGGTGCCGGGCCACCACCAGTGATAGCCATGACGGAGCTCACAGAGAGGAGCCTCACTGGCAACACAAGAATAAAAAGAGGTGCATCATGAGATCTCCACTAAAAGATCTCAATTGATGGTCCAGCAGTTTTGGGGTTCCTCTGAGAGCATGGCCCCCGGCCCTGATGCTGCCCGTTCCCATAAATGATAACAAAGGTCCACTCTTTGGACAGGAATGGAATGGACTTGGCAATGCAGAGTAACCATATGTTGGAAGCACTTTATGGTTCTATACATCTATAGGATATCATCTTGCTGACCTCTGGCTGGAGGAAGGGGAGTGGACGGAGAGGAGGGGAAAGGAGACTGTTGGGAGGATGAGACACGTATGGAGCAGAGAGGAACAGTGTGCAGTCACCGGACAGGGAGAGCAGTGGAAGCTGCATATAGGGGGGCATGTAAATTTACATGTGAATGTACATTTTTACTCAGTTATGTTAAATAAAAAGAAAAAAAAACACACAAAAAAAAGGTATGGTGAAAGGATATAACCCTGATGCATGCCTTTCCTGACTTTAAACCATGCAGTGTCCTCTTGTTCTGTTTGCATGACTGCCTTTTGATCCATATACAGATTCCTTAAGAGCACAATTAAGTGTTCTGGAATTCCCATTCTCCACAACATTAGACATAGTTTAGTATGATACACACAGTCGAATGTTTTTGCGTAGTCGATGAAATAGGGTAAACATCTTGCTGGTATTCTTTGCTTTCAGCCAAGATCTATCTGACATCAGCAATGATATCCCTGGTTCTACATCCTGTTCTGAACCCAGCTTGCATTTCTGGCAGTTCCTTGTCAATATGTTGTTGTAGTTGCTTTTGAATGATCTTGAGTAGAATTCTACTTGAGTGTGGTATTAATGATATTGTTCAGTAATTTCCACAATTGGTTGGATCACCTTTCTTTGGAATGGGCATAAATATGGATCTCTTCCAGTCAGATGGCCAGGTAGCTGTCTTCCAGATTTCTTGGCATGGATGAGTGAGCGCTTCCAGCACTGCATCTGTTTGTTGAAATATCTCAGTTGATATTCCATAAATTCCAGGAGGCTTGTTTTTTGCCAATGCCTTCAATGCAGCGTCAACTTCTTCCTTCAATACCATCGGTTCCTGATTGTGTGCTGCCTCTTCAAATAGCTGAACATTGACTAATTCCCTCCTGTACAATGACTCTGTGTATTCCTTCCATCTTGTTTTGATGCTCTCTGAGTCATTTAATAGTTTCCCTGTCGAATCCTTTACTATTGCAACTTGAAGCTTGACTTTTTTCTTCAGTTCTTTAAGCTTCAGAAATGCAGAACATGTTCTTCCCTTCTGGTTTTCCATTTCCAGCTTTTTGCACATGTTGTTATAATATTTTCTCTAGTCTTCTTGAGCTGCTGTCTGAAATCTTCTGTTTAGGTCTCTTACTTTGTCATTTCTTCCTTTTGCTTTAGCTGCTTGACATTCAAGAGCAAGTTTCAAAGTCTCCTCTCACACCTAATTTGGTCTTTTCTTTCTTTCCTGACTTTTTAATGACCTCTTGCTCTCTTCATGGATGATGTCTTTGATGTCATTCCACGATTCATCTGGCCTTTGGTTGTTAGTGATCAACACATCAAATCCGTTCTTGAGACGGTCTTTAAACTCAGGAGGCATATACTCAAGGTCATACTTGGGCTCTCCTGGGCTTTCTCTAATTTTCTTCAGTTTCAATTTGAATTTGCGTGTGAGCAGTTGATGATCTGTGCCACAGTCAGCACCTGGTCTTGTTCAGACTGCTGATATGGAGCTTTTCCATCGTCTTCTTCCAGAGATGTAGTCAATTTGGTTTCTGTGTATTTCATCTGGTAAGGTCCATGTGTACAGTCACCGTTTGTGTTGGTTAAAAAAGGATTTGCAATGAAAAAGTCGTTAGTCTTGTAAAATTCTATCACACGATCTCTGGCATTATTTCTATCACTGAGGCTGTACTTTCCAACCACCAAACCTTCTTTCTTTCCAACTTTTGCATTCTAGTTACCAGTAATTATCAATACATCCTGATTGCATGTTTGATCAGTTTCAGACTGCAGAAGCTGGTAAAAATCTTCAGCCTCTTCATTTTTGGCCTTAGTGGATGGTGCATAAATTTGAATAATAGTTATATCAACTGGCTGTCCTTGTAGGCACATGGATATTATCGATAACTGACAGCATTGTACTGGAGGACAGATCTTGAAATGGTCTTTTTGATGATGAATGCAACAGTGCTCCTCTTCAAGTTTTCACTTCCAGCATAGTAGACCATATGATTGTCAGATTCAAAATGGTTCAAAACCAGTCCATTTCAGCTCACTAATGCCTAGGATGTCAGTCTTTATGCATTCCATTTCGTTTTTGACAATTTCCAGTTTTCCTAGATTCATACTTCATACATTCCATGTTCTGATTATTAGAGGATGCTTGCAGTTGCTTCTTCTCATTTTAAGTCATGCCACATCAGTGAATGAAGATCTGAAGGCCTCACTCCATCTGTGTCTTTAAGATTAACTCTACTTTGAGGAGGCAGCTCTTCACCAGCCATCTTCTGGGTGCCTTCCGACCTGGGGGTGGGGGGTGGGGCCCACTTTCTGGCACCATGTCTAACAATGTTCTGCTGCTATTCATAAGGTTTTCCCTGGCTAATTCCTTTCAGAAGCAGACTGCCAGGTCCTTCTTCCTAGTTTCTCTTAGTCTGGAAGCTCAGCTGAAACTTATCTAACATGGTTAACTCTGCTGGTACCTAAATACCAGAGGCATAGCTTTCTGCATCCCAGCAACAAGCAAGCTTCCATTGACATACAAGTGGGGGCTGTTCACTCCCTCCTTACCTGATGCTGTGACTCTTCTTACCTGATGCTATTGTCCTCGTTACCTAATGCTGTTACTCTCTTTACTTGACGGTGTCATCTGCCTTACCTGATGCAGTTATCTTCCTTACCTGATGCTGTGTAAATGTAATAGTACATTTATTTTCCCTGTCGTTGATAATATATACAGTAAAACATGCTGTTGTTAGGGGCTGTCGAGTCAGCTCCAGCTCACAGCTACCCCAGCACACTGCCTGGTCCTGTGCCACCCTCACGGTTGCTGCTGTGTCTGAGCCTGTTGTTGTAGTCACTGTGTCAGTCCATCTCTTTGAGGGTCTTCCTCTTTTTCACTGATGTCTACTTTATCAAGCGTGATGTCCTTCTCCAGGATAATATGCCCAAAGTACGTGAGATGAACTTGCACCGTCCTTGATTTCTAAGGAGCATTCTGGCTGTACTTCTAAGACAAATTTGTTTGTCCTTTTGCCAGTCTATAGTATAATCAAAATTATTGGCAAACAGCATAATCCAAAGGTGTGAATTCTTCTTTGGTCTTCATTATTCATTGTTCAGCTTTCACATGCATGTGAGACAATTAGAAACAAGACGGCTTGGGGTCTGGCACAGTTCTGTTCTCCAAGTGACATCTTTGCTTTTAAATACTTTGCACAGAGAGGTCTTTTGCAGCAGATTTGCCAATGCAGTGCATTGTTTGGTTTCTTGACTGCTGCTTCCACGGGTATTGATTGCAGATTCAGGGAAAAGGAAATCCTTGATTACTAATCTTTTTTACATTTATTTCAATGTTGTTTCTTGGTTCAGTTGTGAGGATTTTTGTTTTCTTTATATTGAGATATAATTCATATTGAAGGTATAGTCTTTGATCTTCATCGCTAAGTGTTTCAAGTCCTTTTCACTTTCAGCAAACAAAATTGTGCCACCTGTGTATCACAGGTTGTTGAGTCTTCCTCCAATCCTGATACTGTATGCTTCATCCTATAGTACAGCTTCTTGGATTATTTACTTAGTGTACACATTGAATAAATATAGTGCAAGGATGCGACCCTGACAGACACCTTTCCAGACTTTAGACACTTCCAGTGTCCCCTTGTTCCGGTCCCCTTGTTTATGGTCTATGTAGAGGTTCCTCATGAACACAATTAAGTGTTGTGGAATTCTGACTTTTTCCAATGTTATTCATAATTTGTTACAATCTACAAAGTTGAATGTCTTTGTATAGTCAATAAAACACAGGTAAATGTCTTTCTGATACTTTGTGCTTTCAGCCAAGATCCATTGGACATCAGCAATGACATTTTTTGTTCCATATTCTCTTCTGAATCTGGCTTGAATTTCTGGCAGTTCCCTGTTGACATACTGTCACTTTTGAATGATCTTCAGCAAAATTTTACTTGTGTGTGATATTGATAATTTCTGCATCCTCTTGGGTCACCTTTCTCTGGAAACTGTGGTGGTATGGTGGTTAAATGCTATGGCTGCTAGTGAAGGGTGAGCGCTTTGAAACCACCAGGTTGCTTCTTAGAAATTCTACAGGGAAATTCTACTCTGACCATTAGGGTCACTACAAGTTGGAATCGACTCGATAGCGGTGGTTTTTCTGTGGAATGGGCACAAATATGAGTCTCTTTCAGATACTGGGCCAGATAGCTGTTTTAAGTGACTGCTTCCAATATTGTATCTATTTGTTAAAACACCTCATTTGGTGTTCTGTCAATTTCTAGGGACTTGTTTTTTTGCTGATTCCTTCAGCACAGCTCGGACTTTTTCCCTCAGTACCAGCAGTTCTTGATCATATGTTACTTCCTGAAATGGTTGAAGGTCAACCAGCTCTTTTTGGTACAATGTCTCCGTGTGTTCTTTCCACAGTGTTTCAGTGCTTCCTGCATCATTTAATATTTTCCCTGTAGAATCCTTCAGTTTTGCAACTCAAGGCTTAAACTAGTTCTTCATTTCTTTAAGCTCGAGAGAGGTCAAGCACGTTCTTCTCTTTTAGTTTTGTAACTCCAAGTCTTACACGTTTCCTGGAGATCCCCTTTGAAATCTTCTGTTGAACTCTTTTACTTTGTCATGCCTTCTTTTGGTTTTAGCTACTCTGTGTTCAAGAGCAAGTTTCAAAAAACTATTTTGGTTTTTTTTTTTTCTTTCCTGTCCTTTTAACAACCTCTTGCTTTCTTCACGTATGCAGCCCTTGATGTCATCTCACAGCCAGTTAGTATTCGGGCGTCAGCGTTTTCTGCATCAAATCTATTCCTGAGATAGTTTGTAAATTCAGATGGGATACACCCAAGATCATACTTTAGCTCTTGTGGACTTGGTTTAATTTTCTTTAGCTTCAGCTTGAACTTCATAGGAACAATTGATGGTTTGTTTGACGGTTGTCCACTGGCCTTATTCTGACTGATGATACTAAATTTTCCATTGTCTCTTTCCACAGATGTAATTGATTTGATACGTGTGAATTCTGCCCTGGGAAGACCAAGTGGATAGTGGCTATTTACGTTGTAAAAAATATTTGTAGTGAAGAAACAGTTGTTCTTATAAAATCCTATCATGTGATCTCTGATATTGTTTCTATCACAAAGGCCGTGTTTTCCAGTTATTGATCCCTCTGTTTCCAATTTTTGCATTCCAATTAGCAGTAATTATGAATGCATCTTGATTGCATGTTTGATCAATTTCAGACTGTAGAAGTTGTTAAAAATCTTCTATTTTCTCATCTTTGGCCTTAGTGGTTAGTGTGAAAATTTGAATAATAGTTGTATTAATTGGTCTTCCTTGCTGGCATTTGGACACTATCCTATCACTGGCAGCGTAGGGTTTTAGGATAGATCTTGAAATGTTCTTTTTGATGATGAATGGGACACTATTTGTCTTTAAATTGTCATTCCTGGCATAGTAAGCCATATGATGTTCCAATCCAACATGATTAATACTAGTTCATTTCATTATAGTCAAGAGTTACAACTGCTAATTAAAGCTTAGCAGTTTTAGAATTAGCTTAGAATTTACTAGGTGCACCTTAGAAGCTCTGAGGGGCAGTTCTACTCTGTCCTATAGGCTTGCTATGAAGTGGAATCAACTTGACAGCAATAAGCTAAAAGCCAGAATCAACAAATGAGTCAGAATCGAATCAATGGCAACTGCTAGTGGTAATGTAGTCTTGGTGAGGAAGATAGGGTGGTGTTGGGACTCTTCCTAAGAAAGGAGAAAAAGGTAAAAGGTGAGATTTTATAAAGTTATTATGGTTTTTTAAATAAGTTCTAGTATTTTGCTATTGTTGAGAACATACACTAATTCAACAATTTCTGCAAGTCTGATTTAGTGACATTGATTACATTTTTTGATTTGTGCCACCACTGTTAACTGTCCTTTTCTGAGGTGTTCTGTCCATATTATCATAAACTCATTGTCCTCTAAGTTTCCTGTCTAATCTTTGGAGTTTCTGTCATCAATTTGATCCCGTGGAAATAGATCTTAAAAGACCACTATACTCAAGGCAGATGTTCTTTACTAGTTAAGCTATGCTACTACTTGGTTCTAAGAAGACTTCAGGAAATATTTTTGGTTTAAGGTTTAAAATATAAAGCTTATCTCAGGGCAATAGTTTCAGAGGTACATCCAGCCTCCAGAAAGACTAGAGTCAATAAGAATTTTAAATTTGGATTTGCATTGCTCCCTATTTGGTCAGAGGGATTTAACTCCAAGTCACTTTGTAGGGCAGGGTAAGAGAGCTGAGAAGGGTCAGAGGGAAGGAAAATGGCTAACATGGGTACTGGCCACAGAGGAAGTCAAGTTGGACCCTGAACTAAGCAGTGGGGCCGGGTGGTAATGCAGGTGATGAGCCAGCTCCTTGTGGGGCACAGGTTTTTGTTGGTGGCTGGCAGCTTGGAGCTCAAGATCATGGTGGCCGAACATTCCAACAGGTATGGGTGTACATGGGTCAAGGGTGAGAGGTGCTTAGAGTGAGAGCAGATTGAAAATCACAGGATCTTAGAAGGCCAGGGATCAAGGGTTCAGGAGCATCCTCATGAGTACTGAGTGAATGGGACAGTTAAGTGTTTACCAGGTACTGAAGTACCGAGTTCTTCCAGGAACAAGGCTTTTTTTTTTTTTTTTTTTAAAGAATGATAATAAAGAATGGTGATGGGATGACAAGTGAGCTGCGTAGGTGGTCATGAGGGCTTCCAGTGGAAACAGTTGGGACAGAGGTGATAGTTTAGCTACTTGGAGGACAGACAGTAAAGTCTCTGCCTCTTCTTTGGAGAGGCAATGAGAAATATTGGGGTCAGAGCAGCTGGATTTCTAGTTCCGGCTCTCTACTTACTGGTTGGAAACCTGGGTGGCATAGTGATTAAGTGTTATATCTGCTAACCAAAAGGTTGGCTGTTCAAGTCTGCTGGGCGCTCCTTGGAAACTTTATATGAGTCAGAATCAACTTGATGGCACTGGGTTTGGTTTTGCTTTACATACTGGTTGTATGATCTTGGGAAATTTACTCGATTTATCCGTGATCTTTGTTTCCCTCATCTACCAAATCATGGCAACTCGATTATGGAGTGTAAGGACTGAACAAGGCAGTGTTTCTGAAGAACTTGGACCAGTGTCTAACACATAGTAGGTGGTCAGTAAATGGCAGCTTTAAGGACTGTCTGGGATGGAAGACACCTCAAGTCACCTGGTCTGACAAGCGAGGAAAAGGAAGCCCAGAAAGACTACAGATTAGGGAAGAAGGTGACAGTCCAGTAATATCACACAGCACAGCCTCTGGTGGAAGTTATCTAGGCGAAACAGGATAGGAGTGATTCCAGAATCTTAAAAGGTCTGCAGCCAGGTGCTGGTGTTGAATACAGCATGGAGTGTGTGTGTGTGTCTCTGTGTGTATGTGTTGTCTCTGTCTCTCTCTCTCTGTATAAGTGTGTGCAGGTCACAGCTTTCCACAGTGACTGGGCACACAGGAATGCAAAGCTGGCCTTTATAAGTGTGTGTGACACATGTTCTAATCAGACAAACAGGCCCTCTGTCTTCAAGTAAAGTGCCTGGGCCCCATGGTCTTCATCTCTTGGGCCCTGGCCTCCCTCTGGTCTCTCCACTTGGGCCATGGATGAGGGCGAATCCTCTGTCTAGAAATTAATTTGCAGTTGTCATTAGTGCACCCAGGGTCTGATACAGTAAGGGTGTTCTATAAATTCTTCTAGAACTGATGACTGAATACATCCTTCTTTGTTTTTGGTAGGAAAATTGCTCTCTGCCTGTGTCTTGAATTTGTTGACTGTGGGGGGTTTGAGTAACCAGGTCTGGGAGTCAGACAAACGGGGCTTAAATCCCACCTTTATCACTTACTAGCAGTGACTTTTTCCCAATTGCTTAATTTCACAGAGCCCCAAATTCCTCATCTATAAAATGGGGGAACAATACTTCTTTTGTCTCTGGGTGGAACAAACAATTAACGCATTTGGCTGCTAACCGAAAGGTTGGCAGCTTGAGTCCTCTCAGAGGTACCTGGGAAGAAAGACCTGACAATCCACTTCTGAAAAACCCACCCATGGCAAACTCTTGGGGTACAGTTCGACTCTGGCATACCGGGGGTTGCCTTGAGTCAGAAGCAACTTCACGGCATCTGATACTTTGATATTTCTCTTAATGAAGGGTCATTCAGACAATTCATGACATGTGGTTATAATTTCCTTAGCACGGAGCCTGCTTGGCACTCTCAGTAAAGGTGGCTCTTTTGTGTCGTTAACGTATTGCTATTTGTAGCACATACAGATTCGCCTTCTTGCCTCTCCTGAGACTGAAGACTTGCTCCCAGTTCCCACCTGAAGCCCAACTTGATGTCTACTTAGTTTGGGACTTCAGGGAAAGAAGAGCCAAGTAAACAATCTCCTGATTTCTGCCCAGAGGCGCCTTCAGCCTCAGGTGTGTTGGTCCTGGGGGCGCTGCCAAATAAAGCTAACAGCCCTGGTGTTTCGGGGTACTCACAGCCATCAGGAGCAACCCTCTGCGTGGAAATTACTTTAATTTGCAGTTGAAAAAAGACAAATTTCTGGCATTTTTTTTTTTTTGCTTGGAGCCTGGAATGTAACCTTGCACAGCTGCCCCAGACATTCCAGGTGACAGCTTTCATTAGCCCTGCGCAGATTTCTAGTTTAAAGGAGAGGGGAAGAAAAGAACTCAAGTAATTTTACAGGGGGTAAAACCCTCCATCATGATTTAATTCTACCAACTTATACCATTTCGAATTGTCTCCCACTCTTGTCAGCATATAAAGCAGAGTCAGTGTGGACATCTTATGGGATGCTGGTGTGTTATATTTTTCTTTGCTTAATCTTAAACCACACATTAAGATAGTTCACAGGTTTGTGATTTTTGCTTGGGATGGGAGATGCCTTCCTACTGATCTGCCGCTGATTTGTGTGTGACTGGTGGTATGGGTGTGAAAGAACGTCCCTTCTTGCCTATTCCTTTGCATGACCCCTACGAGGCTGTAGGATCTCAGTCGATATTTGTTGAGAGAATAAATGAATGAATTGGTGCTTTCCGCTTTTTCCCAAGACTAGGCCTTGTCTGTCTAGTCATATACTTCCATAGCATTCCGGAAGGAAGGACATCCTTTAGAGTCAGGGTTGGTCACCTTCCACTTAAAATATGTCCCAGAGATGCCTGTCTGGGGTGGGGTTCCGTGGAATGCAGACCGAATGGAATGTCTTGAAGGTTGAGTGAGAACCTGAGGCCACTGCTGCCATCTCGTGGATAGTATTTGAAACACAGGTGAGACTGCAGCCCTGATGCAGCCTGATGGCATCAACTCCACTGTGACTCATGACACTACAGGACGAAGGAGACCGACCCCATGAAGCTTCCAAGGCTGTAACAGTTACAGAAAGTGGCACCATAGTTAAGCACTTGGCCACTAGTTGAGTAGATGCAGTTTGAACCCATCAGTCACAGCTTTGGGAGTGCCATGGGGCAGTTCTCCCTTGCCCTGCAGGGCTGCAACGAGTCAGAATCAACTTGATGGCAGTTCCTGTCACAGACTGACAAAGCATGCAGGCATGGAGCTGGCTCAAACCCCTTTCTGTGGGGAAGTGGTGAGACTTCACTTCAGGTGAGACTCCTGAGTGCCCACGCCAGCGGCAGAGAGTTCACAGGGACACCCCAGTCGGCAGCAAGGGGCCTGTAGGCTGGGCCTCCTGAGAGCCATTTGAACTTGCCGGAGCAAACTGCCGTCTTTTTCCTGAGGAACGGCTGCTGGATTCGAAATTGCTGACCTTTCAGTTTGCAGCCAAGCGCTTAGCCAACTGTACACGCCATGAGGGCTTCTAAGTTAACATCCAAAATCAAACTAAATCCATTGCTGTTGAGTCTGTAACAAGCCCAGTACAGGAATGTATCTGTTTGTTTACCTTCTGAAAACCCTAGTGGCGTAGTAGTTAAGAGCTACATCTGCTAACCAAAAGGTTAGCAGTTCAAATCCTCCCGGTGCTTCTTGGAAACTCCATGGGGCAGTTCTACTCTGTTCTATAAGGTCGTTATGAGTTGGAATTGATTCGATGGTGCTAGGTTTGTTTTGTTTTTCTGGTCCACCTACTGGAAACCGTGGTGGCATGGTGGTTTAAGTGCTACATCTGTTAACCAAAAAGTCAGCAGTTCAAATCCACCAGGTGCTCCTTGGAAACTATAGAACAGCTCTATTCTGTTCTATAGGGTCACCATGAGGGGAATTGACTCAATGGCAGTGGTTTTCCTTTTCTTTTCTAGTGCATCTACTATGCACCAGGCCTTGCTTGTGCTAGGCTAAGCAAACTTAACCTGGTAATATCAAGTTGATTCTGACGTCTAGTGATCCTGTGGGACAGAGGAGAACTGCCCTGTAAGGTTTTGAGGCTATAGTCTTTATGACTGTCACATATTTCTCTCATGAAACAGCTGGTGGGTTCAAACTACTGACCTTTCAGTAACCAGGCAAATGCTTTACTGCTGTGTACCACAGCTCCCTCACAGAATTGAAAGATCTATTAAAATCAGACACAGGCATTCCTGGTACATGTGTGCCCGGGAATACACAAAGCCACAGAAGTGAGATATGGAGTATGTTTCTGGAATGTAATTTGTAACTGATGATTGACAAGGGGTGATGAGTAGAAAGCCTAAGCTGTGTGCCAGGGTGAACTGTGCTCCCCAGGGTGTCCTCCGAGCCAATTGCCAGGCCTTTCTCTTTTGACATGCCTCTGGGTGAACTTGAACCTACACCCTTTTGATTAGCAATTAAGTGTATTAACTATTTGCATCAGCCAGGGATTTCTAGGTGAACCACTAACACTTATTAAATTCATGCATGTGTATACTTCTTTGATCCCTTCCCTGGAATGCCTGACACGTAGCTGTCCGTATGAGAAGCAGCTCGCTTGCAGCTGCTCAGGAGAGTCACGGCCCCTTCTTTAAGGCTCTCTGGGTGGAAGAGGCCCCGAAGTGAATATCACATAAACCATATAGCTTGTATTTTGAGTGGGACTATGCCAAACATACCCTTTATGTTTGAGGAGAAAAATTGCAGTTTTCATTTGATTCAGTAATAGAGTCAAAACTGACTAAAATGAAAAGATTGGGAAATGGAATGCAAAAATCAGATATAAATTTCTGAATTACGGCAAGACTTGTAAAAATTTCAGACCTCTAGGGTCTAAGTTCACTTCCCTGTGCCCTAGAGAACGTCAGGGAAAGTTCTAAAGCACCAGTGTGATGTTCCTTCACAGAGAGGCAGTGTCACATGAAGGGACTGAACTCCCTTCTACTTTATTTAAGAGGTGAGTATGGGGCCTTCATCATGGACCAGCAAAAAGCTAGATGCTTTGGAGATGCAGAGTAATAAGGCAGTGTCTCTGCTCCTGTTGGGAGCTGACTGACTCCTCAGTTCTAAACAAAGGATCATGTCAAGTATACTAGGCCTATGGCGGGGGCACTAAGGGACATACAGGGAGGGAAGGAGAGATCAGGAACTGGAAAGAGGAGAAGGGGAGGAGAGGAAGACCAAAGTGAGAAAGACTACAGAGCAAGTGTAGAGGTGAGCCCCAGAGCCCTGGAAGCCCCCTGAAATGTTTCATGGAGTCCAGGACCTAGCTTGAACAAGGAGGTAGTCTTTTTGGGGTCCCTCCACAATGCTTGCAGCCACCGCTGGCTTCCCATGGCCCTCTCCAGGTCTCTGCACGTCCCCTGTAAAAAGCTTTGACCCATTTATTGTGTGTCCCCAGCACTAGAGTCTTTGGTCTGAAGTTAAAAAAGTTGCAAAGAACAAATTACTGCTATTATTTGTATTTATTTGTTTATTTTTTGCACTACCACGCTACCCAAATGTGCCAGTCTTCTGGGCAGTGAGTCACCTGTGGGCTTCTGTCCAGAACTGGAGTGAGAAGGTAGGGGGATGCTCACGGCAGCAACCTTGAGTGAGAAAAAGCCTCAGAAACTAGTGAGCCTGTCAGAGACTGAGCAAGCACGTGGGCATGGAGCTGGCTTGAATCCCTTTCTGGGAAGAGTTGGTGAGACTGTGATCCAGGTGAAACTCCTGAGTGCCAACCCCCGTGGCAAGGAACTCACAGGGATGCCCCAGTTGGCAACAAGGGCCAAACCTCCTGAGAGTTGCCTTGATCTTTTTGCTGTCTAACTTGTCAGCAGTCTGGTTGAAAGAAATAATATTTGGGAAAGAATGTAAGGATGTACTTCTCATAATAGTTACAGATGTCAGCCTGTATCAGCATTGCACTTCAAAAGGCTGTGCTTTCTGTATTTTGCTTTGACTTTTATTAAAACTTGTAAACTTGTGCTAAAAGTGTTTCAGAAATCTCCGCATAATAATGATCACACCAGTGAACATTAATTGTGGATTTACCAAGTGGTAGCTACTATACTAAGATTCCTGCGAGAAATTTCCATCTGCTTTTGGCATAGGAATTACTTTGTGTTTTAGGGTCACTATTGGAATCTACTAGATGGCAATGGGTTTGCCTTTTAGTATGTTTTTACCAACCAGGTAAAAGCAGCCAGGTGATATTTCCATCCTTACCTGGATTTCCTGAAGGAACATTCACATCTTAACCTAAGTCAGAGCAGCTACATGACTCTTAGAATGGCCATGTCTGCTTTTCTCACTCTTGATTAAACCTTGTATAATTTCTACTTTACTATTTCTTTCTGCTTTAAAAACAAACACACAAAAAAGACTCAAAGCCCCTTCCTCCTGTTTTTTTTAAAAAATATGAAGACATAAAGGTGTTTAATTTTAAAATTGGTGAGATTTTCAGGTGGACTTACAAATCTTAGATTTCTGGCAATAGACTCTTACTTCAAATACAGTAAGTCCTCTTGAGTGGAGTTCACATTCCTAAGGGAGAGAGTCCAAATAATGGTCTTTCTTGGAGGCTTTTTTTCTGTCTCCCTAGACACAGAGGAAAGATAGCTGTTCCCAGAGGAGGTCCTCGGAGCCAACCTCCCTAGGCAAACTTGTTATTAAGATGTCCCTCAAGGGCACGTAATTCAAAGACATCAGTTCATCTTCAGTCTTCCTTATTTATTGTCTAGCTTTCACACGTATATGAGGCAACTGAAAACATCACGACTTGGGTCAGGTGCACCTTAAAACCCTGAGCAGCCATTGCCATCAAATTGATTCCAACTCACAATGACTCTGTGGACAGAGTAGAATTGCCCATATGGTTTTTTATACAAGGAGTACTGAATTGTGGTAAACGTGGTGAAGCAATTTGGAAACAGTGGTGATGGTTTTGCACAAAAGGATACATGTGACCAAGGTCACTGAATTGTACATAAAACCCTGAACTGAAAAATGTTTTGTTACATATGTTTGTTTACTCACTATAAAGCAATTAAAGAAAAAAAGAATGAGATTACGAAGTTTCTGTTTCAGGTGATGGCAAAGTTTTGCAAGTCATGTTAATGGTTGCACAAGATTGTGAAGGTAATTAATGTTGCTGAATTGCCTGTTGGAAAATGATTAAAATGGAAAATTCTATGTTTCCTATACTTTGTCACAATAAGAAAAGCAACTAACGAGAAAAGCTTTCATTCATTCAGTCATTCATTCACTCAAGGATGGCTACTCTGTTATGTATTAGGTTAGGGCAACAAGACACACGTTGTTCCTACCCTCTGTAGTGGTGATAGTTGAATAGAGTCCCTGGAATGCAAGCAAAGGCCTTCATCCATGGGTATCTAAAGCTATTGTCTAAAATAGCAAAGAATTGGAAACAGTGTATCTCCAGTGGTAGGGAATTAGTTACATTGTACCAAATCCACATGGTGGAATTTTAAGTGGTCTTTGTAAGTCAGTGTTTTCCAAGATATGGGAAAAACATTTATGAAATGTAATTTGAGGGAAAGGAAGAAAAGCAAGACATAAAATGGAAGTTCTCAAGACAAAGTCAGGGGAGTTCTATGAGAGTAGGAACCCAATTTAGCCCAATTTTATATCTAAAAATTTAAAAAGAGGAGAGGGTGTTGTCCCTGACATAGCATGAGAAAAAGGGGTTTGCAGGTCAAGAACTCTATGAAAGACCAGACTTGATGGTCTGACAACCTGAAGGGTCCCCGGGAACACGGCCCCTAGACTTGCTGCTGGCCCAGAGCAGAAACCAGTACTGAAGTCAACACTTCAGCCAAAGAATGGACTGGACTTGGGGACACAGAGTGATGCGGGTGATGTGTGTACTTCATGGTTTAATGTATATGAGGCTGTCTTACTAGTTTCTTTTTAGAGAGAGAAGGGAGGGTGGAGAGGAGGGGACAAGTGTTGGTTGAGTGGATACTTGAAGTACAGAATGGATAGGAAGAGTGTGCTGTCACAGGGTGAGGAAAGCAGACAGAGTTGCATAGAGGTGGGTACTCGGGGTTTTATGTGGCAAATTGACTTGGATTGTAACCTTTCACTTAATCACAATGAAAAAAAAAGCAAAGGGAAACAGAGTCAAAGGTTAACAGTACTTGTGTCACAGTAGTGAGTCTAGAGATATTTTTTATTTTCTTTTTACACTTTTCTTCATTTCCCAAAGTTTCTGGAATGAATAGAAATTAATTTTAAAACCTCAAGAGCAATAACAACAGTAGGAAGAAAAAAAGAAAATTCCAGGGAAGTGTTTCCAGGCCTCTGTACTGTGAACATTAGAGGGGAGGCAGCCCTCATGTTAGTTCTGTCTGCTGCCTTCCTCATCCGAGGTGAGCCCACGTCAGAGGCCTTCACAGTACTCACTGCGGAAGCCCGGGGGAGCCAGGAGTGGGAACTCTTTAAGAACACACGTGGACCTGATATGACAGGGAAAGTCAGGTAGTTCCACTTGGGAAAGTTCCCTGTCATCTGCTGGGACAAGTGTGGTATATAAGGTTGACTAATATAGCACATGTAAAACACAGTAAAACATATACCAATTTGAAGAAAAAGTAGGTAAATAAGTCAATTTAATCTTAAAAGCTTTGGGTTCCCTAATTTGACTTTAAGGAGGCTTGGCTGCCCAGTGATAAGTGCTCAGCTGCTAGCTGAAAGGTCAGCAGTTGGAACCCACCAGTCACTCTGAGGGAGACAGATGTGGTAGTCTGCTTCTGTCAAGTTACAGCCTTGGAAACCCAGTGTGACAGTTCTATTCTATTGTATAGGTGTCCTATAGGGTTGCTATGAGCCAGAATCAACTCAAATATATATTTTTTGTTTTTTTTTCACTTTGTTAATATTTCGTCGTGGAAACCCTGGTGGCATAATTAAGTGCTAACCAAAAAGGTTGCTAATTCAAGTCTGCCAGGCACTCCTTGGAAACTCTGTGAGGCAGTTCTCCTCTGACTTCATAGCATAGGGTTGCTATGAGTGGGACCCAACTTAACAGCAGTGGGGTTTTTTTTTTTTTTTTTTTTTAATATTTCATCTGACCTAAGTCATTGAGTAGAGTTTCAAAATATGCAATCAGTCTACCTTCAGCGGCTGTCAGTTCAGATGCTGAAGTCAGACTGTCCAGATTCAAATCCCAGCTCCACGTTTAAATTGCTGGGTGATGCTGGGCCAGTTACTTAACCTCTCCTAGCCTCCCTCAAGTGTAAAAATAGGGAAAATATCGCTTACTTGGTTAAGTTGTTTCAAAGGTCAAGTAAGAGAGTTCATGCAAAACAGCAGGTGCTGCAGCTTATCTGTGGCTCTCTTGCCAGTTCAGGTTCGGATGCATTTCCCACACTTCTGCTCTCAGTATCACCCTTGTGTTGCTATGGCTCACCCTATGCAAGGTCCCCAGGTGGCGCAAATGATTTGAGCTCACTGCTAACCTAGAGCTTGGTAGTTGAAACTCAGCCAGTAGCACCATGGAAGAAAGTCCTGGCTTCTGTGAAGATCGTCGTTGATAGTTGCCGCCCAGTCAGTTCTGACTCATGATGATCCAAGTGTGCAGAGCACAGCTGCACTGTGTAGGGTTTTCGATGGCTGTGACCTTTTGGAAGCAGATTGCCAGACTTTACTTCTGAGACGTCTCTAAGTGGGTTTGAACTGCTGACATCTGGGTTAGTAGGTCAATGCTCAGCCATTTATCCAGCCCAAAGATTACAGCCAAGAACACCCAATGAGTCAGAATTGTCTTGTGGTCAGTGGGTTTGGTTTTTGGTGTTTTTGACCTAATCAAACTGTTGGAAACCCCAGTGACATGGTGGTTAAGTGCTACAGCTGCTAACCAAAAGGTTGTCTGTTCAAATCCACCAGGTGCTCTTTGGAAACTCTATGGGACAGTTCTACTGTGACCTACAGGGACACTATGAGTCAGAACTGACTCCACAGCAGTTTAATCAAACTGCTGGGCAGGGTAGCTTCGGCCAGTGGGAGCACTGGTAGGAAGTTGGAGGGTAAAAGGCAAGAAAAAGTCGGGGCACTTTTCCCTCTCTTGCTCTGCTCAGGGCGGTGTTGCTGGCAGTGGTGGTGTTTCTCTGAGGTCTCTATTCCACGGGGCAGCCCAGCTCCTCCTTGTCCCACTTGTTCTGGAGGAGGTAGCCGCTTTCTCCTGTTGCTGGTCTCCAGGGGCCTCCCTTTCAGCCCTCCCAAATGTCTCTTGTAATTAGCTCCATCTATTAAAATACCTTGGAAACTCTGGTGGTGTTGTGATGAAGTGCTGCAGCTGCTAACCCAGGGTTCTGCATTTAGATCCACTAGGTGCTCCGTGGAAACTCTACGGAGCAGTTCCGCTCTGTCCTGTAACGTCACTGTGAGTCAGAATTGACTGGAAGGCAATGGTTTCTTTTTTTGTTGTTTTGTTTTTAATTGAAATTCCTCTCAAGTGTAAAACCGATTATGGGCATGACGCAGGACCTAGCAGTGTTTCGTTCTGTTGTAGGGAGGGTTGCTATGAGTCAGGACTGACTCAACAGCACCTAACAACCACATTGACATACCTGACACGGACTTTGTCTTCTGACCAGACCCTGACCCTCTTCTGACCTTCAGCCTACCTAAGCTTTTGAATGGCCTCGATAAACAAGCTTATGAGTCTGAGGGCATCAAAAAGGAGTCCTTAATTTTTAACCTAAGTAAACTGTCCAAATGACCCAGTCGGTCTGAGAGGAGAAGCCACTTTTAAATTCTCTAAGTCAATATTGAGTAGATACAAAAGAATGTCTTTATAGGATGTGTATGCTATACAGAACAATATAATGACCACCACCGTGCCCACCAGATGAGTTTGAGAAAAAGAACATTACCGTTCTCTTCAGAGCCCCTGTGGGCCCCTGTCCAGCCCACCTCTCTGTGCCGCTCCCCGCCTCGGAGGTCCTCACTCTCTTCCCTCTATCACCCCGTACTCTTCCCTGTAAATTAACCCCTAAGCAATGTGTTCAGTTTACAACCTTTTATATTTATAAAAGAAAAAACAGCACATGTATTCTCTTGTGACCTGTTTTTTCATTTGGTGCTGCTTCTAGAGTTTATTCATGTTGGAAGGAGCCCCGGTGGTGTAGTGGTTAAGTACTTGGCTGCTAACCGAAAGGTTAGTGATCCAGACTCACCCAGTGATGCCGAAGGACAGAGATCTAGCGACCAACTTCCCTAAGATTACAGCCTAGAAAATCCCATGGGGGCAGTTCTGCACTGTCACATGGAGTTGTTGCAAGTTGAAATGGACTTGATGGCATCCAACAGCAACAGCAGGTCATGCTGCAGCATGGACATGCAATTCACCTACCTCGCTGTCTTACAGCACAAGAACCGCCAATTACGCTCATGAACTCGTCCTAGAAAAAAACGATACATACCTCACTGCTGAGTATCACTACAGTCACCTTTGAAGTACTCCTCTTGGGAAGCTATACACTGACTGCAGCACCTAATCTACCCTTTGAAGCAATTTTGGAACTTAATTGTCATACCTCGTATTGGCGTATTTTATTCTATGCCTATGCCTCCATTTACTGTCCAGTCTATTGGTTCATTTAAAACAAAAAATACAAGCCCATGCCACTAAGTCGGTTCCAACTCATAGTGACTCTATAGGTCAGAGCAGAAGTGCCCTATAAGGCTGTCAGGAAGTGCCTCATAGATTCAAACTGCCAAACTTTCAGTTAGCAGATGGAGCTCTTAACCACTATGCCACAAGGGTTTCCTAGACACAGGCTTTTCCTAGTATTTGAAATCTTCTTAATCTGTGTCTAGGGGCCTGTGTGTATGCTTCTCTAGGGCACACAGATAGGAGTGGAACCACTGGGCCATGGAGCAGGGACTGTCCCATTTAGCAACCCCATGACAACACCGTATGACAGGGTGGAACTGCCCCACAGTTTTCCAGGCTTTAATCTTTACCAGAAGCAGATTCGCCTGATTTTTCTCCCACAGAGCCGCTGGGTGACTTACAACCTCCCATCTTCTGGTCAGGACAGGCATGTTTAACCATTGCACCACTGCCCCCCCCCCCCGGAATTATATAATGCTGAATTGTTTTTCACAATGGCTTACCAATTTATGTACTCCCACTATTCGTGTGGAAACTCTGTGGTGTACTGGTTAACTGCTATGTCTGCTAAACGGAATGGTTAGCAGTTCAAATCCCCCAGGCACTCCTTGGAAACTCTATAGAGCAGTTCTGCTGTGTCCTGTAGGGTCACTGTGAGTCAGAATTGACCCGACAGTGTTTTATTTAATTTTTTTTAAATTGCCATATGTGTATATGAGTATATGCTGTTTCACATCCCTCATGAGTCCTTGCTGTCAAAATTATTATTCTTTGCAAAGTGAAGGGTATGCAATGATAACTCACTGTTGTTTTAATTTATATTTTCCTACTTATTAATGAAAGGGAGCATCTTTCCATGCTGTTTGTTGGGAGTTTCTTTCCTGAGAGAAGCCTGTTCAAGAGGAGCTCATTGTATTTTCCTGAACTTTTAGGGTCGCTGTGAGCTGGACCCGCCTCGAAGGCAGAGGGTTCTTTGGTTTTGGGTTTGAGGCTGTGGCTGACCTGGAGCAGCTGGGGAGGGCACTGAGGGTCCCGGAGGGAGGAGGGCACTGACCTGAAGGGCTGAGTGGGAGTGGAACAGAAGTGGTGGAGAGCACCCAGCCTGAGGGCTTCACTTAAACCTGTCTTGGTGGAGACCCCTCCTCTGGTTACTCTGAAAACAATGTGCATCTGAGGTCTCACACACAGAAGCCCGAGGGGCAGCAAATATCAATTAGGGAGGTGAGGGGTCTGCGGCAAGCCAGCAGGCACACATCTAGTGCAAAAGGGCAGCTGCTTCTGAACCGCAGCCAATTTTTGAGCTGTGAGGTGTTGGTGGACCTTCCAAGTTTTTGAGAAAGGCTCCACATACAATTTTTCATGTGAATTCTCCCAACGTTTAAACATTGGCAGCTAATTAAAAAAAAAAAGTCAGAAAAAGATAAGCCATGCCTGTGGGTGCTGGAGTTAGCCTTTAAAGACCCATTTGGGACCCATGCTTTGGTAGTGAGACAGAATACACCCACCTTATGTCTGGTCAGGAAGGGGTACTGCCTCCTAGGTCCTGGCACCAGGGTTCGTGGGGAAAACAGAGGGAGCAGATTCTTGACCTCATGGTAGGGTCTGTCTGGGGAGACCTTCCACTCTCTCAGCATCGTTACCTGCTTTCTCTAGTTAGGAGAGGGAGCTGGATCACGGGGAGAGCATCAATGTGGGTAATGATGATCCCATCTGTTCTCAGTCAGTATTTCAAAAGCAAAATAGAACTGTCACTTTCATGCCTGTATCTGCTATTCTTGTCCCATGTTGATGATGATGACAATAATTAAAACACGTTGAGTGAGGCTGAAGGCTGGGGAACCACAGTTTCAGGGGACATCTAGGTCAACTGGCATAACATAGCTTATAAGGAAAATGTTCTACATCCTACTGTGGTGAGTACTGTCTGAAGTCTGAAAAGCTTGTTGAGCAGTCATCTTAGATGCGCCACTGATCGCACTCCATCTGGGGCAAGGGGGAATGAAGAAAATCAGAGACATGAGGGAAAGATTAGTCCAGAGGGCTGACAGATGACAACTACCACAGCTTCCACCTGACTGAGTCCAGCACAACCAGATGGTGCCCGACTACCACCGCTGAGCGCTCTGGTGGGTATCACCATAGAGGGTTCTGGAGATAGCTGGAGAAAAACATAGAGCAACATTCTAACTCACAGAAGAAGAGAAGAAAAGAAAAAGAATAGACTTACTGGTATGAGACTGGAGAAACCTTGAGAGTGTAGGCGCTAGTCATCTTTTTAGCTCAGTCCTGAAGTTACTCTTGAGGCTCACGTTTTAGCCAATGATGAGACAGGCCCATAAAACAAGAGAGACTAAATGGGCACACTCACTCAGAGTCAAGGACCAAACGGCAGGAGAGGGCAGGAAAGCTGGTATTGGGGAACCCAAGGTCAAGAAGGGAGAGTGTTGAGGTGTTGTGAGGTTGGCAACCAATGTCACAAAATAATACATATATTAATTGTTTAATGAGAAGCTACTCTTAAAAAACAAAATGACTGATTTGCTCTGTAATCCTTCCTCTAAAACACAATCTAAAAAAAGTAAAGGGAGACATTAGTGGCTCTTATGAAAAGGCAAATATATATTGAGTTCACATACTTTGTCCCAAACACTATTCTAAGCACTGTTATGTATTTTAAATAATTTTATCTCACAATAATTCACATCTTACAGTTGAAGCCACTGAGTCACAGAGAAGTCGTTGTTCTGCGCTGTTGAATTGATTTGAACTCATAATGATTCCATATGGCAGAGTAGAACTGCCCCCTAGGGTTTCCTAGGCTATAGGACAGCCTGGTGGCTACGTTTCTCAGGCTAGGAGGCCTGGTAGTGCAGTGGTTAAAGCATTTGGCTGCTAACTGAAGGGTCAGCTGTTTAAACTCACCAGCCTCTCTGTAGAGAAAGATGTGACAGTTTTCCACAAAAATTAGAAGCCTATATGGTTGTTAGGTGCCATCAAGTCACTTCTGACTCATAGTGACCTTATGTACAACAGAATGAAACACTTCTACACCATGCCCACAACTATTGGTATGCTTGAGCCTGTGGTTGCAGCCTCTGGGTCAAAACTTCTTGTTGAGGGTCTTCCTTTTTTTTGTCAACCCTCTGCTGTAGCAAGCATAATGTCCTTACCGGTGGCCGATCTCTCCTGACAATTAGAAGCTGATAGGGTGGCTCTACGCTGTCTTACAGGGTTGCTACAAGGCAGAATCCACTCAGAGGCAGTGGGAATATTTTTATTATTATTATTATTTTACTGTACTTTAGATCAGGTTTATAGGACCAACAAGCTTCTCATTAAATGGTTTGTAAACATTTTGTTTGGTGATCTTGGTTACCAACCCCATAACATGTCAGCACTCTGCCATTCTTGACCTTGGGTTCCTTATTACCAGCTTTCCTGTCCTCTTCTGCTTTTTAGTTCTTGCCCCTGGGCTGCTGTGCCCTTACTGTCTTGTTTTATGGGTGTGTCTCATCACTGGCTGAAGTGTGAACCTCACAAGTGACTTCATTATTGAGCTAAAAGGGCATCCAAGGGTCACACTCTCGGGGTTTCTCCAGTCTCCATCAAGTCAGTAAGGCTGGTCTTTTTTCTGAGCTAGAATTTTGTTCTGGGACCCTCTATTGTGATCTTTGTCAGAGCAGTCAGTGGTAGTAGCTGGGCACCACCTAGTTGTTCTGGACTCAGTCTGGTGGGGGCTGTGGTAGTTGGGGTCCATTAAGCTCTGTGGACTAATCTTTCCCTTGAGTCTTTGGTTTTCTTCATTCTCCCTTGCTCCAGATGGGGTGGGATCGGTGGAGTATCTTAGATGGCTGCTCCCAAGCTTTTAAGACCCCAGATAATACTCACCAAAGTAGGATGTGAAACACTTTCTTTTGCAAACTATTTTATACCAGTTGACCTAGACGTCCCCTGAAACCATGGTCCCCACAGACCTCAGCCCAGTAATTAGGTCCCTTGGGGAGTTTAGAAATGTCTATGGAGCTCCCATGACCTTGTCTTGGACAAGTTGTTCCGACTTGAGCAACAGGAATCTTTATGGGAGTAGGTTGATGGATTTTTCTCCCATGAAGCTGCTAGCAGGACCTTTCACCTAACAGCAGACGGCTTAACCGCTATACCACCAGGGCTCCTTACAGAGGCTAAGGCTGGGACACACAAAAACATCGGACCCAACCCTGAATCCACATACCTGGAAACAGAAGCCCAGAGAGGAGATGCTCAGTCACAGCACTGTGTCGTGATTGAGCCGTCGGGAGCACACAGGCTTCTCGGCGCCTGGAATTCCTGGGCCCAGGGCTCTCGCGCCTCTCGGGCAGGATTCCGTCCATTTATCTTGTTTATCCTAGTGGCCCAGGTGAAAGCTCAACAAGAGGCTGCAGGGCTGTGTTGGGATCCATCTGGAGACTCCTGGCCCTCCTCAGGATAATTGCTGGGGCAGGGCTTTGCTAAAATATGATGGGGGGAGGGAGGGATTATGGATTTGGCTCTAGGAGTTTGTGAAAACACATGGAAGTAGCATATTAATATTAGTCAAGGACTGAAAGAGCCTTTTTAAGAAGTTGAGATAAATTTGGGTGAAATCAGGGTGCCCAGAGAAACAATTTACTGTGAAGGAGTCACTAAAAAATTATGGTTCCCCCCCGATTTTTTAAGTTTATTTAAAGAATAAAAACCTGAAGTCTGTGTCTGCTGCAAACTGGCTCCCCTGAAGTTATGAGTGTGACTGGAGGTACACAGGCAGGCCTGTGGTTTTCATTAGGCTCCCTGACTCGTTAGGCTTTGCAGTCCCTCCTCGTTACACGTTTCTCCTGTGTTTTTCTTGAACTTCATGAACTCTGGTGTTTCATTTCACGGATGTATATCCCAGGAAAAAGTAATCTTCCTTTGATCTTCTTTGGAGCCCCCATTATATTTAACCTAAGAAAGATTAGGGGGTTTCCATTCAACACTGAGAAAACACTGAACTCAACTGCAAAGATAGCCAAGCCAAGTGCCGTCGATGGGAGGTTAATCTATTTACAACAGCATCTTCCTGATGAACGAATTTCATATCAAGCCCACTTGGAAAGAAAGCATTCCTCCGAATGGAATTCCCATCTGCCTTCAGGGGCTAGACACATATGGTCCAGGGTACTGAGTGTATTGCTCTCACAAAGAAATCCATTTAGCATGAGCTATTTCAACTCTGGAAGGGTTTTAAACTTTAAAATCACCATCAGCGTTGGTTCCCCATGTGGCAGTCAAGTCCAGCTCTCTCCTGCCTGAACTGAACAGTCTCTTAAAAGTGTCCTCGCCTTCTAGTTGTGTTTGTAATAACATCTGCTTTGCTCGATGGTGTGAAGCAAGTCAGCTCCAGTCCTTAGACAAACAGTTCTCTGACTAAGGGGAACTCAGAGGGGCAAAGAGCTGCCCCTTGGTCAGCACCAGAAACATCAGGCCACTCAGAGCCCCTCTGTGACTTATCCCCAATGGTTATCTTCTCAATCACTCTTTAAAGCAACCGACATGCGGGTCTAATTGTGACATATGTATTTTTTGCACCCCAGCCTTAAAATGAGAAAGGAAGAACAAAATAAAATCAGGTGTTAGCCTGTCAGGGTTTTCAATTCCCTGTCCTGCCCATGGCATCGATGGAGATTTATTTTCCTAATAGAAGCTCCAGCGCTAACGGTGGCACTTGCTTGAATCAGTTAGGACTAAGTGTTACTTAATTCACAGTGAAGCAACAATCTGACTGGACTGTGATTAGTTCCAGCTTTTAGCCATCATTTATAGGTCACCAGGCGGCTAACAACCTCAAATGAGGGACCATTATCTTTTGACAAGATGAAGCTTTTTCTGGGGGGATTGGATGGGAGGGAGAGGCTTGCAACCCAGAAAGGCCAGCTTGATACTCTCCCTGGGAACTGTTTCACTCCTAGTAGAGATTTTGATGCCATTTACTCAAAGGAACGACACTAGCAGATTCCAGCTTAGGATGCTGAAGGCAAAGAAGACAAAGACTTTCCCCATAGGCGTTCATCTATCCACTCAGCAACTATTCCCTGACTCAGACATTATGGGAGAGTACACTGGTAGGGTTCCCTGGGACCAGGATTAATACATAGCCTTTAAATACCATATGATTGTTTCAAGTCTTGTTTTGCTTTTTAACAGCTGACAACCATCCTGATGGACTGCAGCATCTTTTCTGATTGGCTGGTGCCAATGCCTCATTGACTGTTAAATACTCCAAATAATGCTCCTACCAGAAATAATACTTTAGTGGAGCCTACTCTGTCTTGAGGAAAATGCCATTTTTAAATAAAAATACTCTTGGGAGAGTGTCCTCTAAATTGGATGAAAACTGTAGACCTGCGGTTGCTTGTAGACAAGATGATATGACATTGTTAAAACAAACAAACAAAAACCAACCCACTGCCATCAAGTCGATTGAGACTTATCGCATCCCTATAAGACAGAATAGAACTGTTCCACAGAGCTCCCAAGGATTGAACTGCCAACCTTTTGGTTAGCAGATGTAACACTTAACCACTGTGCCAATATGTCGGGAAAGGTCTGGAGGGTTATGTTTGCTTAGGGTCCTAGCTCTTGATTACCTGACTACTCTTAATGACAGCCATCATGATACTTATTTGATCTCAGGATAGAGAGGGCCTGAAGGGTTGAGAGCTCATCTACTGACCCAAATGTTGGCAGTCTGAAGCCACCAGCTGCTCCTTGGAAACCCTATGGTGCAGTTCTATTCTGTCCCATGGGGTCACGGTGAGTCGGAATTGACTCAATGGAAACAGGTTTTTTTGACCCCTCCAGGAAGCCATGGTGGTGAAGTGGTTAAGCACTCAGCTACTGAACAAAATGTCAGTAGTTTAAACCCACCAGCTGCTTCACTGGAGAAAAACGTGGCCATCTGCTCCCATAAGGATTTACAGCCTTAGAAACCCTATGAGGCAAGTCTTCCATATCCAATGGGGCAGCTATGAGTTGGAATTGACTTGATGGTGATTGGGTTGGTTTGGGTCTGTTGGCCCCCAAACTGGGACAATCTGAAAAAGAAACAGTACACACAAACTGTGTTCCACTGGAATAATGCAAGCAAGCATCTTTCCTGCTGACCCACACCTAGCAACCCGCCCACCACTACCTGGAGTGGCAAGAGCTCACCTTCTTTCCCCGCTCCTCAAAACCACCTTTCTTCCTCCAGGATCTTGGGAGAGTATAAGCTGACTTTCCATCTTCCTTTTGCTTTTCGCCTATCTAGACACGGAAGGTAAAAAACGAAGGTGTCTATGGTTCCTGTGTAAAGGTCCACCCGGTTAGGAGGAAAAGCATCTCTTCTTAGTTCTCCTTTTAGAACTAGGACCTGAGACTTGGCCTTGTCTAATGCAACACCTAAAGCTACCATCTACTGAACGCTTCAGAAGTTGTGAAGGTATTTTATGTACGTGATTCCATTTAGTTCTCATGGCAGCCTGGGCAGGTTGGGCTTTTTCTCCCAAAACAAAGGTGAGAAGTTCCAGGCAGGGCTGGCTAGTGATAGACTGAGGATTCAAATTCAGCCCTGTCACTCTTGGATGTGAGTGTGACCTCTGCCCTGAAGGAAACTGGTCAGTCATGAAGTTGAGCCATAGAGAGACAGCTACAAGGCGGAACAGTAGAGCAAAGTTTGCCAAATTGAGCTCTTGATTTTATAAGAAATTTTTTTTATGAACCTTCCACGCTGACTTACATGTACGACCTATGACTTAAATATACACAAATATAAAATGCATGCATAAACCATAATGCTAACATTTTGGTGAATTTTATTACACACACACATGTGTATTGGATCCTTTATGTAGACCTGATTTTTGATGGAGGAGGGGTAAGATAATTTCTCATGTCACCAGCATTTTCCGATGTCAGTAATAAAATTTGAAAGTGATTTTTTTTTTCTACTAATATATAGGATCTCACCACATATTCAATCCTTGCCTTCTAGTTGGGCATTTAGCTTGTGTTTTAGTCATCTAGTGCAACTTTAACAGATATATTTCAAACTGGATGGCTTTAGCAAAGAAAAGTTTATTCTTACCCAGTCCAGTAGGTTACAAGTTCCCATTCAGGGTGTCTGCTCCAGGGGAAGAACTTTCCTTCTGTCAGCTCTGGAGAAAAGTCCTTGCTGCATCTGTCTTTGGTTGTGGAGCAACTTGGTGCAGGAACCTCAGGTCTGAAGGAAGTGCTGTACTCCCAGCGATGCTGCTTTCTTGATGGTGTGAGGTTCCCTATTCTTGGCTTGCTTCTCTCTCTTTTTATCTCCTGTAGGATGAAAAGATGATGGTGCAAGCCACACTCCATGGAAACTCCCTTAGCAAGGGGATGGCAGTCCCACCCTAATCCTCTTTTAACATAATCATCCTATCCATTAGGCACAGGCAGAGATTAGGATTTACAGCATCAAAAAGTCACAAAATGGAGTGCAATCACAGAATACAGGGACTGCTGGCCCAGCCAGATTTCCGCACGTATTTTTGGGGGGACACAATTCAACCCATGACAGGTTGTTTATGATCTATGCCTTCACAAAGCACATTGTAGCCAACACTTTTGCTGGAAACTTTGGCGCCTTCCTGATTAATTTCTTGAGGTTAATACTCAGGAGTGGAATTACTGTGTCAAAGGGTGATTCTGGAGAAATATACTTGAAAAACCTTATAAGGAGTTTATGGTCAAATGGTATGCCATGGTATTCCATATACTGTACATTGAGACCTAGGTAACTAGAAACTACCTCCTTCCCAATGCAGCCACAGCTACAACAAACAGCCACATGTAAAACGTGGAACATTTATTTGAGTTCACTCCAGAGGTTTAAACAAAGTCTCATGAAGTCTATCCATACAAAATACTGTAATGACGGTTACAGGCATAAATAAGAAAAACTTTTGAAATATATTTCTCCAGAAAGGTTGTACTGATTTGTCCATTTTTGAGATTGAAGGATCACTGTGAAGCTCAAGAGGAGGCAAGAATAAAGTGGCATTTGAACCAGAACTTCAGCAGTGGGCAGGAGTTCTGCCAGGGAAGTGCAGGTCGAAGCACTGCGTAAGGACACATGACATGGTCAGACTCCAAGGCAGAAGTGTACAAGGTGCATGACAGAATGAGAAGTGTTCCAGTTTAGTTAGAGCTATGTCTCTTCCCCTTTTTGTATATTGAGTACACTTTGAATGCAAGAATTTTGGGACATTGAGGGGAGTTAAAACATTCAAAAAATATTCAAAATATGAAACAAGTCAGCAGTAATGCCAAGACTATCACCACTGCAATACAGCATTCTCTGAAGGTCTAGAAGCTGTCTTATTACTGCGCCACTTCTAGCTCCCTTCAGTTTCAAGTCTGAACAGAACTGTTTACTGAGGTCACCACTGTCTCCCATACATTAACAGGACAGTGTCCTCACATGGGCCAGGAAATACACTGACAGTCTTTGGTGCGAGCACGAAGTCACACTCTGTTGTTACTCTCACTACATCACTTGACCGCCCAAGTTCCTCTTGACAGACCTCTCGCTGGTGGTGTAGTGCCATCATTAAGAGAGCTCAGGGCACAGGGCTCAGGAGTCAGACAGCCTGGTTCAAATTCCAGCTCCACTATTTATTATCTGTCTTGCTTTGGGCAAGGTACTTAATCCTCTTCATGCCTCAGTTTCCTCCAGTTCAAAATGGGGTTCATAATGATGCTTACCTTTACAGAGTTACGTGAAGGATTAAGTAAGCTAATTCTGTGCATAGAATAAGCACCTTTAATATATGTTAGCTGTTGGTATTTATTACATTAGCATAAATTTGACCCACTGGTCAAAATTTGGCACCATGCTTACAAGGAGTTCCTGGCCAAGTGGTATGCTGTGGCATTTCCATATACTGTCCACTGAGACCCAGGTAACTAGAAACTGTCCCCTTCCCAATGCAGCCACAACTACAACAAACAGCCACATGTAAAAGGTGGAAAAATTTTATTTGAGTTCTCTCGAGGTTAAACAGAGTCTCATGAAGCTTACCCATATAAAATATCATAGCTATGGCTATAGGCATAAGTATGAATTACTCTCACTATTCCGGTTTTCTAATGCACAGTTCATTTCATCGACTACACTCACAGCAGCGTATGGAGTCAAGATGCATAAATTTTCAATTCCATTTCAGCAATTTCAACAACTTGAATTACAGAATTAATGACAAGTAAAAAAAAAAGATTTTGTAAAATGGAACCAGCCACCTTGAAAATGTTCTGAAAACATACGGTTAAAACTTTAAAAAATAAAGCTTTTAATACTTCCAAAGATAATAAGATAGAAATGTTGTTCATTGGCCTGGCTTTCTGGGACCCTGATCCTTTGAGAACTGATGGCTTCAGTGAAGTCGTGTGTCCTGTGTCGGTAGTGTCTGACATAAGCAAAACCACACTTGAGTTTGGCCCACAAATGAGGGATTTCTTCACTGGTGGAAGACTCTTGAAAAGAAGCCTTTGCTTTCCTTATGCATTTGGTTTCACAATCTTCATCGACAGATAGTTCTGAAAGGGAAAGAGAAATAGTGATAAAAATATGGATTTAAGCTAGACAGTCTCAACTTTGGCATTACTGACACTTGGGACCAGACCATTCTTTGTTGTGGGGCTATCCTGTGCACTGCAGGATGATGAACAGCCTCTCTGGTCTCTGTCCACTAGATGCCAGTAGCACCCTCCAGTGTGATAATCAAAAATATCCCTTTAGATTCCCAAATGTCCCTGTGGAGGGGAAGTAGGGGGGTCAAAAGCATCCCCTTTGACAATCACTGGCTTAAATCAACATAATATAAACTGGGAAGAAAAAAATATTATGAAGAAGTTTTTAAATGTTCAAGCTAATCAGACTGCATATAACCAGAAAATCATCAAGTTATCTATTCAACAACAGGCTTAAACATAGCAATGCCTGTGATCATGGTGCAGGACTGGGCTGTGATGTGTTCTGTTGAATTTAGAGTCATTAAGAGTTGGAAATGGCTTGACAGCACCTACCAACAATAATGAATGATTAAAAAAATACTGGGAAAGAACTAAGACACGAAATGCCCACTATTATCGCTGTATGACCATGCTAAACCCATTGCTATCAAGTGAGTTTTAACTCACAGAGACTCTACAGGACAAAGAAGAGCTGCCCCACAGAGCTGCCGAGGAGCAGTTGGTGGATTCAGACTGCCAACCTTTTCTGGTTAGGCATCATTGCTCTTAACCACCATGCTACCAGCGCTCTGCGTGACTACTCTAATCACGATGAAGCAGTCTATATTATCATCCATATGAACCAAAGAGTTTCTAAATGCCTGCTGTGGCCTTCAGTGCTGCTGTCCTTGCTTCTGCCCATGGTTTCCTCTGCCTGGATGATCCCTTTTCCCCTTGGCAAAGTGAGCTTAAATGCCCCCTCCTTGGCAAAGCCTTCTCAGCAGTGGGCTCTCACAGTCGTATCTCTGTAGCAGCTTCCCTCTCATGGTAATTTACGTGTTCACATGGCTGTTTGTTCCCAGGTTGTGAACCACGCATGGACAGAAATCATGCCTTGGGTCTCTGGCTCATGGTAACCCTGTGTGTGTCAGAGTAGAACTGTGTTCCATAGGGTTTTCAATAGCTAGTTGTTCAAAGGGAGCTCATCAGTCCCTTCTGAGCTGCCACTGGGTAGACTCAGACTTCCAAGCTGCCAGTGAGCACCTCAGTGCATTAATCACTTGCCTAGAGATTCCTTTGTGTCCCTAGTTCCTAAACATCCTCCAAAAAGACAAACCCATTGCCATCAAGTCAATTTTGACTTATACTAACCCTATAGAATAGGGTAGAAATGCCTCACAGAGTTTTCAAGGAGTTCTTGGTGGATTTGAACTGACAATCTCTTGGTTAGCAGCTGTTGCACTTAACCACTATGCTACCAGGGTTTTCCCTTAGCTCTTAGCCTACAGTAAATGTGTAATACATTACTTGTGTGGAGGAATTAAGATACTGTTCTAGGCATGCTGCCACATTTCCCATCTCAGTTCCGATTTATGCTAGGGGTGATTAAAGGAAACTGAAGGAGGAGATAGTGCGTGAGTTCGGCCTTAAGGGATGGGTACAATTTTGATAGACAAAACATAGCAAAGGAATACAAGTGGCAAAGGCATCCTGGACAGAAAGAGCAATGAATGTTTGTGGGGAGCAACAATCTAGTTTGGGTTGCAGTACATGGCTTGTGCAGACTTACAAATGAGCCCAGATTTGGAGGGCCTTGAATGTAAGCACAAGGAGTTAGGAGCCAAAGTGGTTCAGAATAAAAAGGTTCACTGGAGGCAGGAAGATCACTTGGAAAGGGAGACTGAGGCCCAGGGCTATAGATACAGGTCTGAAGGATGCCTCCTAGTATCCGAGGGAAACCAAAGTTCTTTTCAGACTCTAAAGTCTGTCTGTAACTTGTGAAACTCTAAGAATGTAGTTTTAATGGCAGGGTGTATTATTTTAATGTTACAAAAGCTGAAGAGTTGCAATCCCTCAATTGCTACATGAGTCATTCTTTTGAACAGCAATCAAGGTAAATACCAAGTTAAATCACCAACCGCAATACACAAAAAACCCAAAACAAGAGGCTGAGGGGCCCCACCGGTAAGGAATACAGCAGCACGGCCACGAAGAGCAGCAGGACCAGCAGGATCAGCAGGCCGATGATGACCCACTTAAATCGCCGCCACACGATGAACCTCATGGTCTTGCACGGGTTGGTGAACCAGAGGAAGGAGGTTTCCGGTCGGCTGCATCACAAAGAAATAGTATTACCTTCCCAACGTGGGAGGGACAAATATTTTATCTTAGAACATAACATAGTTTAAAGAATAATTAACAGCATTCATAAGGTCAAGAAAAGATATTTTTCCCCACAGAAGTTGGCTGAGAAAAGTGCTTTAATATATTACAGCTTCCTAACATCCTGGAGATACACTGCATTTTGGTTTCACGGGAAAGGAGAGTGGTTAAAATGAAGTGAAATCACCAACCTTCCACCTCCGACTATTAAGTACAAAATTAAAGGACCACAGCTAATCCATCCCAGTAAGGAAACTGGAGGGGGAGCTTTCTGACTGCAGGTGTTGGGGATCAGATGAGGTTGAAAACAAAGACGGCCTCTCACTTTGGTGGGTCCAACTTGGGGTTCATGTTGGGTTCATCTCGTCCCTTCCCGGCTGGCCTCTCGTCGGCTTCCTTCTCGTTGAGGATTTCCAACGTCATCTCCACTTTCCCCTTCAGTAAAGCAGAACAGCTTAAACACATGACATCACGCTTCACAAATATTTTTATTTCAACCCAAGGAGTATCCCCCAAGCAATGATTTTTACTCTTGTAAAACAATCCTTAGATTGCCTTCAATTTTCCTCAAGAGAGTTCATCACATTTCCTCTTCCATGTATTTCTGAACTGATTTTGTGTGGGAAACTGAGAGGACAAATTGCTTTCCCTTCCTCCTTGCTCTCTACTTTTCATTCTCTGTATCCCTGTCATTCTGTCCTTCTCACATCAGTCTCCTTGCCTTCTCCTGCATCTTCTTTTGTGACTTTGCCTCAGTCCAGATTAACCTGAATGTTGCTAATAACAATATCGAACGTTTATGAGATTTAACTGTCAGCTCCAAGAGAGCAGGGCCACATCCCTTCATGCTAAATGTTATACTCTCACTGCACGGCGCAGATCCTGGCCCACACAGAGTGCCTGATGTACACGAGGTGAAATGAATGAATGAATGAACGCTGCTCCCCTACTGACATCACTACTTAGTGATGCGCTGGACATTCTCTGAAGACTTTTATATATGTAATCTCAAGTAATGCTCACGGCAACCCTATAAAGTTGGTACTATTATTATCTTCATGGGCAGACGAAAACACTGAGGTTGAAAGAGATCTAGAAATTTTCTTCCTTTTATAGGCAGGCTTTACTAAAGCTTTGGCAGATTTCCTGGGACCCAGGAATACTGACTAGGTCACCAGCACTTGAGAAGCCATGGCACTGAACCATTTTGGTTGTGAAGCCCGTGGTCAGGAGTTAGACAAATCTGGGTATGTGACTTTTGAAAGCTGCACAATCTATAAAATGGAAATAACGCCCACTTTATGGGGTTGACAGCAGGATTAAATGAGATTAAGTATAAAGTTAATTGTTGTGGATGAAATTATGTCCCCCCAAAATAGGTGCTGTAAATCCTAACCTCTATGCCTTTGGTTATAATCCCTTTGCGGGGGGGTTGGCTTTGTTGTATTAATGAAGCAGGGCTAGTAGAGGGTCCCTCTTGAGTCAATCTCTTTTGAGAGATGAAAGAGATGAAATAAACAAGGTACGAAGCAGAGATGGAGGACAAAGGATGCCAGTGGCCCAGGAGCAGAAGCTGAAGGAGCCAAGGACCCTCTTTCAGGGCCCACAGAGAGAGAACGTTTTTCCTTAGAGAGATCTTCTAGCTGCCTAAACTGTAAGTGAAGACCTTTCTGTCTGTTAAAGCCACCCACTTGTGATACTTCTATTACAGTAACACTCGATAGCTAAGACACTAGTCTGTAGTGACAGAGAGCGAATCAGTGGTTGCCTGGGATGGCTAGGGGAGAAATGGACTGGGAAGAACACAAGGATATTTTGGAGGTGATGGAAATATTCTGGGTCTTGATGATGGTGGTGACATTTGTCAGAACTCATTGAACCATACACTTTGAATGAGTTCAGTTTATTGTATGCAAAGCATACCTCAAAGTTCCTTTAAAAAATGAAGCATTCAGTGTGTTGCCTGTTTCATAATTAGTGACTGAAACATTAGCTATTAATACAAATTGAAAAGCAGTCTTTCATGATATGACATGATAACTCACACTATTGTTTCTATATAAAAGATATCCTGAGTTAGCCAAACTTGCTTATAAATTATGACCTTCTTGTTCCTGGTATAGTGGTTATACTACAGCTGTTAACCAGAAGGTCGGCAGTTCAAGTCCTCTAGGTGCTCCTTGGAAACTCTATGGGACAATTCTACTCTGTCTATAGGATCACTATCAGCGGGATCTGACTCGAGAACAGTGAGTTTTTGATGTTGTTCCCTGAATGTAATCAGTCACTGGCTAACTCCCTCCTTTTTTAAATGAGAACACCTGTGAATGCAAGTTCTTTTTCCAGTATGGAATTGTATTGGAAGCTCAGCATAAATCAAACCTTCTTGGTGAGGAAGGCTCCTACAGAGATACAGTGCAACCACTTTGGCTCCTGGCTTTTTGACTCTTCCGATCCTCTCACCTTTCCCCAGCCCTAGATACATACAGAATTGACCAACATCTGGTGTAATGCTAGGTACAAACCGTTCCCATAACTTAGTCCCACCGATTTAACACTCTTTATCTTACCCAGAATAATCTATTGATAAAAGGCAAAATCTAAATGATAAAAGGAATAAATGATCTTTAACCAAAGAATACTCACAGCCATCACTCGGGAGCCATCCTTATCTGCATAGCACGGCCACCATCCTCTCATGGACTTCTGTTCAAAGAGTGAAGCTGTCTTGGCTTTAAGAGGGTCCATCGCTTTGAGGTCTGGAATCATGTCCAAACGGCATTTCTCTGATGATTTTGCTGGAATGACTGTGTGATGCAAATCTAGTTCCAAGAAACCTAGACAAGGAAACAACATTAAACCAAATAATCTTCAAATGGATCAGTTGTCATTCATAAGTAAACAGAACGTTCTTGTTGGAGGTGAAGCAGACAGTGATTTTGAGCAGGTGATGGGTGAGTTAGAGGAGCGGCCGCTGGTAGATGTTTAGAGTTCTTTCTAGATATGATGGAAAATGGCAGAGGAAATAGCTGTCTGTTGCTCAGCATCTGGCCGAGAAGTACATGTTCTCTTTCTCAAAGACATGAGCATAAACAGAGTTGTTCCATAAACTCAGAGTAATTAAGCACCTATAGACAAAGTTTCCACTGACTGAACTGAGGTCCCTTGGATTTGAGGTTTGCTCATTTTGGTTCTGAGCTGCCCTGAACAGAGAGGTCACTTGGCTTTGGGTAAAGACAACTGGTTCTTGGAACATGGGACACTCCATGAAACACGCCCATTCATTCTCTCCCAGTGTAATCTCAGGAAGAAGTGCCTGAGAAGGAACGTGCCTAAGTAACAGAAAATTCTTACCAGGGATTAAGGAGCCCAGACCAGGGTATCTACAGAAGCACGTTTTGTCCTCTATGATACAAGGCATATACCCTTTGGCATCATTTTCACTGTGACCGTCTTTTGGCTGTGGGAGCTCACATGAGCCTTTCCTTAAGGAAATGCTATTTGTGATGTGGGATGAAGTCTATGGACTATTGGGACTTGAATTCAGTCTTTGACAGTGACTGCAAAGAACAATGGGGTGGTTTGTGGTAGATTCCTTTTTAGTTGTTAGGCTCGGAAAGTGTCCTTCATCATGTAATTGGATCCATAATTCCAATTTTCCCCAGCCTTTCTTGAGCCTTTGCAGGCTTTTATCCTGTCTCTCTTTTCGGTGACAGCTACAAACACTTGCTGATTGGCCATTCTGAAATACAATCATTCTCCTTATTTGTTGTCAGATGATTTCTTTTAAATTTAATATTTAAATATTAATTCTCTCTTATTCTGGAGTTTAGTGTATACATCTTTACCACTTACTTATATGCTTTATTAGTTAGCAAACGTGCCTACGTATGTGTTCATTGACCTGCTACCGAGCACTAACAAAGTCCAAACCAAGCATCAGGTGCTATAAGGGGTTAAAGGATGAACAGGATAAGTCACAGACTGCTGTGGGCCTTCCCTCTGTTAGAAAAGACCCCTTGGAAGCAAGCCTGAGGCAGGGAGACAAGTTAGCAACTATTGTAATCCATGAGAAAATGCGATCTGTACTGACAAGTGGCAGAGATAACTGAAATAAGAAAATAAATGTGAGTGACCAAGCAGATTACATGGTTAGGACTGAGGAGCTGAGTGAACATATAAGGACTGCCAATTAAATTCACAAACTCATCCTAGAAAAAGTGCTACATACCTCACTACTGTATATTACTATGGTCACCTTCAAAGTTCTCCCCCTGGGAAGCTATACACCAATGCCAGCACCTAGTCCACCCTTCAGAGCAATGGTGGAACTCTTTTCCTGGAATGGCCAGCAGAACTCTTGTCATATTACCCTTCATGTCCTAAATGTCATCAAAATGTCTTTCTTTCAATGTTTTCTTTATCTTCACATGAAGAAAAGTCATTGGAAGCCAGTTCAGGTGGGTATGGAGAGTGTCCCAATACAGTTATTTGTTTACTGGCTAAAAACTCCCTCACAGATAACTACACAGTTAAGTTTGTGAACTTGCCACCATGCCACCTTGTGCAGTGGCCATTCCAGAAAGAGTTCCAAAATTGCTTTGAAGGGTGGACTGGGCACTGGCCTCAGCACATAGCTTCCCAAGGTGGGTACTTCAAAGGTGTCCATAGTGCTACTCAGCAGTGAGGTATGTAGCACTTAGAACAATTACGTTTGCAGACTTAATTGCAGGACCTCATGGCACTGGCTGGGTATTTCTGCCCACGTGGCTGGAGAAATGACATTGCCTCCAACAACAAAAGAAATTCCTGAGGAAAGCAAGGATGAGGTCCATCGGGGGGAATGGCTGACTCTGACTGCAGCTGTGGTGAACGAAAGGTGACAGCCAAACATAAAAAGTGAGAGGCTCTGGCTGGCAGACGGAAGTAACTAACCACCAGAGCAGTTCCTTATTATTCCACATCAGGCATCACCAGAGGCTAGGCTCCACGGATTTAAGAGCCACACCTCGAGAGGGCAGCACGGAAGCTTCACCTTCAACTGAGGTGGCAGTGGAGAGGCCACTGGGGGCAAGTCACTGGGGTGCCCTGGGGAAGAGCTAACGAACTGTGGGGCAGGCCAGAATTTAAAAAGTGGGAGGAAGAGAGAGGATCTGCCAACAAGACAGAGCTGAGGCTGGGGTGTGAAATCGAATCCGAGCGTGCAAAGGCCACAGGCGTTGGGGTGGGGGTGGGGTGGTGTAGAGCAAGCCAAGAAGGGGAGGGGTGGGGCGAGGGAGACATTTAACAGGAGCAAATATCTTTAGCCAAAGAGGAAGATAGTAATGGGTTGAGGATTAGGAGACCTTGGTAACTTTGGAGAGCAGGGTGCAAGAGGACACAGGTGCCTGTTGTAAAGTACTAAGGAGGGTGGTTTGGAAGAGGGTGCAGGGGTGATGCTTCCATATGAAAACAAGATTTGAGTCTTCACCGAGAAAAAGGACCTACACAGGAGCAACTGTAGTTAGGGCCCATGGGAAGGGTGATATTTGCTCTGCACCCTTCTCAGAGGACTTGAGACAGAAGACCATTGGGCCACATTGCCAGGTAATCCAAGTAGAGGGTGTGCCCCCAGAAATTACTGCCATTCATTGGATATTCAAATGATTGATTGCAAGTTTTAGTTTCCTACACTAATTCTAACTATAATTGCTTAGAGAAAATAATCCATGGTGAGCCCTACCCAAGTAGTCGTCCAGAGAAAACTTGTCATTATCCCATATCTGGATAACCAATCTGGGTGGGACTCGAAATTCAGTTTGGTCGATACTCCAGAAATGCTCCTAAAACGACAAGATAAACAGACAAACCAAATGGTTCCAGTCACTGCATTCTGAGACTCTTACATTCAGCCTCTTGAAACCCTAACATTAAGGCATGGGGACCTCAGGGCCACCAACTGGGTGACAAACAGGATGTCCTAGACAATTGCCAAACAGGAGGTTTCCTGCCATGGTTCCTATCAGTGTGAATTCCTGCTGCCACCCCTGCCACTGGGAGGGATTTCATCTGTTCCCTGGAGACCACTAGGGACTCATTAGATTATCCTCCCAAAGCCAGGTTGCTCTGTGCCTGCCCACAGCATCACCTGCTGGGGTGTTACCTCTGCTCAGGCGACTTCACCACCACCCCACAAAAATGTCTGCGTGAAGGGGGACTTAGAAATCCTCTACTAGTAAAGTCTATTTTACATGCCGATACAGAGAGACTGCAGCTCAGATATCTCTCTCTTATCAGTGCAGGTTTAAAACACCCTGGCTCTTCGGACTTTTGAAAAATACCATTGATTTTTATATGTGTTTGGTCAGCTAAGACACCCCAGATCCCTCACAGTTAAGGTTATGTGGAGAGAGCCCTCGTCCCTGAATCTTCCCAGACAACATTAGCTAAAAATAATAAAAGCTCCATAGCCCAATTACACCTAAGTTTCTCTGGCCCTAGCAGAAGGGACATTTCACCCAATGCTTTATGAACTTGGAAGTTCAGTTTGTTATTTTTACTCCCTGAACCTTCTCATTTGCAGGCCTGAAATGCCTGGATCTGAACAGCTGGCAAGCTCATTCTACTGTTGTCTAGCTCCACCTGACTGTCCTGTGGCAGGTCATGCTAGAGGAAGGCACCAGAACAGCATCAGGGAAGGTTTATAGAACTAGGGGGTAGGAAAAGGACTGGGGGAGGGGATGGGGTAGGGAGCTAATGAAGTCATGTGTTGTTAATGAATGCCTGCTGAAATTTCAGGCTCTGTTTTTGGACAAAATCACCCGGATTCTCCTTGGGGACTGTCCCTTCCTCTCTTAGTCCATGAAATTTGGGAGGCGTGGATTTCCCCCTTAATTCCAGGGCCAGCCCAGTCAGAGCACTGCATCCTTGGGCAACAAAGGATGGTTCAGGGATGGGCAGACAGCCCCAAACAGGAAGTGACACTGAGGCCCAATTTCAGAACTCTAACTAGAGCCATGGGGATCCACACTTCTTACTTGGCTGAGGTTGTTGAGAACACAGGATGAGAGCTGGGGCGGCTGGCAGCTACCTTGCTTCCACAAGGGAAGACACCATGTGGAAATGAGGCATAAAGGAAGGCAGGGATGAATTTCTCAAGACATCATTTCAACCCGGGATCTAGGCATTCCTAAAACCAGCCAAGCTTGGATTTTTTAGTAATGTGAACTAATATATCACTTTTTGATATAAGCCAGTTTGAGTTCAGCTCTGAAACAGTCTTATTAATCAGGATCCCTAACAATGACCCTATATCCTCAAAGAAGTACTTCTGAAGAAAGTAAGGCAGATGTTGAAGTTTAAAAAAGAAGGTAAAAGGAGAGTCTCATCTACTTTAATATTTTGTCTCTGGTTAATTGGTCAAACACTTCTGCCTATCCATGGGAATAAACTGGTTTCCCCATCACATAAAAAAACCCTGGTATTCATAACAAAACCCCATTTGTACCTCTTACTAGATCTTTTACCCTGCTGCCCAGGAAAGTAGCATTCCTTATACTTCCTAATGACACAGATATCTGTCATAGCTGTGTGACCTCGGACAAGTATCTATACTTCAGTAGGTCTCAAGTTTCCCATCTGCACCAAGAGCACTGCACCCAGTGACCCCTGAGGACTTGAGAAGTACCAACGTTCTATGAGTTTCTGGGTTAAGGGGGACCCATGACATCCACTTCCAACCAGCATATTTCAAAGCTCACTTTTTTAGCAACAATGCAGAGTTGTTCCGCTGGGAGATAGTCAAATGGGAAAACGAATCTCCAGTTAAAATTCCCTTCACCATCCAAGGACCTGTAATGGACATCTGTTTTCTGTTTGTTTTCTTCATTGCCAGGAATCCAGCTGAAAAGCAGAGGCAAACAGACTTAGCCTTGTGTGACTGACAGGTAATCTAGCCACAAAATTGTGCAGTGATTAGGAGAATGAAGGGCAGGAGAATTAATGCACTTTTCTTGGACGAGTTCCAGTTATCTATAGAGCTGGGGGTGATTTATGAAGGGGAGGCTTTCTGTTGCATCCAACACAAGTTTTAGCCAAATAAAATATAATTCTTCTAAAACCAAAGCAGGAAATCCTTTAGACTCCAGTTAGCAAGGGTAAGATGAAATTTTCTGGAAAATATCAACAATTTAGCTTCTATTTTAGGTACGTTGAAGTTTGCTGGCTATGATGCTAGTCTTTGTAACTATAACTCATCAGTGTCTGTCATCACCACAGATAGGCTCAATGAATATGCCTTAGCTCAAACTTTTAGCATTTCCTTCTCTGTATTTTTCTTAAACAAACAAGAAAGGCATGAATCATGTAATCTTACAGCTTCCTTTTTTTTTTAATTATTACTTTTCTTAAAGTCACTATGAACACATTAATAAGACTAGCAATGAAGATGTTATTTACACATGCAGATCTACGAGAGTTCATTTCAGTAAGAGAACTTACAAGTTAAGATGTTCACATTTCAAAATTTTCCTTTATATTGTGCCTGGCACATAGCCGACACAAAAATAAATACCAGTTGAAGGAAAGAATGAATGAACACATCTCGAAGGAAGCTGTTGTCGCATCTGCCTGCTACTGGGAGGACTCCTGGTTTGGAACTAGGAGGGTAACGTCTGACTTTAGACTGGCAAAGTGGCAGAAGGCACGATTCTCACCCTCAGTTGCACATTCGAATCAACTGGAGAGCTTTTAAAGATACTGCCTGAGCCCCAGAGAGGGAGATTCTCGGTAGGAGGCGGGCCTGGCTGTGAACTTGTTCTGCCACTTGACTCTCTGAGCTTCATATCCTCATCTATAAAGTGAGGACAGTGATACAGGTCACCCATCACATGGTCAATATGAGGACAGAATAAGAAACCATAGTTCAGAAGGGGGAAAATCCTTAACTTATGCTGATGATCATTTCCTCTGATCCATGTATTTTGCATGCATTATTTTATTCTGCCCAAGAACTATAAAACCTCTGGCCGTTGAGTCGATTCTGACTCACAGTTACCCAACAGAACAGAGTAGAACTACCCCATAGGGTTTCCAAGGAGCAGTGGTGGATTTGAACTGTTGACCTTTTGGTTAGCAGCCGAGCTATTATCTACTGTGCCACCAGCATTCCAACAACTCTACAGCAATCTCCATTTTACAGATGAGGAAACTAAGGTTTAGAGAGGAACTGTAACTTACACACAGTCACACAGTCAGTAATTGACAGGTTGAAGTATTTACCCCCAGGGCGGTCTGACTGCAAAGCTCTGATACCCTGCGTCAAAGGATCATTGAGACTATAAAGCTCTTGCTGAAACAAGGCTGTATTATTAGTAGGGAAACCCTGGTAGGGTATTGGTTAACAGCTACAGTTGCTAACCAAAAGCTTGGCAGTTCAGAATCTACCAGCTGCTCCTCAGGAACTGAATGAGACAGTTTTATCTAGTCCGTCCTATAGGGTTGCTATGAGTCAGAATCAACACAAAGGCAATGAGTTTGGGTTTTTTTTTTATTTATTGTTAGTGGTGGCATTAACATCAGTCAAGACTAGGAAACACTATGGAGTGGTTCTACTTTGTCCTATAAGGTCACTATGAGTTGGAATTGACTCCATCACACATGAAAACTGTAATAGCTTTACTTTTGACTAGTCACTTAAATGACTAGCTAAATTACACAGACTTAAAAAAAAGTTTTTTTTTTTGTATTGTGAAAGTGTAGAATCCAGTTTAAATTCACATGTCTGCCTTTGTGCAGCTCCTACTGCTCTCCTTGCCTGGTGACAGCACGCTCCTCCTTTCTGTTCTATACAAGTCATAACCCCTTAACAATCCCCTGTCCCCTCTTCTCCAACCTCTCCACCCCCCTCTAGTAAGAGGCCACTTGGGCAACATCCTATAGATACTTAGAACCATAAAGTCCACACATGATATGGTCACTCTGTGTCACCGAGTCCAATCCATTCCTGTCCAAGGAGTTGACCTCAGTAACGATTTATGACTAGGGGCAGCTTCAGGTGTAGGGGCCATGCTCCCAGGGGAATCCCTAGGCTTTCCAAACATCAACTATGGTCTTTTAGTAGAGTTCTCAGGGTGCACTCCTTCTTATTCTCGTATTGCCACTGGGACTCAACTTTATGAGCCCCATCACGGCTGTCACTAGAGGTGGCCAGGCACCATTTGGTTCTTCTGGTCGCGTGCTGATGTAGTCACCCGCTCACGTGGGTCTTTCTGTCTTCTGTGTTCTCTTTCCCTGTGTTGTTTTTGCCATTGGTGATCATTTGTTCTGGAGGAGTTGAGAACAACTGGTGTACCTCAGATGACAGCTTGCTGGCTTTTAAGACCCCAGACCCCACTCACCAATATGGGGTGGAGAGGACTCTCTCAGCAATAGGCTAGTTAAACCAATTGGCCTCGATGTCCTCTGAGAGCATGGTTCCCGGACCCCCGCCCCTGCTACTCTGTCCTTACCTATTGGGTTAAGATTGGAAGAGTTTTCAGGTTATGTTAGAGGCCAGTTAAATTGATCTTCTTTCTAATGTGTGCTGTCACTGATTTCACCCAACCAAATTTCTATCAGCTATCTGATCTATAGCCAGCCTTCTCCCTCTGTGCCTCCCTTCCCTTGCAGCCATCAAAGAGTCTTTTCTTCTGTATGAGTCAGTTTTCAAATTGTTAAAGTAGGGGTCTCATGCCATATTTGTCCTTGTGTTGCTGATTAATTTCACTGAGCATGATGGATAGAAAGTTCTGTATATGTCGATGAGGTCTAGTTGCTTAATTGTCACAATAAAGTCTTCTGTGCTGATGGACTATTTTTAACTACTAACTTCAACTACAGAGAGTTGACACTCTTCTTGGCTATGACCTCAGTGGCTTCACCTCTGAGCCCATCTCCAGAGTGTCGCCACTGTCCTCATCCAGACAGCTCATCACCTTCAGCCCTCCCTGTCTGTTACCACAAGAAGTATTTTCATGTTTTAATTTTATGACAAATTAAATACTCTGTCGTTGTTGTTAGTTGCTGTCACGTTGACTCTGACTCATGGTGATCCTATAAACGACAGAACAAAACGTCACCCAGTCCTGCCATCTTCGTGAGCACTGGGAGGTTTGCGTGCATCACTGTGGCTACCGTGTCAATCCAAAACAACCACTCTAGGGTATGTATTTTGTACATGTATGTGTAGCTTTGTAGGTAATACATGTATGTGCCTAGTGCTGGACATGTCGTTTGTGCATTGTCTGTCTTTCTACACATAATATTTAGATTTTAATTCCAAATATTACATGGTACTTTAAGTTCTGCTTTAGTTTTTCTTGATCAGAGACACTTTCAAAGTGTCAAAGACCAGCATTTACTTCAGTTTGCTTCCCTGATAGTCAAACAAATTTGCACATATATAATGAACTGCAATTAATTTTCCATGAGGAATAGTAATAAGATCCCGAAATGCAAAAGAATAATGAAGATCTTGATGAATGTTCCTGTTGACAGTGAACCTAAATGATGATAATTATGTCTTTAACAGACATTTTGATTGAGGGCCACTTGGGATCATGAGGGAAACTTTGTTCTCACTTTTTGAGTATGTCGTTTTCTCAACAAGTCTTAACTTTTACTTATTAAGGAAACAAACTCAGCCAGTCCCTGTGGAATAGTAGTAACACCAGCCTTCAGCCCAGCAGTTTGGTCCCCCAGAGAGTTTGGACATGTCTGTGGAGCTTCTATGACCTTGCTTAAGGCTACTTACTCAAGGCATCAACAAGGAGTACAGATAAACTGCAGGACCAAGAAGTGTCAGAAATAACAAATGTGCCCAATGAACTGGAAAAAAACTCACTTTGTTGAAAGAGAAACAAAGAAGTATATATCAGTTTTTAAGGTTATGAGATAACTCTCCTCATGAACAAGATCCAGATAGATTTCTCTTTCCTCTCAGTTCTGTCCACCTTTGTCTCCTAGGAGTTTCCTAAGCAGGAAGCACTAACGTGGTAAGACAGTCTCAAGTGACCAAGGGCACCTTTGACACTGAAAATTAAATTCAGTGAAGGTGTTATGGATTGAATTGTGTCCCAGGAAGATTTGTTGAAATCCTAACCACCATACCGTGAAGATGACCTTGTCTGGAAGTAAGCCCTTTGAAGATGTCATCAGTGAACATGAAGTCACACTGGGATACGGCAGATCCTAATTGATCCTAATTGAAAATGATTGGTTTCCTTATAAAAGAGGAGAAGAGAAACAGAGATGCTGACTCAGAAGGAAGACAGCCATATGAAGAAAGAGACAGACTGGAGTGATACCTCCGTAACCCATGGAACACCAAGAATTGCTACCAACCACCAGAAGCTAGGAAGAGGCAAGGAAGGCTAATTTCTTGGGGCCTTCAGAGAAAGCTTAGCCCTCAGACATCTTGATTGTGGACTTTCAGTCTTCACAACTGTGAGACAATAAGTAATTTTAAGCCATCCTGTTTGTAGTACTTTGTCATAGCAGTCCTAAAGAATGAGAGTTTGTTTCATTCCTTAGTTTGTCAAAGACTCTGATGTGTTAACTTACCCTTTGACATAGATGTCACTCATCTCCTCTCCTGTGATGCTTTTCTCATCCAAGACAACATCCTTGGTGTTCCAGATGATCACACGCAGGTAGTATCTGAAAGGAGCACATTTCGAAGGTACTTTTTCCTTTAGTTCCATTCCAAGCACCCAATCTAATACAACAAGGTCTCAAAATTACTTACTTCTTGGCTTTCCGGGGTGTGATGTTGAAAGGAGGGCCTGGAGGCCCCAAACTCTTGGGAAAAACATCCACCCACATCTGAAGTCTACCCTAAATGATACAAAAATAAAGAGAACTGTAGTTATAGGTGGCAGACACTACAATTTTCTGTTGTATTTCCTGTGTGAAACTGCTTGGCCTGCTAATTTCTCAATCCATATGGAAGACAATCAAATGGAGCAGAAGAGTAAACCAAGATTAAACTTGTGTTGGCAATGGGCAACGTACTTTAGCACCCCTTCTCATCTACCCTACTCTTGGAAACCTTGGTGGTGTAGTGGTTAAGTGCTATGTCTGCTAACGAGAAGGTTGGCAGTTCAAATCTACCAGGCACTCCTTGGAAACTCTATGGGGCAGTTTTATTCTGATCTATAGGGTCGCTGTGAGTCAGAATCAACTCAATGGCAGCAGGTTTCTGGGTTTATCCTACTCTTACTCAGGGATCTGTGACGAGTGCCCATGTGTCTATCTGAATCTTAGTTGAAATGTTCCCTGATTAATAAAATGAAGGGCTTCCCGTCACTGACAAAATCCCTAACACACACACACACACACCCTGTGATAATGATTTAAAGTCGGGTCCTTCACCGTCTAGAACAGTTCTCATGCTGTCACTGTATCAACACATTGCCTACTTATTATTCTCAGTTTTGTGACACCCAAGAGCTTCTCTACTTACCTCAAGATCAAAAGGAAACTAATAGAAAATGTCACTTAACTTTTCAAAATAAAAACTTACAACAGCACTTCCAAGAAACTCCAAAGGAGAGACTCAAGCAATGATGAGTGCATCACTATTTTCCAAAGGCCGGGATTCCCTGCCTTGCCTCCTCAGTGCCTGCTCTCTGGTAGGAGGCTTGCACACAGGGGTAGGATGGATGCCTGGACTGACACTTGTGCAGGCCGTCTTGGTAAGACACTGCTCAACTCTTTGATTGCCACAGACCAGGTCAATCCATCTGACTGGAAAGTTCTTCTTGACAGGGTAGGAATGCCATTAAAAAGCTGTATCAACCATATGAAGCAATTTACATTCCTCAAACTGTTTTTGGATAGTCTGTAGACTCTGCCTTTATGACAAAAACAGACTGGTCTTCAAGAAGGTTGCCAAGGAAACCACTAGATTGGCTCTCTAATGCTCTGTGATGAAAACGATTAACTGGAATTGCTGAAAAGAGATATATTTTACCGTGATCCTGAACTTCTCCCAACTAATCACTAGGGTTCAAGGTTCTACAATACATCATGCACAGTGAAGAACCTTAGGTGTCTGGTATCTACGAAGACTAAGCCACAGTCTGTGCCCAATGCTGTGATGGGTCGGTAGACTCCCAGGGAGAGTTTTTTTTCACTTTATAACTTCCTGAGACTTTATCCAAATGAGGTAGAGGAGAGGAATTAGAAGGAGGAATGGGCTATTTGGAAGAAGAACGAAGAATAAGAAAAGAAGGAAATGAAAATACGGAACAGTATAAAAGCAAGAAGCAAGTAACAAAACAATCTAGTACACTCAGAGTGCTTGTGGCTACATTTTGGAGATAAATTTGTCCTGATTGTACATACTTTCTTGTTTGTGCCAGTATTGTCAGTATCAACACTATTTACATTCCTAATATTAATACTTCTTAAAGGGTAATCTCCTAGCCATTTCCATTAGAACCACTTAAAGTACTTGTTACAATTCAGATTCCTGGCTCCACCCCAGATCTATTGAATGAGCATCTCTGGTGGCATGCTCTGGCAATGTTTACGGTAACAGCCTTCCATATTGATTCTGTCTTTTGTCACATTTCTTCAGGCTCTCTGGAACCTGCTCCCCATCTTCCGGGCTTGACCCTCCACAGATAGTATCCACATGGTCACAGAGAGCAGCCACTCTGTGCACAGTGACCTACCTTCTTTGGCTCTTTTGTCTCAGATGGAACCTTTTCACCCAAACCAGGCCAAGCTTAGTCACTTTACTAGATCCTGCCCTCCTGGCAAGAGCTGAGGGGTCCCAGTGGAAGACATCTGGGCCAAGTTGGGCCAACCAGTCTCTTCCATGTTTGGAGGCAGACAGGGATGTGTTATAAGATAAAAACACTCAGGAACTGTTCAGCATGTTCTGATGCATAGGAAAGTGAGCACAGCAAGCAGACTTGTAAGAGAAAAATAGACAACAGACCCTGACTGACATTTGTCCTGCATCACAGCCGCTCTTCTTTTGGGATTTTGTGAGGTACTTGAAAACTTTTACCATAAATTCTCATTCACTAAGCTAATCTGGCAGATCCTGCTGACGCAGTGGTTAAGTGCTACATCTGCTAACCAAAAGGTCAGCGGTTTGCATCTGCCAGGTGCTCCTCGGAAACTAACAGAGCAGTTCTACTTTGTCCTATACAGTCACCACGAGTCAGAATCGACTCAACAGCACTGGTTTGGTTTTGGTTGGAAAGCTAATTTGAGTTTTATTTCTATCTCCTGCAATAAAAAGTATTCAAATGAAATACAAGAGGCCAACCTGCATCAGGTATTGCCATTGCATTTTGGGTTTGGATGACGGGTCTTCAAAGGTGGAAAGGCACTTTACCTGGGAGATATTGGGCTGGAAGGTGCTGTGCAAAGTCCTCGTTTCCACGTGTTCGGGGACCAGACCCTGAGTCCTGAGGATGTAAAGGGCAAGACGTTCGTCAGGGGCCCCGAGGTGCTGGTGCAGAACTTTGTTGGCTTCTGAAATGGGAATGGGATGGCATTGACACTGAGTGAGCATCTGCGATCAGGTCAGCCAGGTTTCTCTGACTGCCTGCAGTACTTCATTCCAGACTTTGCGAAACAAACAGGCAGTGCTGCTGTGCAGCTTCTGACTTAGGAAGGAATTGTTGATAGAAGCATTTTCTGACTATGAGCCCTGCCCCATCCAGGATCACATCCAACTTCTGGAGGCCAGGAGCAAAGGGGCTAGGACACACAAGACCATGTAAGTGAGAGTGGTCCGTACCGACTTCTGGACCAGAGGCTCCTGGCTAGACTCTCTACCTTCTCTTGTAGATCGGTATGGCCATGTGACCAGTCTCGGTTAAAACATAATGTGAGTGGAAGTGATGTGTGTCCTTTTCACAAGGGACCTGTAAATTCTTCCATACAGGATCCTCTATGTGCTTTTCTCTCCTGCCATCCTCACGCAGATGAGAACAGCAACCTGGGGAGTCGGAACTGAAGAATGGCAGAGCTCTAAGAAGGAAGAATCCTTAGTCCAGGACGTACCTCTCAGAGGTGGGCCACCATCTGCAGAAATACCTGCCTTGCATTTATGGGAAATAAATGTCTACCGTATTAAGACATTGCAACTTGGAAGCTTAATTGTTTCAGCAGTTGGTGTCACTGTGGCATTTTAAAAACACAGCCCCCAAATTCTCAGACACTTGTCGCATTGAGAGGTAGTGCTCAGGTCATCAGCCCCAGGGGTGCCCCCAGCCTGAAGCCAGCAACAACTGCCAGCCATATGTGTGAGTACCTTGGCTGCCCAGCCCTGCCGAGCTTTCAGATGACGGCAGCCCCAACTGACATCTAACTGCAACCCTGTGAGAGACCTCAAGTGTGAATGGCTCACCAGAAACCTTCCTGAATCCCTGACTCACAAAACTGTGAGCAAAACAAAATGATTACTTTAAGTTGCTACATTTTGGGGTGATTTTTCCATGCAACAATTATAAATGGAACAATCTCCATGACTCACATAGCTTTTTGATTATTTTGGAGTACTTTTAAGAAGTGCCCTGATGGCACAGTGGTTAAGTGCTACAGCTGCTTAACCAAAAGGTCGGCAGTTCAAATCCACCAGACACTCCTTGGAAACTCTATGGGGCAGTTCTACCCTACCCCTTAGGGCCGTTACGAGTCAGAATCAACTTCATAGCAGTAAGTTTATTTTTTTATCGTTTTTAAAAAGTGGTACACCATGACGCTTCCTGGCTTATTTATTCCTAATAGTTTTTTTAAGTTTACATGTTAGCAGTGGTATTGACATTTCTTAAAACATCAAATCGTCCCTGACTTTGAATAAGTCCTCTTCAAAATGAAAAGACAAAATGTAATTTCTTAGCATGCCAAGAATAAACAGTTTGGAATCAGGAAGCACTTTCACTTTCATGTATCTTTGCTCAGTTTTCTCTGGATTTCCCACATACCCTGCAAGGCCACCCGACCACACTGAATCATGCCATACCTCTTATGCTCTATTGAGCTTACTTCAGGGCTGTCATACGTAGCTAGCTGTCTATGTGTCAAGACAGGTTGTATTATAAATTGCTGCTTGGAAAAGAGCAAGACCCCAAGCTCTGAAGCGAGCCAGATGTGAACTCAGCAGGTTCCTTGAACCAACTCCCAACATTCTGGACCCTTCTCAGAGAAGGGCTGGAATAAATAAATGATGGACTAAATGTAGGAGAGAAAAATTCCTGCACCGCCGTATGAGCACTTCTGAGTTAACTACGCGTTATGTAGAAATTAGTTAATTACCACAACTTTGTGCTCAAGACTTAAACAGCTATAACCCCCAAAGGTCAAGGGCAACATAAGAAAGACAAGAAAATGTGTCCACTCTGATACTTGACAAGACAGCTGAACTGTACTATAACGTGGCTTTTGTTAGAGAGTCACATGTGCAGAGTCTCATGTGCTATAATGAGGAGTGGGCTTGTCCATCTTCTTCCCCCAAATAAACCCAGTAATATAAATGGTTTACTACACTTTATAACCAGTTTGCAGTCCGTAGCAACATGCTCACCAAATTCATCCAAACTGTAGTCTCGTCCTCCGTATCGGATTCTACTTCCATCTTCAGAAAGGATGGGTGGTGGGAAACCTTTGAATCTGGCTACATTGTGAAGCAACTGTGTTGGTTTCGATTGATCTCGCCAGGTATTTACTCCAGAACTGTGAAGAATATCACATGTTCCAGAGTTACTGCTGGATGCCCAGGCTCTACTTGAATTCATACACATATACACACACTTACAAATGCTCCTTTAAAATGAGAAGGCAGAGAATGTGATCTACACCTTGACTTTTGCCTAGAAATCCATTTCTGAACCCTAAAATCTTTATGCTACTTGGCCACAGCCAATTGATCTAATTTTGGCCTTTAGTTTCCTCCTCTGTAAAAATGAGGAATTTGAGGTAACTATAATCCTAACAGGCAAACTCATCAGCTAGAAACTGCAAGTTGTGCCTCATTAGATGCTGCAGACAGATGCCATATAGCACTCATGGGAGAGCAGACATCACAAAATCAATCAGTTGGGGGATAGGAGAAATGAGATCCCCGCTTCCCAATTCCTCTGGTCCCAACCTCAAGGATAAGGACTCAAAGAGCTGCTGGCTGGACACTTTGCTACCTCGAGGGCCACAATTTTACACAGACGACAATGTGAATACTGCCCCTAGGACTGGGCAATATGATGGCTGATTCTCTGCAAGATAATCCTGCTATTCAAAATGCTAACTTGTCTGATGAAAAGGAGCAGCAGTTCAGTGAAGAAAGGTACTGAGTGTGAGTCAAAGCTTTCCCTGGCATGAATGTTAAGTGAAACAAAAATGTCTAATTCATGGTCACAGCAACTTACATACAGTACTGCTCAGGGATGCCACAGTGGGACCCAAACCGGGAAAGGAATCGGTTTTCCAGGTCAATAACTGTCTCTCCCACTTTTTCATCACGGGTAAAGGTGTCATAATCATAGACAGAAATTTTCAGGTCTTTTTCTTGAGGTAAGTAGCAGGTCAGTTCATACATTCTAAATAAACAAACAGAAGGTTAGAATCGCCATGATCCATCCACGAACCTCATAAGCCCCAGGGCTCTGCACAGAGGACCGCAGACAACCATTCTGGCCATTGGAGAACATCTTGACTAGGATAACAACGGTGGGTGGTAAAGGGTGAAAACTGAACCACACCAAACCTACTGCTCATGAGTTGATTCTGGCTCATAGCTATCCTATAGGACAGAGCAGGACTGCCCCATAGAGTTTCCAAGGTGCACCTGGTGGTTTGAACTGCCAGCCTTTAGGTTAGCAGATGTAGCCAGGGACCATGACAGAGGGTGAGGTACTTTATAAACAGTAAATACGATATTAGTAATAGGAACAAAAAGACAACATGAGCCAGAGTGTTCAGGAGAACAGCATGGGCTTTAAATACTTAAGTTCAAATTCTACCTTTATTGGCTACTAGTTATGGGACTCTAGGCCTGCTACTTACTCTATTTGTCCTCAGTCTTCTTATGTTGAAATGGTGAGAATAGTATCTACCACACGGTGTTATAAGAGTCAAATGCCAAGTGGAGAAAAATGTGTAGTTCTGGTGGTGCAGTGGTTAAAGTGCTTGACTGCTAACCGAAACATCTCCCTGAGTCTGCAAAGATTACAGCCCTTGGAAACCCTATGGAACAGTTCTACTCTGTCCTACAAAGTTGCTGTGAGTTGGAATTGACTTTATTGCAGCAGGGAAATATATAGACAATATCTGGCATGAGTACTTTGCTTAAAAACCAATAACTATAATAATATTAATTATAATATTGACATTATTATTATCACACAGCTGAGAGATTAGTAAGATACAAACACCCTGATCCAACCCCCTCTCTGTGCCCAACTGTGGCCCCTCCTCTGCCTCAGTGAAGACCACTACTCTCTGGAATATCTTGGATTCACACCATGAGAGCACAGAGGGGTAATAGGCTCCCTCCCTCTTTCCAGACCCTTGGGGTCTACCATTGGCTTCTGTTAAGGTTTTTCCAATTTATACAATCTAAATTAAAATGCCAACACTTGCAAGATAAAGATAAGGAACTGCTTTTTGTGGTGAGTGAAAAATGGGGTGCAGGTTCTAACAAGCGGCAGCTTGCACAGCACAAGGGCCCGGTGGTCAAGGTTTTTGTTCTGTATTTGCAGTGTCCAGAGAGATACCAGTCCCGCAGCAGGTACTCAGTTAAAGTATGCTGAAGGAATAACTGTGAGAGGCCTCTCCACCTCTTGCTTCTCCTTGTTCCTCCCCCTCCCCTTCCCAGTTCACTCCGCTGTGTGAACTTAGTTTCCATCCAAACCAAAAATGCTCCAGTTCATGTGAGCAGAGAGTGCGTGTCATTGGGATTCGGTGAAATATTTGTAGACCGTCTTCTTGATAACTCTTAGCTACCTCTCCAGACTGCCGCACCACGGCAGAGGTCTGAGGCAGGTGGCAGCCCCAGAGACAAGGTACTTGAACCAGAATACATATGAAGTACTGTCCTCAGACGCACCCACAACACCACACCTGCAGCATGGGATTCCACTGTCAGTTAATATACGTCCCTTGAGAAAAGGAATTCTTCTGTCAAATAAGGTTGAGAACTACTTCTTTTGGAGTTCTTCTGGACAAACTAAGGGCTCTGAAAAGTCCTGTAACTATTCGCTCATTTTAACCCAGGACTCTCAAAGGTTTGGCTAAGAAATACGTTTCCCCCTAGGAACACCAGTGAGTATCTCATGGAAGGCATTTCATATTCCATTGAACGTGGCCTGGAAATGCCATGAGGTGGCAGGAAAGTGCTGATGAATGGCCCACCATAGGGGAAACCTAACATTAAAATACAAAACCCAGCTGCTGTCAAGTCACTCATGGTGACCCCATAGACATTAGAGCACAACTGGGCTCCAAGGGTTTTCAATGACTAATATTTTGGAAACAGGTCTTTCTTCTGAGGTCCCCTCTTGGTGGACTCAAGTTTCCATCAGTTTGCAACACCCAGGGGCCCCAAAGGAGACACTGCCCCTGTCTGAACTTCTGTACCTGAATCCCCGAGGCTCTTCACAGGGAAGAAAGTCACCTCTTAACCTGAGGTCTAGGACAGGAGCAGTCTGAGGAGCTGCTGAGCAGGCCTCTCCTAGGCTCCACGCCCCCTGGAAGAGGTAAAGCCTGTGCCTGCGCCAGACAGGGATTGGCCAAGCAGAGTCTGACGGCATCGCTTCCTCCCAGGGTGGCTCCAAGCAAGACTTTTCCTGCCACTTAATTAAGCCTGTGCCTGGCTCCTCAGAGACGAGCGATGCAGACAGGGACGCCTTTCTCTCTTAAAAGCTGGCTCTCTCTGCTTCCTCGTCTCCCGCACAGGAGCCCTCCTTCCTGTCCTGCGTGCCTTTTCCTGTCTAGACCTCAGGGCTGGATCAGCGGAAGAAAACCAAAACGATCACGTTGCCGTGCCAAGGGATTACTCCCACACGCTGGCCTCAGCACACGGCCTTGGGGTCTTCTGCACGGAGGTGTGCACGCGCGCAGGTGTGTGCACGCGCGCAGGTGTGTGCACGCGCGCAGGTGTGTGCACGCGCGCAGGTGTGTGCACGCGCGCAGATGTGTGCACGTGCGCAGGTGTGTGCACGTGTGCCTGTGCCGCGGCCCGCCCGGGGGCTGAGGGAGCGGCAGGCCCGTGTGCGCGTGCGCTGCCGGGTGTGAGAGCTGCAGGGAGGACGGTGTGCGCGGACCTGAGAGGCCGAGTGACTCCACTGCCGTGGGCATCTCTGTGTGCACGCGCGTGCATGCGTGAGAGCAAGAAAGCACAAGATCGAAATCAACAAACTGGCGTAGAAACGGAAGGGCAAGATGCTAAAGCCAAAAAATTAAAATATATAGGCCCCAAGGCAAACAAGAACTCAGTGTTCTCCCCTAGGCAAGGTTCTGGGAAACGAACACTGTTTTCACAAGTGTTTTGTACAAAGAACATTTTTCTACAGGTGATGGTTTTGCCATGAATACCGAGCGCTACCGCAGGCTCTGGAAAAGCATGGTGCCTGGAACTGGAAATTCTACTCAAATCTTTACCTGTCACTTGCTAGCTCTGCCGGGAGATCTCCCAGCCGGGTTCCCTCACCTCTGAAGGAGGCTGCATGCCCCTGCCCTGCCAGGGGTATGGGACATGGAGAAGAAAGCAAGATCCTGGCAGTGGCACTGGAGCCACAAAGACCCTACAGGCAAACGGAAGGGAGGCAGGTAGCCTCCCGTCTGTATTTGCTGTGTTCAGAGAGACACCTGGACATTGGTCTGTGCCTCAGTTTCCTCAGTTGTAAAATGAGGATGTTAATAGCACCTCAGAGTTGTAGATGCTTTATGTAATAGTCCAGCACAGTGCCTGGCCCACAGTAAATGCTCAGCAAATGTCAGCTGTTATTAAATGTGGAAGCAGTTTGCAGCTAAAAAAATCCAGGTCCCATTTAGAGGTTACTTAGATTTGCCTTACTCTGGTGATGACTGACGAGATAAAAATGACAGGCCAGAAATAAACCCACACTTGACAGATAAAATAATGCTGTTTAAGAATCACTGGAACAATTATTTAAGGCTTTTATAAATATCTATATAATCATTGGAAACAGACGACAGAAAGAAAAAGGAACATTCTGACCCCATCAATTATGGTCTCCTGCCTCAGTTCTGACAATAGGGTCAACATATCCACTAGGTCAAAATGTCCCAGAAAACAGCACCCACACTGGATTCAGAAAGTGAGAGCTAGCACTTCACTATGGTTAGGTCACTCTATCTTTCCTTTTTGTCTAGAACCCACCAGCTCCTTATGTGTGACTCCCACACCTGTACTGGATCAGCTACTAATTCAGAGGGTGGAGGTTCAAGTCCACCCTGAGGCACCTTCAAAGAGATTCCTGGTGACCTACTTCTGAAAAACTAGCCATTGAAAACCCTATGGAGCACACTTCCACTCTGACACCCGGGGCCGTCCTGAGTTGGAATCAATTCAGTGACAACTGGCTGGGCCTGTATTACCCCCACCCATCTCCACTTGATGGCTGGCTCAGGACAAATCTTTGGTCTGACAAGCCTCCACCATGACTCGGTTTTGTTTTCTTCAGGATACTTTCACTTCTGTGAAAGGCTTAATGTGTGTGTCTACGTGCTGAACCCTTTAGTCTCGTGACCAGAAGGTCTCTCACTCCTGGACACGGCCTCAGGGCCTAGAACAGACATGGTCACACGGGACATCCTTAGTATGCATCCAGGGAAGAAATGAGTGAGAAAAAACCTTCAAAAAAGGTACATTACCTGCCAAAAACTGGGTTGAGAGTATTGGGAATGTAGTGGTCTCGATCTTCAATGACCTTTTTTCCCAGTGTTATTTTTATATAAGGGTCACACTGTGAGAAAAAATAGATAGGATGTTATGTTACCATAGGATGTGAGTTCAAGCCAGTTTCTGGGGCAGACCCAGGTGTGTCACCACACGCATTCCGAGGTGGCTCCAGAGCACCATGTCCCTTTAGAGAGGTAGTGTGGGATGAAGGGAGGAGCCACTGCTTTACCCATGACAGGCTGTGTGACTTGGGCAAATCTCCCCAGGTCGCATCTGTAAAACGAGAAGGATGAAGCGGAGGATCTAAAACCCCTTCAGACTCTTAAATAAATCCCCACAGGGACAATCCCTCTGAAGACAGTGTTTTGACAGAGCATCTTTCCCTTAGTGAGATAACAAACACCCAGAAAGAAAGAACAGGACAATTACTGCGGCTGATGACTGTAATTATCTTGCTACAGGAGAAGGCCCCACACCCAAACTCTTACCAGGCCATTGTTGTCCTGGGGCTGGAGTGCTAAGCCTCGAACAATGTAAATCCTAACCGTGCATTCCTGTGGGATGCTGTCAGGTAATTCACGAAACTGCCTGGGAGGGGCTGGCACGCTGGGGTCATCCGACAGTGGGTAGATTCTGAAGGAGCCCTAAGAAAGAGACAGACACACACACATGTACTCGCAGGGTCCCTGCTGAGTGGAGTGGAGGGCTGCTGGGCAGTCCCCTCCTTCTCCAGGACACTTAGGGACAGCCACAGGAACTGTGGGGTTGTATGCGGAAGGGCTGCCTTTTGTGAAAGAAAAAACATGAGTATACTTTGCATATTTCCAACAGAGAAAGTGAAATGATTATAAGGAAACTGTCTAATAGATTACAGGAGAGAAAGGGCAGAGAAGGAGCAGGGAAGCCCAGTGAGAAACTAGGTCAGAGACAGAGGTGGCCTGTACCAGTCTGGTGGCAGACGTGGTGAGCAGTGTGATTCTGCTTATACTTTGAAGGTATGGAGAAAGTAATTTTTAAAACACAAAAAGTATTAAGGATGACTGGATATTTTCTGGATACCTCCTCCCACTTTCAAAGCAAGTGTCTTTCACCCCTCAGCTCCCAGATGAAAGGCATCCCTTTTTCCAGAAAAGTCCTAACCTCTCCTGGGTTGGGTTTGTCTCCTACCTGCTCTCATTTAGCCCTGTGCTCATCCCAGGCCCAGTACTGACCTCTGGGCCATCACTGTCTACTTAATGTATATTCCTTCACTAGACTGTGAGCAGGAGTTACGTCTTGTTTATCACTCAGGGATAGGGGTACAGTAGGGGCACAATAAATGTTGTAGGCCAGTTTCAGGGACCACATATTTTATCTCTAATCCAAAAACCAAACTCTCTGTGGTTGAGTTGATTCCAACTGATGGCAACCCTGTAGGACAGAGTAGAATTACCCCCCAGGGTTTCTAAGGAGCATCTGGTCGATTTGCACTGTCAACCTTTTGGTCAGCAGTCATAGCACTTAACCACTATACTACTAGGGTTTCCATTTTATCTCTAACCCTGCTTAAACACTGGGGAAAGCACCAGTGTCACTAGGTGCTGTCATGTTGATTTGGACTCAGAGAGGTCTCATGTGACAAAGCTGAACTGCCCCACAGGGTTTTTGAGGCCGGTGGTGCACTGGTTAAGAGCTATGGTGTATTCTGGCTGCTAATCAAAAGGTCAGCAGTTTGAATCTACCACCCGCTTCTTGGAAACCCTATGGAGAAGTACTACTCTCTGTTCTGTAGGGTCACTAAAAGTCAGAATCAAGTCAACAGCAGTGAGCTGGGTTCCTTTTTTAAAAATGTTTTTAAGGGAACAGATTGACAGGTCTCTCCCCTGGGTGGGTTCGAACTGCTAATCTTTTGGTTAGCAGCCAAGCTCTTAACCACTGTGCCACCAGGGCTCCTTGTGGGTCTTAGTTCCAGCTATATTCATTTGGTAAAACAGTATGAACTAAGATCCTCCCACGAGCCAGGTATCACGGACCCCAAGGAATGCAGTCTGGCATGGAAGCGTTTAATAGTTTGACTCTTATGCTCATGGATTGTTGCGTAGGAGGCTTTAAGAAGAATAATTCTGAGACCACACATAAAACCAAACCAAAGCCACTGCCACTGGGTAGATTCCGACTCATAGCTTCCCTAAGGTCAGAGGAGAACTGCCCAAAGTTTCTAAAGAGGGCCTGGTGGATTTGAACAGACAACATTTGGATTGGTAGACACAGCACCTAACTACTATGCCAACAAGGTGTCCAGACCACACATAGTACACACATAATAATCTGAGTGATCAGCAATGTCTGCTGCAGGCAAAGGGTTGCAGAGTAGCAGCTCCTCCACCATGGACCTGCCAACCACGCTGGAGGGGCAGGCAGGAAGGTAAGCAGATACCCAAAACGTGAAGGGTGCTTTAATATCGATGTGAACCCAGACCTGTGGGAGCACAGAACAGAAGTGAGTCACTCTGCCCAAAGCAAGCAGGGAATACTTCACAAAGAATGTGACAGTTGACTTGGCCCTTAAAGAAAGAGAAGGACTTGGTCAGATCACAAAAAGAAAGGAAGGGCACCCAGGGAAGGAAGAAGAACCTGTCCCAAGGCTCTGAGTTGTGAGAGGACAGGGTGTGTCTGGGGCTCGGGAGAAGTTCTCCCGCCCAGGAGGGTGGGGTGCATGAGGGTGGGGCAGCCGAGGAGACTGGGAGCTTGTGAAAGGCTGCCTCCACCTTAGGAAAGAGTTGAGACTTGATCTCCCGGAAACACAAGTGGTGTCTTAAAACAGTCAAGAAACATGACCGGATTTGGTTGCAGGAAGGATGAATTGAAGTGAGGTGAAAAGGTGACAAGGACACTCAAGGGGGTAGTAGCTGCAACAGACCAACTGAAAACCCATGGGGCAGTAGGGAAGAAGAGTAGAAACAAGATCATGGAGAGGCTGAATCTATGATTCAGGACTGGTTGATGTGGACAGGAAAGGGAAAGAGATATTGAGAACTGCTTTGTGTGTTCTGGCTCCCATGGTCTTTTTCCTTGTTAGAACCTTCCAGCATCTGTCAGTGGTCAAAAGATATACCCCTGCCCCAGAGAAGTCCCATCTGGTGTCTAGCTTAGATGGTAACTCTTCACAGCACCTTGCACTTTTCTTTCATAGCATTTATCAGTTTCTTATTTTATACTGATGTCATTATTTGATTCATACAGTGCTATGGATTGCTTTTATATATAGTCTTTCTTTCCATGGTCTTGTAATTCCCACCAAATGACTGGGTGGAACTATGCAAATGAGGTGCTGATAATATACATAAGGTGCATGGAAACCTTGTGGGAATATGCAAATGAGGTGTATGGAACCCTAATGAGGGGATTGGTCAGTTTTGCCATCTTGCTAGTCTTAGAAGACACCCAATTCAAGAACAGAGGCAGACGTCACTACAGAGAAAAAGAGACTGGACTGGAATGCACCCTTTGGATCTAGGATCCCTGTGCTGAGAACCTCCTAGATCCAGAAGACAGAGACACCGTAACACTCAGGATGGTGCACGATGGCGAGAAATGGTGGCAGCAGAGGGAGCAGAACCAGTAGGCCTCCTGGCCCACAGGGTGAGAAAGCTGAGTGTCATCAGGCAGGAGGCTTGCTCGTAGACATGCCTCTGGGCACCTGTTAGCAGAAGCAGGCTTACCAACTCACAGCGTGACAGAGTTGAATGTCTTCAGACAGAGGCTTACAGATGGAGTGGGATGCCACTGGACACTATTGGCAGAGGTGAAGAGCTTTGTAACACTTGTTCTTGCAGGACAGAGGAGGGCCAAGGGGCCGGGGGCTGGAGACAGGCGTGTCTGCGAGCACTGCTGAGAAGAGGCTGATTGAGGGACTGTGGCCTGAATGCTTCCTGATCCTGAACTGTGACCTGTGACTTCTCTAATAAACCCTGTAATCCTGAATAGGGTCTGTGGGTTCAGTGTGGCCACTGCAATGAATTACTGAACCCAGCACAGAAGTAGAGAGTGCCGTGGAAGGGGCAGGTGGAATCAGACTTGGTAAAAAGGTTGGAAGGTGGAGCCAAATTGACTTCTGCCTCATAGCAATCAGCCTGGGCTGCTGACGGTGAGTCTCTCTCCTCTGATGAAGCTATAGCATGTCAGATGTCTCCACAATGCCATTTTTAAAGTCTACCATCCCTCGGTCTGTTGTACTGTAGTGGCTTGCGTGTTGCTATGATGCTGGAAATTATTCCACCAGTATTCCAAATAGCAGCAGGGTCGCCTAGGTGGACATTTTTCAGTGCAGCTTCCAGACTGACAGACAAGGAAGAAACTCTGGTGATCTAATGCTGAAAATTCAACAAAACCCCCATGGATCACAACACAGTGATGTCTGATACAGTGCTGGAAGGTGAGCCCAAACACACCAACAGTTGTGAGGAGGGCACAGGACCGGGCAACATTTCACTCTGCCCTTCATTAGGTCGCCATGAGTCAGGGCTGACTCATGAGTGGCTAACACCAACACGTGACTGATTAATGATCACAGGCTCTCAGGGGGCAGGGACAGGGTCTGTTTTGCTTTCTAATCACATCTCCAGATATAATGCAGGTCCTAGCCCATGGGGATTCAAAAATATTTATTCAGTGAATAAATGAATACATGGAATAAGCAAATACATAGAATAAGTGAATGGAGGACTGAATGGATGAGGATGCCAACTGAGATCATAAAAAAAGGAAGTGGGGAAGGTATGCAGTGCAGGGAGTGCGCTTTGGGACACAGAGAGCCGGAAGTGCCCAGAGGACATCTGAAAGCAGAGGTGCAGGAAGCTGCTTTGATTCTGTAAAGTAGCTCTGTAACTGTCAAATTATTTGTTGTCTCTGGGCCTCATTTTTCTAGCTTTAAAATAGTAGCTTAGTAACTGACATTTATCTTTAAACCTAAGCAATGAAAGTTACATACACAGAAAAATACATGATAATAAAATGATAATATGAAGGAGTTATTGCTTTTACATTCCCTTTAAGCCTTGGTCTGTGTGGTTTTAAAAACTAGCAACTTATTCTAATTATGTCTTTTCTTTTTAATTTTTTTTACACTTCAGATGAAGGTTTACAGAGCAAACTAGTTTCTCATTAAACAATTAATACACATATTTTTTCGTGACATTGGTGGCCAACACCACAACATGTTGCCACTTTCCCATTTTCGACCTTGGGTTCCCCATCACCAAGTTTCCTGTCCCCTTCTGCCCCTGAGCCAGTGTGTCCATTTAGTCTTGTTTATTTTATGGCAGGTATCATATTCTTTATTTACAAAATAAAGGAAGTAGCCTAGATGATTTGCAATCCACTATCAGCTGGAAAACTCCATATTCTGTTTCCCACCTCTTAAGTGTGGAGCTTCCTAACAAAGGCTTTCATTGTTTGGAAACTGTTGTTGGTTGCCATTGAGTGGATTCCAACTTATAGTGAACCCACGTGACATAGTAGAAGCGTCCCACATGGGACATGAAGCAGACTGACAGGTCTTTCTTTTGCAAAGCTGCTTGGTGAGTTGAGTCAACCTTTCGGTTAGCAACTAGGCTCTTCAATGTTGCACTACCAGGCTCACTGTTTGGAAACTCCCAATGACTAAACATGAAAATGCAGAGTTTTTGTTGTAAAAAAGCTACTTTCTCCTTCCTTTTTCACTACTGAGAAGATGTGGATGAAGACACCTCAGCAGGTGACCTGAAGAGTGTTCCTTGGCTATACTCATTGCTGATAATTCCAAAGATACTCCTAACCTCTAGCGGTTGGTAGCAGATATTCTGGGCTGACTTATTAAATACAGACACGGATGGCAAGACTTCCTCTCATGTACTCTGGACATATTCTCAGGAAGGACCAGGACCTAGAGAAGGACATCACGGTGGGAAAAGTTGAAGGTCAGAGAAAAAAAGGAAGAAATTCAACAAGATGGATTGACACAGTGTCTGCAAGAATAGGCTCAGGCATAGCAACAATTGTAACGAGAGCAGAGGACCCGTCAGTGTTTTTCACTCCACTGTACACACAGACAGGGTCACTACGAGTTGGAACAGGCTCATTAGCATCTAAAAACAACAGCCAACGACTCAGTTTTATCACTCTGATTAAAGAAATAAAACTTGCTAATGGTCTGCTTAGAAGATTTCACTGCCTTTTTCTTAGGTATATAAAGAAAATAAAGGCAAATCTTAACCAGAACAAACAGTAACTTTTACGCACCTTAAACTCTCCTACCACAGAAGGATCATCATTTTCATCTGACTTGCCTCGGTACAGCTTGAAAGTATCTGAGAAGTCTGTCAGGCCTTCAAATTCTGGTACATTCTCTAGTTCACAATCATATATCTGAAAACCAACAGATCATTAATGTCTCACTAATATAAAGGTGGAGTCTAAGACAAGAAAAACAAATTGGCAACAGTCAACGTTCATGAGGATGTGGATGGAGCAACTGGAACTCTCATATTGCTGGTTAGGGTATAAAATGATATACCCACTTTGGAAAATAAGTCTGGCACATTTTTTTCTTTTTTTAAAATAGTGAAATATCTACCCACCCTATAATCTAGAAATTTCACTCCTAGCTATTTACCTTAGAGAAATAAAAACATGCCCACGTGGTACAAGAACGTCCATAGTATCTTCATCATGAGGAGAATAGATAAGCAAATTATGATGTGTCCACACAATGGAATACTACTTAGCATGAAAAGAATACTGATGCACACAACAACATGAAGACTTTCAAAATTACTATGTGGGACTAAGGAAGCCAGGAACAAAAGACACATACTGCATGATTTTATTTCTAAAAAGTATACAAATAGGCAACGCCAATTCATGGTAATGGTGGTTACCTCAGGGAAGACGCTTTCTGTGGTGATGGGAGTGTTCTGTATCTTGTTTTGGGTGGTGGTTCACACCAAAACAGAACGAAACCTGTAGCCGTCAAGTCAGCTCCAACTCCCAGCAATCCTATGGGACACAGCAGAACTGCCCCACAGGATTTCCAAGGAGTGGCTGGAGAATTCAAACTGCTGACCTTTGGATTAGCCACCAAGTTCTTAACCACTGCACCACCAGGGCTCATCACAATCCATAATTTGTGGAGGGAATGCAATTATTAAAAATCACTGAGTATCACTTCACTGTATGTAAATTATATCTTCATAAGAGACTGGAAGAAGAAGGAAGAGAGGAGAAGGAGGAGAAAGAGAAGGGAGAGAAAACGGAGAGAGGGAGACCAGTCGTGCTGAGCCCCAGCTCAGTTAGCTCACATTTCTTAGTGGTTGTCAGACACGCTGGTGTTTCTTAAGCTGTACTGAGATGTTATGATAATAACGTGAAAAGATGAGATCTTCCATTTTAATGGGGAAAATTATTTTAATAGCTAAATATTTCTTATTTCAAAACCTTTTATGTATTGCTCTTAATTTAGCACTTGCTTCTACTTGAGTCGCTGTATGTTGATAGATTGTACAGAGAACTAGAAAATTCAGAACATTAACAGAAAGATCACAGTCAGTCCTGCTTAGTTCAAGAAGTCATCTCCTGGACATACATGCCCATAACTGTGATTTTATCCTGAACACATGGAACAGAATCAGCTTTTCAGTTGGTGAGACCAATCTCTATTTAGAAGATGGAATGTCGACCTTTGAGGCAGAAAGCATGTTGACCTTTCCTGCTGTTCTGCAAAGAGTACTATGACTTCCAGGTCTCCCTCACTCTAATTGGATGGTTCTTGGCCTAACTTCTGTGGAGCCTGTCCATTATCAGCCCTCTGCTAGATGTCTTCAAGTCTTAAAGTGGCAGTCATGTAATCAGGTGAACTGATCATCCTTGGCCTTGGCAGCTGTCCTCAAGCTCCTAGAATCATGACAAAGCCAAAACTCACTGCAAGAGGGCTCTCCAGGAGGACAGAAGGACTCCAGCCCTTCCCCATCGGTGCCCGCCACTGGACCTTTCACCTTTTACCCAGCTCTGCTCGGCTTTAATGAATGTTGATCCCCCACCCACAGCAGAGAGACTCCATTACCTTGAGTTTGGAGTAGCCTTTTTGGAGATATTGTCCACATTTTTCGTGTTCTCCTGTGGAAGCATAAAATTTACTCCACCAGTCAACGATTTCTTCCTCCTGAACACAGGCCGAAACATAAAAATGTTTATGATGACCTGATTTTCCAATCTATGCAAGAGAAGCCATATATAATTAATAGCAGAAATAGGTACTTCTAAAGCTGCAACAGTAACAGGTGAGATTATATGACTTTTGTTTACATGGGCAATGGACAAGGCATTTGAGATTCTCTGTCCAGAAGCAGAAGGTGAAATGATCATCCTTGACCAATGAAATGTGTTTAGTTTCAACACCTACAGTTACACTAGATGGTTTTCTTATATCCTACAGACACAATCCATTAATTTGTCTGCTTGTTACTTTTTATCTTATTGCTTTGTTGTTTGTATCTACAAACTAAAACAAAACGTCCAATACATGTATTTTTAATAACTCATTTCCTTAGCTCTTTTAGCCAACAATGTATTGTGTATAATATCAAGCTCCGTAAGGGTCGCCAAGGGTCGCCAAGAGTCGGATCCGACTCGATGGCACTTGGCTGGCTAAGCTAAGGATGGGAAAAACTGGTTCTAATTCCAACTCCATCCTTTACATTAAGAGTCTTAACAGCTTGGGCAAGGTTGACACCTCTGTGCATCAACGTCTTCATCCGCTGAGTGGGATAGGAACTCTTTTGGCCTCCATCTACCTTTGAAGGTTGTTCTGGAAGTCAAATAATATCATTAGGAGAAAGCTTAGAAAACTATAAAATGTGAAATAAAATCAGGGAGGTATCATGGTACATTTAGATCAGTGGTTCCCAACCTATCAAAGGAGATTCTATCACCTGGGGTGAGATGTGGGCATTTAACAGGTTTTCAAAAGCAGCCCAGGCGATTGTAGTGCATAGCTAGTTTTCAGAATCTCTGGATTATACTGAGTGGTTGATTCTCAGTTGGGTAGAAATGCTAGCATGTCAGAGCTACCTGTAGAGGTTTTTTGTAACTATAGAGTGCCTCCTTTTAGATTTATAACAAAAACAGAGTCTCACCAGACCTGCCATTGTTTATGTTAATCTACCTGGGAAATAATTCCCAAAACACAGACTGCTACCTGCAACATAACTATAGAGTGCCTCCTTTTAGATTTATAACAAAAATAGAGTCTCACCAGACCTGCCATTGTTTATGTTAATCTACCTGGGAAATAATTCCCAAAACACAGACTGCTACCTGCAACATAACCTCCAGCTGGGTTGGGAGGGTGGAGGGAGGAAGAAGAGACACTCATTTCTTATTTGGACACACACACACACAGATACACACAGAGTTTTTTTTCCCTTATGGACCTGTAACCCACTCCTAAATCTCAAAAATTGTCATTAGGTATTAATTATAGGAGTAATCTGCATGGATCTTAAATCTAGCAAAACACAGACAATAGTTACCTTTTCTGTCAGCTGCTCATGCATATGAATGAGAAGGATGACAATAAACATGTAACAGCCACATGGATATGGAAATCCCACAAACATTGGGTTTAAAAAAAGAGAGATGAAATTAGTTGACATGCATGGCTTTATATTTTCAGTAGTTTATGGAATGTTTCAATTATTCAGTTCAAGACGATCTCGTAATTAAGCACACCTTATTGGTTGCATCCCTGAAAATGTGTGAAAGCGTTACACAAAACTTTATCTCATATATTCAATCAAATTAAATGATCTTACTATCGGCTAACACCGTGGTCACATAAGGGAGTGGTAGCTCCTAAAGAATACACCCAACTCAGTCTAGTCCTCATTCCTTCCAAGAATTCTCCTGTTACAGAGCTTATTGAATGAATGGACACTGAAAACCCATGGCGGAGAGAAATGGGCTGTCACCGTGTGGGGAGAACAACTAGGGTCACATAACAAGGTGTGTGTCAGATTTTGTATGAAAAGCTGACGTGAACTGTAAACTTTCACTTAAAGCACAATAAAGAGAGAGAGAGAAATCTCTTGTCATTCAAGATGAGTTTATCAGCATAACTTCAATATCATCACATAGGTCACTTCCTTGGTTTTTCTCAGGCCTACAGTATAAAAAAGAACAAATCCACTGCTGTAGAGTTGATTCCAACTCACAGTGACCCTATAGGACAGAGCAGAATGTCCCCACAGAGTTTCCAAGGAGCGCCTGGTGGATCTGAACTGCTGACCATTTGGTTAGCAGCTGTAGCACTTAACCACTATGCCACCAGCGTTACGTATACCATCAAATAAATGTCCATCTTTCAAAATTGTTCTGACACTAGGATTTTCATTGTCCAAACCCTTATATTTGAGTTTTCTCATGGAAAATCCACTACTGATCTCAGGGGCATCCAAGAGAAGAGAGAGTGAAGAACTCGGATGTAGGGGCTTGTGTTTCATCTTGGCATCTGCTGGGACACTGGGCAGGCTTGCCATCAGCACCAGTTAGAAGAAATGCTTCCTAGACCCCTTTTTTGAAATCCTTATTCAAGTTCCTATCTCCTATGAGGGGGAGAACAGCTCCTCAGCTGCAAACAGTTCCTGTAGTTGCTGGCTTAGAGACCAAAGGCTTCTTATGTGAGTGCTCCTGAGTATTTTCTAGATGCTCATCAACAGAATGAACTCCCAAGAGAGGAGAGAGACAGACAGATATACCAGTTCTTTCTATTAGACTCATACCAAAGCAGAATTAAGGTTAAGGCATCACAGATGAACTGAGATTTTGGAGAGGAGGATTTTATACTGAAAGTACATTCTCATTCTGAACGGTTCCAGAATTCAGACTTTCAGTGTCTAGTCACATGTATTTTCAACCACGCTGAATCATTTTAAAGAAAAATTTAGTATTCAAAACAAGTTTCTGACTTTTAAATTTAGGATTCAGTTGGGAGAATTTATTCACGCGTGTCTGTTCATCAGTTCATGCATTAAAGTAATGGAAGCATCTTGCTCTCTTCCATCCAGCGATGAACATGCAGTGGGAATGAATTCTTAAATAGGACAGAAGATTCTCCCCCTCAGGCTAAAACAATCATATTTGTTTAAAGATCACCTGTCACTCCAAAATCTGCTGATAGAAAGAATCTGGAAGGAAATCTAAAATTTCCAGACCGAGGCTCCCCAAGTCCCAGGCAGCTTCATGCATTTGTCTTATCATACATACATGCACTGTCGTTGGAGAAGCCATTTTGCTGAGTGCTGCTGACACACTGCTTAAGCACTGGAATTGGAAGGTAGTTGTTGAAATGGCCATGTCAGAAGGTCCCTGTTAGCTGGCTAGCACTTACCAATTTGCCCCCAAAACTGATGACTCGTTTTTGTGGTGGCAGTGCCAAACTCATTTGTCAAGAGCTCCCATGAACAGCACAGGGTACTGCTGTGGTTTTCCATGAGCACAGGACTGTCACCCAAAGACACAGTCTCCAGTCCCCAGAGCCCAGCAATGGAAGGGTTAGTTTTAACTCGCTCTTTCCATTTATCAAGATACAAAGCTTGAATTGAGGTAGCAGTACCCATGTCAATTACAGGACATGAGCAAGCCTGTAACTGACTTGCCCAAAGCTCAGCTCTGCTCACTTGACTTCACAAGTGAGATGTGTGATGTCTACCCAGACTACCTGATGGACAGGTAAAATCCGCTTTTTAGAGGCAACTCCAACCAGCGTTTCTCATCAACACAGCATACCTCAACTTGTTAGGAGACAAGCTGATTAAAATCACATACAAAACTGGTAATGACTGCAACCACCATCCCCGCTCTGCTAGGTTGCAATGTTGCATTCTAGTGATGTGTACTGAACTTCCATCATGCACTCCCACAGCAGCCTGAGTAAGAATGGGTAAGAAATGAGTAAGAATACTGGTATAGATTGGCTTCGTCCTTCTGCTGGATTCCCCCACAGTATCTAGGGCTACTGAGTTCACAGCAGGCAAACTATAAGAATAGCTTGACAGCGGGAGGTGGAAAAGTTGGAGGCAGATTATCAAGCAAAGTCTTAAACTGCCTTTTCCCAGAGTATTTGTGAAAATCAGTATGAATGCTCTTAAGTGTAATTCACTTCACCGTGTCCCAAGGCTGCTATCCCATAGGGAGTATTTTGGGTTGCTCACCAAAAGAAAATAATCATTTTGTCCTATGGGGTGGCAAGTTTGATATTACCATCTGTGACTATGTAGGACTCCCAGTGACTGGACTCAAACACACAGTCCTGGCTGTGGAGGTCACATTTAATATGGTCCAGTTGTTAGTGAGTTTAATGCAGTAGGAAGGAAATGGGTTTTTTTAATGGCACTGTTTATCGACATAACATATTAAAGTGCAATCATGTACATTTTTTGGCCAGTTTACACATTAAAACATGCTGTGGATGTCCATCAAAAATGCCAACAAAAACATGAAGATATTTGGTGTTTTCTTTGTTTTGGCCTGAGACTTTCCCAGCCTCCCCCCTACCCCCACCACTTTTCTGTCTTGTATAATTGGCTGGAATGGTTTTAAAACAGGGAACTGAGTTAGCATTTCTATCCATTTCTCCACTTTGAAATCACAGTGAATTCAAAATTCTGGAGTGTCCCATACAGTGACAAATAGGGTCAATAAAATCCATGACACTTGGGTTTCATGTAGTTAAAAAACATTGGTGTCCTGTATGCATCTCTATTCTGGACATTGAAATGCTGTCAATTTGCTTCTGAAATTTCTCTTTCTAGCAAATAATGTCCATACTAGCAGTTCCCAGACCTGCTTGCATATTAGAATTACTTGGTGGTAGTGCGTGTGCTGGGTGGTGGTGGGCGGGACAGATTTCAAAATATACGGATGCCTAGTCCCTTTTCCTCTGTGTGTAGGGCCTGGGCATGCTGAGCAAGGGTTATTCTTTTCAATTTCCCCAGGTGACAACAATTTTCAGCGAGGCTTAAGGACGGCCAGTCTACACACTGTCATCATCACTATCGAGTGTGAGATCAGATTCCTTTCTCTAGTCAGTCTTTGATAAACTAGTTGGATTACTACTGTTTTATAATTGCATTGAATGGCTGTTTGGCTCAAACTCACCGAAAACTTAGGCATCTGGAAGATAAAGCTGATCAGCTCAGAAGCCTACCTTAGAAGCCAGCAACGGTTTGGTGTCTTCTACTTCAATGATGACATCCTGGCAAGGTGGGGCAGACATAAGGGAGGCTGCAGGACAAACAATTTCATGGTTGAAGAGCACTGAGAAAATCCAATGATAAACATTCTATTTCAAGTTCAAGTTCAGCAGCCACAGGGTGAATGGTGGTGTTTATTCCTGGATGATACTTTCTGAATGAAGAGGACTACACTTGAATGCAGAAAATAATTCTTAATTCATTACTCTTCCTAAAATCTAAAAGAGCTTTAGGCATTTTCTAGAGGACTCTATAGCCTATTGGTCTTTTGTTTTGCACTATTAAACCAGTACCTGTACACAGGAAATACTCAAAAAAAGTATTGTACCAATATGTGTGTTTAGAGGATGGAAGGAGGAAGGAAAATAGTGGGAGAGACAGAGAGAACGTTACAGCTAAAAGCAGCCCCTTTTCTTAGAATCTGTTCCTAAGACACATGCAGAAAAAAAAAAGAGGGAAGAGAAGCGGGGAAGACAGTTGCATATTTCAGGTCTAAAGTTGCACTGGCTTATTTAGTCCCTGTTCTCATGTGTGTGCAGAGAGGGAAGGCATATGCTTTGGCTTTAGGTGCAACTCCCAGAACGTCAGTAGCTCAAGATTTGGAGCTTCGAGTAAAGGCTCAGAAGCAGACCCTGCGCTCACAGGGGATGTGGGATGTGGGATGGCAAAGCTTCAAGCTGGGGCAGGATAGGGATGGCAGGAGGTCTACCTTTTATTGAAGATGACCTTAGGTAGTCACACATTCAACAGGAGACCAGAACCCAGACATAGCCAAAAGGACTCACTGCTCAACTAACCCAAGCAATTAACATGAGACATGAAGGGAGGGAAGAAGCATTTTAAGGGCCCTATCATGTGCCATGCTCTCTGTTGAATGCTTTACTTACATTATCGACTCATAAAAGCCCTTTGCTGTCTAGTTGATTCCGACTCCTAGTGACCCTTCAGGATTGCCCTACAGGGTTCCAAGGCTATAAATCTTTGCAGAAGCAGACTGCTGCATTTTTCTCCTGCAGAGTGGCTAGTGCCTTCAACCGTCTACTTATGGGTAGGCAGCTAAGTGCTTAACAACTGTCTCACCGGGGCTCCTTCATCTCACTGCACCCCTCAATAATTCCAGAAAGCATGCACCATTTTATAAATTAATAAAGAAAAAAACAAACCGGGGCTAAGAGAAAGCAAGTCATCTGCTTCAAGTTAAACCATCAGTTGTAAGTGGAAGTAAGTAACCTAAGTCTGCCTGACCCCAAAGCTTGTGTTTTAAGGATGACATCTGAGCCCAAAGCAGAGCAGATGCTGAAAAAATGTTAGGAGAAACAAATGGGGACACTGGAGAGGCAGGGGGATGGACCTTTATGGAGCATCTGTGATAGGCAGTTGCTGTGACAGGTAGTTTTATATTCACGAGGCACCCCAGGTCTATCAGCGTCCTTTACACTTCCAAGATAAGCTCCCCCAACTCCTGACAACTGCAGTAGCAGGCAACATGATGTCAGATTCACAGGGATGTGTGGACACGGCTCTTTGCAAGCTCACTCTTAGATGATCTGTTTTCCACTTCATTGACCTCATGTAAACAAAATCTTAGGGAGAGGAGGAAAAAGTTACTCTGGCTGCTTTCAACACTGGCTAACCAAGGCACATTCCTCAACTCTTACTGTATAATCTTTTTTTTTTAATTGTGCTTAGGTAAAAGTTTACAGAACAAATTAGTTTCCCATTAAACAGCTAATACACAAATTGTTTCGTGACACTGGTTGCTAATTCCTTGAAGTGTCAACACTCTTTCCTTCTCAGTCTCGGGTTCCCCATTTCCATTTATCCAATTTTCCTGTCCTTTTCTACCTTCTTGTCTTTGCTTTGGGCTACTGTGCCCATTTAGTCTTACAAGGTCTGACTATTAAGTCCACAAATCTAATTCTACTAAGTGCTACATAACTCATTGCTGAATATCACTATGGTCACCTTTGACGTACTCTCCATGGGAAACTATGCACTGATGCCAGCACCCAGTCCATCCTTCAAAGCAGTTTTGGAACTCTTTCTGGAATGGCCATTGTGCACCATGGGAAGGTGGTAAGTTCAAGAACTTAATTGTATAGTTGTCCATCAGGGAGTTTTTAGCCAGTAAACAACTGTATTGGAACACTCTCCCTCCTCACCTGATATGGCCCCCAGTGACTTTTGTCTTTACCCAAAGATAAAGGAAATATTGAAAGGAAGATATTTTGATGGCATTTGGGACATAACAAGTAATACAATGACAGCTCTGATGGCCATTCTAGAAAAAGAGTTCCAAAATTGCTTTGAAGGCTGGACTAGGTGCTGGCATCAGTGCATAACTTCCCAAGGGGAATACCTTGAAGATGACCACAGTGATTCTCAGCAATGAGGTATATAGCACTTTTTCTACAATAAATTCATGAACTTAATTGTCAGTCCTTGTATTTATATGGTTGAACTGTGTGTGGTATTGTTTGCTTTATTGGCCTGTCTAATCTTCTGCTGAAGAGTAGACTTTGGGAGTGACTTCAGTACTGAGCTAAAAGGGTGTGGGTGCCATACTCAAGGATCTCTCCTGTGTCTTTTAGACCAGTAAGTTGAATCTCTGTGTGTGTGTGTATGTGTGTGTATGTGTGTGTCTCTGTGTTAGAATTTTGTTCTACATTTTTTTCCAGCTCTGTCCAGGACCCTCTATTGTGATCCCTGTCAGAGCAGTTAGTGGTGGTAGCTGGGCACCGTCTAGGTGTTCTGGACTCAGTCTGGTAGAGGCTGTGGTAGTTGTGGTCCATTACTCCTTTGGACTAATCCTTCCTTGTAACTTTGGTTTTCTTCGTTCTCCCTTACTTCAGAGGGGATGGATCAGTAGATGTATCTTAGACGGCCACTCACAAGTTTTTTAGGCCCCAGATGCTACTCCTCAAAGTAGTACTTTATAAACTAAGTTATATCAGTTGAACTAGATATCCCCCAAGATCATTGTTGCCAGCCCTCAACCTGTTAACCTGGCCCCTCAGGGAGTTTGGTTTCAGTTTATGAAACTTGTATGACTTTGCCTTGGTCAGGTTACTCCCCATCATCAGTTTTAAGAAAGTACTAGATTGATCTAAAATAGTAGATTCTGGTCTTGGGTACAAGAAGCCTTGGTGGAATAGTGGTTATGTGCTCAGCTGCTAACGGAAAGGCCAGTGTTTGAAAAAAAGCAATCACTCTGAGGGAGAAAGATGTGGCATTCTGCTTCTGTAAAGATTATAGCCTTGGATAGCCTATGGGGCAGTTCTACTCTGTCCTATAGGGTTGCTATGCATTGGAATCAACTAGATAGTGTGGGGTCTGGGGAACATTTTAGTCCCCTCTCCCCTGCAGCATAAACTAAGGATTTCCCCCCTCTGGGACTCTCTGAATCACAAACCAGAAACTGCCCCCTCAGCACACTTTACCAGTGGCCAGTAGGCACAAACAGGTCCACACCAGCAAATCTGGGGCCAGAAAGAGTTTGCATCATTTGTATCTTTCTAATGATTTCACATTTGGATCAGAGTTTTCTCTCTTAAAACTAGTGGGGAAAATGCTAGGAAAATGGCTTCCCTTCACTTAATAACTCCCCTATAGAACAATTATTGCAGTTACAATTATTATGAAATCCTTGTTACTAGAAATGTTGCTGGTTCAGGTGCCATCAGTTGAATCCAAAATGCTTTGTATAGGAAAATTTCCTCGTAAACAGATGTAGAGTTTTGCTCAAATGTAACTGTGGGATACCCTCCCCTTCTCTGAATAGCGGGTACCAGATGCTCAGACCCACACAACAGACGAGTTTCAGAGACTCTGCAAAATCAATACCAAGCTTTATGTAAGATTAGCTAGAACTTTTAGTGGCACAGCTGCTTAAAAAGAAGACATCTGTTTCAGTCTTGAAGCGCCCAGTGATCAGCTGATTGAGCGTGTTCTAATCCTCTAATCAATCTCACGAGGCCAAGGGCCCTGGGATCTTGTCACTGCTGTGCCTTAGCTCCCAGCCTCTAGCACAGTCTTGGCACATGCTAAAAGTGATAATCATTGAATGGATTGAAAAAGAAAGAAAACCCTTTGCTGTCAAGCTGATTCTGACTTATAGCAACCCCATAGGGCAGATCAGAACTACCCCACAGGGCTTCTAAAGAGCGCCTGGTGGATTTGAGTTGCTGACCTTTTGGTTAGTAGTCATCGCTTTTAATCACTGTGCCACCATGGTTTCTGAGTGGATAACAGTATTATGTTATATCCTTAGCTACTATTTATTAGGGAACTCTAAGGTAAATAGTTGGGGCTCCTGCTCTACTTTAGAAACGCTGGTGGCATAGTGGTTAAGTGCTATGGCTGTTAACCAAAAGGTCAGCAGTTCAAATCTGCCAGGTGCTCCCTGGAAACTCTATGGGGCAGTTCTATCTGGTCCTTAGGGTTGCTATGTGTTGCAATCTCCTCAACAGCAGCAGGTCTGGTATGAGCTCTATATTTTGCTGATTAATTATGTGATTTAGGTAGGTCATTTAAACTCGTGAGGTGTTATTTTGTCCTCTGTGGATGACACTGAAGTAATGTCTTTCAAATTATATGACAAGGATACTGTGATGAGTTAGTGAGGTGAGACTACAGATAGAAACCAGTGACATAAAAATCCTGATCCCATCTCAGTGACTGGAGATCCTTATATTTTTTCCAAAAAGCATTTACTACACTGGAATGTAATCCTCTGTCCTGTTTGTTTTCCCACTGGACTACTACCCAATGAATGAGGGAGTATGCCTACCTTATTCACCACTGTACCCCAATATCTAGTGCATGGCACTTCATGAGCACTCAGTAACTTTTCATTGAACAGTGATGGAAATTATTTTATCCTGATCAGTGATGTGGGCAAAGCTCTCCCTGTCTTTCCAGGCTGTTGGTTGACAGGCAAACACCAAAAGTTCATAAGGCACTTAACAGTGCCTGAAAGGTGACTTATCCAGGATACTTCAGAGGGTAATAGCTTGGAACATCAAGTATCCCTAAAACAAGACCCATATTTAGGTCTCGCTCTGCCACTTACTATGTACCTTAAAAATCAATTGCTTTCAAGTCTATTCTGGCTCACGGCAACCTTCTATGTGAGTCAATGTGGGACTGTGTTGCATAGTTTTCAGTGGCTGATTCTTTGGAAATAGATTACCAGGTCTGTCTTCCAAGGTGCCTCCAGGTGGTCTCCAAGCTCCAACTTTTGAGTTAGCAGCCAAGGGCATTAACCACTTGCACCACCCAGGGACTCCATGGAGGTACGTATATAAAACCAAACCAAATCACACACATTTTCATCAAATTGAACCCCACAGGTAGCAGCCCTATAGGACTCAGTAGAAGTAGCCCATAGAGTTTCCAGGGCTGCAAGTCTGCACAGAAGTAGACTGTCACATCTTCCTCTGATGGAGCAGTTGGTGGGTTGGAACCACTGATCTCTGGCAAATTAAACTGTTTCCTTACCTGCAAAATCCAGACAAGGACTACTTAACTTGAGAAGACTGGTAAAGATGAAATGCGATCATGCATGAAAACCTCCGCAGATGTTATTTACAGAGTTGCACGTTACCTTTGAGCTGTGGCACAATATCCTCCTGAGTTACATAAGGGTCACATCGAAAGCGGTCCAGATGGTCGATGGTGCACTGGCCGACAACAGGCTTCCGCCCAAACTGTCTATGGTCGATGACCTTGATCACCAGGGGAGGCATGTACAATTCCTCTTTGGGCAGGAACTGAGGACCACAGAGGTACACGTCACTTCTCTTTACAACACCTGACAAAGGCAGCTTTGCCAATAAATATCCCAAAGAGACCAACCCAGAGTCTTGTGCCTAGCCTGGAAACTCTGGATGGTTCAGTAATGTGTGCACAGGAAGTACCATGGTTGAGAGCATGAGCTCTGAGTTGCATTGCCTGGGATCAAATCCTGGCTCTGCCATACTGGTTGCATGACCTTAGGGAACTTTTAAACCCCTTTATGCCCTGGTTACCTCATCAATAACATTAGCAACTCATGTGGCTGTGGAGTTAATATGTATGAAGTACTTAGAATACTTCCTGGCCCACAATAAGCACTCTGTAGTCATTAGCTATTGTATTATGGAATCAGCATCTTATTACTGACTTGGTCCTCCCCACACTGCCTCCTGCAAGGTGATTGACAAGATGGGATGAAGGTACAAGTTGGACAGCACAGACGTCTGGTAATTGACTAGCCACATATGGGACAGAAACATCTTTAGAATTAGGTTAAAACGGAAGCTCTCAGGTACAGAGGTTCAACTGTGGCTGGGAATCCTTAAGAGCCATAAAGTCAGCACCAAAATGGGACATTTATTTGTCCTCAAGTCCTCCTAGATCTCCCATGTAGAATCTAGGGGCCTTGGTGGCATTGCCTGATTGGAGGAGACTGCGCTGGTGGAGGCAGCTATCTGGTACGTGGTCCAGGTGAGTCTGCACCTCGGGCTCTGCACAGGATTAGAAATAGAAGTAGGCTGAGTGGCTTTTCTCACTTGCGTGGACCAAGGCTGGATTCCAGACTAGAACACGGCAGGTACTAGAGGAAGTTGTGGAATGGAGTAGGATGGCTGGAGTGGCTCAGGGGATGACTACTTAGAGATCCCAGCCTAGAGCGTTTTGTGGTTCCCATCTGCAGCACCCCATGTATGGGGAAAAGCAGAAGGACCTAAATCCCATCTGTGGCTATTCATTTGTTAGCCTTGCCCTTTTCTTCCTAAGCGGCAAAAGAGGAATGACAAAATCTGTTGTACAGGGTTAAAGATGCAGGAAGCAAAGGCTCCTAGCACCAAACTCCAGTCACTGCTGTCACTGGAACATGGTCACACTAGTAATGAAGCTGTAGCCTGGTGACTTGAATATGTCATTTCCCTTCTCTAGACCTCAATTTCCTCATCTGTAAAAGGGAGATTAAAACAGGTGGCTCTAGAACTCAACGTGTGTTGGAAATAATAAGCACAGGAAAATGACTGGGACTGCACTGGTGGGAAGCATGGACAAAAGAGAAGCTTCTGGGCTTTCAGTCCCTTCAGACTGAGGAGATGCTTTTGTTTTTATCTGTTTTATAGAGTAGAGTAAAAAAAAGAAAGGTTTTTCTTTTATAAGAATTAAAGGTTCAGATGCTTTAAAACTAGAATATCGAGGTGACCTTTTCTTGCTCCCAACTTCTATGAGGGAGGACTTTGAACTGGGTTAGATGCTCTTGCATTTCTAATAATGAGAGGGTAACTTGGAAGGAGCAGAGAGGGAGCCTTCCCAGAGGCACCCTGACTGGTGGTCCAAGGTATAGGTACTAAGGACATGACCCCATTGCCCCAAATGGGTTCCCTGATAGGTACCCTTCTCCTGACAGCCAGTCCCTACCTGGAGAGTTCTAGTCTATGTCCTCAATGTCATGATTGGGAGTCAGTATTATGCCGTAAAGGGACTGACCAAGAAAGAGTCTATAACAGATAACTGAATAGATGAGAAGTTTGCTGGCGAAATAAACAACTAATGCTCACAGATACCTCTGAGTCACTGGACCCATCTCAATCTTTCAGAAACCATCATTGCGGTATGAGAGTCTAAATGGGAAAAAGTCACTGACCAACTGAATGCTGGGCATGGTTTTTTCGCTTGTCAAGTTATGGGAATTCATCAACCATACACATTCTTGTGTCTGAGCATACACATATTATATACATATATATTCATGTTTTAAATACAATTCAGCTACTAAGTACACATGGCCCATTAAGTAGTCTTAATACTGTACCACTTTCATGAAGAGAACAGAGCTTGGAAAATTGGGTGTCTTCTTAAGGTTTTTGATCACCACTGATTCCACCCTCTCTCCTCCACACTCCACAACTAGGCTGGGGGATGTGACAGAAGCCATCTGGTAGTTTTTCATATTTCTTAAGCCCCAAGCTAGAATCTAAGGAAACAATTTAAAGAGAAGAGGAGGAAACACAGCATGTTACAAATATACTCAAAAGAAAAAATTCTTCCTTAATGATCGGTAGATTCTCTGTAAGATCTGACTTGCCTATAACCCTGGAGAGGTGGTGCTATAAAGCTTGGAGGACAGGCAAAGCAGCAGGCTTGCCCTTTCCTTCTCCTGCCTGCCATGCTCAAAGGTAGAGCAGGTAAGCATGGAGGAAGCAAATCCTGGCTGGGCCACATAACACCACTGTCAACTCTTGCAACCTATTTAACCTTTCTCACCTATGTCTCAGAGATCCTGGTTGGCACTGTGGTTAAGCACTATCTTGCTGACCACAAGGTCAGCAGTTCGAATCTACCAGGTGCTCCTTGGAAACTCTGTGGGGCAGTTCTGCTCTGTCCTATAGGGACACTATGAGTTGGAACCGACTTAATAGCAGTGTTCTTTTTTTTTTTCCATCTATGTATCAGCTAACCAGTTTTTGTCAAGTCGACTCAGACTCATGGCAACCTCTAACTGTGCTCTTAGCAGCTGAGTGCATTAAACTGTTTGCACCACACAAGGTCCTAACCACAAGGTTGGAGGTTCAAGTCCACGCAGAGGTGCCTTGGAAGAAAGGCCTGGCGATCTATGTCCGAAAAACCAATCACTGCAATAGCTACTCAGTGCAGTCCTACTCCATCATACACAGCGTTGCTATCAGTGGGAACGGACTTGACAGCAACCAGTTATGTCTCATCTCTACTGGGAATAATGGTAATATCTAACAGGATTATTTTGAAGATCAAGGGTAAACTTCCTAGTACAGTGTCTGACACGAAAGCCTTCAAAATGATAGCTGATGTTTAAAGCCATCTGTCTCAGTCTTTGAGAACTGTTAGCAAGGCAGCAGGACAATGGAAACCCGGGGGCAATAGCTGTTTGGCTGGACAAGGGGGAAGCCACCATCATCGGCCACACGGCATCCACTAAGCCACCCGGTTTGCCTATCAGCCTGCCCCTGCTCTGACTGTCTAACACAGCACCATTCCGAACATCACTTTGCTCCCACCCTTCACCTCTCCCAAGATCTCCCCATCTCTGCACAGACACGCTATACTGAGTCCATCTTTTCTCTCCCAAGTGAATCTGGAAACTCAGAAATCTGCAGGTTCCCAGGAAATGAGGGCTCTAGATGCCCTCTCCAAAAAAACCCCACTGCTGTCAAGTCGATTCCAACGCATAGGGACTTTACAGGACAGAGCAGAGCTGCCCCACAGTTCCCAAGGGGCACTTGGCAGATGTGAGCTGCTGACCCTGCAGTTAGCAGCTGGAGCACTGAACCACTATGCCACCAGCATTTCCTTGGGATGGCCTTGGCGATGCTGAAACAGACCTCTTCTTGCTGCTTCACAAGCCTTCTAGTTGGATGAATATTTGAAATTTTGGACAAATTCATAATATGAAGTTGGAAACAGCAAGAAAATAAACATGAGTATTCCATTTCCTACACGAACCATTACAGTTTTGTAGCCACATCCATTTGATTTGATCAGTAAAATTTAAAGTGCCACACACCTCAACAGCGGTGAGCTGAACCACAGGCCGGATCCCCTGGGGCACCATGTACAGCTGTGGTGCTCTCTGTGAGGGCAGAATGGGAAGGTTGGAGCCATCCTAGGAAACAAACATGCAGATGTCCCTTTAGTTTAGACAAACAAACATGCAGATGTCCCTTTGGCTTAGGCAAACAAACATGCAGATGTCCCTTTAGTTTAGGCAAACAGCACCAGGAATTACTATTTTTTTATTATATTTTTAAAAATATTTTATTGTGCTTTAAGTGAAAGCTTGCAATCCAAGCCAGTACGTCATACAAACACTTACACACACTCTGCTGTGTAACTCTAGCTGCTCTTTCCACACTGTGACAACACACTCCTCCTCCCACCCTGTATTTTCCATGTCTATTCAGCTACACCCCCTCTCCCCTCTCATCTCACCTCCGCACAGGGTCTGCCCTGTTAACCTCATGGATATGTTTAAGCCAAGAAGCACACTCTTTCCAGTACCATTTCACATCTTATGGTATAGTCCAATCTTTGTCTGAAGAGTTGGCTTCGGGAATGGTTTCATCTCTGGGGCTAACAGAACCTGGAGAACATGTCTTCTGGGGAAGGAATTAAGTGGTTTAAGGAGCTACAGAAAGAGTATGTGTGAACTCAGCAACTCACCTTGTCCCTCAGAATCAGTTCTGCTGTCACCAGGACATCCCCACAGGCCTTGTCTCCATTCACTACGGGGTGCCAGAGAAGTTTGGGCATAATGTCCATTTCTGCGTTTAGTTTCACCAGAGGAGAGAAAATACTTCGTCCTAAGAACTCATCTTTGCCCTAGAAAAACAAGCAATCTTTAAATTCTCCAACAAATAGTCCTTCACATCTCCACCACCAATATTTTGGAAAAAGATAGCAATAATAGTGGCACAACATGAAAAACGTCATCACTGCCACTGAACTGTGAATGTGCAAGTTGTTATACTGAAAAATGCCTTGGTGTATATATTTTAACCACAGTAATAATAATAATGGTAAAAATCTCCATCACTCCCCCCAAGCCATTTTAGAAATTTTAAATTACTTACTACTTGGTCATTGTCAAAAAGTTCAATGATCACTTTGGGTGGGTTCTGTAGGACTGTTTGAGGTTCCCCATAGATTTCAATTTCATCAAATATAACTGTTTGGTCCCACGTGGGGTTCAAAGTTGAGTGGATGATCTCAGTTGTTTTGCTTCGATGGAGGAAGGAGACATGAGCATATGGGTCTAAAAGAGGAATTGAGTCACAACAGGGTCATGACTAAGGTTGGGGGTTCCAGGACAACCCATTTCAGCCACACGCCTTGCCTCCTGCCATGGTGATCACAGACCTTCAACCACCCACCTGGGAAATAAAGGTTCTAGGGAGCCAGGTGTGTCAAGGGCAGGGCACCTAGATGACGGGACCTGCCTCTGCTGTAGACGCACACAAAGCGAAGTGCTGAGGTGTGCTGAGCTTTCTCACCCTGGAGAAGGTCTTCCCACCAGAGTGACTGAGCACACCATCTTCTGTGCCAGGATACTGCCCTCGTAGTTCCGCAGTCAGACACAGCTGGGTTCAAGCCCCTCCAGCTACACGACCCTGAAGAATACTTGAGCCTTTCTAAACTTTGGTTTGCCTTCCCACACAATGACCTAAATGATATCTGCTTCATAGGGCTGTGAGGATGAACTGATATACAGAAAGCCACCTGCTTAAGAGACAGCCCCTCATACAAGAATGTAACTGATAAATGCTAGTTACTATTATTGTTTCTAATGTCAGTGGTAATCCATTTATTGAAAGAATATTTACCAAATGCCAGGTCTCAAGCGTATAGTAGTAAATACAAAAGGCTCAGGTGCTTGTGGAGTTTACAGTCCATGAGAGCCGAAAATGCTGCGTCATTGTACTTGAGAAGGCAGTGAAAATGATCATATGTGCCACAGAGTAATTCTGTGTTCTGAATACCTGCAAAGCATTTTTGCAGTTACCTGGGGGCTACCCAACCTAAGGAACAACCTGAGGTCTAACCTGAAACTACCGTGTCAGTCAGAAGGGTGTTTGGTTTTTAGCACTGTAGCTATCATAATGAATGCAACTCTGCTGTTGCTCCAGTGATAAATTTTATATTTCAAACTGTAAGGAATGTGGTTCAAGTTTTATCAACTTTGATATGAGCTCTGACTTCAATGATGGAGTGCCCCCTGGTGGATACTACTTGAAATTGTCTTTTAACAAATTTTGTAGATGCTTGTTACAGGGATGGTCACCTTGGTGGCCTCATGGTTAAGAGCTACAGCTGCTAACCAAAGGATGAACACTTCAAATGCAGCAGGTGCTCCTTGGAAACTCTACAGGGCAGTTCTGCTCTGACCTACAGAGTTGCTATGAGTCAGAATCGACTCTATGGCACTGGCTTTGACTCTTTATCATAGGGATGAAGCCCTGGTGGAGTAGTGGTTAAGTGCTAAGGCTGCTAACCAGAAGGTCAGCAGTTCAAATCCACCAAGCGCTCCTTGGACATTCAATGGGGAAGTTATACTCTGTCTATTGACAGAATCAACAGCAGCGGACTTGGGTTTGGGAATTATAGGGAAGCAAGCCCTGGTGGTATGGTGGGTGGGCAGGTCAGTCCACCAGCAGCTCCAGGGAGGCTCTGCAGGGCAAGCTCTACTCTGTCCTATAGGGCTGCAATAAGCGCAACTGAATCAACAGCAACGGGCTTGGTCTAATTTCAGATTACAGGGATAGAGGTCTCAGAGCGGTACAAGTCGTTAAGTTGCTTGGTTGCTAACCTGAAATGTTGGAGCTTCCAGCCTACCCAGAGGCACCTCAGAAGAACACTCTGGTGATGGACTTCTGAAAAATTAACTAGTGAAAACCCAAGAGAGCACAGTTCTATTCTGACTCACACGGAGCTGTCATGAGTCAGAATCGACACTGCAGCATCTGTTTTTTTTCTTTCAATAGGGCTAGCCTTCAATCTTCTCTAATAAAAAAGCAGAAACCAACTCAGCATCACTCACAAATGCTAGTTAATATTATTGCTTAGAATACACTTCACAACCGATACGAGCATGCCAGGGTGTTAAGCCACCACCGCAAGAGCTGCTTCTAAAAAGAGGGTTCTAGAAGCTCTAATGAGCTTCATGTCCTGAAGTGTACGGCTCCCAAAAGAGCCTGGAGTGGTCCCTGTACTACCTCTGGTCTCTACCAAAGAGCTCAAATCCCCAGACGGGTAGAGCCCTTCATCCCTCCCTGACCCCTATCCATAGTCTTGCCCTCTGAACTAGTCCAAAGGCACAAAAAACCAGACACGGTATCAGTGTAAGGGATGATGAAGCCTCATGGTTTTAGGGATTTAGGGTTTTAGAGTTTTAGGTTTGGGGATTTGGGGAGCACCCTACAGCGGAGACCAAATGGACTCCAAATTGTTCATCAACTGGTGCTGTAGGCAGGAGGTGAACGTGTGATATTTTTGTCATCTTGAGATGGGTACAAGAAAATTTAAAGGTTCTTGACTTACCAACGAACTGGGTTTAGGGGTGAAAGAGCAGCTGTGTGTATACATAGAGAGCAGAACTCACGCTTTCTTTTGGTGCCTTTCACTATTTAATCGATTAGTGATCATCAGCACAGAAGACCACGCCTCTTCTGTGTATCTCCAGCACCCAGCAACAGGGCCCCAGGTACTCTCATCATTTATCTAATGACTGAACAGCTTACATCATACATCCCAAACTAATCTCAACATGAAAAAGCCTTTGGCTGTTGTTGGAAATGACTAAAAGTGTTCACATGATGAAAAGTGGAATCAAACTGGCCACTATACAACTCGTGAGGTGGGGAGGTTTTTTTTTTTCTTTTTCCTTTACCTGAAAAGCTGTCCTTGTCTAAAGCCATGAGGTTTCTGGCTTGATAGATATAGCAGCGCAAATGATAAAGGTAGACTCCTGAAAAGAACAGGATGGAGATTACTTGCAAGAAATCTAACACTGTAAACCATGAGTTTTCTAGAATGCTTGGAGATTGTATGCGTTTTTGACAAATGGGTCATCCAAAGCTAGTATCCCGCAGTAAAAAACATACATAATGGTGGTCATAGAATCCTGCCTCCTGTAAGAGAATATTTAATTAGAAAAACAGTACTATAGTAGTCTCGACAAAACTGAAAATTATTCCTGTTGCAAACTACCTAATTTGGAAGCATTGCTTGTTATCAGAGACTTTAAAAAATGAAATTGGATCCACCAGCAATTATAGAAATAGTGCTTTCTGAACCTTGAGGCACCCTGGTATTAAAAAGTGCTTGGCTGCTAACCAAAAGGCCAGTTGTTGAAACCCATCAGCTGTTTTGCAGGAGAAAGATGCGGCAGTCTGCTTTCATAAAGATGACAAACTTGGAAATCCTATGGGGGCAGTTCTAGCCTATCCTATAGGGTCATTAAGAGTCACAATCGACTGCACTACAGTGGGTTGGAACACCCTCTATACTATTTCAGCACCTGATCTGAGAAACAGTTTCTTTACCATTATAAAATCTTTATATTCCTTATCTTTATTATCACTACATATTAACACACATACACACAATTTGAGATAGCAGCATACTCTGATTAAGTGCACGGATTTGGAAAGCCCGATTACTTGCATTCAAGTCTTGTCTCTAGTGCTTATAAGGAAACCCTGGTGGCACAGTAGTTAAGTGCTATGGCTGCCCACCAAAAGGCTGGCAGTTCAAATCCACCAGGTGCTCCTCGCAGACTCTATGGGGCAGTTCTACTCTGTTTTTAGTGTCACTGTGAGTTGGAATTGACTCAGTGGCAGTGGGTTGTTTACAGTGCTTATAAGATATGAGGCTTTGAGCAGCCCTGTAGGATTTCCAAGGAGCCGTTGGTAGATTTGAACTGATGACTTTTCGATTAGCAGCCAATGCTTAACCACTGTGCCATGAGGGCTCCACAAACAGTACTTTTACAGAGTTGTTTTCAGGGTTAAACACATTTAATAACACATACAATGTCTGGCACATGTTTCATACACCTATATGCTCTTATTATTCAGAGATGTCTAACTCATTCCAAAGCTTATCACTGAGTCCAACCTTTCTTTAATGTTTTGAGCCCTGTTTTCTAGTTAAAATAATAACACAGAGTGGTTTAATAGAATAGAATAAGTAGATATTGGATAGGACGTGTTAGAATCAGTAACTTGAGCACCCTCCATGTCAAATATGACTTTAAAAACTATCTTTTTAGAAGTGTTTTTTGTCAATGATTAAAAGGGAAGTCACATTCACATGAAGAGATTTTTATTATACTTGGTGATTTGAAGAGTTTTCTTGGAAATAAGTTACTGAAATGAAACACAAATAACTCTTTAAAACTCACTGTCAAAATTACAGGAAATGATAGGAGTGTTTGCCCCGAACACAGAGGTGGCGCTGTGCTTCTGTCTCTCCGTACACTTCTCGTCTCCATCCTCACTAGTGTCTGCACCCTGAAGGGAGAGGTGAAACCAGTTAACAGGGCCTCAGCACACACAGAGAGGGAAGAATCGAGAGCTGACGGAAGGGTGGCTTTTAGAAGAGATTTCCTCATCCAATCACTCCACTTTAAAAGGTGAGTCAAGTCCAGGACAGCAGTGATTTCCATAAGGACACACAGCGGGGAAGTGACAGAGGAGAAGCTCCAAGTCAGCTCTTCTACCTTAAGGCCAGGTTTACCAAACCCTGTTGCTGAAAGAAAAGTAAAAACATAAAGGCTCAAGCCAAGCCAAGTGCCGTCGGTAAACAGGACGATTAAAAAGAAGGAGAAGAGAAAGAGAAAAAGTAGGAGCAAAAGAACACAGAGGAGTCAGAAATAAATAACAGGCTACAAACGGTTCCTAATCCCCAGATTATCTTGGATGTGCCACTGCCATTTTCTTTTTATTTCTTCCTCCTTCCTGTTTTCATTCCTCCTGCCTTCTTTACTGGCCTCTAATTCTGTGAACTGTCCTTTGTTTGCCTCCCCCTCATAGCTGTATCTGTAACTTTCTTGGTTTGTTGAACAGCTGCAATTATAAAGAAATGGCCCAAGGAACACATGCCTGGGATGTTAATAGATCGTACCTGAAATAAAGGTTCCGGAACAGATGCATTTGGAAAATGCTGTGTAAAACAACGTTAAACAGGTTTTCCTGCAGTAGAGCTTAGAATTTCTCATTTCTTAAGAGTGTATGAATTCTACAAGAATCACTGAGCATTGAAACTACATAGCTGTGCCCAGTGTATCTAAGTTGTGACAGTACTGGGGTTGCAGGGAACTCTGGGGAGTGTGTAGCATTAAATCTCTCTCTCTCTCTCTTTTTTAATGATCTTTTCTTTTCCTTTTTTTTTTAAACTTTTTTATTTTTTATTAATCACAGCAAAATAATAAAATTTCTAACATCTATCAATTATCTCATCTATGATAAACCCTCAGCTTCCCACCCACCCAGGTAGCCAACACAGTCATTTTCTTCTGTGGATAATTCTCTTGTTAAGTCCTTTATAACAGGGGTCTCATACAAAATTTGTCCTTTTGACACTGACTGATTTCACTCAGCATGATCTCTTCCAAATGAGACCATGTTATGAGATGTTTTCTAAAACTGTCATTGTTTTTTTATCATAGCATAGTGTTCCATTGAGTATATGTACATAGTTTGTCCATTCATACGTTAATGGGCATCAGGGTTGATTCCAACTTTTTGCTATTGTGGACTGTGCTGCAACAAACATTCATGTACATGTGTCTGTTCATGTGACAACCTTTGTTCCTGAAGGACAAATTCTGAGCAGTGGGATTACAGGATCAGCAGTGGAATTCCAGCTTTTTAAGGAAGCACCAATCTGTTTTCCAAAGAGGTTGTACCATTTTGCAATCCCACCAGCACTGTAGGAGAGTTCCAATTTCTCCACAGCCTCTCCAGCATTTGTTGTTTTCTGTTTTTTGCATCATGACCAACCTTGTTGGGGTGAGATGGCATCTCGTTATAGTTTTGATTTGAATTTCTTTAATAGCTAATGATTGTGAGCAATTCTGCATGTGTCATTCAGATGCCTGGATATCCTCTTTAGAGAAATGTTTGTCCATCTCCTTTGCCCATCACTTAATTGGATTATTTTTCTTGTTGATATTTTGTAATATCTTATAGATTATGGAGATCAGATGCCCATCTGACACAGGGTTGCCAAATATTTTTTCCCATTCTGTAGGTGGCCTTTTAGTACTTTTTATGAAGTCTCTGGATGAGCAAAAGTGTTTAATTCTTAGTAGTTCCCATTTATCTATTTTCTCTTCTGTTGAATGTGCTTTGTTTGCCAGATTTTGAAATCTGTCTGCATTGTGTATTAAAACTTCCATTGTTGATGGTATTTTATCTTGGGTGAGCTTTATCATTTTAGATTTTATATTTACGTCTTTTATCCAGTTTAAGTTGGTTTTTGCATAACGTTTGAGATACGGGTCTTGTTTCAATTTATTGCAGATGGATATCTGGTTTTGCCAGCACCATTTGTTAAAGAGACAATTCTTACCCCAGTTTAGAATCTTGGGGTCTTTGTCAAATATCAACTGCTCATAGGAGGACGGTGGCATCTCTGGGGTCTCAGCTCTGTTCCATTGATCTATATGTCTCTTTTTGTACCAGTACCACGCTGTTTTAACTACTGTGGCAGTGTAATAGATTCTAAAGTCAAGTAGTGAGAGGCCTCCCGGCGTGTTCTTCTTCTTCAGTAGTGCTTTACTTGTCCAAGGTTTCTTCCCTTTCCAAACAAAGTGGATGATTTGTTTCTCCATTTCATCAAAACATGTCGCTGGAATTTGTATTGGGATTGCATTATATAAGTAGATTGCTTCAGGCAAAATAGACATTTTCACAATGTTGAGTCTTCCTATCTAAGAGCAAGGTAGATTACTCCATTTATGTAAGTCTCTCTTAATTTCTTGTAGCAAGGTCTTGTAGTTCTCTTTGTAAAGATGCCTTATTTCTCTAGTTAGATTTGTTTCTAAGTATTTTATCTTCTTGGGGGCTATAGTAAATAGAATTGATTTAGTGATTTCTTCTTTAATAATCTCACTGTTGACATAAAAGAATCCTACTGATTTACTATGTTTATCTTGTATCCTGTTACTTTGCTAAACTCCTCAGTTAGTTCCAATAGTTTAGTTATGGATTCCTTTGGATTCTCTGTATAAACAATCATATCATCTGCAAAGAGGGAGATTTTTACTTCTTCATTGCCGATACGGATGTCCTTTATTTCTTTGTCTTATCTAATTGCTCTGGCTAGGACTTCTAGTACAATGCTGAAAAGAAGTGGTGAGAGTGGGCATCCTTGTCTAGTTCCCATTCTCAAAGGGAATTCTTTCAGTCTTTCACCATTCAGGATGATGAAGGCAGTTGGCTTTGTGTAGATGCTACTGATTGCACTGAGGAATTTTCTCTCTATTCCTATTTTTCTGAGAGTTTTAGGCATGAATGGGTGTTGAACTTTGTCAAATTTCTTTTCTGCATCGGTTGACAAAATGAAGTGATTCTTATCTCTTGTGTCATTAATGTGGTTGATTACATTAATTGCTTTTCTGATGCTGAACCAGCCTTGCATCCCTTGAATGAAACCAACTTGATCATGGTGAATGATTTTTTTATATGCTGTTGAATTCTATTGGCTAGAATTTTGTTGAAGATTTTTGCACCCAGGTTCATGAGTGATATTGGTCTGTAATTTTTTTTTTTCCTGTGGGATCTTTACCTGGCTTTAGTGTTAGGGTTATGCTATTAAAAGATGGCAGAGTAGACAGATTTCTCCTCATTTCCCTCTGAGAACTAAGGTCTGTATGATGTTTGCATGGAGCACTGAACATTTGGGGGGCCCTAGGACCTAGCATATTTGACTAGGCACCAGTATCAGACTAATCTTCCCCTCTCAAAAACAAGCCAGTGGCCGTCTGACCTCTGCTTCTGCTGTTTCAAGGTATTGGAGAACTGCAGCTTCCATGAACAGCCTGTAAAGTGCTTTCATTATCAGCTGGAAGGTGGAGTCTGCTGCTCCTGACTGCCTGTTCAGGCCAGCATGTTGGACAGCTCCTGGTTCAACATCTGGACAGCTACCCACATAGAAGCGAAGTTTATGTTTAAAGCTGAGAGTCCTATGTATTTGCCTGGAGATCTGCCTGTTGAGAGGCCTGGCATATTTTCCTCCCACCCTTCTCTGACCCACATTGTAGGGTTAGCTGACAGCCCCCAGTTTCTCTATAAGTAGAGCAGCCTCTTTGCCAGCCGATAAGCAGGGTCTTCTAATCCAGAGAGTCTGCCTGGGGCAAATCACTAGAGTATTAGAGACAGCTGGTGACCAATAATTCTCTTAGATCCAATACCAGAGAAATCCGTGTTTAGACGGCACACAGACAGTAGACCATAATTAATCATTTAAGAAAGCAGCCTCGAATGCTCCAGAAAACCTCCAAAATAAAGATTCAAAAAATTTCCCAGTTGAAGAAGCCTTTCTGAATCTATCAGAGGTCAAGTACAAAAGACATACATAGAACCCTCCCAGAGATTAAACAAAATGCAATAGAACAAAATGAAAAATTTAGTAAGCTATTTGAACTGCTGGAACATCAACAATCTGAAATACATCAGATCAAAAACAAAAGTATAGAGTTAAATAATTCAATTCAAAGCCAAAAGAGTAGGATTGAACAGATAGAAGTCATACTCAGTGACCTTGAAGACAGAGCAACTGACACCAGCATTTATGAGGTGAATCAGAGAAAAGAAATAAGAAAAATGAAGAAGCATTAAGAAACATGTGGGACTCCATTAAGAGGAATAATTTATGTTTAATTGGAGTTCCTGAACATGTGGGGATTAATGACAATATAAACAGTATTGCAGTAGAGATGCTGACAGAAAACTTACCTGAGATTATGAACAAAGAGAACATAGGTATCCAAGGTGTTTATCAAACACCACAAAAGCTAGACCCAAAAACAAAGATGTCAAGACATTATAATCAAACTTAATAAGTTAAAACATAAACAGATGCTTCTGAAGGCAGCAAGGCTCAAAGCAAAGCCAACACTCTGAGGGAAATCCTGTAGCCTTTCATCTGACTTTTCTGCAGAAACAATGCTTGCTAGAAAACAGTGGGCAGACACATTCAAAGCCCTAGAAAAGAAAAACTTCCATCGAGGAATTATTCATCCTGCAAAATTGTCTGTCAAATATAATGGTGAAATTAAGACTTTTGAAGATAAAGGGAAATTTAGAGACTTCATAAAAACTAAACCAAAGTTACATGAAATAGTGAAAGAAGCTCTTCCCTTAGGAAAACAGAACTGTTAAATGCATATTTAAGGTAACAATTCAGGACACATCATCTAAAATTATAATCAGTTAGGGAAGTCACAAAACTTAATCAAAGCTACAGTATTATAATGAAGGAATCTGTGATCATATCATGACAACTATAATAACATCACATTAAAAGAGGGATACACTACAGTAGTTACAGTTGTTTTAGATGCAGAGGAAGTTTCATAGTTATGCAATAGTTAAAACTGAGTTTAATCTTAGTATGTTAAGGGGGATAACACATGTAGCCATAAAGCAAATTAACAATGCATTGTATCAAAATAAGAAATGCAATACAGGAGTCTCAACAAACACAAAACCAACACTGAAACAACAACCTATAAAGAAGAATGCCCCAGAACAGAATATTAAGAGCAATATAGAAAACATCAACATAAAAGTAATTACATCAAAATGACAGCACTAAGCATATACCTATCGATAATTATACTGAATGTAAATGGACTGAACGCTCCAGGAAAGAGACAGCAAGTAACATCCTAGATCAAAAGACATGACCCGTCTATATGTTGCTTAGAAGAAACACACTTCAGACTTAAAGATATGAACAAATTGAAAATTAAAGGATGGAATAATATATACCAAGCTAACAATACACAAAGAAGAGGAGGTGTGGCGATGCTAATCTCAGATAAAGTAGATTTTAATGTAAAATCCACTATTGTTGACAAGGATAGTCACTATATATTGCTGAAAGGCTCAGTACTCAAGCAGGACTTAACAGTATTAAATACTTATGTACCCAACATCAGAGCACCTAAATACATTGAAACAAATACTGACAACGCTGAAAAATGAGACAGATCATTCCACAATAATAGTTGGAAACTTCAACACTCCCCTCTCAGTTATGGATAGATCATCCATAAAAAAGCTCAGTAAAGATGCAGCTCTTATTGCAACAATCAACCAACTTGACCTTATTGACATATACAGATCTTTTCATCCATCAGCAGATAAGTACACTTCATTGAACAAATACTGACAACGCTGAAAAATGAGACAGATCATTCCACAATAACAGTTGGAAACTTCAACACTCCCCTCTCAGTTATGGATAGATCATCCAGAAAAAAGCTCAGTAAAGATGCAGCTCTTATTGCAACAATCAACCAACTTGACCTTATTGACATATACAGATCTTTTCATCCATCAGCAGATAAGTACACCTTCTTCTCCAATGCACGTGGAACATTCTCCAAAATAGACCATGTGTTAGGTCATAAAGCAATTCTCAATAAAATCCAAATCACTGATTTACTGCAAAGTATCTTCTCGGGCCATAGAGCTATAAAAGTTGAAATCAATAACAGAAAATTCATAGGTAGAAATTCATACTTATAGAAACTGAACAGCACTTTGCTCAAAAAGCCTTGGGTTGTAAAAGAAATTAAGGACAAAATAAACAAATTTATGGAATCAAATGAGAATGAAAATGCATCCTACCAGAATCTATGGGATACAGCAAAAGTAGTGCTCAGAGGTCGGTTTATCTCTATAACTGCACACATCCGGAAAGAAAAAAGGGCCCAAATTAAAGAGTTAACCTTACAGCTTGAACAACTAGAAAGAGAACAACAGAGGAACCCCTCAGGGACCAGAAGAAAACAGATTATAAGGATTAGAGCAGAACTAAATGAGTTAGAGAAGTAGAAAAACAATTGAAAAAATTAACAAAACCAAAAGCTGATTCTTTGAAAAGATCAACAAAATTGATAAACCATTGGTTAAACTTACAAAAGAAAAACAGCAGAAGATACAAACAACCCAATTAAGAAATCAGACGGGAGTCATTACCACAGACTCAGCTGAAATAAAAAATATTGTAACAGAATACTATGAAAGATGTACTCTAACATGTTTGAAAACCTGGGGGAAAGGGACAAATTTCTAGATTCATACCACTCACCAAGATTACCACAAGAAGAAGTAGATCAACTTAATAAATCTACCACAAAGGAAGCGATTGAAAGAGTCATCAAAAATCTACCAACCAAAAAAAGTCCTGGCCCAGATCGCTTCACCAGAGAATTCTACCAAACTTTTAGAGAAGAGTTAACTCTGATACTACCAAGGCTATTTCACATCATAGAAAGGGATGGAATACTCCCAAACTCATTCTGTGAAGCCAGCATTAAATCTCATATATATATATATATTTGTTCCTGTACCACTATCATTTGAGCTTTGAGTACTCAATACTTACAAGGGCACCTTCAAGTTTAAAGATGGCAGCTGCCCCATGCGTTTCTGAAGGAGCCATTTTTCTCCTCCAGCGTCTACGGCGAAAGGTGTCTGAACTACGCTGTTTCCAGTGAAATTTCCAGCCAATTAAAGAAGCATATTCCCAGCCCTCTCTGTCTTCAAATTCTTCCATGGCCTAGAAGAGACATAGTGAAACTTCCAGTGATGATAATAATACTCTTTATATTGATAAAGCCAGTCATTTGGTCAACCAACATTCTGTGCCTAGCACTGTGCTAGGAGCTAGGGACATCATAAAGAAAAAATGAGCAGGACTTTGCCCTTGCAAAGCTGACACACTGTGGAAAATACAGAGAAAATTAAGCCATTACAATGCAATGATACATGTGTCACAGTGGTGGGCAGATGTAGTCCAGAAGAGGCACCTCATTCAGGCTTGTAGGTACAGTGAGGCAAGCAGACTCTTTCTTAAATTGCTCTGTAACCTCATTAGCTAAAAAAAAAAAAATTAATAATCTTACTGGGATATAATTTTAAAAATGTTATAATCTCCATTTCATACATGCAGAAAACGTTATCCTCTCACCAGGAGTACAAATGTCTTACCTAACCAAAGTTAATAATTAAAGGATAAAAAAAAACCAAAACCAAACCCACTGCTGTTGAGTCCATTCCTACTCATAGCGACCCTACAGACAGGGTGCCATTGCCGCATAGAGCTTCCAAGGAGCACCTGGAGGATTTGAACTAACAACCTTCTGGTTAGCAGCTGTAGCAGTTAACCACTACGCCACCAGGGTTTCCAATTAAAGGATAGAGTAGGGTATGTTACTTTGCAGAAATTTCTGTACTAACTAAAAACTAAGGAGTATAGGGTTGCTATGAGTCAAAATTGACAAAATGGCAGTGGGTTTGTCCTTTTTGCTTTAAGAAATATAGCACTTTTAAAGGAAATATAGCACTTTTTAGTGGTGCTATAATTAAGTGCTTGGCTACTAACTGAAAGGCTGTCTGTTTGATCCCACCCAGATCCTCCATGGGACAAAGACCTAGTGATCTGCTCCCACAAGATCACAGCCCAGGCGACCTTATGGGTCAGTTCTATTCAGTCACTTGGAGTCACTATGAGTCAAAATCAACTCAACAGCACCTAACAACAGCACAACGTTCTTTAGCTTAAAAACTGATGATCTGTATAAATGACCTGTTTTCAAAGTTTTATTCAGCTCATTCAACAAACATGAGATCCCACCATGTGACAAGGACCGTGTTACAGGCTGAGGATGCAGTGACGAAAATGACACATAGGGCCTTGGCTCACACATCAGTGGTGGGATCTGATTTAGGTAGCTTGTAAGTGTGACTAGATTTAATAAATAAAAAATCACACCAAATAAACTCTGTGATCTCAGAAATAAGAGTTCCCTCTAGGTAATTATCATCGTAGGGGGTATTTTTTCAACTTTGAATAAACCTAAAAATCTAGATTAAACACAATCTTGTAATTAATTCTACAGTACTGCTAATAATGGCATGGCAATATTTCATGTAGTCAAGGATGAGACAGGTTAGGGCACGTGATCAAAGTCTCAAAAATAACTGTTGGTAGAAGTGGGCTAACTCTCAGGTTTTCTGTCTGGTGATTCAGTATTCTTCTCACCTCACCATCGTGTTCTCAAGCAGCTCTAGAAACTTCTAACCCATCAGGACAGGGCTAATTCAATAACGAAGAGTATCTTGTTCATCTTCTCATTCATTCTGATACTCACTTGTCAGGAGCAAATCCCTGAGCTAACGAGGAGGATTCAAAGAGGACTACGCTCCATCTTTGCCCACAGAAGCTCAATCAGAGGTGCTGCTAAGGTACGGGATGTATTGTACCAGTCCTGGGCACATAGTGTCCCCAAGCAGTTTCTATTAACCTGGTATGGCCAGCAGCATAGCTAAAGGAAATGGTGCCTATGCCAAGAACTGAAACGGCACCCCATCCAAACACCTGCCAACCTTCTTTCAGATGACTTTACCATAACATCAGCTTAAAAATACAAATCAAGCTTGCTAATCTTTTAATTATCATGTTACCATGCTAGAGGAATGATGGTGTGATGTACTGGGTGAATATAAGCTGCTCAGTGGCACCACACGCCCAGTGCAATACTCTAGATATGCCACTGCTAAGTCTAATAAATAGTAGCTTAATTACCACCTACAACTAGTCAGGAACTCTTCAGAGTGGAAAAGCTTCCTATTTTGAAATTAACCCAGGCTAGGTTCAAACACTGGCTCTGTCACTTCCTACCCACATGGCCTGAAGTGAGTTTATTTAACCTCTGTGTGCATGATCTGTAGAATGGGGATAAAATGTAGCCCTTGCAGATTATAGATAATGTATATTCTGTAGCTAGCAGTATTCAAGAAGGTGCTCAAAACACGCCACTTATTGTTATGTGTTATACTCACAATTCACTGCTATATTATTGTTTTACTTAATTTATGATTATTCCATTTAAACCGTATGATACTCTAATTAGATGCATGATATTATACCCATTTTGTGGATGAGGAAGTAAGTGGAGCCAGGATTTGAACCTTTATGCATGCTATTCTAAGTCCTAAACTATTGCCATCACTGAATTATGCTGCTAAAATAACATTCAGCAGTGGTAGTAGAAACAGGGGTTATTTTAGCAGCCTCAGCATCAGAATCAGAAACGCTGGTGGTGTAAGTGGTTAAGTGCTACGTCTGCTAACCAGAAGATGGGCTGTTCAGATCAGCCAGGTGCTCTTTGGAAATTCTATGGGGCAGTTCTACTCTGTCCTATATGGTCACTATGAGTCAAAATTGACTCAGCAGCAGTGGGTTTGGTTTTAGTTTTAATGTCAGAATCACCCAGAAGACTTGTTGAAACACAGATTGCTGGGCTCCATCCCCAGAGTGTCAAAATCATAGGTTTGGGGTGTGGCCATTCTAACAAACTGCCAGGGGATGCAGACACTGCAAGTAAGGGGACCATTCCTATAGAACTTTGGAGCACAGGACTAGGCTTCTGATTTGCAAGTAATTTCTGTATAAATAGCCTATGGCTGGCACTCTGTGTGACCCAGAGGGTAGAGTGATCGAGCCCAGCTCCCCTTCAGGGCTCCTCTTACCCTCGCGGTACTTGAAGCATTTTGCGTTAAATCTTTCTTGCGTTTTCGGATCATCCTTCGCCGTCTATGAGTGTGATACATTTTCTCTGCTGCAACCCAGGATTTAGGCTTATTATCAGGAGGAATGGTAATTCCATACTCCCAGCCTGCAACAGAGTTTGTGATTAGTTATTGAAAAGAGATACATTTGCCAGATCGCAAAATCCACTCCCATTCGGTCACCTCTCTGCTCCCAGATGTCTTCTGTGGTCATGAAAGAGTGCCACTACTCTTTACACTTTGCCTTGCAGTTCAGTCACGCTGGCTTTAAACTCACTCCTTGGCTCCCTCCTAACAAAGCTTCCTTTGTGGCCACGAGATTCTCCTCAACTTTTATTCATTAGAATTGAGTGCATCTATGAATAAGTAGGAAACCTTGGTGGCTTAGTGGTTAAGTGCTACAGCTGCTAACCAAAAGGTCAGCAGTTCAAATCTCCCAGGTGCTCCTTGGAAACTATGGAGCAGTTCCACCCTGCCCTATAGGATCACTGTGAGTTGGCCTCAACCTGACAGCAATGGCTTTGTTTTTTGGGGTTTATGAGTAAGTCAGGTGCCCTGGTGGAGCAATACTTTAGGGCTCAGCTGGTAACTGAAAGGTTGGTAGTTCCAAATGCACCTAGCAGCTTCTCTGTTTAAAGACCTGGTGATCTGCCTTCACAAGGATTACAGTCTACAAAACCGTACGAGGAAGCTCTGTCACGTGGGGTCACCATGCACAGATAATCAACTCAGTGGCAGCTAACAACAATAACAACAAGAATAAAATACAGTAGAGAAGATGGTGCTTAAGGATGTGGGCTGTGTAGTCATGTAACTTGCATTCAAATTCCAGCTCTGCCATACGCTATTCTTTACTAAACACATTACCCGCAAGTCAATAAATCTGTCCATGGACCAATTTCTTCAGAGCAAAGGTATATATGTCTTTTTGTAGGATTACAAGTATTACCCAACTAATGCTTGCAAAGCACTAAGCCATGCTCAGTGTAGTAAGTGTTCAATCAACGGTATTATTGCAAGGCCTGGGGGGATATATCTAAATGAGCAAGGAATTTATAATCTAGTTGAAATCTTCTGTATCAGTGCAAATCTTTTCCTGCACCATTCTGTCTTATGAGGAAAAAAAATCAATCAAAAATTTCTCTTCTGTCAATTTAACTGGACTTCAATATAACCTAAAAACTCTTCCAATCTTATTGCAAGGATAGAATAGCAGGGCTGGGGGTCCAGGGACCACGCTCTCAGGGGACATCAAGGCCAACTGGCATAACTAGCCTATTGCTAAGAAAGTCTTCAGCACCCTATATTGGTGAGTGGCGTCTGGGGTCTTAAAAGCTAGCAAGCTGCCATCTGAGGTACACCAAATGGTTCCAACTCAGCTGGAACAGATGATCACCAAGGACAACAATGACATGAAAGAAAAAGAGCCAAGAGGACAGAAAGACCCACGTGAATGGGTGACTATATCAACATGTAACCAGAAAAACCAAATGGTGCCGGACCACCACCAATGACAGCCATGACCCACAATATTGAGTGCCAGTGGCAATAAGAGACAAAAAAGGGTCCACCCTAACAACTCCACTAAAAGACCACAACTGATGGTCCAAAGGCTTGGGCGTTCCCCTGGGAACATGGCCCCTGGACCTGATGCCACCCCAATCATAGATCATTACTGAGGTCAACTCTTCAGATAGGCATGGATTGGACTCGGGGACAGAGTGACTGTATCATGTGTGTACTTTATGGTTCTACGCATCTATAGGATGTCATCCTACTGGCCTCTTACTAGAGGGGAGTGAAGAGGTGGAGAGGAGGAGACAGAAGATTCTTAAGAGGATATGACATGTATAGAATGGAAGTGTGCTGTCGCCAGACAAGGAGAGCGTAGGAGATGCACATAGGCGGGCACGCAAATTCGAACTGTAAACTTTCACTCAATCACAATAAAAAAAAATTTCTGATAATTTCAAATGTTGTAGCTCATTTAACTTTAAATTGCTGCTCATAAAAGAAGGTAAATGGCATTAACAGAAGCCATGTCAATAACTTGCATAGCTGCTAAACAGGATGGCTTCTCAGGCATTTTACAATTCTCCTTTCTGAGTTCCCAGGGAAGGTACGGGCTATAATTACAATGGAGAAAATCCAAATGCCAGCTTCTCTAGGTTCTCCTCCTGGATCTCCAGCATCTTAAAGCCCAGGAGTCTTCAGGGAAAGACCCCCGGTAGCACTCTGGCGGTGTAGTTAAGCACCTGGCTGCTACATGAAAGGTCCACGGTTTGAGGCCACCAGCTGGTCCATGGGGGAAAGACGCGGCAGTCTACCTCTGCATAGATTACGACCTTGGAAATCCTATGTCCTATAGGGTCACTGTGACTTGGAATCAAGTGGCCAGCAATGGGCAATCTTTGTAAGAGCAGATGACCAGGTCTTTTCTCTTACAGAGAGTCAGTGGTGGGTTTTGCTACTGACCATTCAGTTAGCACCCAAGCACTTACCCATCTCTACCACAAGGCCTCCTTCACTGGGCTCCTTATCACCTTATATTTTTCATTCTCAATAGCCCCCTCTCCCAGTCTCCTGTCCAAGCAATGGCTTGTCCCTCAGAGTCTACATGTGAATAGTCACAGGTATCACAGGACCTGGATGACACAGGCCAACAGAGGTAAGGCCCCTCCCTCCCAGGGAAACCTTCTCTGGTAATCCAGGCCTTGCATCAGAAGCCCCAGTCAAGCAGCACACTGGAATATTACCTTTCTCATCCACCGCTCGATTTATATCATAGACCCACGCATCATCGTCCCATTTCCAACCCGGGGGACAAGTCAGCTCGCTGGGTGATGCTGCTTTATCGCCATTCTTCAAGAAAAAATAGAAGCAAATGCAAAGTGAGATATGCTTCCTTATACTTAACAATGGTATCTGCATGCTTACCCAGGTACCATCTTTGAGACCAAGCTTACTCAGAAAAGTTCGTAATCTTCACTTATACACAGCTGCTACGTAAAAACTAGTTTTTGGACTATTTTCTATTTCTACTGTAAGAAACTCCTCTTTTTCCATAGGTCAAAAATGGCTGACTGCCAGCAATTTCCTGTGGTTCAACTTAATATCATGAAATGGTACAACTGTGTTTATGAGAGGTTATACAGGAAAGAAACATCAGGGAATGGATAGAATTTGAAAGTCACATGTTTTCAAATACTGGAAAATGCTGCCAGAGGTTCACAATGCTAGTCGTGTCAGACTGAGCAGAGCTGACGTGAAATATCGCTCAGTAGACACCCTGCACAAACAGTGGCGAGTTAAGCACATGATCAGAAAATTCAGAGTAAAAGAAATAAAGATTGAATTGTATGCCCCCAAAAGATAGTGAAATTCCAGCTCCCATACCTGTGAATGCGACTCTGGGAACAGAGTTTTTCTTTTGTTATGTTACTAAGAACATACCAGAGTAGGATGGATCCTAAACCCAAACCCTTTTCTCTCTCTCTGTCTCTCTCACACAGACACACAGACACACAGACACACACGGAAGATAGATGCTGGGTGAAGATATATCTACAAGCAACCAAGCGACCCCCTAGAAAAACCTGGAGCTACAGAAGCTGAAAGAAATGAGGAGCTCCCCCTAAAGTTCACAGAGAAGGAATGCCTAGCCCTGCCCCAAACCCTGAATTCAGACTTCTCACCTCTAGAATTGTGAGAAAATGGGTTTCTGTTCTTTGAAGTACCTGTGGTATTTATGTTACAGCAGCACTAGGTAACTCAGTTGCTTATAAGACTAAGAAACCAAACCTGCTGTCATCAAGTCAATGCTGACTCATAGCAACCCTAAAGGACAGAATAGAACTGCCCCATAGAGTTTGCAAGGAGCACCTGGTGGATATGAACTGCTAACCTTTCGGCCACTAGCTGAAGCAGTTAATCACTACACCACCAAGGTTTCCAGTTGCCCACAGACATATGAAAAAAAGCTCAGCTTCACTTTAAATCAAGAAAGTAAAAGCTGAAACAACAGGATACCATTTATTTGTGTATTGGTAAAGATGATAAATTGGGATGGTGAATGTTTAGGCCAAGGTTCTAAAAAACATTTAACTGGTTTTAATTTTAAAAATGAGTTAAATAAGAAATATGCATGATTTCTAATGTTACTTCTAAAAAGAGTGCACATCCCCAATGTTTCCACATAGCAGTGTCTGGCTAAAGCATAGGTGACGCAATGCTTAAAAACTGAGGCTGCTAACCAGAAGGCTGATAGTTCAAAACCACCAGCCAGTCTTTGGAAACCCTGTGGAGCAGGTTCTGCTTTGTCCTGCAGGGTCCCTAGATGTTGGAATTCAAATTAACAACAACAAAGTTATTTTTGGTTAGTTAAGTAAGTCCAATTTATCCTTTCTAGGGAATGATTATAGCTGCACTTGCGTGCTTAAGTCGTAAATGTGAGATTATTCAGAACATAAGCCGACACAAAACAGCAGGTAAAGCCCAGCTCTGGGGTGGTGGATTCCCAACAGATCCTTGTTCCTGGAGATCACATGTATCTCCTTTCTTGAGAGCCGCCACTCACCGCATCAGTGTAGGTGTCCTCAGCTGGCTTCCACTCACCGCCGGGGTAGCGACTCTCGTTCTGATACACTTCATCTGTGAACTCTGTGTGACCGGCGTCAGCCTCGGTCAGCAAGCTGTGGGCGACAGCTCACGTTACCACGGGCGAAACGGTAACCGACAACCTCTGCTATTTCCAACGGCTGGGAAACCTCTACACTGTGGGAGTGGTACCAGGTCCCTCCTCACTTTACCCCTTTTGATTCTCAACTCCAAACTTGTCTTGGTACTAATAGGTTTTGACATTCCTTTGAAGAAAAGCCCTGCTGGAACACTGAGACCTAAATTACAGCGAACTCTTCAAATTAGCAAGGTTGTTCCTTCCTAGTAATTAGGGTGGAGACTGGGAAAACAGTGCTGCGGGCAGCTCCTTAGGAGGACCACGCAGATCGTGTTCCATATTTCTGCTTCAGGTCAGAGCTGTTCCATTTTTGTTTTCTCAGTAAAAATTCTTGGCTAACAGTTCAAAAGAATAGGGAGCTGTCTTCCTTTGTCCTCCCATTTCTTCAAACGGACTGGAGACAGTCTCATGTAGCCACGCACGGACATTTTTACGCATGGCTCGCTTGATCTATCTACATAACACAAACTGAAGGGAGGAGTTTAAATTTTCTGGATCGCTTCTAGGTAGACAGCCAAACCGGGTCATTTAAGACTCCAAACTGCCTTTGGGCACTTAAGAAATCCATACTGACTCTCTGTCATGCCAATTTTCCTGTTGGATTTGGGACTATTCTGACAACCCATAGAGGAAGGGCAGGGGTTCCAACTTGGACTTGAATCTTCTGCCAGGTAGCCACTCAAGTGAGGTTCTTTTTTCCTTCATCCTCTCTACATCTTTTCCCTGCTGTCTCCTCCCCTAGAATCAAGCACTGGAAAGGAATCAGAAAACTAGTCCCAACTGTTTGTATAAATTGGAGCCATCCATCACTCCTCTTAGCCCCAGAGAAGGAGAATAAAAGCACCGGCTGCTGCCTCCAGCATCCCATCCAGCCTGCCATTCTCTGACCGTCAGCTTTTCAGATCACAATTCCGCCTACCATGTCCTTGTCCTCACCTTCTTTCCTTCTGTCCAATTCAAATCCCTTTTGGCTTCTTCTCATCCACCCCTCCCCGCAGCTCACCCACAGAATGCTGATCTGGGTTAAAAGGAATTATGTGCAAATGCTGCATTTCAACAAACCCAGTCACCTCACTTCCTCCTCTACCTAATGCCAGTGTGATTACGGAAACAAACTCTGACAGAGGGACCAAACTCTAGTTTGTGACCTTAAGGCTGAGCATCTCCTACCTACACAGTGAGCCAAGTTGGGGAGAAGAGGAAGCTCTCTGGTTCTGACGTTGTTTACAACACACAGAAACTAGGAGTCCCAGCCTTTGGTCTCCCCAGATTCCAGGAGAAACATGCTTGCTTCCTCCACTGTTTCTATAATTTTTTTTAACAACAGTTTTATTGAGATACAATTCATATAATCCATCCATTAAAGTGTAAGTTTTACTATTTCTTGTAGACATTTCAGCATAATTGTTAAAAGTGCTGGTTTTGGAGGCCACGCCAGGCATGAATTCTAGTTGCAGTTATGCCGCTTTTCAGAATTCTGGTAGTAGAAGCCAATTATAAGCTATGTGCCATTGAACAAGTTATTTAATTGGTCTAGGTCTCAGGTTCCTTATCTCTAAAGTGGAGATAATACTACTACCTCCTGAGAGATAATGCTCCATGATTCTCATACATTCTGTACCTCTTCTAACAGATACAGACTGCCTTTGCTACAGACTCTCTTTTCAAAGACGTTTGCATAAGAAATGGCTTTGAAAGACAGGAGATAGCGTCTCCTTCCAGAGCAAAGGGCAGGCATGTCCCTGTCCATCGTGAAAGGTTTGGTGCCTTAAACTTGAGGCCCCTCTCCTCCACTGCTTGTGCAGGTGCCACTTGGTTGTTTTCTTGTTGCCCTGTGGGAATTGGGATTCAGGAAACTGGGAGCAAATTTCTCTGGGCAACAGAGCCCTTTGTTTCTGATCCACGAGCGTTAGGTCTTTTGCTAGCTATGATACTGGCTAGTTCATAAGCAGGGTAAAATCTCAGACCCTTTGTAATTCTTTTTTTGTATCGTACCACGTTTATTTATTTTATTGTACTTTAGGTGAAGGTTTACAGAAAAAACTCGTTTCTCCTTAAAACACTTAGTACACATATTGTGTTATGACATTGGCTATCAACACCACATGTCAACAATCCCCCCCTCAATGTTTGCTTCCCCATTACAGTTTTCCTGTTCCTTCCTGCCTCTTAGCCCTTGCACTGGGCTAGTGTGCCCATTTAGTCTTGTTTTGTCTTATGGGCCTGCCCAACCTTTGGCTGAAGGGTGAGACTCAGGAATGATTTCATTACTGAGCTAAAAGAGTATCCGGGAGCTATACTCTCCAGTCTCCTGTCAGGCCAACAAATCTAGTCTTTCCTTTGGAGTTAGAATTTTGTTCTGGACTTTTCTCTAGCTCTGTCCAGGACCCTCTATTCTGAGCTCTGACGGAGCCGTCAGTGGTTACCGCCAGGCACCATCTAGTCGTACCACACTCAGTCTGGTGGAGGCCGTGGTCGGTGTGGCCCCCTGGTGCCTTGGACTAATCGTTCCCTTCTGCCTTTCTTCACCCTTCCTTGCTCCCTAAGGAGTGAGTACAGTGGAGTATCCTAGACAGCTGCTCACAGGCGTTTAAGATCCCAGACGCTCTTCACCAAAGCAGAATGTAGACCACTGTCTTTATAAACTGTGTTATACAAATTGAGCTAGCTGTTCCTTGAGACCACGGTCCTCGCAGCCCTCAGTCCAGCAATTTGGTCCTTTCAGGAACTTGGGTGTATCTATGGAGCCTCCGTGACCTTTCCTTATGATAGTTCTGGCTTCCCCAGTATTGTGTGCTGTCTTACCCGTCACTGAAATTACTACTTATCTATTGTCTGTTGAGTGTTTTCCCATCTCCAGCTCTTCCTCCCCCCTTCATAATTCTTGTAGGGTTGTTATCAGGATGAAATAAGATGATGTAAGTGCTCAGCTCCATGTCAGACACATTAGCACATAACAAGTTTTCAATAAATGTCAGTTATAAGGTGCTTTTGATATTTGTCTTATTACAGGACACTGATGATATCTTTCAATTATCTATCAATTTCTATGGCCTTACTTCTACTCAGTGTTTATTCTTTAAAGATTATCAAAATTTAGCAATTTCTAGGAGAGTGTTCATTGCCATAATTCTTCTTAGAAAACAGAGAACTTACCTTCTTTGAGGATCAACTATCCAGTCTCCTTCCCATTCCCAGCCTTTTGGGGGCAGGAAGAATTCCCTCTTAAGCTTTATTTTTCCTGTGACATCAGAAAACTTATGACGGCCCACTAGTCCAGAAGTGCCCCATTTTCCAAACATGAGAGCTTGGTTTTCGTACTAGACAAAAAATAAAATAAAGTGGGAATAACATCTTCAAGGAGAAAGAAATGAAACCAGCTCATGGATTTTTAATTTCATCTAAGACTTAGGCTTTACAACCCCAGAAAGTAAAAAGTTAATACTTAGACACTAACTTGGGCTGCATACTGATTATGCATACTGATTATGCAACTTTCTAAAAAGCATTTCCCAAGTCTCAGTATTCCTGTCTGTAAACAGGGGATAACGTCATCTCTTGAGGCATTGTTCTGGAACTGAAACTCTCAAATGATTGTGGAAAGGCTTTGTAAACAATGATATAGCATGCTAGTTTTTTCCAATACTATTTTAAGTGGCTCCAAATAGTTCTCTAGACCTACTCTTTTAAAAAACTACAAAGTCTTTGTGAATGTTCAGCCTTCTAAAAGTTTATTTGTAAGTGTGCTGCTTGGAACCTGGGATGTTTTCCTACAGAAACAATACTACACCTGATGATATATTTCCCAGGCAGTCCACAAAGAACCCCTCTGGATCAGGACAGTCCTTTAGCTCCAATCCTTCAGGAGACCCAAGAATCCTGAGCCTTAATCCCCTCAGGGCATGACAAATACACTAAGAACTTGATGGAAGCAAATTCAGTGGAAACGGCAGGCTTTGGTTTACAAGGCATTCATCTCAAAGTTAAAATTTATAGTTCTAGAAAAGTCTGCTCTTCTTCTCTGAACCACCAAAACGGTTGAGATTTGCTAGGACAGTTTCATCCCTGTTTGGGCCTAAAATGGACTTAACACTTCTCTGCTGATAAGCCCACTGAGAAGATACTTTGCATGAGCCAGAGGAGGGTTTTTGGCTGAAGGAGAATAGAGGTTTGAGTGGGGTTCTGAGGGAGAAGTGGGGATATAGAAGACAGGATGGTGACTGTCTCAGACATCGGCTCTGAGGCCTGAGGGGAAGGGCACGTCAGGCAGAAGCCAAAGGAGGTGCTGGCACAAGGTCTGGGAGACACCGGGCCACGTGTTTGGTTTCGTTTCCAAAGTGACAAGGACGTAGAGTGGAGGCACAGGCATTACAACCACTTTTACTACTCTAGTAAAGTTTGATAGAAGACCTTTAGGGCATCAGCAGCAGAGACACAAGCCTCGAGTGGCTTTGAGGGCTGTCTTTCATTAGCAGTTTCAGGGCAAGGTAGCAAGAAAAAAGGTAGTCATAAGCAAGCACAGGCTGCTAGAAATTTGGAGGAGGGAGGCTGCAGAGAACTGAGGTCCTGGAGCAGCAGATAAAGGCAAGTGAAATTCCCATTACTGCTATTAATATGCCCCCTACTAGCACTTACCAGGTGTTAGAACCTGGGGAAACTGGGGCCACACAAACAACGGAAATGTGTGGAGTGGTTCTTTCTGTGAGTTGCTAGCTTGAGCTCTGTTCTGTGCAGGGAGGGACGGGGAATTGGAACAGAATGGAAGGGAGCCCTGGACTGGCTGTTCGGCCTTCCTGGTTCAGGGCTAGCTTCTCTGGGCTTCGCTCCAGTCACAGGGCTGGAGGGCAGGTGTATGCCAAGAAATCCTACAGGGATTTCTGATACCTCGACTCCACACTACTCAGCTGGCCAGACATCAAAATCCAAAACTCAGGGCCTCCCCAAAGATCCCCAGCATACTCTCTACTTATCTCCGTTCTAACTTCCTAGCTATCACTACAGTGATCTGTTTGTGTCTCTCCTCTTGTGCTCCACTGTTTCTCAGGGTGTGGTCCACTGACATCCCAAGTCTCTTAACTCAGCCTAGAGAATCACAGGCTCCAGAGAAGTCCTAGGAGTCTACATGTTTAACAAGGGACCAAATAATTTTCTAGTCATCGTAATAGCCTGTGAGATCCATATGGACGGGGCCATAGTTTCTTCATCTTCTTCAGCACCTGGCTCAGTGCCTGGCATAAAGCTGCTACTTTACAAAAGCTTAGATGGTTGGGAGGGTGGGTAGGTGGGTGGGTGAATGGATAAATGCTGACATTATTTATTTCTTCATTCAACAAATATTTATTGGGACTTAGTACATGCCAGGCACTGTTTACTGAGTGAACTATAAATTAAAAAACAGCCATGTGTTTTCTGTCCCAGCAAGCAGATCAGAAGCATAATCCCGAGTCACCTGAAAGGTATAGTAGTGGGTACCAGGAAAAAAGTGACATACTAGCCAGAAGGGAGATAGACTTCTCTCCACTTATTGGCACATGAAGGCCCAGCTGCAGAATATAATTTATCTGAAAACTGTCAGAAGAGACTTACCAGGATTCATACAGCAAATTTAAATCAGTGAGTACTTTGAGTTTAAAATAGCACATCAAAAACACAAATAAACAATATCTCTGTTTTTAACTTTAGAGATTTAAAAATATATTTTCATTGGTTTGACTGTATTTAGAGTTTTTAAATAATTTATTTTTCTTAACTACACTGATTTTAAATTCAGTGAAGGTTTTACACATTTACAGATTCAGATGTGGTCAGGTAACCTCTTCTTCACTCTTGGGCAAGGCCATCTGAGTCTCTATCTAAATGGGGAACAAGTCATCTATGATTTCAAGACCTCTGGTTTCAAGGTCTGAACATATCCAGTGATCCTTTTCCTGCGTTGTTTGATGTATGTGTATATATACACAAAATGAAGAGTTCCTCCTTAAGTCTCTGCTTGGTGTCACACATTTAGTGTGACTGACTGTCATTGGGTTTCAGTGCTGGCAGCTGGAAGACCAATGCTTTTCAATACTGCTGGTGTGACTGGGGTGGATGTCATCTCTTAGAATTGTGACATAAAGGGACTAATCATCAGTGAATCCCAGTGTTGACATCAAAACCTCAAGACAACGCTTTTCTTATCCCTTTAGGTTAAGGATCCTTGCTGGTGGATTTTAGGTGGTGGTGATGCCGGGGGTTGTTGTTATGGTATACAAATGTTTTGCCCAAGGATGAAAAGCAAAAGTACTCCCCCCAAGGGAAAAGATAGCAATGCCAGTAAATGTACCATTTCAGCAAAGACGGTGAACGTTCCTTCAGCGAAGCTATTGAACTTCTTCTCGACAGCACTCAAGCCCAGCCAGATGTTAGCCCGCAGTTCCACAGGCACCTTTGGCCCCTTGTTTTTCTCCTGTGGATACTGTGAGATGCACAACAACATGTTATCTTGGGGGCAGTGCAGAGGGTGACATTGTGCTAAAGCCAAGAGCAAATGAAAAATCTAAGCATTGCTCTGATCAGTCTGTTTCCTTAAGATAATTCCAAATGGCCCTACAGCAAAGCTCAAACTAACAACTCAAGCAGTAATTCTCAAAGGTGGCCCATAGATTGACCCCTAAGAGTACCTTCTGAAAATTTTGGGGAGGTCTACAATGTCAAAACTATTTTCATAATACTACTAAGATGTTGGCTGAAGAAGAAAAACAGTTGGGGGAACAGCACAGGACTGGGCAGTATCTTGTTCTGCTGTGCGCAGGTTCACTAGAAGTCAGAACCGACTCGATGGCACCTAACAATGACAATTAAGATGTCATTCATTCACCTTTTTCACAGCCTTGTCATTTACACCGCTGCTACAAAACAATGGTGGCTCAAAAGCCTGGTCAGTTTGACTTAAGACCACTCTTGGTAAAGCAGTAAAAATAATTCAGTGTACTCAAGATCAACCTTGATTGCATGTCTTTTTAGTACAAAGCACTTCTATTGCATATCACTGCGAGGTGGTTTCACGTAGTTATCTGAGCTCTAAACCAAACTAGTGGGCTTTTTTGTCTCGTCTCATTTTAACTGAATACCATTTTTACTTGAAACAGTGATTGGCAGCAAGTACGGTTATTTAGACTTGGATGTGGAACAGAATTTTGTTAGACATAAAGTGAGCCTGTCTCCTCAAGAAAAAGAATTGACTGCATTTGTTGCCAATGATAAAAATTCATGCTTTGAAGCAAAAATTAGAATTTTGGAAAACTTGCCATGACGAGTCGGATAGCTTGCCAATACACACAGACATTTCTGATAAAGTAGGTGGTAATTTTAACAAATGGGATCACACACAACACACACACACACACACACACACACACTGCCGTGTCCGGCACCCCAGTGACCAGCACTGAGAAAGACCCAGGTCTGGGGTAGGCAGGAAAAGGCATGGAAAACTCACACAAGAAACACATCATACAAGATAAAGTTGAGGCCAGGTGCGACCAAGGTCTCTGATGGGGAACAATGGCCACCATTCCTCAACGGGAAACTTTATTTATAGGGTTACAATCAGGACAAGATTGGCAGGACAGTCTATTTTGCCAAAAATGGTTACAATGGCATTGAGGCACCTCCTGATTGGCTGACCCATACGTGGAAGTATCATCAAGGCATTAGGTAGAGGAGAAAGCAAAGGGCAGGCATTCTCAGAGGCTCTGCCATACCCGAGAAAGGCCCAAATCTGTGTGCGGAAGTGTCAGTAAGGTGGGGGATAAGAGAAAGGAGAAAGAGACAAAGGTCAGGCTTTCTTGGAGGCTCTGCCATACTTGAGCACAGCCTAAACCTGCATCAGTAAGGCAACAGGCGGGACAGCACACTCCTAGCAGCCTGCAGCAATACACATACACACTGTATGGTCCTATGTCAACACTAGGAAGATCTGTGTAACACAATGAACCAATAGTTTACGAATGATCAATGCTTAACATTCCAAAATCATAAATGGATAAAAGAGCCATTCAAAGTGTAAGACAGATCACTGGATCTTTTTTTTTTAATTATGATGACCAAGACAGCAGATTTTAAAGTAGCAAAGCATGAAAAGCTCATTGACATAGTTCCAGATTCCACAGCACAATTAACTATTTAAAAACCACTACCTGTTGAATTTGTCTTGTAGCAAAGACGAATATCTGGAAAAGCTATTAAAATATTCCTCACCATGGATTCTCTGTACACATTTCAAGCAAAAAAATGTATCGCATCAGAGTAAACACACAAGCAGATGTGAAAGTCCAGTTATTTTCTGTTAAACTAGCCATTAGTTTGTAAAAACATCAAATAGTTATCACTCTGCCCAAAGATTTTTTAAATGAAAATATAGTTATATTTTATAAAATATGTAATTTATAGTCATATGGAAGAGCTTATTATTGTTTTAAAGTAGATTAATAAAAGATTAAAAGTTTTGTTTTAATTTTCATTATAATAAATATTGATAGATACAACCTACATAAATTAAAGCTCTCTGAGGTCCTCAATAATTTTTAAGAGTAGAAAGGGGTCCCAAGACCAAAAAGAGCTGCTGAATTAAAGTAATGGCTTCCCACACTGGATAATGAAAACTTTAACAGAATCCAATAAATTTAACACAACATTGTCTGGAACTTGCTGTTAATCTCCTAAATTACATAACCGAACACAGAGGCTATCACTTTTCATTCTCTGCCCCACCTCTTGTGAAGTTTTCTTCATTAATCAGATTGCTTCTACTCACTGCTGAGGTCAATTATAATTTCGGTTCTATTTTAAGTAACATTGATTTACCTCAAGGCACAGGAAAGAAGACAATCATGCTGGTTCTATTTCTACCTCTCTGATTAAAGAGTAGAGTGTATGTATTACATGTTAGCAGTTATCTCCTTGTTTTAAGACAACACTCTGCCCTGATGGATTTTTCTCATCTCACTTGCTATTCCTCTCTCCTGAATCTGAAGGATGTAAGCACTGTGTTCGGGTTGCCCAAGAAAAGGGATGCTGAATATGCAGATGGAGACATTCCTATTTCTTGTTTCCAGCCCCAGCCCCGCATTGGCACTCCATCTGCACATACAATGCAGAAGTTCTGAATAAGGGGTCCTGGGATGGATTTAGGCATTCTATGAAGCTCCCAAAACATACACAAAATTGTGATTGCATGTGTGATATCCATTCTTTTGGAGGTGAGGGCCAGTAGCCTACACCAGGCACTTAAGAAGCCTATGACTCTAAATAGAACTTGTAAATTTGAGGATCCCTTCGGTTGGGGAGAAACCAGGGTGGTGTAGGGGTGAAGTGGTACAGCTGCTAAGCAAAAGGTAAGCAGTTTGAACCCATCAGGAGTTCCTCAGAAACCCTATGGGGCATTTCTACTCTTTTCTATCAGGTTACTATGAGATAGAAGCAATTTGACAGCACAGAGTTTGCTTTGGTGGGTTGGTTAGGGCATCAGAATTCCAAGGACAATCTGTACTCTTGTCTCTATTTTTTCTCTTCTCAAACATTCACTAGAATGAAGGGAAGAAAGGTAATTCCTTTGGATTAGACATTACAAGTAAGGGAAGCATACCTGTCAGAAAGTACAACATTGACAATGTCAAGTTAATACTAATGTCACAAAGACATCTACTGAGGAGTCCTCAACTGAAAACCAGCATCCTCTGAGAATTCCTGCCCCAGACGGAAGGGCCAGAACAGACTAGAATTGATCATGATCATCTTCACCATCCAAAGATTAGCACATTACAAATCAGCTTCTTCTTACAAATACAGATTTTGCATCTAAGTGTGTCACACGCACAGGTGGCAAAGACACGTACCTTCAGAAAGATGGTTTGGGTTTTCCCACAGTATTTCCCACATGCATTCTCGCCACTGGTAGAATATAAAACCTGGTGTGCAGGAATTCGTGCGTAGGCCAGTCTTTTCTCTCCCCGGATCATCCAGATGATAATGTCAGGCATACTGTTTTGTGGCTGGTCATAGGAGTGGACAGGAAAAGAAGAAAAACTATCATGAGCCTAAACGCCGGAGGAGCGGAGACCCTGCCGGTCAGATGGGTTGGGTCCAGGGCCTTCAGGACTCCTCTTAGCACAGAAGCCTTGTGGTTAGGGCTCTGCCCCAAATTCCTGAGACTTTTAATCCCACGCTGGGGGCCTGTAGAGGTGGGAGGTGGGCTGCAGTTGGCCAAAGGGACAGAGGGAAGCAGCGGGCCAGTTTCACCTGCTGAAAGCGCCACCTGCTCAGCTCTGCAAGGTGTTTTAGGAAGCAGCCCTCTCTTACTCACACATCAGGAGCCTGGTAGCACAAGAGTTATGCACTCAGCTGCTAACTGAAAGGTGGGTAGTTTGAATCCACCCAGTGTTTCTGTGGGAGAAAGACCTTGCAATCTACCCCCCACAAGATTACAGCCTAGAAAGCCCTATGAGGCAGTCCTACTGCCACATGGGCCACAGAGTTGCCACCTGACCTGACAGTACCTAGTAACATCTCTTGCATCATTTAAAGAATACTGTCAGCAGCAATCAAAGGGCCCGAGTCTCCCATATTTTATTAGACACAGAGACAGCATGTGGATCTTACAAGCCAGGTCTTCCCAATGTCAACCAAAGTTAGCCTTTTTACTTCTCTGTGTAATACTGGGAAACCCTGGTGGCAGAATGGTTAAGTGCTATGGATGGTAAGCAAAAGGTTGGCAGTTCAAGTCCACCAAGTGCTCCTTGGAAACTCCATGGGGTAGTACTACTCTGTACTATAGGGTTACTATGAGTTGGAATCTACTTGTTGGTGATAGGTTTGGTTTTGGTTCTTGGTATTACACTGAGAAACCCTGGTGGCATTGTGGTGAAGAGCTGTGCCTGCTAACCAAAAGCCTGGCAGTTTGAATCCATCAGGTGCTCCTTGGAAATTCTATGGGGCAGTTTTACACTGTCTTATAAAGTCACTATCAGTCGATACAATGGCAGTGGGTTTGGGTTTGATTTTTTGGTATTACAACTAATCTGCTACTTCATCTCATTATTTGAAATATTATCTGACTGTGTTATGATAATGATAATGATGTTTTCCCCTTTGAACACCATTCTAGTGCTTAAAATTGCTTTCCTGCTCTGACTTTGACGGCTTTCACCCTCATTCCCTTCCAAAACTAACACTTTGACTTCATTGTCCCTCTGACCTGCTTAATATTCAAGACAATGGTCTAGATTTTTTATCAGCCCTATGCCTAGCACCATCTCCCAGAGTTTTTCTTCCTTGTTAGGTAATGTTCACCTAGTTTGAAAGGCTCACCTCTTCAGTCAGCTGCATTAATTTATCAAGCCAGTCCTCAACTTCAGCCAGCGCAGACTTTACATCTATGTCTCCAGACCTCATCTTCACAGCTGCCTCATGTATCTGGGAGAGAGACCTGGATCGCAATTTTTGGATCTGAGTGTCCAGAATTGTGACATTAAATTTTCCTTCCAGGACAGGCAATGTGTATCTAAAGAAAAAGGAACAAAGAATTTTGAGCTTCAAAACTGTCAAATTCACTTATGCTTGGTTTCCATCTTGCAAACCACACTGACTTCCTAACTATATCAGTCTGATTTAGGCTGAAATTGAATTGTGGCCTTGGCAGGGCAGACCTGCCAAACAATATCTTTTATTCTCACTAGCCTGGTGGAATAGTGGGTAAGTGCCTCGCTCTGAAATGAAAGGTCGGCAGTTCAGACCCACCAGGTGCTCCATGGGAGAAAGACGTAGCAGCCTAATTTACAGCCTCAGAAACCCTATGGGGCAGCTCTACTCTGTCCTGTAGGGTCACTATGGGTCAGAATCAACTCAATAGCAGTGAATTTGGTAAGTCTCAGAAATATGCAAGGGGATTAAAATTCCAAAACAATTCCTTAGATTTGACCTCAGGCCCACGGTGTCACTACAAAGAGTATGGAAACAGCAGCAGCTGGGAGAAACTGGACTTCCCTTCTGGTGCTTCTTTGAATCACTGTATAGATCTATGTGTAGATCTACAAAATGATGGAGGAGGAAGGGAGACTAGAGATCACCAGTTGAAGAGTTCGTAACTTGGGTAGTAGGGACTACCCAGCAGTCCATAGTTAGGCCTTAGGAAGCCTATGAATCCTTGGACTTATAAAGAAAAGTATGTGCCTGTGTCAAGATGCAATGTGACATAATGAAAAATACACACTTTGGGCCAACACTCTGAGTACAAATCCTGTCTCCCCCACTGACTAATGTGACCTTAACTAGTTACTTAATCTTTTGCTTTCCTATCTTCAAATGTGGAGTAGTAATAGCTATCTTTTAGGGTTATGAGGAACAAATGAATTAATCTATGGAGAGTACTTAAACTCAGACTGGTGTGGAATGTCCAAATAGCACTGCTTTCATTGTGATCTCATAGCTGCTGGCATTTTGTCACACACTCAAAGGGGCCCATGCGTTCAAACAGGGTTCAGAACCCCTCGTGTAGGCCAAGTCCCTATTTCCAGTGAGACTGATGAGTCTAGTGATGGGACCACAGAGATCACAGCAAACAGAAGAGCTGGGACCAGAGTCAGCTGTCAGCTACCACGGCTTCCATCCATCGTGGTGGCTGGTGCAGGTTACATAATGGGGCTACCACCAACACCAGAAAGTTCTCTCCTATTCTGCTTACCTGGAATTCCCAACTATTTGTGTATTACCCAGTTTTCTCAGTGAAGGCAGTCCTGGCATGACTTTCTCTAAGCAGTGAATTTCCTGCTACAATAAAGCTAAAAAGACTTTAGTTGGGTTCTGCAAAAACAGTTGACATCACAAGTGTCAACAGACATGTCTGTGTTTTGCTCAGCAAATCCTAAATTTCACAGGCATTTTGCACGTGAAAGTCATTACCAAACATTCCTGTTTGGTGACTTTAATAATCTTGACAACACTTGGAGGGTTAAGTACCTAGAATGATTCTATGAGGCAAAAAGATAGAAGCTTTTAGCTCCAAAGTCACGGGGGATACCCTCAATAAACACATGTTGACTGTCAGAAAGTTGAGTAGGAAAAGGAACTACACTGGTAAAGCTCCCTCCAGTCATCAGACCAAAATTTAAGCTGCTGGGGACTCTGTGTCCTCATCTATAAAATGAGGAGATGGCAAAAGATGACCCTTGAGGACCAGGTCTAAAATGCCAGCCAGCCAAGTGCTGTCGGTCGCTCTAAAATAACCGTTCTTAAATTCACACTGTATTTCCATTTTTGCTCTATGATAATTACCTAGTGAAGCCACTAGATGGCGCAAAAAGACAGGAAGAGTTAGAGCATTAGATTCAAACCCCAAACCAAACCCACTGCTCTCCAGTCCATTCCAACTCACAGTGACACCATGGGCCAGAACAGAACCAGCCCCCAAGAGTTTCCAAGCAGTTGGTGGATTTGAACTGCCAACCTTTTCATTAGCAAACATAGTACTTAACCACTATACCACCAGGCTTTCCAGAAACAAACAAACCAAAACAAACAAACAAGCAAAACCAAAGTCGGTGATTCTTGCTGTGAAAAGTATTCAATACACTTTTCTTTTGGAACTTCCCTTACCCAATACTTCCTCAGTCAATATTTAGAATGCGTTTTGAATGAGTCACCTCCCCTCTTGACTGCCAAATGCCAGAAGATCTGAGCAGTTCCCCCAAGTCATAGTTACAACAGACTGTTTGGCTCAAGTCAAATGTGTTGGTTTCACCTAACAGACGCTAAGCTACCATGCTCCTTATGCATTTCATAAGAGAGCAAGTGGACAGTCTATCTCTAGAAATATATTTATGAATTAGGACCATTGTTCTGAATGGTAAAACCTATGTTCCCTCTCTAAATCCCACTCTCTGTGGAGCCAGAAATCACTTCTCTTCAGGGCTGCTGGGCACACATGGGCCGATGGGAAGCAGAAGCACTGACCTGGCCACCCCTTCCAGAGACTTTGGGTGGAGGCGGCTCTGGGACGTGCTTCCTGGAGGGAGCAGACCTCAGCCTCTCAAGGTACTTTAGAATCAGATTTCAGTCAGAGAGGGGAGATTTTCCTGGTGGTGACTCACTCAGAGACAACTCCTAGTTAAAGTTGTTTGAGGAGGTTGAATAGTTCAAATTCATTTTTCAAGCAAACATTATAAACAGTTCTAGAGGCCCTGAGAATTCAAGGCAGGAGCAGGGCTAGGAATTCTGAGATACGAGTAAGATCACTGTACCTTGTATCTTCTATAACTTCGTCTATCAGCTTCCACCATATTTTGGCCAACTGGTTTGCAGGAATTTTACTTTGTAACCCTGATTTCAGAGCCTCAAGGTTTGATTGCTGAAGAATTGGGAGACAGGAAATAGTTGATCGTTGTGATTGCTTAGTTATTCCATTACATCCAGTAAAGGTTTAACATTTATTTAAGTATATAAAGTGAAAGGCTTAATGGCAGAAAAATTAGAGGTTTTTCACATTTAACAGCATCCTCCACAGCTTGTTGGATACCACTGAGTTGGTGCCAACTCAGAGCTACCCTACATACAACAGAATGAAACACTGCCCAGTACTGCCCCATGCCCATAATCATTGTCACACTTGAACTGTCTGCTGCAGTTTGTCAAACCATCTCATTGAGGGTCTTCCTCTTTTTCACTGATTGTCTATTTTACCAAACATGATGTTCTTCTTCAGGAACTGATCCCTCCTAACAACATGTCCAAACACCATAGCTTAGCACTATTTATTTTTTTTCAAAATATAACCAACACTGATATCTTTAAACAATAAAACAACCTTTCCAACAGTTTCACTCTTTGAAACCATGTAAATATTTACACACTCAAAAATTTTTTTTCTTCAATTATCAAGGATGGGGAAAATAAAACTAACATGGAATATAAACCAAAGCCAATGGTCCTAACTATACTCCAAAGGAATATTATAATATAATTACATTGAACCCAGGTAACTTTTGAACATACTATGTCAGTTTAAAGGCAAAAAGAAGAATCATAAACATATCAAACTCTAGTGAACAGGCTTGTTTTCCCCAGTAGTTTATTTGTAGATTTTAGGATGAACAAATGAACAAACACGGAAGTCAGATGTTTTCAGTGTTGGAGAAGGGAGTTAAAAATACAGAAAGTGGGGACTATTAGACTGAACCTTGTGGTACTGGACTGTAGTGATAGAAGTATCCTTATGAAGTCATGACTTGTGGTATGTCAATAGCTATCAAAATAGACACAGATAAGTCTGTATGTGTGCACATTTGTCTTTTGATAAGGCTTAGAAGAAATGAATCTCCAGGAGTAGAGAATATATCTAGTAACCAGCTCCTGTTTCTTTCCACTAAAAAGAACCAGAGATCCTTGGAAAAATGATGATTTTAGGGATGGGACAAAGGAAGGAAGCACAAGGGGAAGCAATGGAGAAGATCCTGTTGTGCTGAAAAAGCAAGGAACTACTTTAAAAATATATATATATATGGAAACAGTTCCAAGGGATCAACAGCCAGTTGGAAAGGGTTCTCATTAACCAGGTCTGGGATAATTTGAGCAACAAGTATAAATAATGGTAATAGTTTTATAACCAATTTATTTTTTGATAATTTATTTTTTAATACTTATTATGCCAAAAGCCAAGTGCCATATTGAATGAAATAAAAATTCACGATGTGTATAATATATAAAGTATACAAATATATATAAAGTATTAAAATATATAATATCTATAAACTATTAAATAATATATAATGCATATATATGTATATATATAAAGTATTAAATAAATAAGAATGGAAAGAATGGAAGCTCTTCCTTACCGAGAAAGTGCTGACTGATGTTGAAGAGGTAATTGAGCATAAAAATTACTGTTGGCAACTGCCACAGTAATAATCGATTCAGGCAAGGATTGTCAATGGATTTTGAAATTAATGGATGACAGTTTGATGAGAAACAGTCTATTTACCACAAATTATCCATTATGAAAGAGAAACAGAGAATACAATGAAGAAACATGGACAGCATCTTAAATCAAGAGGTCAAAATTAATATGACTAATGAGGGGATGAAGAGAGCCCTGATATCACAATGGTTAAGTGCTGAGCTGCTAATCAGAGGGTCCGTGGTTTGAATCTACCCAGTGGCTCTACGGGAGAAATGCCAGGCAATATGTTCCCTTAGAGATTACCGCCTAGGAAACCCTATGGGACAGTTCCATTCTGCCCTATAGGGTTGCCACGAGTTGGAATCAAATCTATGGCAAAAGCAACAGCAAACAACAAGAGGATAAACTGACATAACGTGCTCCCTGGGATGAGGTTGCTGCTGGGTGTAATCCAGTCCATTCTGACTTATACCAACCCCACGTGACAGAGCAGAGCTGCTTCACAGGGTTTTCTTGGCTGTGATCTTTATCGGGGCAGACAGACAGGGCTTTCTCCCACGGAGCTGTGGACTGGGTTCAAACTGCCAACCTTTTGGTTAGCAGCTGAGCACTTCACTGTTGTACCATCACGGCTCCTTCTGTCTCCTGATACAATGTACATAAAGGACACAGAAGAGGATACACCACCACTCGTATGTTATTCATGTCAAAAACATACAGAGTGAATTTAGCCAGGGAGAAACATCAGACACACACAAATTGAGATGCCATCTATGAAGTTACTGGCCTGCACTTTTCAAGAATATCAAAGACATGAAAAAGACTGAGGAACTATCCCAGATTGAAGGAGAATAAAGAAACATGACAGTTAAATACAGTGTGTGATTCTGGATTGTCTTCTGGACTGGGAACAAAAATATTGGTACAGGATGTTATTGGAAAAACTGACAAAATTTGAATAAGAACTGGGGTTGTTATTATAGGGTGTTAGTGTTAAATTTCTTGCTTTGACAATTGCACTGTGGTTATGTAAGAAAGTTTCCATATACACTGGAAGTCCTTATTCACATTTTTAAGACACATACTGTAGTATCTGGGCTAAAGGAGCATGATGTCTGCAATTTACTCTCGAATGATTCTGAAAAAATATAATACAACAAAACAAAATTTACATATACATGTTAATGTGCATGTGTATGTGGATACACGCATGCATGTGCCTGCATATGTGTGTGTGCACATGCCTGCACATGCAGAGAGAGAGAGAATCACAGAGCCAGAGAGACAGGCAGAAAGAGAAAGCAAATGATAAAGCAAATAAACAAAACATGAACAACTGGAGAATCTCGGTAAGGAATAAACAGTTCATTGAGATACTGCATCTGTTCTGCATCTTTAAAATTACATCAATAATAAAAATGTAGCGGTTAACAGACAGGCTGCTAACCAAAACATCAGCAGTTCAAATCCACTGGCCACTCCTTGGAAACCCTATGGGGCACTTCTACTTTGTCCTATAGAGTTTCTATGAGTTGGAACTCAATTTGACGGCAATGGGTTTACTAAAACTAAAAAAAAAACTAACTCAAGGTTGCAGGCAGCAGTATTAAAACATTATTTCTTTTTTTAAGAGTCAAAAAGCCCCATTCAACTGCTGTAAGCCACCCGGAGATGCGTCCTTGCATGTTTTCAGAAGACGTCTTGCACTTTGTAATCCGTGTAAATGGAGCTCCCGGAGCTAGTATCAGGGACTATGGGGGTGGCAGAAACAGAAGCTTAGCAAAAAGAAGTAATTACTGAGGAAAACAGTCATCTGCATCTGTGAAACAGCTGGTGAAGACAGAATTAGCTAGCCTAACTCCCTTTCTAGACTAGATTTACAGTGGAGGCTCTCATAACATACCTCCCTGTCACTCATTCAAAGGATTACTTGACTCCTATAACACACATGGACCAATGCCCACAGATGCTACATGCTTGTGGGTAGTATGCCAGTCTCCTGAATGCCCATGTCCTTTGTCCCTTCTGTGAGTTGCATGCTTACCGAGAATCAATTGTTTGTTCCCAAACTCATGCACGCTGTCTTTGTTATTATAATCATATAATTCTAGTGAGTATCATATAAGGCAATGACATATAAGCATAAAAGAGAAATTCTCTTGGTGAAAACTAAATCAAATGCTTTGGAAAGTTTCACAAAGATGGCAGATACTTTAAAAAATGTTATTAAGTTGGAGAAGTGCAAGCCTATAGTAAGTGATTTTGAGGAAATTATAAAATCTAGAAGGACACTGCCTGGGAAAGGTATCTAGGAAGCGGTCCAAGTTAGGGCTCCACTTTAATGAAACTCAAACTGAAAACTGTACAGGTGAGTGTTGCTTGTGCAATCAAAACACATTATTTAAAAAAAAAACCTTAAAAATAATTATTATTTTTTTCAAAAAAGGTAGCAATCCTCTATCAAGAAACTAGTACATGAATATACGTTTACACATATATATTTTTCTTTTACTCATCTTGTTTCAATTAATCCTCCAACCTCCAGCCAAGGGCTTCCCCCTTCCAATGAATGAAGATGCTATGCTATGGGTGCATAATCTGCAGGCAGAGATACTGAGCAGTACCCGCCAAGGGTACCAAAGTCATCATCCTGTGCAGATTCTCATGGAACTAGGGCAGCTTGGTTGACAGGGAGGAACGGTGAGAAGAGCCATGATTAAAAAAAAAAAAAAAAAAAAAAAACTAAAGAACACTCGAGACATTATTAGAAGAGAGATATGACTAATCTTCACCAGCTCCTCAGAGAAGAGGCCCTGGTCATGAATACAGCTATACTATGCATCAACTGCACTTCATTATAGGAACAATTATGCTTAAACTAACTTAAATCTGCAACTCTTCTTCAGTAATGCCTTACTTTGTCTTCTTGTAACATAAAAGAATATTTTTAGATTTTGCCACAGAATCAGTCAGACATACCCCTGACCTCCTACATGTCTTAATCTAGCCTTGACAAAGACTGAATCTCAGGAGAAAAACGTATGTATGTATGTATGTATATTATTACATATATATGTGTAATGTGGGAATCAAAATACTCATACCAGAAGTATTTTACAGCACCTGAGAGAAGTAATTTAGTATCTGACTAATTAGAAATATCCAAAGCATGGCCCCCTTCTGACTAATGTCAATTGGATGGATAATCACAGACAACACAACCTTCAGTTTTCTCCCGAGGGACCCAAGTTACAAATGAGGAATGTGCTTCCAGTCTAAAGCAAGAGTGAAGAATGTCAAGCACTTGTTCCTTTACGCCCACCTTTTTTCACAGTGGGGGTTTCCGTGGCACTAACTCCAAAGCCCTCAAGGTTCCATCGTGTTCCTGGAATACATCACACTCTCCCCATCACAATCCACATACAGATTGCAGCAGAAAGTGGATGCTGATTCCCTCAATAGACACCCTCCTCTCTTCTGCAGCAATGGAATTTTTACTTATGCACATGCTGGTCCAGGTTTAGGACTGCATTTCCTAGCTTCCTTGTAGTTTGATGTGACTTTATGCTGGGATTCTGGCCACTGGTAAGTGGGGAGAACTAATTCGTGTGACCTTTGAGCTTTTCTCTTTAATGGAAATGCCTGTGCCATCTTCTCCCTTCTCTTTCCCCCCTCCCTCAGGCTGGAGGGTAGATGCAGGAGTGAGCTGTCTTCTTTGGTACAGACAAGAATAACTGCTTGGTGATGGCAGAGCAACAAGGGGGAAAGAGCCTGGGTCTCCAACATGATGGAACCTCCAAACCGGCCTTGGGCTGCCTACTTCAAATATTACTAAAGAAATTACTTTTCTCTTGATATCCACTGTGTTTTGAGGTCTTGTGTTATAGTGACCTGACCTGCATCCAAACTAATTAATACAGAATTGACTCAGTTTGGTAAAAAGGTCTTACAGAAAAGATAAACTTACCAGTCTTTCTACCATGACTAGGAGAGTGTTCACTGCATCCAGGCGGTGACTAATATCCTCCCAGTATGAAGTCAGGGTAACAACTGGCTTTGTGTGGGCCCAGGGCAGGTAATAATAGAAGTTCCCTGATGCAGAACATTAGGGTTAGTGAACTGCAATCATTCAAAATAAACAACAGATTTACTGAAGAGAGGCTCTCTGGTGGCTCAGTGGTTAGGAGCTATGGCTGCCAACCAAAAGGTTGGCAGTTTGAATCCATCAACTACTCCTTGGAAATTCCATGAGGCAAATCTACTTGCTGCAATGGGGTCACTTTGACTTGATACAAAGGGTTTGCTGAAGAACTGTGCAGTCTGAACTGCTGATCAATCGAAATGCTTGGAGAATGGTTACAGTGGTTGGTTCTTTAATTTTACAAAAATGCAAGTGAGAGAGAGATACAAAGTTCCTTTTATTAATTCTGCTTTTGAAAATCTCTCTCAAATACCTAGTAAACTAAGCACAATAATCTTTGGATCTTTAGTGATTCAGGGTTATGCATCTGAGTATCAATGATGATTGAGCAACAGAAAACAGAGACCATAAAAGATTAATAAAATTAGACTGAATGCATTTGCCCCCCAAAATTGCTACTATAAACATACATTTTTGTTGGAAATGGGGTGAGAGCAAAGAATTTTTGGTTCTTTAAAAGCCTTAGCTGACTATAGTGGGTTCGGTATTACTTAGAGCCCTACCATGATTAAAATTAGCTGATTTCTTCTAGAATGTCTTATATTTTAAAGTATATAAAACTGTGAGGTATTTGGATAGGAATTCTTCTCTCTTCTCAAGCCACTTGTCAATGCTTTTATTAAGGTCTTCTCATGCTCAGTCTCCTATTATGGTTCATTTCATGCACTGGAGTTCAAGCTCCTTAGATGCAGCAACTTTGTTCATCTTTGCTGAAATGCTGTTATTTAATCCTGGTCCTAGTGCTGGTGAGTAACAGAGCAAAGACCAGAAGCTTGATTTTTAAGTGACTACGCTTGACGTCCTGTCCATTCCAACTACTCACCTTAGGAAAGATTCGGGGCCTGGTGGGGCACAGACGGACAGGGGCATGGGCAGGAGCTGTTTTGGGGAGCTCAGTGTTCAGCAACGCCACCATCACGTGACTTCACAAGGTAGAGATGGCGTTAAAACTGGGTATGGGAGATAGGCCCTGGAGTTCAGCTTCTGACAACAGTGCCTGCAGCTTACCAGGTCTGGCCAGTCTGAAAGGTATCTGAACTCCAACCACACTATCCTCCTCATTTGGGCTTTTTCTTTCCACTAATCATATGCTGGAAACCCTGCAGGCTTTGTGGTTAAGTGCCATGTCTGCTAACCTAAACGCCAGCCGTTTGGCTTTGTCAGGTGCTCCTTGGAAACTCTATGGAGCAGTTCTACTCTGCTGTAAGGTCACTATGAGTCAGAATCAACTCTACAGCATTGCGTTTTGTTCTGGAGAACCATATGCTAGACTCCTCAAGTGGTGCAAAAGGTTAGCATGTCTGGCTGCTAACGGAAGGTTTGATGGTTTGATTGCACCCAGAAGTGTCTGGGAAGAAAATCAGCCATTGAAAACCCTTTGGAGTACAGTTGTACTCTGACACCACACATGGGGTCACTGTGAGTCAAAGTTGACAGCAACTGGCTTTTTGTTTAATCATATGTCAGGGATAATGTCTGTCAGAGGAAGAAGATGAGGCGACTCTGTCTCTGGATTTCAGAAAGGTCTAACATAAGCCACTGTCTCCTTCCATATCACTGGATTTCAGAGAGGCTTTAGCATAAGTCATCCTCCTCTGCCATTTCCCAGAAACAGCCCACAGAAATCTGACCACAAACAAAACTTTATGCCTGCCACCACCACCCTCCTAAGCAAAGCTCTTCCCTTATCAAACCTTGACCATAAACAAACCTTACCTCCTCCCCGTCCTGATCAACACTTCTTCCTTATCAGACAATAAATCCCCTTACCAGAATTTCTTCCTATCTCCTCCCTTCTTTTTAACATTCTTTCCTTATCAAACCCTAAATCCTTCACCCCACATACTTCATTGAAACTTAAGAACTATAAAAAACTTGTCCTACTGGTCAGGGACAGGCCGAACCACCCCTCAGCTCAGATCCCATTCTCCTTCTCTTCAAAAAACTTCACAGGACTTTCAGACTAGTGCGTCTCTGCCTCTGCTTTGCTCCATTCTCTCCCCAGCAGAAGGTACAACCTCAGTAAATGGGTACAAGAGAGAAGGTCTGCGGTCAGTCTTACCATCGAATACTGCACGGCTGTACTGAGTGGTTGAGGCCAAAGGCTTACAGGTTGTGTCAAACTTGTTGCCATAGTTCCCAATGCTGACTTCAAATTGGATGGCGTCACCAACATCTTGTAACATGGTGGCCGAATGGAACACGGCAGAAAGGCTGTACTTCCGCCTGCGCTGATATTTCTATAAAGCATGACAAAAACATGAGATTCAGCTGTAACTCCTTTTGTCCTTATTTACACGTAGGTTTACAGCAGATATAATTTGCAGGCTAATAAATGGTGCTGAATTGGGTACCAGTGGAGAACGGTCTTGAATCCAGTAGCTGCCCTTGCACCCACCCAAGCGGGCAAACATGAAAGTGTCAGCGTGTTCACCGCCGCACTGAGTGTAACGGAAACACGGGAAAACAATCCAAATACCTGTCAACAGGCCACAAATTCTGTCACACCCATGTAAGGGAATGAAAGTTTATAAAAAAGACTGAGATAGCTCCACTATGTGTAAACACAGACAAAAGTGTACTTTTAAGGGAACCCATTAAGTGGCATTTTTAATATCAGTATAGACATGAAGAAAGTCTGGAAGGCTACAAACCAAACTGTTAACAGTAATTATGTTGGGGAAGGTAGAGACAGTCTGGTGAACTGTGCTTGTTATCTCCATTGCTTTGAATTCTTTAAGCACTAATTTTTGAATCAGGAACAACAGAAAAGATTTGTAATGTCATTATTTTAAAATAAGTGACATTAGGTGGACACTTCTTTGAAATAGGAACCAATTTTTTTTCCTCTTCTCTCTTTCACTGCTAGTTTACTGAATGTGTGCACACGTGTGAGTGAAAAGAAGTAGAAGAGAGGACCAGTATGACCACACTGAGTATCGACTCATCGAGCACAAGTGCCCGTGAGCCCCTCAGGCTTTCCCTTATGTGGTCACATCAAGTCTCTCAAGTTCACAATTTGCCCAGAGCCCTTGCTCAGTTGGCATCTCTCCTTCTTCCTGGCCCACACTTCCTCCGGTCTTCAGACGCTTTACCTTCCTTGGTCAACCACAGCTAGGCAACGGTTTAAGTAGCCGCACTTAATTAAATCCTAAGTATTTTCACACTTGCCATTTAATGCCGTCCACACTCAAAGTCTGTTCCAAAACCCTATTAGTATCCAGTTCCTCCGTCCACTAGCCCAGCTGGGGGTCAGACATTAGTGGCTGCTACAGCGCAGTCACACTGGCCACACGCACCACTGGTGAACTTGTGAGACCCTGAGTGGTCATTCTCAAACTGATTGAGAAAATTTCCACCCTTGTAAATTTAGTGGGAAAACCCCTAGAGAAGGAGCTCCCAGCTTTATAGTCCTTCGGTTTGAGATTTCGCGGGCACATTGAGCTGACACTCTGCCAAGTGACGACTTTTTTCTGTTTTATTTACTACTTAGTTAGCAGTGTGCGTAACATTGCTTAGTAAGTAGCCTTGGAGCAGAGTGACGGCACTTTTCACCTCCAAGATGTTAATAAAAATTACTTGGTCCCTGCAGGATGGGTATTGACCAATTCTCCTTTCCCTCATTCTCTACCCACACTTTGGTTTTTATCACAATCATGGTGGGTCTTCTGGCAGGTACAATGCAAGAATGTGGGTCACTCATTTACAGAAATTCTCAGACAATGGTTTTGAGAACTTCTAACAGTGACTCTAGCTTGTTTCTGGATACCTCGCTATTATAAATCTCCACTTTGGCTAAAGGATGTTTTGACACAGTAGAGAGTAGAACCCTCAGGTAGGGTTTCATCTGAAATCCCTTTGAATCTCAATCCTTTTTTACAGTCTTTCTAAAACAGTGGTTCTCAAACTTAGCTGCATGTTGAATCTCTTCGGTCTCACCCCCATGATTCTGTCCGGGTGACTGTGAGTTTCAGAAGTTTCCCTGCTGATTCTAAGGTGCAGCTGAGGGTGAAAACCATCGTTGAACTGTCACTATCGCTAGCAACAGGCTCAGAGGACTTTCATCACTTGTCAGAAGCTCCCACAGCTAAGCCCCCTAAACAACCTACAGTCCAGGAACACCCTGAAAAATTCTGGGTTTGAATATGAAATGTATGAAGATTAGCAAGTTATTTGTATTAGTCAGAACTTACATATACAGCATAAGCTCTTCTTTGTAAACTATCTAGGATGACAACAGAAAAGGGCTTGAGCTAAAAACACAAAATATAATTTGGGACCTGAGTCAGGACCCAGAAGGAAGCTATTGTTATTAGCTGCCATCCAGTGGGTTCTGACTCTTGGCAATAGAGGCACCTGTCAAAGCGGGGTGGGGTGGGGTGGGGTGGGTGGGAGGTACAGGGAAGACTCTGTGGAGCAGTGGGGATACTGATGGCCTCTAGTTGTGCCAGCTCTGCCCTGTACACCTCTACTTGGGCCGTGGTTCCACTGGTACCCCTGGATTGTGCTGGGTACAACTGGCACCATCACAAGCAAAAGCCCTGGTAGACTCCCCTAAGGGATCTGGGCTCTAAGAACCATCATTCAGGCTGCTGGCCTTTACCACAACTCCCACCAGTAGGAGATGGAGCAGTTCCTCAACGAATCTCTTCGGTCCCACCCCCATGATTCTGTCTGGGTAACTGTGAGTTTCAGAAGTTTCCCTGCTGATTCTAAGGTGCAGCTGAGAGTGAAAACCATCGTTGAACTGTCACTATTGCTAGCTCGGCACTCCATAGAAAGACATCCCTATCACCCGTCTGCTCGCCTGCCTGAGCACCAGGATGCCCTGGACTGAGCACAGCAGAGGATTTTGCCCCCGGGGCACAAAGAGATAGTGAGAATAAGAGGTAATACACACCATTTAGAGAAGCTTCAGCTTTTGTCCCAGGCTCTCCCTTAGTAAGTAGCCTTGGAGTAAAACTGCCTACCATGAGGGAAAGCTAAAGAAGGTAAACATAGTTATAACACAGCTGGGTGTTTTCTTTTCTTCTTCTTCTTCCTTTTTTTTTTTTTTTTGCAGGGTTTTGGAGCTCTTTTTTCAATTATCAATGATCAGTTTCAGAAATAAACTCAGGGAGCTGAACAACTTCATCAAACAAAAATCATGAGCAGGTAGCAGGTCATGACAGTGGCCGTGAGCACAAAGGCACAGGGCATTAAAAAGATCAGCGACGAGGAAACTGTGGGCCAGAGAAAACTGCCCAGATGCCATCTCTGGTCTGTTTACTAGAGGTAGCTGATAACTGGTGATGCTGAGGGAAGATGTGGAATGTGCTGTTCCAAGTAATATTTACTGAGAACTGAACGTGGTCCAGACCACTGGGGGATATCAAGGAAGCAGTTCTGGATCAGGAAAAGATAGAATGCAAGTTCACAAAATACTCCCCAAATATGTTTGGTCACAGAGAAAGAGATTAGAAAGCAGGAGCAGCGAGAAGGTGATCCTAGAGACAAAGAAGACCATCTGTAGGTAGCTTAGCAGACGTTTCAAAGCCAGAAGGTATTAAAAAAAAAATGTTAGTCTTGCATCATTTGGTCATCTTATTCTGTTAAAGCCGCCAGCCGAGTCCTGCCACATTTTGCTGGGGCTGTCCTGAGCAAGTCATCTGGAGCAGGGGGTCTAAGCTCCAGGGAGACGGATGAGGGTTTGGAAAACCAGTTGTTCTTTTGTTGCAGTCTCTTCACCTCCATCAGCAATCCTTCTTATTTGCATATGACTCAGAAAACCCAGCTTTTGTAAGTTGGGTGAGGACAAGAACATGTGATTTTTGTAAGTTGGACAAGAGTCATGATCACATTCTATGTTGACTATTTTTATTAAATCTTCCTGGCAGGCAGTGTGCATGACACAAATTCACATATCTCTCCTGCTCTCACCAGGGCTCCCGGGTGCTTGGATTCTAGGTATTTCAGCTTTTTAATGTTGCTGGAATGAGTCTGCTTTTGTATTTCATGTTTGTTTTTTATTAAATTGATGCACTAAGTTATTTTGCTGCCCATGTTCAATTATTTGGAGCCAAGAAAAATAATTTTGATTTGTATTCCATTAAATGAAAATCTTTTCCTTCATACCGTTGACATACGAGGTCCAACAATTAAGTCTGCGAACTTAATTGTTCTAGGCACTACATACCTCATTGCCGTACATCACTATTGGCACCTTCAAGGTACTCCCCCTGGGAAGCTATGAAATCATGCCAGCACCTAGCCCACCCTTCAAAGCAATTTTGGAACTCTTTCTGGAATGGCCATTGGGCACGGTGGCATGGTGGAAAGTTCACAAATTTAATTGTATAGTTGTTTGTGAGGGAGTTTTTAGCCGGTAAACAAGTAACTTTTGTTTACTGGCTTTTTTCTTTACCCTAAGATAAAGGAAATATTGAAAGGAAGACATTTTGACAATATCCAAGATATCACGACCACAGCTCTGATGGCCATTCCAGAACAAGAGTTCCAAAATTGCTTTGAAAGGTGGACCAGCGGCTGGCACCGGTGCATAACTTCCCAAGGGGAGGACTTTGAAGGCGGCCGTGGTAATAGTCAGCAATGGGGTACGTAGCACTTTTTCTAGGATTAGTTTGCGAACTTGTCAGTCTTCGTATACTATAGGCAATATAGATGGTTGACTTTTTTTCCCCGTGCTTTCATTTTTATTAAATCTATGACAATAGCATCTCTGTGTGTATGTGTTTAATTATTTGGAGCAGAGAAAATTGTTTACTTTTGCATTCCAGTTAGTACGGGGTTTTCCTTTCTACTTTGTTGGGTCTCTTTCCTCGACTGCCTAGTATGGTCAGGGTGGATGGAGAGCTGAGTGCTGTCACAAGAGGCAGGCTGGAGGTAGATGGCAGGTGGACAGAGGGTGAAAGAAGACAGAACCAGGAAGGTGGCCTGAGCCATTGTAAGCTGCTGTTTCATTGTGTTCCCCTACTAATGTCCAAGAACTGAAAGTAACAGCTTTTCAAAAGTTGTAGTTTGGTTTCTGCTGTGATACGGGGAAATAATAGCTTGTCCATGCTTGGGATGGAGGCGTAAAGAAGAAAGGAGAAGCAGCCTGAGGAAGCCTGTGGCACCAGGGATGATTTGGATGCCAGTAGAGAGCAGCCCTGGGCCTAGGGCACGTCAGTGACCTGCTATTCATACAAGCAGTTTAGATTTGTGGAACAGCTAAGCATCACTCTGGGATATTCAGCGGGAGCTAGGGAGGTAAACTTGGAAGTGCCCCGGGCTTCCTGATTTCGAGGAGAAGTGGAAGCTCAGAGCAGTAATGCAGGTCTTCATATAAGCAGTCGTGGACATTCTTGAAGGCCGTTGATACACCGGCTCCTTGTTCAAATAGAAATGACTAGCAGCAGCGCCTACACCTATACCACACCAGGGCATGACTCCTGCGGCCACCCCCTGTGTACAACCCCACAACCCCAGTTAGCAAACAAGCCATTCAGCCTGGGCTTATAGCTGCTCTTGCCAGTTTTCAATTGGGTATTAACATCTCAGAGAGGTCCCTGGATGGTGCAAATGATTTGGGCTTGAGGCTGGAGGGCTGAACTCACCAAGTGGTGCTGCAAAGGAAACATCTAGCAAGCTGATGCTGTAGAGATTACAGTCAAGAAAATCCTATAGAGCAGTTTTATTTTGTAATACACGAGATCAGCATGAGTCCTAACCAACCTGACGACAGTGGGTTTTACCTGAGCCATTGTAAAGGATAAACAAGTCTCATGACCCCATAGGGTTTTTGTAGACAGATTAAGAGTGTTGAAGGACAGCTGTAACGATTCAGGTGTCCAATTCTGCCAGGGCTGACCCTTTGGTCCCTGATGCCCTTAGTCCTGCTCACTCAAACAGGCTGGTACCAGCCATCCCACCACTGTGCATTATCAGGTCTTGTTAACATGCCAATAGTTACCTCAACAACCAGCAGGTCATCGTTGGAAATGGGTTGAAGCTTTTTCTCTGGTGGTGTTTTTTCAAGAAAGGTGTTTAATTCAACCAAGATCCTGCCTCTGTAGGCAACTCCTTCCCCCTGGAAAGCAGTAACATTGGATTATTCCTCTGGGCAAGAACATCAGCAGTAAGAACTCTGTCCCTCTAACAGCTAGTCCAATGACAGCACATTTCTCCTTCCCACAGCCCGAACCTCCAAAAAGGAGCACGGATGGTACAGCAGCTAAGTGCTTGGCTCCTGATCAAAAGGTTGCTGGTTCAAGCCCACCATGCACTCCATGGGAAAAAGATGAGGCAGTGTGATTCCTTCAAGACTACAATCTTGAAACCTTACAATGCAGTTCTCCTCTGTCCCATAGGGTTGCTATGAGTTGGAATTGACCCAACAGCAATGGGCAACCTCCAAATGAATTAGTCAGCAACTCTCCCAGCTGGGCTCAGGTCTTTGGTATCTGCAAGAAGAGCCAGTGACTTCAGGAAGGATCCCTGTGACGGCAGAGCTTGACAGGGAACTTAGCCATGACAAGAGTCAGAAGTTTTCAAGTCATGCACAGAATGTGGAAATTTTCAAGTCACACTCTGAGTCACAGGCTGCAGGAGGGGTGGAGGTGGAGGTGGAAGGGACTCGTGGTTTCCCTTACTCATTTCAGGTCTGTATTTATCTCTATTAACTTAGCTACTTTTCTCCTTGGAAGAGGGAGGCCACCTCGCTGGCAATCAGGGCAACTCTCCCAGTAGCCAGGAAATACAGGAGGAAGATGATCCGGCTGACGAGGAGCATGAATAGTGGATAGTCCTCCTACTATACCAAGTGGCTGCCACCACCTATTCTTGCCAGCTGTGCTGCCAATAGAATCTTCTGGAGACAAAAGGAGGGTTCCCACCTCCTCAGCTCATCCCTCTACCTCTTCCTCTTCCCTCCTGGGGATTTTTCTCTATACTTCAGCCCCTTTCTGGAAACACCGGTGGCATAGTAGTCAAGTGCTACATCTGCTAACCAAGAGGTTGGCAGTTCAAATCCACCAGGTGTTCCTTGAAAACGCTGTGATGCAGTTCTACTCTGTCTTGTAGGGTCACTAAGAGTCAAAAATCAACTGAATGGCCATGATGTTTGCGGAGGGGGGGGTTCAGTCCCTTTCTAAGGCCTTGGGACATACTTAAAAACATTACTGTGGCTCCTAATGTGGTGAAAAGATGACTTCCTACCTCTAAAATAAACAGGTAGGATCAGATCAGAGATAATGAAGGGTTTCATCAAGCACATCACCTGCAATCATTTGGTAAATTTCTAGAACTTGGTGTTGAAAAAAGCTTCCAGGTAGCCCAGTGGTCTATTAGGGAAGAGTGCCAGTGTCAATGACGGATGTCCGCCGTAAGTGAGGAGCAGGGCGGGAGGCACGTGCTATGCGTTTGCCATCACCAATGAAGGAGCCTCAGGATCCTTTTCTATCTTTGCACTCCAAGACTTGAGGAACCAAGACTTCTATCCTTCAACACCGTATCAGTCATCTAGTGGGTCTGTGTTGAGGGAGGTCCCTTAAGTATGAACCTTACTTATAAGCATTATAACAAGGACTTACAGTAATCAGTGCTCATGAATAACAACCTTAATGGAGAAACTAACCTTTCCAGTATTCAGCTCATCATAAGGGTCTGGGAATCCCGTGTATTCTCTGGGGCTTCCATAAAGGTTTAGATAACAAGGTCCAAATGTTGGGAGAAATCCGACCTCTGTTTCTCCTGTATTTGCTGAGACAGAAGCATGATCATTAGATCTGGGGTTTTTAAGCATTCAATCTATTGAAATAAATGTTATGTATTAGTTGGTTAGGTGAGGCTTTTTGAGTTAGTTGCATTAGTGCAAATTATAAGCCCTTGAGAGATTAAACAGATGCCTCCTTTCGTATTGCTATAATATAGTAAATTAAAAAAAAAAGTTAACGGTAAGTCAGATAAGCGTATGTTAATCCTACAGAAAGATTATATTATTCAAATGAAAAAATAATTAGACTACCAGTGGATCTTCCTATTTTTACATTTATGATTGGCATTGTATTAAACGTGTCATTGGTAACTAGGGAGCCAGCTGGGAGATGAAGACCTTAGGGTGCACAATGGAAAGCATTCAGCATCTTCCAACCTAGAGACCCATGTTGAAAGTGGGGGAAAGTTATTTATTTCAGAACAATTGACCTATTGCACCATAGCCTCTGACTACTAAATATAATAATAACACAATGTGTTTTATCTCACAAATAATTACAATGAAGCTGAATTTGGGAGACAGCATGAGATATGAAGCAAAGCCTGGGTAGCATGTATGTTTTAAAAAAGGCCATGCGGGACAACCATACAACATTTGTACAAAGATTATTACTCTAGCAAAACTATTTTTAAGACAACAAAACATAAAAAAAAAATTAAAAACAAGGTTCTACAAGCAACCAATGAATATACTCTTAATATGACAACAGTAGACAGGAAGATCTAGTAGACAGAAAAATTACAAAGCATAAACCTGTGTATGATGCAGCCCCAGCTCCCGAAGATGAAAAATCTATGTAGTAAAAATATGATTTGTTAAACAACAGAAACACAAGCAGTACATAGGGGACACTGAAAATGTTAATCAAATCCAAGGCCACGTAAGTAGTTTTAGCAACACCAGAGCAATACCAAATTCAGACTCAAGCCAAATGACTCTTCTGTAATTTTTTTTTTTAAATGTGCTTTAGGCAAAAGTTTATAGCTCAAGTTAATTTCTCATACAAAAATGTATACATACATTGTTACGTGGCTCTAGCTGCACTTCCTACAATGTGACAGCACACTCCTCATTTCCACCCTGGTTTGCCAGTATCCATTCAACTGGTTCCCATTTTTTTCTGCCCTCTCATGTGGTCTCTGGAGTGCAGCTCTGCATTTAGTCTCCTGTATGTACTCGAACTTGAAGAGCACTCCTCATGAGTATTATTTTGGGTTTGTTTTATAGGCCAGTTCAGTCTTTCTTTATCTGAAGTGCTGGCTTAGCGAATGGTATCAGTTCTGGGTTTGCAGAGACCCTGAGGACACTTTCGTAATTTATACAAGTCTCACTAGTTAAATGCAAAATGACTCAAAATTTTGTGACAATTGGAAGAACCACCACACATGAGATAGCCTGATGTCACCAGTATGGAGGCAGCAAGGCATCTCAGCAGAGTTAATGCCACATGGCCAGAGGACCGGTAAAGCCACCAACACTGTTATATGTCTGACACAGTTGGGAATGAGACCAGAAAGTCTAATATAATCTGAGGTTCTGTAACAAAAGTGTTGGAGCCCTAGTGGTGCACTGGTTACAAGCTCAGCTGCTAACAAAAAGGCCAGCAGTTCAAATCTACCAGCCACTCTTTGGAAACCCTATGGGGCAGCCCTACTCTGTTCCCTAGGGTCACTATGAGTCAGAATCAACATGACGGCCACGAGTTTATGTTGTTTTTATAGTTTATTTGATTCAAAGTATGGTTTGTTTGCTTTAGAGGATGAGAGCTGCCCACCGTTATTTTGGAGCCTGTAACAGGCCATCTTCAGAGCCTGAACTAAGAGAAGGTCTCACATACAGGAGCTGAAATTATTTGTAATAGTTTTTAGTTCTTCCTCATGTTAGCACCGTATCTCTAAGAAAAATGTTTCTACAAAAGTTTCTTGAATACTTACCTTGAGGAATTTAATGACTTCCTGCTATAATAAATTGACTTAATTTATCCTCCCCCTGTATAGTTTTAGCAAGATTATTAGTTTCTGATTTTAGATTATGATTTAATCTGTTGTCTTTATATCTAGAATTCTTATTCATAGAAAGAAACTATTGACATGCCTGACTCTCCTGTCCACTCCTCTTCCTTTTTCCATTTCTAATCTTTATCATCTGTACTTCTATGCTGTCACAGGTGATGACATTCACATTCAGTTCAGAGCTTTGGCTATAAGTTTTAATACAAAATATAAAAATGGTAAGCATCATTTACATTTATGTAAAATTGTTCTCTGGAGAGAAAAGTGACTGTATTTCCCCCATTGCAGCTCCAATGATGTACAGTCCCCATGCCAATCAGCAGGGGACATTCAGATGGCATCTCTTTCTTACCTTTCTATATGCTTAAAACTATGCCACACATGACTTTCTATTGGACTGTGTTTTCTTCGTTCATTCCTTTGTTTTTCTTGGAATTTCTAATTGCCTTTTTCCCCCCTCTTCTTGAGGGAGCAAATCAGTATCTGCTTTAATACGTTACAGGTTCTTATCCAGGCTGTATGCTGTATGGGTTGACAGTGTTTCCAGAAAGGCTGTAATCTCCTCTCTTAAACAAGACAGGGTGAGGAAATACGAGTTTCTCAAAGCAAAAATTAAGTCCTATTCTCTCACTTCATTCAGTATGTTCAATCTGTTGACCACTGTGAAGATTTCTGTTATTACTTTTGTTTTGCTAACATCAAAAAAAAAAAGAGCTGTGGCAAAGAGTTTTTGGATTAGAGCAAGAAAACCCCAATACTCAAGCTGTTCATTGCCTTGATATTACTAATTCACTGTTTTGTTGGCCATAGCTAGAACACCCCTGAAATGATTCACTAGGCCCCTCACATTCAGCTTTCAGTAAATGAAGCCCATTACTAGGTGGCTACCCCAGTTTATTCTGTCCCCAGAAGCCCTGGGCCCTATCTCATTCCAGTTCTGCTCAGGGACTTACCTTCTACTTCCCCGCCTGAGGCAGCAATTTTCGAGAGGTATAGATATGTTGTTCCAACTACATCATTTTTGGTAAGACGGTCCCTGCACAAAAGAACAGGTTCAGGCCTGTGCCTATGAAGATGTGAAGGTGTATCTTCATTTTAGCAAAAAAAAAAAAGACAGAACTAGGAAAGACCGTGGACCCCAGGAATCATTCTGCTGGGTGCCTCAAGCTTTACTATACTCAGAATCACACAGAAACTCTCCCACCCACACTTCCTGCCCAAGCAATTTACATGAGAAAGCTTATTATTTATAGGTATTACATCATATGAGTAAGTTTGAACATTCTCTGTTCACAGAGAAGGATCTAGATACATTTAAAGTATCCTTAGGTTTCCCTCAGTTGTGCAAATATCATATGGTGTATGTAATCTAAAATCTGGATCCAAGGATTACCCAACTAAATAGGATCCCTCTGTGTATCCTACTCTGCTCTGAATTGCTTTAGAGTGGGCTGGTTAAGTCGGAAGTTACCGTCTTAAGCACTCTGCTTTATTATGTATTTCAGCTGTTCCCCTATGTACAGAATATAGGCAAGTAATCACAGGTAACTCTGGGATGGCTCATTTAGCAATCAGCCTGCTCCAGACCCCACAGGACACAGTGGTCACCTGAGAAACCCACAGTCCTGGGGGGGTGGTCCTCAGGCCCCTGGACTTAAGAATGTGAGCTAAGGGTCCCAAGTGCCTTAAAAGTAGCTTATACTCACCGGAGGGAGGCACTTTTTCTCAGGACTCTTACATGGTCCCCAACTAGCTGTGATATGGTCATTGAATAAAATGAGACCCACTCCCCTCCCCCCAGGGTACCCTGTTCCCCTATTTACATAGCACCAAGAGGCACAGTGGTTAAGAGCTGCAGCTTCTAACCAAAAGGTTGGCAGTCTGAATCTACCAGGTACTCCTTGAAAGCTCTATGGGCTGGTTCTCCTCTGTCCTATAGTGTTGCTATGAGTTGAATCAACTTGAAGGCAATGGGTTTTTGTTTCTAAGAGGGTACTAACATGAAAGCCAAATACACTTGGTCAAAGGAGACATTATGGAGTCAGTCCCAGAGGGTGAGAGGCCAGCTAGGTCTCCAACTACCTGAGAGACTATGGGTAAGTCACCTGACTGCTCTAAGTCTCAGCATAGCATTTTCATCTGTAAAATGAAGCTAATAGAAGTCTCTGTGCCACAGGGTTGCACTAAAGACTAAATGGGAAAATGTACATAGGATACTCGTCACACTGTCTGGCACTTAATAGTGCTCAAAAAGCAGTAGCTATTATCAAAACAAATACCACTGCTGCTGCTGTTTGCCACGTTTCCACTCTCAGCGGGCTAACGGCTTCCAGCTGACGGCTCCATCCAACTAGAACACACCCAAGAGTGGTTTCATAACGGCCAGTCAGTGCTAGGACATTGGTCTGGTAAAGTCCATCTGAACCTTTCGATGAATTTTCTTTGCATTTAGTAAGCTTCATAGTTTTGTCCCTTCTCCTTTCTAATGGTAACAAAGAATTGTTCTCAGAATATTTTAGTGTGTCTTCTCTAGAAATGGTTAACTTCATTTCTGATTCTATTTTGGACAAGCCCAATTATACTTTAAAAGGAGCCCGGGAGGCACAACAGTTAAGCACACATGGTTTACCAAAAGGGTGACAATTCAAATCTACTCAGAAGCTCTGCTAGACAAAGACTTGGTGACTTATTCCTGTAAAGATCACAGCCTAGAAATTCCTGTGGGACAGTTCTACTGTGTCACATGGAGTCACCATGAGTTAAAATTGACTCAGTCGCACCTAACAACAACCCAACAACACAACAATAACCATATTCAAATCCTTGATTTCTTATCTTATGGTATTTTTCAGACCATTTTTCTTTTACTTCATTCATGACCAGTTGAAGCATGGTATTCAAAACATTTCTACATCAACACTAGTGTTTAAAATTCTTTAATAAAATATCCAGTTTAGAAGCAGCTTTACCCCTGTCACTGGAAGAAAAACAAACACACCAAAAAGTAAGAGATCACGTAGAATACTGTTTTACTTGTAAGGAAGAGTTTATATTCAATACCCAAACATTTAATTTTTTAATTTATAATTAAAAGAAAAAGCTATCAGTCTATTTTCAACTTACCAGTCATATATAGTTAGTTTTATTTTCTCGCACACTGAAGGAAACTGTTAAAAGAGAGAGACGCGAAAAAAATTAGCTATTTCTGGCTTTATTCAGTAACTATTAATTATTTGTGTCTTAATTTTTTTCTAAAGGAAAAAAAGTCAAACCTTAATCTGAAGATTAACGATTTGATTCCACTCAGGATTTGCGTTTTTCTCAATTATATTTGTGCAAACCTGCAAAATCACCAAAGGAAAACTGTAACTATTCAAGTTTCTAATTTTAAGCCTTTATCATATGTATGTACTGGATTATGACTCTAGTGGTTTATTTATTAGTTATATACTTAGCAGTGTGCTATAACTTTATCTTCTCTGATAAAAATTTAGTAATTTTTGACACGAGTTTAATATTGATCTTCACTTCTATGTACTGACAATTTGTTTTATCCACTTTGCTATAGGTTTTTAATTACCAGATCTCTAACACTGAATGAATGCAACAATGCAAGAGTAAATGTTTATTTAGCAGTTACTATATGCTACTGAATAAGCATCTCATTGTACATACCCAAACAAAACTACATTCACCATCCATTCACAGCATCCCATTCCCATCCTAAAGCTCCTCCTGTACCCACCTCCTAACCACTGCTCACCCAGCAGTTCAGGCTTAGAACTAGAGTCAGCCAGAATGTCTCTCTCCCCATCAAATGCCTCATCCAAAGCAATCTCCTGAGACCTCTGCCTTCAAGCAGATCCTGTAACTGTCTGTCTTCTGGAACGTGCAGTGGAATCCTATCTAGCCCCACTTCTTCTCTTTCTCCTTGTCTTCACCTCACTTCCCTGTATAGCTCTCTCAGTGACCTTCCAGAGTACACTTAGAGTAAGTCTAGAAAGCCATGTACTCTGACTGGTGAAGCTTTACCTGCTCTTACCTCAGCTTCTCTGAACTCATCTCTCATTTCCCCTCTGTGAGCTTTTTCTGCAAATATGTCTTTGAGGGCCTTTGTGTCTGCTCTTTTCTGTCCCTGGAAGTCCCTTTCCTCAAATCTCCACATTATCCAAGCCCGTACTCAAATGTCACTTCCTCAAGGCATCCTATCTGATTACTTTGCTAAACATTCATGATGCTGCACCAATCACCTTTTATCTCCCGCTTTATTTGGGGGTAGTACAGTCCACTAGCAGAAATTATTTCATTACTCACTTGCTTGTTTACCATATGTCACTTCTACTGGAAAGTAACCTCTGTGAAGGAGGATATGAAATGTGTGGCTAACTACGTCCATGAGCAACTGCTACCTTTGCCATGAGAGGAGACCTGAAAGGTGCTTGGTGACCATTACTGAAGATTTTGATCGAGGATTCTATGACAGAATCCTGATCCAAAGGGGTAAAATGTAGAACACAATTTCAAATTTTCATAAATTCCAGACTCTCTGGAGCTATGAAGGTTGGATGAACCCCTAAAACTACTGCCCTGTGACAATCTTTAAACCTTAAACCAAAAATATTCCCTGAAGTCTTCGAAAACCAAACAATAATTCAGCTGAACTAGTAAAACATGTCTGCTTCAAGCAATACACTCTTTTAAGAACTATCTATATGGGATTAAACGGACAACAGCAACTTGAAAGTTAAGAACCTTACTAGCAGTGAGTTCATGTTACTGTGGGAGGAACAACTCACAGAAGAATGGTGAGAATGTTGCACAATTCAAAGTTTAGTGTCACTGAACTGCAACTGTAGAAACAGTTGTACTGGTTATGTTTTGCTGCATATTTTTCAATAACTATGACAAAAAAAGAAAGCTCCATAAGAGCAATGACTGTGATGCTTGTTTCTAAACTCACAACACATTGCATAGTATCAGGTACATAGTAGGCTCACACTAATTAGTCTTTGAATTTAACTTCTCAACAATCCTTTGTGATTATTATTATACTTGTTTACAATTTGGAAACCCTTGTGGCACAGTGGATAAGTGCTATGTCTACTAACCAAAAGGGTGGCAGTTCAAATCCACCAGGTGCTCCTTGGAAACTCTATGGGGTAGTTCTACCCTGTTTTATAGAACTGCTATGACTTGGAATCACACCTACAGTAGTAAGTTTGGCTTTTTTTTTTTAAATTAACTGTTTGGGAAATTGAGATTCAAGAGGTTGAGAAATTTGCCTTTTTTTTTTTTTTTTTTTTGTGGAGCCGGGTGAGGCCGGAACTCAAGTCAGGCCTCATCCTAACCCAGAGCTAAGGGCCTTCCCACCACACCTCACTGACTCTTCTGGGAAATCATACGAGTTCTGTGTATGGTTTGCCATATCTCTCTTTCAGAAATATAAATAGTTCCAACAGATAGGAGATGCTAGTTGTTGCAGTAACTGTCTGAGGTGTGCTGTTATTCTACTACGGAATCTAAAAGAGGTCGTTACAGATGCCCCTACACTAAGAATCTTCCAGCTTCTTCCAGAAGCCAGGAAGGGGGCTTCCCTGTCTGACTCTCCGGTTTCAGCAGGTCAAGAACACAACAGAAGTGTGCAATTTGCTGGGTGTTGTGGGGCTGTGTTATTGATGCTGTTGTCAACTGCCACTGAGTCAGCCCTGACTCGTGATGACCCCGTGTACAACGAGAAGAGACGCTGCCTGGTCTTGTGTCATCCCATGAGCTGTTGCAAACCAGGCCCTTGTGATCCACAGGGCTGTCATTGGCTGATTTTTGAAGTTCGATGAGCAGACTTTCTTCCCAGCCCCTCTGTTCAGCATCATAGTAACAAGCAGACCTCCACAGACATGCACAGGTGGTTGCTGTGCATGAGGTGCACAGATCAGGAATCGAACCCGGGTCTCCCACACCGAAGGCCAGAGTTCTAGTCTAACAACCTTAACCAGAGGTTGTATGGCTGACTGGAGAACTTGCCAAAGATTAGGATAATGCTTGGACCTGGGAAATAATTCACAGAACTCAATGGTAGGCTTCATTATTCTAATCTTTCAAAAGGTTTGAATTTTTTAACACGTGGTCTGCATACTTTCCACTCCAAAGGGACTTTGTAGGGCAGTACACTGTGTTCAGACTCAGGCACTCTGCCTTCCTGCTGGGTGCCTAGATCACCAGGGGGCTGTTTCAACAGTGAATAAGCAGGAATTCAACCCAAGGAAAGTTTTAAATATTTATTCCTGGAGGTATTTGCATTTAGATCACATACAAACCTTTTTTCCAGCAAAGGAAACTTCTACAAAAGGATCCACTAGATTTTTCTTATCGGCATTGCCTCCAAATATTTCCTTCACAGTCTGTGAGAAGGCATCATCCACTAGAAGGAAAACATGGCACAGAAGCAATTAAATTTGGTTTTCTTAAAAGAAATGAAATTATTCTGCAAAACTACTTCTATTCTGGAAACCCTGGTGGTATAATGGTTAGGTGCTATGTCTGCTAAACAAAAGGTTGGCAGTTTCAGTCCTCTAGACACTCTCTGGAAACTTCATGGAACAGTTCTACTGTGTCCTATAGGGTCCCTATGAGTTGAAACTGACTAGCAGTGGGTTTTGGTTTCTGTCCTACGTGGTGGCTATGAGTTGGAATCCACCTGAGGGCAATAAGTAGACACAAAGCTGAAATAAGGATTGTTCTCAGAGATGGCAAGCACTGTAATACTGTATTGGAGAAATCCTTTTGTCCTAGTTCAAAGAAGGAAAATGGTTCTTTTCCTCACATAGTAGGAACACTTTGAAAAAATAAATTGGCAAATTATTTTGTCAAGAGTCAATCATGTATTGAATTAAGGGACAGAAAGAGAGAGAGAGAAAGAGAGAATAAAGCACGCTCATCCAGCCAGAGTAAAATGCTTTTCTCAAAATCAGGCTTGTTGTTAACTTAGAAATGATGTTTTAAGTCAAAATGATACAGATCCAATTGGGTTTTTCAGAGAAATGTGAAATTTGAAAAAGTCTGACATAATCATAAAATATCTAATCAACTACAAAGTCTAATATAAATATCGATCATTAAAGAGGCCAATGTAGGGACTGTATGAGGTCTGATTTACTTTATTTCTGAGGGAACGATAGTATAAGTAGGACTTACAGGGTCTTAAAATGGGAAGGAGGATTCCCAGGAAAAGGAGCAAATCCTGAAGGGACCCCCGAGTCTACAGAAGAGATGCCTCCTCCCATGTACTTGTAGAAAGGTCCCATGTCCCAGACCCCAGCAGACAGCAGATAGCCTGGGCAAGGCAGATAGGACACCGGGTTATCAGCCATGACAGAGGAGTAACTGGACTAGTCCCTACAAACGGAAATAGTGTAAATAATTCTCCTAAATGTATCCAGTATCTTGGTTAACATATCATCATAGCTACAAACTTCTAGTTATTGGTACTTCTCCTTGCTAGGTTAATTTTGAAAGTCCAATAGCAAACATATTTAATTGTTAATAAAATCTCACATTTTCATTTGGGCTAAAAGGCATTGAAAGAGAGGTGTCTAGCATTTTCTAGACTGAGGAGAATATATGGAATTCTGAAGGAAGAAGGGATAGAGCAGAATGGGCCAAAGGCAGGTTACTCAACAAAGAATATAAATCAGTGAGGCTGCTCCATGAGCCTTCTCAAGTAGCTTTCACTGGGGTCAGAACGTGTGAAAATACAGAGTAGGGAGGCCTTTTAAGAAGAAAATCACAGTAGAGAGCACCATTCATTACGCAGAATATGATCTTAGCACATCTAATCATCACTGATAATTGATCATTCCAGGTCAAGAATAAAAAACTACGTACTTTGGGGGATATCCTCGGCTCGGTAGATTTTCAGCAAGAAGGTCACCCACCGGAGGGCAATGCCGGCAGGGAGTAACAAATTACTCTCCACATCATCACCGTCATTATCACGATCTTGTCTCTCAGGCTGTTGGTTGGGTACCCAAGATTACAAATGACACACGTAAGAAAATCACCACTTACAAAAAGCCAAATTGGTGCTTACAAACGAAAACCCACAAGAACTGTTTTCATTAGGATTTCCTGTGTTTCAGGCTTAAGAGGTCAGCCTCCAATTTTCCTCCAAACTCCAAATTGCTCCACAGAGTAAGTGTTCATAGGTTTCTTCAATACACTACCACAGAAAATAATGTGCTTTTTGTAATTTTATGAATGCCAAAGAATAAAGTGTGTGTGTGTTCCCAGTGTTCCTTCAGTTTGACTCCAGCCACTGTTTTGCTGCCCAGTTTCTTACAATAAGAACTCCCCTAGGTAGCAATGCCTGTTTCTGCAAGTTAGCCGCTTTCTGCAGACAACATCAGTCTTTCTAACGACATGCAAGAAAACCTTAAAATATACATCTATTCAGAATTAAAGACCAGGAAGGACTATTGGGCTAATAATAATAATCTTGTGATGAAAAAAAAGGCAGCTTCTGAAAACTGGGAGGAATGCGTGGGTGGGAGGTCACGGACCGGAAGCCGTGCGTCCGTGCGCAACTACTGGCGTCGCTTTGTTTTCTTTGTAGTAAACAAAGTGTAAGAGGCGGAGCATCCAGAGACTCACCGGTGCCTCATCTCCGGTTCCCAGGACAAACATGCTGACTTTCATGTAACCTTTGGCACCTGAGCTGGTATCTTCCGGGTCATTGAGAAGCAGCCATTTTCTCATGACTGCGTGAGCTGAAATAAAGAGGATGTGTGAGGACAGAGATGCTGCTGTGGGGTTATCTCCTGTGAGATAAACAAGCATTTCCTTGGCAGTGCCACCAGGACACTCCAGATTTCCCAGCAGTCTCCATACTAACATCTTCTGCTCTGCTCTCCCCCTACTCCCGCCCCCAGCACCCTTCTGCCCTGGTGTGATTCAAACAAGACTCAACTCTATTAGCTGGTTTTATAAAACTTGTTTTATATGATCAAACTATCCTTACAAAATAGATTATCTCTCTATGAATGTTACAAACACTGTTGTTGTTAGGTGCCGTCGAGTTGGTTCCAACTCATTGCAACCCTATGCACAACAGAACGAAACACTGTCCAGTCCTGTGTCATTCCCATAATCATTGCCACTGGTTTAACAACATTAGACGTTCACCCTGAGAAACTGTTTGTTCATTCCAGGCAAGCATCCTGTCTCCTGCATGAACAATAGTTTTTCCTTCTATTTATAAGATATTTGACCCAGAATTCTTTTTCCAGGTAGAAGGAATGAACTTGAAGCTTTAAGTTAATTGGGAGAACATTACTTACCAGGTTCATCGTAAACAAATCCAATATCAATCTGGGAAAAGAAAACAATTTAGAGAGATTTTGAGATCAGTTTAGGCACTTCAAAGAAATCATTATTATTATACTTAACTATGATGCCCTTAACTAGACCTAAATTTCCCTGACACCCACCATTTGCATCCTGCCCTCTTACCTGGAGTCTCTACCTGATGTGAGGCACACAGGAGATCCTCAACCTATCACTGCTGATTGAAGCAGTTGATCTTAAAGCTGGAAGGGACTATGGAAGCAAAGGGATCAATTTTCCAGGACCCTTCTGGCTTTAGCCCTGAAAGTCCGGTGAGGTTCCAGCCAAACCAGAACTACTGAGCACCCTAGGGAAAGTTGGAGCTCTAGAGGAGCAGTGGTTAAGAGCTACAGCAGCTCACGAAAGGCTGGCAGTTCAAATCTATCAGTTACTTCTTGGAAACCAGGGGCTGTTCTTCCCTGTCCTGTAAGGTCACGGTGAGTCAGAATCACGGTTTGGGGGGTTTTTTCTTTGGTTTTGAAAAGTTACTTGGCCAACTTCCTATCCCAAACTCTTACTACTACAATGAATGTTAAGGTTAATATTAACATAACCATTGGTTAGGTTCTTTGATGTACCAGACACTGAGATAGGTGCTTAACACTATCTCATTTAATCTTAATCTTCACAATTACTCTGTTTTACAGATAAAGAAACTAAGAATCATTGAGGCTAAGTAAATTACCTAGAATCCATGGCTAGCCAGTGGCAGACCAGGTATAAACACAGACAGGCCTGCCCAGCCCAGATCATTCTCTAGGATTTGCAGTGACAGGGAACCTTCCTTCAAGATGCAGCCCACTCCACCAACAAAGTATCTGTCTTTTGTTGCAATGAGAGTTACTTAGAAACATATCCTGACTCCTCTCCTGGTTTGACTTTCCTTTTACACTTAAGATTTAAAATAAATGGCTTTGTAGGTGGACCTCTGAGTCCATTAGCTAAGTCACCACAGTCAAACACTTCTTCCCTTTGAAATAATTAATTGGCGTCTATCCCAGGACACCCAGATACAGCAGCTTTGAAGCATATTGCTCTGGGGCACTGCTAAGTGTTGACAAGCTCAGGGCTAGAGGACACTCAGCTGGCTTCTAGGCCCTGGGACATTCACCTCCAGCCCTCAGCAAGGATCCTTACACTTAACCCTGAGACGTCACCAAGATGGGACTCTTGAGACCTGGCCAGGAGTCACATTTCCTATTACGGAAGGGTCATCTTTGATGCAGAAGATAGTTGACACCTACCTTAAATTCTCCCATCAGACAATCTGCCCGCAAAGCGTGGGAATCATAAACCTAACGGAAAGAAGAGAGGTGAAAACATCAGTAGCTCCACTGGCAGGTAGTGAGTTGCGCCTTCCTAGTCTGCTGCTTCCTTACCCGAATGCTGATGATTTCATCCATCAGTTCAGAGGGGGTCATGTGGACGTTGTAGAAAAATAACTGTCAAAACAAAAAGAATTTTGTGAATATTAGCACAGGTAAATTGAGGTTCTGAGGGGCCTAAAGCTATAATTTTGGGGATGTTGAAAAATACAAAACATAAATTCAAAATTAGGTTTGACTATGTGAACACATTGTAAGGTCTTGGAAGAGGCCCTGAAACTTCAGGTTCATAAGCTTCAACAGTAAACCCACTGCTAGGTGTAGGGTAAAGAAAATAAGGTTAAGCAACAAATACAGCATTTATTTAACTACATAAAATTGCTCATTTGGAAACAGCGAGGTTAAGGACATTTACCTACTAACTAAATGAAGTAAAGATCCAAGATTATTTCGTGCTGGGATTGTTTCCTAAAAGAGGTACATGGACTTGCATGATCTAGAAAGTTGAGTTTAATTCTTTATCATTTTTAACTGTATCATTTATGTCTAGTGATTCTAATTTTGGTCTTTCTAAGAAAAAATCTTCAAAGTCAACTTTGCCCACTAGATGATGTTAGTGATTCAGCAGAGTCAGTGCTGACCGTGTTGTAACTCATTAAAACAGCTGTTTCTCAGAAACTTATGTTTGGGTATACTGAGGTCGTGCAATGTCCAAACTCAAAAAACCAAACTTATTGCCACTGAGTTGATTCTGACTCATGGTCATGGTGACCCCACAGCACAGAGTAGAACTTCTCCATAGGTTTTCCAAGGAGCACTTAGTGGGTTCCAATTTCCAATCTTTTGGTTAGCAGCTGTAGTTCTTAACCATTATGCCACCAAAGTTTCATGATCAGCCTAATAAATTTTGAGTTCTAAAAGACAGAGCATCCTCAGGGGACATTGAGGCCAACTGGCATAACTAGCGTATTGCTAAGAGAGTCTTCCACATCCCATATTGGTGAGTGGCATCTGGGGTCTTAAAAGCTAGCAAGCTGCCATCTGAGGTACACCAAATGGTCCCAACTCAACAGGAACAGATGATCACTAAGGACCAAAACGATATGGGGGAAAGAGAACCCAGAAGACACAGAGACCCACGTGAGTGGTTGACTACATCGACATGTGATCCTAGGAACCAGATGGTGCCTGGCCACCACCAGGGATAGCCATGATGGGGCTCACAAAGTTTAGTCTCACTGGCAACATGAGAATAAAAAGGGGTGCACTCTGAGAACTCCACTAAAAGACCGCAATTGATGGCCCAGGGGCCTCAGAGTTCCGTCTGGGAGCGTGGCCCTCGGTCTTGATGCTGCTCTTGTTCACAAATCATTACTGAGGTCAACTCTTCAGACAGGAATGGATTAGACTTGGTGACACAGAGTGACCATATTGTGTGTGCACTTTATGATTCTATGCATCTATACGATGTCGTCCTGGAGGAGGGAGCAGAGAGGGTAGACAGGAGGGGACAGAGGTTGTTAGGAGGATATGACTGTATAGAATGAATAGGAGCAGTGTGCTGTCACCAGGCAGGGAGAGCACAGGAGCTGCACATAGGCGGGTATGCAAATTTATACTGGATTGTACATTTTCACTCAATCACAACACAAAAAATAAAAAGATAGAGCATTTACTCCAATGGAGAATTTTTTTCCTCTGACTTTTCATTTAGAAATATTTCAAATCTATAGAACAGTTGAGAGAACAGTAGAATAAACACCCATCTACCTTTCACCTGCCAAGCCAGCCAAGTGCCGCAGTCACACCAATTATTAATACTTTACAACATTTGTTTTATCTTCTGTCTTTTCAACCAAGCTCCGACTCGACGGCACTTGGCTTGGCCATTTCAAAGAAAATTGTAGATATCATGCCACTTCACTCCTAACTATGTTCACATGTATCTGCCACCTAGGAGCAAAGACACATTCCTAGATAGTCACTATAACAGTACCACATCTATGAAAGTTCACACATTGTATCATATAATGACAGTATCTAATGAATGTAGGCTGTAATAAGTTGTAAAATGTCTCCAACTGGACCCCCAAAAGTTCTTTATTACCATTTTTTTTTTAATCCAAGACCCACTCAAGGATCACTCTCTGCCTTTGGTTGCAGTATCCCTTCAGTTTGCTTTTGTGTAGAGCAGCAATCTTGCTGCTGCTTCTTTAGGGTCGCTATGGGTCAGAATCAACTCAACAGCAGTGAGTTTGGTTTGGGTTTATCAAGAGCTGCCTGTAGTCTATCTCAACTCTACCGAAAGACCAGAACTGATGATCTGACAGCCCGGGGGGTTCCCTGTGAACCTGCTGCTGGCCCTGACTAGAAACCTGTACTAAGGGCTACTCTTCTGACAAGAATGGACAGGACTAGGGGACACAGTGTGATCATGTGGTGTGTGTACTTTATAGGAGGCTGTCCTATTAATTTATTTCTAGATGGGGAGAGTAAAGGGTGGAGATGGGGGAACAGGTGCTCATTAAGAGGATATGAGAAATATAGAGTGAAAAGGACGATTGTGCTGTCACTGGGTGAGGAGAGCAGATGGAGCTGCAGGTGTATCTCACATTTCAGATTCGGGTGTTTTCTGCCTTTCAGTTTCCAGTTGAACATTCAGGCAAGAAATGGCACAGGTGACACTGATTACGTCCCGTTGTGATGCATCAAGCTGCACAAAGTCCGTTTGTTCCATTATTGATGATATTTGGTTAAGGAGAAGACACTAGGAATTTTTTTAGTAAAATTCATTTATTGATTTACAAATTTGTCTGTATCTTAGGGTCCAGTAACTTGATTTTTGTCTTTTGCAGAGACCTAATTTTTTCTTTTTAAATTAATTGAAAGGGAAAAATTCTAAAAGTTGAGATTCTTGGTGAAATTCTCAGAATTTAGTTAAGCGCATATGAATGTGAAGTTAGCGTTAGAAGTGCCCTGACACCCTCAGGCCTTAGGCTCTGAATCATCCAGGATCTTGCCCCTTTCATATCCAGATCTGCCCTTCGACATAAATCTCTCCCAGCCATCCCCGATGGCTGTTTCTCAGGCCCATCTCAGTCTGGCCCCAACTTGTGTGTGTGGTTTTATTTAGCTGACTACTGTTGTGAGTCATCTAAGGATGAAAAGTGAGTGGTGAGGAGAAATCGGGGCTTTCTGGGAAGCTGGGGGGCCAGCTCGTACAAATCAAAATAAACAGGAACACTATATAGACAAAACGGTTTTCTTTTGCTAATAGCTGCAGAAAGAATGAATCAAGCTGCAGCCGTGGCACAGACTAGAAATTCTAAGGAACTAAGGAAAACTGTCATTGGAAACAGTGACAGGAGAGGACTGGCTCAGAGAACAGGGCAGGAGTTCTGGAATCTCAGGAATGTGTCTCCTCAGCAGAGTAACACTGGACTTTGAAAAATTGTCCAAACTTATCCTTTCTCCTCTCAGCCCTACTAGGATTTGTGTTACAGAAAGTGACTACGAAGAACAGTAACTACTTTTGAAGAGTGTTTCTGCAGATGTCAAGAGAATCAGGCTACGCTTAAAAAAAAAAAATCCTGTTTACTTACAATTGCTTCATTTTAATGTATTATTTTTATAGCCAATTAAGTTTTAAGAACTTCAGAAAGCTGGGTTACCAGTAGCATAATGTGACTGATGTCACTGGTGTCACTGAATTTTATAGGTGAGAAGGTTGACTGATGAACTGAATTGTGTTCCCCCAAAATGTATGTCAACGTGGCTGGGCCACGATTTTTCTGTGCTGTGTGATTGTCCACCGTTTTGTGAGCACATGTGATTTTGCTATGTGTTGTAAATCCTTCCAGTATGATGTTAATAAGGCAGGATTATCAGTAGCTATGATATTGAGAGGGAACCCTGGTGGTGCAAGGGGGTAAGTGCTACATCTGCTGACAAAAACGTTGGGAGTTCAAATATGCCAGGCGCTCCTTAGAATCTCTATGGGGCAGTTCTGCTCTGACCTCTAGGGTCGTATGAGTCAGACCCGACTCATTGGCAGTGGGTTGAATCTGCATGATTAGGCTGCATTTTTAATCAATCTCTCTTGAGATATAAAAGACAGAAATGAGCAGAGAGACATGGAGACTGCATGTCACAAAGAAAAAAGAACCAAGAGAATGGCAAGTCCTTTAGAATGCAGTTCTCTGCAGTTAGAATGCAGTTCTCTGCACTGAGCAGCTCCTTGACCAGGGGAGGCTGATGACAAGTATCTTCCCCTAGAGATGACAGAGACAGAAAGCCTTCCACGGCAGCTGGCACCCTGAATTTGGACTTCTTGCTCCCTAAACCATGAGAGAATAAATTTCTATTTGTTAAAGCTGCTTGTGGTATATCTGTTATAGTAGCACTAGAAAACTAAGACAATTGATTGGCCAAAAAAAAAGGGGGGTAACTAAAGTCACTCTGTTGATTAGGAAGAGCAAAGGTAAATATACATGTTATCATGCAGTCTATCATAAGAAGTAAATAAAGAGACTTCAGTTGCATCCATTGGGAAGTTGTTATAAAAATACTGGAAAGACATCTAACCACCCTGAAAAGCAATGACAAGCAGATCTATTAATTTTAAGACTCAGTGGTTCTTACATGGTACATTTAATACTGGAATTTCAGATTAGTAAAGTTCACACATGTGCTACCCTCCCACTGATGCCCAGGAAGGTGCTTATAAATAGGAGAGACTCACAGACAAGGGACATGGATTGTCTACCCATTTACCTCATCAAAAAATGGGTTATTCCCTCTCTTGATTCTTGTTCTGTGTGTCTGGCCACAGACGTGAACTTTGACCACGGGCTTTATGTTGTTGCCACTCAACTGCCGGCCTTCAATCACTCGGACACGGATCTGCAGGCACAGATGGGCATTGTGACTTAGCCTCCCCCAGCCAGAAGTATACATGAACCCTCAGCTTTTCCACCTGTAAGAATGGCTGAGACCAAGCCCGGATACCTGGTGCCTATGCAGTGGAGGCACCTGTATTCATTCCCTGGAGTTACAGAAACCAGGAGTAGGACTGGAGTTGAACTAGCATTTAGCTGGCCCAGGACAGGGCAGGGCACGGCTGAAGCTGCTACTGAAGCCCCAGCCTCATATCTGGACTTCCTGAGCCCTGGCGATGTACCAACTCAACTTCTCGGCTGTCATCCAAGTCCAAAGGAGAGCCCAGACCAATGAACAGTGCAGGATCTGTACTTCTGTTCTTTGACTAGTCCCTTCCTACCACCACGGGAATGAAGGGGTTGTAGTTTTATTTCTCTCAAGGGCCCCATCTGGCTTGACTACACCCACTGAGGCATGCAGAAGAAAGATGGAGAACAATTTTTGTTGTGAGCATGTACTGGTGCCCCTTCTGTTTAGTTGAGCCACTGCACATAGGAATAAACCCATCTGCAGTTTTCAGGAGGTGGACCATGCAGTGGTTCAACAAGGATGCAGAACATCTGGCCTGTTTCTACCTGGAAGTCCTGTGGCTTGTTGGACAGCAACCTCCGGCTGTTCTTTCCTTTGGTAAGCCTCCGAGCAACCTGAGCTTCTGCCACTGTCCCAGTGGGCACCCTAGCCCCAGGGGCATTGATGGTGCCATCCAATTTGTCTTCATCACCTTCCTCATCTTCTTCTTCTCCTAAAATATCAAAAAGAAACCCAGTGAGGGATATCCCTTACACTATTAATGTCTGGACACTCTAGTTTTCCTGTCATGGAGTTTTTCTTGCCCTTATGTTTTCCTAAGGTAGCAGGGGAAGGAGTTGCTCTTGGTGACACTAACTTGGAACTTGTTATGACATGAGCACATAACTTCTTTAGGAAAATGTGTTCATGACATATCAGGGCACTCATGCAGGCTGCCTTCAAAGAGAAGTGGGGAATACCAGAGACTAGGGGAACATGAGAGCAGCACGGCAGAGTTAGACACAGCCGGAAAGGACTGAGTCTGATCTTGACGTTGGAGGGACCTTCTGCTGCTATGACAGAGAGAAATGAAAATGCTGTAGATAGAATTGAGAGTCCAGAAATACACTCATACATCTATAGCCAACTGATTTTTGACAAGGGTGCTAAGTCCATTCAATGGGGAAAGAAGAGGCTCTTCAATAAATGGTGCTAGGAAAACTAGATTTTCACATGCAAGAAAATGAAGCAGGATCCAGACCTTACATCACACACAGAAACAAATGCCAAATAGATTACTGTCTACCCAACACCTAAATGTGCCAACAAAAACCATAGAATTCTTAGAAGAAAATGCAGGAGCAATGTTGTTGGGCCTAGTTTCTAAGATTATCTAATATGATAACAAAATCACAAACAGCAAAAGACAAAATAAAGAAGACCTCACAAAAATTAAACACTTTTGCTCATTAAAAGATTTTACCAAAAATAATAATGATAAATAAATAAATAAACAAGCTAACAAGTGGGAGAATATCTTTTGGAAACCATACATCCAATAAGAATCTAATAACAAATATGTGCTAAAAAAAAAAAAAAAACTTGAACAGCTTAACCACAAAAAGACAACACAAACATAACTGGGCAAAAGTCAGACTATTTCACCCAAGAGACCATTTGAATAGCCACCAAACATATGACAAGATGCTTAACATCATCAGTTATCAGAGAGACACAAATCAAAACCACAATGAGACACCACTACACTCCCACTAGGATGGCTGACACTTAAAAACAAAACAAACAGGAAATAAATGCTGGTAAGAATGTGGAGTAATTGGTACAGTTATTGTCAAAAATGGTATAGGAGTTCTTCAAAAAACTGAAAACAGAGCTACCATATGACCCAGCAATTCCACTCCTGAGGATATACCCCAAAGACCTGAAAGCAGGCTTAAACACAGTTGTAGACCAACATTCACTGCAGCACTAGTCACAGTAGCCAAAAGGTGGAAACAACCTTAGTGCCCATTAACAGCAAACTGATAAGCAAAGTGTGGTACATACATTCAGTGGAATCCTACGCGGCCAGTAGGAAAGCAGGGTCTTAATACAGGCTACAACGTGGATGAAACTTGAAAACATTATGCTGAGTGAAGTAAGTTTATCAAAGAAGGAAACATATTGTATGACCTTGCTTACGTAAAAAGACAAGAAAAGGCAAATGTACGGACACTAAAGTTTGTTAGTGATTGCCAGGGGCAGGAGGAAAGGAGCAAAGGGTGGTTAACAGTGAGAGAAAAATCTCATCGATTAAGGGTGGGATTGCACAGCTAATTATTGTAATTGTTGTCAATAAGTTGTATACCTGTAAAAAGCTGAACCAGCAAAAGTTATGTAACAGTTATATTTACAACAATGGCCAAAGGTGTAAGGTAGGGAACCTAGCTGCTGAGGCTGTTTATGTACAAGCCTCATGGCACTTGGTTCCTTTATTTCAAGGTTTAGGGTCATGGTTTCATGGGATGTCCCAGTTAATAGGCCTAATAAAGTGTTCGGAGCTTCTGTTCTACCTCCCAGTTTGTTGTTAGTGTCTGGGGTCTTAAGAGCATGCAAGCAGCCATCCAAGGCACGCCACTTGGTCTCTACTTGCCTGGAGCAACAGAAGAAGGAGAGAGGAACAGGAGGGAAATACAGAACACGGGACTGATTGCCTCCATCAACAACTGCCTCCTTTCTCATGAGGAGAACCAAAAGAACTAGATGGTACCTTGTTGTCGGGGGTAGGGGGGGAATTATCCAATAAGCAAGGTAAGCATGGGCTTACTTGTACTTCTTACTAATCTCAGTGAACAATTTTCTGTGTTTCACCATGTTATATCAAAATGAAACCCATGTGAAATCATTCACTGCAGAATAATAAGTAAGCACAAGTAAGCCCGTGCTTTGCCTTGCTTACTGAATTATCTGCCCCTGTCAAGAAATGTAAATTTGAAAAAAGGCTTCGATTTTGTACTTTGGGTTTGGGAGAGGTTTAGAAGCTAAATCTTTGATACGGTTAAAAAAATGTGAAACTGTTCACACTATAGGTTAGTATATAAGCACATGTAAGATTGTGCTTATGTTGCTTATCGGTTAAACCACCCCTGATGGCCACCATTACTGAACATTTTGATCAAAGATTCTATAGAGGAATCCTGGTCAAAGGGGAAAAATCCAGAACAGAATTTCAAATTCTCACGGAATTCTGGATCCATGGAGGTTGAGTAACTCTCTGAAATGACTGCCCTGAGATAATTTTTAATACTTAAACCACAAATATCCCCTGAAGTCTTCTTAAGACTCATAGCAACTCCATAGGTCAGAGTAGAACTGCCCCACAGAGTTCCCAAGGAACACTTGGTGGATATGAGCTACTAACCTTTTGGCTGGCAGATACTGATTGCACTTAACCGCTATGCAACCAAGGTTCCCAAAACAGTTTAGCTTAATGAGTAAAAAATGTCTGTACTGAGCAACACACCCTTTTAAGAACTATCTACATGAAATCAAGGTGACAACAGCAACTTGTAAGATTAGATAAGGATCTTAGGGGACAGTGAGTTTACGGTAATAAGAGAACAACTCAGAAAAGAAGAGTGACAGTAATGATTGCACAACTCAAAGAATGCAGTCCATGTCACTGAATTGTACATGTAGAAACAGTTGCTTTAGTTATGTTGGGCTGTGTATATTCTCAACAACAGTAAAATAAAATAATAAAGACATGCTTTGGAAAACTAGAGTCTTGCAAATAGAGATTTCGGCTTCACTCTTCCCACTATGGTGCTGCCCTCTAGAGGTGAACCCACGAAGTTTTTATGTTCTTGTCTCAGTTACAGAGACGGTGATAACCATCTACACTAGGCAGGGACTCCTACCCTTCACACCCACTGCCATCGAGTCGTTTCTGACTCACAGTGATCCTACAGACAGGGTAGAATGGCGCCGTAGAATTTCCAAGGAGGGCCTGGAGGATTTGAACTGCCTATCTTCTGGTTAACAGCTGTAGCACTTAATCACCACACCACTAAGGTTTTCCCTACACTTCATAGTAAATGATAATTGATAAGTGATAATTAGTTCTTTGATTCAACACTCTCTGGATCCAAGCTTTACACTTCCTTCAAGGAGTCATAGACCAACAGAATGTAAGACCAGAGAAAATTTTAAAGATCCTTGGTCCAATCTGTCCCCTCACTGCATTTTACAGATAGAAAAACTAAGGTCCAAAGAGTGGAAGCAATTTGCCTGTGTTTGCTTAGCGGGTGAGTTAAAACCAGGACCAAGTCTTCCAGATACTGGGAGGACCTCTGAGAAGTCAAAGACAATGATCAGTTTATCCTCTGCAAGATCATCTGGGTCTGTTTGTCCCTATTCTTGAAGAGTATTCAGAAATAAGGAGGTGGTTGCTATCCCTTTTGAGGCACCTGAATTCAAGCTCTTAGAATCTTATTCCTCCTATTTTCCACCAGATGAGTTCTTCTCACTCAAGTTTTGGGTGAAATACGTTTTTTTTTTTTGGAGAGGCCTTTCCCACTTCTTCAAGAGCGGGTTAGTATACCATCCACTGTTCTCTTCCTTCCTCATGACTTAGTCTTGTACATACCTGTTAACCTGTAGGTCCCCCCCCAGCCCCTGAATACCTTATGCTCTTCAGAAACAAGGGGATTTCTCTTTTCTTCTTTGTACCTTCTGCGCCACCCAAATCCTCGTCTGTAGGAGTGTGATAGATGGGGAATAAGCAGATGAATGAGGGGTAGCCCAGGTACCAGGACCCCTCCACGTGCCGTCTAGAGTACTCTGGCCATTTGGCAAAGCTACGGTACTGTTCTCAAAAAGAACATCCAGGTGGCCAGCTGGGTGCTCTTCCCAACCGCAGTACCAGCTGTAGTGGAGCACAAAGGGTCAGGCATCTTCTCCTGCCAGCACCCTCCAGACTTGGCAATGGTTGGACCAGAAGGCACTCAGGGCCTCCAAACAACTAACACTGACTTCTGTCAAGCATCCTGGGCTCAAGTGGGACTTCCTCCTTAATGTGGACTGTTCCATGTTGGGCTAAGGATTGTGTATTGGTGCAGTCAGGACAAAAAAATAGCTTGGGTGGTTCAAACAGTCTGAGCTTGGCAACTAACCTAAAGGTTGATGGTTCAAACCCAGCCAGCAGCACCACAGAAGAAAGGACTCGTATTTGGCCTCTGTAAAGCTTCCAGCCAAGAAAACTATGCAGCTATTCTATTTGGTAACACATGGGGTCACCATGAATCAGAATCAACTCAATGACAATGAGTATTTGTTTTTAAATATATACTTTAGAAAGAGACTGCAGGTTGTGAAAAGCTAGTTTCTCCCAGAGACCACCTTTGCTGTTGAGTCTTTAGGCTTGAAGGGGATTGTTTAAAAGAATCCAGCGGGGATTGTTTAAAAGAATCCAGCCCAAGCAATCACTGCTACCAGCATCTCTACACAGCTGCTGAAGAACATCTGAGCAGGAGATCTCCCTTTTATATAGCAGGAAGTTGCAGAGAATGAACCAATGTGATGTGAAGAATGAGGGGGCCTGGAGGCATCAGCAAACACACACTCTCTGAGCAAGTTGTTTCACCTGAAAGTCAGTGATTGTACGGGCATGCTTGTTAAGGAGGCCCACACAAGAGATTGATCCCCAGCCAAGTGGATCTACAGTGACTTTCCTGGCCACAGAAGCCAGCCTTAAATCAGGAACCACTGCTGGTAGTTACTGGTGAAAGAATGGGAAATCGTCACTCTTGGGGAAGAAATAAGTTGAGCATGTCTCTAATGGAAGCTCTGTATGCAAAGGTCAGCCACCCAACAGCTCCCATCAGAAGATTCGCAAACATGAAGTTTTACGCTGGGTGAGTGGAGAGGGGACATGTGCAGAAAAGACATTAAAGAACTGGAAGGTCTTTGTGACTGGCTAGAATCAGGAATTGCAGGTGCAGGATGAGTTTGATTTCTTGGCACTGAGTTGAAAATTTTCTTAGCCTTTTCATCTGTCAGGATATCAAATTCAGAAATGCATGTTTTATTACGATAACTATGTTTTTCACTTGAAAGACTCATGATCAATAATGCTGAGTTGCCAAATGATAGCCTGCAATCTGGGCTATTTGAGGTGGCTAAATGGAGGCCAACTTTTTTTTTTTTGGCTTTAATGAAGGAAAGTTTATTCCTACACATTCCGCTAGGTAAGAGTCCAAATTCACAATGTCCGCTCCAGGAGACGGCCTTCCCCCTGTTGGCTCTGGAGGAAAGCCTGGCATTGCACCAGTCTTTGTCCAGGGAGCATCCTGGAGAAGGAACCGTGGGTGGAGACCGTCTTTTGTGTCTTTCATTCCCTCTAATTCATAAGCCCACAAGTCTGCAGCCACACACTGCAGATCAGCTGGTGGGTTCAAACTGCTGACCTTTTGGTTAGCAGCTGAGTTCGTAACCACTGTGCCACTAGGGCAGCCACATAGACAGCCTAATGTTGACGACACCACTTTCCCTATCTCCCACTTTCTTCCTGTTTATCTGGAGCCTGAAAAGTGTGTCTCAGCCTGTGATGTTAATTCTGCTTCTCATGATGAAGCCTTGTTAAATGGTGGTACCGCTCAAGGTAGAGTTTCACTACCTTGGGCCAAAAAGCAAAGAAAACCCACCGCCATCAAATCGATTCCAACGCACAGTCATAGCCACACGATAGGACAGAACACAACCACTGTATAGAGTTTCCAAGAAGCACCTGGTGGGTCTGAACTGCCAACCTTCTGGTTAGCAGACACAGTACCTAGCCACTACAGCACCAGGATTTCCTCATGGATCACAGGTCATTGCAAGAGCATCAGAACAAAGGGCTGGTGTAAACATCATCTTCAGTATAAGTTAAAAAACAAAGTACAAAGTGCAACAGGAAACACCAAGTTTCTAAGCACGAAAACATGTAACATTTAGGAGGTAACATGTTGATTTAGCTGAAATGTTGAATAATAACTTTTTCTTGGTTCCTAAAATGTTAGAGGACACTCTGCTCACATGGTGATTAAGTGCTACAGCTGCTAATCAAAATGTCAGAAATTCAAATCCAACGCACACTCCCTGGAAACTCTATGGAGCAGTTCTGTTGTGTCCTACAGGGTTGCTGTGAGTTGGAATTGACTTGACAGTGACTGGTTTTATTTAGTGGGTTAAAATGCTGTTGTCATTGTTAGATGCCATCAAGTCACTTCCAACTCACAGTGATCATATGCACAACAGAACCAAACAGTGCCTGGTCTTGCACCATGTCCATAATCGTGTTTATGCTTAAACCTATCTTTGTGGCCTCTATGTCAATTCATCTTGTCGAGAGTCTTCCTCTTTTTGGTGACCATTCATTCTACCAAGCATGATGTCCTTCTCCATGGATTGATAACTCCTGACAACATGTCCAAAGCATGTAGGATGCAGTCTTGCCCTCTTCACTTCCAAGGAGCACTCTGGTTGGACTTCTTCCAGAACAGATCTGTTTGTTCTTTGGCAGTCCATGATACATTCAGTATTCTTCTCCAATGCCACAGTTCAAAGGCATCATTTCTTCTTCTGTCTTCTTTGTTCATTGTCCAGCTTTTGCATGAAAATACCACGGCTTGGGTCAGGGGCACTTCAGTCTTCAAAGTGACATCTTTACTTTTAAATACTTTAAAGAACTCTTTTGCAGCAGATCTTCCTAGTACAATGCAGTTTTTGATTTCTTGACTGCTGCTTCCATGGCCATTGACCATGGGACCCAAGTAAAATGACATCCTTGACGACCTCAATCCTTTCTCAATTTATCATGATGTTGCTTACCAGTCCAGTTGTGAGGATTTTTGTTCTCTTGATGTTGAGGTGTAATCCATACTGAAGGCTGTGGTCTTTATCCTCATCAGTAAATGTTTCAAATCTTCTTTACTTCCAGCGAGGAAGGTGGTATCATCTGTGTAACGCAGGTTGTTAACAAGCTGTCCTCCAATCCTGATGCCTCCCTTTTGTTCATGTAATCCAACTTCTCGTATATTACCTGCTTGGCATACAGACTGAAGAGATTTGGTGTAAGGATACAACCCCAATGCACACCTTTCCTGACTTTAAACCATGCAGTGTCCCTTTGTTCTGGTTACACAACTGCTTCTTGATTCATGTACAGATGTGAGAAGTTTGTCCGACTGTGGGCAACTCATCATGTTTCACCCCATTTCTTGGGTAAATAGCAATAGACTTGCCTCAAGAATCTTACAGCATGCTTCCATCACATATGGAGCTAAGCCAACGAGGAAATGCTCCTGGCTGAGCAGCAGTGCAGCCACAGGCCTGCAGGGAAATTATGGCAGGCACCCACCTTTAGTCAGTCAAGGCTGTGAGCTACCCTAGAAAACAGAGTGCAGTCGGAATCTGGGCAAGATACTGTCAATAAGCTAAAATCCTCAACTACACAGTTTCTTAAAGTGAGCCTCCAAAACCACCAATGTCAACACCTCTGCCGTTTTTTTAGCCACAGACTAGGGCTTGCCCCAGACCAGCTAAATTAGACTCTGAACGTGGGTGCACATTCAAAGAGCTCCCCTGATGATTTTAATGTATCAAAACAATCAAAAGCACTTGTCTATTATGATCACTTTGATGTGCCCATATATCTTGGGGAAAAATCGTATATATTCTGTGAAAACACCGCCCCCCCCCCACATTAATCTATTGGACAAAGCAATTTGATTAGTGATCCAATCCTGGAAACTAACCAGGTCAGTCTCTTGCTTAGAAAACATTCCACAGATTCCCATGGTATATTCATGAAGAGCAAATTACTCAGTGTAGCAGCAGCCAGAGCCCTCAAGAACATGGTTCTCTCTTATCAGACCTCCAGGTGAACTAGTCACTCCCCCAAAATGTCATATCTTAGGGAAGAAATTTAAACCATATCCACTCTCAGTCCTTCATTCGCTCACCCAGTCACTCAACCACCCAAGCTTTTAGTGAGCAACTAGGATATTCCAAATGCTGGCACCCAGAGCATGCAGTGGAAATACCCTGCTGAGAAGGGACTTGCTCTAGGAAATTGTTTCTTGTCTGGCAACCCCTTAGTTACACATTTCCCAGTCATCTGAATTCCCCTGTAATAATTTGCTTTGTCCTTTCTTGAGGAATTTATCATATTCAGGGCGAGTCCGTAGGGAGCCCAGGTAGCACAGTGGTTAAGAGCTATAGTTGCTAACAAAAAGGTCAGCAGTTCAAATCCACCAGCTGCTCCCTCAGACCCCATGTGCAGTTTTATTCTCTCTTGTAGGCTAACTATAAGTCAGAATCAATCTGATGGCAACGGGTTTGTTCATTTATTTGACCCGGGCTATAGTCACTCATCTTTATAGCTTACCCTTTCTCTGAACTATAAGCTCCTTGGGAACAAAGTGATGCCTTCACATCTCGTATCACCCATAGCCAGGTGCCAGTAAATATTTTCTGAACTGAACTGAATTGAATTTCAAATAAACTGGCTTTGGTGTTTGTCAAATGAAGTACATTTTAAGCAGCGGAAGTCTGGCTATGAATGAGTTTTTGCATATTGAGAGTTGGACAAAGCACAATTTTAACAGATGGTTGTTCAAAAATAGATGTGAGGTTTTAAAATTAGTTCATTCAGGCCACGGGAATGCAGGCTCCAGGCAAGCTGATTGACATCTGGCGAATTAAATTGCCATGGTAACAAGACTGTCATCTTGCTCAGCCCACTCTTCTGTCAGTGAACAGGTTGGAGGAAGGTGGATCAAAGGGACACCTTTGACACTACATCCTTTCTGTCAAGCCACCAATGCCCCAGGGTCTGCGCTTTTAATCATCTTGATGTAACAATTCCAGCAGCATATTCTTTAAAACAAATCCCTGAAGTGTGTAACTGCTGTGATCTGTGGCTGACTGGTCATAGCTATTTTCTTCAGCTTGCAGGGATGAATTTTACTGAAAAATCTTCACATGTGTTTTCTACCATTAATATTTCAAATTTCTGCTCTGTGGGACCCACCGTGTCAGCGGTAACTTTAAAATAATCGCTGTCAATAGCTATCAACAAGGATGACCTCAGGAGGGTGGGATTATCCGAGATTTTCAGTTTCTGCATCTTACATTTCTGTGATGTTTAAAGTCTTATAAACAAGTATTGCTTATGTACTGAAAAAAAAAATCCAACAAGCTCAAATTTTTTAAAAAAATTTGGACAGATCTCTATAAACAAGAAGCAGATTCATACTACTTGTATATAAACCAGACCAAATCCACTGCCAACGAGTTGATTACGACTCATAATAATCCTATAGGACGGAGAAGAACTGTACCACAGAGTTTCCAAGGAGGGCCTGGTGGATTTAAACTGCTGACCTTTTGGTTAGCAGCCACAATACTTAACCACTACACACCAGGGTTTCCTACTTTTATGTAGAGTGATTTAAAGTGTCAATTGAAAGGAAAGAAGAAAAAGAAATTCTGAGCCAGGTGTCCTGATAACAACATTAAGGTGTGTGATGGCAGGAAGGATGGCTGTCTTGTGTTATTTTTTCGATTCGGGTGTGTTCACTGTGTCTTCTCCAAGTTTCTAAGTTGCTGTTTGTTTTTTTCAGTGCTTTCTATAGCGTAGAATTATAATTAACCAGCTGCCACGGAGTCAATTCAGAATCATGGTGACCTCACGTCGGGACAGAACTGTGCTCTACAAGAGTATACAGTGGCTGATTTTTTGGAAAGAGATCACCAGGTCTTTACTCCCAAAGCACTTCTGGTCAGACTCAAACCTTCCAGTCTCCCAGGCAGCAGCCGACTGCGTTAATCACCGCTCTGACCCAGGTAGTTACCTCTGGTAGTTACTACAACAGTTACAGCTGAACTGAATTATGTTAAGGAAAAAAAATTCTTTTTTTCTCGAAACATCCAGAGGATGCTGAAAGATTTTTTTTGAAAGGAAAAAGAAAGGCTGGAGAAAAATTGCTTTTAGCCCCGTTCTGAGGCTAACATCTGAATGTACTCCTTGACTCAGCCTTGATGAATGTTCATGTTACAGAACAAAGTCAGCACTTTCAGATTTAAAACAAAATAAAAGTAAAAACCTGCTCAGTTTTTAAATAAAGAAATTTTACTTTCTCATCTCATCTTTAAAGCAAAATTGTTCTATATGTTCTGGCCCATTTGCAGGCCAAGACTTGGTAATGTTCTTGGTGTGAAATCCAAATGAGAAGAACCGAGTTCTGGTTCATTTTCTGTCTCAGTCCAGCAGCAGCAAGGACTCTAAAGAACTTCTGGGGATGACGACATTGACCTGAGTTGCCCAACTGTACCTGACCAAGCTCTGAGCCCGTAGGCATGGCTTGGAGTTTTAGTGCTGCAAAGGCCTAGTCCAGAAGAAGAAGAGAAGGAACCCCAAACAAAGGGAGCCTTGGGTGGGAAGAATATTCTCCTTAGTGGGTTTAAAATTTCAGCAAACAGTACCAGCTGTGGTTGAGTCAGCTGTGGCTCTTGGTGATGCTATGCATGTCAGAACAGCACTGTCTTCCACAGGGTTTTCAGAGGCTAATTTTTCAGAAACAGGTCACCAAACTTTTTTTTCTGAGGCACCTCTGGGGGGCCTTGAACCTTCAACCTTTTGGTTAACAGCTGACTGAGCTAACCATTTACACCACCTGGAACTCCAAAAGTTCTGTAGTTGGCATTTTTTCTCATTTCTAAGAAAGAAACTCTTAGCTTCAATGGTATCAAATGTTTTCTGTATTTGGGTTTCTAGGCTTGGGCTCACACGCACCCAGCTCAGGAAAAAGGACTTTCTTCCATGCTCTGGATAGCTTGTTGTTCTCAAAGGCTTTCTGGTCCACTGGGCCAAAATATATTTTTTTAAGCCAAGCATCTGTTCATTTCAACACGACTCTGAGCCCAATCAGATTATTCTATCCAAAGAGTTCTGTTTCCTAGAAGTTTCCGTTTGAACATTCATACATAGTACACTCATGATTACAAGCTATTTGGAATTGGTGTTGTCACCACAGTAATGATACGAGCTGTCATTAATGCAGTACTTACTGTAAGCCAGGCAGTATGCTAAGTACTGAATATGCAGTCTCTCCTTTAACATTCACCACTTTGTGATGCAAGTACTAGTATTATCGATACTTTATAGTAAAGAAAGCTGGGGATTCAGAAAGGTTAAGTGACTTCCCCGAGGTCACATGGCTAATTAATGACAGACACAGAATCCTATCTAGACCCGGCAGAACTGAAAGCTCTTGCTCTTAACCAGGGTGCTACACTTGCAGGATAGAGTCTTGTCTTCGAGCTTGCTGTTCCTGGAGGCCAGGGGCTACATGTTAAAATACCTATCACCCTAGCATGGCAGCACTGAGTAACAGTACTCAAGAAACCCAGCAACCAATTATTTTGCTCAACCAAGTTTCTGTAATTTGCAAAGTTTACTTCCCCTCTCTGCCCCCAAAAAACCTGGCTGGAAGAGCAACACAAAAGGACCCATTTAACATTTTGGCTTAGAGTGAACAAACATGATGAAACTGCTTTTGCTCTGCCAGAAAAGAGGTGAGGCTTAGGAAAGTGTCAGTGAGAGTGCAGGTGCCCTGATCCTCCCAATTCAGAGGCCACTCCGGATATCCCACCAGCCAAGGCTGCCTTTTCTGGGCCAGAAAGTACCTGCTGCCCTTTCAAGACAAACGCAAAGCTCATGACAGCAGACACTGGAAGAGGAGGAGAAAGGCAACGGGTTGGACCATGCAGTTCAGCACCTGACAGTGTGCTGGTCAGCACCGAACTGCTTCCTCTGCTTTACTGGTCATTGCTGTGGCAGCAAAGGGAGCTGTGAGTGCCCCTGAACCACCGAATGGCAGCAAGGTTGCGTGTCTGAGTACCAACTAGCACGCTTGTTGTATGCTGGTGGAGGGTGACATCAGAGCATGTTGCTGATGTGCAGGGGCTCTGTCAGTCCAAATTCTCACAGGGTTAGTTGGGGGTCACCAATCGCCTGATGGAACTTACAACTACTTGGTCAAGAAATGGGTGGAAGCATCAATACTGGGCCATCTGCAATGTGTGGATGAGTGGATGCAGTGCCTGCCATCAGGTTGAGGCATGATGACAAGTCGGGCAGGACCAGGGGCAGAGATGCCATCAGGCAGGAAGAGTGGGCATGACAAGACTACTCAGGCAGTAGTTCAGAGCAAAGTGAAACAAAGAGATGACAGGACACGGAGAGTCAGGCAGTCCTCCTAGGAAGGAGAATTTCAAGGAAGCAGGGGAGTATGGGACATGAGTGGCTCCCCTCCTTCCCGGAGCACATGTCAATACCGGGCAACAGAAAGGGCATTTAGTAATGCAACTCAGGGCACAGCAAGGACAGCAGTGCTTTTCTCATCACATCACTCTGGATAAATGCTAAGAAGAGGCCAAAGTCAGCTGTGTGGAATGCCTGCCTTGTAGACTCTTAAAGGCCAGAATCCTCCCCAGTCCCCAACCAGAGCCGCATTTAGAGTACAGCCTGATGGCCCTGAGTGACTGAACTTGAACCAGAGACCGTGGGTTGTGCTGAAAGGCAGCACTCGGGTTGAGGGCTGAGGGGATATTTAGCAGTGTGAAAGGGGACAGAGGCAAGGGACAGAGAAAGAGCCTCCAATTTAAGGGAAGTGATTATGAGACTGAGACTGAGTGCCCTGGAACACAGCCTGGTGGTCCACACCTTTGGAAGGCAGGGGGTCTCCCTGAGAGAACCAGGGGGACAGTCCTTGAGTCTTACAACTACAGGACACTGTAAAGGGAGGAAGTCACAAACCTGAAGGAAAGCCATGCTTATGACACTCTTCTGGAGTCTGTGTGTGCTTGACAGGCTCACTGGGAAGCTGTTAGTAACAGACTATCTTCCCTTCCGTTACACATTCAGCTCATAACCGACACAAATTCTTACCAACAATGGCACACTATGGTTTTCTTTGGAGACTTCTCTTACGTGTCTTCAGTAGTTTCCCCTTGGGACAGACTATGTCTTCGGAAGGGCTGGCTTACCTCCCATGACTGGCACAGCGGTCCCACTTGGGTCATATGGATGCGGAGTTGAAGGTGGATCGTAGCCAATTACCAAGTCAATGGTGGCCTGGAGAGAAATAATTTGTGGCAGACAGCATCAGTACAGGGCATCTGAATGATACAGACTCAACGCAAACCAGCTCAGAAGGAGTCTTAGCAGGGGTCAGCAGGGAGCTAGGGAAGTGAGAAGAGCAAGGGAGAAGGATGATGGGTACTCAACTATTTACATCTTTACACATGTGAGCCAAGGTGGAGTGGGAGAAAGCAGAAGTCTGGGAGTGCAGTTCCCTGTTACAGATTGCCAGCTGCATCATTGCTAAGTGAGAACTCATAAACTGGAATCAAGTTGTGACTCGCAAGTGTGAACTTGCAATTAGGCTCCATCCTACACTGGGAATTGCCAGAATTACAGTTTACAAATGCTGGTTTTAAATTATGGAGTCATTTGTTTGCTTGTTGACTTAAAAGAATTTTGTGCGACTAAAAAATGCACATATAAAGTAAAACACAAAAGAGGAATGAAAACAGGAAATCAAGGCTGGTTAGAGACAACGTGGAAACCATAGCATCCAACCTAATTGCCATTCTTCTGGCACAAAATGTGGCTCTGAAGTGCCCAGCAGCCCAGGCAAAAACAAAAATAGAAAATGTTATAAACTTTCATTTTCAGAAAGGAGGAAGCATACTAGTTCTGAACATGTTATCAAGTTATTCTTGCTTATAAAATCTGAGATAAATTTCTCACTTGGGGCATTATTTTGGGTTAGAGTTTCCCGTGCTTTTATATCTCATAAACCTACAGGATTAAAAAAAAATCTGCAAGGAGTATCAACACAGGGTTACTAACTTTTACTTTGCCAAATACACTTCATAACTACTATGTACTATCATAATCATTTTATAAAAGAAAGGGATTTGAATACAAAAAAGTGCCTCAGAATAAAGGAAGTCATCTGCAAATGGATCTGTTACTTAAACCCAGTTTCAGCTTTTGAGGAAGTGAACTAGTTATAAATTAGTTCTTTTCTTAACCAACTTTCACTTAAGCACCTCACTTGAAAGCTACTCAACAAAACGGAAAATGCTCACCCCAGTCTCTTGCCCCCTTTCGTTTAGCAAGGGAGTCAGTTTGTAGGGCAGCGATCTGCTCTGGTCACCAATCAGATCCTTCAGGGGTACAGTCGCAGTGCCAATTAATCTGTAGGAGAAATGACAAAGCCCACAGCAGACTCAGTAAGAGGCCTACTTCCCTTGATTCATCCATCTTCCCAGTTCCATTCTTGCTCATCTATTACAATTAAAATCACCTCAGAGTGAAATGTGGGCCATTTCCATGGTGTTACGGTGAGCCTGATATATCTGCTGTCCGTTCTCTATAACAAGTAGTCACTTCAAGAATCAATCTGCAATGCCTATGAAATTTCAACCAGTCATGAATGAGGTAGTGGGTGAGAGGTGAAGACCAAATATAAAAAAAGAGAGAAACGCACTGCTTGCGAGTCATGTCTACTCACAGGGACCCAATAGAACACAGCAGAGCTGCCCCATAGGGATTCCACAGAGTGGCTGGCATTAATGACTCAGTCTATGACATTAGATAGCATCTTCAGTTAATGTCTTTTGAGGTATGAAAGACAGAAGTGAGCACAGACAGGGGACCTCACCAATCAAGTAGTACCAGGAGCAAAGCATATCCTTTGGACCCAGGGTCTCTGCTCTGAGAAGCTCCCCGAAGGGGAAGATGGATGACAAGGACCTCCCTGCAGAACTGAGAGAGAAGGCGTTCCCCTGAAGGCCTGGACTTGGAGTCCTAGCCTACCTGACTGTGACAGAGTGATTTATTTTTGTTAAAGCATTGTGGTATTTCTGTTATAGCAGCAGATAACTAAGAGACTGACTCACAATGACCCCACGTGTGTCAAGGAGTGGATGGAACTGTGCTCCATTAGGTATTCAGTGGCTGATTCTTCCAGAAGTAATTGCCAAGTTTTAACTCTGGGGTGTCTCTGGGCGAACTTCAAGTTCCAAACATAGCTGTTAGCAGTGAGCACATGAACTATTTGCATTACCCAGAAACTCTCCCTAAGACATCCCATTCCCATGGAGTCAATTACAACTCACAGAGACCCTATAAGACAGCAGAACCGCTCCTTAGAATTGTCAAGGCTGTGATCTTTAAAGAAATAGACTGCTACATCTTTTGCTCACAAAACACCTGGTGGATCTGTACCAATAACCTTCTGATGAGTAGCTGAGTGCATACCCACTATGCTGCTAGGGCTCCTTGCCTACATGGTAGGTATTTAATAACTCTTTACTGAACTAGGGAAAGAGTAAATCTACATGTGTTGAGAATGAATATCCAAAACATTTTCACAGTTAGGGCACATGATCAAAAAAACACAGAGAACAACATTCCCAAGAAGTTTGTCAATATAAAAGTGCAATCAGTGGCAGTCTGCAAACATAACACAAAACTGGGTGAACTGAAGATGCCCCCTTTATGAAAGGGATCAAAATGCCAAAAAGAGCTCAGTGTACTCTCAGTACGAATACCAGAAAAGGAAAAGAAAAATAATAAGACGGTTATTTACTCAGACCTTGTTACTAATAAAGAGAAGGCATGTTAGAAGTGAAAATTATAAGCACAAAAATAGAAAGCTAACCATCAAGTCCTTCAAGCAATGGAAAAACTTCCTTATAGCGAAAAATGCAGAGTGTGGAAATTGTGGGTGAATGTAAAACAGAACTCCTGGCTTTCCACCAAACAGAACAGCAAAGCTCATCTTGTTGAGAACTATCCATTTTATTTAAAAATGTGGTACAGTTTCTTTAAAAATCAGGAAGTGAAAGTTGATGTCCACTTGAGCACATCATTTTTGAACTGACACACCACATTCTCCTCCCACATTTGGGCCCCAGCCCAGTCTGTAACCCAACCACACACATCCAGTCATTCAGCAATATTAACAAGTGGCTCCATGTCTGTGAACGGGTATATATTATATTGCACAAGACTAGGAAGTTTCTATGGCCAACTGTCTCACCCAAGTTAACCAATATTATGAACTATTTGCACAAGGCTTCTTGGAAGTGTACACCTTCCTATACACAGCACCACATGAGACACTCTAAATCACCTCATCCAATGTCATAAGCACAGTCTGTTGATGACGATGGCAAGGGGACAAATTACCTCTTAAGGGACAAAAGTGAACGTTTTCATCCCATTAGGTTAATAGAGAAATTAGGTCTCCCAGTCAAAGCTGAGAATTGATGGGACCTTATAGAACAGTGTTTTTTTGTTTTTTTTTTTTTAGCAGTGGTTGCTGTTGTTAGGTTCACATGGAGTCAGATCTGACTCCTAGGGACCTGATGTACAACACAACAAATCATTGTCCGGGCTTGCTCCATGCCCGTGTTAGATTTTTATGCTTAAGCCCATTTTTGTAGCTTTGCAGTGGTAGCACATAGAAATGTCAACCCAAATGACTTCGTCTTAAAGAGTGCTGAGGAAAGTATGGATAGAACTTCCTCTTCCGAGGAGCATTCTGTCCTGCAATTGCATAGATCAATTTAATGTGGCCTTTCTAGCCATGGTCTTGCAACTCTCACACAAGTGATTGAACGGGATTGTGTGATAGGGTAATTGTGTCCTACTGAGGGGACTGGTCAGTGTCATGGATTGAACTGTGGCCTCCAAAATACGTGTGTAGCAATTTGGCTAGGCCAAGATTCTTGGTATTGTATGACGTACGTATATATTGTAAATCCTACCTCTAGGATATTAACTAAGGAGAATGGACGGCAATTGTGTTGGTGGGACAGTACTCGATGTCTAAAACTGTACAGTGCCTTGAGGCAATCTCTTGGGATATAAAGGAAAGGGAAGTCAAGCAGGAGCTGGGGGCTGCATACCATCAGGAAAGAAGCAGTGCCATGTGCGGAGTGAGCCTTTGGACCCGGGGTCCCTGTGCCTCAGAAGCTCTCAGTCCAGGGGAAAACTGATGTCACGGACCTACCTCCAGAACCACAAGAGAAAGACTTCTCCTGTGGCTGACGCCCTGACTTTGGACTTTGGCCAGCTTTTCTGTGAGAAAATAAATTTCTCTTTATTACAGCCATCCACTTTGAGTGTTTCTGTCATAGCAGCACGAGATGACCGAGACAGCCCAATTTGCCACTCTGCTGGGCTTGAGGTGAGCCATCCCAGAGATGGGAAAGAAGAGCACGAAGGAGCCTGCGTCACGAGCTTCCCAGCTCACGGAGTGAGAAAGCCAAGTGCTTTTCGGCAGAGACCGAGGATCAAGGAGCGGCACGCCTGTAAGCAGCGCTGGGAAGAGGTGGCAAGAGGCGCCTTGATGCGTGAACTGTATCCTTGAGTGTTCCTGACCTTGAACTGTAACCTGTTAAACCTCCCTAGTAAATGCCGTCACTGCAAATGTGGTCTGTGACTTGTGTGTGGCTACTGCAACGAATTAGGGAACTCATCAGAGACACAGAGAGTCTGTGGGAGGGATGGTTAGTATCAGAACTGGCAAAACTGGTGGAGAAAGGAGGCTTGTGTGGCATCTGCCTCATGGGAGTCAGCCTTGCACTGTTCATCTTGGTTCTCCTTCCCCTTGTGAACTCACAGGGGTCAGACGCCGCCCTCAGCTGTCTTCACACGCCCTCTGTATCTTCAGTCACACTCGCTCCGCTAACACTCAGGCATTGTGCTTGGGCTGTGGCCGGTTTTGCTGGCTCCCACTGCGGAACCTGAGGGCTGCCTCTCTCCAGCCTAAACAGGCTTCAGAGGTTATGAAGGTAGGTTTTCTCACCACTTTGTAAGTGAAGGTCTGCCCTCTCAGGCCAGGAAATCTTCCCATAACTAATTCCCGTCTAACTGGCACCTTCACCAGTGTTTACTGAGGATTCAAGGTCAATATCTGAGGGTGAGCCTTGCAGTCACTGGCAGAGTACACAAACAGCTGAGCTGGATCTGGCGTTCTCACAATGCTCAGCCCGTCACATACACACCTGACTTCAGTTCTATCCATATCTGCCAGGAATTTGTTTTCTGTTCTTTTAAACCAATAAACAAAAGTCTCCACTATCTTTTTATTATTTCAATAACATCATGCATACAATTGCCACGTGATTAACTGAGAGTTCCAGTTAATTGGATTAAGACTGAGGTTTCAGCAATTGCCAATCTATTGCTTTGTGCTGTTCCTGGGTTGTTTACATTAGTATGTTTTCTTCTCAACGGGATTTGCATTCCTCTGACTTTACGAGGACAGAGTCTACATATTAATCCTTCTCTATCAGATGACACAGACAAACTCCCAAAGTAAGAGTCTCTGATGAAATTTCCTTCAAATCTCTGTCAGACCAAAGAGCCCCTGTGAGCCTGAGAATGTCTATGTTTTTAAAGTAGGGCAGGAAACCATGAGAATGGCTGAGCTTTAAGAACAACAAAATGTGAAAGCTACAGGATTCAATGTTACCTGACTAGCATTAAATGCCTATGTGGGGTATTTGCCTTGAGAGATGGAAACAAACTGCATTCTCAGAATTCACAAGATTCATAGCCTAGCTCTGTGATTTAGGTAATAACATTGCACACTTGAACACATACTAGTTTGCTTTACCTCTCTGGGCCTGTTTTATTATTGGCAAACAGGTAAATGGAAGTAAATAATTTTCTCAGACATTTCTTAGCCCTAAAAGTGTGCAATTACTCTCATATATGTGATGATTTTGTATTTGTCTGTTTAGGAAACTCTCATGTTAATATTTCTTTTAAAGTTCTTATTCTCTAATTTAGGGGAAAATATTGCAGAATATTTCTGTGTTGGACAATCCGGAATGCTAAGCAGGGTTTTGCTTTCAAGAAGGCGTTCGCTGATAACGTTGATGATCAATCTTAAATTCATACAGGGTTGTCAAGGAGAAAGGTTAGACCAATAACAGAAGTGAGGAATGTAGTGATGTGTGAGACAATAGGGAGCAGCGGCACTTGTGGCTAACTGGCTTGCCTAAAACACCAAGCCCATCTGCTGCTGGCCCTTTATGGCCCTGGGTGGTTTTATAACCTCTCTTCTGACTTAACTAACATCTGCTGTTTTCTCTTCACTAAGAGAAGGTAGGAGAAGATAACTGACTAGAAATGGAGTAAAATAAAACTAGCTAGTTACAAAATCTTACTTCTGTTCCCTCTTTTAGAAGCCATCAGTCTCAGTTTTTAACTTTGGCTTTTATATTATAAAATGCTTATGTTTTTATAGGGGTAAAATGTGAAAGAAAATTGTGTGTGTATATACGTATAGGGTCACTATGAGTTGGAATCTACTCGACAGTAGTAGATATACATATACATACATACATATGGAAATACATATAACATATATCCATATACATATGGATATGTGTGTATATATATATATACATACACACACACACACACACACACACAGAAACCTGGTGGCATAGTAGTTAAAAGCTACAGCTGCTAACCAAAAGGTCAGCAGTTTGAATCCACCCATAACTTCTTGGAAACTCTATGGGAGAGTTCTACCTTGTCCTGTAGAGTCACTACAAATCAGAATTAACTTGAAGGCAGTGAGTCTGCTCTGCATATGTGTACGTATTCCACACATCCATTCTCCTGAAGTAAAGACAGTGAGTTCAGATGAAAGCCTGGCAAGACTTTAATCCCATAGGTACTCTTACAGCTAGGCTAAGTTAAAGAAAAATACTAGCAGTTACAATTTCTGAGCACTTTAACTGTAAGTCTGGGCTCTGCGGTGACACAGAGGGCATGCCTGGCCTGGTTTATTTTCTGTGACGTTGCCTGGATACAAAATACTGTGAGAGATTGGGACAGTGATGACTTGGCCTCCTACACAGGGAATAACAGAAGTTCAGCTGGACCATAAGCCAATTTCCTTTAAAGGAGGTGACATTAAACCAAGAATCCTTTTTTTTTTTTTTTTGATATTACTAATGCTACAAATATGCCAGAATGTTACAGGGCGACAGTAACAGGGAAGTTTTGCCTCCTATTTTATGGAAAAATAAGAGTCTCCCCACATACTCCCCCAACACGGAAACACATAGACTGTCATCTCAAAAGGAAACTTTATATGTGAAAGGTTTTCAAGGCCTTTGGATTTCTGGCTTCACTTGTGGAGTTAATACTCTGCAGATGTACCACAGACTGACGAAAAGGCCGGGCTTGCTCCTATTTCTTTCCCTGTGAATGTGCAGACAGTCTCACCAGGTCTCTATGGAACGTCCAACCAATTCTAAGCAACGGATTGGAGCAACTACTTGAAAATTAGATATTACGATTAGGAAAAAATGAGTTCACTTGTCAACTTGTCCACTTGGCCATGCACATGCTGGTTAAGAACCCCTTTAGCTGTTTTTTTTCTGTTTCTTAAAACAGATGGCACATCGTGTGTTCACCAGAGAAATAGAAAATGTTCTCCCCACTAGCACTGGGCCAAGTGTCGGCAGCACCCACATGTCACTGCAGTGAGTAAGGGCTTTGCTGGCTGCTTCTCCACTCAGGGAGCTCGGGAGTATCCAGTCACTCTGTGAGCACAGGCCACGTGAACCACGGAGGAGGATTTACTGGAAATTGCTTCACAAGGGAAAAGAAAAATACGTTGGAGGCTGGAAAATGAATCCCACACTGTGCTTTCTTCCTTGGAGACGGCAGAGCAGCTTTAACTTTCCACCCCCTGAGGGGGAATAATCATCCCTAACCAGGCTGGGAGGGACACCTTCCCAAGCGGCTCTCTGGTCCTGCTAGAAAACCTGAGAGGACCGCAACCTGTCCACGCTTCAAAGGACTTGACTCTCAGCTGGCTGAGTCTTGTCCTTTCAGCCAGGCCTGTGAGACCTGTGGACGTCCTGGGTGGTACAAACCGTTAACTCATTCAGTCTAAAGATTGGCAGTTTGAGTCTAATGCAGAGGTGCCTGGCCAGAAAGTGGGGATCTGCTTCCAGAAATTCAGCCAGTGAAAACCCTAGGGAGCACAGTTGTCCTCAGACACACAAGAGGTCACCGTGAGTTGGAACCAACTTGACAGAGGATGCCCCTTTCCTGAACCGGTGTCCCAGCCACCTCCACCTCTAACGCCAAGTCAAAAAGGTAGGAGAGTCCAGCACACACCTGGTTCTCAACCAGAGCAGTAAGAGGGGTGGCAGCAGCTGAGGTAGCAGATCCACTCACAGGGAACCCTGGGTAAGAAAAAAGCCCCATCCCAGGGTGCCTCTTTGGTTCTCTCACTTGCTTGTGCTGGGGAGGGGACCCTGCTCGGCCTCCCCACCGGCTCACCCTGGCTGTCTGGATACGCTCATAAACTCTCTCTCAGAATGTGATTCCCCAGGCCCCTCTGTATCAGAACCACCAGGGCTTTTGTTAAAACACTGATTCCCAAGGCTTGAGTCAGACTTTCCTCTGAGGTAATTCTTATAGAAGTGTAAAAAAGAATGGTCTCAAAGACTGATCCTCAGTGGGACTTGGGGGGAGGGAAGAACAGTCAGCACTGCAGGATTTGGGAAAAGAGGACATGCACAGTTTAAAAGAAACACATTCAATTTGATAATTGTCATTAGGTGCCATTGAGTTGATTTCAACTCATTATGACCCCACGTGATAATAATATAGGTTCCTATTTCTAATGAAAGTCAAAGCCATTGCCATTGAGTTGATTCTGACTCATGGCAAGCTTATAGGTCACAGTAGAACTGCCACATAGAATTCCTAAGGATTTTTTAATAGCAATCTGCCACTGCCATTGAGTTGATTCCTACAGGACACAGCAGAAGTGTCCACACAGTTTCCAAGGCTGTAGTCTTTATGGAAACAGCCTGCCACCCTTTTCTCCCACAGAGTGGCCTGTAGCTTTGAACACCAACCTCTTGGTCAGCAGCTGAATGCTGGAACGACTGTGGCACCAGGGCTCCTTAAAATGGCCATAGCAATCCAAGTGTTTAATAGAGCAAACCGTCTGCAGTAAGCCAAACTCCAGTCAAGTCTACTGGGCAGGTCTCAAGGGTGATGACTGTGTCCTTCTGACTACACCTCCTTATTCCATACAGGACTGTCAGACTCTTGATTTTTTTTTTCTTCCTTTTCATCATAAGAGGCTGTGAATTTTTAAAAAACAAATCCTGGTCCAGGGCTAGTGGTTCCCAAACCTGACTGTGCACAGCAGCCTCCTGTGGGTCAGGCCCGGGCACCCGCACTTTAACAAGCTCCATGACATATGACCCAGCCTGGAAGTGTGCACGATTTGCACAGTTCATGGTCAGCAACAACCTCCCTTCCTCCCCAGCCCTCACTGCCACCTTTGGCTCTTGTCCTGTGGTCCCTCATGCAAATGCTATCACTCTAACAAGTGGAGGAGAAGTCCAGAGCTTTCAGTAGCCATGGGTTTCACATGGGTATTGCTTTGGTCAGGGAAGGGAAACCCTAATGCTGTAGTGGTTAAGAGCTAGAGCAGCTAACCAAAAGGTCAGCAGTTTGAATCCGCCAGATGCACCTTAGAAACTCTGTGGGGCAGTTCTACTCAATCCCTATAGAGTTGCTATGAGTTGGAATCGATTCAATGGCAATGGGTTTGGTTTTTGGTCAGTGAGGAGTTCCCTGTGTGGTGAAATCAGGTTTCACTTGGCTACTAATTGCAAGGTTTGAACCTATCCAACAGTGCCACAGAAGAAAGGGCTGCCAATCTACGACTGTAAATATTACAGCCAAGGAGACACTATGGAGCTCAGTTCAGTTCTGTGAAGTTGCCATCATGAGTGGAATCCACTCAACAGAAAAGGACTTAATAGTTCTTTTTTTGCTCCTTTGTTTTTTGTCAGTGAGCCATTGAGGCCCAACAGTTACTTTGTGGCTTTGAAAAGCAGGTTAACTAGCCAAATGCCTGGCATGTAGTAGGTGTTCAATAGTCATTTCTTGAACAGATGACTGTAGTGTGATTTCGCTACATCACTTGACCAGTTCTCCTGTTCATTCAGTCCTCAGGAGTCTGAGTCCATGCTTGCCTGTTCTGAGGAGTCAACAGAGTTCCCAGGCTCTATCTCTTAATTCCCTAGTCAGTTAAAATCAAGGTAATAGTTCTCATTCACTCAGTCAGCATCTGGAGATTATATAGCTAGGGGAAAGCAACATGGCATAGTGATAAGGAACATGAACTTCAGAGCTGCTGCTGTTGTTGGGTACTGGTAAATTGGTTCCAACTCACAGTGACACTAGAGGACAGAGTAGAAGCTGCCCCATCAGGCTTTCAAGGCAGTAATCTTTATGGAAGCAGACTGCCACATCTTTCTCCTGCAGAGTGCCTGGTGTGTTTAAACCACTAACCGTTCAGCTAGCAGCTGAGCAGTTAAACACGGCACCACTAGGCCTCCTCTGGGAGCCCAGTGTTGTTGTTGCTGTTGTTAGATGCCATCAAGTTGGCTCTGATTCATAGCAACACTGTGCACAACAGAACAAAACAAGAACAAAACACTGCCTGGTCCTGTGCCATGCCCACGATCATTGTGAAGGCTGAGTCCATCGCTGCGGCCACTGTGTCAGTCCATCTCACTGAGGGTCTTCCCCTATTTCGCTGACCCTCTACTTTATCAAGCATGATGTCTTTCTCCAGGAACTGCTCCATCCTGACCATATGTCCCAAGTATGTAAGATGTAGTCTTGCGATCTTTGCATCTAAGGAGGATTCGGATTACACTTCATCCATGATGGATCCATTTGTTCTTTTGACAGTCTATGGTCCATTTATTTAATATTCTCCTCCAATATTACAATCCACAGGTGTCAGTTTCTCTTCTGTCTTCCTTATTTACTGTCCAGTTTTCACATGCATATGAAGTGACAGAAAATACCATGGCTTGGGTCAGGCGCACCTTAGGCATCAAGATGACACCTTTGCTTTTCAACACCTTAAAGAGGTCTTTTGCAGCACATTCGCCCAGGGCAGTGCCTCTTTGGATTTCTTGACAGCTGCTTCCACAGTCATTGATTGTGGATCCAAGTAAAATGAATTCCTTGACAATCTCAATCTTTTCTCCAGAGAAAAGACTCTGGTGGTCCTGGAATGGAGCTCAATAGACTTGACTGATCCAGGCTCAACCCTGCACAGGCTGTCTGCAGGCTGTTTAACTTCTCTGAGCCTGTTTCCTCATCTGTAAAATGATGACAGGTCTCAATGATAGGTCCTACCTCTTATTATTGCCATCAGGATTAAAAGGATGATGTACTAAGTGCTTCACAGTTACCTTTCATTATTGTCACACATAATATTCTAGAAAAAGAGATCTAAAATGTACATGTGTAACTCCAGTCCAGTACTTGCAAGGTAGACTGGTCTGAGTCCACGCACAACTTAAATCACAGGAAGGCAGGCTTATCTAAGCAGAGATATGAACAAGAATTCTTTGCATCTACACACACCCATTTTTATAGAGCACTGTACAAAGTTCTTAAAACCAGTCTTTTCTCTCATGTACCTCAAGTTAGATCAGATGTAAACTTGATTTCCATAAAATCCAACTGAATGGAATTGAATGATTTTTTTCATTTTTTTAGTGAACAAGCCGAATGGGAAAAGAGACTTGAGAATCTACAAATATAAATGTCAATGCATGTAGGAATGTATTATATGTTAGCAGTGGTATTTCACATCCCAAAGGGTACACTGATCTACTTAGTAAATAATGTTAGGAAAACTGAGTGTCCCCTTGGAAAAACAAACAACTTATATTGAGTTTCTACCTAATATATTATACAGACACAGGTTAAAAAATAGCCTCTTACTAGAAGGGAGTGGAGAAGGTGAAGAGGAGGGGACAGGAGATTGTTAAGAGGATATGACATGTATAGAATGGGAAGGAGAAGTGTGCTGTCACCAGGCAAGCAGAGCAGAAGCAGCTGCTGGTAGGCAGGCATGCAAATTTAAACTGGATTGTATAGTTTCACCCAACCACAATTACAAATAAAGGGAGAGAGAAAAAAATAGCAAATGGATCAAATAAAGGAATATGACACTGTGACAAAATATGCACAGAATTTATTTTATATATTCAGAATAATGAAGACACATGTTTTTATAACCAAACAAGAACAAAAGCAAAAGCCACAAGTTTAATCAAGTCAACAACAGAAAAATTAGATACTTCAGCATGCCAGAATGAAAACTGAATCGGTCCTGACCCACCTGCAGCAGAGGAAAATGAAAGACATCCAAGGCACAAGGAAACAGGTGCCCAGAGATGGAAAGGGCCATGCAGTCCAGAGACTGTGTCAATATGAGACCAGAAGAACCAGAGGGCGCCCAGCCACCACCAATGACTGCCCTGACAGGGAATGCAACAGAGTCCCTGATGCAGTAGGAGAAAAATGGGTGGGCAGAGGTAAAACTCTATTAAAATAACTAGACCTGATGGTCCGACAGAGTGGAGGATTCCCAGAAGATGTGGCTCCTGGATTCTCTGTTAGCCTAGAGTTGAAACCATTTCCAAAGCCAACTCTTCAGACAAAGATTGGACTGCACTGTAAGACATGAGATAATACTGGTAAAGAGTGTTCTTCTTGGTTTAAGTACATACAGGAGAATAACCAGGCAGATCCTGTCCAGAGGTGATGCATAGGTTTATTAACTTCCTTTGTGGTTGCCTTGAAATTTACCCTGTCTACCTAGGTCTGACCCAGTCTATCGTTAGTTGGTAGTGCCTTGCCTGCGACTCCACTGCAAGTTCTATATCAACACCATTTATTCCCTTTTCTATTGGTTCCTTATTGTGATTCTTTTGGTTTGGGAAAGTCCTTGAGAATTCATTTCCCAGTTTGGTACCCAGGCTGGTACAATCTTGTGTCCTAGATTCAAGCTGCAGTCTGATATTGTTTGTTCCCAGACCAAAGGACTCTCTTTAATAGTTCTTCCAAGTTTGGTTTAGTTTTTATATATTCCCTTAATTTCTGTTTATCTGGAAATGTCCTAATTTCACCATCATATTTGAATGAGAGTTTTGCTGGATATATTATTCTTGGTTGGCAACTTTTTTGAAGAAAGTTTTTTTAAATGTAGTTCTCATAAGATACTTCATTATAAAACAATTTATTCATAAAATAAATCCTTAGACACACAGACAAACCTGTTGTCACAGAGTCAGTTCTGACTCACAGTGATCCTATAGACAATAGCCCCATCTAAACTAACACACACACTCACATACATACCCACCTAAACCTGTTGTTTTCTTTTAACCTGTTGTTTTTCTTCTTAGCCCTTGTCACCACCTGACATAACTACATAGGCATTTATTTGTTTATTACCTATTCCCTCCATTCAAAATAAACTTCATGAAAGACATGGGTAGCCTTGGTGCCTAGAGCAGTGCCTGGCACATAGTAGCTGCTAGTATTTAATGAACAAATAAATAAATTAACATATAACTGAAGGTAGTTCAATGACATTGAAAATTATTTACATGTCATAAAGCATTTTCTCCTAAGATATCGTTGTCCAAAAAGCAATTAGTAAATAAATTGTAATCAATTCAGTAGCAATAGGTGCGATTTGGGGAGAGGAAGGTCTTGCGTTATGAAATGCCTCTTTTTCAGTCTTTCCAGGTATCTTTCTTCAAGGCTGTAGCCCACTCTTACAAGGATGAAAGTAAATGCCAGCTATTAAATTTATGTCCCCAAACAGAGGGGTTCACTCTCTCCATCCAGTATCCAGGGACAGCTTTGATTGTTTGACAGTTTTGCTGCTCTACAGAAAATACGGACTTAAACAGAAATCAGAACTGAGCATTCTGTTCCACAGTGACACCTGCTTCTGGTTTAGATTTTCACCGAGCCTGAGAAGCAACTCCAGTTAGAAAACAGCCTGCCTCAACCTGTGAGCCGTGCATTCCTCCTCACTGACAACAGCTGGAGGAAGCAGGAAAGGTCTTGGGACCACCTCAACAAATGCACTATCTTATTTACAAGTGGCAGGTTCAAAAACAGTAGTCTCATTGATAGGAGAAAGAGACATTCAAAGCTTGAGCACAAGGTCTTTTGTATACCAAGAAATGAAAACCTCTTATAAGTGTTACCACTCTTTGCCCCCCCAAAATTAATGTCATATTAAATCACAGTCTTTCTTATTTTTCAAATTATAAAACCTTTTCCCAAGAAATTAGCATATTTCAGAACCTAAGCTTGTCTTTCTTCTTTCTCTGGTTCTATAGTTCCAGGACTTTCACATCCTCGTCTTCAATGCAAACACATAGATACAGGCACAGACACAGACACAGACACAGACACTCTCTCTCATTCTCTCTCTCTGACGCATGCACGCACGTCCACACACACACACACACACACACACACACAAGTCGAATAAGCATTGGAAGTTCTGGCCTCTACTAGGTTAAATTCATCTTGCTTACACTTTAGTAGCGAGTAACCTTAAGCAAATTGGTTAACCTCTCCGAGCTTTGTTTTTCTCATTTGCATACCGGAGAAAAGGCTATTTGTCTCACAGAATTATTATAAAAAGATTAGATGAGGTCGCCATGAGTCAGATCCAACTCGACAGCACTTGGCATTGGCTTGGCAGATGAGATGGCCTATGGGATATTCTCAGCAAAGTGCCTAGCACTTGGTAAGTCCATAATACACTATCACGTTGCTCTTTAGGAAATTAACATTTTTTAATTACATCAAATTTGTCTTTATGTTTACCATTTATCAAGGAAGTATTACAGCTCCCATTATAAAAATAAACTCACCAAGTGTCACCCAACTAGTAAAGAAAACAACCCTGCAAACTGTTGCATTGATTCCGACTCACAGCAATCCTACAGGACAGAGTAGAACTGCCCCACAGAGCTTCCAGTGGTGACTGGTGGATTTGAACTGCTGACCTTTTAGTTAGCAGCCAAGCTAATAATCACTGTCACTAGAAGAAAATGAAAATCCAAACTAACCTCAGCTCATAACCACAGCTGACTTCTTGCTCATACCTTCTCTTGTGCAAGAACATAGAGGAGTTTTCTTCTAAGTACACTGTTAGGTCTTTGGTTATCTCCTTCTTATTCATAGTAGAGCAAAACGGCTCTCTTACACAGTGATTTATATTCGCACGATGTTTCTAATTTTGCTGTGCATTTCTGCATATATATATGTCATGATGGTTTTGCAAGCACAAATATACACACACAGAGAAGGAAAACAGAATACTTGAAATGCAAACTTTAAGAGAGATAATTACTGACATTTTATCTTAGACATTGTAATTTTCATTTCTAAAACTTCAATTTGGATCTCCTTTTTTTTTTATATCTTCCATATCTCTACTTAGCATGCCCAAGTGTTCTTCTACAGTACTGCATCTATGGAATGTAGTTATACTAGTACCATTAACTGCACCATTTCTGAGTCAGTTTCTATTGATTGTTTTTTCTCCACACTACTCAGATAAAATCTTTCTGAGTGCTCTAACTCCATGAATTACCAGGTCTTCCCACCATGGCTGATAGTAACATAAACTATTTCCAGCCTTGAGTGAGATCCAAAGATTGTTCTGCCTGCTCCTTCCCTCTGCTTCGGAAACTCTGGTGGTTAAGTGCTACAGCTGCTAATCAAAAGGTTGACAGTTCCAATCCACCAGTTGCTCCTTGGACACTCTACTGGGCAGTCCTACTCTATCTATAGAGTTACTATGAGTCAGAATTGACTTGATGGCAATGGTTTTGATTTCTATTTTTGGTTTTCCCTCTGGTTCTGGTAGTTTCCTCGTATCCCTGATCAGTACTCAGCTGAAGATTTAGGAATTTTCAGAAAGTCTCTCTTTCTGGCTGTCTCTTCTTTAGTACTTTAGCTACCTTGGCCTCTGCAGACTGACAGTTGCATCGCCCCAATTTGGGGAGAGATCAAGGTCTACCCCGGGTCTTTTCCCCTACATTGCAGATTAGAAACACTCTCCAAGCAGTAAGCTGGGCACTCATAGAGCTCACCTCATTAGTCTCCCCTCCCTCAGAGGTCACTATCTTATCTGAAAATCATTATTACATATATTTTGTCTAGTTTTTCAGGTGCATCAGGCAAATCTGGTGACTGTTAACTACTGTTAGCTGTAAGTGGAACTCCCAAATTACAGTCATTTCAAGGGTGAGGCCTGGAGAGGCTAAATAACTTGCCCAAGGTCACTTACCAGTCATCAGTAGAACTGGGACTCTAAGCCACAGCTTTTTGACTTCAGAATCTCAGTTTTGAATCACTATTTTCTGCTGTCCCCTTGTAGTTCAGTCTCAAGCCAACATTTCTCTAGGAATGGGCATGAGTTTGTGACAGGCATTTCCCTTGTGTTCCAGCACTTTCGCAGCTCAAACCCAGGTTGGAACCTATGTTCCAGAGAGCTAATGCAAACAAATTCCATACTAGGAAGCTGACACAACTGCTGCAATATTTAATATTTGGCTCCTGAAGATAGTTCTTCCTGGGAGAGTGATAGCAGGGCCAGATGCCAAGGCACTGGGGTCCCACTCCAACCTTTCTGAGCCTCAAGCCTTATGTCAGCTTCTCAAGGTCATTGTGAAGATCAAAGAAAGTAGGATAACATATGCAAAGTGTTCAGTAGCCCTTGCCACATGGTGAGTCCTCACTAAGTGATGACCATTTCCTGTATACAAAGGAAATTCTCATTCTATAGCTCTTGGGACTATCTTTCCATTCTTCACATTTTAGCTAAAAATACCATTTCCTGTTCTTCGCATGACCAAGAGCACTTCTAACTCGTCTCTCACCCTCCATTAGTCTACACAGCTGACTGGATGACTGTAAAGTGAGTGAGAACAGTCTGCACTCAACAGCCCACCCACTCCCAGCAGCTGACAGCCAACACCACAAGGTGAGCTTGGACTGTCCTTGTCCAGTCTTCTGCGGGCGTGAGCATAACAGCACCAGCAAGTCCAGACAGCTGGGTACTGTTTACTTATGTCCTGGGGCAGGGGATGCAGAGGCGGAGAGTGTTTATTTGCACAGCCAGTCTCTAGTCTCCATGGCAACAAGAAAGCCAACCAGCAGGACATTCCTTAAGTTAGCAGAGAAATCCTCTGCCCCCACCTTGCTCTTCCAGGTAGAGGAAACGTACCTCTACTGAGCAGGAAGCAGGTCCCCAAAAGCCAAATCTTTAATAGAAAGGCCAAGAAGACAATCTGTAGCCAAATACACAAACATTTCCGACAAACACACAGCATACTCCATGATGGGCTTACATTTGTTTTCTCCTGGAATGGGCAGATAATTCGGTGAGGTGTGGCATAGTGGTTAGGTGCTACATCTCTAACCAGAAGGCCTACAGTTCAGATCTACCAGGCACTCTTCGGAAACGCTATGGGGCAATTCTACTCTGCCCTGTTAGGATTGCTGAGTCAGAACTGCCTTAAATGGCAATGAGTTTTTTAGTTAATTGCACAGTGGTTAAGCGCTTGGCTGTTAACCAAAAGGTGAGTGGTTTGAATGTATCAGCCAGCAGAAAAGACCTGGAGATCTGTTTCCTTAAAGATTACAACCGTGGAAACCCTACGGTCAACTCTACTCTGTCCTGTAGGATTGCTATGAGTTGGAATCTACTCTACTGCAAAAGCTTTGGATTTGGGTATGCATTGTTACTTGGCAGAAATGAGGGTGAAGGTTATAATTCCCAGCTAACGATGAGGAAGCTCTCTGCTTAGTAGAATAAGGACAGAAGTCATAGATGGAGTATTATTATCATGCAGACGCAGGGAGGCCTTTTACTGGAGGAAAGCAAGCAAATAGCCAGTGAAATGTTCCGGACAGAGAACTAATCTTTGATTCGAAATGCCTCCCTGTCTCCCCTACTTGAAAACCCCACCATGTTGTTGTCCTTCTTAGGTGCCAGTTGATTTGATTCATAGCGACCCCATATGAAAGAACAGAACTTCCCCATAGGGTTTTCTTGGCTAGCACATAGCTGCTAACTTCAAGGTTGGCAGTTTGAATCCAGCAGCTGCTTCACGGGAGAAAGCTGTGGCAGTCTGCTTCTCATTCTACTGGGACAAGTACATGCCTCTGGATCAAGGGAATGTAAATGGTGTTTCCTGAGCACTTACTATGTACAGACAAGGTACTTGCTCACCACTGTGGAAAGCAGCAAGCATAGGTCATAGTCTTTACCCTCAAGGATCTTAAAATGTAGCTGACTCATTCCATATTTCCAAAACCAAACCCACTGCCATCGAGTCGGTTCTAACTCACAGCAACCCTATACAGAGTAGAACTGCCCCATACAGTTTCCAAGGAGCACCTGCTGGTTAGCAATGGTAGCGCTTAACCACTACGTCACCAGGCTTTCCACATTAGGAGCTCTCATATAAATGAGTCAGACCGACTTTACGGCAGTGGGCATATAAATGGGCCAATGCCAGGGACGTTATTGAGTGTTACAGTAACATGCGTAGTAGTGTTACAACAACAAAGAAAAGAGTGACATCTTTCCCCTGATATGGTCTCTCTGGCATCTATCACGTCAAGATCTAGGCCTCATGGAATGTCTTTTTGCATGGCGCTGCCGAAGGGCTAAGGTGACAAGGCGACCCTGAGGGAGGGCCAGGAAAAGAGTGCGGCTTAGTTCTGCCTGCTCTGAGCGAAGAAATTCTTCAGAGATCCAGGTGGCTCAGTCCATTGTCCAAGGACCATGATACCACAGTGGGGTTTGGAGCCATGTCCCCAAGTGGTGACAAAATCTTCCCTCCTCTGGCCTGATTCTCTGAACATTTTCCTCCCTTGGAAACCCAGCAGCTAACACTTGACCACAGGAAAATAAGATGTCAGAGAACACACTAAGACAAATATCCTTAGTATCTACTTGAACAGAACTAAAAGTTAGCAGAGTGGCGAAAAGACAGACCTGTAAAATGCTGAATACCAGTGACATGACGCTCTGGGCAACAATGAAAGAGCTGTCAGCAGGCCACACCAGATTCCTTGCCAGAAGTCTGGTGGCTGAATAACTTCAGCAGGAGGTCAGAGAGGAAGAAAGCCCTTCAGCATCCACCGCAAGGAAGGAGTATGGCAGCAAACGGCATCTGAGTTACCGGGAACTACATTTTAAAAAGCAGGAAGGAGGCTGGAGAGATCTAGGAGGAGCACGGAGCAGACGCGAGATCGCAGACCCAGGAAGCTGTAAGGAGAGGAGGAGACCAGCAGCCACCAGTGGGTCTCAGTCCAGGGAAACACTCCACCACCAGGCAGCTGTTACAAATCCTGAAGCCTGGCCCTGTCCCGAATTAACTGAAGGTGGTTTCAGGCACGGAAGCTATTATTATTACAAAAAGAAAAAAAATCTAACTCGGGTTCCTGAAGAAGAATAAGTAGAGCTCTAAAAGGCAGACTGAGACCAGATTTTAACAAAGTCAAGATTCTAAGTTCATGGATTCAATTTTATTCTATAGATAGCAGGGAACTATTGAAGATTTTTTCTTAGTAAGACATGAGAATTGTATTGATTATGTGACTCAAGTGATACTACACTAAGAAGACTGAGGTGGCCGTGAGGTATAAGGGCTTTGGGCCCAAGACCCATGCTATATTATTAGGGAACAAGGCTAAGAACAGTTAGGAATTTGAGACAATAGATCAAGGCATAAAATGGTAAAACCTAAACTAAGCTGGTGGGTTTGGGCGTGGACAAGGAACATATGACACACATTCTAGGGTTAAATATCATTCTCTTGTGAGTTTGGTTAGTTTGAATCAGTATCCTAAGACTGTGTTCTGCGTTTACAAAGCCAAAGACTAGATCCAGCACCGGAATGGATTTACAGAGGTCATTCTATCCCTGGGGATCTGTCTGGGAAGCCTCTGCTCCCCTCCAATTTTCTACAGGAGACAACCCTTAGTGTCATCATGAGCACCACGCTGGCCTTTCCTCAGACAATGCAATGGAAGAAAAAGTAGGGTTTCCAACTGATTCGACAGGAGGAAAAAGGAAGCAGATCTCAGGACACCTAAGGTTTTGCGACCAGAGTTCTAGAACCGTGCTGGAGAAATATCGAAGTCACCAGCCACACGTGGCTAGCAAGCATCTGAAGTGTGGCCAGTCTGAATTGAGGTTTGGTGTGCATAGAAAATACACACCAGATTTTGAAGTCCTAGTAAGAAAAACAAATGAGTATGCAATAGCTCAGTAATTACACATTCAAATGATAATATTTTGGATATATTGGGTTAAATAAAATATGGTATTACAAGTAATTTCATCTTTTTCTTTTTTTAAATATGGCTACTAGAAATTTTTATATTACCTATGGGAAATTCTGGTAGTGTAGTGGGTGTTAGGTCTGCTAACCAAAAGGTTAGAAGTTGGAGTCCACCAGATGCTCCTTGGAAACTCTTTGGAGCAATTCTACTCTGTCCTGTAGAGTCTCTATGAGTCGGAATTGACTTGACAGCAAAGGATTAAGTTTTGATTTCATGTGACCTACACTATGTTTATACAGGTGAGCACTAGTCTAGAATATAAGTAGTGGTACCATTTGTAGAAACAGGAAAGCAAAGAAGAGAAAAGATTATTGTTCGTAACGTATGTGAGGTTACAGGGAGGCCCTACCACACTCTCTCCCAGATTGTGACATATGAGGAATAAGACTGTCGTCTCGGAGTCAGGGTGTGGGAGGAGAGAATCCTCTGATGGTTCAAAGCAGAAAGAAGCAAAGAAAGCTTAAAAAGCAAGAATGGCTTTCAGTCCAAGAGAGTGGGACCAGAACTTCCCGGAATGTATTCATGTAACTTAAGAAAAAAACACATCAGTCACAAGGGACATTGATCATCAACGGAAGCATGGAAAAAATTATCTCATCAGAGACAAACTGGGCAGAACTAGCAAAGCACAGCCCAGGCTCTCTGAGTCTGACACCATCACACAGAAAAGCCCAGTGACAAGCAGGGCCCCTTAATTTACTTACTGTCCAAATCAAGTAAAAGGAACATTATTAGTAACTCTGCTGGAATGGCAACCAGGACTGTCACAGGTAAGTCAGGGCAATACGGTGAGCCTACTTCAACTAACTCATTCTGATTTTCTGCTCTCAGGGTAGCCTTGATTACACTAAATGTGCCTGAGGCTAAGACATACATATTATTATTATTATTGTGTTTTACGTGAAAAGTTGCAACATGAGCCAGTGTCTCATACAATAGGAAACTCTGCTAACCAAAATGTAGGCAGGTCAAATCCACCAGGCATTCCTTTGAAACTCTATGGGGGCAATTCTACCCTGTCCTGTAGGGTCACCGTGAGTTAGCTTCCAAGGCAGTGGGTTTGCATTTTTTGGTTTTTGGTCTCATACAAAAACCTTACACACTTTGTTATGTGACCCTGGCTGCTCTCTGCAACTGTGACAGTGCACACCTCCTCCCCACACCATATTTGCCATGTCCATTCAGCGAGCTCCTGCACTGCTTTGCCTTTTCATCTCACCTGTCAACAGGAGCTGCCCAGCTAGTCTCTCATTTCCACTTAAGCCAAGAAACACACTTTTCATCTGGTATCCATTTGTCTTGTATACCAGTTCAGTGTTTGTAAGACATACATTTAAAAATGTATTAGCACAGCTAAAAATTGGGGTGTTTTGTACAACTGATGTGGATATTTAATAGCAGGTATTTTCACTCCCCATGCATTATTATTTCAATACTGCATCTTACAATTAATGACACTGTACAAGCAAGGATATAGCATAATTTGACTTCCCATGCCATATTGGAAACCCTGGTGGTGTACTGGTTAAGTGCTATGTCTGCTAAACAAAAGATCGGTAGTTCAAATCCACCAGGTGCTCCTTAGAAGCTCTATTGGGCAGTTCTATTCTGACCTATAGGGTTGCTATGAGTTGGAATCGACTCAGTAGCGGCGGGTATGTCATATTGGAAACACTGGTGGTGTAGTGGCTAAGCGATTTGGCTGCTAATCAAAAGGTCAGCAGTCTAAATCCACCAGGCCCTCCTGTAGGGTCACCATGAGTTGGAACAGGGTCAATGGCAATGGGTTTGGCTTTCGGTTTTATGTCATATTGGCTTAAAGGAGAACTAATTCATTTACCAGAGGATAAGAATGTCTTCCCACCAATCGACTGATTTCCACTGGAAAACAACAAGTAGGAATTGTGGTTTTCAACATCAGTCCTTTGTGAGCTTGTTTAGTTTGAATCTGTATCCTACAATGGGTTCTGACTTTAAAAGGCTCAGTTCCAGATCCAGGACTGGGGCAATTTTACAAGGCCCATTCTATCTCATGGGCATCTCTCTGGGAAATTCCCAGCTTTCTCTGGGGACCACCTTAGAAAACAATCTTTCCCCCATTTCAAACTCATAGAGGCAGTACAAGGAGGCTTCTGGTTTAGATCTATTGGGATTAGAAAGCCAGCGAGGCACCAAAACAGAAATGGGCAGGAAGTAGGACTTGAACGAGATGTGTATGGGCCACACATAATCAGAATAAAGAACATCTTGGTTGTGTTCAGACGATCCACAAGAGGTAGGACGTGATGATGTAAAGTTAATACAGCAATTGCAGGAGTGTAAGTAGGGTATATCACTGCTGCTAAACAGGATAGACCAGTGGTGTGTCTCTGTTTGAGACCTCTCGTGAATACAGCAGTCACTGGAGAAAAGCACTGTCATTGAATAGCCACACGCAATATTTACTCAAAAGATGGTGGAGAGGACAGTGAACTAAAGCACAATTATATTGGAAGCATTATTATCTATTATGAAAAATGTATTTCTTCCATAAAATAAACAGCAATAAGTAATACATAAAATAAGAACAACAGTTAAAAGCCACTTACTTATTTTGTCCAATTGTCTCAAAATCTTTCACAACAATCCCAAGGGAAGATGAAATGTCCAGTGGTACACCCCTCAAGTCAAACTCCAAAATCTGTTCACATAAAGATAATGAAAACACAAAGGATACTTTTAAAAAAAAATCAAGTATAAAAAGAGGCACCAGTTTAGCAAGTCAGATAACCATCTTTACCAATGACAATCTTTTGAACGACTCAATTCTGTAGTTAGACCAAAGCCAAAGATCAAACTCACTGCCATCAAGTCGATTCCAACTCATGGTGACCCTATTTGTCAGACTAGAAGTGCTCCACACAGTTTCCAAGGAGAACCTGTAGATTTGAACTGCTGACCTTCTGACTAGCAGCCACAGCACTTAACCCCTGAATGCGACCAGGATTCCCACACAAAGGTGATTAACTGCAAAGCCTGGAGGAAGCTGAGGTGTGAGAAAACAAACCTTAAGCTCAGAGGTTCTAGAGGTAACTCCCGGCTTCCTATTTTCTAGGAAAACCACTGATGATGTAGTGGTTAAGTGCTATGGCTGCTAACCAGAAGGTCAGTAGTTCAAATCTGCCAGGTGCTCCTTGGAAACTATGAGGTGATTCAACTCTACCCTCTAAAGTCACTATGAGTTGGAATCAACTGGACCACAGTGGGTTTTTTTTTTTTTTTTGGTGGCTTTAGACAAGTCACCAAAACCTCTGACTGTTAGACTAGACTTAATACTAACCACAACTGTTGTGAGAATAAGACACTGTAAGTTAGAACTGACTCCATAGCAACTGAGGTTTCTTTTTTTTTTTAATGTGAAAATGATTCCTGCCATGGTATCTTAAAACTAAATTTGCTCTTCTTGTCTATATTATTCTCAAACAAAGGAAATTAATAATCCAAGAAAATATTTTCTAGACTGCATCAGCACAATACTTTAAGCCTCATTATGACTAATGCTGTAGTCAGCTGACCTTTCTCTGACTCCCATTTTAATATGATAAATGACTTTCTAATGGCAAAACGCAAAACAAGATCAGTGTAGAACACCGATGCCTCTGGCTGATTATCTAACAAATATGTAAACCAGCATACATTAATGATTATATTTTCCTCGTCAGAAGTTCAGAATGGATGGAAAATGCATTTCTGAGCTGATATTAGAACAGATTCACCAATCCCAGTGGTTTGGGGGCTCCATTACTTTGGGGTTTGGTGTAGATCATAAAACAGCAAGAAGGCAGTTTTATAAATATGTTTGCAATATGAGTGAAAAATACATGTTAGGAATAAAATTGAGGTGCACTGGCCTGTTCACAAGACTGTACCCCCCTCCTTCTTTCCTCAATCATATGGCTTGAGCTCAAATATAAAAAGATATTTTAGGTTTACTCAAAACCTAAAGCAATAAACACACACATGTACATGTTTTTTTGCTCTTGGAGCTCTGGGTGAGATGCTAGGAACACACAAGAAACCAAAGAGACAGACCTCTGGCACTCACGGAACTGAAAGCATAGCTGACTGTCACTGAATTGGTATTAAATTAGAGAAGCAACATTTCCTCTCTGGCTGCAGGAGGCCAGTAGAGCTTTATAGAAAGGTAGTAAGAATTTTTCATAATTATCTCATCAAATTTAACGTATAGTCTTTATTGAATAGAGATACTGAAACTGCAAGGATGGGAAAAGATCTGTAATTTGCACAAGGGAAGTCTTCACAGCTAGGTGGTTGAGTGAAAATTAGCCAAGACATTTATTATCGCTCTTATCCTGGAAGCTGGGATCCAGCTTTTGAAAAAGCAACAGAGTTGGCCATCGACTTATAGACCACTAGTCAGAGATAGAAAACCCTGTTCGGTGGAAAGAGCTAAAATTTTCATTTGTTTATGAATATATAACACAGTGAACCACTTGTAAAATAGATATAAAGTCAATAGTAAACTAAAAGTCAATTCTGGGCTGACAACGACCCTATAGGTCAGTGTAGAACTGCCCATAGCGTTTCCAAGGAGCACCGGCTAGATTCAAACTGCTGACCTTTTGTTTAGTAGCCATAGTTCTTAAACACCATGCCACAGGGTTTTAAAGTCAACAGTGGAGGGGAGCTAAGTGAGTTAGATTATCTCTCTTCAATGCAACATTACATAATCACTAAAAATATTTGAAATGAATGATGCGATTATATGCTCCGAATATATTAGTAGGGAAAAACAGAATAGGAAAGTGTATTTGCTATTAGATGTTAGTTTTCATTTAAGACATTGTATTTTATTACATATATTCATTCAATAAACTTTTAAAAATATATATCCAGATGTTAACAGTAGTTCCTTCTGGATAGTGGGACCAAAGGTAATTTTTTATGCTGATTTGAAGTTCTCAACATTTCTATATTAAGTATATATGACTTTTATCTACATGAAAAACAATAAATGTCATTATACTTAACAAGACATACAAGGAATCGTATAATATAATTTTGGTAAGGCACTTGCAAATGTGTTTTTAATGACAGTATTTTCCTTCAAGAACTCTGGATGTGTTCCAATCCTATCTCTTGCTGTACACACATATGCAGAGACACAGATTAACTGGTCCAAGGTCACACAGGAAGTTCATGGCTGTACCAGGGCTAGTAGCAACCTTCTCACTCCTGGTCCAGACCCTGCTCACAACATTATTAACATACAGGAGATGGTCATTGATATACTACGTCCTTGAACTGCTCTGCTTTCTTGGTGGGCAGAAGGGGAGGTGGGGGGGGTGAAATGCAGAGATGCCCCTTCCTAAGGAAAGAGTTAATCTCTGACCCAAAGATGAGACAATTATAGCTTATTTGTTAAAACAAAGTTTAAAGAACAAAGAAGTTAACCTCATTCCAGACTGGGTTGAGCTCATTATCAACTTTCTTTGTTTTCTTTTTCTCATCTGCAAATAAAAAGAGATAAGAATTGATTAAAAATATATATGTTTTTAAATGTGTCATTGATTTAGTCATTCCAAGAACATTTACTAAGGGTATAACTATGTGCCTGGAGTCCTGGGCTGGTATAAACAGCTAACATGCCATTCTGTTAGCCCAAAGGTTGGAGGTTTGAGTCCACCCAGACGAAAGTTGTTCTAATCCTGTCTCTAACCCAAAGGTTGGAGATTTGAGTCCACCCTTTAGAAGAGAGACCTGGCCACCCCATTGTGAAAAATCAGCCACTGACAGCCCTGTGGAGTGGAGTTCTACTCTAACACAGCAGCAGCTTGTTCAGTTTTACTAAGCCCCCAAACTCCCTGAAGTTGAGTCAACTCCAACTTGAATTTCAAGGTGCGCCTGGTCAGATTTGAACTGCCAAACTTCTGTTTAGTGGTTGTAGCACTTAATCACTACGTCACCATGGTTCCCTTAGATTTACCAGGTACCTTCTTTGCCCCATTCGTCTGCCTAAGTCAGGGGCTCCCTGAATCAAAGTTTTCTACACTGTGTGACATTTTGGGGGAACTAAAACTTTTTTCTCACTCCCAGGTCTACAAGGAGTGAAGGAAGGAGTCAATTCAAGATAATGGAAATGCTGTGGGCCCCAGGGCACCAGGATACTCAGGACCGCTGTGTCTCCAGTTACGGCAAAGAAACAAAGAAGCCACAACGTGAGCTGCCGATATCTCCTTACACAGATCAGCACAACAGAACCCAAACAAAAAAGAAAAACTCAAAGCTATCAAGTCGATTTCAACTTATAGTGACCCTAGAAGTCAAACTAGAATTGTTGCATAGTTTCCAAGTAACACCTTGTGGATTTGAACTGCTAGCCTCTTGGTTAGTAGACACAGCACTTAACCACTTTGCCACTAGAGTTTCTAATGAGAGCAAAGGAGTTATTTAATGTGCTGAACTCACACATGACATCAGTGCCCAGAATACAACTGTGAAGTCCACACTGCCTCTGCGTGTGATAAGAGAAGGACCCAGACCCCAGACAGTTGAAGTTTCAGCTGGACTCCATCTTCCATAACTTAGTACAAGAGAGTCACTAGAAGAACCCTTTCCAGGGCTGACAAAGTGTTCAGGGTCTCCCTTACTCCTGGCCCACAACGTCCTCTTTCTCTCTCAGTCGGACTGACAATACACCTACTTCACTGAGTAACTGTTAATCCGGCTCACCCTTCAAGATTCCTGGGAGAGAAATCCAAGGCACAGGGCTTCCTTTGGGTCACCAACTCCCCAAATACCAAAATAAAAGCTAATATTTCAGTAGACAGTATTTTGCAAGCCTTATATAGTCATCAAAAATGCTAACTAATCTCCTTAAGGGTTTCTAGGTGGCTCAGTTTGTGCTTGATGACTAACCTAAAAGTTGGCAGTTCAAACCCACCCTGAGGTGTCTGGTGATCAGCTTTCATAAAAAATTACAGCCAAAAATTCCCCTATGGAGCGCAAGTCTTTCTACTCTGTAACACACAGTGTTGCTGTGAGTTGGGACTGACTTTATGGCAGTAAGTTTAGTTTTTTGTTTTTCTTTTTTAATCTCCTTGACTACTCTGTTGTTGTTACTAGTTGTGGTCAAATCACCCCCAGACACATTGTGACCCTATACCCAATGGGATAAGATCATTGAAATACATGTGTTCATTGGCTGTTTTTCAGAGGTAGATTGCCAGTCCTTTCTTCCTAGTCTGTTTTAGTCTGGAAGCCATGCTGAAACCTGTTCATCATCAGAGCAACACATGAGCCTCCACCAACAGACCAGTGGTGGCTGCCCTTGAAGTACATTGGATGGGAATTGATCCCATGTCTCCCACAGGGAAGGCAAGAATTCTTCTATGGAGCCAACACCACCCCCTTAATAGTCTGAGGACATATATGTTCTTTTCATCGCCCTTTCACAGTTTTCTAAGGAGACTGAGAAGTTAAGTGTTGTATTCGAAGTCACTCGATTCCTAAGGGTTGAATTTTTAAACTCAGGCAGCCTGACCACCTGTGTCCTTTCTTGGAACGACTCCTGGGCACTTCTTTCCCTCTGCCGCTGGAGAATGTAGGAGGCCATAGGACTGGTTCAGCTGAATGTCACATTGCATCGACTCTCAGCACACTGGCTGTGGGGCTAACCACATCAATCTTCAGGCCCTCAGCATAGCACAGCCATGAATCATTACCTACCCTCTGCAAAGCATTAACTTTTCCACTTGAGTGGGCTCACCTACTCTGACTGGCTTCTTTTTTGTGCTAGCCCAACCCTGCTCATCAGCTGGTGCGTGAAACTGTACTCACTAGTTCTGATGTGGTCTTTCTCTGTGGTCTACACACTCCCTTGTTGGATCTGATTCTGATGTCACGTAGAAGTTGTCCCCAAATTTCCCTTCCCACATTTCCATAATGACCTCACACCACATCCAACATAAACATTTGATCTTCCTCTCTGATTATGGTAGAAGAAACTGCTCTTGAGAGAAGGAGGAATCATGAAAAGGGACTTTGAACCCAACAGAACTAGGCAAGTAGCTTTATTCATAATTTATAACAACAAAAACACATCTGCTGTCAAATCATTTCTGGCTCTTGGACACTCCCTATGTTGCAGAGTAAAAATGCGCTACAGTATTTTCAAGGCTATGTTGTTTCAGAAGCAGCTTGCCAGGCCTTTCTTACCAGGTTCCTCTTGGTGGATTTGACGGCTAACCTTTTGTTGAGCAGCTGAATGCTTAGCTGTTTCCACCATTCAGGAACCCCTATAATTTATAATGACCTCCTATAAATAATCATCTGTAGGTACTAGGATGCACCTTCATCTGCAGTGTCTCTTCTCTTTACAATAACCCTGCAAGGTAAGCATGCTCATCCACATTTTACAGGTAAGGAACCCGAGAAGTTAGTTAACTTCCCTAAGGTCACACAGCTAGTAAGAAGACAGAGCTAGAATTTGGACCCACATCTCCCTGGCTTGTGTATATGCCAGCACACCATGTTGCCTCATTGGAAGCTGCAGACAATGTTGGGTAAAGAAGGATATATATGTCTAATATATACAGTGGGTTTGACACCTTAGAGTGGCATCTGTAGGGGAATCTGTGGACAGGTTTCGGGGTATTCAGAAACTCCCCAAAGACTATGTGCTCCCATATTCATGAAATGCTGCATTTGTGAGTTTTTCTGGCAAAACAGTTTACTGCTTTTGTCAGATTCTCAAGTGAGTTAACCTGAAAAAGGTTAAGAATCCCTACATTTGACCAGCGTGAATTGGTACCACTAATCTCCCTCCTCCATCTCCTTACCACCCTTCCTGTCACAAACGGGGCTTGGTGAATTGATCCAGGAAGAAATAACCTTGTTCCCTGAGATCACAGCAGACCTTCAGGGGGAAAGTGGGAAACTGGAAGAGGTCCCAGCAAATAGGTGGAGCCAAAAGAAGGCAGCAAATAATTTGCAGAAACTGGGCACAGAGCTTTAGGACAGGACTTGGATGACCACAGGATGATATTGAAGTAAAGTTCCAATCTCCAAGTCCCTAAGACTCCTGGCAGGGAACCAAGACAGGAACAAGGGCTCCAGGGAAGCTATGGAAAAATGCAAAGCTTTAAAATGAACTCCAAATCTGATTATTGATCTGAGAAACAGAGAATAAGGGTGATTCCCTATGAGGCTATCTTATTACTGAATCTAATACAAGTGACCCTGTCTGCCCCCAGCAGGGTCAGAATTGTTCCAAACCCAGCAGCTGGGCAGTGCGAAAAGTTTCACTTGGTCATTCATTCACTTGTCATCAAACATTTATTAAGTACCCAATCTGAAATCCTGATGGTTTAAAGGTTAAGTGTTACAGCTGCTAAGCTAAAGGCTGGCAGTTCAAATCCACCAGGTACTCCTTGAAAACCCTATGAGGCAATTCTATCTTGTCCCATAGGGTCACTATGAGTCAGAATCTACTAGATGGCACTGGGTTTTGGGTATGTGCCAGCAAGAGCCCTGGTGGTGCAGTAGTTAAGCATTTGGGTGCTGTACAAAAGACTGGCAGTTGAAATCCACCAGCATTTCCTTGGAAACTACATGGGGCAGTTCTACTCTGCCTTATAGGTATCCTCTAAGTCAAAATTGACTCAGTGGCAATGGGGTTGGAATTCCAAGGTGGTGCAAATAGTTAATGTGTATTACTCCTAACCAAGAAGTTGTCTGATGTCCTACTTGTGAAAAATCAGCCACTGGAAATCCTGTGCGGGAGAGGGAGCTAATATGGCACTACAGACAGAAGCACCAGACTTTCCCTCTACAATAAAGACCCCAAAAATAAGTAATAATGATACAAAAGTCAACCCTGGAACCCTAAATATCAAAGGAGAGGATAAAGAATTCAACTAGTCACCAAACAGAATCAGAAACAGACAGAGAACAGAGAATAAAAAGAGCTATGGAACGAATCCTCTACCAGCTAATGTGGCATAGACTCTACATCTTGGACCTCAGTTACCAAGGATTGTGGAGAGAGTGTATGGGAACGCAACTTCACAGAGCTCCCAACAGCAGATAGAACACTTAGATCTGCCTTGGTGCACCATAGCTGAGCACCAGAACTGCCTGCCCATAGATAAGCAAGCAACATAGCATGCTCAGTCTGCCTGCTCAGGCATAACCAAATAAAACAAAAAAGCAGGATGAAACAAACAAATCTGTAATCAATAATCAAAGAAAATAATTCCTGAATGTTCTGAAGAGAATATCCAGTACAAAATGTCCACTAGAGAGTATCAAAACATATTTGAGTCGATTCTGACTCATAATGATCTTATATGACAGAATGGAACTGCCTTGTAGAATATTCAAAGAATACCTGATGGATTTGAACTACCTACCTTTTGGTTAGCAGCTGAGCTCTTAACCACTGTACCATCAGGCCTTCCCTAACTGATAGGGAATTCTAAACTCTAATATTCAGGGCTCTCCAAGAGATGAAGGAAAACATAGACAAAAATAAGGAAAAAGTAGACAAAATCATGGAAAAGACAGACAAAACAATGGAAGAATTCAGGAAAATAGTACAAGGAACAAAATGTCAAAATAAACAAGCCACCAGAAATCATACAGAAACATCAATTAGAAATCTAAAAGCTAAAAAAAGATTTCAGAAATGGACAGGGCAACAGAAAAGTTTTAGGAGCAGATTTGAAACAATGAAAGACAGGATCACTGAAACTGAAGACAAATTCTTGAATAATACTGTATTTAAGGAAAAATTAGAGAAAATAATAAAGAAAAACGAAGAAACCCTGAGAAGGATATGCAATATAATCAAAACTAAAAATATGCATGTGTTCCAGAACAGAGGGAAAAAGTGGAAAATGGAGAGATGATCGGTGAAGATTTGCTTTCAAAAAATTTCCCTAATATGAAATATGAAATGCTGACCATTGAAGAAACTCAACAAACCCCATGTAGGATAGATTCCAAGAGAAAATAATCAAGACATATCATAATCACTTTCACTAAAACCAAAGACAAAGAATCCTGACAGCAACTTGAGAAAAATGAAGTTGCAACCAAAAAGGAAACAGTAAGACTAATCTCCTATTACTTGGCAGAAATTATGCAGGCAAGAAGGCAATACCAACTGCTGTCAAGTAAATTCTGACTCTTAGTGACCCTATAGGACAGAGTAGAACAGCTCCATAGAATTTCCAAGGAGAACCTGGCAGATTTGAACTGCTGACCTTTTGGTTAGCAGATGTTGCACTTAACCACCATGCCACCAGGGTTTCCAAGAAGGCAATGGGCCAACATACACAAAACCTTGAAAGAAAAAAAAATTGCCAAGCAAGAATAATATATCCTGTAAAGCTCTTACTCAAATATGATGGCAAAATTAGACCACTTCCAGATAAACAGAAGTCAAGGAAACACGTAGAAACCATATAGGAATTATTAGAGGGAGTCCTTTAGCTAGAGAACAGCATTAGACAACAACCTGAATCTAAGACACAAGGCAGCATCAGCAGGATACTAACCTAAGTAATGAACTCTCAAGAATTAAAAAAAAAAAAAAAATCTGATGCCACTGGATCAATTCCGACTACTGGGAACCATAATAGAGAGAGTAGAACTGCTCCAAAGTGTTTCCAAGGAGCGTCTGGTGGATTCAGACTGCTGAACTTTTGGTTATCAGCCACAGCAGTTAACCACTACACCACCAAGTTTTTCAAGGGTCAAACAAAGCTAAAAGATTTACAACTAGGAATCAGAGAGCTCAATCTGTAAATGGCAATATGCCAGGACAATGAAAGAGGAAATTCATGGTATAAGTATATCACTTTCAAATGCAGAAGAAATCAAGGTGATACCAAGTAAGAAAAGGCTGATTTAAACTTGCAAAGTCAGAGGTAAATTTCAGGGTAGCCACCATGAAAATTAACTAATCTACTCATCAAAATAAAGAAGAAAAAACATAGCCTCGGTGAAAACAAAGTTTACAAAAACAAAAGAAATAGAAAAAAAAAAAACAGAAAAAACAAAAACAAAATCCACAAGCAAAAGGAATATAGCACATAGAAAATAACATGGAAAATGTCAGCACTGGGAAAAAAACTCATTAAAAAATGACAGGAATAAACCGACATCCATCATTAATCATGCTGAATGAAATGGCTTAAATGCACCTATAAAGAGACAGAGAGTGACAGAATAGATTAAAAAGAAAAAAACAGGACCCATCAGTGTGCTGTTTACAAGAGACACATCTTGGAAATAAAGACATAAATGTATTAAAAAAATCAAAGGATGGAAAAATATATATCAAGAAACAACAAAAAAAGTAGGATTAGCGATACTTATCTCAGATAAAATAGACTTTAAAAGAAAATCCACTATGAAAGACAAGGAAGGATAGTACATAATGATTCATACCTCATGTCAAACACAAAAACTAATTCAAAACAGATCAAAGAGCTAAACACAATACAAAAAGCTATAAAGACTACAGGAGAAAAAGTAGAGTCACCACTAGAGGCCCTGATACATGGTATAAACAGTATATAAATCATAACTAAAAATACACAAACACCAGAAGACAAGCTCGATAAGTACTTACACTCATCAAAAGACTTCACCCAAAGGGTAAAAACAGAACCTGTGGACTGGGAAAAAAATTCTGGCTATGACAAATTCAACAAAGGTCTAATCTCTAAAATCTACAGGAAAATCCAACACCTCTACAACAAAAAGACAAATAAACCAATTTAAACATCAGTGCAAGTGGTATGAACAGACACTTTATCAAAGAAGATATTCGGGAGGCTAACAGTCACATGAGGAGATGCTCACAATCACTAGCGATTAGAGAAATGCAAATCAAAACCACAATGAGATACCATCTCACTTGGACATTACTGGCATGAATCAAAAAAAGAAGAAAGAAAAAGAAAATAACAAATGTTGGAGAGGCTGCAGGGAGATTGGAACTCTTTTCACCATTGGCAGGACTGAAAAGTGATAGAACCATTTTGGAAAGTGATATGACATTTCCTTAAAAAGCTAGGAAAATATTATATGATCCAGCAATCCAACTCCTAGGAACATATCCTAGAGAGAAAAAGAGCCATCACACAAATAGACGTAAGCACAACCGTATTTACTGCAGCATTATTCCCAAATGCAAAATGATGCAAACAACCTAAGGGCCCATGAACAATATAAGAATAGATAAACAAACTATGGTATATACACAAAACAGAATACTGTGCAACAATAAAGAACAATGTTGAATCTGTGAAACATCTTACAGCATGGCTGAATCTGGATTACTAATGCAAAACTCAAGAAAAGGTTTATACACAAAAAGAAATAATCTTTGAGGGTAATGAGGAGGAAAGCAGTGGAGAGGGAAAAATATTAAGTAGACAACTACCAAAAAAAAAAACAAAAAAAACCAGAATCTGATTTCAGCTAATAGCAACCCTACAGGACAGAGTAGAACTGGCCCACAGGGCTTCCAAGGTGTACCTGGTGGGTTGAGAATGCCCCCCTTTTGGTTAGCAGCCAAGCTGTTAACAACTGTGCCACCAGAGCCCCAAACAGACAATAAATAAGCTGTAACTTTGGTGGAGTGTAAGGCAGTACATAATCCTGGGGAATTCAGCACAGTTTGATCAGAACAAGGCCATGGAAGCTTCATACTAAAAAACAAACAAACTCATCGCTACTGAGTCTATACAACCCTATAGGACAGAGGAGAACTGCTCCATGGATTTCCAAGGAGACCTGGTGTCTTCAAATTGCTGATTTTTTGGTTAGCAGCTGTAGCTCTTAACTACTATGCCACATATCCAAATTCCCTGAGGGGCTGAATTACTGGCCTGGGGATGGGGGACCACAGTCTCAGTGGACATACAGCTCAACTAGCAAAATACACTTTATAAAGAAAATGTTCTACATTCTATTTGGGTGAGTAGCGTCAGATGTCTTAAGACACTTAAGACACTCCACTAGTCCCATCCCATCTGGACCAAGAAGAAGGAAGAAAACAAAAGACTCAAGGAAAAGATTAGTCCAAAGGATTAACAGACCACAACTAGGACAGCTTCCACCAGATTGAGCTCAGCACAACTAGTGGTGCTAGGCTACCATCTCTGACGGCTCTGACGGGAATCACAATAGAGGGTACTGGACAGAAGTGGAGAAAAATGTAGAACAAAATTCTAACTCACAGAAAAAGCCCAGACTTATTAGTCTGACTGAGACTAGAGGAATCCTGAGAGTATTGTCCCCAGATATCATTTTAACTCGCACTGAAGGCACTCCTGGGGTTCACACTTCAGTCAAAGATTAGACATGTCCATCAAACAAAACGAGACTAAATGTGCACATCAGGCAGAGTGGTTAAGAGCTATAGCTGCTAATCAAAAGATCAGCAGTTTGAATCCACCAGGGGCTCCTTGGAAACCCTATGGGTCAGTTTTACTCTGTCCTACAGGATTGCTATGAGTCAGGTCAACTCAGTAGCAATGAATTTGTTTGGGTATGAAGCTTCCACGGCCTTGCTTTAATCAAGGGGCAAGGACTCAAGAGCAGGAGGAGACAGCAGAGCTAGTGAGAGGGACCTAAGATCAAGAATGGGGGAGTGTTAACATGTGCTGGGGTTGGCAACCAGTATCATAAAGCAATATGTATGTACTAATCGTTTAATGAGAAACTAGTTTGTTCTGTAAACCTTCATCTAAAACACAATAAAGAATAAATTAATTAAAAAAAAAAAGTCCCCTGGTGCACAGTTCTAGTGTGACACACATGTAGAACTGACTCAACAACTGTTTTTGTTTTTCCTATGCCAGTAACTGGGGAAACAAAAGAGTATAAGACATAGTTCCTGGTTTTAAGCAATCCCACAAATACAGTTTACAGGCTACTGAACATAGGAACTAAGCAGATATTTTTGCACGTTTCCACCAAGCAGCAGAAAGCTCCAACATTTTCTTATCAGCTTCATTCTCATCCTGATGTTCCCTCCTGTATAAAACACGGATAATGGGAATATCAACTGGTCAGGCCAGGCCAGGCCAAGGAAGCTCACAGCCCAGCCTGCACAAAAAGTCCTTTCAGTGAGTACTTTCACAAGCATTAACTAGTTTCCTCACTCTTCCACACAACATTTTTTTTTAACTTTCATTTTTATTTATTTCTTGTTGTGTCTTAAGTGAAAGTTTACAATTCAAGTCAGGTCTCATACAACAGCTTACACACACCTTGTCAAGTGACCCTAGCTTTCCCTCCAACCAATCTTTCTGAAATGATGCTGGCCAGTCCTGATCTCAGCACTGTAGTAGACAGAAAGATACTCAAGACATGGTTCCTGCCCTCAGGTGGTCTAGCAGTCAGGTAGGACGTGCCACACTGGTACCAGTTACCAGCTGGTGCTGAGTTGATTCCAATTCCTGGCGACCCAATGTGTGTCAGCATAGAAGTGTGCTCTGTAGGGTCGCCAACGGCTGACATCTCAGCAGCAGATCGCCAGGTCTTTCTTCTGAGGTGCCCTGGGTGGACTCAGACCTCTAACCTTTCGGCTGAGCAGCTGAGTGTCTTAACCATTTGTACCACACAAGAACTCCAGGATGTCGTAGAAATAGATGACTGACATAGAGGACATGCAGCTGCCATGAGAGGGGTGCAGATGGAGGGTGCTTTGAAGTCAAGGACAGGGGAGGTCACTTCAGCTATAGGCTTCAGGTAAGGCCTCACAGAGGAAGCACAGTCTGAGCTGGGGCTTGAAGGAGAAGACAGGATTGGAATGTGGAACTGCAAAGGAAAAGTCACCCTGGACAGAGGCAATACCCAAAAACCCACTGCTGTCGAGTCGGGTCCAACTCACAGAGACCCTAGAGATCAGAGTAGAACTGCCCCATAGAATTTCCAAGGAGTGCCTTGCAGATTTGAACTGCTGATCTTTTGGTTAGCAGATGTAGCACTTAACCCACTGTGCTACCAGGGTTGCCAGGCAGAGGCAATATGGTAGGTGAATCAGCTACAGAAGCAGGAAAGAACAGGCCGGGTCTAGAGACACTGTACAGCTCACCTGGCTGTAACTAAGGGAGCAGCAGGGTGCAGAGGCAATCAGGCTGCATGGGAAGTTTGCACTGAGGAACCTGGAAAGCCAGGCTAAGCCTCACTTGGTCACTACAAGCCATTCAACAGAGGGGGCTATTGGGACCTTATAAATTAAGTTCATAATCCAAGAAGAGAAACGAAGTGCCTGACAGCTCTTTCAACATGAGTTCCACTCCAGGTGACCAGTTAATTCTGGGCATGTTTCAGTAACTGCAGACCTCGTGGAGTTATTCAGACGGAGCTTCTCATAGTTCTTGGTTCTTGGTGCACAATCCTGATGCTGATGGCATTGCCATCTGGGGGACTCACCATGTGCTAAGCCCCTTACGTACACTCATTCATTTATCCTGTCCAACAAGCCTGTGAAGTAGGCATTTCTGTCATCCCTGGTTTGCAGGTGAGCAGAACAGGTCCAGAATGGTTAGGGAAACTAGGCCAAGATCATGGAGCTAACCCTCTAACCTGTGTCTGATCTGACTCCAGAGCCCATGTAGTTAGTTACTGCATCCTCCTATCTCCCTACCAAAAAGACTAAGTAGCTAGCATTAGTTCCTATTCTTCTACAGAAAACCTAACCCAGTGCCATCAAGTCGGGTCTGACTCATGGTGACCCTAGAGGCCAGAGTAGAACTGCCCTATAGAGTACCCAATGAGCGCCTCGTGGATTTGAACTGCTGACCTTTCGGTTAGCAGTGGTTCTTCTAGAGAAAGCCACCTCAATCTTTTTCAAGAAGGCAGAAGGCAGCTCGTGTACACATAGCATCTTATTTAAAGTTTATCCTCACACATATCAGCCAAAAAAAAAAAGTAGCTAAATTTACTCTTTTCTTAGCAGCCACAGAGTCACGTACTTACATAGTTTGGCCATTCAATTCCACATCTTTTTCTTTTTTTTAAAAAAAGGTCAAAGTTGTAGCCACTAAACATCAAATTCAATTACTGGAAAATCCCTCTTTCCCACATTACCCATATTCCCCAGCATCCCAGCCCTAATTTTATTGATATGACTGTTTCTTCCTATGGGAAGGACTTAATACTTTCAAATCAGAACATAACAACTGAATCAATGTACTGTACACTATGGAGCATGACCAAGGCATTCTTCAGGACATTTCCTGTTTCCTGACTAGCTGTGCTTGCTTCTTTTTCATTTCTGCAAAGGTCACCACTGCAGTCATTAACCCTCATGCCAACTTCCCAGCAGAGTTTCCACGAGAACAGAACAAGTATTCCTTGCCAAGCCACTGCATCCCTTTGCATAAAACCATTTCCTTTGTCATTCACCCACCAGACAGTGCACTGGGCCCTTTAAGAAAAGGACAGAGAGACACTGTGACTCCTAACACCAGATTGTTAGATCTGTGCAAGTGGGCCAGGTCCCCATGGCAGTAGTAACACCTATAACGGTAGCATGTTTTAAGTATCTCCAAATACACATCATCTCACCAATATAATAATTCTGCTGGGAGAAAGACACGTGTTGAGACAGATCTTCTGCCTACAGTTTCAAACCAGCAACCTCTCTATGAATTCGAGCTGAAGACATAAGGCTCCACAGAGAACTCGGCATCTGTAAGCTGGTGAGTTTAGCCTAGAAGATTGTTAAGATTTCCTGCAGCAACAGAGGCACAAGACTATTACGAAGTCCCGCCAAATCCTGAAGATGAGATTGCTGCGTCTTACTGAGAAGGCTCCAAGAGAAGCTCTGTAACTCAACCCCCTCTAGTAGGCAGTAGAGTAGCTCAACCAGATCTCTAGGTTCTGGCATAATTTTGCCCTTGACCTCCCATTCAGAGGTACGTCATCTTTTCAAAGACAAAGACCCAGGTTCATGGCCTCTTTCATCTGAGAAACAAGCATGCACACATGCGCACAAATTCACTCACTGTTTCATCTAAAACTTTTTGGACCCTGTGATGAATGGAACTGTATCCTCCCAAATACTGTGTGTAGCAATTTGTCTAGCCCAAGATTTTCAGTATTGTGTGATGCTTCCCCTGTTGTAAATCCTGCATCTATGATATTAATGAGGGAGGATGGGTGGTAGTTGAGTCAGTGAGGCTGGTCTCAACCATAGAGAGTTTACTGTGCCTTGAGGCAATCTCTGGGATACAAAGGAAGGGGAAGCAAGGAAAGAGCTGGGGACCCCAGACCCTCAGGAAAGAAGCAGTGCTGAGACAGGAGCAGAGTGCAACCTTTGGACCTGGGGTCCCTGAGCCTCAGAAGCTCCCAGTCCAGGGGAAGACTAAAGACAAGGACCTTTCTCAAGAGCCAACGGAGATGGGCTTCCCCTTGTAATGACGCCCTGAGTTTGGACTTTCAGCCTACTTTTTCATGAGAAAATAAATTTCCCTTTCTTAATGCCATCTACTTGTGGTACTCCTGTTACAGCAGCACTAGGTGACTAAGACAGACCCCCTAAAGCCCATCCATATATAACTGTAATTAGCATGTATTAAGTACTCTGAACTTATCACTGTTTCCAATATTTCCATAGATTATCTCATTTAAGCTTCACATCAACCCTAAGAGGTAAATTTTAGTATTATCACCTCCATTTGCAGATGAGGAAACCAAGACATGGAGACGTGAGGCAGCTTATCAGAGGTGACACAGTTCACCAGGGATGGAGATGAGATTCAGCCCCTGGTAGAAGGAGACACAAGATGAGGATATGAATATATATGTGTATGTGTGTTTATTAAAATAAAATATAAAGTGGAGTCTTGTCATAAACATAAGTTAAAATGGGCTAAATTATGAATTGGCTAAACTATTCTAAAACACAGAATGGCCATGCTTGAGCCAAGTAAATGGTGAAAAACGAAAGTCATGGTGAAGAAGTGAGAAAAACAGCTGCCAGGGGGACATGGCAGCAGATGGTCAGAGCAATGACAAAGACAATAACCAAACAGCCAAGCCAAGTGCCAAGTGCCACCAACCTGAAAGAAGTCAAAAACTGAACGTATCAGAAGATAAGACCTATAGATTGACGGATAAACAACCAGAACCAAGCAAAGAACTTGTATTAAAAATCCAGCACTCTGGATTTGGGGTGTGCAGTCCCCCCCAGGTGCCTATGCCTACAACTTTACTGGGGAGCACAGTTCCCTCTGGGGGGGGGATCTGAGCTCTCAGTTTGCTGCTGTGACCTTGTTTGCCTCATCCTCGAAGGCCTAGGGTGTGCAGCCTCCTCCTGACAGGCTGTGCCCGCTGGTCTGCTGTGCTGTGACCTGATCCTGAGACCCTGTCTCCTTCATCCTCAAAGGCCTGTTGGAGTGACTGAGACTGTTGGTGTCTAAGCATCCTGTGCTGACCCTGCCGGATCTGACTCCGAGATGTGTCATTCTCTTGATGTCTGAACTGCCTGCTTCCAGTGACTGTGACAGTCTTTTGTCGATGCCTGAGCCTCCCTGTCGGCTCCATCTCTGAGATGCTTCACGATTCTCCTACTCCAAACTCTCCCGATGTCTGAACAGTGAGGACACAGCCAGTCCCTAAATTTAGTGGAGTGAAACCTGCTTTTAAGGAAGTGCAGGTGATGATGTTAAGATTAACTGTGCAGTCCCAGTGGGACCTGGGTGAAACTGTGTGGGAGACAAGAGTTCTTAAAGAATGTAAAGAAGAGTGCTTTTGGGTGCTAGGACCTTCCCTTCCCCCCAGCTCGCCTACTCCCAGCCTCCCCACCCAACCTAACCGTGTGTGTGTGTGTATGTGTGTGTGTGTGTGTGTGTGTGTGTGTGTGTGGTTTGATTAAATAAAACTGCTGACCTCAAGCCTAGTGGTGACACATTTTCTTCTTGCGACCCCTGATACTTTTTGGGTGCTCACGACAAGATATAAAGGCTTTCAGTGCTGGAGGACCAAGAAGAGACAATGAGTCTGTAACAACCGCATTTTATACACAATGCTGCTGTTCACCTCTGAGTGCTTCTCCATGATCCGACTGAGTACAGGTTCATGAGCTCAGAAAAAGACTATTTCTTGGGCTGCATTATGAGTTGAAATCAACTCAACAGCAACAGATTCAGATGTTTTGGTTTGCTTTAACTACTAAATAAGAAACGAATACGAAGTGCTCCACAGGACCCGGCACACAGTAAGCACTAAACAAACAGGAGTTTCCCTATTATTTCTTATGATTGCACCAGAGCAGCACCTCGTGCCAACTCCAGACAGTTTCCCAGGCCGTGGAGGCCTGCAGGGCTGGGCTGGGCTGTGGCCATCAGACGAAGTGGCTACTTTGGAGCTGAGACGGTCAGGTGTAGCAATTCTCCCAGCTGGCTCCGCTCTAGTCCTCAGAGACCTGCCTGGGGTGGCTGGTATGTGGGCAGTGCCCGTTCCTCCTTGGCAGGCAACCTGGCAGCCACAAGCATCTGGGAGATTTTCCATAATAATCATGGGGCAGAGACGGCTCTGGGAAGGGCCGGCAGAAGACTACATAGCCCTCAGCTCCAGATCAACCTGCGGGAGCACGGATGACTGGAGGGGAAGTACAAAGACCTGAGACCCCCTCCCCCCAGGTCTACCTCATTAAAGGAATATCTGTGACTTTTGCTTTCTAATTTGGGCTGCCCCATTGTGCCAGTGTGATGTTGACAAACAGGTTCCAGGTGAAAGGCATCTTGACCAAGTGGCAACTGTGATACAAAGCAAGACTGTTTTGCACATTTCTGAAACAGTCCCTGATACTGCTGATAAACAGGAAAGCCCAGACAAAAAGGCAAACTGGGTTACTGCTCCTCATTCTGTGTCCACTGCCCTCCTGGTCTCTGGGGATGCCCTTGGAGGTAAAAAAAAAAAAGTGTAGAATCTGAATCAAATCCTCCAAGGAAACGGCAGTGCAGCCCAGTTGATTTGAATGACTCTTACAGAGTCTTGCTCTGTTTCCTTAAAGCTGACCCTGGGGAGGGGTCAAGCTCCAGCGCCAACCACCACGGTGCAGGAATCCCAGGGGGGCCAGTGCTGGGGCTTGGCCGCCTGGATGGAAAGCTAAAACCCATATGGTTCTTGGGTTTCTTCACGTTCTGTGTGGGCATCTACTCTGTGCAGGGCACTTTAAACACATGTATGTTTAACTAAGCCCTACAAAACTAAAACCAAACCTGTTGCTGTTGAATCGATTTTGATTTGTGGCAGCTCCATGGGTGTTAGAGTAGAACTGCACACTACAGCGTTTTCAATAGTTTTAATTTTCTGGAAGTAAATCACCAGGACTTCCTTCTGCTGTACCACTATATGGATTCGAGCTGCCAACTTCTCCATTGGTAGCTAAGCACAATTTGTTTACACAACCCAGGGGCCTACTCTTTTACAAAGAATGTAGTATTATTCCCATTTTACAGAAGAGCAAACTGAGGTTCAATAACATTAAGAGACTCATCTATGATTACACAGCTAATAAATAGCATGTCTATCTGACTTGACGGCACTTGGCTGGCTGATCAGCAGTTCCAAGTCAGGCTTATTCTCAAACCTGTGTGAGCTCAGCCTAAAGGTGCCTGCCTGCTGCCCATTTAACCAGCAGAAGCGCTGGTGGTGGTTAATCATTCAACTGCTGACAGAATAGCTAGTGGTTCAAATCCTTTCAGGGGCCCTATGGAAGAAAAGCCCTGGCAATCCGCTCCCATAAAGATTTCCAACCCTCTGGGACAGTTCTACTCTGTCAGATGAGGTTAATATGAGTCTGAACCAACTCCACAGTACACAATAGCAGCCAGCTGTATGGCCTTGGACTACAAACTCCATCTCTCCATATCTAGATTTCTTTATTAAAAAATATTGATGTCTAACACCCAGGTATTATCTGAATCCTCGGATGATGCAAATGGTTAATGTGATCAGCTGGTGACCAGAAGTTTAAGTCCACCCACCGGCACCTCGACCGACTTTGAAACAATAAGCCATTGAAAACCCTACAGAGCACACTTCCATACATGGGGTTACCATGAGTTGGAATTAACTCGACAACAGCTGGATTTTAATGCCCAGGAATAGTAGCTACCACATATAAGGTTATAATATACCGGGCTTTGTGTCTGTCCTCTGTTGTTGTTGCTGCTAGGTGCTGTTGAGTCGGCTCTGACCCATAGCGACCCTATGTAAAACAGACCGAAACAGTGCCCAGTCCTGTGTCATGCCCACGATCATTTTTATGCTTAAGCCCATCGTTGCAGCCACTGTGTCAATCCACCTTGTCCAGGGTCTTCCTCTGTTTCACTGACCTTCCACTGCACCAAGCATGAGGTCCTACTCCAAGAACTGATCCCCCCGACAAGATACGCAAAGTACGTAAGCCGTAGTCTTGACATGGTTGCTTCCAAGGAGCAGTCTTAGACATACTTTTTTCAGAACAGACCTGTTTGTTCTTTTGGCAGTCCATGGTATGGTCAGTATTCTTCTCCAGCACCTTGGAATTGTATGTTGGAGAGGAATTGTACCTTTTATTATCCTCATTTTGAGGCACAATGAAGTTAAGAAACTTCCTGTTCTCCAAAGCCCCACTAGCAAACCAAAACCAAACCCATTGGCATCAAGTCAATCCCGACTCACAGCGATCCTATAGGTCAGAGTAGAACTGCCCCATAAGATTTCCAAGGAGCACCTGGCAGATTTGAACTGTTGACCTTTTTGTTAGCAGACGTAGCACTCAACTGCTACACTGCTGGGGTTTCCCAACACCCAGCAGTAGGAAATAAAGCCAGAATTTGAACACAGGCCTTCAGGCTCCTGAGGATCTGAACTTCTTGGCTGTCTGCCTCTGCCTGGCATTCTTCTGAGACATGATTCATTAGAGTCTGTTAAGGCTGGCCTACAGCAAAGTCATTTTGAACTCAGCTGAAGGACATGAGGGGTTCCTAGAGTTTCAAACAGACCTCTCAAGATCTGAGAGTCCTGTAAGAGGGGGCAGAGAAGCCCGCAGACAGGACTGCTGAGAGGACCAATGAGAGCATGAATGTGCCTAGGACAAAGGGGACATTCTTGTGTGCAGGATCAAGGTCAGAATCATAAACTGCTTCTATCAGACAAGCCCAAGAGGACCTAGTGCCTCCACCCTCCTTATCTACAAGTGGTAGTCTCCAGAGAAAACAAAGAGGTTCCACAAAAGAACTCTGAAAACAAACACAAAGCACTGAGTCGAAACCTTGGTAACTAGACACTATCCCTTCCAGGCAAACACAGACTTCCCACTGAACTACCCTTAGCCTGAGATAGTGGGGTCCTGTAATTAATGATCTCTTGCCAACAGTTTCAGGCCACTGTCCTCAGCCCTCCTTCCCACGTGGCTAATGGCTTTGACCTCAGGGCTCTTTAGGAGCTGAGCAGCTTGGCTATTGCAGGTCTGAGGGACCAGTAGGGACTCAGAGTGTCTTGTTTATCAGTGGAGTGTGGCACAGGGATGGAGAGAAGAATTAAATCAAAGAAATGACAAGTAGGAAGAAGATCAGAGATATGCATGAAGCAGCTAGAAAGAATTAAGACAGAGTCTCCAGCCTCCATCCTTCTCTACTTCTTCCTGGCTACATGTATCTGACCCCTGTTGACTTCTCTGAGACTCAGCAGCCTCATCTGCAAAACAGGTAAAAATGATACCTGCCCTGGAACCTCCTCTGGTTGTTGCGAATGAAAAATAAACAGAATAAGGTCCAGGAAAAGGTTTGTGATACTGTAAGTGCCCTGGGAGAAGGTTCCTTACTTACACCACATTACATGTGGAATCCTATCTACGCGTCTGGCACACTGCGGGTCCACTGGAGAGCATCTGGAGTTCTAGACAAGGCCTCTGAGGCCAGGGGTGTCCAGTCCACGGCTACCAATACCCTCAGGCCTTGGTCGTCTGCCTCCTAAAGAAGGACAATGGGTAGGAAATGGCACCTCAGGGATTTGAGCCCAGAATCCGCATGCAGGGTCACAGGGTGGGACAATGCAGATGCCACCAAGGCCCTGCACTAGGCCCCAGAGCCCTGGTAACAGGTTTCTGTGTCCCAGCTTTGCCTGGGGCCTGCTTTAGGAATTTGAGCAAAGTATTTAATCTACCCTTCCGAAGACTCAGGTTTTTCAGCTGGAAAATAGGGAAATGACAATTAAATGCATAAATATATAAGAAGCACTCAGCACAGTGATAAAGAGCTAGTAAGCTGTCATCACCAGTGCAGTCTGTAAAGACTGATAATGCCTCCTTTCCAGGAGTTTGAACTCTGAAGTCAGTGAACTCCAGCTGAATTCACAGCTAGACTATAAACTGCTTGCAGGCAGGGGCCAAGTTCAGCTGGTTCTCCAGCATATACACGGTGCTGTGCCCATTGCCTGGCAAGATGTATGCACAAAATTAGTTCAACAAATTCATGCTGGAAAGGAGGAAGCAGCAGCAAAAGAGAGGAGGCACAGAGGCAGTGACAAAAGAGAAGAAAAAAGACAATTTTCTAAAATAAAACCAAAACCAAACCCACTGCCATAGAGTTGGGTCTGACTCAAAGCCATCCTAGACATCAGAGTAGAAGGTACCCCATGAAGTTTCCAAAGTGTGCCTGGTGGATGTGAACTGCCAACCTTTTGGTTAGCTGATGTAGCACTTAACCACTACACCACCAGGGTTTTGAAAGACAAAAAATTTTTGTTCTTTTTACAAGAAATGAAGAAAATGAGGAAGATAACAAGCCAGAGAGCTGAGGTGAAGGGAAGTAGAGCCTCACCCTGCCACTCAAATACTAGATTGTTAAGACTTTAAATACAATAAAGTAGAATTCTAGTCTGCACCAATAAAACGGCCCAAATTTGAGTCTCGGCAGAACTGATTCACTGCAACGCTATGTCAGCTCACAGGCTCTGAGTCACCGTGTGTCATAAAGGGTTTCATTATCCTGTGGCCAACTTACCCCAGGAGGGCTGGGTTTTGTTTTTCTTTCCTTTTTTTTTTTAAAAAAAAATTCTTTTGTTTTTGGTACACATTCTTCCGTTTTCAGACTGGATCTAGATGACCCCATCCCACCGAACAACTGAATCCTTTCAGCGGGGTAGGAGGCGTTCATTTGGTTGTTTTAGACACAGGCTGCATGCTGTGTCTCTATCCATGTTGAACTCAGTAAATTAGAGAGTCCTAAATTGAAACTCTGGTGAAATAGTGGTTAAGTGCTACAGCTGCCAACCAAAAGGTTGGCAGTTCAGATCTACCAGGCACTCCTCAGAACCTCTACTCTGCCCTATAGGGTCTCTATGAGTCAGAATTGACTTGACAGCAGTGGTTTTGGTTTGCAGTTTGGAGTGAGTCTTGACCTTTCTCTGCCTCAGTTTCCTCATAGGTAAAATGAAGATGATAAGAATATCTACTTTGCATGAACGAAATAAGGATTGGAAAGATAACTGCCACAGGATGTGGCAGATTATAAGAATTTAGTAAATGGTGATGGTAATTGTGGTATGTTGAGGGGTTGTTGCTACTCAAGGCTATCCATCCATGCCAAAATTCCCAGCACTTTCTATGTACTTTCATTTTCTCATGATGATCTATACAAACAAAGATGTCAACTTGAAGACTAAAGAGGGCCTGACCCCACGTGTCACTGTTTTCAATCACGTCAGAGGCCTGCCAATACTGGGCAACGAATAAGGAAGACTAAAGAATCGGCACCCGAATCACGGTGTTGGTGAAGATGCTGACTGTACCATGGGCTGCCAGAAGAACAGACAAGTCTGTTCTGTTCTTGGAAGAAGTAGAGCCAGAGTGCTGGTGAAACTTCATCTCCCGTACTTCGGGCATCCTGTCAGTAGGGACCAGTCCCTGGAGAAGGACATCATGCTTGGTAAAGCAGGAGGCCAATGAAAAAGAGGAAGAGCCTCACTGAGATGGACTGGCCCAGTGGCTACAGCAACGGGCTGGAGCATAACAACAGCTGTGAGAAAGGCGCGGAGTGGGGCGGTGTTGTGTCCCGGTGCACGCAGGGTCGCCATGAGTCAGAATCAACTTGATGGCAACAACAACAACCCTCACAACTCTGACATAGAGACTGTCATCCTCTCCAGATGAGGCAACTGAGGTATGGAGCTTCTGAACAGCTTTCCTGGGGTCACACAGCCCAAGAGTGGAAAGTCTCGACTCATAACTGCAGAGGCTGTTATGCCCCTATTTTGCGCTGTCCAGTACCGCCGCCAGTAACCACGTGCACATGTCATTAAAACTGAATACTATCAGAAATTCAATTCTTCAGTCATCCTGGCTACATTTCAGTCATCAATAGCCATAGGTAGCTAATAACTACCATATCATACGGGGCAGATCTTGAATGTTTCTACCAGTATAGAGTGTTCTATTGAACAATGCCAATGTGACTGAAGAGGAAAAAAAACTAGCAAAACAGCCTCTTTTATTTTCACCAAACACATTTGTTGTTTCGACAAAATATGAACCCAGTTCAGACTTCTATTCCAAGTTTGTAGCCCCACCTTCTAAAAAACCGAAAACCAAACCTACCCCTGTTGAGTTGACTCTGACTCATAACAATCCTACAGACAGAGGAGAACCACCCCACAGAGATTTCAAGGAGCACCTGGTGGATTTGAACTGCTGAACTTTTGGGTAGCAGCCATAGCACTTAACCACCGTGCCACCAGGGTTTCCACATATTGTCCCTAATATAGCACCTAGTGTCTCACAATGCAATTGCAGAGACAGCTAGACTCATGAAGTAGGTGAGAATAATGTTTATTTTATGCTTCCTGTGGCCCAGGCATCCTCTTGTTTGAGTTTTATGACTTTAAGTGGTAGGTTGCCTTATGTCACTTCACAATGGGAGCCACTAAGATTCAGAGAGGTTCCTGCCATTAATAAGACCAAAGTCCTTATGCAAAAGTCAAAAGCAGGTTGGGCTTGTGTCTTCTGCTCCGTTTGAAGAGCAGCCTAACAAACCACAACCAACCTGTGGAAATCCCAAAGTCCTGAATACTGGGGATCAGTTTTGCAGTTTGTTAGCAAGGAGGTCTAGTCCTTTTGGTCCCCTTGGCCTATGAGACCTTGCCATGAATGAACGAAGGGAGGAACCAGAATCACTCATTCATTAACTTCTTACCCCACCTACTACAGGCCCAGCACTGAGACAGAGGCTAGGGAAACAGATAAGGGTCTTGGCTTCATGAAAATTCCTGTCTGATAGAGGCAGCAGACAGAAATCAAATAAGCCAGAGAATAAATTACTACACATTCCAATAGGTGCCAAGAGGGAGGACAGGGTGTCAGGAGAGAGAATTGCAGGGGACATGATCTAGGGCTACTCTGATCTTCCCAGGATGCCCTGCTGGGAGGAACAGGGTGACATCAGGTTCCAGCAGGTACTGGGCTGGAAGATCTAGCACGACAAGTGACCAAGGGATACTTCCCACATGGCTTTCAGCTTAGCAATGACTCCTCGCACAACCCTGGCTACACTGGCCTCACAGACTATATTTCACCAACTATCACTCTGAGAAAACAAGGCAAGTGTGGGCTGAAAACCCAAGTTAATAGTGAGCACTTATGAACCTACTAAATTTACATGCCTAGTTTAGAAAATACTATGTGCCCCATAGCAGAAAGAGAGATGATTAGACTTGGGCTCAGCCTTTAAGATGCTAGCGCGTGGCCACAGCTGGAGGGTATTCCATTTATTCTGAACGGCTAAACCTAGGCCACCCTCAGAAATGTCCCACAGAGTTCTATACGTTCCCTCATAGAGAGAAGAGGAGAAGAATATTTGCCGTACAGTTCTACATGCCAGGGACCAGGCTAAGCCCTTCGAATGTCTGACCATTACTGAGCCTTACAACGTCCCTGTCAGGTACATACCATTCTTCCCACTGTATCAGTGAAAAAATAAGGCTCAGAAACACAGTTGCCCAGAGATACTTAGCTGCTAGCAGTAAAACCAGAATAACAATCTGCCCAGTCTGAAGTGCATCCTTTTCCACTCATTGTGTTGGTTATAAAAGGAAGAGAGCTTTTTTTCTCATTATTATTATTTTAGTGTGCTTTAGGTGACGGCTTATGCTTCAGGTTAATTTCTCACACAAAATTTACGTACATATTGATATAAATTCTCATACAGAAATTTATATACATATAGTTATGTGGCATTAGTTAAATCTCCACAGGGTGAGAGCACACTCCCTCTTTGGACCCTGAGTTTCCTGTGTCCGTGCCACCAGGTTCTGTCCCTTCCTGCCTTCTCATCCAGACTCCAGACAGGAGCCACCCATTTGGTCTCCTGTATCTGACTCAACTAAAAAGCACTCTCCCCGTGTGCATTATTTTTCATTTTATAGTCCCGATTACTCTGTCTCAAGAGCGGGTTTCAGGAATGGTTTCAGTTCTGGGTTAACAGTACATCCAGGGGCCATAGTTTCGCTCTGTCGGACCATTAAGCCTGGTCTTTTCATGTGAATTTGAGTTCGGCTTCACACATTTCTGCCACTCCATCTGAGACTGTCTGCGGTGTTCCCTGTCAGGATGGTCAATTGGTGGTGGCAGGGCACCATCTAGTTCTGGTGTCAGGCTGATGGAGTCTCTGGTTCATGTGGTCTTTTACTTTCTTAGGTTAGTATTTTCCCTGTGTCCTTGGTTTTATTCATCCCCCTTGTTCCAAGTGGGATAGAGCCAATTGATGCATCATAGATGGCTACCCATAAGCTTTTAAGACGCCAGATCCACTTGCCAAAGTGGGATGCAGAACATTTTCTTAATAAACTTTGTTATGCCAATTGGTCTAGATGTCCTCCAAAGCATGGTCCCCATGCCCCAGCCCCAGTTACTCTGCCCCTCAAAGTCTAAATGTGTCCAGTAAACATCTTAGCTGAATCCCAAGGGTGAAGAGAGATAGTCTGAGTGTTCACATTCCAGGTCCTCAGAAGCTTGTCTTGCATAATAAAAACATCTGGGACACCCAGCCTGCTGACAGTGCCCTGGGTCCTTCCATATCTGTAGCCCACAGCCAAATGGACCAGAGGTGGACAGACACTAACATTGTAGTCAGAGGCAGAGTCTGAACCAAGTCACCTCCATGGTGACCCAAAGCTTCATACAAGTCAGAAGTTATAGAGGAGCAGGAGTGGGATGCCTCATCAAGGGAGCCAGCGTAGAGAGGAAAATGGAAGAGAAGGTGTAGGAAGCAGAAGCATGACACTGCACAGTCTTGGACATAGAGACGAAAGAGAAAGGAAGGAAAAGGAAGGAATGATGTCTCCTTACCTGGCACATTTTTTGGTTCCTATTATGTCCATAAGAAGCCCTAGAGACGTAACTTAAGTGCTCGACTATTAACCAAAATGTTGGTGCTTTGAATTTACCTGGGTGTTCTGTGGAAGAAAGACCTAGAAATCTGCTCCTATATAGATTACAGCCTAGAAAATTCTATGGGACAGTTCTACTCTGTTCCACAAGGTTGCTATGAGTCAAAATCGACCCAGTAACACCTAACAACAATGATATCCATAACTTGGATTCTAGAAGATTTCTCTCAAGACTTAGGGAAACAAACCCACATTGACTTAGGCAGGTGTGAATAGGCACCTGCTCCTTGTACTGAAACAGTTCCTGACTCTGATACCTTATCCTGCTGGGTAGGACACTGGAAAGAGAGAGAAGGCCTCATGTAAATGAGACCACAGTGTAGCTTGATTGGAAAAGTGCTCCCCATTTGACCTCTGAGGAAGAAACAAAATGCATGGTTTACACCGCTTTCTATCCCTGTGTCTTCCTTCTCTCCTTCTTTCTCCCACTGGCCTCTTTCCCCTCATCTCTCAGCTAACTAACGCCCACTCGCTGGCCGCCTTCAGAGACACCACAGGGCACAGGCGGCCTGGTGTTCCATCTCACAACTGAGTGTGAGGAGCCAAGGCCCAGTTGGTCTCCCCAGCACGGTTTCTGCCTTAGTTCACTCAGGCTGCTTCCTTGGCATTGTTTGTATTAGTTCCTTCTTTCTCATTCCAGCCTTCTGTCCTGGGAAGTTCTGTCTTCTAAGATAAACCCTCCAAACAGCCTCCCTGACAAGCACTCATCCGTGGTGGTTCCCCACTGGTTCACGTTGTTGTTGTTAGGCTATCAGTTCTGACTCATAGCTACCCTGTATGTCAGAGTAGAACCGCCCCATAGAGTTTCCAAGGAGTGCCTGGTGGATTTGAACTGCTGACCTCTTGGTTAGCAGCCATAGCACTTCACCACTATGCCACCGGGGTTTCCACTGGTTCATGAGTTCAACGCAGTCTCTACTGATACCAGCTCGTTCCTCTCTGCCTCACCACACAGGCTGATGGCTCTGTGGCCCTCTGTATTGATCCAAATCCTAGAATGTCTTTCCTCTCACAATTTCTATCAAATTTCTTCTTACTCTTTAAGATCAAGTCAAAGACACTTTCTCAATGAAGCTTTTCCTTCTTACTTCTGCTCCTCCACTAGTCTAATTTATATCCCCCTGTGCCCTGTATTCTAACTAGGTGGCCTCCTGAGCCAAAAAGACCAAAACCACATTATACATATTTTGTAGCCCTGGTTCTTGGTATACTGTCTGGTACAAATACTAATAATAGGTATTATTAAGTAAACAAATAAGCAAAAAACTGAAATGCACTACCGTCAAGGCAATTTCAACTCATAGAGACCCTCTAGGACAGAGGAGAACTGTCCCTATAGGGTTTCCAAGGAGCACCTGACAGATTGGAAATGCAGACCTTTTGGTTAGCAGCCATAGTTCTTAAACACTATGCCATCAGGATTTCCTAGCGAAAGAAATTACATAATAAATAACTTAAATAACTCTGCAAGGCAGGAGGTGTTCTTGAGGACACTGAAGCTGAAGATTTTAATTCGTTTGCACACAGGACATAGAAAGTAAAAAAAAAAAAAAGAAACAGTTGCCACCGGGTAATTCAAACTCATGACGACCCCATGTGTCAGAGCAGAAGCGTGTTCCACAGGATTTTTCAATGATCAATTTTTTTAAAAGCAAATCACCAAGCCTTTCTTCCAGAGTGCTTCTGGAAGCACTTCCAACTTTTCAGTTACCAGCTGAACACATTAACTGTTTGCACTACCCAGGGAACCCCTCCCACATGAGAAGAATGGGATGGAAACTGGGATTCTCACTCATGCCTCCCTGGATCCAAAGCTGAGGGCCTTTCCACCTTAATACCCAATAGGAAGCTAGCCAGTAACACCTAAGATGACAGCTGTCCAGGCAACTATTTCTTGGACCCCCTCAAAGTACACACTATTATGCAAAATAACTATTTATAAAAACGATGTAGTGTGTAGATGAACACCGGTATATCACTGCATTCTAAGTACATACATTCTAAAACACTGAAAGTTTTACATTATGAACTTGCAACATAAAAACTGGCAGCCTCACATTCGCCTTACCAGAATCAGGAATGCAGAAAGTGTTATGACACCCGTAGATCTTTGGGCGGCAGGCGCTAGGCATTAGTTACACTCAGTGTTCAGAAATGTGTGAAGTGGCTCTTAGCCAAGCCTCATCCCCCAAAGCACCTGAAAGAACATGAAGTGTAATCCTGCCTGAAAGAAAGAGACTGGCTGATGTCCCACGAGTGGCTTCCGGGACCAAGAATGAATGACTTTCTTGCATTGAGATGTCTCCTATCTCTTGCCAGCTTGTTGCTTCCATGGTCAGTGAGGCATTAGGTGTTAGAGAAAATGTAAAATCTTGTGCCTTCTTGGCTGGTCTAAATCCCAAGGGAATGGAGAAGCTTATCAGCCTTCAAAGAGGAAATCCAAATCAGAGAAATACCAGCAGCCCTAGGCTGATGCATGAAAAGCTGTGTCATACAGGAAGGGGGGGAAAACAAGTCATGTGAATTAATCTTTTAAAGGTGATTGTGGCTTTGTAACTGAAAGAGAGCCTGCAGGACATGCCTTTGGGTAGTGTACCTTTGAAGTTTCCCATGCTTCAGTAGGGTTGGGTCACTTTCCTTAGATGGTGAGTCTCTAAATCCTGTTTCTCCAGGAAGTAATGAGAATGACTCAGTAGATTAAACACTTCTACCTTCCTGAGTGTTTTGTAAATACGACATGGTTTTAGGAGAGCAGGCAACATGGCATGATTGCCAATTTGAGCCTGCTGGCATCTTTCTGACTAGTCCAATGGTACACTTTGGGTGGTAGAAATGGTTTGCATTCAGCTGCTAACCAAACAGTTGGTGGTTTGAACCCTCCCAGTGATGCTGAGGAAGAAAAGTCTGGCAATCTGCTTCTGTAAAGATTACAGTCAAGAGAACTCTGTAGAGCTCGGTTCCACTCTGTAGCTGGGAGTCAGAATCTACTGGGTGGCAGTGGGTTTGGTAGTACACCCTGAATGATCAAAGACGCCCCCCCCCCCGGGCCACTCACTAGATGCCTTCACAAACGACAGGGAGCGAGACCACTAGATTTTTCTTCCATCATACCTCACCCTACTTGATGGAACCTAATCATTTTTCTGTTGATGCAAAAGGTTCTTGATGTTAATATCCTCATTAAAAAAAATTACCAAATACCAAGCAGCAACGTGGTTTTTGCTAAAAATAATCAAGTAAGCCTCTATTGCATGAATCACTGCCCGTATGAGTTTCCACAGATTTACCCACCACAGACAAGCTTTATAGTCCCATTCTGAAGAAGAAATAAAAAAAGGACTCTCAGAGAGGTTAATGGTTTACTCAAGACTACATTATCAGTAGGTTAATTAAAGGAGAGTTCTAGAAATACCTAGAGCTGCAACTCAAAGATATGTTCAAGTGAAATAGCAGGAATCTGAAGAAATAAAAAGTAATAACAATTACTTGGTGGCCATCTGGACAGTAGCACTAGCCATTCCAAATTCAGGAAGAGATCTGCAGGAGACCAGACTGAGAGAAAATTCTGGCGGATGGAATGGACGCTATTAAAAGGACGGAACGAGAAAAGTGCCATCTTGGTAGTAACGATGTCTCCTGGCAAATGGATGTGTCACATGAATGCAAAGTCACCTTGTAGAGGCAAAGAGATACAAAAGTGTGCGAGGAATTTCCCTCCTGGTTATCTTTTCACGATTATCTGACAGAATTAAGGGATGAGTCAAAGGGAAAATGGAAGTCCAGGGCAATATCCAGCAAAATCACCTTTAAAAGAAAGAAAACGAAACACACAGAGACTGGAATCTGTCCTTCAGAAATATACACGCTCACATAAATATGCACAAACAGATGTCCATTGCCATACTGTTGCCGGCAGAGAGGCTGGAGTAACTGACAAAGCTACAGCAAAAGGTCTGGCAGGATTCAAATCCAAGTGTGAACAGTGTTTGCCCCTACGTGCTAAGTCTAGGGACCTAGGGACTGAGAAGAAACTGGAGGATGGGGAGGAGTGGGAAGGGACAGGAGGAGAGGTAGGGGGTGGGGGAAATTGGTGAGAACAGTCACTTTTTAGTTGTGTAACACCTTTTGGATTGTTAGCTTGCTTTGTTTTTACATATATTACTTTTGTAACAAAAAAATTAAAAATAAAACTTATATTTGGGAGAATCAGTCTTTGGGTTCAGAGAGGCTTCAGAGGCACATGAGATCTATTCTGAATTACAGCCAGCTTCATGGTCTGACAGTTTGAGGGTCTCAGGAAGAATGATTAATGCTAACCCACTGGTACTCCTGGGAACTGATTCACCCAAAACCCAAATAAGCATACTGCAAAAATCTATTCCTGCACTGCTAAATACCTGTGACAGCCATGTGGCTGGGACCCTGTAACCCACCAGATCCTCCAGGTTTATACCAGCTCCAGGGTACTTCAGGAGTCAGACTTAGGATTTTGAATATTAAAGACTGAGGTCAACTTTAAAGCAGCAGCTTGTCAGTACAGCACACTGCCAACTGCAGAGCCTCTATAGTCCCAGTGTCCCTGCAAGCGTTACCATGAACGTGCCCTTGACTTAGCTATCCCTACTACCATCTTACCCTTGGAGAGAAGCTGCTAATGGCCCTAACCTTGCAGTGTTACGTGCACAAGAGACAAAACGTTTCCATGTCTCAGTGAGCAGGCAGGGTTTTCTTTGGGGCTGCTTTGATCTGCTGGGCACTCCCTATTCACCACCCTTTGCACCCCACTCCGAGAGGAAGGCACATCCCAGCTGTGCTCCCTGTTCCCTCTGATGGACATTAAAACCAGATGCATCGTCAGCTCCAACTCACGGAGAGCCCTTGTATGTCCAGTTGGAACGGTGCTCCACAGGGCTTTCAGGGGCTGATTTTTCAGAAGCAGATCACAAAGTCTTTCTTTTGAGGTGCCTCTGGGTGGACTTGAACTGCTGACTTTTTGGTTAGAGGCCAAGTGTATCAACCATTTGCACCACCCAAGGACTCCTGATGGACACTATCAATTCTTCCAAGACTTAATTATATTTAAATTTACACAATGCTCAAAACTGGGAAGCATGCCTGCTAAGGGTCCACCATCACCAATGTTGAAAATCACTGGCATAGAATGACAGCGCTTCGAAAGCAAGAAACATGTCTTATTTATTATTGTTTTCCCTCCGGCACCTAAGGCAATGCCTTGCATACCTTGCAGAGAATAGGTATTCAACACCTGTAACTAAAAGGTTATAGATTCTTAAGACCAGAAGAAACCTCAAGGAGGTCAGTTTTCAACATTCCACTGTTGAGAAATTTGAGAGGGATAAATCTGGATTACATAAGGTCATCAGACACTTCAAGTCAGCTAGAATCCAGATGTTTGTACTGTGAGTCCAGTATTTGTTCTTCTGTTGTATTCTTTGTTAGATGAATGAATGACTTTACTACTTAGTTTGTACAACCAAAGGAGACTGGAAAAGAGACTATAAAACATCTAGTAAATATGATTATTTAGGCAGACTCTGTTTTTCCAGGTTAAATTTTTCTACTTTGAGTTGAGTAGGTAAATTCATACACTGAGATACATTTCTGATCAATGCATACACATCTAGACAAGTCAGATTTCAATACAGTGTTAACTCTAATTCCTTTATAATCCATAGGACTAGCTTCAAATGATGATGTCAGCAGATTGAATCCAATATGTTTCTATGTGTCTTTACACGTCCATGGTGAGTGTTAGGTCCTCACTACATTAACTCCTTCAAGGAAACAGACAAAAATAAGTCAACCCACTCACAAATGAATTCTGGCATAACATGACTACTGGATACCCACTAACCAGATTCTCAAACCACATTATCCTTTAAGAAGCCAACTTTCTGCCTGCTGAAACTTTTTTTACTGGACATCTATTTGACAACTTTAGATTTCATTTCTTTCCTTTTCTTACTCCCTGTCATAGAGGTTTGAGAAGAAAAACCAAAGAAAAGGAAGAAGAAAAAACAGACAAGAAAGGGGAGAAGGGGACAGATTGCCCAGAAACTGGAAGGGAGAAGTGGTCAGGGTTTCTGGAGGAACAGAGGCTGTGCTGGGGTGTGGTCAGGAACCTTGCGTCCCCCGAGGATCCTCCCTTCTTTGTCATCCCCTTCCCCTTCCACTGCCATCCCCACTGCCAAGAAATGAGAAGCCAATCTTACCAATAACCATGGTCTAACAAAAAATGATAAAACTCCTACTCAGACCCCTCTGCTCCAGCCATGCTGAAACCATTTTCAGAATCTGAAAGTGTGTCATTTCTCCCACCAGTCACTCCTGTCCCCTTTCCTTGCACGCATAGCTAAACGTCACAGAAAAACAACCTCTTGTAATTAGAAAGAACTACTGAAAGGTGACCTAGTCTAAACTCTCCTCATCCATTTTACAGATGAGAAAACTGAAATCCAGAGAAACGTGGTTATTTGCCCAAGGTCACTTATCAAGCTGAACTAAATCCTCCAACTGCAGAAGTGCCCTTCAGAGTTCATTCTTCTACGAGCAATTCAGAAGCTACAAAACTTACGGTAAACACCTCAACTTTCTAAGGAGGAAGAACAATTACAAACAGATGCAACATGATATGAAACAAATCCGAAGCAATAGCTTCACTCTACTTCCCAGTGTCAGAAATCCAGTGACAATGAAAGCAACAGGGCACTGTTGAATGGAACAGTGCTGCTTCTGACAACTGAAGTGCTGTTTTTTCCTCCTCTATGCATTCATCCTAGGCAGAAAAATCACAATGCACGCACCAAAACTGCGGTCCACTCTTAACTTTAAAGCAACACATACCTTTTTAATACCTTTACTTGAGAATTAGCAGATACATACCCCCCCCCAAGGAATTTCTACATCATCACATTATTAAAGCTAAAACAGCAAGTTTTCAAAGAGTCTCAAAGCCCTGGAAGACATAAAATGCACTCCACAGAACCTGGTCCTGTTCTCTCACCTGTAAAAGTAACAAACACACCTCACAGCAAGAGACTGCCTGACCAGCCGCCTACAGGCAAACTTCAAGAACAGGACCTCAAAACAGCAACAGCCCCAAACTGGGCTTCAGAAACAGAAGGCAACTTTTCCTTACCCTTAAAGATAACAGAAACAATAGGATCCGGTTTCCCAAATTTCGTTTTAGGGATATGGCTGGCAGATTCTACGATCACTCGCAGCATGGCTGTTCTCTGGCAGACGCAAGTTTCAGCTACCGAGCGAGGACGGCAGTCCGGGCCACGCCGCCCCGGAGGGGAGGGAGGCGGGTGCGACCCGGAGCAGCGGGAAGGGAAAAGCCAGTGGGTGGATCTCCCACGGATTGTTTACTGAAGGCTGGGCGTAAACTGATCCCCAAACTCCCGAGTCTACGTACCCGCAAACACTGACTTACAAATCTGAAAAATGGGGAACTGAAAAGGTTAGCACCTCAGCTAAAAATAATTACGAGCAACAAAAGGAACTAAATTGCACTTGGAGTTCATGAAAAAATAAGGACAGATGAAGAGACTCCACTAACGATGCTGCTACAATTATCAAATCGAATTGTTTTCCTACCACCTCTCCTCCTTTTTTTCTAACCTTCTTAGAGTTTTTAACTTCAGTCTTCATAATTTTTTTCTATATTTTACTTTTGTCTTTTCTTTCCCCATGCTGTTGAACACACCCACAGGGCAGCCTCGTAGAGGGGACTTAAGAAAAAAGTCCTAGCGCGCCCTCTACTGTATGGCAAAGAAATAACGAATCCGTTCGGCGGCAACTAACAGCATTTCAAGCATTTCCAATTCTGGGATTACTAGTCCAAATATGGTTTTACAGATTGGTGTACTGGGGCTGATCCTCTGCTTTACGACAAGATTCGCCACAGGATTTCTTCAAAACTCCATCAGAGGTGAAAGCTGGGTACCTAAGTGTTCTTCATTTATCAAATTGTGTTAACGGACTTGGATGCAAATGGAGATGTGCTTCTCCAGTGTCAAAAAACGTAACCCTGTGTGTGGTATCCTCCTAGGAGCCCAGGGGATTCATTAAGGCCGTACAGCTTAGTGGATAAGACAGCCAAAGACCTGAATTTGGTGGACAGCCAGACCTGAGTGTGAGTCCTAGCCTCACCACTTTCGATCCATGTTACCTAATCAAGTTTCTTAACTGATTTCCTCGTCTATAAAATCCAAATAAAGGTTGATGCAAGAGATAGGTCTTAGAGTGTGTCCTGGCACAAAGCACGTGTTAAAATACAAACGTGTTCAGCAGAAGTTCGTGCTTATTCATAATTTCGTAGCTTTTCCATTAATGCAAATTGACTTTAAATTAGGATTTCATTCTATAGCAGAAAAAATACTAAATTTTAGGACAAAGAAACATCGGGCCTCTTTTGCTTCTGCACACATGGCTAAGAAGAACCATCTGTGCACACAGGAAAAATACGGTGTAACCTGCAAGAATTTTTTGTGTCTTGGTAAGTTTCCCAAAGGCTTCCAAAAAGTAAAGAGCCAATACATCTAATGCTACATACAAACGGAACCCTGGTGACACACTAAGTGCTACAGCTGCTAACCAAAAGACTGGGAGTTCAAGTCTATCTAGCACTTCTTGGAAATTCTATGGGGCAGTTCTACTCTGTCCTACAGGGTCGCTATGATTCAGAATCGACTCAACAGCACAGAGTTTGGTTTTCTTTTTTTTTTTTTTAATATGCAGATAGTTGCCCACTTATCACTTAACTGCAGTTACAGTGTACCAGTTACGATGAACAGCACGGCACTTACGACCATCTTTTTTTGGGAGGGGGGTTATTTTATTGTTAACAATACGTACTACATACAGTGTTACAGCATGTAATTTACTGATGCGATCATCCTCAGATGTTCACTTGTAAATGTTCAGTGTTGCCATTTGCTGTTCAAAACACCTCTTCGTAAGCAGGTGACAATGAAAACTTAAAAAAAGAAAGAGGTATTTGACTTATATCAGAATCAGCTTATGATGGAGTCATCAAAATAGAACTCCGTGGTAAGTCGGGGGTCTACCTGCATATTATTTGGTGACCACATAGCTTTAGTGGAATGTATACGACATTATTTTTATTTCATATAACATAAACATAAACATCGTAATTTAATAAGTAATCATGTAGGTCAAGATAGTGAGCATAGCCAACACCCCAGAAGCCCCTCAAAAGTCCTATGGATCATATCCATCTTCCCTCCAAAAGTAGCCACTATCCTGATTTTCTATGGTGATATTTTTCTTGCTTTTCTTTATACTTTTTACCAAAAGTGTAGTTTAGATTGACTTCATTATGACCCTTATATAAATGTAAACATACAATTTGAATTCTTTTGTATATTGTAACTTTTACATACAAATATTTGTACATATTTACATATGTATATACACTATTACATGTATTCATACAGTATGAATTTTTTCTATATTATAGCCTTTGTGTAAATGAATCAAACTATGAATTCTTTTGTATCTTGCTTCTTCTATTGTAAAATTCATATATATTGTTGCATAACTCTAGTCTGTTCACTCTTATTGCTGTATTTTGCTGTATAAGAATACCACGTTTTATTTATACATTCTGCTGCTGATGGAAATTTAGATTGTTTAGCATTTTGGGGCTATTACAGATGGTACTATTTGGAACCTGGTTTGCTTATCTCCTGACACAAATGTGCATGAGCTCTCTAGGGTGTACACCTGTGAGTGGAATTGCCAGAGGGCAAGATATATACATTTCTTCACCATCACTGGATAATAACAAATTAATTATTCCAGTGGTTGTACTCCTTATACTTGCACCAGCAGTGCATGGACAATAAATAAAGAAAAATCAAAGAAGAACTGATACCTTTGAATTATGGTGTTGGCGAAGAATACTGAATATACACTGTGGTCTGGAAAACCTGGTGGTATAGTGGTTAAGTGCTACAGCTGCTAACCAAAAGATCATCAGCTTAAATCAGCCAGGTGCTCCTTGGAAACTCTGTGGGGCAGTTTTACTCTGTCCTATAGCCTATAGAGTGAGTCAGAATCAACTCAGTGACAGTGGGTTTAGGGTTTTTTTTTTTTTTGATGGACTGCCAAAAGAACAAACAAATCTGTCACAGAGAGGTACAGCCAGAAGTACGTCCTTAGACACAGGGGTGGCAAGACTTCACCTCACATGCTTCAGATGTGTTATCAGGAAGCTCAAGAATAACAACGGTTGTGAGGTGGCACAGGACAAAGCAGTGTTTCCTTCTGCTGTACGTATGTCTTTGGGGGTCAGAACTGACTGGAGAGTACCTAACAACAACAATTTGCAAAGGGCCTTTGTTTGTTTGTTTGTTTTGCTTATTTCTCTACCTAGTTCTGTATTTTTCTCACTAATTTGTAGAAACTGTTGATGTGTTTCGAGTGCTATTCCTCTGTGGATTGCAATTTAAATATAATGGAATTTATCAATATTTCCTTTACAATTAGTTCATTTTTTTATGTTGTTTAAAAACTCTTTCCTACCCTGAGTTCATGAAGATGTTCTTCTATATTCTTGTCTAGATCTTCTTTTGTTTTATCTTTCATATTTAGATTTATGCTCTACGTGTAATTTATATTTACACATTGTGTAAGATTAGACCAAAAACCTAAACTCACTGCCGTTTCGCTACCCATATGTGGATCTGTTTTTCTGCTCTTCAGTCTGTTTGTCAATGTCTGCATCCAGATGACTGTCTCAGTTACGATCTTGTAGATTTTTTATAATGAAATTTTGAGCAAATCTTCCTATCTTGTTCTTTTTCTTTGAGAGTATCTCATCTATCCTTGCGTTTTCATATTCGTGTTATCCAGTTGCCACAAAGATATCTCCAACTCAGGGCAACCACTTGTGTGTCACACTAAGAGACATGTCAGTGTCTGAGTTTTTGGAAGTAGATCACCAAGGTGCAAGGTTTACATGAACTTCACCCAAAGAATTTGGTTTATGTCCTCAGTTCCTGAGAAATAATCTCCTCCAATAACTTCAGAATTTCACTAAAGGTTTACATGTCCTCAATAAGGACCAAGTAAACCTTTGCTTTGCCTCTCCCCAAATTAGGCATTGTATGTGATTCCTAAACTCTATGCCTGTAATTATAATCTCATTTGGGAATGGGTTGCCTTTGTTATGTTAATGAGACTGGATTAGTGTAAGGCATATCTTAATTCAATGTCTTTTGAAATATAAAGGAGATCACAAAGACAAAGAACCAGAGACAGGGGAAAGGAGATGTCTAGTTCCTTCCCGCCCCCCCACCCCACCCCAGACTTCCCCTGCATTTGGACTTCTAGCCTCCCAAACTGGGAGAGAAAACTTTGTGCTTGGAACGTCATCCACTTGCAGTATTTCTGTTATAGGAGCACTAGACAACTAAGAACACCTTGGTCGCATAGATGTGAAGTGCTACAGCTGCTAACCACCACCAGGTACTCCTTGGAAACTCTGTGGGGTACTACTACTCTGACCTGTAGGGGCGTAATGAGTTGGAACCAACTCAACAGCATGTAACAACAACAAATAACTAAAACAAGACCAGACAAGTGAAATCTGACCAGTTAGGTGACTCTGGGGTGTTGGACTGGCCAGGCCAGAGGGACTTACCTGGCGATGATTACTACCTCATGGTGGACAAGTCAGAGATCCCTGTCTCCTGATGTCCGTGATCACCTGGTCGTGCTGCCCAGCATTAAGGGAGAGAGTCTAGAGTGTGCATCACATAATGAGATCCCCAGTAAAACTTAGGACACTGATGCTCCTAGGCTTCCTGACTGGTGAAAGACAGCACTGTACATGGGAGTGTACTTGCCGCTTGAGACGTGGAAGCTCTGAACCTGAAACTCTCTCAGTTTTGCCCTGTGTATCTCCTCATTTGTATCATTTGTTGTTATAAAGCTGTAATTGAAAGTGTAGCACTTTCCATGAGTAGCAATTTCCATGAGTTTTGTGTCTTCTTCCAACAAATTTATTGAACCCAAAGGCATAATAAGATCCAGCAGGTTGGAAGGGTGAGAATCCAGAGAAGGTCACCAAACTTGTAGCTGGCTTCTTGAAGGGCAGAGTGAAATTCTGAATTTGCAGCCAGCAGGTCAGAAGTAAGGGCTCCCAAACTTTCAGCTGACATCTATTATTTGGCAGTCTGAAGGACACTGTACTTTTAACTTGTAAGATGACGTAGCTCCAGGTGGCTAAGGTCAGAGAAAAAGGTGCTGCTGATGTCAGAACTGAACACAGAAGTCAAAAACTGGTTGAGGATTTATGTTGATTCTGTTAGCAAGCAAATGCCTCAATGGATTATGCTACCCAAGGATGATATACTTATTAGGACCAGCTTATCAAGTTACACATATTAAAAAAAAAATTGTGGGATTGAGTAACTTAGTAAGAAGTGGCAGAGCTGGGATTCAAATCCAGGCAAGTTTGGTTCTGGACTTTTCTGTGACACACTATTAGAATGAATCACTTATAGCATGCTTTGCAAAATCCACACATCCTGGAAACCAGGGACTCCAGCTGCATGTTGCTAAGGTGTGTCCCATTTGGAGCCCCTGGATACCATCTGCTCTCAGTCTTTGTCCTCTGAGCTCTTCAGCTTCCTAGTGCTGCAAAGATAACAGTGTTTACCTCTGGTGGCCACTGGAATTTCTTCTGTATCTTAGGAGAGTGCAGAGATGCTAACATCTCTATCCTGTGGCTGCTCTTTGGATTGTCACTAGTTTTTTTTTCCAGGCCTGGCCACAAACTCACTGGTGTTATACATGGGAAGAAGGGAGGAAGAAAGAAGATATGAGAAATTTCTTTTTAGCTTTGTTGAAATGCAAACAGCTAACAGGGCCTCTTTTCCTTATTTAGTCAAATTTTAGAAATCAATCTATAACAGCCCAACAAACACGATAAGAGCAACAGTTCCAGAAAAAAATACATCCTTTCAAACAATTCACAGAGGAGTAAATAGAGTGGACATTGACCATTTATTCATCAATAATATATTCATTTGTTCAACAAATATTCAAGTCAGACCGTGCATTAGGCACTGGGGTTAGAGCAGAGAATAAGCCAGACAAAGCTCTGGCCTAGTGGAGCTACTCAGCTAGTGGCGACCACATACTGGGGAGTTTCGGGTGTCTTATTATTCAATGCTTTCAGCCACTCTGTGAGGCAGGACTTCTTATCTTTAGACCAGCTGTCAACAAGTCAAATCTCACTCCTTGTGTGTCAGAGTGGAGCTGTCCTCTATAGCATTTTCAATGGCTAATTTTTGGGAAGGAGATTAGCAGGCCTTTCTTCTGAGGCTTCTATGGATGAACTTGAACCTCCTACCTTTAGATTAGCAGTGGAGCATGTTCACTGTGCACCTGGGGACTGTATTCCCATACCTACAGTTGAGGAAATTGAGGCTCAGAAGAGTGAAGAACTTGAGGCAGGTTTCGAACCCGTGTTTTCTGAGTCAAAATCCCTTTCCCATTTCACATCAGCTGAGTGCTCATATTTTTTAGTTTCATTAAAGCCTCCCCTCATTTGTCAAGCAAACTCATGCACTGATCTAGGTGAGTGGCCGTAATCCTGCCCTGGAGCCTTAGAGAAAGAGAAGTATTGAGAGGAAGAGATGGGAGACTTAGCAAAAAATCCAGATGTAAGGAACAAAGCCATAGGGGTGGCAAAGAGGATTCAGTAGAAAAGAAAGGAATATAGATTCATAACATCTTATTCCAATTCTAAGTTGGCAGAATCTCAGGCATTACTTAATAGCAGTTTTCACACTGGCGTGCACAGAGGGTTCATTGTTAAGGTCTGTATGCTGAAATGCTTGTTCAAGAATTATTTCAGTGGAAAGCTAAAATGCTTTTTGGAATGACAGTACTATGTTTTGTGGCTTAATGATACAGCTTTTGCACGCTGATAGATGTTATTTTTAAATAACATATATTTAAATTTCATTCCTTCAAAAAAGTTTTTGGCAATGACTAGCCCTACATGGGGGACAGGTGGGGATGAAGTATCTCATCACATTGGGCACCAACATATTATTATCCAAGGTGGTTGGCGATGCTAAATATAAGAAGTGAATCTGACCTTTACCAAGAAAGTATTAATACATTTTCTAAAGCAAACCTAGAAAAAAATAGAACAAGGGAAAGTGGAATTATTTTAAACCTGCGCTCATTTTTATTTAATCAATAATTCTTCATCGAAATGTTTACTGGACAATGAGCACCTAGATATTCTTCTGTAAGACTCTTCATTCATCATACACGCATTGATTTGTTCAGCAAATAGTGGGGGTGTACTTGGTGCCAGAAACAATGCTAACTACAGAGATGAATAAGACGTATATGTAGTTCCTTCCCACAAGAAGCTCCAGGCAGCACATGTAAAGGTAGATGGTGATCCGTGGAGGAGACAAGTGTTGAGCAGTTCAGGAGACAAGCAGGGTTGGTTCCCCGGAGGAAGTGAGCTGGACTGAGTGTGTGTGTGTGTGTGTGTGTGTGTGTGATCTTATGATCTGAAATAGAGCTACACGAATACACATGGTGGGCACTGGGAACCCTAAGCCATTGATGCTGCCGGAGCATCAAGTGTGAGGTGAAACAATCAAGAGTTGAGTGTAGGCAGACAGATAGGCAAGTACCAACTCAGAGAGTCTTGTTTGCTCTATTAATAACACCTAACATCCCCCAACATGTCTGTTAGTTTGTTGTACTATGGGGCTTGTATGAGGCTGTAATCCTGAAAGCTGTGCTACCTGTATTCAGATACCAGCAGTGTCACCCGTGGCAGACAGGTTTCAGCTGAGCTTGCAGACTAAGGCTAGCAAGCAGGACTCAGAAGTCTAATTACATAAACAAATTGCATTTGTTTAGCAAGGAGGAAAATTGCTTAGGGTTTTTTTTTTTTAAGATTCTTTTCAATTCCCTAGATGGTTTCTTTATGCTTGGTCTGAGTGGTACAACTGTAGCCTTCCATGTGGGTAACCTGGGTTCGCTTCCCAGCCGGTGAACCTCCTGCATAGATACCACCATTGGCCAATGGAGGCTGTGTGTTTCTGTGACGCTAAGTAGAGTTCAGTGGTGCTTGCAGACTAAGATGAACTAAGAAGAAAGGCTGGTGATCTGCTTTTGAAAATCAGCCATTGAAAACCTTATAGAGCACAACAGTTCAATTCACAACCTATCATGGAGAAGGTGCAAGACCCTGGCAGTTATTTGTTCCCCTGGATTTGGGATCATTGCCATGAGTGACATCATCATTGCCAGGAGTCCAACTGATGAAACAGCAGCTAATTACAACACATGGTTCGTTTCTCATCCTCTCTACTCAGTAGCGTATGAGTCTGTTTCCTTTAGTGTAGTAATTGATGAAGTCAGTTGAGTACTTACTAAATGACAAGCACTGAAACGGATACTTTCATTTAACCACCTAACTGCTCTATGAAAGGTATGTGTATCATTTTATAGAGGAGGCAGCCGAGAATTAGGTTAAATGATTTATTCAAGATCACACAGTTTGTTAAGAGGCAGTCAGGAGTTAAACTCAAGAGAGTTTAACTCTCATAGAGTTTAGCTGTCATAGAGATTAAACAGTTGTGCAACACTGACTTCCTAGGACATTTTGCTGCTGTGTACTTACATCTAAACCTGGTGGAGTCCCACACTCTAGCACAAGATTTCCTAGGCTGTAATCTTTACTGCAGAAGATGGCCAAATCTCTTCCACGGAGCCACTGGTGATTTCAAACCACCAACCTTTCAATTAACAACCTAGCGTTTAACCAGTGTGCCAACAGGGCTCTTTTTAAAAGAGCTGGAAGGGAACTCTAAGAGGCGTGACTTAGCTCAAGAACATAGAACGAATCAGTTCCTGTTTTGCGTCACCGGGTTTATCACATTGAGCATAGCAGTTTGTTCCATCCCCAAAGCGGATACACGCAAAATATTCCTCTTAAAAAGAAACACCAACGCTAAGAAATATGAACCGTCACAACCCAGAGAGAGCCCCTGAGCCAAGAGGCGGACTTGGACCGAGGCGTTCCCGCCCACAAATCTCTTCCCAATCCCAGCTCTGAATCAGGATCCAGGACACACCCCCTGAGAGGCGCAGCCAATCAGAGAACTGAGACTGCCGGGCGTGCAGCGCCCCCGCCGGCAGTGACGTGCCCCGCCCCGCAACCGCGGGATTCAAACTCCCGGAAGCAGCTTCGGTGCCGGAGGGTGTTGCCCGGCAGCGCAGTGCCTCGCCTCAGGTGCTGACTGGAAGACTCAGGTTCGCAGCCTGGGGGTCGAACGGGAAGGCGAGGGCGGTGGGGTTGGTGAGAGATCTTGTCCGTCTTTGTCTGTACCCGCCTGTTGTGTCTTTCCTTTCCCGAGAGCCTGCTTCGTACCTTACGCCGGGCTGGGCGCTTCACGACCGTCACTTCTCTTGCTCCTCTCGACTCTTACAGATGGCACAGTGATTTGTGCGGGTATTATCATCCTCTTACAGATGGCACAGTGATTTGTACAGCTTTGCGTGTATTAGCAAGCCCTTTCATGGTTATGCTACAAACATCCTTCTACCGGGGAGAAAGCAGGTGCAGAAAATCCAAGGGGACTTTATCGTTCCTCTTTTTGCAGCTCCCCCCCCCCCCATATCTGCCGTCCCCTGAGATCTTAGTGAAGATGTTTGTAAGATTTGCCTTCGGCTGTAGACTCTGCCTTGTAATAGATGCCATGTGCAGTTCGACGGGTTGAAGTATTTGCTCACTTCCTGTGCAGCGTGGTCAGTTCAGCTAGGCGGCGAATATTTTGTCAGCACCGGCCATTAGGCCCTGTGACCAAAAAAAAAATAAAAAAAAAAAAACCCAGGGGCGGCCCCTGGAAATAATAGTTGAACAATAAAAAGTGGTGCATAGTGGAGTACCAGATTGTGGTGTATGGACCCAACCAGTTACTATGAGGATGCAGAAAAGGCTTCCTGAAGAAGATACAGGACTGAGCCAGAGCAGGTTTGAACAGTGTATGCTCAGGATACTGGCCTCATTAGAAGAGCAAATAGAGAGGAGATTGCTGGGGCTAGTGGTGTTGGGCTGGAAGACCTGGCAGAGCTAGGCCACAACTAGAAACAGTAGTCATTCACCACTGGAGTTTGTCAAGTGTCTGGGGTTTCCTTCCAGGCCTGCTGATCTGGATTTCCACCGTTTTGTGTGTTGCTTCGTTGCTTGAGAAGTATCTGCCTTATCCACTGTGTATGCCAAGTCAGCACTGGGATATCTACAGAGGCATACAGGAAAGAAAGACACCATGATCTTGCATTTGCCTGAATTGATTCATTAGCCAGCTTAAGCGTCTTTTTTAACTTTAGAATCGACAAAATTTCAGGACTAACCTTTTGAGAGATGGTCTTTTCAACTCAGTCTGCCCAGTTCTACTATTTTGAGGCTTGTGAATTTCATACAAGGTGACCTTCTATGTCCTTTCTTCAGAGAGGCTTTCTCCATCACCCTGTTAAGCAGGTCTCACCAGTTTTTACCTGTATCATTTATCGCTGAGCTCTGTTCCACTCCTGTATAGCATTTATTACAATCTGAGAACCTGTATATTTCCTTGTTATGCCTATCCCCTTTACTACATTGAAAGTTTTGGGAAACACCTTTTAAAAAAAAAAAAAAAAAACAGTTTATATGTAGCACTTACTATCCAAAAAACACCCCCAAAACCTGTTGCCATCGAGTCTATTCCAACTCAGTGACCCTATAAGTAGAGAGTAGACCTGCCCCATAGGGTTTCCAAGGAGTAGTTGGCGGATTCAAACTGTCAACCTTTTGCTTAGAAGCCTGAGCTTTTAACCACTGTACCACTAGGGCTCCAAGCACTCACTATGGTGCTTCGTAAATAGTTAACTCTCCAATATTTTTTGAATGCCCAAATGAGCTCATACTCCTCTGAATTCCTTAACAATGCCATTATTTTATCTAGAGATCCATGGAAAGAAGTTTTATTTTTAATTTCCTTACCTAAACCTACTTTTTATTACATGTACAGTATGTTTCACTGTATTTGCCTGGTAGAGTCTGTATTACACATTTGCTTCTAAATTATTGTCTGTTGCATCAGGTAGATCTGTTAGAAAACATTCCTTTTAAGATGTTAAAAAGCAAAGATGTCACTTGGAGACTAAGGTGCACCTGATCCAAGGCATGGTATTTTCAGCTGCCCCGTGTGCATGTGAAAATTGGACAGCAAATCTAGAAGACCAGAGAAGAACTAATGCCTTTGAATTACAGTGTTGGTGAAGCACACTGCATACGCCATGGACTGTCAGAAGAACAAACACATCTGTTACAGAGGAAATGTAGCCAGAATAGTCCATAGGAGTGAGGATGGCAAAACTTCTGTCTGATGTATTTTGTACCTGTCATCAAGAGGAACCAGTCCTTAGAGAAGGGCATCATACTTCAGAGAGGATTAGTGAAAAAGAAGAAGTCCCTTGATGAAACGGATTCACACAGTGGTTTCAACAATACTGTCAAACATAGCAATGATGGTACAGGACATGGCAGTGTTTCATTTTGTTGTCCATAGGGCCACTGTGCATCAGAAGCAACACAATGGCACCTAAGCTGCTTCTTAAACTGGCTCCTTCTTTTCATTCCTGAAGTATTGAATATTGTGCCTCTTGTAAATGTTTCATCTGGGATTCTTCTCAGCTTTTTGCCCACTCTGCTTTCTCAAATCGTGTTAAGGTATATCAAAGCATGGTTTCTAAAACACAGAATGCACCATTACATTGAAAAATGACATTGCAGTGCCTTATGTATATTATTTACACATATTTTTTCCAGTGTAAAGTATGCCTTTAATTGTGAACTTCTTTCAAGTTCCATTTAATTACTAATCCTTAGTCACGTCTCCATATATTTTAAAGAAAACTTTTCTGTTGTGGTCTGATGCACACTTCACAACACATAAGTATACAGGTTAACATATTTTTAGAGGTGAACACTCTCCTTGCATCCACCACAGAGGTTAAATGTATATGTATATAGAGAGCAACCAGAATCCTCCCTTGATCCTTCTCCATCAGCTCCACGGATTTAGCTATATCACTTCTGTTTAGAGCAAGTAGGTTACTAGGCTGGTTTTCAAACCTGAGAATTGAACCTTTTTTTTTACATTATGATTAAGTGAAAGTATACAATCCAAATCAATTTTGCATGCCCACCTATCTGCAGCTCTGTCTGCTCTCCTTGCCCAGTGACAACACACTCCTCCTTTTCATTCTGTACTTTTTAGTATCCTCTTAACAAGCTCCCGTCCACTCCTCTCCACTCTCTTCTCTCCCATCTAGAAAGAGACCAGTAGGACTGTATCCTCTAAATGCAGAGAACTGTAAAGTACCCACACCATATGGTCACATTGTATCCCCGAGTCCAGTCCATTCTTGTCCAAAGAGTTGACCTCAGTAGTGTTTTCTGGTCAGGGCAGCAGCAGGTCTAGGGACCATGTTCCCAGGGGATTCTCCAAGCCATCATAGAGTTCTTGAACTGTACCCCTCTTTTCCTTGTGTGGCCTCAGGGACTCTACATTGTGTTCCCTATCATGACCATTTTTGGTGGTGGCCGGGCACCATGTGGTCAGACCTGAGAATTGAACTTTTAAGCTCAGACTTACGTAACTGTAATTTTATTTTTACAGAAAATTGCAGTGATGTCTTCCAGAAGTCCTAAAGATTTACTTAAAAGTAAATGGGGTCTAAAGCCTAGTAACTCCAAATCGGAAACTGCATTAGAGAAATTTAAGGGAGAAATTGCAGCCTTAAAAACCTCAGTGGATGAAATCACAAGCGGGAAAGGAAAGCCAACTGACAAAGAAAGACACAGACTTACTGAGGTAAATGATGGCGAGCAGTGTTAGAAAACAACTTAATATGATTTCCTGTTGCTGCTTAACTTTATCTCACCCAGTTAGTTTTGTAAATCTGATCTTGGCTTTGAAATCTTAATCCCTGCTGTGATTTTGCAGCTTTTCTTAGATATTTTCTAGTCATTAGTAATTTACTTTTCCATTATGGTTGAGTATGTGTTTTGAGGTCCTCAGGTGCTCAGCTTGTCTCAGCAGTGGTTAAAGGCATCTTGATGGCTGGTTCTATACCTTTAGCATGGCGTTTGTCACTGCTGGGTGCTGTCAAGTTAGTCGTTAACTCGTATCTACCCCATGTGACAGAGGAGGATTTGCTTGGCTGTAATTTTTACAGAAACAGATGGCCAGGTCTTGCTCCCTCAGAACTCTGGGTAGGTTCAGACCACCAACTTTCAGTTAGCGGCCGAGCTGGGACCCATTAGTGCCGTCAAGGCTTCTTTTCAGTGTAAGCACTAGGGTCTTGGAACAGAATAATAACCTGTCATTCCTCCTATAGCTTTTTGGTAATTAATTACATGAATATTCTCGGTCATCTTTGTTATGCTAGATTTAAGACTGAAAAACATATTGGTTACTATTTTCACTATCTTAGTTCACAGCGTAACTTAGACACTTTTTTTTCCATGCTCTTTTGGAATACTGTATTATTCATAGATAGGTACTTTAAGGACAGTGTATCATTCTTTTTCATATTGTAGGAGGTGAGAAACTGTTTCCCCAATAATTGTAGTCTTTTGTTGTTGTTGTTTTCTAAATACAAAAACTCACATCTATTGATTTCAGCATGTCAAATAAAATTCAGATTTCAGGATATGTGGTTAAAAACCCATTTTATCATGTACATTGACTGCTTTGCAAGTAATCTTTTTTCCCAGACTTTTTTGAGGTAAAATTATTACATTATGTTGGCATTTTGCACTCGGTTGAACTATATTTCAGATTCCTTAATTTACAATTTGTTATGGCATAGTCAGCAAGGAAATTAAGAACTTACTAGAACTAGAGAGATTTTAAAAATTAACCATAAATGTCATTAAATTTATTCGTCCAAATACTTTTATTGTTCATATTTAGAAAATAAATCACTTGTATTAAAGAGGATCAACTTGATTTCTTTAAGTTCTGTTTTAAACGCACATCGTTAAACTGAATTTTTTTTAACAATACCAATTAAGGTAAATATTTATGCAGCCACTGAAAAGTTAGTATCACCAATTCTTAGGCACAGAAGCTGTTTTGTAGTCTGATGAAGGAACCTTATAGCTTCACTGAAAGATAGCTTTTTATTTTATTCACTTTTTTGTTTTATTTTTATATTGTGCTTTAAGTGAAAGCTTGCAGAGCAAATTAATTTCTCATTCAAAAATTTATACACAAATTGTTTTATGACATTAGTAGGAATCCCACATTGTGTGAGCACTCTCCCCCTTTCCCTTTCTACCCCAGGTTTCCTGATTTCATCTGCCTAGTTTTCCTACCCCTTCCTGCCTTCTCATCTTTGCTTTGGGGCAGGGGTTGCCCTTTTGATCTTGTCCACTTGGTTGATCTAAAATGTATGTACCTCATGTGTACTATTGTTTGTTTTATAGGCCTGCATAATCTGCATGAGTGGCTTTGGTTCCAAGGTAGAAGGGTATCTGGGGGGGGGTCATAATCTCAGGGGTCTCTCCACTGTCTGTCACACCAGTAAGTCTAGTCTTTTTTTTTTGTAAGTTTGATCTTTTGTTGTGCATTTTTTCTCCTGCTCTGTTCAGCACCGTTTGTTGTCAGCCCAGTCTGAGTGGTTGACAGTGGTACCACCAGCAGCCTGGTACCATCTAGTCCTTCTGGTCTCAGGGTTGTGTAGGCTGTGGTTCACGTGGCCCATTAATCCTTTGGACTAATTGCTCCCTAGAGTCTTCAGTTTGGTCCACTCTCCTCTGCTCTGGACTAGAGGAGACTAACAGTTGTATCTTAGATGGCTGTTCACAAGCTGTTAAAACCCCAGATGTTACTCACCAAAGGAGGACGTAATTTAGAACATTGTCAGTAAGAACTATGTTGTGCCAGTTGACCTAGACGTACCCCTGAGTTTGTTCACTTTTTGTGAGTACTTGTTGTTAAAACTTTGTTCCTTTACAATCATTTAAAATTAAACTTCCTGTAACTTCCACCTGTTTGTTTTAATTGTGCCAATTAGAGTGACACGGAACAAGTCTAATTCTTATCCTAATTGACATTTTATCAGATTTTTGAGGAAATACTGCTTCCTTTTACTTTTCTGCAGACTAATTCCGTACTCTTCAGCTTTTCTGGCTTCCAGAAATCAAGCTGGTCATTTTCCTGAACACTTTATGGTTTGTCCACATCCCCTGAATTACACACCTGAAGTGAACACAGAGCCCCAAATGTGTTCTGGAAAACACAAATTGAAATGCTGCTATTACGACTACTTATCTGGGCACTGCACTCTACTAAAGTCTGAAATCCTGTTGGCTTTTTTAGTAACTGTATCGTGCTACTGACTCCTCCTAGGCTTGTAGCCACCAAAAATCCCCTCCTAATTTCTATATGAGCAGCCGTTCACCTAAATTTCTCCATCTTATGCTTGAACAACTGTTTCCTTTTCTATTTTGAGTGTATGTTTTTAGCTTTATGTTGTTTTTACCCTGCTGGCCTGTCATGTCCTTCTGATTGTTTCTCTGTCTGCTGGCTCTGTAACCCTTATCATAGCAGCAGTTTCACAGGCATGCTTCTTTGTCTCACATACCCTGTTTGTTGGCTACTTCTTTAAAGGTCACTTTCTAGGCCAAATCATTTGTCAGTTGTAAGCAGTTAGCAAATTCATCTTACCCAGTTGCAACCTTCTGTAGTTTTAAGTGCTGCTTAGGTTCATCAGGTTCACTCATAAGTGTGTGTTACTTGTGTGGTATGTGTAACTTTGTTAGACCCAGTGAGATGGAGCTATGATTATCAGACATTCATGAGGCAGCCAGCTTTTCTTAGCTTTCTGTCATTGCACCGAGAGCACTGGTTTCTCCTTACTCTGTGCCTGTGTCCCATTTATTTTGCATCTGAACTAAGGTACTTAGCACATTGTGTTCATTCATTGGTTGAGCTGTCTGTAAGATCTTGGCTTCATCTTTTTGGTCCTGGTATCAGTGACATCACTAGGGAGGAGCAGGGGATGTGACCAAACTGCTGACACTATCAGGGCAGGTGATACCAAAGTGACTGTCTATAAAATTTTTGCATAGTGTTTTAGCAGATATTTGTTATTTTTTTTAATAAAATAATCCCTGTAACTACAACAACAGAAAATTTTTTTTTGTAAAGCTAGGCTGCATGTGTTCATATAACTACAATGCTAAAACTCTGCTGACTGACGTTTTGACTCTTCTAATGCTCTTGGTCAGAGCTGTCGTTATTACCCAGTTAGAACTGTGCTGTGAATCCTGTGGTTTTGTCTGCAGGCACTAAAAGCATGTGATGTTTTTGTCACTGTCAGTGTTTTTGTTGTCAGTAATTCTGTCAAATTTTCTAGTGTTTAAGCTGCAATACTGTGATAATTAGTATGAGAGGGCGACAGTGACACCATGCATTACTGCCCTGGGTAACACCAACCCTAGCGTGATGCCGCTCTGTGGTATCTGGTTTATACCATTATTGCTGGCTTGATGTGTAATAAACACTTCATAGATACTTGCTGAAGAATATTGTTTAGCTTAATGTTTGACCTGGCTTTGTTCTAAGATTCTTCTTAGTTTATATCTAGAAAATTCGACTCCTAGAAGCTGAGAGAGAGAAGAATGCGTATCACCTCGCAGAGAAGGACAAAGAAATACAGCGACTCAGAGACCAGCTGAAGGCAAGATACAGTTCAACTGCATTGCTTGAGCAGCTAGAACAGAAAACAAAGGAAGGTGAAAGGAAGGAGCAACTGTTGAAATCTTTATCCGAAGAGACAGATCTGCTGAAAAAACAACTGTCTACAACAACTACAAGACTTGCTGAACTTGAAAGCAAAGCTAGTACACTTCGTTTATCACAGGTATAAATCAATTACCTGTCTTTAAACTTTGCGTGACGATTTAAGATTTTTCAGATTTTGTTTAAATAGCCCTGTGTTTGTTTTGTCTCCTGTTAGTGAAAATCACTGGGCTATTCATATGTGCAAAGGGCCACTCTAGTGGTATGGGGTCCAGAGGATCTGAACTCTCAGGGTTCTCTAGTCTAAGGAAGTTTCCAGGAGACCTCAGTTCTTACTATGGTCCTCCACTGCCCATGACGGTTTACCAGCTTGTGCTAGACTGGTCTTGGGATGCTTCTGTGATTTATACTATTGCACGATGGAGCTCAATATAATGAGAAAATATCTCTTGTTAAATTTGTGATATTAACTAATATTGATTTATTTACAGAATGTGTCTGCCAGTTGCTTCAACTCACCAATGAGTAATCTTCATGAAATGGAAATACAGCTGAAAGATGTAAGTCATTTTCTTTTTGATAAGTTACAGGTTAGAAAGGCTAACTCATTCATTCTTAAACATCGTGGGAATTGGCAGCATTGGTGCTGTGCCTTGAAAAAACTCTGCTGATGGGAGGAGAACTGAGTGGTTTATTATCATCCATTTTGGTCACTGCCTTCCTCCTCCTGCACATTCAGGAGGACTGTGGCCTTTTGGAACTCAAAAGCCTTGCAATTATCCATTGCTGCCAGACACCTTGACAATAGCCCTTCTCCACTTGCATCTGATTTCCTCAAGTATTTTGTTATTACAATATAACGTATAGCTTTTTCAAGTTCTCTTTTCATTGGTCCATGTTAAGACATACTCCTGAATTTGAAATCCTGCTCTTGGAACTAGGATCTTCTTTCATAGTTTAGAAAGGAAACCTATTTGTACACTAAGTTCTTTTTTCTGTAAAATTTGAAATGTGGTAATTTTAGATATATGGTAGAGCTGTTATCCTAAATGAAGAGATTACTAGATTCCATTGGGAACTGAATGTTTTGAGGACACAGGGCTACTACTCACAGTGCATTTTTTTAAAAAACATTTTAATGTTGGATATTTGAAGTTCTTTGTTTAATTATTAGACCAGTAGATAGGTACTTTGATTCTAGTCATATGTTACACTGCCAGTATAAAAACTCTAAAACTTTATCATGACTGAATAGAATTGTGATGTGTCTCTGTATTTCACTAGTGTCTCTTCTGGCAAAAACAAAAAGAAAAACCCACTGCCACCAAGTGGATTCTGACTCATAGTGACCCTATAGACCGAACTACCCCATAATGTTTCCAAGGAGTGCCTGGCATATTTGAACTACCAACCTATTGGTCAGCAGCTGTAGCACTTAACCACTACATCACCAGGGTTTCCTCTTCTGGCAAAGTACTTGAAAATATATGGCATTGTCTTAAACTTGTGTGTAATTTTTATGCTTCCACTTGCTACCTTCTTCAAATACCAGCTAAAATTATTTTTACAAAATAATAACTCTTTTTATGAAATTAGCTTTGAAATGTTACACATTTCTGCCTGATCTTCTTGTTCTACTGTATCTTCCCAGTTTATTTTAAAGATCACATGGTACTTCTCCATCTACCTTAGAAAGGCTTTTTAAATAAAGGCAGAGATTTTTAACCCAGCTCACCTTTGAGCAGTGGTCTAGACTGAGCAGTGTTCCTCAGACTCCACTGTGCACAGGAATCTAGGGAATCTTCTTCAGAAGCACATCTTGGTTTAGTAGGTCTGTGTTTCCAGTAAACTCCCTGGTAATGCTGATGCTCTTGGTCTTCAGGCCACACTTGGAGAGCTGTTAACTTGGTTGAAGAGCAGGAGGTGGCTGAGTTCTGGTTTTCTCTTTGCAATCTCCACAGATACTTGTAGATTATGAGGAAGATTCTCACAGCCTGGAACATGTGATATAGCCCATGGTTCTTACCACTATCACATTTGACTTGTGAGAGCTCAGTAGTTCTGGTCCCACAAACTGCCTCAAGAGCACACAAAACTTGCTATGGAAGTTTGCCCGCCTTTCTTTATAATCAGTATTTGTTATACGATAATAAGCCCCCCAAACCTGTTTACCTTTCTTAAGGCTTAGCTGTATCATTCCTCAGCTGCTATCTGTAGGCTGCCTGTCATTTTGAAATAACTACATGCAGTGTGGGCTGTAAACACTGTCAGATATCAGGAACTTTCAAACCAGTCAAACCAAATAGCTAAGAAGCTATTTAATAGTGTTTCTCTGCTCTTCATTTAAGTCTTGATTTTTTTTTTTTTAAGCATAGAATTTAAGGAACATAGATAACCTTTTTTTAAAAAAACTTTACTTGGAAAAAATTTAGATTTACAGTAGAGCTGTATGACTAAGAATAGTACATAGAATACCTGTGTACTCTTTACCCACATTCACATGTTGTTGATATTTTGTTCTGTTTGCTTTTTCATTTGCATCCAGTCATTCTGTTTTGCACTTCTCCTCTTACACTCACACACATGTGATCTGAACACACACATACACACTCCCATTTTTCTGAACCATTTGAGAGTACATTGTGTGTATCCGTATCCCTTTACTTCTGGCACTTCATTGTGTATTTTCTAAAAATGAGGATATTCTTGTTCATGACCACAGCATGATAGTAACTTTCACAAATTGCACTCTGATGCAATACTTTAGTCTAGCATCCGTATTCCAGTTTTGTCTGTTAAGCTATGCTTTTAATTCCTTCAGTATGGACTGACATTTTAGTCTACATTGGAATTTTTACTGAAGGAATACTTAGTAAATTCACGTTGAACTTGGAGGGAGAGTTCTAGTAGCCTTCCACAGGACTTCCCTTTGCCTCCTCTTGCTCTTCTACTCTTTCCTTGATGACCTGGATGAAAACATTAAATATACATCAAACAAATGTGTAGATGACACAAAGCTGTATGGGATAACTAATACAGAGATGCTTCTGAACATTCAAAACTAATGATATCAACGTTTATTAATAATATTAGATAATAAAGAGTAGATGCAAGCTTATCAGTGAGAATGAAAGAGGAGGGATGTTAAGATGCTTACTGCTTTATTGAAGTAACATCGCCATCGTGTGGCCATGTAAGATACTGCCTCTCAAATGTTAAACCAGAAAGTATTTTTGCTTCTTATGCTTTGCCAACTCGTTTATAAACAGGTTCCTTTAAAAGAAAAATATTTTAATGACCATACAACACTGACTTAAATTACTCCTATTAGGATATTTCTTAAATATGAACGAACATGTAATTCTGTATAATTAGATATCTTTAACATCTAGCATACTGTGATCTATGTAAAAAATCAAACCAGTTGCCATAGAGTTGATTCCAACTCATAGTGACTGTATGGGTGTCAGGGGACAGCTATGCTCCACATAGTTTTCAATGGCTGATATCTGGGGAGTAAATTACCAAGACTTTCTTACAAGGTACTTCTGGGTGGACTTGAATCTCCAACCTTTGGACTGGCAGCCTGAGTGTTTAACCATTTGTACTGCTCAGGAACTACATGATTTATGCAGATATTCAGTTGCTATCTGGATGTGTGTGTACTCTTTGAGTCATACAGTGACTCACATTTATCAGTTAAATGTGAGTGTGAGAGCCTGAGGTTTACATTAATCTTCTCTTTTGAAGGATGAGTAATGTAGATAAGAACTTTAGTAGAAGTGGCAGTGGATCTAAATAGGAGAATGTCTACTGCAACCTATTTTGAGATGTTCCATGTATCCCAGCAATCTTCCCAGCTATACCAGATTCACTGTGAAATCAAAATGTTAACATATTTATTTGAAATAGATTTTTTGCCCAACTTTTAACATGAGAAATACCAAACATACACAAAAGCGGAAAAATTTGTGCAGTGAACACTTGCACATCTACCACCAAGATTTAACAATGAAATAGACTCTAAATCACATTACTGTCTTCACAATGGCTGTGAGAAGGGAGGGCTACAGGAAATCAGGAAGAATTCTTTTTTGAAGCTTCTTAAAATGAAAATAGCCAGCTACAGAGCTTAACAGTATTGTGTATATAGTATGGAGATAGATACACAATTTCTGTGCTTGATTAATGAACTCTTAAGTCATGCAGTGTGAACTAGGGTTATAACTCTGACAAGTACAGAAGTAAAAGTGTCTGGTCAAGTATCTAGAGGGCCCTGGACTAAGCCTTTGATTCCAGAGGCTACCTTGGTCTTCCTAGTCCATCTCCTAATTCTCTAGAAAACAGACGTTGAAAATGATTTAAGCCACATAACTAGAAGCTTTGCTCATGAGTATGTAGGATTCTTGTGAAGGACTCCAGCAAAGCTTGAGAGAACTCTCTAAACTTTAGAGTTTGTATATACACAGATCTTTCTGGACATGAAACTCAACTGTCTGTGTCTTTAAAGGATAGAAATTTTTAACTGAAAGAAGATGCCCTGATAGGCAACTTCAAGTTTGTTATCTACACTTCGTTGTATAACTAGGGGTCTGGGGAAGTGACTTCTACAAAAGCAAGCATACTGTATTACATTTTCAGGTTGAAATTAAAGCAGAAGAATTTTACCTATGTGTAATACATCATTTTGGGAAAATATTAAATGGCACAGGAAGCATCAAAAGAAATATACAGAGTCAATGTACCAGAAAGAATTGGTCAACATTCAACCACTTGAGGAAGTAATGTATGATCAGGCATCGTTGGTACTGAAGGAAGAGATCCAAGCTGCACTGAAGGTGTTGATGACAAACTAGGCCTTGGGAATTGAAGGAATACTAAATGAGATGTTTCAACAAATGGATGCAGTGCTGGGTATGCTCATTCATCTATGCCAAGAAATTTAGAAGAGAGCTACCTAGCCAACCAACTGGAAGAGATCTATATTTATGCCTATCCCCAATAAATTATTGAATAATATCATATGCAAGCAAAATTTTGCTGAAGATCATTCAAAAGCAGCTGCAGCAGTATATATCAACAGGGAACTGCCAGAAATTCAAGCTTAATTTAGAAGAGAACATGGAGCCAGGGATATCATTGCTGATGATGGTTGGATTCTGTCTGAAAGCAGAGAATACCAGAAAGATGCTTACCTGTGTTTTATTGATTATGCTAAGGCTTTCATCTGTGCAGATGAATAAGAAATTATGCATAACATGGCAGAGAATGGGAGTTCTAAAACAAGTTGTATTCATGAGGAATCTATATAGATCAAGAAGCAGTCATTGAACAGAACAAAGGTATACTGCATGGTTTAAAGTCAGGGAAGGTATGTGTCAGGGTTGTATCATTTCCCTGTACCTTTTCAGTCTGTCTGTATGCCAAGCAAATAATCCAAGAAGCTGGACTGTGTAAACAGAAAAGGGACGTCAGGATTGGAGGAAGATTCATTAACAACCTGTGATATGCAGGTGATACAAGTGCTAAAAGTGAAGTGGACTTGAATCACTGATAAAGATCTAAGACCACAGCCTTCAGTATTGATTACAGCTCAACCTAAAAGAAAAAGTGAAAATCCTCACACTGGACCAATAAGCAATGTCACGATAAATGGAGAAGAGATTGAGATTGTCAAGGATTTCATTTTACTTGGATCCTCAATCAACACCCGTGGAAGCTCAGCAGTCAAGAAATCAAAAGATCCATTGCTTTGGACAGGGCAGCTACAAAAGGCCTTTTTAAAGCACTGAAAAATAAATATGTCACCTCGAGGACTAAGTTGCATCTGACCCAAACCATGGTGTCTTGAGCACCCTTATATGCATGTGAAAGCTGGTCCATGAGTAAAGAATACTGAAGAATTGACACCTTTGAATTCTATTGTTGGCAGAGAACATTGAATATATCATGGAGTGCCCCAAAAAACCAAAAACAAAACCAGTACCCATTGCCATCAAGTCAATTCCAACTCATAGAGATCCTAGAATGAACAAATCTATCTTGGAAGAAGTACAACTAGCATGTTCTTTAAAAGCAGGAATGATGAGCTTACGTACTTTGGACATGTTATTAGGAGGGGTTAGTCCCTAGAGGACATCCAGCTTGGTATAGCAAAGGGTCAGCAAAAAAGAAGGCCTCATAGAGATGGATTGACACAGTGGCTGCAACAACATGCTCAAGCATAGTAACAATTGTGAAGACGGCGCAGGGTCGGGCAGTGTTTTGTTCTGTTGTCCGGAAGCTCATTATGAGTCAGAACCGACTTGATGGCACCTACCAACAACAATATATCATTTTAAGGTTGAAAGAGCTATCTATGTAGTTTCCCCAATACTTGGTAAACTGAAACCCGTGTTCACTCTTGACAAAATGAGTTTTGTTGACTCTGTCACAGGTTCTTTGAAGTCTAGTTACTACAAGCACTGGATTTATAGCAGGTCCTACAGATATAAATGAATGCGATACAGTCCCTGCTGTGCAACATCAATGTTATTTCAGAAAAAACCTCGTTAAATATAGAATAACAGCTGAAGGATAGTATTTCTTCCTTACTGCTTATCTCAACACAATTATTCTGTGAACTGTAAGAAACTTTATGTGTTCAAAAAGGCTACATTGTTTGTTCTTCTTTGGCAGTATTAAGATTTTTTTCTTTTATCACTGATTTTCTTTTATCTTCACCTTGAGGCTCTAGAGAAAAACCAGCAGTGGCTTGTCTATGACCAGCAGCGAGAGGTCTACGTAAAAGGACTTTTAGCAAAGATCTTTGAGTTGGAACAGCGATCAGAAACAGCTGCTAAGTCAATCCCACAACAGACAAACAAGACTGAATCAGAAGGTACTGGTGTAAAAATGTTCTTTGGGGATAGGTCTGACATTTTCCAAAAGGAATGATTCATCAAATTTAGATTTTTTTTAAAACTGTGATTAAGCAAAGGTATACAATCAATTTTGCATGCCCACCTGTCTGCAGCTGCATCTGCTCTCCTCAACCAGTAACAGCATAGTCCTCCTTTTCACTCTGTGTCTAGCATCCTCTTAATGAGCACCTGTCTCCTCCTCTCCACTGTCTTCTCTCCCATGTAGAAAGAAGTCAGAAGGACAGCATCCTATAACTGTATAGAACCACAAAGTACACACACAATATGGTCACTCTGTCTCTGAGTCCATCCTATTTTTGTCTGAAGAGTTGACCTCAGTACTGGCTTCTGGTCAGGGCCAGCAACAGGTCTAGGGGCCATGTTCCCAGGGGACCCTCCAGGCTGTCAGACCATCAGTTCTGGTCTTTCAGTAGAGTTCTTGAGCTGCACACGTCTTTTCCTTGTGTTGCCTTGGGAACTGTTGTATACTCCATCATGGCTGTATTCGGTGGTTGCTGGGCACCATCTGGTTCTTCTCATCTCCTGTTGATGGAGTGTCCCATTCATATGGGTCCTTCTGCCTCATGGGCTCTTTTTTCCTCATGTCTTTGTTGTTCGTGATCATCATCTGTCCCGGATGAGTTGAGGCCATTTCATGTACTTCAGATGGCATGTTGTTAGCTTTTAAGAACCAAGACAGACACTACTCAACCAATATGGGTTGCAGAAGACTCTCTTAGCAAAAGACTAGTTATGCCAATTGGCCTCGATGTTCCCCTGAAAACAGTCCCCAGACTCCTGTCCTAGCTATGGGGTTGAGTTTAGAAAACCTTTCAGTTTATGGTATAGTCGAAAGTATGTTGATCTGTTCTCTACTGCATACTATCACTGCTTCACCTAACCAAATTCCTATCTGCTATCTAATCTATGACCAACCGTCTCCCTCCCACCCACCCTTGTAGCCACCAAAGTCTTTTCTTCTGTACATAAGCCTATTTTTCAGTTCTTATAGCAGAGATCTCGTACAGTATTTGTCCTCTTGCTGTTGACTGATTTCACTCAGCATAATGTCTTCAAGTTGAAACCAGCTTATGAGATGCTTCCTAAAGTCATCATTGTTCCTTATCATTGCATAATGTTTTCAGTATATGTACCATAGTTTGTTTATCCATTCATCTGTTGGTGGACACCTAGGTTGATTCGATCTTTTTGCTACTGTGGACAGTCCTGCAATAAACATTCATGTGTATGTATCTGTTCCTGTGACCACCTTTATTGCTTTAGGATATATTCTGAGCAGCGGGATAGCTGGATCATATGGTATTTCTATTTCTAGCTTTTTAAGGAAGTGCCAAATTACTTTCCAAAGAGGTTGTACCATTTTGCATTCCCATCAGCAGTATAGGAGTGTTCCAATTTCTCCACAGCATCTCCAGTATTTGTTGTTTTCTGGTTTTTGGATTATGGCCAACCCTGTTGGGGGTGAGATGGTATCTCATTGTAGTTTTGATTTGGATTTCTCTGACAGTTAATGATTGTGAGCATTTCCTCATGTGTTCTTTAGCTGCTTGGATGCCTTCTTTGGTGAAATGTTTGTCCATCTCCTTTGCCCAGTACTTAATTGGGTTATATACCTTTTTCTCATTGACATTTTGTTATACCTTGTAGATTACAGAAATCAGGTGTCAATCTGACATGTAGTTGCCAAATATTTTTCCCCATTCTGTAAGTCTTTTTAGCTCTTTGTTAAACTCTTTGGATGAGCGCATTTGATAATTAGTAGTTCCCATTTATCTATTTTCTGTTGTTCAGGCACTGTTGGTCAGATATTCTAGACTGTCTAAACTGTTGTTGACCCTGTTTTTTCTTGCATGATCTTTATCATTTTACGTTTGATATTTGGGTCCTTGATTCACTTTGAGTTAGTTTTTGTGTGCGGTGAGAGATAGGGGTCCTGTTTCAGCTTCTTGCAGATGGATATCCAATTTTGCTAACACTATGTGTTAAAGAAACTGTTTTTGCCCCAACTTAGGACCTTTGGGCCTTTGTCGAATATCAACTTTTCAAAAGAGCGTGATGATACTTCTGGGGTCTCAGTTCTGTTCCATTGGTCTATATGTGTCTTTTTGTACTAGTACCAGGCTGTTTTGACTACCGTGGCAGTGTAATAGGTTCTAAGGTCAGGTAGTGTGAGACCTCCCACTATGTTCCTCCTCTTCTTCAGTAGTGCTTTACTTATCCAGGGTTTCTTCCCTTTCCAAACAAAATTGGTGATTTGTTTCTCCATCTCATTAAGAAATGACACTGGAATTTGTATTGAGATTGTATTGCATGTATTGATCGTTTTGGGTAAAATAGACATTTTAATAATTATTTTAATAATAATTATTGTTTAATTCATTCATATTAAGTCTTCCTATCCCTGAGCAAGGTAGGTTTCTCCACTTATGTAAGTCTCTTTTGGTTTCTTGCAGTAGGATCTTGTAATTTTCTCTGTATAGGTCTCTTACATCTCTGTTGAGGTTCATTTCTAGGTATTTTATCTTTTTGTGGGCTATTGTAAATGGTACTGATTTTGTGATTTCCTCTTTGATGATCTCTCTTGGTATAAAGGAATCCTACTGAGTTATTTATATTTATCTTATATCCTGATACTTTGCTGCACTCTTCTATTAGTTCCAGTAGTTTATTTATGGATTCTTTAAGGTCCTCTGTGTATATGATCCTATCATCTGCAAATAGGGATATTTTTACTTCTCGTTTGCCAGTGTAGATTCCCTTTATTTTCCTTGTCTTGTCTAATTGCTCTAGCTAGAACTTCTAGCACAATGTTGGAAAGAAGTGGTGACTTTGGGCATCCTTGTCTAGTTTCCATTCTCTGGGGGAATTCTTTCAGTCTCTGTCCATTCAGGATGATGTAAGCAGTTGGCTTTGCATAGATGCCCCTTTTTGCATTGAGTGATTTCCCTTCTATTCCTATTTTGCTGAAAGTTTTTAACATGAAAGGATGTTGGACTTTGTCAAATGCCTTTTCTGCATCAGTTGGCAAAATCAGGTGATTCTTATCCTTTGTATTATTTATGTGATTACTCATGTTAGTTGTTTTTCTGATATCGAACTACTCTGCATCCCTGATATGAATCCAACTTGGTCATGATGAATTACTTTTTTGATATGTTGTTCTATTGGCTAGGATTTTGTTGAAGATTTTTGCATCTGGATTCATGAGTGATATTGGTCTGTGATTTCTTTTCTTGTGGTATCTTTCCCTGGCTTTGGTATCAGTGCTTTATGGAATTAATTTGAGTACTCCATCCTTTTCTATGCAGTGAAATAGCCTCGGTAGTATTGGAGTTAACTCATCTCTAAAAGTTTGGTAGAACTCTCTGGTGAAGCCATCTGGGTCAGGAATTTGGGGTTGGTAGGTTTTTTTTATTACTTTTTCAATCTGGTTTATTAAGTTGTTCTACTTCTCCTTGTGATGATTTTGGTAGGTGATGTGAATCTAGAAATTTGTCCATTTCCTTTGGGTTTTCAAATCTATTAGAGTACAGTTTTTCATAGTATTCTGTTATGATACTTTTAATTTCAGTTAAGTCTGTTATATCTCCTGTCTCTCTTCTTATCTGGATTATTTGTTTCCTCTCCTGTTTTTCTATTATAACTTTAGCCAATAGTTTATCAATTTTGTTGATCTTTTAAGAAAACAACTTTTGGTTTTGTTAATTCTTTCAGTTGTTTTTCTGTTGTCTAATTCATTTAATTCTGCTCTAATCTTTACTATTTGTTTTCTTCTGGTGCCTGAGGAATTCTTTTATTGCTGTCTTTCTGCTTGTTCAAGTTCTAGAGTTAATTCTTTGGTTTGGGTCCTATCTTCACTCCAGATACGTGCATTTATAGATATAAATTGATGTCTGAACAGTGCTTTTGCTATATCTCATAGGTTCTGGTAGGATGTATTTTCATTCTCATTTGATTCCATAAATTGCTTTATTGTGTCCTTGATTTCTTCTATTACCCATGGATTTTTGAGCAAGGTGTTCAGTTTCCATGAGTTCAAATTTCTACCTATGTTTTTTCAGCTATTGATTTCAATGTTTATGCTTTTCTTGTTCAAGAAGATACTTTGCAGTATTTCTGTGGTTTGGATTTTGTTGAGTCTTGCTTTATGATCTAATGCATGCTCTGTTCTAAAGAATGTTCCATGTGCATTGGAAAAGAAGGTATACTTATCTGTTGTTGGGTAAAAAGTTCTGTGTATGTCAATGAGGTCTAGTTGGTTGCTTGTTGCAATAAAATCTTCGGTATCTTTACTGAGCTTTTTTTCTGGATGACCTGTCCATTACTGGAAGTGGAGTATTGAAGTCTACTATTATTGTGGAATGATCTATCTCATTTTTCAATGATGTCAGTGTTTGACTGATGTATTTAGATGCTCTAGTATTGGGTGCATAGATATTTAATATTGTTATATCCTGCTTATGTATTGAATCTTTTAGCAATAAATAGTGACTATCCTTGTCCATGATGGTGGATTTTACATTAAAATCTATTTTTTCTAAGATTAGTATTGCCACTCTTGCTCTTCTTTGTATGTTATTAACTTGGTATATATTTTTCCGTTCTTTGATATTCAGTTTGTTCGTATCTTTGAATCTAAGGTGTGTTTATTGTGAGCAACATATAGATGGATCCTGTTTTTTCATCCAAGCTCCTACTCTCTGCCTCTTTAATGGAGCATTCAATCTATTTACATTCACTGTGATTATTGATGGATATGTGTTTAGTGCTGTCATTTTGGTGCCTTTACTTTTGTGTTGTAGATGTTTTCTTTGTTACTACTATTCTGTTCTGAGTCATTTTTTTTTATGGGTTTACTTTTCATCTTTTTCAGTATTGGTTTTGTATTTGTTGAGACTCCTCTGTTATGTTTTTGTTTTGATATGTCACATGGTTAATTTCCCTTCTGTCTAAAAGGGTTATATCTACTGTAATATATCCCTCTTTATAGTATGATGATGTCATAGTTTTTGTGTTAAGACCGCTGGTTCCCTACTTTTAATATTTTAGCTTTGATTAAGCTTAGTGACTGCCCTAACTGAGTAGGACTCTGGATGCTGTGTCCTGTGTTACATCCTTAAGTACATATTTGATGTTATTGTTTTTCTAAAAAAAAAAAAAAGGCTTCTTTCAGTATTTCTTGCAGTTTTGGTTTGGTTTTTGCAAAGTCTCTAAGCTTCTGCTTACCTGTGAGTGTCTTAATTTCACCATTCTATTTGACAGACAATTTTGCAGGATATAAAATTTTTGGTTGGGAGTTTTTCTCCCTGGTTTTGTATGTGTCATTCTACTGTCTTCTTGCCAACATGGTTTCTGCTGAGAAGTTGGAGGAAAGTCCACAGGGCTTCCCTTTGTGCCTTAGTTTTGCTTTAAGTCTTGCTGCCTTTAAGAGCCTCTCTTTATGCTTTATTTTATTAAGTCTGATTGTAATATGTCTTGGTGTCTTTCTTTTGGGGTCTGGTTTTTGTGGTGTTCAATAAGCATCTTTAATGTCTATATTCTTTCTTGACTTCAGGGAAGGAAGTTGTCTGTCAGCAACTCTTCAACAATTCTCTCTCTATTTTTTGCTATCCCTCCCTGTTCAGGAACTCCAGTTACTCATTGATTATTCCTCTTTATAGAGTCCTACGTGCTTCTTAATTCTTCTTCATTTTTCTTGTTTCTTCTAGCTGATATATCCATTGCTTTGTCTTCAAGCTCACTAATTTTGCTTTCCAGTTCCTCCATCCTGCTCTTTTGGCTTTGCACTGAATTGTCTAATTCTGTAATGTTATTATTGATCTGCTGAATTTCAGATTGTTAATGTTATAGCAGTTCATATAGCTTGTTTAATTTTTCATTTTGTTCTACTGCATTTTGTTCAATCTCTAGGAGGGCTCTATACATAATTCTTTTGCATTCTACCTCCAGTAATTTTAGAAAGGCCTCTTCATCTGGGAAGTTTTTTGATGCTATATTTTGGAAGTTTTCTGGAGCCATGGTGGTCTGCATCTTTAAATTGGTTAGATATTGATTATTGTCTCTGCACCATCAAGAAGCTATTCAGTTTCTTCATTGTTACGCCAGTGGGAGCTGTGGCGTAGTTCTAAGAAGGGAGTGAATAAGGGCACTACTAGATTTAGTCACTAGCTGCTGCTGCTTTTTCTAACTGCAGCTGACTTGTGTATAGCTCCTCTGGTAATATAGAGTCTGTCAAGCCCCATGATGCTGCTTGGCTTAGTGACTGGCCCTGGCTGGGCCTTCAGGGGTGGCAGACCGCACCTCTGGCTACTAAAGGTGGCAAACTACATGTGCCGACTCTCCGTTGTCATGTCTTAGAGAAGGGAGGAGAGAAGGATGCCACCACACTTGGCTACCAGAGACAACTGCTTTCTCTAGATGTGTTTGTCTTCAACACTGCTTTTCTGCTGAGAGGGGCACTATCCATCAGCTGCTGAAAGCAGCCAGGCCCTCAGGGGTGGCAGATCCCTCCTCCTGACTCGAAAATATGGCACCCTACTATGGAGTCTCTATGGGGCCGTCAGTTGACACTGTGATGTGGCTCAGTAAAGGTTGATGGAAGTGGCACCACCACACTCAGCTGTCTGTCACCACTGGCGTATCTAGCTGTTCCTATCATAAAAGTTGCCTTTCTGTTGAGAGGTGTTGACTAGTGACAGCCAAAAGCAGCCAGGCCCTCAGGAGTGGTAGGCCCCACCTCCTGGCTGACCCCAGACAGTATGACGCAACTCAAGTAAAAGAGGAGTTAGAATGCTGCCGTACTTGGCCACCAGCTCCTACCACGTTTTCTAGGTACAGTTGTCTTAAAAACACTTCTCTGCTGGGAGAAGCACTGTTCAAACAGGCACTGCTGCTCACTGTGAAATTCAAAGCCCAGGTGAGACCTCAGGCATGCTAACTCCACCTCTTAGCTGACCAAGATGGCATCCCATCTGTGCTGCTTCTGCTGCCATGAGTCAACAGGCATGATGGTGCTGCTCAGAGAAGATGGGAGGAGGGGCACCAGCACCCTTGGCCACTTGCTGGGCTCTCTAGATGTGGCATTCCCAAGCACAGCCTTTCTGTTGCGGGATATGCTGTTTATTTAAGCACTGCAGTTCAGCATAGTAGCCAATGTGTGCTAGGCTCACAGGATCAGCAGTCCCAGTCCCAGCCTCCCAGTTAACAAAGAAGGCATCATACCTGCAATCCCCTCAAGCAATGCACCAGCCGAAGCAAGACTCTGTGCACTTGTGCGTCACCTCTGACAAAGGTATTTTCCCCTTTCTTGTTGCCCAGTCCCGTCTCACAACATTATACCAGATCTTGGATCTCCCAAAATGTCCACACTGCTCCATTCATTTATTTTATTAGGCCTTAGTTCTCAGAGGGAATCAAAGAGATGTGTGTCTAGTCTGCCATGTTGACTGCACCTCCCAAATTTAGATTTTTTTTATGGATACATTTTAGAAAGTAAAATAAGAGCAAGTTTTCTATTTCTGCAGTAAGAAATACCAGTTTAGCAAGTCTTTTTTTATTTCCTAACTTTCCTGATAAAAAGTACAGCTTAAAGGGCAGTCTCTGGCAGCTCTAAAGTCACATTCAATGTTCTCCAATATGTGCACATTCTTCCCCTTCTTTGAAGTCTTTCTCAAACTTTAGTTTCCCCAGAATTGACCTTGTCAACAATGTTCCTTATACTCTGCTTCTCTTAGTGCTTATTCATGTCAACCTCAGGAGAAAGGCTTTTTATAGATGATTCTGCAATCGTTTGAATCTCACTGTGGAACTGACATGAAGTTTTTCACAAATTCTGCTATCTTTTTGCCATGTGCTTTGCAATTCCAGTAACACTGGTCTCAGTTGAATTTCAGGACACATGTGAAAGATGGGGCAGGAAGGATCATTGTGCTTATTTTACAGATTGGGAGGTAGATTCGGCAATTCCACATAATGGGTGAGGAAAACAAGAGAAATCACTATGCAGAGCACTTCTTAAAAGGCTAACCCAAAGCCTTGAATGATAGACAGGAAAAAGTGAAAGGCTAGCAAGGAAATCTTAGAGGAAATTCATATTTGAATATTTAAAGTGAAGCTAATGCTAAAAAGAAAATGTAAATGAAATGTCAATCTGTATGTTGCTTAGGGGAAAAAGTTACTGTAGTAACTTTGTAAGTTTGCTACATATAAAAGAATTTTAGTTATGAGCTGTACCTGTTTTTTCTTTGATGTAGTTCTCTCTCTCTTAGTGTGTGTGTGTTTTATCAAAGTAGTATAACTATCTGTTGAAATAATAATATTACAGAAGGACCCTGCCCTATTTCCAGTACAACTGCTTTTAACATTTTTATTATTAATTTTTGTAGTTATCTTCACATCTGTCAACAATAAGCTTGTATATTTCTTGATTTATATTCTTTAGACATCAGTGACTTTTCCCCCTCAGAGTAGTTATAGTCTTATTTTTAATTCCTATACTCATTAACTCATTAACTTTGTAACTTCAAATAATACACTCAGATTTCTGCTTCTTGTTCCATCAAATGTAATTCCTATCTCTTGACTCTTCATTTTTTAATATAGCAAACAATCTGATTTTGCTTACAGAAACATGTTTGATGTTTAACTTTTCAGGAATATTACGTATCCTGTAAAATGAAGTTCACTATAATGTTGTCTATCTTAGATAACCTCCAAGAAGACAAGGAAAAATATTACAACCATCTCTTGGCCAATGCAAAGAAAGATCTTGAGGCTGAACGACAAACCATAACTCAGTTAAGTTTTGAACTTAATGAATTGAGAAGAAAATATGAAGAAACCCAAAAAGAAGTTCAGAAGTTAAATCAGCTGTTGTGTTCACAAAGGAAGGCAGATGCACAACATCTAGAAGATGATAGGCATAAAAATGAGAAAATACAAAAACTTAAGGAGGAGAATGATATTGCTGGGGGAAAACTTGAAGAAGAGAAGAAGAGGTCTGAAGAGCTCTTATCTCAGGTATGCCAAACCATAACCATGATTTCACGATTCTGGGTTTTCAGGGATGATTTTAATCTCTTGGGAGACAGCAAAGGGCGCAACAAATTCTTGCCCTTATAGGAATTTATATTTCAGAACAGAAACAGGTAAACAAATACATGAAAAAAGTAAATTAATGAAAATAAAACAGTGTAAAATGACATAAACAACTGGGGACTAATAGGGGCCTCTCAGAAGAGATGTATTTGGGCTAACACTTGTTGATAAGAGAAGAATCAGCCAGTGGATGTGTATCTATGGAAATTCCTTTCAGGCAGAAGGAATCACATACAAAAAAACCTCTGAGGAAGGAACGAGGTAGACATGTTGGAGAAACCAAAAGATGTGAGATTAATAGAGGAATCAAGGCTGCTTCACAGGCTAGTTCCCTGATTGTAGTGGTAATAGAGAAACCCTGATGGTGAAATGAGTTAAAAAAGTACAACCACTAATGGGAGGTCAGCAGTTTGAATTCACCAGGTACTCCTTGGAAACTCTATGGGGCAGTTCTACTCTGTTGGGTTGCTATGAGTCAGAACTGACTTGACAGCAAGGGGCTTGGGTTTTTTTGATTTATGTTCTTGTTGTTAGGTGCCGTTGAGTCAGTTCCAACTCATAGCTACCCTATGAAAAACAGAATGAAACACTGCCCAGTCTTGTGCCATGTCCACAATTGTTTTTATGCTTAAGCCCACTGTTGTGGCCACTGTGTTGCTCCATCTCGTCGAGGGTCTTCCTCTTTTTCACTGACCCTCTACTCTACCAAGCATGATTTCCTTCTCCAGGGACTGATCTTTCCTGACAACATGTCCAAAGTATGTAAGATGCAGTCTTGCCATCTTTGCTTCCAAGGAGCACTCTGGTTGTACTTCTTCCAGAACAGATTTGTTGGTTCTTTTGGTGGTCCATTGTACAGTCAACATTCTTCTCCAACACCACAATTCAAAGGCATCAGTTCTTCTTCTGTCTCCTTTGCTCATAGTCCAGCTTTTGCATGCATATGATGCAATTGAAAATACCATGGCCTGGGTCAGGCACATTTTAGTCTTCAAGGTGGCATCCTCACTTTTGAATACTTTGAAGAGGTCCTTAGCAGCAGATTATCCCACTGTAATGTGTCTTTTGATTTCTCGACTGCTGCTTCCAAGGGCATTGATTGTGGACCCAAGTAAAGTGAAATCTTTGACAACTTCCATCCTTTCTCCATTTATGACAGTGTTGCTCCCTGGTCAGTTGTGAGGTTAATTTATGTGGCACTTTCTACATTCTTATTACACTCACAGCTTTATGTCAAGAAGTCTTGTGATGCTGAATTTACTGAGTTAGGATTATTAGACTTAAATATTACTTTAACAGAAACTCATCAAGTTTTGCTTGGCAGCAGAAAGAATGGAAAGAACATTATTTGGAGTCAGTACCTGTTCTCTAGTCCAGGATATGTGGCCAGTGACAGATCACTTAACCTCTCTGACTCGTATGCAGGTTATTCATCTGTCAAATTAATAATATAACCAATCTTCCTTTTACTCTGCTTTCCTGCAGCACTTATATCAACCTCAGGAGAAAGAAAGTATTTTATAGCTGATTCTTCAGTCATTTGACTCTTACTTCTTCTTGCCTCATAGAGCTTTCCCCTACCAAACCAAACATGTTGCCATGAAGCTGAGTTTTCCTCAACCCCATAGGACAGAGTAGAACTGTCCCACAGGGTTTCCAAGGAGCAGCTGGTAGATTTGAACTGCTGACCTTTGGCTAGCAGCCAAGCTCTTACCCAACACAGGTGCCTAGGAGGGCAGTGGTGGCCCCTGCAGCCACACCCACCATAGAACTTCAGTAAGGGCAACTGAGAGAATGTGAAAGTGCTTTGTAAACTAAAGAGCTTGACAAATGTTAGTTATTGCTGCAATTAGTATAGTGATTTTGAAAGTCCTCCAAAAGCTGAGAGAGGGAACAACTTAATGGTCCCCTGACATTTGCCGTCTTGGCCCTTACCACTCCTACTTCTCCATGCAGGTGCAACTAGTGATGTTTAGGAAAGCTGAAGCAGAAGTGATAGAGGGCTTTGCTGGTACCACCAGCGTATCCTACTCAGAATCTTAGCAGATGTCAGAGCCTCTGGACAGCGAGCATGGCCACTGCAGGGCTTAGCACTCTTTACCTAGAGTTCCTCGGGGAACACAGCCAGGGGCAGCCAGGGTGGGACAGGATGACAGTCAGTAGCCAGCTGGAATGAGTCACCCTCGACTAGCAGGTGTTGTCCTGGTTAGAAATGCGAGAACTGTGACATGAGCTCCTCGTGAAGCTAGGTCGGTGCTGAGGTTGAAGGTGACAACGTTGGCTCTCTGCGTCCTGCAGGTCCAGTTTCTTTACATGTCGCTGTTAAAGCAGCAAGAGGAACAAACAAGGGTGGCTCTGCTGGAACAACAGGTACTCGTTAGGGTGGCTTCCAAGTTCACCTCAACCTGTTACGAAACAGAATTCTTCCTCATGTTCACGCTATTCTATGGAGAACCACTTTGAAAGATGGGAACATATTTTTAAAATACTCCAACAAAAGATATTTCGAGACTGCTTGTGTTACCTGTATGTCCCTGTTATTCTCCTTGGGCTAAAACAGATTCTTGGAGGGCAAGATGGTATTTTCTTGACAGAGAAAGATGGGCTTTGGATAACTGTACTTTTTCCCAGTGGCTTCTACAGTTCCTACTCGAGCCTAACAGGGCTGCTGTGTAACTTCCAACAGAACTCAGAGAGACACCACCTAGTCTCAGAATTAGAGTGGGATGTTCAGTATATTCCAAACAAGTCCAGAGCCCTTTCCCTCCCCTCTCCCAGCACAAAAGTGAGAGGAGAGGAAATTTTAACCTGCAATTTTTAAAGCTGCCCTTCACTCGTCTGTACATTAAGCATTGACTTTGCTCCTTGAATAAACCAAACCCTCAACCAAAGGCTGCTTCATTTATCTCATCTCGTTGTGCTCAGATGAATTCTTACTATGATGGCACAACAAATGTACATACCCAGTGAAGAAAGGCATAGACAGTGTGTGCAGCTGTAATTGTCTCGTCCTGGGCATTTTTCAGATGCAGGCGTGTACTTTAGACTTTGAAAATGAAAAACTTGACCGTCAAAACATGCAGCACCAATTGCACATAATTCTAAAGGAGCTCCGAAAGGCGAGAAATCAGATAACACAGTTGGAGTCTTTGGTGAGTCTGGAACAGTTAAAATTAGATTTTATTTCCTTCTGTCTCTTTCTGCCATCTTTCTATTTATATATCCAATTAGTTCCCAAACTAGAAAAATGCAGCTTAATGAGCAGCTGTATCTCAACTCAGTGGGAAGATTCCCTGCTCATTTGTCCTGTGAATATCCATTCAGAGCACCAGAGAGAGGCATTATGGAGTAACAACTGTCTTACTAGGTCACCATCAGGGGCTGTGATCCTAAAGGCATCAAACACTGCCCGGTTCAGTAGAGAGTATAAAGAAGTGGAGTCATAGAATCCTGAACTGAATTTTTTTTTTCTATTTAAAAAGGAAAGCAATGCTGTTTTTAGGTATAATAAACTTTTGATGTTAATATACTTTTTGGCCATATTACAAGTTAAGCTTATTTTGTTGGTTACCCTGAAAACACAATTGCCTGTATTTATTAACTTTCTTTCTATGAGGAAATTGTTTTTGACTAGTTATTTTCATCTTACTAATAATCTTTTTGACCAAACCTGTTGGGGTTTGTGTTTGTGTATGTCCTGTTGTTGTTAGGTCTGTAGAGCTGATTTTCACCCCATAGTGACTCCATGTGACAGCACAGAACTGCCCCATGGTGTTTTCTCAGCTACAATCTTTATAGCAGATAGCCAGGTCTTATGCATTTTATATGTCATCCTAGTACTGTAGGGTAACTGCTGATTTTAAAATGTAACAAACTAATGCTTAAGTTTCCAAAGAAGGGGCAACAGTTGTTAAAAAATTCATTTGTAACTTTTATATGAATGGAATACATAAAACATGGTTTTGGTTCCATTCTTGAGTATGCCATTGATTTTAACCATTTATAAGATTTGAAATGGAACTTTATAATTTTCTGCTAATGACTGACTTCAAAGAATAGGAAACCGAAGGAAATGTAGAAGAATTTGTAATTTTCTGTGTAATTTTTGTGCATGTCCTATCATCTTCATAGTATGCTATAAAATACTCATTTTAAAACTTTGCTGAACTGTGCTAAGTTCTTCAGAGAAAACCATGAGAAAGGAAAGCCTTGAGGGGTTATGTAATTTCATAAATCATTTCTGTTTATAATCTGTCTGATCTGCTGAAAGTCTTAGTTTCTTTTAATTCTTTGTAGTCTTCTATTGCTAAGTTTGTGCTTCTTTTACAAAACTAGCAGACCAGATCAGCCTTGCACACAGGCTACCTTGCGATTTGGTCCTGAGTATCTTAATGAGAAGCAGCCCAGGTGGCGCAGTGACTAATGTTTGGCTGCTAACCAAAAGGTCAGCAGTTCAAACCTCCCAGCCACTCGGGGAGGACAATGTGACAGTCAACTCCATAAAGGTGACAGCCTTGGAACCCCTGTGGGGCAGCCCTGTGCTGGCCTGTAGGGTCACAGTGGACTCAGTGGCAACATCTTGTCTTAATCAAACCTACCCACATTGACACCCAACCCTCCTTCCTGAGTAATTGGCATTCAGACCCACCTCGTATGTTGCCACTGTAATGCCACAGAGCAGAGATTCAGACGAAACTGTCTGCAGGGCTGAAGCAGCTAGAGTAACTGTTCGGTCAAAATTACCGAGCAATGGGCTTTGTGTAAAAACAGCCTTGATTTGACATTTACTTTTCAGAAACAGCTTCATGAGTTTGCTTTCACGGAGCCACTAGTCACTTCCCAAGGGGAGACAGAGAACAGAGTGAAAGTTGCCTCACCGAAAAGTCCTGCTGCGCTAAATGACAGTCTGGTGGAATGTCCCAAGTGCAATATCCAGTACCCAGCGGCAGAACATCGAGATCTGCTTGCTCATGTTGAATACTGTTCAAAGTAGCAAAACTGTTCTTCTGTTTTTTTGTGTCAAAAGGTTTAATACTGTACCTCACATTAGCTTTTGGACATTTCAAATTACATAGTTCTCCTCTTGCATAACACACTGCCTGTCTGCCTTTGAGATACCTGACACATGAATGAATCATTGGCTTTTTCTCTTTCCTCTTTGGGCTGCTTTGCATTTCCCTAGTCAGTGGTACTTCCTGAGATAGCTCTTCCTCAGCTTCAGTCAAACCGACAGAGCATCGTGATGCTCCATCATTGTATCCTGAGACTACTAACATTTTGCACTGTTAAGTACTTGACAGATTAAAAATGGTTGAGGTGATTGCTTGTGCAGTAAATCTTTTTGCACCTACACACAAATATTTTTTATTCTGTGGCCTATTTAACGTACGTTGGGTTTTTAAAAAATCAGAGATAACCAAGGATCTTAATGTATTACTGTTACCCGAACTCAGATTTTGACATCCCTGGTTAAAAAATGGTGAGACTCTTTCTGTTTGTTTTTTCCTTGCTATTATAAGGCTATTATTAGAAAAGTTGGGCATTTTCTTGATCTTCAATACTGCTTCCTGTTGAAACTGTAAAACCAGCTATATATCAAGCAGAAAGCAGGTTCTGTTGAAGGTATATGCATAACGAACCAGTCACAGTGATTGCTTTCATGCTGACTGGCTACAGCTTTCATTTGGATTTCATCAGCACATGTTGGTCAGCTAAACTGTTAAGATGATTTTGACAAAACTATCTAGCTCTCTCATTTTGTTTACAGGTATTTTATTTATTTTTGGCATTCTTAATGCTGGGGCAATATAATGATCAGATAGTTGCTTATCTGTCTAGTTATTTTTTTGTACATTCTTTTTAACAACAGATTTTTAAATTCTTTTTCAATTCTAGAATGCCTAACACTGAGCTACGGTTAGTAATATAAAAAAGAAAAGAATAAAATTATTTAATAAATTTTAATGTGTCTCGTGTGTATGTATATAGACATAGGTATTCTAAGATTTCTACCCTGAAAAGGAGCATCGAGGGCTTACTGGTAAACACGTCTTGTAAGGTAGTGAAGCATCCGTAGGAACCAGAAGCCTTGATAGTGCAGGGGTTAGGAGGTCAGTTGCTAACCAAGAGCTTGGCAGCTCCGATCCACCAGCTACTCCTTGAAAATCCTATGGGGCAGTTCTACTTTGTCCTGTAGGGTTGCTTTGAGTTGGGATTTGCCCAATGGCAATGTGTTTGGTTTTTGGTTTAGGAACCAGAAGACACTTAAAGGAGTAGAAACTCTCAGTCATTTTTCTTAAGTAGATAATTCTTTTTTAAAAAAAAATATTTTATTGTGCTTTAAGTGAAGTTGACAATCCAAGTCGACTTGCCATATAAAACCCCACACATACCTCTAAACAACTCTAGCTGCTCTCCCAACCCTGTCACAGTGCGCTCCTCCTTTCCACTCTTTACTCCCCATGTCCATTTAACCAACTTGCGTCGCCACCTCACCACCTTTGCATCTCGCTGCTAGAGAGGAGCTGCTCTGACTGCCTCATGTATATGTTTAAGCCAAGAAGCACACACTTTACAAGCTGACTGTGTGTCTTATGGTCTAGTCCAACCTCTACCTGGATTGTTGGCTTTGGTACTGGCTTCAGCTCTGGGCTAGCACAGAGTCCAGGGGCCATGTTCTCATAAATAGATAACTCTTGATCAGTAAGTTTGATTCTACTTATAACAAAGTCAAAAACAAAACAAAACCAAAAAAAAAGCTTAATTATATAGTTTGTCTTTGGACCATAGAAAATATACAAAGCTATTTATGGAAAGAAAACATTCCGACTCGATGGCGCTTGGCTTGGCTTACTGTTAATAATCCCAGGCATACAGTGTCTTTAATTGTAGTTGGACAAACAATATGGAAATGATGGGTTTTGCTCTGATCTGCAATATTATGGCAAAAGTCAATGGTTTTGAATCATGAATGGATACTACTGGGAAGTTGTTCATGCTACTTTTATATTTATTTTTGTTGTTGAAAATATACAGAGAATATACACCAATTTAACAGTTTCTACACATCCAGTTCAGTGACATTGATTAAATTCTTTGAACTGAACAACCATTCTTACCTTATATCTTAAGCTGGGTTTTCTAGAAGAGTAAAACCAGTCAAGCATATATATAGAGAGAGATTTATTTAAAAGAAATGGCTCATGCAATTGTAGAGGCTGGCATATTCCAAATCCCTGGGTCAGGAGGCAGGCTGGAGGCTTCTCCTGACTGACGTGTTTGCAGGGGCTTGTGAACCCAAACTTCAGGCCGGGTGGCAGGTTGCCGGTTCCTGTGATTGTGGGAGCTGATGAATCCACACTGCAAGTCAGGTACAAGCTAAAGGCTTCTTGTATTCCGAGAACCAGAGGTCAGCTGGTGCAAGACAAAGGCAGTACTGGGAGACAGCTTTGCCAGAACATCCATTTATGTCTTGAATACAAGCCAGACAACAGGGAAGCTCCTGATTAGCTCCTCACATCAGATCACAGAATGGGAAATGATTATGCAGTGGCTGCTAAACCTCTGAGAATCATAGCCTAGCCAAGTTGATACAACATTAATCATCATGCCCATCATCTGTTTCCAAAATGTTCCTCCCCATTAACATAAACTCACTGCCCCCTAAATTTCCTATCTAATCTTTCAGGTTGCTGTTGTTAGTTTGATCCCGTATAGATCTTAAAAGAGCACAAGTCTCAAGGCAGATATTCTTTACTGGTTAAGGTATACTCTTGATGTCAAGACTTCATCCTCTGTAATTTGGACATATTACCAAGAAGACCAGTCTCCAGAGACAGACATCACGCTTGATAACACAGAGGGCTCATGGAAATGAGGAAGACACTTAATGAGATGAATCGGCACAGTGGCTGCAACAATGGGTTCAAACACAGCAGTGACTGTGAAGATGGCATGAGACTAGGCAGTGTCAAGTTCTGTTGTACTGTGAATCACTGTGAATCAGAACCAACTTAGTAATACCAACAGTAACACTGGTTTGAAGAAGACTTCAGGGCATATTTTTGGTTTACAGTATAAAGATTATCCTAGGGCAATAATTTTGGAGCTTCACCCAGTCTCCGTAGCTCCAGAAGTCTGGATTCCTTGAGAATATGAAATTCTCTTGTGCATTTTCCCCCTTTTGATCAGGATTCGTCTATAGAATCTTTGATCAAAATGTTCGCTAGTTCTAGTGTGGCCGTATGGTGTGTGTACTTTTATGGTTCTACACATTTACAGTTTATATATATTAAATATATAAAAAAGTGATATTTATATATATTTAATTAATATAAAAAAAATCAATATAATTTATATACATTAAACCATAAAGTTTAAACTTTATGGCTTTGTGTATATAGACATATATATATACATATATATATATAAGGCTGTCCAACTGGTCTCATTTTAGAGGGGAGAGGAGGGGATAGGTGTCAGTTGAGTGGATACTGGATGTAAAGAGTGGAGGGGAGGAGTGTGCTGTCACAGAGCGAGGAGAGCAGACAGTTACATAGAGGTTGGTACTTGGTGTTTTGTATGGCAAATTGACTTGGATTGTAAATTTTCACTTAATCACAGCAAAAAAAAAAAATGTTCAGTAATTCTTTCTCCAACTTTTAAGCAAGGTAAGTGTTATCTCTAGTTGTTAGATGTGGAAGATGCCTTCGTCACTCTGTGAGTAGTTGAGTCAGAACCAGAACTCAGGTTTTGGTCCATGCCATGTGTTGGGCCACATGGCCTTAAGGGACAACTGACCAGAACATAAAACATTATAGATGTTCCAGCCTGATTATCACTAAACATTGATCCTAGAGATACAAGATTATCTGGAGTTTCTGTCTCAAGATCCAAACTGTTTATTTTGTTGGAGAATTAGATGCTGCCAACATCTGGGCACCAATATAAAATTTTTTCTTGTGAAGCTGTCAAGAAAGTTGGTCATTTCTCCTCTAGCACTCCCTCACAGTGTGGAGGCTTTTATATATTTGTGATTAATAGATGATTTAGAGCAGAATTATTCTTTCCCATATCACGTTAGGAAACCCTGGTGGTACAGGGCTTCAGAGATACAGCTGCTTAAGAGATACCAAAAAGTTGGCAGTTTGAATCCACCAGCTGCTCCTTGGAAACCCTATGGGGCAGTTCTACTGTATCCTATAGACAGGGTTTCAATGAGTTGGAGTCACTTCAATGACAATGGGTTTTTTGTTTGTTTTACATCATGTTACTGAACAGTATCATGTCCCTCTTTCCTTCCCTGTGCAACAGCTTGGCAAATAATAACTTGCCCTTGGGGTATTTTTGGTTCTGAGTGAATATAAACTATGTATCAGGAAATGTTATACACTTAATCCACTGAATCACATTAGCTCTTCATTGCAACTCTGTGAACCAGCTGCTAGTATCAGCACCATTTTTCAGATGAGCAAACTAAAATTTGCAGAGACTAAGTGATTTGCTTAGGTCACAACTAATAAATGGTAAAGAAAGGGAATATCAGCAAGACATCCAAGGAACATTTCTTGTCTGTCAGTCAAGTAGTGGCAGCCCAGAGAGAGTGAAAGTTCAGGATGGAGCTTGGGGTTTACAGAGTTAGTGATCATTAGAATGTAGAGAAGAAAAGAGCAGAAAGGATAGAGCCCTGGGGAGTGTCCTATGGCCTGAAGTAGATTTGAGCATCTGGGGAGAATCAGAGAAGCAGAGAGGCAGTGGCCTATGGCAAAAAGGATGAATTAGAATCTGGTAATAACCTTCATGTAAGGAGCCGTGGTGTTGCAGCAGTTAGCACGTGGCTGTTAACTGAAAGGTCATCAGTAGTTCAGACCCACCAGTGGCTCCATGGGAGAAAAGGCTGGTGATCTGCTCCTGTAAACACTGTGTGGTACCGTTCTACTCTGTCCTACAGGGTTGCTATAAGTTGGTGTGACTCAATGGCACACAACAACAATAACCTTACAGGGACAGTGATGGTTCAGTGGTAGAATTCTTAACTGCCATGCTGGAAACTTGGGTTCAATTTCTAACCAATGCACCTCAAGGACAGCCCAACAACTGTCTGTCATTGGAGGCCTGTATATTGCAAGACAGACTAGGAAGAAAGGCCTGGTGAGCTGCTTTGGAACACTTGGCCAGTGAAAACAGTCCCATCATCTCATCTTGTGGGGGCAGGGAGTGTCTTCACTGGGGCCAACTTGACAGCAGTTACCAACAATAGCCCTTACCTGCCTGCCTGGCACATTGTGCTGATTTAACCCCAAGACTGGTACATTTTTCACTAATAAGTTTTAACAGGTATTACGGGTTAAGTTTCCTGAAGAAATATCATCCCTTTTCAGAGAATGTACCAAGTTCTGTACTGGATTCAGCAAAATTAACCCACCTGCAGAGGTCAAGGTGTCATGCAAGGCTCTAGAGATGGAGAGCAGAGAAAATCAGAACCTGCCTTCAGCAGAGCCAAGGGGAGGTAGAAGACAGCACAAATCCTGACATCACAATGAGGGTGTGCCCATTAGAAGGTGTCCCAGGAGGAGAGAGGAGAGGCTTTCTGAAGGAGGGGATGACTGAGCCAGGCTTAAGAAAACAAATATTTACATTTTAATGGTATTTGTTCCTGGACTTGTGTTAAAAGTGAATCATCAAGCAGTTCTTGAAGTGTTCTAAGCATACCAAGCAATATGCTAAACATTTTATACATCATGTCATTTCTTTCTCATAATAACACCACTTGGGACTTTTTATAATTTTTCCATTGTACGAAGGAGGAAGCTATGGTCTAAAGAGCTAAAATCACCTGTCCAAGGTCACACAACAAATTGTCAGACACAGTATTTGAAGCTGAGTCTGTCTGACCCTGCAGGCTGCCCCTCTTCTGTTGCCAGAACATGTACATGAAATCACATTGCAGACAGGGAAATACCGCTCAGGATTCCAATGTCTTTAATTTTCAGTAATAACTGTATTGTGGACGGTGGCAGAGGGCAGCACAAGAGAGAAGAGAGGAAGATTACTGCCCCCAAGAACCTTCACTTACTTAAAATAAACTAAGCCCATTGCCACTGAGTCATTTTGAACTCACGGTAACCCCATGTGTTACAGAGTAGAACTCAGCTCCATTGGGTTCTCTTGACTGTAGTCTTTGTGGAAGCAGGTGACCAGGCATTTCTTCTGCAGCACCCCTGGGTGGGTTTGATTCATCAACCTTTAGCTTAATAGCTGAGTGGAAGCTGTTAGCACCACACAGGCACCTTTTGACTTATCCGTCATAACCACAGTCCCCATTCTCACTGGCAACTAGCATCAGTGCAAATACTTTCAAATGAAAGTAGCAGTAACGGCTTAAACCATCAAGACTTTTTAAACTAAGAAGTCTGAAATCAGACAGCTGTAGTTTAGGTTAGTAGCTTCACAACATTAGGACTGTGGGTTCTCCACAACCCTCTTGGCCGTCTCCTCATGCTCACTTAATGGCCGCAGCAGTAAACATCAGAACCTAATGAGACTTTTTGTCTAAAACAAGAAGTAGCCACTAGCCAATGTAATGAATAAATACTCCTTATGTGCCCTCATTTTTTCAATTGGAGAGGAAATGTCTATCTAGAAACTCTACAGTATACTTCTTTCTCATACCTCAATGACTAGAAACTGGATGACATGGGACATAAGAGTGGGCTAGTTCAGGCTTCAGTAATAAGCTCTGAAATCTCAGTGGCTTAGCATAACAAATGCCGACTTCTTGCTTGTCTCACAATCTTTGTGCATCCACTGGCCCGCCTTCATCTTGTAGCTACCCTACCCGCAACATGAATAGAAATTAGGAAGAGAAAGAGAAAGGGGAGGAGGCAGGGAAGCCTGCCACTCTATCTCGTGACCACCTGGGCCTCCCCAGACCATGAAGCGTGATTAAGGATAGAGCAAGGAAGGTTCTCCTTCCCATCTGCTGTGGCCCCTGGTGCCTCCCTCTTCCACAACCCTTTCCTCACAGTGTCATAATCATTTTTCCCTTGCTTGCCACCCTCCCCTCCCACTCCCCCCTGCAACAGACTGCAAGCTACTTCAGGTCAAAGGCTGTCTTCCCATCACTCATGTCTAGACTAGAGTCTAGCACACACAGAAAGTGCTTAATAAATATTTTTTTAGAGCAAGTGAATGAGGTTCATTTGGAAATGATGATTCCAACCATTTGGCTGTCTTTAAGAAATGGCTGGCTCTTATCTTCAGAATTTCCAGTAGATTCATTGAGGAACAAGAAGTGTGAGTCACCCTTTAAACAAACACGGGTGCAAAAGACACTACAAAGCAGACCTCAAGAATACGACCATAAACAAAGTAAATGTTTGATCAATGACATCAATGTGTATAAACATTTCAGTGAGGAAACAAACTTACAGAAGTCATTTAAAACACCTTAAATTTGGCTTTGGGACTCTAACCAAAATCACATCTCCAAGACCAGAAGTGTTGAGAGTCCCTTGCATGCTTAGAGAAGGCATCACAGTGGTGGTGGCTGAGGTATACATGTCAAACTATGCTACGTAAAATATATACTCTAAGAAATTTAATTAAGTAAACTACTAACAGCCAGGTTTATTACTGCCATCAAGGATGCAATGTTTTTGAAGACTGTCTGCCAGATATCGTGCTAAGGAATTCAACATGCATTGTCTCATTTGATCCCACCAACAGTGCGGAGAGGCAATGACTACCATCAGGCCCATCTTACTGATTACTAGAGTAAGGATCAGAGAGTTTAATACTTTACCAGGTCACACAGCTTGCCAAGGAGACGGTGACAAAAGACTCAAAACCGGGCAGTCTAATTCCACAGACAACTCGTAACTACTTTTCTTTGGACTTGCACTTGGATCTAGGAGTTAGATGTAAACTTAGTGGATGTTTTGTTTATCCAACAATGCGTGACAACATACCCCAAAACTTGTTGGCTTAAAAGAAAAGTGTGTTAATACCTCTCATGGGTTTGGAAATTAATTGGTCTCAGCTGGGTGATTCTTAAAGTCTTGTGGTTTCAGATAGTCTTGTGATCTGGTTTTGGAATGTCATTTCTGTGACATTCTGTTAGCTAAAATGGGACATATGACCAGCCTAGACTCAAGAAGAGAGGACTGCACAAAGGGGATGGCTACCAGGCAGTGTCCTTCACTGGGGCTGTCTCGGAGACGCACTGCCACAGTGAGCAAAGCCGAAGGAGCCACCTGTTGGGCTTCCTTCAGATCTGTGCAGCACCATACCTCGTTCACATTCACTTGTCATTTGAGCTTTGGTAGGTAGATATGGACACAGTAGCTGAGTGAAATGAAGTGACTTATCAAAAGTCACACAGCTTCTTAACGTGGGCGTGGGAGGTGAGCTTTGACCTTAACCCCGCCCGGGCTCAGACTGTGGCTGGGCAGGGCTGGCACTCAGACTCCAGCAGGGAGGAGGCAGAGGCTCCAGCAGCAGCAGGTACTCAAGGGGAAGCAACCACCCATCTAAACTAAAAAAGGCTGCCCCAGGTGTGAAGCTCGACCACACCTCCCATGACAGATGATGACGCAGGAGTGGACTTGAATTTGGTGCAGGCTTTCTGGATGTGCAACAGATAGCAAATACATTCAAGTTCTGAAAAACCTTTGACCTAGAAGTTTCATATCTAGAAATATTTCTAAGAAACTAGTCATGGATATGGACAAATACTTAGTTACCAAGATGTATGTTGCAGGGTTTTTGTTTTGCTTTATAACAGGGAAACATTAAAGACCATTGAACGTGAGGAGTTTTTTTGTTCGTTTAAATAAATAATGGAAGATCATGTCATTGTCGTTAGTGGCCATTGTGTCAACTTGGACTCATGGATGATCACCCTGCCGTTAAATTGACATAGACCAATATTTAATACCACATTTTTTTTTGTTTTTTAAAAGATCGGCAATATTATTTACAGGGAGAAAGCAGTTTTTAAAAGAGTATTATGATATCCAACTGTTTTTATAAAAAAAATTTCAAAAGCCACACGCATGCAACCAGGTATATGTTCTTACATACGGGAAAAGAGACAAGAAAGGAATAATGCCAACATGTTAATGTTGCTGAGTCCATTCTGCCTCACAGCCACCCTATAGCACAGAGTAGAGCTGTCCCCAGAGGGCTTCCAAGGAGCTGCTGGTGGATTCAAACTACCACTCTTTTGATTAGCAGCCTAAACTCGTAACTACCATGCCACCAGGGCTTCTAAAATGTTAATAAACCAAATAAAACCAAACATGTGCTGTCGAATCAAGGAGCAGCTGGTAGATTGGAACTGCTGACGTTTTGGTTAGCAGCTAAGCTCTAAAGATGGTGGGATTATGAGTGATTTTTGTATTATGTATTGCTTTCTTAATGTATTTTAAAAAGGAAAATAGAAGAGGGGAAATACAGAGAATTTTAAATAGATTTCAACAAAATAAAAGGCATACTTAGGAATAATACAGTATCTATAGTTGACTCTTCAAAGTTTTTTTTAGTTTACAGTCAAATTCAGTGTCTACTACAACTCTTAATGAAGGAAATTTGCGTACATTATTATTTATTTACACTTTGCAAAGGGGAAGACGGAGGCTCAAAGTTATTACATTCATGAGAGTAACCCAGTTAGTTACAGACAAAACCAGGACTAGAGTGAGAATCTCCCAGGTCCTTCATGGACCACAGATGGAGCCCAAATCACACCTGGCTTTGGATTTGGCGTACCCATTTCGTATGTTACTTACTGTTCTGTGGTGGACCAGCTGCTTCCCATCTTGTTGTTTTAGCTAAGTGGTTTCAACACTCTTTTACCTGGGAAGCTAGCTTTCCCTCAGTTCAGATCTGAGGGATTCACATATGACCCCAACCTGGCCAGTGGGAACCATCCTTGGATACTCCACCTACAGTGTCAGAAGAGAGGCACTGTCCCCCCTCTTGATTTGCTGAGTGGGTAGGAAGCAGGCAAGAGCTGCTGTGGCCTCAGTGCTCCCCTAGAGGATGGGCTGCCTGAAGCAAAGCCAGTTCAGAGGAAGCAGAAGGCACAGACAGAGGTTCCAAATTATCTGGGTACCTGCATCCATTTTTTATCAAGCTATCACGTTTATTTTTTTCTTTCTTTTCTTCTTCTTTTTCTCCTCCTTTTTCCTCGTTTTAACTGGATTTCTGCTAGCTGTAGTCAAAAGACTCCTGATGAGTTATATTCTCTAGTCTGTTTTCTTTTCTAAAAAATGGGGATAATAATAATGCTCACTTCCTACATAGAACTTCCATGACAGTTACATGAATCAGTTCATGTAAAATGCCTGTCATGTACTAAGCTTTCAGTAAATGCTGGCTAGTATTTTTAGGAGTTCAGAAAGGCAGAATTTAGAATTCAGAAAATTTTAGTCCTCTTATCCCAAAAAAGAGAAGAAAAAGAAAGAAAAGAAAGCCCATTCCATGCATAAAAGTACAGGGACTAGATTCCTATGGAAGAATCCTTATGGCTCAATGGGAAACCCTGGTAGCGTAGTGGTTAAATGCTATTGCTGCTAAACAAAAAGTCAGCAGTTTGAATCTACCAGGAGATCCTTGGAAACTCCAAGGGGTAGTGCTGCTCTGTCTTTATAGGGCTACTGTGAATCAGAATCCACTGGACAGCAGTGGGTTTTTTTGTATGGCTCAGTGGGTAAATGCTCAGCCACTAAACAAAAGGTTGGTGGTTTGAACCCACCCACCACCCCATTGATTGAGAAAGACCTGATGATCTGTTCTGTAAAGATTGCAGTGTAAAGAACTGTAGTGGGCATGGGTTTCCATGAATTGCAATCAATCCAACGGCACCTAAGAACAACAGATTCCTGCACTGCATGTTAAGAGAACACAGACAGCACGCTGTCACCAACTTCATACGCAAGAAGTTGTTATTTTGGAATTTGTGGTCAGGTAGAGCAAAGCCAGGCCTCCACATGTCACACTTCACAATTCCACATACTCCTTCAGAACCGCACTTGCAATGCCAGGTGAAGCCAGGCCCGTGGGAAAACTGCTATGTTGCCCATAGTGAGAAATGGCAGTCACTGCAAGAGAGGAGGAGGGTAGGTGAAAAGTTCTTGGCAGGACAGCAACTGCTGATTTTGCAATGCATGTTTGGGGACAGGGAGAGCAAACTAGGAGAAAGTTAGCTAGGCCTTCCAGGCATCACTTTTGTAAGGGAAGGCCACACTGCCTGGAGTGTGCAACACTCAGTTCAGGCTGATTGTTAATCCAGTGAGTTGGGAGTCTGAGGAAGCCAGACCAGGGGGCTCTGGTGCTGAGCAAAACGTTGGTGCCGGAGGAGCAAAATGTGAAAACGTATGTGAACTCACTGCAGCGGGATTAAACAGAAGTGGATATCAGGTGGTTCACAGGTGCTCATAGGAAGCTCCAGAGAACCAGACTCGGGATACCCCTGCCTGGAACAATGTCCACACAGTGGGGGCTGCTCCAGTGGAGCGGTGGGGGCTGTCGCCACCCGGGGCACAGACATCATGCTGAGCTCACACCATGTGTGCTGGACTAGTGGATGCCAGGAAACCTGTAACTGGGCCCTAAACTCTTGCCTGAAAACAGGTTCTGTCAGCTCCATTTTCTCATGTCCTTGCCTGCAAAGCCATGGCTGTCATAGGGTATAAGATAGGCCAGGCTTCAGTCACCTGTCTGCACCTTCACTGCAAGGGGCTGGGAGAGCCAGTATGGCCTCACAGTGGGGAGGCAGGAGTCATGACCTGGGAGATTTTCCCAACCACAGGGTAGGATCACAAAGCTCAGCCGTCAAAGGTGACATACACCCCCATAGCAGCATTGCCATGTGTGTATGTGTACCCATGTGTCAGTGTGTGTATGTGTGTGTGTGAGACAGATAGAGAGACAGGCAGAAGATCTATGATGCAAGTTCCCCCTTCTACGGTGCTCTTAGCCTTTAAAAGCCAAAGACCCACCACCACTGAAGCCCTCATCCTGGCAGCAGGGAGACCATTCTTCTCAGACTGACTGGCACCTGGCACTTCTAAATCAGACAGCTGCTCCAAGTACTGCGTAGCACCCTTCTCCTGTGACTTGCCATTGCCCCGAGACCCAGGCCGCTTTCTTTCTCTGTCCTCCTCCATAAGGAGGTGTGCTAACCCACACTTCCCATACTTCCCCCTAACGGACCCAGCAGTCTGGCTCTGACTTGTCACACAACTGAACACTGGGCTTCCTTAACAGAAATAAAAGACTGAATTAAAATGACCTGAAAGATGAGTTCAGCCACCAAACCTAGGATGCAAAGATAGAAACAATTTTGTTTTGCATTGGTTTTTAATCTTTCCTCAGATGAAATCTTTTGGAAGTAAAGAGTTGAGAGAAACTACCCCAGCAGGTTTTACCCTTTGTCGTGGATTGAATTGTTTGCCCCCAAAATAGGTGTAGTCACGTTGCTGGGCCATGATTCCCAGTATCTTGTGACTGTCCTCCATTCTGTGGTTTTCCTATAAAGGAGTAGGGTGCGGCTGTAAATCCCTTCACAAAATCACCTCCCTCTCCACTGTAAAGGGAGTTTCCCTGGAGTATGGCTTGTCCCACCCTTAATCCTTCCATCCTAGGAGAGATAAAAGGACACAGAAGCAGGCAGAGAATTGGGAACCTGACACCATCAAGCAAGCAGCACTGTGAGAAGAGCGTGTCCTTCAGGCCTCACCCTGGCCCCAAGACCAGATTCTACTAGTTTCTGTGTCACACGCAGTGCTTGTTTGCTGAAAGACCAGCTCCTTGGGTGTCCTACCCTGAGTACCACCACCCCGGGCCCTGAAGCCTCATAGACTGCCCCTTCCCCCATTTCCAAGGCCACTTTGTCCAAAACACATTTTACTCTGTGATTCCATATTCAAGTATTTTTGTTAGTTTTAAGAAAAAGCTAGTGACCTCAGTACCTGGAAGGGTATTTATCAGTGGAAATAAGAATGGGTGGGAGACAGGAGGAAAGGAAAGGTGGGTGGGTAGGTGGGTGGATGGATGGATGGATGGGTGGGTGGATGGGTGGATGGGTGGGTGGATGGGTGGATGGGTGGATGGGTGGGTGGCTGGGTGGCTGGGTGGATGGGTGGGTGGCTGGGTGGGTGGTTGGATGGCCGGATGAGTGGCCGGAAAGGTGGATGAGCGAGCTGACAGAAAACCTATTATTCACTATAAACAAATACCACAAAGGGGCAGTGTGGAGTAGTTTTTCAAGTCGTCCCCTGATTCTTCCACTAGAGCCTGTCTGGCGGGGGATTCCACTAGTAGTGGAAGCATTCTTGAGCCCACTTTGTTCAACTCTCAGTTGGAGGTCCAGCTGTCTCTGCTTTACAGCATGACCATGGACTTATCTCCCTAGGCTCTTTAGGTCTTATGCTGCCAAGTCTCCAGCAGCTTTTAACAGCCCTGGAGCCCTTCCTCCACGAAGCTCCACGTGGGTATTAGACACAGAAAATGCAGAGCAAATGGACCACTGACTGCATTCAGGTGACTGGGGACCTCATGGGACCCACCTTCCCCTGAGACATCTCTCTCATCGTGGAACCTGTATCATCTGGGCTTGTAATTGCCAGGAAAAGAAAAACTACTGTCACAGACTGATTGAATTATGCCTCCCCCAAAATATGTGTATCCATTTGTCTGGGCCATAATTACCAATATTTTGTGATTTTCCTATACTGTATGTTAAAGAAGATTAGGATGGGACTGTAAATCCCTTCCTAAAGTCCCTTCCCTGCTCTATCGTAAAGGGAATTTCCCTGGAGTGCAGCTTGTACCACTTTTGTCTTTTCATCCTGTGAGAGATTAAAGGAAAGCAAGCAGAGAGTTGGGAACTTCACACCATCAAGAAAGCTGTGCTGGGAGAAGAGCGTACCCTTCAGACCTGACATTCCTGCACCGAGATGCTTCCCACACCAAGACTGATGCAACACAAGGACTTTCCTCCAGAGCTGACAAGGGGGAAAGTATTCCCCTTGAGCAAACATCCTGAATTTGGACTTGTAGCCTACCAGAGTGTGTAAGAATAAACTTTTCTTTGCTAAATCCATCCACTCTGGGGGTATTTCTGTTACAGCAGCACTGGCTGACTAAAACAACTCCACACTTGGAATATGTTCTATGAGAAATTTTTCTTCTTTGGAAATTTACTTCTTCTATCTACCAATCCTTCGAGGCCTGCTTTCTACTTTCCACTCTTTTTTGCAGGGTGCAGGATGTACTTATTAACACGATGGTGGCTTTCTCCCCCCTCTTTGGATGTGCTATACAGATTTTCACAGCAGCCTTAGCTAACAGAGGGAGACACACAAAATTTCAAAGTTCTCTTCATTAATTCATCTGTTAATTATTAAAAAGGTTTACTTAGTATTATGTGGTAGGTGCTAAAACAAACAGACTGAAAAGCCTGCAATTTTATATTTATTATATTCATACTATGTGCTAGGCCTAAAGGATGTGTTTAAACTGTGTTGTTGGTTAAAAATATTTAATATACTGTGAGCTGCCGAAGGAATGAACACATCAGTCTTGGAGGGAGTACGGCCAAAAGTTTCCTTAGCAGTAAATATAATGACACTTAGACTTACTTTGGACATGCCATCAGGTAAGGCCAACACTATGAAAAGGACATCATGTTTGGTTAAGTGGAGGGTCAGCACAAGTCAGGAAACCCTCACAGAGGTGAATTGAATTATTGCAATTGCTGCCATAATAGACTCAAACATAACAGCGATGGTGAGAATGTCACAGGATCCAGCAACATTCTATTTTGTTATACATAAGGTTGCCATGGCAACAACCAATGTGCAAGCAATCTGCTGAAAACCTGATGCATTTATTATATTATTTTTACACAAGCCTGTAAGAGAAGTATTATTATTCTTATTTTACAGATGAGGAATCAATGATCCATAGAAGTCACTTGCCCAAGGGAAGATAGCCAGTAATTTGCAGAGGCGGGAATCAAACCACCAATCATGGCTGCCCAAACATCCAGGCATTTCCTGTGTGTGTTATTGCTAGGTTTATGCCTGCTACTCACACCTGTCTTCAGCTCCTTGGGCAGCAGCAGAGCAAAAATCACACAAGCCTCAGGGGTAAAGGGAAGAAAAGGAGCAACAGAGGACCCCAGCTCAGGCCGGTGTTTCTGGTCATTTATGTGCTTGGTAGTTTTGCTGCTCCTGGAGGACAGTCCCAGAATGTTTTATCCAGTGTGATTCTGAGACTGCACATCCATACTCTGCATGGAACCCAGTGTCATCTCAAAACTGTGGCTCAGGGAAGAGCCCTTCCAAGGTCACTGGATTGGGAATCAGGAAAGATGTGAATTGATCTGTCCCTTTGCCACACTGAACCTCTTTCTGCTTCATCTCCCATAAAGTGGGAGACCATACTACCTGCCCTGGAGCACTGGCATCAAGGTCAGATAAGAGCACGACTAAGAAAGATCTACAGAATTCTAGTCTTTTCTTGCACAAATATGTGTGTCCTTGTCTCCACCTGCTGGGTGAGTGCCTTGTGGGAAAGTTCTCCCAGGGACCCAGAGCCGTAGTTCCCAGCCTGCAGGACTGCACAGGTCAGGATATTTTTATTACTACAAATCTTGAAGACTCATCTAAAGTTGCCAACATTTTATTTTGCTAAGCAAGCTTTTTTTAAAAAAGCAACTTCCACAAACACAGTATCCTAAAAGAAAAAAAGAATGTTAATTAAAAAAAAAAAAAATCAGGACATAATCTTGGGTGTATGTAGCCTTGCAAAAAATCATGTTTTGTTGTGATGTTTATCTTCTCATCCCACTTTCTTGTTTCTGGATGCTGGTGAGTTGACGCACACTCACAGTATCCCCATGTGATGGGCTAGAACTGCCCCATGGGGCCTTCTCATTCATGGTCTTTACTGAAGCAAATTGCTGGGTCGTTCTTCTGCAGAATGGCTAGTAAATTCAAACTGGGAACATTTCTTTCATCAGCTGAGCACTTAACCTGTGTGCCTCCATGGCTTCTTCGCAAGAACTGGTTTCTGGGAGCCATTGCTGGAGGGTTTGTGCAGTTTACAGCTAATTCCTTCCGCCTTGTAGCCATGCTCTGGGCAGTAAGAGACACAGTGGTGGTTAAGGTTGAGTCAGCTTGGTAGGATCATGGTTCTCAGTGGCTCAACAGTCATGTAATGATGTAGTTTGGCAGTTACATAATGGCATCTCCCATGATGTGACTTGATATGATCAGCCAATCAATTGTAAGCAGAGTTTTGCTGGGCGTGTGCCCTGCATCCAATATATTAATGGACATTGTAGTAAAGCTCTCTGGCTTGCTCTGGATTCTGCATCTGGCTCATCACTAACTGATCTTCAGTTCTTGGAACTTGAGCCAGACTGTTGCACTGCCTGTCAATCTTAGATTTGTCAGCCTCCACAGCCCTGAAACAGCAGCCTGCCATCTGACCTGTTGATCTTGGGTTCATCAGCCCTTGCAGCTAAGAGAATCAGGAAAAGCCCCCAACTGGATGCCTGACTTGGGATTTGCCAACCTGTACAACCACAGTTTCCTTGAGAGAAATCTCGCTCTAGAAATCCTGGTGGCACTGTGTTAAGTGCTGTGACTGCTAACCAAAAGATTCGTAGTTTGAGTATATCAGGTGTACCTTGGAAACTCTATGAGGGGAGTTCTACTCTGCTCTATAGGGTCTCTATTAGTTAGAATCAAGTCAACAGCAATGGGTATACATGCTTCACTGATTTTGTTTCTCTAGAGAGCCTAACCTGAGATGCACACTGAATACATCCTGCCAAAGCCGTGTGCACTGAGGGGACTGAAAGACAGAAGAGAAGATAATGTACTGGGTAAAACTTTTTAAAAAATACATATTGCAAAATAGTGTGTATGTCATGACATCCGTTTTGTAAAATCCCCTGTGCACACAGACAGCCCCAGATGCACGCGGAAAAACCCCAGGAGACTCTACAGCACCATCCTCCACGGAAGAATGCTGGACAAATTTATTTTCTCTGAGTTATCTCTTGCATTTTCCAAAATTTCCTCTTTTGCAATCAGAAACATAGAAAGAGTAAAGAAGCCCCCAAATTTTCATAAGGCTGAGTCAAAAGTCAGTCAGGGCTTCAGTCATCTGACATCTTGATTGGATCTAGATGTGTTTCCAAGGGTGCTCCCTCAGGTGGCTGTCTAGTTGGTACCTGTCAGATGTTACAAGTTAGATGACCTCTCACGGGGAGGTTTTCAGAGGGACCAATGGACCAGTAACTGTAGTCAGAAGGCCTCGGGTTTTCCTTGAGTGGCCTGCTTGAGCGTGCTCTGAACGTGATGCCTGCCTCTCCTCAGAGCAAGAGATAAGACAGATAGAGCCAGACAGAAGCTATATCCTTGTTATAACCTAGCCTTAGAAGCCACACAGCATCACTTTTGCTACTCTCTTTTCATTAGAAGGAACTCCAGCCCATATTCGAAGAGAAGAGAATTAGACACATCCTTTCGAAGGGACAAGGGTCCAAATATGGGCAGCTCTGTTTTATAGCCACCAGGCTACCTCTTGGGATTGTTACAAAGATTAAACGAATTCAGGAAAACAAGTGCTTAAAACAGTCTTTCCGTTTTAAGCACTTACTTGTAGGAACTCACTTGATTTTTATAACAGTTCTTTGTTTTCCATCATTACTACTGGTATTATTGTCTTTATTCTCACCTACCCACCCTGCCATTCCTTGAAATGGGGGCTGATTTGTCCTGGACGTAGTGGCTTCTAAAACTCTGGTGAAAGCAGAAGCTTCCTTTAGGATGAGTCCCAATCCCCGTGTCTGCCGCAGAGAAATCAGGGTTCGTCACTGGAGGACTCCAACGGAAAGTGGGCAGGCCTGACCAGGCCAGCGCGAGGCGGTCGGTCCCTCCCGGTTGCTCCCAGGCTAGCTCTTTCTCTGATTTCCTTGTTCACCTTCTCAGGCAAGATAACCGCACAGTGCCCTTGAAGACATTCCCCAGGAGAATGAAGATGGCTTGGTGGGACACACACGGTGGCTGTTTCCCAACTGATGCCCCCACTGTGATAGGGTATGAGGGTGGATTTGAGGGGCTTGAGTAGAAACCACCAGAAAGAGCACAGAAAGACCCAGTGAGATGCGCCACTTACTGCCACAGCCTTTGTTTGGGGGCTGCGGGGAATCAGTATGCAGCTAGGGTCTTGCGGAGGACGTACCCCTGAAGCTGAAACCACTTGAAGATGGGATGCCTTTTTCTAAGTTGTTTCTCTAAAAGAGTCACCTTTTTATTCCCAATCAAAATGTTGGCATGAATTTTTTTTCTTTAATTTTATTGTGCTTTCATCAGAAGTTTACAATCTAGATCAATCTGCCATACAAAACCCCACACCCACACCACCATGCAACCGTAACTGGGCTTCGCGCCCCGTGACAGCACACTCCTCCTTCCCTCCCTGTACTTCCTACATCCATTCAACCAACTCCTGTCCTCCTTGACCCTCTCAGCTCACCTCTAGACCAGAGCTGCTCTGACAGCCGCGTGTACAAGGTCCAACAACTAAATCTGCAAACTTAATTGTTCTAAGTGCTACACACTTCACTGCTGAATATCACTGTGATCACCTTCAACGTACTCCCCTGGGGAGCTATGCACCAATACCAGTCCAACCATCAAAGCAACTTTGGAACTCTTCCTGGAATGGCTGTTGCACACAGTGGCATGGTGGAAAGTTGGCGAACTTCATCTTCTAGTTGTCTGTGAGGGAGTTTTTCAGCCAGTAAAATCATGACTGTATTGGAACATCCTCCCTACTCACCTGATCTGGCCCCCTATGACTTCTTCCTGTGTCTGAAGATAAAGGAAACACTCAAAGATAAAGGAAATATTGATAACATTCTGGACATTAAGGGTAATATGATAACAGCTCAGATGGCCATTCCAGAAAAAGAGTTCCAAAAGTGATTTGAAGGGCAGACTAGGTGCCGATGTCGGTGCATACCTTCCCAAGGGGTGTACTTTGAAGGTGACTATGATAATACTCAGCAATGAGGTATGTGGCACTTTTTCTAAGATGAGTTCACGAATTTAATTGTCAAAATCATATACATTTAAGCCAAGAAGCACACTCTTTGCCAGCATCGCTCCGTGTTTTACAGTCCAATCCAACCTGTGTCTGAAGAGCTGGCTTCAGTACTGGTTTCAGTTCTGGGCTAACAGAGAGTCCAGGGGCCACGTCCTCCAGGGACCCTCCAGTCTGACAAACCATCAGGTCTGGTCTCTTAAGAAAGTTCTACTGCCGCACATCCATTTTTCTCCTGGTACGTGAGGGGTTTTACATTGTATTCCTTGTCAGGACAGTCACTGGTGGTGGCCATGAATCATCTGGTCTCCTGCTGATGTAGTCTCTGGATCACATGGCACCTTCTGTCTCATGGGCTTATGTTTTTCTCATGTCTTTGCTGTCCTTCATTTTCCTCTGCTCTAGGAGGATTGTGATCAATTGATGCTACTTAGATGGCCATCTGCTAGCTTTTGAGACCCCAGGTGCCACTCACTAAATTGGTACGCAGAACATTTTCTTTAAAAAAAAACTTAGTTATGGCAGTTAGCCTAAATGTCTCCTGAAAACGTGGTCCCTAGACCCCTGACCCTGCAACTCTGTCCTTCAAAGGTTGGGTTGTACTTAGAAAACCTTTTAGCTTTTGTTGTAGTACAGTTGGGCCAACCTGCTTTCTACTGTGTTCTGTCACTCCAGAAGGGCCACTTTTTAAAAATTTATATGAAGCATGTGTGTGCTTACTGTGCCAGGCCACCAGGTATTGTTTAAAGCCAATGATGTGTGACCCTACCCTGGGCCTCTAACCAGTTTGCGAGCAAGATGATTCCCACTCATGGTGAATCCGTGTGTGGCAGAGTAGAAACGCATCCCATAGGGATATATATATATATATGTATATCTATATATACCCCAATATATATAATATTGTGTTTTAGGTGAAGTTCACAGAGCAAATTATTTTCTCACTCAACAAATTGTTTTAAAATGAGAAGCTAGTTTGTTTACCCACTCTGTCCTGCCTTCTCTTCTTTACTTTTTGGCGAATCTTTGTTCAATGCAGTACGTCCTTTTCAGGCACTGTTGTTTATTTTATAGGTCTGTCTGTTTTTTGACTGGAAAGTGATTTTCCGAAATGGTGGTAGCTGCAAATCTGAGGGGTTTCTTAGGGTCGTAGTCTCCAGGATTCCTCCACTGCCTATCAGGTCAGTAACTCTGCTTTTTTTGTTTTGTTTTTTTTTTTAAATGAATTTGATTTCTTAGTTCTAAAATTTTCTCCCACCCTGTCCGGGATCCTGTTTCAGGATGCCAGTCACAGCAGTAGGTGGTAGTAGCTGGGCACCATCTAGTTCTTCTGGTCCTGGGGTTGTGTAGACTGCAAACTTTTGGTTAGTTATTGACACCACCCAGGGTCTCCACTCTGGGCCCCTAGTGTGTCAGCAATTCACAAGTAGGATTCTGATGACTTGTCCTGCCGGGCTGACTTCTTTCCTTTTCCAGTTTCTCCATGGATTTCTTTCTTTTTGCTGATAGACATGATGTGGGCAGTAGGCAGATTAGAGGCATGAGGCACATGAAAGCATTTGCTTTCTCCCAGACATGTGATTCTCTCGACGTGCACGGTGATCTTCCAATTTCTCCCATGCTATCCTGGCTGAGGTGACTATTCAGCTTTGAGAAAGCTCAGGGTAATAGGTGCTGCGGGCTGCTAGGAATGTGCTGCCCCACCAATTGTCTTACCCATGTAGGTTTAGGATTTTCTTGGGCATGGCAAAACCTCCAGGAAAGCCTGACCTTTGTCTCTCTCTCCTTCCTCTTAACTCCCACCTTGCTGATTCTTCTGCATAAATATTTAGGCCTTTCTTGAGAATGACAGAACCTCTGAGACAGCCTGACCTTTGCCTCTTTCTGCTACCTCACGCCTTGATGATACTTACACATATGAATCGGCCAGTCATGAGATGCCCCAATACCACTGTAACCATTTTTGGCAAAATAGACTGCCCTGCCAATCTCCTCCTGATTGTAACCCTATAAATAAAGTTTCCTATTGAGGAATGATGGCCATTGCTGTCCATCAGAGACCTTGGTCCCACCTAGCCTCAACTTTATCTTGTGTGATGTGAGTGAGTTTTCTCTCATTCCCTTTCCCGTCTCCCTTGGATATGGGTTTTTCCCAGTGTTGGTCCCTGGGGTGCCAGATATGACAAATTTGGTCTGCTGGAGACCACACATGACAAGACAGGAGAAAGCAGTGACAGATTTAAAACCTTTATACACTGTTAAGTGCCTTTTGCATACTGCTGTATGATAGATCTTGGTATTGCAAGTGATAACTCTGATCCCTGCAAGGAGTTCTTTCTCAAAACTGTTAGATAGATAGACAGTACACATTTTTATTCAAACTGTCAGTTCTTTCTATAGGAAAATAAGAAAGCTATGTGCATAAAATGTCCCCTCTGCACCTGCTTCTCTTTGGTCAAAAATATAAAATAAACCGACATAGGAAGCATCCCACAAGGCTGACCTTCCCTTTAGCTCAGAAATGAGATTGTCTGTATTTACACTTGACATGTTCTTGTCTGTTCCTACCATTTTATCTAAGAGTGGAAAAGTCAAAGAAGAATGATAATCACAGTAATTAATGACTGGGAGCCATAAATGCTATTCACACAATAAGGGCTCAGCCCAGGGTTTCCTGCTATCTTGTCTTTAAGGCAGATATGAGATCAGCTCCACTGATGAGTCCATGCCCAACCCGTGGACAAAAGGAGTTTCACAGCTGTGAATTTCTGGGGCCGGAACACAAAGCTGAACTTTCCCCAGTGGGTTTTCCTAACAGGATTACAGAGAATGTGGTAAAATGTCTGTAGGAAATGATAACATTTCTAGCTTTTACCAGTAGATGCAATTCTACCAAAACACCAAACCAAACCACCAGGGTTTCTGTAACTCTCCAACAGGGCTTAATGGTAAGAGGCAAAGGTATCAAGATGTCATCCAGTCTAGTGCCTGGCTTCTCAAGCTCTACACTATTGATACTTGGTGCCAGATTCTTCTTTGTTGGGGGGAGAGGGGACTGTCCTGCACGTTACAGGGTGTTTAACACCCTCCCTGGTCTCCACACATTGGATGCAGTAAGCAGCCCCTATTCCTAGCAGTGACAACCAAAACGTCTGCAGAGTTTGCCCAGTGTCCCCAAGGTGGTGGACAAAATCTCCCTTGTTTGGGAAGCACTCATCTAGAGGTCAAAGGCACAGATTCTGAAATCAGGCTGCCCAGATTCAAGCCCCAATGACTACAACTTGTGTGAGAACAAAGTGAGTCGATAAATGTAATGACAGGATGACCCTGTGGTTTATTCTCCAGACCAGGCCAGTTCAAATAGTGAAAGGGGCTGTCATAACAATTCACAGAGATGGTCTCAGGAACCAGGATGTGAGGCTGGTCAGTGCAGACAGCTGAGCATGGAGACTAGTCCACAGGGTCTGCTTGGTGACCATCGTTCTACGTGCTTCACAGACAGGAGCTTCACTGAAACCCCCCAAACTCCATGAGGTAGGACTATTATCACCCCCTTTCCATAAGTGGGAAGGCAGAAACAACAAGAAGCTGCACTACTTGCCCAAGGTCACACAGCAAGCTGTCCAGCCAGGATGCTGAGCCCTGCTGGCTGGCTTCCAGGCCTGCATTCTTTGCCACTGGGCCATGTGCCTCCAAAGGCTGAGGGAAACCCAGAGACACTCCACACCTTTCAGACTTCATAGGAGCCACTAGTTCAAGGTAAATCACTGTTTCAACATTAGACGAATAGCATTGTCTCTTCACAACAGCTGGCTTTTCACAGGATGCTGTGATCAAAAGTGACAAGGGCAAGGAAAGGCGCTTAGAACAGGAAATGAGCGTAGCAGTGCTCAGTCTGTCTCCCAGTTTCTAAGAACTGTGCAGAGCTTGATAGGTGTAGGCATCCCATTAGGAAGTCACGGTGACAATTTATGAATAAGGCAAAATATGCTTTTCACTGCATTGTTTTTGCATATGGATGCCAAGGACATAAAATCTTACTCAACTGTTTGGATTCAGCTGCTTAACAAATGGGCTAAGTATTTCATTTGGCCATGGAGCGGTACCTTGAGGGGGTGCTAACGGGAAAAGTTTGGGAGTGCCTACACTCACCATTCTGCCGTTGGGAGAACCCTGGGGGACAAAGATGGAGGAGGCCTTCCAGGTCAGAGACCCCACCTTGGTCCCCTCTGGGGAAACCTCTTCCCGTCCTCAGACCAGCCTCTGATAATGAACCTTGCTCTCTCACACGTACAACTGCCCTGTCCTTCAAGTGAAAACTAATATTCTCTGATCCCGATCCGACAGTTGCTAATGTCTCTGTGGCTGAGTTCCCTTCACTTCAATCTCTTACCCCTTTTCATCTGTCAGGAAGGCAAACTGGTTCTGTTTTGCAGTGTGAACCCAGTCACCTTCCTTCCATGTCTCCTATGGCCAAACAATTTGCCCCTCAGGTCAGAGGCAGCACTGTCGACTCAGACCCTCATGACATAACGGTAGCCAGCCAGCCAAGCCAAGTGCCGGACACTTTATAAAAGCATCCCTTCCCCAGACAGCACCTCAGACTGGCACACCCAGCCCTTAATAAATACACAGAGACAATTACAAGTCAGAATGGGCAACTGGGAGAGGCCCCATAACACAGCAAAGGGTGAAGGTTTGGGGTGGTGGAAGGGTGGCTGGTCAGCCACAGGTCAGTGGGTCTCAGGCCATACCACACTTCCCTGTCTCTAATTTCCTAAGTTACTATTACAGAAATGGAGAAGGGATAGTGCAGAAGAAGTGTCTGGGGCAGGGGCGGGTGACCTGGTTACTGTTACTAGGGACCACCAAGCCAGGCCTCGGTTTCCCTATCTGTAACAGGATTGAACTGGCTCACTGCTTTTCAAATTGGGGTGCCTGAGGCACAGTCACAGTCTTTGTGTGCACTTGAAAGCTTTGGAATAGCTGTCCTTCTGAGGTGTCAGGCTTATTCAAGATTTTGGGGAAATCCTTCTGTGTGCCAAGTCTCATACTAAATGTTTTATGTGATCCTCACAATCACTCTATTAAATATTATTATTTCCACTTTGTAGACGAAAAACTGGTGCACAGAGAGACTAAATAATATGTCGAACGTCACACTGTTATTAATGATAAAAACAAAAGTTTTTTTTTTTTTTTTTTTTTTTTAATCTGGCTCATTGCAAATTGGAGATCTACCCCAGACCCAATGGACTCTCTGGTGAAGTGTTAAGAGCACAAGCTTAAATTATTTTAGAAGCCCAGCTCTGACATTCCTAAGTAGATCTTGGCTAAATTGGTGTATTAAGGGCTTTTCGCATACCCAGTTCACCAGTACCGCGGAGGAAGAGGCTCCGCGAGGGTCCTGGGCGTTCACGTGGACGGCGTTTTCTGGCTCCTCTGGAGCCTCCAGGTTGGGCTCCTGGGCCTGAGGCCTCTGTCTCGCACCCGGCCAGGGTGTTTCCCGCCGGTGTGCCGGGCACTTCCTCGTTCCCGCGCTCTCCGGCGCTCCTGAGGCCGGGAGGTGGCCAGAAGGGAGATGTCGCAACCGCCTCCCTCCCTCTTTCCCCGCCTTGGCGCTCAGTCTCTCCAGAGGAGCGCACTAGCAGACGGCTGCGGGCGGCCGAACGCGCGGCATGTCCCTTGAGGACGCACAGGCGGCGGGCCCGGGACTCTCCCGCAGCCTGGAGCAAGCCAACCGCACCCGCTTCGCCTTTTTCTCCGATGTCAAGGGAGACCACCGGATCGTGCTGAGCACCGTGGAGACTGTGGTGCTGGCGCTTATCTTTGTGGTGTCGCTGCTGGGCAACGTGAGCGCCCTAGTGTTGCTGGCGCGCCGGCGACGCGGCGGCACTACCGCCTGCCTGGTGCTCAACCTCTTCTGCGCGGACCTGCTCTTCACCAGCGCCATCCCGCCGGTGGTGGCTGTTCGCTGGACAGAGGCCTGGCTGCTGGGTACCGTTGCCTGCCACCTACTCTTCTACGTGATGTGCCTGAGCGGCAGCGTCACCATCCTCACGCTGGCCGCTGTCAGCGTGGAGCGCATGGTGTGCATCGTGCGTGTACAGCGCGGCGTCCGGGGTCCGGGGTGTCGCACTCGGGCCGCGCTGCTGGCTCTCATCTGGGGCTACTCTGCGCTCGCCGCCCTTCCCCTCTGTGTCTTCTTCAGTGTCCTACAGCAGCGGCTCCCCGGCGCCGACCAGGTGAGCGCAGGGCTATTCGCGCTAGGCAGGTGTCAGGGCTACCTAGGGGGTGGGAATTAGAGGAAACTGCCAGCCGGGACAATGACAGCAGCAGTAACGTAACAGGTTGTTTGTCGCGTGGTCAGGATTTACTGCTTAAATCTCACTACAATCCTGAGATATGGGTCCGGTAAACGCTCTCCAAAACGCTGAAAGTGGAGTCTCAAAAGTTTCTCTGAAGTGCAAAGGCTGTTTATTGCTAGTTTACTAAAGTTAACGGGTAGCTTGACCCGCCAACCCGACGAAGTTCGGGGAATCCAGAATCCAGTGTGGCTCAGCACATTACATTGATTTCTGCTTTAACGCCGAATGTTACAATACTATGGCTACCACGCCCACTTATACAGATGAGGAAAACTGAGGCACAGAGAAGTGTTAAGTTGGTCAGCCTCTTTCACCCTTCGTGGAAAGAAGAGCTCAGATGCTGCCCTGTAATTTCACCGCAGAGCTTTGAAAAGTGCGCGCGAAGGTGCACTAGGGTAGGCCTGGAGAAAGGGCACCCGAAACTCAGGAACCCAGATCAGTGCTGCCTCTTGGGGGTCTGCGACTTCTCTCCGGGCCTCAGTTTTTCCAACGGCAAGACGGAAAGGTTGGACTATCCCACCGGTTTTTCTTGTTCTGGGAGCCTCGGATGATGGCTTTGGAGGTACCTGAACGCCCCAAATGTCACACAGATTCCAGCCTTGCCTAAGGCTGGGCCGGTAAACTTCATTCTGGACAGAAGGCCTACAGTTGTTGTTCACATCACAGAGGGATCCACGGTCTTAAAAGCGTTCTGTGAACAGTGACGGATATTGATGCAGACCCCTCGGCGCAGGTCTGACGCTGGTAGGGTACTCAAGATCTCGGTCTCACTGGTGCCAGGGTTCGCACTCTCGGTGACATTCGCCAGGGAGGTCAGGCCCGGGGCCAGGTTGGGGGCCAGCAGCGTCGGGCGGATCTACGGTCCACCTAGTGTGCTAGGTCTCTGAGTGGAGAGTGAGCGCCTGGCGGGAAGGGCTGTCTGCGCTCAGGGCCAACACTTCCAGGATGTCTGTCCTGGGCCACGTTCACCGCTGCCTTCCTTTTTCGCCGTGGACGTGGAGTTTTCAGTCCCAGGAAATGTGGGGCACCCTGAGAAACCCTGCACTAGCAGTATCTCCGAAGAGAGGCCTGCGCAGGGCAGGTAGGGGGTGAGGAGTATGCCATGTCACCGGGCCAGGGTGTGAGGCTCCGGGTTGCGGAGATAGACACAGTCCGACCAGGACACGCTTCCTCGATGTGACCCTCAGAGCATGGACACAGAGGCAGCTCTCTTAGGGTGTTTCCGCAGGTTAATCTTTTGAGCAGGCCTTTTGGGGGGTGTCCACAACCTGTGTTAGCAGCAGTACGTTTTGAAAAACTTAAGTCAAATCTAAACGTCTCTTTATTTTTATTTTTTTTCTAAACATCTGTTTCTTAGTAGTGTATTTTTTGCTTTGAATACATTCGTTTCAACCGCCTTAAATGATGTGCAGGTAAGAGCTGTATAGTGCCGCCAGTGGCACTTGCTCAGGAGCTAAGAAACCTGTGGCCTTGTCACATCAGGTAGGGGCCATGGAAAGCAGGATCAGGTGAGCTGGCCGGGGGAGATTTGCAGACCAAGGATCCTCACTTAGCGAGAGGCCTTGTCTGTAGCCCAGATATGAGGGAGACTGAAGAAGCAAGAAGGATGCTTCTCAAATAAGCAGAACCCCAAGCCCTCACCCCAACTAGATCAGAGGATCTGGGGGCTGAATTTCAGACATCAGTTTTGTTTTCTTTAAGTTTTTTCCCATCAAGTTTGTTTGTTTTTTGAAGTTATTCTCACATTGAATTACAATGTTTCCATATTTTTCACTTGAGGGATTTTCCCCCTATTTCTTCTTAACACAAAAACAAAAACAAAACCTGGTGCCAGGTGCCATCAAGTCAGATCCGACTCATGGCGACCCTAATTACATCATAGAAATTAAAGATATCCTGTTTCCAGATGTGTATTTTGTGGCTTTCCTTTGTAAAATTTGTTTTAGGTACAGTTCTCCCTGTGGCTATGGGCTGTGGAGCTGATTTCAACTCGAAATGTCCCATATAAGTAGAACTGCCAACAGGGTTTTCTTGACTGTAATCTTCAAGGTAACTGATTGACAAGTCTTTCTCCCCCAGAACCACTGGGGTGATTTGAACCACCAGCCTTCTACTTAGCAGCTGAGTGCTTAATCATCACGCCATCAGGGCACCTTTTGTCCTGCTTAACTGGCAAATAATGCTAAGAAGCGAGGCTCTTGACACCCTCCAGCTAAAAGGCCAGATTAAAAATTGTTTGTTGACATAGGTGATTGTTTGAACAAGCAGGCTTTTTTTTTGCACAGATGGGAGACCTTCTGTGTCTCAGCCACAGTGTATTTTATTCCTGGCAGGACATTGGTGGTTGAGTCCCTCTATAGCACTTGTGGGGTGGCCAGAGTTGCTGTTGACAAGGTGTTGCCGTGTAGGTCTATGCTAGTGAGGCCTTCCCTTGATGCCCTTAAGCACACAAACCTTTTGCATTAATGAAGAAACACCTTCTTGGTTTCAAGGGCCTTTGGAGAAGGGGTTGGACAGAGCCACTGAGAGAGACAGGTACCTGTGCAGGGCTTTGGCAGATCAGGGGGCCAGGTGAATTAATGCTGGAGCCTCATTCACAGAAGTGGGACAACAGGGAGGAGGAGCTTGTAATGCAAATGAGAGGGTCCCACCTGGTTCTCCTCTGCTTGTCTTCTCCTCTGCCTTCATCCCACCTCCCCTGCCAAATAAGCCAACAAACAGAAAAACGCCCCATTCTCTCTAGGGCAGTGCCTGAGCAAGCAAGAAACGCCTCACTTTACAGGTGAGCAAACTGAGGCTCAGAGACTGAAGAATTAATGAAAAACCACAAGAGAAAAAGAAAAAGGAGTGTGGCAGTTTAAAAAAGAGAGAGAGAAAGATCTGGTCTAGACTGCACTGAGTCTCACGTATAAAATTAGCAAAGGGTTGTTTTCTCAGTCTTTATACCCCACCTTTCTGACTGTAGATGCTACCAGGCCCCTCATCTTTGGGCACTAAATATGGAGATTTGGGACTGAGATCATCTTAATACCCAAACCACATGCCAACTGATGTCCTCCAACCCATGCACACAAGGTCTGACAATTAAGTCCGCGATTGTTTTAAGTGCTACACACCTCATTGCTGAATAGCACTATGGTAACCTTCAAACTACTCTGCTTGGGATAGCACCTAGTCCACCCTTCAAAGCAATTTGGGAACTCTTTCCGGAATGATGCACAGTGGCAAGTTTGCAAACTTAATTGTGTAGTAGTTGTCTGTGAGGGAGTTTTCAGCCAGTCAACAAAAAACTGTATTGGAACACCTTCCCTACTCACTTGATCTGGCCCCAATGACTTTTTTCTTTACCTGAAAGTAAAGGAAATATTGAAAGGAAGCCATTTGGTGACACTCAGGATATCAAGGGTAATACGACGACAGCTCTGATAGCCATTCCAGAAAAAGAGTTCCGAATTTGCTTTGAAGGGTGGACGAGGTGCTGGCACTGGTGCATAGCTTCCCAAGGGGAGTACTTCAAAGGTGACCATAGTGATATTCAACAATGAAGTGTGTAGCACTTTTTCTAGGATGAGTTCACAAACTTAATTGGCATTCCTCGTAGAGTGGATGTCTGCAGCGCAAGGAGTGCTGGCCAGGATGACACTTCCTCTGACAGCTTTCTTTTCTCTAAACCTCCCCCTCCAAAAGAACAGGACAGTCTTTTTCCATTTGGACTATGAGTGCCCAGCAGAGCAGGGTGACTGCTTTAAAATGTCATTGAAGAGGTGGATGAAAATGACTTTGCTGGACACTGGTACCTGAAACGTGGGCTCTGGGGTTGAACGTCTGAGTAGGAACCCCGTGTGTGCTGTCTAGGAGCTCTGTGAAAGCAAGTTGCCCTACCACTCTGGGCCTCTTTTTTCTCATTCAAAATCGATGATGACAGTATCACCCCAAAGGCTTATCATGAGGATAACGTGCAATAAATGCACCAATGCCAGGTGCACACAGAGTTACGTGCTCCAAAATTGCTGGTATTACTAGTTTCCTTATGATTGGTTATAAACATTGGAAACGTTCTTCTAACAGTGCAATTCCTCTGACTGCTGTAAAATAATAGATTGCCGTTTTAAAGGAATGAACCCGTCCTGGCAACAGTGACATGTCAGCCAGGTTGGAGTAGCCTGCTGCAATGGGATGCCCGCCTGTGTGTGCCGTGGCCCTGGCGGCCAGCTAGCCTAATCAGCGAGTGGGGAAGACGGTGTATCTGGCCAGAAGGTGCTGCTGCCCGTATATTCGTCAAATGCTTAACGAGCACTCCCTTTCTCTCCCCACTCATAGGCAGTGAGTCCAGGCACTGGGCTGGGAGCAATCACGTGACCACAGTATCTGTCCAAGTATATTCATTGAGCCCCCAGATCACTTCAGACCCTGACTCAGTTAAGTGCTCAGGATAACCCCATGAGCATGTGTCAGAAGTGACTCAATGGTGCTAGGTTGTTTTTTTTTTAAGTAATGTTATTATGTGTCTGTTAAATGTGAGTCATCCGAGGACAGAAACACCTGTTCACTTGCTTTTGTTAAAATGAGAAGATGCTTTTAAATGTATGAAAGCAAGTGCATTTCTTGAGGTTTGCCTTTTTCCTTTGCTTTTGGGAAGTTGACACCAGTTGCCATCGAGTTGACTCTGACTCATGATGACACCCTGTGTGTCCAAAGTAGAAGTGCAATCCATAGGATTTTCATTGATGGATTTTTTTGGGAAATAGCTTGCCAGGACTTTCCTCTGAGGTCCTTCTGGGTACTCTTGGATGTTTGGATAGCAGCCAGAGCCAGTTCACTGCTTGCACCACTAAGGGACTATGGGAAGCTGACAGGGGAGGAGATAAAACTCCAAAGAAACCTACTGCCGTCGAGTTGATTCTTACTCATAGCAACTCTGTAGGACAGAGCAGAACTGCTCCATAGAGTTTCCAAGGAGCATCTGGTAGATTCGAACTGCTGAACTTTTGGTTAGCAGCCATACTACTTAACCAGGTTGCTACCAGGGTTTCTTATACCGGGCTAAAATTTCTACTTCTTTAAAATGACTTTAAAGCCTTGTGTTTTGTTAGAGGAAGTGAGGTAAGGGGAATCCCTGAAGATACTCTGGGAAAATTCCTTAGAGAAGCTGATGGGAAAAGAGCTAGTGGCTGTTCGCAAATAAATCAGCCAGGGTAGGGAAGAGTCAGCATTTGAGTGGTGCCTGTAAGGAGGTGGACACCGTGGTGGCATGGTGGTTAAGTGCCATGGCTGCTAACCAAAAGGTCAGTGGTTCAAATCTGCCAAGCCCTCCTTGAAAACTCTGTGGGGGCAGTTCTACTATGTTCTCTAGGGTACATATGAGTTGGAATTGACAGCAGTGGTTTTGGCTTTGGTTTTTTTGTATGCAGGCATCCCCCTCTGCAAGAGGAGTCTTCTTAGAAAATTTCTTCATTTAACAGGTTATTCTTTTTAAAACAAGCATGTAAAGTATGCCAGCCATAGCTCTAGGTAGGTACTGGGTTTCTTGAGTAACTCAAAACTCAATGGGTGAATTCGGACAGGAAACCAGGTGGTTACTGTACAGATTGAGGAAGAGTCCTGGAAGAGGCCTTTGTGAGCACTGGATGTTGTCAAGAAGGCTACCTGAAGGCAGTGTGATCTGAGATAAAGTGAGCTGATGCGGGGAAGTTAGCTAGACCAGGACGTGTGGGGACCAGGGCAGCTACATTGCAAGCAAAGGAAATAGTCCACGCCGGGGCCAGGGGCATATCACAGTGCTGTGCTAAGCACTGACCAGTTCTTACCCAGACTTTGAGTAGACCATGAAGGGCATCACGGACAAGAGATGGTGCTAGAAGGGTTGGTAGGGATCAGGTAGAGAAGGGCCAGGTGAGGCCTCTTAGGGAGTTTGGACTTGCACTGTAGAGACGGGCCGGACTAGGAGAAGGTGGGCCAGTGACACCAAAGACCTGGAGGCACTTCCAGTTGCTTCTGAGGAAGGAGTGAGGGACAAAGGCCAGGAGTCTGGTTGCTGACAGTGTGGCCAGTAGCTCACCTGACTGGAGAGTGTGGGAAGTGGAGCACTGTAGGATGGGGATCTCTAAAGCAGACCTGTGACGCTGCCTGTCATGGCACTAGGTGAACCTGAGGTTCAGGAGAGGGCTGAGCTGGCCAAAAGAAGTGGTGGAAGTGCATAAGATGGCCAAGGAATGGAGGTTCGGATGTGACCGAAGACATTTGTGGGATGCCAGTCAAATGACCTCACCCTCATATGTCACCTCCAGCCGTCGTTCTTTCTGGTCCTAACACCTGAGCACGGTCCTCCTTATCGCCCTGGCTAAAGCCCACTGTCAACTGAAATCACCCTCCCGGATACCACTTTCCCAAGTGAATTCCTGTTGCTCTTTTGGCCACTTCTGGCTGGCTACCCTGTTTTGAAACCCCCGGTGGAGGAATTGTTAAGCATTCAGCTGCTAACTGAAAAGTTGTCAGTTGGTTCAACCAGCTGCTCCCAAAGAGAAAAGATCTTGTGATCTGCATCCGTACAAGACTGCAGCCCAGGAAGCCCCAGGGGGCAGTTCTGCTCTGTGCTGTAGGGTCAATAAAAGCTGGAATTGACTTAAAAGCACATGATGACAGCCCTGTATGGAAGTTTCTCTCCTCTACCTGCAGTGTAACCTCCTTGATAGCAGGGACAGAACCTTGGTCAACATTGTAGCTACGGAATGGTTTGACCAGTGCCATCGAGTCTATTCCAAGCTCCTAGCAACCCTACAGAACCACGTAAACTCCCCTGTAGAGTGTCTAAGGAGTGTCTGGCAGATTGGAACTACAAACCTTGTGGTTAGCAGCCGTAGCACTTAATTACTCTGCCACCAGGGTTTCCCAGAGTGAGTAAATGACTATTTACTAAGTAAATGAATGATTGAGTGAGTCAGTTAAGGAAAGGAGCTGTTGACTTTACCAACCCCATCTCTGGAGCTCAGTGGACAAGGTAGGTCTTGTCCTTTTGGTGTTTAAATGTCCTTAGAAACCCTGGTGGTATAGTGGCTAAGTGTTCTGTTGGCAATTTGAATCTGCTAGGTGCTCTTTGGAAACTCTCTGGAGCAGTTCTACTCTATTATATAGGGTTACTATGACTCAGAATTGACTCAATTGCAGTGGGATTTTTTTTCTTAAACCAGGAAATATTTCACACGTGCAGAAAAAGTACAGTGGATAATATAACAAACATTCTCGGCCCTGACTTCCACTTTTGACGCACTGACATGCTCTATTTAGAAGTCACAATCTGAGGGTAAGTATTGAGACTGAAAAACGACTTAAGTGGATCTTCCCACCAGAACAAAGTTATAACATCAGGTTCGCTCCCTGACTGTGGGCATGATGCCTGTGGCTTTATTTTTTAATGAGAGTAGACACAACATTTAATCAACTATGCCATATAAAGCTTTCTAAAGAGCATATAAATCAGTAATGTAGGCCACATGGGTCAGTCACACTCACAGTTCAAGGACAGGCCACCTCTTAGATGTCTTATCATACTTCCTCATCACTTTGCAACAAGGTGAAAGACCGGCTTTGTTAGAGTCACAGAATTTGGGAGACTTACTGGGATGGGTTCATTATCTTTGTTGCAAAATAATAGCTGTCTAGGTTTGCTAAACTAGCGTGATGATCTGTTTCATGTTTGAATATCATTCCTCTTAAAAATTAACCTTTACTGCCTTTTTTAAATTGTAAAAATAATATGAGCATATCATGAAACACTTAAAAAATCCAGATAAGCCAAAAGAAAAAAATAACTTAAAAAACCTGCTTGGAAACAGATAATTAACTTTCTAGAAGGTATCCTTGCAGTCTTGTTCCTACACATGTGTGCATGTGTGTGCACACGTGCATAGGCGTGTGTATACTCAGTAACACGTAACACTATCTTTAGCAGTGCTGGGGCCATGCTGTCGTATTGTGTAAGAGATCTGCTTTTGGGGGCTAATGTAGGGAGAATACCCTGCCCTATCCTTCTGCCATGAAATTTTGTTAAACAGCTGCCTGGGCTTAGAGAGATTTTGGCAGTCAGTCCCGCAAAGGCTTCTGTAAAGATTTGGGGTTTCTTGGGGGTTTCAATAAATGGTTCTGGGATGATCTGTTTTTCTGCGTCCCCTGTATAGTTTCCATCACAAGTATGGGAAGTGGAGGCCAACTCACAATCAGTATTTCTTCCAGTTACTTCTTCAGCATACCTGCCAAGGCATGTTGCCTATCGACACACAGCGAGCAGGAGTCCATTGGGCAGAGGTCTGAGTAAAAGTCAGGGCTGCGTGGGTCATCTAAAGAACAGCGGTTATTTTAACACCGATATTCTTTACCACCAGTATTCAGAAGATCCTTCAGACACCAAGTTTCTGTCCAGTCACCAAAATGTAGAAGTCATTGCTGTTGAGTCAATTCCAAATCATAGCAACCCCGTAGATCGGAGTAGAACTGTCTGTCCCCTACAGTTTCCAAGGAGTGACTGGCAAATTTGCACTACCGACTTTTGGGTTAACAGACATAGCACTTAACTACGATGCAACTAGGGTTTCCAAAATGGAGAGAGATTTAATAAACATATTCCCATGAGGTGTGGACATTGGGGTGGGGAGATAAGGTTTTGGAATTCCAGTCCATTTGTGAGCCATCTAACAAAATAGGAAGAAGAAGCAACATTTTTATCCCCCCTTTGCAGGTGCAAATACAGCTAGAGCGTTCAGCCTTGTTTGCCTTGCCTTAGAAAGAGTAGGTCCTTAGATGTCCCTTGTAACCATTTAGCTCTTCGGGGAAAGATATTGTATGATTTTAAAGGACCATCCTTTAGTATTTCATTGTTTTAGGAAGATGATTCTAAGCCTAAATTGCCTTCTGTGCAAAACAGGGCTTGGAAGAAAAGGGCTGAGGGCTTTTTTGTGGCTGAGCCCAGGGCAGTGGGACCAGCACTGGGCTTGGAGTCTCAGGACTCACACCTCGCTGGCTCTAGCTATTACCAGCCCATGCCCTTGAGACCTAGAGGCTTGCCTGCCTGCCCTGAAGAACGGAGATGATAGTTATCACCCTGTCTGTCATCCGTGGTTTTACTGAGGGTCCGCAGCCAGTGGTTTGTAACTGGGACTGCAGTAGGCAGTGGAAGTGATTCTGAGATGTACCGTTCATACCATACTTATGTAATAAGGTAACACAAGTTTGTGACCCCCCACCCCAAACAAACCCATTGCTGTTGAGTCAATTCTGACATCTCAATGCTATAGGACAGAGTAGAACTGCCTCACAGGGTTTCCAAGGAGCAGCTGATAGATTCAAACTACCAGCTGTTTGGCCAGCAGCCTGAGCTCTTAAACACTGCCTCACCAGGGCTGTGTGGGTGTGACAGTATTGGGTAACCTCCAGCTAGGACAAAGGCCAGATAAAAAGCCAGCATTTAAATGATGTTCTCTTCCTTTTTGTAACTAGGAAATTCCTATTTGCACACTGGTTTGGCCCAGCATTGCAGGAGAAATCTCTTGGGATGTGTCGTTTGCCACTTTGAACTTCTTGGTGCCTGGGCTGGTTATCGTGATAAGTTACTCCAAAATTTTACAGGTATGTATGCTTCAAGTGCTGCAGCTGAACCCCAATTGGACTTGGGGTATTTCAGGTGGAATCTGGCAACTTCAAGGTCAGAAGAGTTCACTCTGGTTTAATCCTCGTTCACTGGCCAGATCCACCGACTCTGCAACATAGAGCAAAATGAGTTTGGCATTAAAAAAAAGTCATTTCTTTGTGATTATTGTTTTCTGCTTACTAAAAACAACACAAGCTCATTATTAAAAAATTAAGATAAAAACAGATATACAGAAATGTCTGACACAGAAACTGAAAATCTGTTCTTCCTCTATTATCAATAATTCAAGGATTTTTTTCAAGGTATTTTTTTTAATTTTCATATATGTGCAAAATTATTGAGACTCAAAATGCTTTAAGTCAAGTGGGTTTTCCCACAGAAACAAAGATAGGACATCAAGTTAGATCCCTGACTGTGGACATGGTACCTGTACATACAGAAGTACACACACACGTGTGTATACATATACATGATGAATCATATGAAATTGCGGGTTAAAATGGCCACGTATCAGCTGTTTTTTATGGTTCAACTCAGTTCTTTTCCAGATATAGTACTATCTCCTCTGTAACTTCCTTTTCTTACCTAACATTATATCTTAATACCTTTTCTTATCAGTTCCTAGATCTCACTCATTGCCTTTAAAGTTTACATGGTCTTTCAGCATATAGATATAATTTATTTTATGGACCTTTGGGTTATGACCATTGTTTCTTCAGTGATGAAGAACTTACACTTTATAATTTTTTACTGAAATAGACTATACAGAGAGAAAAAATACGCCCAGCATTAAGTGTGCAGCTTTCAAATGGTTACTTGCAAAAACAGGTATTCCTGTGGATACCTGTCAAAGCAGCTCCCAGATCAAGAAACAGAATGTTACCAGCAGCTCAGAAGGCCGTCTCTTGTTACTTTTCTGTAGTTACCTTGTACTTTCAAGGAATGTACAGTCTGAATCTCTACTGAAACAGGAAATGATTGCTACCTTCAAAACAAGTGTGTACAGTGACCTAAAAACGCACTCACAGTCTGTTTCCCACCTTTTGAGGCAGCCCATCTACTCGTAAGGTGCTGGCCCAGGCAGACAGTACGTTCGTATATGTAAGCCCATTTTAGAAGGCCTAATGCACAGTCTCTAAGTTTCCTTGGAGTTTTACAGTTGTTGCATGTTTGTTTTATAGCATATTATGGGTCAGCTGCCAAACGGGCATATTGAAGTGGTGCCCTGGTGTCCTGCTCCCTGTCTGGCACTTTCATGGCCGCTTCTTTGGGTATGCAGGCTTCTCAGATGCCCAGAAACCAAGCTAGGGCAACCTCCACACAGGTCTGGGTCCTGTGTGAGATGCCCTTTAAGCTCTTTCCCGCCAGAGAGATGACCAGTGACTCTCAAAGTGGCCAGCAGCCTGGGACTTGCTGGTGGCAGATTCAGACCTGGAGTTAAGATCTGTAACGTGCTTGCACCTGGGCTTTGCCTACAAAAAAGGCCTGTGTTAGCTGTTATCATTAAGTTAAGAAGAAAAGCTAGTAAGAAAGGAAATGTAGAATGAATTTTTAAAACTATGTGACAAATATTTATGTACAATTTACAGTGTGCCAGAAACCAACTCATATAATCTTTCCTTTAAAAGTTTACACAGCAAATTGGGTTCCCATTTAACAGTTGCTACATTGGTTGTTCGGTGATGTTGGTTACATATTTCACAATGCGTCAATATTCTCATTAATTCCACGCTGAGTGTTTCATTTCCAGTAATCTAGCTGCCTATCCCGTTAGGCCATTCATCTTTGCTTTAGAGTAGTTGTTGACCATTTGGTCTCATGCAGATGACTTTTTAAAGTTACACAATTCTCATGGACAATACTATATAAGCCAATCTGTTTTCTAGCTAAAAGAGACCTTAGGGAATAGTTTCAGTTCAAGATTAATGGCGTATCTCAAATTGATTATCTCAGGGAGTCTCAACCAGTCTCTTAAGTCTGGGCTTCTTAAGTATTTGAGCTCTGTTCTACATTTTTCTTCCCTGCTGTAGGGATTCGTCTGTTGTGGTCCTGATCATGTTAGTGGTAGCTGGGCACCACCTAGTTCTTCTGGTCTCAAGACAGATGAGGCCATAGTTCCCATAGACTATTAGTCCTGTGGACTAGTTTATTCTCTGAGTCTTTAGTTTCCTTTGTACCTTATTTAATCTTGACAAGATTTGCAGATGAGGAAACCAACACACAGAATGCTTAAGTAATTTGCCCAAGGTAATACAAAGGCAGTGTCAAGATTTAAACCTAGGTAAGTCTGTTCCCAGAATGTCAACATTAATTCCTTAGACATTTGTTAAGGATCTATTCTGTGAAAAGTGCAAGTGGGGGCTGGGAAATGAGCCAAGAGTGAGCAAATCACATTCTCTACCCAAAAGGGGCTTTAATGCAAGGAGGAGGAGGAAGACCACAGACAAAGATGCTGCTGTTCAGTGTAGCGAAGCCCAGAACACAAGGTGGACTGATGCTGAGACTCTGAGTGAAAAGCACTCTGCAGACTGCCAGATGCTGGCCACATAGGTGTGAAGGACGAATGAAGGATGTGTGAGAGGAGCAGCAAAGGGTGTGAAAGACAGACATGAAAGTCTGAAAGGACTCTTTTAATAACCAGTCTTTCAGTCTTGAATCTGCCACTTTCTTGCTGTGTGGTCTTGGGCAAGTTGCTTCTCTGAACTTCAGTTCTCTTGTCTGCAAAATGGGAACGTGATCCCAATGGGATAAGGTGGTTGTGAGGCACGTGAAAGATACCCCTGGGGTGACAGTAGTGTCACACCTGCCTGTAGCTGGTGCTGGATAAGTTAAAAGCAAGTTGGCCCCTTCTCTCAGAGCATGCTGGGAAAAGATGCCAGAGAGATTTTTTGAGAGGAATAAACAGGAGCGCCCACGTTTTGAAGCACCGCGAGAACAAGGAACCAATCCCAAAGCAGCTCAGGCCGGAAGTCCCTTCTCCTCAGAGGTCCCCCTCCTGAGTCCCTTAGATGCAAGAAGGCTCTAGTTTATCTCTTCTTTTATTCCTGCTTCGCACCTCTCAGTTGCTTGGTGACAGTGGACTGAATTATTCTATGAAAAAATTCCCCACACACCCCGTATTTTTAACTCAGCCAGGTCCCACCTGGAAAAAACTAAAAATAAATAAATGAAAATAAAAACCAAGAGATTTGATGAGTTTAGGGAGGCGTCCTGTCATCCGCCTGCCTCTAAACAGCAATTCATCATTCTGTGAAAGTTTTGCATATAAAGCCCAGTCAGCCTTCCATTCTGCCCCTCACAGACCCCAGCTCTGTATTTCTAGATCGAACAATGAGAGAACAATGGAAACCCTCAGCGCAGAACTGAAAAATCCACCCCTTTCCTGCCTCAAGGCTCACGTGCCCTTGCTGCCTCTCACCCAGGCCCTTCTCTAGGCTTGAAGCGTGCCACCTCCCAATCACCCTGATATTTTATTCCTGTAAAAGTGTCCCCTAGAGTGCTCCCTAGAACTCTGTGTAATGTTAAAAGGTATCAGAAAGAGTTCTGTGATCATATTTGTTTGGGAAATGCTCAGAGTAATTGGGTTTCTTAGGTGCAAGACTTCTCAGAGCCTTTGTTACACTAATGTACATTGGGAATCTCCAGGACACGAATAGAATAAGCAACCGTACTAAATCTGACTTCAACCACCTACAAGTCATCTGGAAACCCTGGTTACATAGTGGTTAAGTGCTGTGTCTGCTAATCAAGAGGTCAGCAGTTCAAATCCACTAGGTGCTCCCTGGAAACTTGATGGGGCAGTTCTATTCTGACCTGTAGGGTTGCTATGAGTTGGAATTGACTCGGCAGCATGTTTTTTTGTGTGTGTGTGCTGTTGTTGTTTTATCAAGTTGTCTCTGACTCATGGAAACTTCATATGTCGAAGTAGAACTGTGCTCCATGCAGTTTTCAGTGGCTTATTGTTCAGAAGCAGATTGCCAGCCCTTTCTTCCAAGGCCACACTTTTGAACTGGTGCTCCAGGGAACCCCCTTTGGGAAGCCCTGCTTTGAAGTCCTAGCTCTAGTTACCGGTTCTGATCTGGACAAGGATTCAGAGCACCTGACTTTTCAAAGCTCTTCTGGATTCTTGTCTGCCAGTCATTCTTTGGGGGTACCCAAGACAGAGGCTTTATTTGCCCCTCTGCAATCCCACTTTCTCTTGCCTCATGAGTCAGATGTGCCATACAACTTCAGCTGCAACGATTTCCCAGAGAAATAGCCTCCCAGCCACTCCCCAATGCCTTTCCATCAAGCTGTCAATGCTAGCCGGTTGGGCTTGGTTTACATTATTACCCAGCAACTGTTGCCATGGCAACATATGACGCTTCTAGCCTTTGTAACGGTGTTTTTGCAGGTTTCTCGTTCTCTCCCCTACCCCTACAAACGTTCTAGAATGGAAGTGCAGCATGAGCAGGGCTTCTTTCTCACACTGTCTTGTTTCTTGTTCTATATGCAGCACTTATAAGAGTGCTCAATGGCTATGTGTTGAATGAGTGAGTTCATAGCTTGAGGTAGGATAACCCTCAGCCTGTCTCAGAGCTTAGATGAGAAACAGAGTCTGTTAAACCTGAACAGGAAGGTGTTCAACAGTGAAAATGCAGCCCTGTCTCTGCACCTAGCCCTCATTCCCCCAGCTTTGGGGCCTGCTGGCTAGTGACAGACCTTCTAGAAAGATAAAGGTCTCTAGTCAGAAGTCTCTAATTGAGAAGCTGCTGATTGACCAGGGCAACCCCACAGAAGACCCAGTCCCCAGGGTCTGTCCCTTGTGGCTCTCAGGAAGAGAGACATGGTCAGAGCTATGTCAGTGAGACCCTCACCATCCCCATAGCCAGTGAAGCAACTGAGGCATGGTGAAGGGGTGTGAGACCTTCAAAATTCAGTCTTCAGAAATTCACACACATGTGAAGACAGCAAGATAGTTTGAAAAAGAGACTCCTTCAAAGGACTAGGATGAGGGGTGGAGGATTGGAAACCGGGGGGGATGGGAAACCACACCAAGCCTGTTGTCTTTGATTCATAGTTCTCATACGTCAGTCAGCAAGAATCACCTGACTAGTGTGTTTAAGCTGCAGATTCTGAGTCCCACTCAGAATGACAGAATTCAACTATCTGAAGGTGGGGCCCAAGCACTTGGGTTTTGGTGACTGCTGCGGTGACTCTGAGGCAGGGGGTCATGGACTGTGTTCGGAGGAGCACAGTTGTCCTTCTGACAGGGCGTGAAGGATGTTGGCTCCTCCCTGTGGGTCAGATGCCTGGAGCAAGCTCTCAGAGCTTCTGTTTTTTTATTCTGAAAAAGGAGGTGATGCCAGAATCTACTTTGTTAGCTTTGCTAGAAGGATTAAAGTCAATCTGCAAAAGTTAACCAAGCGTTTAACTGTAAAAGCACATTAAGTGCAATGATAGAGACATTTAAACCTTGGGTAAATGTTAACTAGAGTCCCTGGGTGGTACAAATGGTTATCCGTGCTTGGCTGTTAATTAAAAGGCTAGAGGTTCCAAAGAAGTTCCTTGGAAGAAAGACCTGGCAATCGAATCCCCCAAATTAGTCATTGAAAGCCTTATGGAGCACAGTTCTACCGTGACACACGTGGGTCACCATGTGTCAAAGTGGACGCTGCAGCAACTGATTTGGTTCAGTCGTTGCTGCTGTTTATATTATTGTTAACTAGTCTTTAAGTGCTATGGCTGCTAACCAAAAGGTCCTTAGTTGACATCTGCTGGGTGCTCCTTGGAAACTCTGTGGGGCAGTCCTGCTCTGTACTGCAGGGTCGCTGTGAGCTGGGGTCGACTCACTGGCAGAGGGTTTAGTTTGGTTTGGTTAGTCTTGCCATCCAGGTTACCGAGCAAGGGAAAATTCACGTTTGATTCTAAAGGCCCCATTTCCCTCATACTCCACAAGTTGTGGGAACTGTGGAGGGAAAAAGTGCAGCATCTGTCTGTACCAAAAAAAGACCCAAACACTTGTGCGCTTGGCCCATGAGTCAGCCTGCTTCGTTTGTTCCATTCACAGTCATTGTCAGGCACCTGTCTGAGTTCTGGGGCATCGCAGCGCCATTCATGGTTCCAGCCCTTGAGGATCCTGCAGTCTGCCAGAGCCAAGGTTGGGAGTAACACTTTGCCTTTCCACATAATCTGTGTGGCAGGTCCCCACCCCTCCTTGGGAGCACCAGGAACAAAGCCCTGCAGGGTGCAGAAGGGGAGAAAACCAGGAAGTTGGAGCTCATGGCAGTAGACTTGAAGTTAAAGGCTGGCCAGGGGATTTCCATTGGCAGAGACACCACCCCACCAAAAACAAGCCACTGCTGTCCAGTTGATTCTGTCTCATAGCAACCCTGTAGGTCAGAGTAGAACTGCCCCACAGTTTCCAAGGAGCACCTGGTAGATTTGAACTGCTAGCCTCTTGGTTTACAGACCATAGCACTTTACCACTGTGCCACCAGGGTTTCTGACAGAGACAGAAGAAGGTAGGAAAGGACCATCTCAAGATGAAGAGCGTGGGCTGGAGTCAGACTGCTGACGTATGACACCCAACTCTGCAACTTCTTAGTGGGGAAATGTGAAAGTTGCTTAACCTCTTGAGACTCAGTTTCTTCATCTGTAAAATGGAGATTGTTAAAGTATGTATGTCACAGGACTGTTGGAATAATATTAAAGAGATGACTTAATTACCATGCACAGGGCCTGGCACAATAGATGCTCAATAAATGTGGCCTTCCGTCAACATCATCACTCAGCAGATACCTAGGAGGCACTACACTGGGAACTTTTGGTACACTGTCATCTGTTTTGGCAGCACAGCGTGAGCAGTTTAGGGGTGAGGCTGCCGTTGGAGTCACCCCTCAGATATCCATCAGGCTGTACTTCGACCTAGAGGGTCACCCCTGCTGCGGGACAGTGCCACTTCCCCTTCAGCCTGCCCAACTTTTGCCCTGCCCAGCTGTTACTCTTCTCTCCCGGATCTATTGGCCAAGGTTCCCTATTCAGATGAAGCAGCTGCCCTAATTTCCTAGGCTGCCATTACAAAATACCACGAAGTGGGTGGCGGAAAATAACAGTAACACTGTGTCACCCTTCTAGAGACTAGACATATGAATTCAGTGTTGGTAGGCCCATGTTATCTGCAAAGGCTGCAGGAGATCTTTTATTTTCTGGTTTCTGTACATCCCTGTGCTCGTGGCTGCAGCGTAGCTCCTGTCTGCCTCAGTGGCCATATGACATTCTTCCCCCAGTGTGTCTGGCTAGCTCTCTTCTCCACTTTTGTAAAGACAACTCAGACTGAATTAGATCCTACCCTACTCTGGTATGACCTCGTGTTAACTGGGTCATCTTCAAAGATTCTATTTCCAAACAAGGTCAAGTTCACAGACACCAGGGGTAGGACTCCAGCATAAATTGTCAGGAGACACAATTCAGTCCACAACACCTGTTTTTGCCTGAACATAATCTCTGAATGTCATTCTGCACAGCAGCTTCCAGACTGGAACATGCCATGGCACCACCAGCGTGAACCCAAGACAGCAGGTTATGTGTCTTGAGCAACTCACAGCCTGCAGAGCAGGCAGTGAGGGGAGGGCCAGTTAGACCAGCAACACCTTTTGAGCCCTTTCTGTTACCCTGGAAACCCTCTGGCAGACTTGTTAAATATTACAGCTGCTAGCTAAAAGGTTGACAGTTTGAATCCACCAGGACACCTTGAAAGCTCTATGGGGCAGCTCCTCTGTGTCATATAGGGTTGCTGTGAGTTGGAATCAACTCCAAGGCAATGAGGAGCTTTTTTGTGGGTTTGTTTTTGCGAACCTTGGTAGCACAGTGGTTAAATGCTCAGCTGCTAACCAAAAGATTGGCGGTTTGAGTCTACCAGCTGTTCCTTGGAAACCTTATGGGACGTTTCTACCCAATCTTATAGGGTCATTTTGAGTTGGTATTGATTGGACAGTGACGGGTTTTACTTTGTTTATTAATATTACCCTAGAGATCGTTTCTGGTGGTGTAGTAGTTAAGTGCTACGTCTGCTAGCCAAAAGGTTGGTGGTTGGAATCCACCAGGTGCTCCTGGGAAACTCTGTGGAGCTGTTCCACTCTGTCTTATAGGGTTGTTATGAGTCGGAATCGACTTGACAGCAGTGGGTTTGGGTGGAGATGGTCAGCCTGGTGGCATAGCGGTTAAGTGCTACAGTTACTAACCAAAGTATCGTCAGTTTGAATCCACTAGGTTATAAACTCTGTGGGGCAGTTCTACTCTGTCATAGGGTTGCTATGAGTTGAAATGGACTCAATGGCAGTGAGCTTAGGTGTTTTATTTTTGGTTGGGAGATGGTTAATCTTTAGCTTAGCCAAGCTCAGTTTTTGAAGATGAGAACTTTTAACCATTTGTTGTTAATGGAGTAACCTTGAACAAGTTACTTCACATTCCTGAGACTCAGTTTTCTTGTCTGTGAAAGACAAATCACAGCAAAGTCCCAAACAGTAGTTGTGAAAATGAAATGTGACAACTGATAAGACAAACATGTAGTATGGTGCCCAGCACACAGGGAGCAGTCACTGAAGCTCAGCCTTCCTGACAAGGGTTTTTGTTCTTGCTGTTGGGATCGGGTGTGGGGAGCAGAGCTTGTTCATGTAGCATCTGTTGCCTGGTCTCCATCACCAACGGGTGGACTTAACCTACTACACAGAAGCAAGTGATCACATTTGTGTCTTGACAAGACAGTTAAATGGCTGCCTTTCCATTAAACTGGCGGCCTGGTGGCACAGTGGTTCAGAGATTGGCTGCTACCCAAAAGATCAACAGTTCAAATCCACTGGTCAGTCCTTGGAAACCAGATGGTATGATTCTACTGAGTCCTATAGATTTGCTATGAGCTGAAATTGACTCAGAGTCAGTGCATTTTCAATTAAACCCATTGCTATCAAGTCATTCCTGACTCATGGTGACCCCATGCGGGTCAGAGTAGAAGTATGTTCCATAAGGTTTTTCATGGCTGATTTTTTGGAATTTCTTCCAAGACACCTCTAGATAGACTTGAACCTCCAACCTTTCGGTTAGTAGCTGAGTGTGTTAATTATTTGCATCACCCCAGGATTGCTGCCCTTCAGTTAGCTAGTTAGAGATCATCTAAGGAGAATCTTGGAGTTATACTAATGCAGGTTCTACGTGGTGTTGGTTACCTTCTGATGACTTACACCCTGAGAATCAGGTATCTTAGGCAAATGTACTGGGAAGGCAAGTCCAGAGCTCACAATGAGATTTCTCAGCCTTTAATCTCCATATACATAGGTACCTGTTCAGCGGCCAGACAAAGTAGCAGGATACATGGCCAGACTGAGGAAATAAACGTTAACGAGGGCCACTAATGCAGTCAAGACAGGATGGAACAAAGCCGGTCAGGCTAATAGGTACGATGTCCCATCATGTTCCGGGTTAGATGTGCATCACAGCCTCAGCTGTCTCGTTGTGCAAGTCACCTGCCACCCCCTCCCCATCACCTGCCCTTCCATCCTCACCTGTCCATGTCCCTACCCACTACCACCATCATGGCACCAGGGAAACTGAAGGGAGTGAAAGGTGACAGCCATGCTTTCTCCCCTTCAACTGTGCTTAACAGACAACCAAAGTCAGATAACAGGACAGGAGCGAGATGTTCAGACCAAGAGAGACTGTTAAGTGAAAAAGAAGCCAGCTTCAAAGTAGGGTGCATGCTGTGATCCATTATGCATACAAAGCAAAAGTACAGACACCTCCAATCCCATAGCCAAGTGTGTGTATGGCTGCAGTGCTTTCCAGAAGGGCTTGCAGGAAGCCACAAGACCTGGTCACCGCTAGGGTGTGAAAAATGGGAAATACGGGTAGCCAGGCACCTTGCATGTTTTCATTTGATTCCCTTCGAATTATCTTGTTTGAGTTTGTACTTGAGCACATAATGCTTTCATACAACTGATTTTTAAAAAAGAATAGCAGGAAAGGTGAGCTTCTGTTTCATGTCCTCCTTTTCTGGACCACCCAGTTGAGGCTTTTACATTCCCCATCATCAGTTCTGGAAACGCTGGTGGCATATTGGTTAAGAGCTGAACCAAAAGGCTGGCATTCAAATCTACCAGGCGCTCCTTGGAAACTCCATGGGGCAGTTCTCTTCTGTCCTATAGGGTCACTGTGAGTTGGAATCAATTCAACAGCAATGTTTTTTTGTGGAGCAGGGAGGGGTTCACCAGTTCTATTCACAACATGGATCATTTTCTGCCTTATCTTTCAGGAGGCCAGTCAGTCCCCCTGAGTGTGGGCGTTGTGTCCAGCCTTTGAGAAGGAATTCACTCCCCACAGAGTTCCAAAGCCAGATAGCCCCAGTGCAGGCAGGCTTGCAGATACCCATTCCTGGGGCCTCTGTTCCTCATAAATGAAAAGCCTTTGGCATTCCTTGGTAAACTGTGGTTCTTTTTTGGTTTGCTTTCCTGCAGATCACAAAGGCATCCAGGAAGAGGCTCACAGTGAGCCTGGCCTACTCGGAGAGCCACCAGCTTCGCGTGTCCCAGCAGGACTTCCGGCTCTTCCGCACGCTCTTCCTGCTCATGGTCTCCTTCTTCATCATGTGGAGCCCTATCATCATCACCATCCTTCTCATCTTGATCCAGAACTTCAGGCAAGACTTGGTCATCTGGCCATCCCTCTTCTTCTGGGTGGTGGCCTTCACATTTGCCAATTCAGCTGTAAACCCCATTCTCTACAACATGGCACTGTTTAAGAACGAGTGGAAGAAAATTATCTGCTGCTTCTTGTTTCTGGAAAAGGGAGCTATTTTTACAGACACATCTGTAAGAAGAAATGATTTATCTGTTATTTCCAGCTAGGTTTTTTTTTTTTTTTTTTTTTTTTTTTTTCGTATAGGCCAAGTTTTTCACTACGGGAAGAGCCCCAGTATGTTTTCAAAGGGAATGAATTTCCAGAACCATCATACTAGGGTGCTCTGCTGTAAACCTATGCAAATACACACTTATAACAATGATAAATTAAGAGATGATTGTTCAGCATTATTTTTTCTTTACAAAAGGATGTGCTCTGGGTTCTTTCTAGACACGAGCTTTTTCGGTATGTTTGTAATATAATTAACTTTAATAAATTTTTATTTATAACTATTCGGAAATCACATCTCCTATATACCAGGCCTGCTTGCTTTCTAAACCGAGGTTTGGAACTGACCCAGGCATTGTACTTCTCACTTGAAGGGCCATAGCCATTCAAGGTCCCCTGGACTTGTAAGGTCTTAGAGTTGTTTATGTATGATATCAACAGTGCTTGAAGAATTTTCAAGAAAAAATTTAAGGTGATTTCTTTTATTACTTTTACTTTTAAAAAGTGCCAGGCACCCCTTCAGAGGAAAAGGTCTCCTGAAATCAGAGAGGGTGAGTGCCTCCAGAATTTGTGAGACTGAGAACATAAGTGAATCTTTTCATTGAATCATTCACCAGATGTTTATTAAGCACCTGCTAGGAAACCAGACAGGAAACCATGGTGACATAGTGGTTAAATGCTGCGGCTGCTAACCAGGAGGTCAGCAGTTCAAATCCACCACGTGTTCCATGGAAACTCTATGAGGCAGTTCTACTCCATTTATATGGTCACTGTGAGCTGGAACTGACTCGACGGCAGTGGGTTTGGTTTTTGGGTTATGGCCAGACACTGTCCTTGATACTGGAAATACAGTGATGAGCCAGGCCATGTCCCCTGCCCTCAGGGTGCTTACTTTCTAGAGGGAGGAAGAACACTGACTATAAGTTGATACGTAATAGAGCATCACAGAATGAATAAGTGCCAGCAGAATATAGGAGATAATATAGGAGATAATGCTATGGTAGTGATGGTAATTTAGATCAGGGGAAGGGATCTAGGGAGATCTTTCTGAGGAGTGACACTGGACCTGAAAAGTGAACAACGAGAAGGAAGTCAACCACGTGAATCTGCGGGAAAAGGTATTGAAGCAAGAGGAGGTGCTGGTACAAAGAGGGTGGTATATTTGCAGAACAGAGAGAAAAATGGTGCAGCCAAAGCAGGCCGCTGACTAGCCTGTTCTCCATAAGGCACTTCCTCGGAAAGACAGAAGGGTGCCCTCCTGGAGCCTATCAGTTGAGATCAAGGGAGTTACAGGGATACAGAAGCTCCTGAAGAGTTACACAGAAGGTCTTGGAGGCCACCACAGGGAGTTTTATTTTATAGAATGGGTACCATTAGGAAACCGTAGTGGCTTAGTGGTTAAGTGCTACATCTGCTAACCGAAAGATTAGCAGTTCAAATCCACCAGGTGATCCTTGGAAACTCTATGGGACAGTTCTACTCTGTCTATGAATTGGAATCAACTCAATGGCAGTAGGTTTGGTTGTTTTGGGTTGGGTACCACTAGAAGTTTGTTACTGGAGACTGATACGACTTGTTATATATTTTTAAATATTGATCTGGCTGCCCTACAGGGAATGGACACTGAGGGGCAAGAATGAAAGTGAAGACCACTTAGGCCACAGCTGAAGCAGGAAAAGATGATGGGGAACTTGGAGTGGATGCTATCAATGAGGGACTGTGAGAAGCGACAGGCTTGGGACATATGGTGACAAGATGGCACAAACAGGATTTTTGATGATCAGGATCGTGCAGAAAGGGCGAGTTTCAAGGGTGACTCCTAGGCTATTAACTAAACTTTGTTTGATGGGGAAGACGGAGAGGAACGAGGGCAGAAGATCCAAGAGTTTCATTTAGGGTGTAGAAGTGTGCGTCCCAGTGAGACGTCTGATAGAGAGTGAGTGGCTGAAGCCAGGGATGTGGAGCCTGTGGCTAAGGATACAGTCTTGGGAGTCAGATGGTGGAGTGGCACATGGTGTGACCTACAGTAGGTGCTCAACACATCCTCACTGACAAGCAAATCAGTGCCTGTAGCTGCCACTGCTCAAGGAGTTCAGGGAGCAACCTGCTTCTGAAGGGGACTGATAGGAATCATAGGTTTGAGAACAGGGAACAGGGGCCCTGGCAATGACTGAGTTACAAGAGGGATGGTGGCTGCCCAGCTGTGGGACACCTCCTCCCATTGGTCCACAATGTTGTGGTATGCCCACAGAGGGTGACAGCGGGACAACACAAGGTCGTGGCGGACAAGGGGAGGGCAGGCAAGGGCCTGATGGTGCTAGAGAGGTGAGTAGGGGAGGTTGAAAACAGAGAAAAGGGCAAGGGGCTGAGCAGGGGTGGGGCAGATGGAGGACTAGGGGGTCCTCACCCAGGGTGGGTGGTGGGTGGCAGGCCGCACCTAACCACCACCTCTGCCTCCACCTCCTCTTACCCCAGCAGTAGTGGGGAAGGGAAGCCTGCCAGGTCACAGACATCCTGAGATGCACTGGAAGCACCCAGCTGGTGGCTGGTTGTGACGGAGGGGAACACTGAGCCAAAGACAAGGTGCAGCCCTCTAACTCTCACAAAATGTTGATTTCACATAACCATTTGGTGTTTGGAACCTAACCACGCCAATAAGTGAGGAGGAAGGGTATATAGTGGAGGCAGAGAACATCCCCAAAGAAATGGCTCTTGTGACAGACTGGCTGCTCACTTCAGATCACAAAATAGAAGGCGACTACACTGTGGAAGGGCATGTGCCAAACCACTGAGAAGCAGAGCCTAGCCAAGCTGACGTGCAACCTAAACCATCACAGGGAGATGGGAGCCACCCCAGGTCTCTTGAGATGCCAGCACCCCAGGCATAGTTCTGTGTCCCTACACACATCCCGATGCATTTCACAGAACATCAGCCTGGAACGGCCAGTGTTTGCACAGCTCCCTTGAGCTTTAGCAACCTGCCTAACTGAATCTTCATTGCATCCTATATTTCAGAAGAGGGAGGCTCAGAGAAGCCGTGTAACTAGCTTACAAATCTCACAGCTAATATATATCTGAAAAATACATATTAAACTATGTGTTTTCCATGAAAGTTTACACAGCAAATTACCAAAACCAAACCCAACCCACTGCTGTCAAGTCGATTCCAACTCACAGCGACCCAACAGGACAGAGAATTGCTCCACAGAGTTTGCAAGGAGCACCTGTGGATTTGAGCTGCTGGCTGTAAGATTAGCAGACGTAGCACTTAAGCACTAAGCCACCAGGGTTTCCACACAGCAAATTAGGTAAGTGTTATTTGCCAACTAAGGCCTTGGGCCCACTGGCCTGGCCTGCACTTACTTCTTCTTTTGGCCTCAGGGCCTTGGTCAGGGGTTGGTTAACGGGAGAAATCCATTTTTCATGGTTTAGAGAAGCCACAGTCATTGAAAATGAAGATTAGACACCAGAACAGGCCAAAGGTCATGAAGAGCTAGAAGGAAGACCACCCTTTTCTGTACATAAAAGTACCCAGGCCCAACCGTGTGCCAGGATGTGTTACCCTGTCACAGCCAGGAGCACAAATAAAAACTCGAGTCATAGGAAACATGTGACTATATTTTAATAAGTCAAAGTCTGGAATCCTAGGCCTCAAATAGTTCCTCAAAAAACTCCAGTAAAGACACACATCTGGCTTAAAGCAGATTCACTTACCCGACATATAGTTTTAAGTGTCCGAAAGGTGTTATGTTACAGAGGGAAGGTTAAGAGACAGAGGGGTGAACTAAATTCCTAAGATAAATATAGCTGAAGACTGAATGAGAGTTGACAAGATCAACTTCATATCGGTGATGTGGTTACAAAATGTTTCCTTCTGATGTGCCGTCACAGTAACCTGAAATAGAAGGTGGGAAGCCATTAATGACAAAAAGATAGGCTCGGGGCTTGATACGGATAATGAAGACCGTCATGCTCGGAGTACTCAGCTTCACTGACACAGCTCTTGTGAGGCCACAGGGCACCCATCTCTAGGAATCAGGTGTGGCCTCAAGGTCATTACTGAAATCCTTTGAAATTCAAGTGGTGGCAGTTGGAACTGAGAGAATATGGTCTGCTGTAAGAAACACTGCCTCCTTTTAATTGTCTTAATTTTGCCTCACTGCATTTCACAGAAGAGGACTTCCTCCTTCAGGAACTGACGGGCCAAGATGGCCTGACCTCAGCCACAGTGCTGATGGGTTTTATAGGGTGTTCACCATGTCTTGTGTCATGCATGGGTCACCAGGAGGTGCCACCAAGGGGCTGAGAATGACAAAGAGCTGGGCTTGTAATTAACTCTGCTACCCACTGAAGATCTTGGGTACCTTTCTTAGTCTCCATTTTCCCTCCTATGCGCGTGCACGCGCTCACACACACACACACACACACACACACACACACACACACATACACACACACACACACACATACACAAAGCAAACCCATTGCTCTTGAGTCAGTTCCAGCTCACAGTGACCGTATAGGGTAGAGATAATAATATTCACAGACGTTTCTGAGGGTTAAATAAGAGAATGCCCGGAAAGGTGTACTTACCTGCCTTACACTCAGCTACCCCCAGCATGACGCTTCAAAATCTTACTTTTTTAGTGTGGTTCATGTTACAGATATGTTTCATGTAGTCTGGATCAGCTAGTGAGGTGACCAGGAGAAAATCTGTCTTGTTCTCTTTTTTTTTTTTTCTCTACATTTTAGCTTTACCCTAGGTGGATCTGGAAACCCAGTTTCCTGCAGAATGAAGATCAATTCAAAAATGGACTGGGTCCCTTCCTCCACAATATTTTTGGTTTTTTCAATTAGCCAGCCAAAAAGGATAATATATGTACATATATAATATTATATATATTATAATTATTATATGTTATATATTTACATGTATATTTTATATATATTTAATTTATATATATTATATAAATATATAAATGTATAAATATATTATATATTATATTTAATTTATATATATTACATAAATATATTATATTTAATTTATATATATTACATAAATATATCTATATATATTATATTTATGTACCATATTATATATATTTATGTTTTTTATATGTATATATAAATACATGTATATAAAGATCCTATGGTGTTTCCATGAGATCTTAAAAAAGGTAATTGAGAAAAACCGTCAAATCAATTGAATGAGAAAAGAAGAAGAAACTGGTTATTTCGGTTTGTAGAGAAAAAGAAAGTTGAAATCATTCTTTTTCTGACTTGCTTTGTTGATATTTCTGTTTAACATTAGTGCTTCTGTTTTAGTTTTTACATCAAAGGCCACATTTGCTGACCAGCTCTTTACTGGGGCTACTTGATCCTCAAACAATATTATCAGTTACTAGTTGACATTGAATCAGTGCTGACTCATGGTGACCCCATATGTGTCAGAGTAGAATTGTGCCCCATAGGGTTTTCAACAGCTGTTTTTCAGAATCAGATTGCCAGGACTTTCTTCCAAGGTACCTCTGGGTAAACTCAAACCTTCAACCTTTCTGTTAGAGGCGGAGAGTGTTAATGGTTTATGCCACCCAGAACTCCCCAAATAATTCATTCAGTCCAAATAGTTGTTTGTTTGGGACAGTGTAGCTATAAGCCAAATTGTACGACTGGGTGTAACGAAAGGAAGAAAATAAAAGGAAAAGTGTCCCTTGCAGTTTACGTAAATAAAAGCACCAGAGCTTTGGAAAAAGGCTTTGTCCACTCCTCCTACATCTACCCCACGATAAGGCCAGTGAAGAAAGATCTGGTCATGATGGGCCAAGACGAGCGCTGGCAGGGGGAGCCTAAGATTCTTTGGTTTCTATTGGGTGCAGATGAAACGGCTTCCACCGGCAGCCAGCCCCTCGGGAGAGCCGGGTCCAGCGCCCTCCTGCCACGCCCACTCACCGTTGTGAACGATCATCCTGTACTGCCTGCTCAGGCACAGCTCTTCCTGCCTCTGCCTCACAATTTTCTGCACTTCCGGGGGCAGCCCATAGGGGTCGCGGGCAAACACGAAGGAGTAGCTGTCGGCACAGGTGCCGTCAAGGTTCAGGAGGCGGCAGGAGTACTGCACAGCATACGTGTCATAGTCCGTGTCGATGATCCAGTGGTCGTCATCTGCAAGCCAGAAAGCCACAGCGCTCAAGTCTCTCCAGTCAGAGGGCTCAGACATCTGCATAAGCTTGCAAACAGGCATGAAAATTGTCTGAATCTAGTTTCATGTCCTTGGGAAGCTAGAAGCTGTAGAGAATTTTGAGCTTTTGTAAAACTGGGGAAATGAAAAAGGAAGTGGCTTTCCTTTATCGAAGAAATCCGGGATGAGGGTGGGGAGGACCTCACTTATTTCAGTGACCTGTCTCACCCTGGTGATAAACGTGTTCACATCTTTCTAAAAAGCAGTGAGAATGTGGGCACATCAAAACTGCAGAATAGACCTTTTTCTTGTCCTCTTGGTCATCTACCCTCCAATAATATCTATGTCTTTTGTGGTTAATGTCTGATGGCCGCTAACTTTCAAAGATCCTGATGTCTGGACTGAGTTTTTGTAGTGATCTATATCAGCCAGTGTCCAACCATCCCATAATCCCTCACTCCCCAGTCTCTCAAGCCCCTGCTGCCCACCACTTGGCTGGTCTTCCAGACCTATCTGAATTCCTGCTCAGTAACTCTACGCACTTTCCCATGCGGCAAAAGCAAGCAGTTTTTGCTTTGGAGGCAAAAAGATGCCCGTCATCTAACATCTGATATCCTTCCTAGAGCTTGTACACTTCACTACTTCCCTGGGCCTATGAAGGATTTAGACCCCGCCTTTCAGAAATGCTGATTCAGAAAATCTGGCCAAGTTATTATTCCACCTGATGAGGGCCCATTTCACAGAAGAGTGACAAGCTACCTAAGAGATGGACAAAGGGAATGTCTTTGTCTGTGTTCTTCTGGAAAGGCCCCAAATAATGATGATCATAGCTAATATTTATTGAGTGCATATTATACATTAGGCTAGCATTTGACATGTACTACCCTCATTAAGTCCATCCAACAATTTAATGAAACAGGGACTATTTTTTATTCCCATTTCACAGCTAAGGAAATCGAAGCTCAGAGAGGCTGGCCAATGGTGAAGCTTGTATTCAATGAAGATTATCTGATGGCAGAATCCCTAAACCCTGAGATGTCCTGCTTGCTGTTGGCTGAGTTGGGGGAGGAGGAAGAGGCTAGTACAGAGACTGCCCAGGACTAGGGCAGCAAGCCACATCAGAGTCTGTTAACACTGAAATTTAATACTCATCTATAGAGATTTCTTACATTAATTTTTAATAATTTAAAAATAAATGGGAGGACAGTGAAGCAAGGTGTCGATGTGGATGCTCCCATTTTCTCCACCAGCAACTAACCCACAGAACACTGAGTAAGGGTTAAACACTGAATAAGGTCAGACTGAGACCTCAGAACTCCCAACTGCAGCTAAGGTGTTAGAGTATTGAGGTGAGTTAAGAAGCAGGGGAGAGGAGAAGAGGATGGCACAGACGCCAGGAAAACTTACCTGCTAACGTCTGGAGCATTTAATCACTGCAGATGTTTTGGGATGGGACTGAGCAACACCAAGGGAGCTAATCTGGGGAAGCTGTAGCCTAATTTTTCAGAGTGACATAGGTTGGCTGTATGAGTTTGTGGGCCGCACAACTGGAAAGACGCAGAGGAAGATCACGGCACTGCAAGAGAGTACTGTGAAGTCTCACTGAGGCCCCAAACAGATGTATACTGGCACTGGGAGAATCTGCAAGTCAAGCAGGGTGAGGCCAATACTTTGGACAGGTGGACAACACACAGGGAAATGGTGAGCTCCCTGTGCATAGAGAGACACCATGGGAGAGCCTGTGCAGGGGTTCCCATGAAGGAACAACACAGAAAATCCTCACCTTCACTACAAAAAAGTCACACCCTACTGCTTACCCTAGTATCTGTGACCACTAAACCTATCCTGCACATACATATTGAATTTCAGAGATCAAGCATCCAGAACTCCTGAATCAGCACCACCAAAAAAAAAACCCTAAAGATGAGAGTGCTCTCTAGTTGGTCTCAGGAGACATTAACAGGCCTACTGCTGCTAGGTCAATTCTGGCTCGTAGTGACCCTGCCAACTGGAGTGGAGATACTCCATGGGGTTCCCAGGGCTGTAAGTCTTCATGGAGGTTAACTGCAGCATCTTCCTGCCATGAAGTGATTGATGGGTGCAGGCCCTGGCTATTTGGCTGGCAACGGGGCACTTGGTCATTGCACTACCACAATATTCAATTAGATGATTTCCCCACAAAAACCAGAATAGAATATTTTATGTAAAAAACAAACAAGACCCCCAAATCCTCCAAGTCCAACAACAACAAAAAACAGTAAAATACACAAAATTACAAGACAAGAAGGACTTCAAAAGGAAAACATGAAGGAGCAGAAAACTCTGGAGGCTAGACTAATGGAAAGAATCAATGATTTTCAGGCTATGGCACTAAATACATTTAAAGAGAGCAAACAGCACACAGTAAACTAGTGGAGATCAGGAAAAAAAACGGAGAAGCAAAATCGGAATGAAAGACTCAACGAAGAAACTGAAAACACTTAAAAAAATAAAAAGAGAGAACTAAGCAAATGGATTAGAAAAAGAAACACTAACAATATATTTGAACAGACAGAAGACAAAACGAACCAGAAGACAAAAATAACTGAATTTATCAAGTCTCCGGAGAAGAGAAAAGAACAAAGAAAAGTGAAACCCAAGAGGAAATATGGGTTTCAATTAACCCATACATTAGAAAACTACCATTAGAATTACTGGAATCCCAGAGCACCATGACAACAATAAAGGTATAGAAACAATTTTCTAAAAGATAAACAGAGAGAATTTTCCAGAACTGAAATGAAAACCTGCCTGCAAACACAGAAACTATACAAACTCTAGTTAGAAGAAGCAAAAAGATCAACTGCCCATCATATCGTAATAAAATTACTGAAAACCAAATACATGGAAAGAATTCTGAAAGCAAGCAATACAACATACCAAGGGGTTTTATAAGATCAGTGTGGATTTTTCCCTAGAAACTAATGGTCAGAAGACAAACTGAGCAACATATATAAAATTCTGACTGAAAACAACTGTCAATCAAGAATTCCTAACCCAGCAAAGTCATCATTCAAAAGTGAAGGGAAAATCAAGGCATCCCCAAACAAACAGACGCTCTGAGACTGTCACCACCAGGTCAGCTTTGCAAGTATTATTTGAAAGAGTACTCTAATGAAGAAGAGCAGTGAATAACTACTCATATTTATAAACAGGAAAAATAAATACAACACAAGTGAGAGAGAGCTCCAACAACAAACAAAAATCACACAAACATGGGCAATCATAAGGATCAAGTATACAATATTTTCAGGCAGTAAACACAATAATTAAGGGACAATACAACAGCAAGTTTGTCAGAAATAAGTACAAAGTAAACTTACTGAACACAGACTGTATATTGAAATTAATGGAGACACAACAACAGAAATGAGGAACGGAGGAGCATATCTGGAATGAAGGTTGTACGTTAACTATGGTTCATGTGTTAAATGTTTTTGCAATTGTACTTTGTGTAAGGAAATATATGTGGTAACCACTAAGAAATCATCAAGTAAAAATACTCAGAACAAAAGAGGGAAGACAGCAAAAAGCTCATCACAAGAAAGCAGCCAAATACCAACAAAAACAGAGAAGTCAGAATAAAAAAAGATACAAAACATTCAAAAAACAAGTGCGAAATGAGTGAAGCAGACACTTCATTTTCAGTAATAACATTAAATATAAATGGCCTAAATGCCCCCTACAAAGGCAGAGAGCAACAGATCGAATTTAAAAAAAAAGATCCATCTTTGTACTATCTACAAGAAACACGCCTTAGACACAAGGACACAAAGAGACTGAAAATAAAAAGATGGAGAAAAATATTCCATGTAACCACTAAACAAAAAAGAGCAAAGGTAACCACACTGACATCAGATAAAATAGACTTTAAATTAAAATCTATTACAAGAGATAAAGACATTATATTATAATAAAATGAATGGTCAATCCAGCAAGAAGACATAACAATTAGAAATATATATGCACCTAACATCAATGTTCCAAAATACATGAAATGAATACCAACATGAAAAGAGAAACTGTCAACTCCACAATAATAGCACGGGACTTCAACAGACCACTTTTAATCATGGACAGAATGTCTAAGAAGAAGATCATTGAGACCTTAAATGAAACCATAAGCCATTTGGATGTAACAGGTATATGTAGAACACTTCACCCAGCATCAGAATAACACACATTCTTCTCCAGCACATATGGGCCATTTTCTAGAATAGACCATACACTGGGACACAAGTCTCATCCAACTTAAAAATAATGAAATCATACAAAGCATCTTCTCTGACCATAGTACTATGACGCTAGAAATCAACAATAGGAAAAATAAAGGAAATAAAACAATATGGAAACTACCGCTCAGAAATCAGATGAAAGCCTACAGAGTTTCACTCTGAATGTTAGCTTTGCTTTGACTCTTGCTGCTTTTAAGAGTTTCTGCTTGTGTTTCACTTTGTTAAGCTTGATTATAATATTTCTCGCAGTCTTTCTTTTGGGATCTATATTGAGTGGTGTTTGATATGTATCTTGAATATTTATATTCTCTTCTTTCATAATTTCTGGGAAGTTTTCTGTCAGTAGCTCAGCCACAGTACTCTGTGTTCTCAGGTGTCCCACCCTGTTCAGGAACTCCAATTAATCGTAGGTTGTTCCTCTTAATGGAGTCCCACATGCTTCTTCATTTTCCTTGTTTCTTTATTCTGATTTCTCCTCATATATGCTGGAGTCAGTAGCTCTGTCTTCCAAGTCAGAAAGTCTATTTTCCATTTGTTCAATTCTGTTTTCTTGGCCTTCAACTGAATTTTCTCTCTCTTTGATTTTGTTCTTGATCTGTCAGATTACAGAGTACTGGTGTTCTATCAGATCAAACAGCTTGCTTAATTTTTCATTTTGCTCTGCTGCATTTTGTAAAAGGTCTAGAAGGGCTGTATAAATAATGCTTTTGAACTCACCCTCTAATAGTTTCAGAAAGGCTTCTTCATCTGGGAAGTTCTTTGGATCTTTCTTCTGTGGGCCTTCTGAAGCCATAGGTGGATTCTTCCTAATATTCAGGTCCAAAGTTTGTTGCTTTTTGGGCATCTGGAGGTTTTTTTGTTTCTAAGGTGTTACTTTATTGGGGTCCAAAACTCAGTCTGAAAAGGAAGTTGACACCTCTATGTTCTCCAGTGATTTAGCTCAGTGGAATTTCTGGGGCAGCAGGCTCCACCTTCTGATGGAATAAGACACAGCCCCACTAGTAGAGTCACTGGGGAACCATCAGCTGACTGTATAATGTGAGACAGTAAGAGCTGGAAGAGAAGCCATACAGATGCACTGCAGCCATTGTAAGAGAAAAGGTATCTGACAGCTTCCAAAATTAGTCGGGCTTTCAGGTGCATTAGTCCCTCTTTCCAGCTGGCAAAGCACCCACCTCTATATCAAAGACTGCTTTACTGCTGGAAAGTACTCTCTGAGCACTGCCTCCCAGCCTGGGAATTAGGTCCAGCTGAGTCCTCCACATAGGAAACTCTGCCTCCCAGTGAGTCAAGATGGCATCCCACACCCCCGCCTGAGTCAGAAAAGGCTATTCAGTGGTGGAGATCCAAAGATTCCGAGAGAGAGAAAGCAGTCAGAGGTGCTGAGTTGCAAATTCCAAGGCCAGGCTCTCGAAATGTGGCAACTCTGCTTGCTGATCTTAATATAGTGAAAATGTCATTTTCTACCTAAAGTGATCTAGATACAATGCAATCCTAATACAAACCCTAAAGACATTCGTTATTGAAATGGAAGAACTAATGACCAATTTCATATGGAAAGGAAAGAAACCCCAAATAGTCAAAGCAATATTGAAGAAAATGAACAAAGCAGGAGGCCTTATACTTCCCAATATCAAAATATACAATACAGCCATTATAATCGAAACTGTCTGCTATTAGTTCAATGACAGACACACAGACCAAAGAAACAGCACTGAGAACTCAGAATTAAACCCAAACAATGATTTTTGACAAGAGGTCAAAGTCCATTCGGTGGGACAGAAACAGTCTGTTCAATAAACAGTGCTGGTAAAAACGAGCATCACAGCAGAAAAACAAAATAAGACTCACACCTCACACCATACACAAAAACTAACTCAAAATGGATCAAGAACCAAAAAGTAAGCCTGAAACAATAAAATTCCTGGAAGAAACACAGGGCAAAGCTATAGGACACAATCTTTTGTCAAACTAACATAGTAAGTATAACAACAAACGCACAATACAAAGTGACAAAATAGATAATCACAGCCTCATAAAAATCAATAGTTTATGCTCATGAAAAGATTTTATTAAAAGAGTAAATAGACAACAATTTATCCATTAAGCATGTAATCTCTAAAATTCATTAAAAAAAAAAAACCGCAGCAACTCAACAACAAAAAGACAGACAACCCAATGACAAAATCGGCAAAGGTCACGAAAAGAACTCTTAGCAAAGAGAACATCTAAGCAAACCACATATGAAAAGATGTTCATGATCATTAGCCATGAGAAAGATACAAACTGAAACTATAATGAGATACCGTCTTACCTTGGTTAAAATAGAATCAATTAAGAAAAAAGTAGCAATAAAGTTAAAGAGGATATGGGAAGACTGGAATTTTTATCCATCACTAGTGGGAATGTGAACTGGTACAACCACTTTGGAAAATGGTATGGCACTTTCTCAAAAACCTAGAAATAGAACTATGCTATGATCCAGCAATCCCATTTCTAGGTATATATGTTGTTGTTATTAGGTGCCATTGATTTTGTTCCAACTCATAGTAACCCTATGTATAAAAGAATGAAGTATATACTAGAGACCTAAAAATAATAACACACATAGACATATTCACACCTATGTTCACTGCTGCTGTATTCACAATAGCAAGTAAATGAAAACAACCAAAATGCCCATCAATGGATGAATGGATAAGCCAATTGCAGCACACACACACAATGAAATACTATGTAGCCACAAAGAACAATGAGGAGTCTGCAAAACATTATAATGTTGATCTTCCTGGAGGGCATAATGCTAAGTGAAATAAGTCAAGCATAGGACAAATATTGTATGATTCCTCTTGTAGAAGAAGACAAGAACAGATGGCTATAGAGACCAACCAAGTATAGGGCATGGAGGGTTCACTTTAGATAGTCAAGACTTGGTATTCTGGTGATGGGAAAAGTGACACTGAATGTGGATGTAGTAAGCACAGCACAACCAAACTAAAAATGAGTACCTGTGCACACATGGATGGATATGAGCATGTTGGTATATGGGGAGGTACAGGTGTATACGCAGGTGAGAACAGATAGAAGTGTTTATAGGAACATGTAAATACAAGTATGTGGGTGCAGGTACATACATTCAGTGAAGACACAAATACAGATACTCCTCAGATATAACCAAACGCCTTTCAAGATTGGTTTTCTGGGTTTGTGACCTTAGGACCATAGCTGCATGGACAACTAAGTTGACTGTCATAACATAGTTCACAAAAATCATGATCTGTGTCCTAGCAAAATGAATAGCATCTGGGGCCTTAAAAGTTTGTGAGTGGCCATCTAAGACATGACTACCGGTCTCTACTTGCCAGGAGCCAAACAGTAAGGTCACCAAAAGCTCAGGGAAGAAACAAGTCTACAGGAGCCACAACTTCATCTCGTCTGAGTCCAGAAGAAGGCGATGGTGCCATGCTACCGCCACTGACTATTCTGACTGAGGCCACAACAGGCGGCCCTAAATAGAAAACGACAAAATGTGAAGCTGAACCTAAACTCTTTTAAGAAAAAAAGAAAGAAAATAAGACAGACAAACTGGAACATAGAGAACAGAGGACTCCCTGAGACTATTGCTCTGTGACACTCTTCAAACCTATCCTTTGAAATCAGCTTTTAGTGAAACAGCAGAGTGCACACAAAATAAACAACATTACCCCTAAGATCAGTGCTCTACTTAAAAACCTTCAGTGTGAGATCAAAAGTTCAACAACTACTCACAAGCAACAATAAGAAGAAGGCAGGGAAACTAGAGCACTGGAAAGGGAACAAACAGAATACAAATAAAGAGAATGTTGACACAGTGGGATAAACATAAACTAATGTCACCGAACAATCTATGCAGAAATTGTGAACTGGGCACCTAACTTGCTTTGTACACACTGTCACCAAAAACTCAAAAGAATTATGTTAAAAAATAAACAAACAAAAAAATGTAACACGGGCATTTGGTCCTGGACTGCTTTCTCTATATAGTCATTGATGAGATGCAGTCTGTGTAGAAGGTGACAGAACCGGAAGCCAGAGGCAACTCTCAGAGTGGCCTTCCGATCTTCTTGACCAGGTCAGTGTTTAATGAAAGACAGAGGTCAAGGGAGAAATAAATCAGCACAAAGAATGAAAGTGGACAATTATAAACATCCTAGAATAATTAAGCATTTAAAATCCAGAAAGGTACACTCACCAAGCCACACAGTTTGTAGGGTAATTGGAAAACAGAGGGCCAGTTCATTACCTTTTACATCCCCTGGGCTAAGAGCTATTAATAAAAACCAAGAAACCAGATGAACTGAGTCTTGGTGATCCTGTGTGTCAGAGCAGAATTATGCACCAGACAGCTTTCAATGGCTGATTTCTCAGAAGTAAATCACCAAGCCCTTCTTCTGAGGAACCTCTGGGTAAACTGGAACCTCCAGTCTTTCAGTTAGCAGCCAAGCATGTTCACCATTTGCACCACCCACGAACTCCACAGCTATCACTGAGTGTCACTAATTAGCTGTGTCCCCATAAACTAGAAGTTTCTCTTACATGAGCCTCAGTTTCTCGTAAAATGAGACAAAAGAACCAGATGGTCTCTGTGGGTTCTTCCATCTCCAACCCAAAATATGGAGTTCATATTTCATAAGAAGAAGTAACTAACAAAAATACCAAACACAGGGAAATTAAGTTTCAGGGGCTGTTTTAAGTGCTTTCTGCAGATGAATGCATTGCATTCTCATAACACAACCCCACAGGATTGGTGCTACGATCACCTCCAGTTAGTAGAAGTGGAAACTGAGGCACAGAAAGGATAAGGAATATCCTAAGGTCCCACACATATTGGTTACATTTGAATGCAGGCAGTTGAACTTTGCATGTTTAACCACTAAGGCTGCAAAGTTTCTTTTCTAAAAGCCTGACATATATCATAGTTACTTTACATAATATCTGTAGCAATTGTTTTCAGCACTTTTTCCTCCCAAATGAAATCCTAGCTAGAATCCCAACACACAAGAGGTAAAAGTACAGCTATTTGGTTTGGTGGGAAGAGGAAGAAAGAAACAAACCTCTGAGCTCCTCACTGGGTCCTCCCCAGCTGTGAGGCAAAAGACATTGCGAAAGGCCTCCTCCTTTAAAGAGCATCTCTCAAAATGTTTATGAGTACTATGCATTTACCCTTTCTAAAAATTAATGATCTTGCTCTCTGTTGTTATTTTTTTATTTCATTACCAGAAAAAAAGGTTTATTTTCTCTAGATAAGTGATTTTAGAAAGTTTGGCTGAACGACTCAAAATGATTCTAAGGATAAAAGCATTTTTTTTTTCCCTCGGAGTATGGTAACTCTATAGCAAAGGAATGCATAAAGGACACTTTTGCCGTGAGAGAGTCACCCTAAACGACCCTGGGTCCTTATTTAACAGAAGAGTTGAAGCAAAATGTTGGCTTGTGTCAAGATTTCTTTCTTTGATGTTCAGGGCCCCCTAATCCCAGCCTGGAAGTCTGGGTCCTCTGACTCAACACTGGTTCTCACGAACTTGCGGCAGGACCTTTCGCAAATCACTGCCTTCTCTTGCCCTCAGTTTATTCGTCTGTATACAGAACTTCATTCCCGGGATTAGCTGTTCATTTCTAAGATTCCATGTATGTCTCCCTGGCCTGCATTATTCTCTAGCCACTGAGTAGAATCCAGATAAGAAACATGGGAGAGAGAAGAAAAAAGATGAAAGAGCATGTATAAGTTGTGTTCTCATGAGCAGGCTAAATTTTAGAATTCCTTTCTGAGTGTCCCCATAGCCTCCTCTCCCCTCTCAGAATTTCAAGGCTGGGGAGCAAGAGAACAGGTCATTGCCACGTGTAACAGGGTGCTTGGCTCAGAAACTCAGCACCCGCGGCCTGGGAGTAAGTGAACCCTGGAAACAATACTCCCTACAGCCTTGGATGGGAGAGGGTCTTCAGCTTTCAGCCCAAAGAGATGCACAGTCCCCAAAGCTAGGCTGAGTGATGATATGGGCTGGTTTGCAGGAAGTAGAAGAGCATCCTGGCACAGTGGTGGTGGCGGTGGCTGGGGTGCTGGGGGGGGCGAGGGGGTGGGAGTGGGAATGGCGTCTTAGAGGAAGCGACCTAAGAAGCCCCAGTGTCCTTGCTAACTTGAGCCACGTTTCTTGAGCTCACATTACTCTGAACCAAAAAATAAAAACAAACTCATTGCCAAGGAGTGAATTTCAACTCTTGCGGCCTTATCGGACAGAGTAGAACGGTCCCGTAGGGTTTCCATGGAGTGGTTAGTGGATCTAACTGCCTATGTTTTGGTTAGCGACATTTCGTTAGCGGCAGAACTCTGACCGCTGAACCATCAGGGCGGTGCTAAGATTCCTCTATTTACATACCTCCTGGCAGGCAATTCTTTCCAAGGGTGCCCCCGGAGAGGAAACCCAGGGACTGGCCAGGCATGCTCCCCATGCCCCAAGATGGTTTCACAGAGCTAACTACTCACTTCCTTTTTGGAGAAAGGATGCTACGCCCCAGTACTTCATCTTGAACTTGGCAGGGTCTTCAGTGTCTGTAAAGGTGCCCACCATGTCTGCGCATACGTCCCAGTTGCTGCAAAAGTCAAGGCGGTCCTGAGCTAGACGCAGTTTTCCCTCAGCTCACTCCCCCCAACACCGGTCTCTCCCCTCCCTCCCCAGCCAGGTTTTGGCGCTCAGTCAGTCTGGGCTTGGGGACTGGGAGCGCTAACTGTACAGGCTCCCAGAAGCCACTGACTTCAAAAGGCGCACTCGGCCCTTGGCCGTGGCGCTCATCTGGCCGCTCTCATCCACGGAGAACTCGGCGACGATGTTGTCCTGTAGAAAGAGGCCCTCGGGGTCCTTCTTAGCCATGGCGTACCAGATGCCGGAAAACTGCGCAAGAGACAAGAGCAAAGATTCGGGGTCCAAGAGGTGCACAGCTGAGGGGGCCAGGGGAAAAGGAGGCGTCGGGGGCCACTGGGACAGATACCTACGCGCGCCTTGTCGAAATTCTCCTTCACTCGGAAGCTGCTCACGCGGCAGTCTCGTTCAGCCCAGCTGCTGCCCAGCGCTGCCAGCAGCACGAGCGCCCACATCCACTCCATCCTGCCCAGCAGACCGCCCTGCGGGAAATGCGCGGCCGTGAGTGCCTGCCCGACTGACCACCGGACCGCCGCTGTCCTCATTCACACACACACACAGACACACACCCCCCACCCCGCCTAGCTTCCCCCCAGGGAGAGCCCCGCCGGCGCTCACCATCCGGCGACGCGAGCTAACCTGGCGGCCACGATCCAGCGCGCGCGGAGTCAGTAGAGGCAAGCGCGCCGCCCGCGCTGCTCGGCGGCTTTATAGCTCCAGGCGGGGGGTGAGCTCTTTCGTAATGCGCGGGGTGAAGGACCAATGGGGGAGGCGCCGGGGAGGGGGCCCGCAGTTCGCCTGCCAGTACTTGCATAACGCGCTCTGACTCACCGCCGCCCCTCGAGCAGGGAGGGCCTCTTGGGAAGTCTCCCCTCCAAGGCTTGGGGGAGCGGCCGCGCGGGGTGGCCTCGGTGGGGCTGTAACTCACCAGCGGCGACGAGTCGCAGGGCCAAGTCCTGGCTGAGTTACCCAGCAGTTTCGCCAGCCACCGCCAGCTGCGGCAAGGCTTGGCCTCGGGGTCCAGTTGTTCCAGGTGTAGAAGTTAGCTTGGCGCGAAGACCGTCGACGCGTTCAACTAGAGGGGATCTACAGTACTACCTAGGACGCTCATGCCCGAGGCTCTCGTGATGCCAAATTGGCCCCTCCATCCTCTGAGGCGAAACATGCAGGGTTTGGGGAAGATTTCTGCCAAATGGTTTTTCATTATATAAAGGATGTATTTTCCCCCTCTTTCAGGAGAGCTGTGGTGTTCTCTGGGTCAATATTTGTTCCTTAGTTTCAACATCTTTAGACGCATTAAAACCCTCCCTGTTAAATATTCTCCAGCAACACAGCCTCGGTGGTCATCCCCTCTGTGGCACTTCCCTCAAACCACTTTAAAACATACCTACTAGTTGTTTACGATGCAATGTTATTTCAAAGTCCTATTAAAATTTTGTTTTTGTTTTCACACAGTCCAGATGAGTTGGCTGAAGCCTGGGTAAAGGAGAAAGGCTAACATAATTCTCAAACATCAGTGGTCAACTAAGTTAAAGCATTGAATAACAGTTAAGGTATTTTGTGTAGATGGTGCCACAGTTGACTGGCTCGCTTATCTTTTCTTCTTTCCATTCAAAGCTAGAGTTTAAACAGCCTGAACAAGGCAGTCAGAAGATGCAGCTTTTGAGTGCATGAGAATTAGTTACATGGCAAAGAAATATCTTACGAATCCTTCCATACAGTATCTTCTATTTCCGTGGCTCTAGTGGGAAGGAAATGAAGCCAGCTGCTATCAGCTCACAGCAACCCCGTGGGGTGTCAGGGTAGAAGGGTGCTTCTTATGGTTTTCAGTGGCTGGTTTTTCAGATCATTAGGCCTTTCATTTGAGACATCTCTAGGTGGACTTGAACCTCTAACCTTTTGCTTAGCAGTCAAGACCCAAGGACTCCAAATTGGAAAGAATAGAGATGAATTTGGGCAATTTCCCATGCAGCCAGACCTGAAATAATAGGCACAGTATGAAAGAGAAGGGTGGTCATCAGACAGGAGTGAAGAGCTGGTTGACCTCAGGCCCAGCCATTTACAGGGCGTTGGGGCTATCTCCGAGCCTCCTCAAAGGAGGCCCATGGCTTCATTCACCTTCCTATAATCTCTGGATAACTGCCCAAATAGTTCTTTGCCTCCACTTTCCCCATCCCCCTAGACTTTTCCTCCACATTTAAATCTGGGCTGTCTTTGGAGCACTGTGGAAGGTGCATTTAGCTCCTTACTGCCCCAGAGCTAGGAAAACAAACTTAGAGATCTGCTGCTTGGGCCAGGTTTACACAGGATGTACGATCCCAAACAGCTCCAGTTAAGTTCGCAAACTCACCCTAGAAAAGGTGCTATAGCCTTATTGCTGAATATCACTGCAGTCACCTGTATTCTCTTCAGGAAGCTATGCACTGACACCAGCACCTAGTCCACTCTTCAAAGCAATTTTGGAGGTCATTTTCTGGAATGGCCATCAGAGCTGTTGTTGGATTACCCTTGATATCCTGAATGCCATCAAAATGTTTTCCTTTTAGTATTTATTTGGGGTAAAGAAAAAAGTCATTGGGGGCCAGATCAGACGAGTGTGGAGGGTGTTCAGATACAGTTATGTGTTTACTGGCTAAAAACTCCCTCACAGAAAACTATACAATTCAAGAGCTTGCCACTGTGTCACCATGTGCAGTGGCCATTCCAGAAACAGTTCCAAAATTGCTTTGAAGGGTGGACTAGATGTTGGCATTGGTGCTTAGTTCCCCAAGTGGAGTACTTTGCAAGTGACCATAGTGACTTTCAGCAATGAGGTACTAAGCACTAAGAGCAAGGGACTTGTCAGACCTCATGTATCCATGCACCTTGGATGGGAAAGGACTTCAGGCTGTCTCTGTTTCCCATCCAATACTGTGTCGCCTCCTGGACATTCCAGATGGAGCAGTCTCCCAACTTCTGTTCCAACACCTCCAGTGACTGAGAACCCCTGGCTCAGCCCAATTCTCTTTGGATAGTTAGCAGTAGCCAGAAGAGTTCCGTAACACCCCTAGCTCTTCCAACCACTTATCCTAGAACACATTCTGGTGGTCCTTGCACACAGCATATGTTGAATAAATATTTCAACCTGTTTCTATGATGACTGTTGTTGCAGCAACATGTTTTATTAGTTAGATGTTTCAAGTTGGCTTAACCACTTCTCTCTCTCTCTCTTAATGATGAATCATGAACTTTGGTGTTCCAGAAACCAGCAAAGAAAAACAGTTTATGTTGGCATTCCCTCTCAGATTTCTTCATGATTACAAATATGTGAATACAGGTCAACTAATGTTTTTAACTCTGGTGTGTAGCATACTTTGAACTGTGTCCTCATAAAATAATTTTCCAAATATGCACGTCTCTGTCTATTCAGGGAAAGAAAAAGACCCACCATGACTGCCTCTGTGTGGTGAGCTTATGAGTATTTTAAGTTTTTTTGCTTTGTACTTTTATGTATTTTCTAAATTTTCTGTGGTCACAATGCTCAATCAGAAAGCAAATGTTTTCTTTACAAAAACTTTTTTTTCTATAAGTAAAATTATGCTTTAAAAACTGACATTTTGTGGATGGCATAGAATGTACATAAAAGTTCATTTCCTTGCCATACTCCCCGGAGAGACAGATCATATTGTAGCCGTCTTGGTATTCACATTTCCATCTCTATGGCCATCCCTGATTTCCACAAGATTTAGCAAGAGACTTGTTCATAGTAGGTGCTCAATCAACAGATGTTCATTTAATTTCTTTTACTCAAATGAACTATTTTATATAGCTTCATAAAATGTACGTTTAAAAAGACCTAGTCAGAGGTCATCCTTTCTAAAAAAGAATTTCTCAGAAGGTAGCAGTTGTACCAGATGGGGCTAGCTATCCTTCCACCAGTAAGTTTGCATTTCCTTCCATAGTGGGGACTTTTCTTGGGAAGAGGCTGCCTTGTCAGGACTGCCCACCCCACTTTGCTGCTTCAGGCCATGTACTGAAGTTTTGGTCAATGGACTATGGACAGAAGTGCTATTTCTTACTTCCAGACAGGGTTCATAAAAGCTACTTTTCAAATCCTCTGTGCTGTCTCTCTTCCCCCATCTGCAGCCTGGATGGCCATATCCTGAGCAAATTTGGAGGCCATGTGCTGAAAGACAGCAGACCCTTAAAAAGCCTGGGTCCCCACTGCTGACTGAGAATACGTGAGTGGGAAATAAACTTGCAATGGTTTAAGCTACTCATACTTGCAAGATTAGATGTAATAAAAGTTAGTGTTACTTTAGCTAGTATAGCGAACAAGTTGCTAACTCCTAGAAAATACTAAAAAGTGGTTACCGTAATTGAAAGAAGAGCTAATACAAGAAATGTGCCTCTACATCTCCATAAATAAGTATATCCAGTCAGATTCATCTTGTACAAACTGACATTTGTATCCACATCCCAACAGAGAGACCAAGAAAAATGAGAGACAAGGAAGCTGGGTGACATTTATCTCCAGACTGTGTTTGCACAATGCCGAAACGGTTGAAAGTGAAAAGGTTAGTTAGCCCGTGTTTTCAGGTAGGAAGAGTTAAGCTCATCTTTTCAATAAAACTTTTCAATGGTTTCAAATCTATCAGTCAATTTCATAGGTGAAAGTAATATGAGATCTGTCTTAGTCATCTGGTACTGCTCTAACAGAATTACCACAAGTGGATGGCTTTAAAAGGAGAAATTTTATTTTGCCACAGTCGAGTAGGCTGCAAGTCCAAACTCATGGCATCATCACCAGAAGTCTTTCTCTGTCGGCTCTGGAGGAAGGTCCTTGTTGTCTGTGTTCTGTGGACTAGGAACTTCTGAGGCACAAGGTCCGCAGTCATTTCCAAAGAACACACTCTGTGCTTCCTTGGTGGTGTGGGGTCCCCAAATCGCCCTGCTAGCTTCATTCATTTATGTCTCAAGAGGTTGCCTGTAGGTACACTGCAGTCTTACACAGTCCTGCCTCACCAACGTAACTACTGTAACTACTGCCTATCTTCCCTTGTTAACACCATAGAGGGAGGGTTTACAGCATGGAGAAACATCACACACTACTGGGAGGCCTGGCCTGGGTGAATTGCTGTACACATTTTTGAACGGACACAATTCAATCCATGACAGATCCATCAGCTTCCTACAGTCTGTTGGCCAGAACTAGTCACAGCTCTATTTAAAAAGAGACAGGCAAAAAAGTGTAATCCTACCATATAACTAGAAGGAGAGGAGAATCAGAGAAGTAGTAGTAGCATGCCTTTCCTATGATTAATAGTCAATACACATTTGTTGAAAAAATTAGCAACTGTATAAGTAGTTATAAAAACAGAAGAATCTTGAATTTAAGGGAATATGTTTTGTGTTCTAATTCATTTTCATTTGTATAGCTCAGCCAGCCAAGTGCTGTCGAGTCGTATAAGTAAGAAAATATTAACATATATGGATATTTTGGTTTTTCAACTAAGCATGTATCTATATAATATCCAAAAAACTAAACCAAGCCCATTAATATTGAGTAGGTTCCAGCTACCAGCTGCCATGTAGGACAGAGTAGAACAACCCCATAGGGTTTCTAAGCAGCACCTGGTGGATTTGAACAGCAGACCTTTTGATTAGCTCAAACTCTTAACCACTTTGCAGCTAGGTTTCCCTACAATGTATGTTATATAGGTAAGTATTTTTCTCTGTGTGTTTAAAATGGAAGGATGGAATCAGAGAACTGTAAGTATAATGTGCTTTTGGGAGAATTAGAACTGTACACACTATGTCTGTTAACCAAAAGGTTAGCAGCTCAAACCCAACAGGCAGTCCTTGGAAACTCTATCGGAAAGTTCTACTCTGACCTATAGGGCCACTGTGAGTAGGAATCAACTTGAAGCCAATCACTGGCTTGCTGGTTGACTATGGACACATAAAATAATATGGTAAAAAGAATGTCCCAAACTGTTACAAGATAATGGTGGAAAAACAAACTGGTCCAACAAGAGAGATGACTTAGCCAACTCTATTGGGAGATAAACCTCTATTTCCCCTTGATTATAATGAGGTGCTAATAAGGTGTTACCAAGTAAATAGTAATCTGAAGAAGATCCTCCTGAGAATGAACTTGGACATGCATGACACAGGTGTCATAGATTGAAATGTGTCTCCCCACCCCCCCCGCAAAAAATGTGTGTAGCCATATAGCCAGGCCATGATTCCTGGTATTGTATGATGTTCCTCTATGCTGTAAACCCTTCCTCTGTGGGTTTAATTAATGAGGAAGGACGGGCAGCAGTTGTGTTGTTGGGACAGGACTCAATGTATAAGAATGTGTTGTGCTTTGAGGCAGTCTCTTCAGCTATTAAGCGAAGAAGCTAGCAGACAGATTTGGGGACCTCATACCACTAGGAAAGCAGTGCTAGGAGCAAGAGCACACCCTTTGGAAAGGACGTGAGGTCCCTGTGCCTCAAAGACTTCCAGTCCAGGGGAACATGGCAACAAGGACCTACTTCCGGAGCCATCAGAGAAAGACTTCCCCTGGAGCTTATGTCCTGAATTTGGACTTGTAATCTACTGGACTGTGATAAAATAAAGTTTATCTTTTTAAAAAGTCATCTACTTGTGGCATTTCTGTTACAGCAAGACTAGGAAACACTGGTGGCATTGTTGTTAAGAGCTATGGCTACTAACCAAAAAGTTAGTGGTTCGAATCCACCAGGCACTCCTTGGAAACTCTATGGAGCAGTTCTACTGTGTCCTGTAGAATTGCTATGAGTTGGAATCAACTTGACAGCATTGGGTTTTGTTTTGGTTTAGAAGACTAGGAAAACAGGAAAGTACAAGAAAGGTATGGGCCTAATGAGGCCCTTTAAGGTACCAAGTCAACTTGGACCATAAGAAGGGATACAGCTCAGCCAACACCAGTGTGACTTCTGCTTCCCTGGGAAAACCATGTTCCAACCCAGAATCTCTCAATCTATGATTTTGGACTTACAATCCCTTTTACTTTTGCCTCTAATGAGATTATTGTCCCTTTAGCAAAGTAAAACATTATGTTCTGATAATTAAATCCAACTCACTGTTGCTGTTGTCAGGTGCCACTGAGTTGGTTCCCACTCACAGCGATCCCATGGACAACAGAACAAAGCACTGCCTGGTCCTGCGCCATCCTCGTCATCCCGGTTATGCTGCAGTCCCTTGTTGTAGCTAAGTGCGTCAGTCCTTCTCATTGAGGGTCTTCTTCTTTTTCATGGACCCTCTACTTATCCAGGAACTGGTCCCTTCTGACAACATGTCCAGAGTATGTGAGATGAAGTCTCACCATCCTTTGCTTCTAAGGAGCGTTCTGGCTGTACTTCCTCCAGGTGAGATTTGTTTGTTCTTCTGGCAGTCCAGGGTATATTCAGTATTCTTCACCAGCAGCATGTTTCAAAGGCATCAATATTTTTTTGATCTTCCTTACTCATTGTCTAGCTTTCACATGCATTATGAGGCAATTGAAAATATCAGTACGCTGATATCTTAGTTATCTAGTGCTGCTGTAACAGAAATATCGTAAGTGGATGGCTTTAAGAAAGAGAGATTTACTCTCTCATGGTTTAGGAGGCTAGAAGTCCAAATTCAAGGTGCCAGCTCCAGGTGAAGACTTGGTCTCTCTGTTGGCTCCAGGAGAAAGTCTTTGACATCAACCTTCCCCTGGTCAAGGAACTGGTCAGCATAAGGACCCCAGGTCTAAAGGACACATGCTCCTGGCTCTTCTTGCTTGATGGTAATGGCATTCCCTTATCTCTGCTCAATTCGCTTTTATACTGTGAAAGAGTTTGACTTAAAGTACAACCTAATCTTATATACTGAGCCCAGCTTCACTAATGAAACTGCCTCTAATCCTGTCTCATTAGCATCATAGAGGTAGGATTTACAACACTTAGGAAAATTGTATCAGGTGACAAAATGCTGGGCAATTACCATGACCTAGCCAAGTTTATGCATATTTTGGGGAGGACACAATTCAATCCATAAAACACTTGGTTTTGAAACTGAAAATACCATAAGAAACCAAAAAACCAAACCCACTGCCGTCAAATTGGGTCTGCTCATGGGTAACCCTAGAGGTCAGAGTAGAAGTTTCCAAGGACCATAGAGTTTCCATAGAGTTTCCAAGGACCGCCCGGCAGATTTGAACTGCTGAACTTTTGGTTAGCAGACATAGCGCTTAACCCACTACACCACCAGGGTTTCTTGAAAATGCCATAGGGTTGATATTTTTAAGTAGATTTAAATGTGGGTGTAATAATACAGTGATGTTTAGAGTCACTGTATACTAGTTGGTATTTTTAATTTAAGAGAAGTTATCATATTGGGCTTGTAGCTTTATTGAAATTCCTAAAAGACCTTGACTAAGGTAATCAACATTTAAATATTCAAGAAAATTAGTTTATGAAATATGTAGTTTGATTTATTTGTTGCATAATGGTGTTTAAATATTTGGAAAAATGTGCTTAATAGATGTAAAAGCTTAATAACCTGAACATTAAGGAGAAGCAAGTATCAGTAAGTGCTGCTCCCAGTCCAGAAGCCCCTGAGACACTGAAGATGCCAGCAACAGACAAGGTGGTTATTATTCAGCAGAATCACATAGGCTGTACCTTCAAGCAAAAATACCTGATGTGTGACTATTGCTACTGAAAACAAAATCCAAACTGCTGTGCTTAGTAGGAAAACCCCATTGGCAGCTATATAGGTCATCTTTCTGCCATCACTCATCTTGACAAGCATTCTTGCTTAAATTGTGGCTTGATCAGGCTTGAATCATTGGCAAATATTCCTTCATGCACACCTGTCTAGTAGAAAGTCCAAGGTTTGTTCCTTTAAAACACTTCTGAGGTCTACATAGTTGCATGTAGCCATCGTGAGGGAACAAGTCCAGCTGTCAGTCAATGCTAATGTAACATAATTAAAGGATTTGTCCGTGATGCTTCACTACTGTAGACAGCAGCAATTTTCGGTTATTTTTCAGCAATAGACGACTTGCCCTTTGCCTGGCTGATCTAAGATGCTCTGAGGATTCTCTGAGAACTTATGAGCTAATAATGCTTAGGGATTTAGTGTCCTGAACAACTCTTTAATCCTGTGCTTCCTGAATCCCACCCTAAGCCAGAACCTTCTGTCACATCTCAAGAGCTTCAGGCAGTTTCAAAGCGCCTGACCAACAATTCTGTGTGACCTTTGGGGTTTCTGTGAGCTACCACTCACAATTTCCTCAGTCATTTTGACCGAGATGTATTTCCTTCTTGGCACTCTGCCTCAGGTGGCCCTCTGAAGGCTGAACAGCACCAGCCAAGCAAGCCACACCATGGGCGAAATCAGCGGAGACGTGGTAGAGAAATACCTTGAGGAGAACCCTCGCTTTGCCAAGGAGTACTTTGACAAGAAGCTGCGGGTGGAGGTGCTGGGAGAAGTCTTTCAGAACAGCTCGTTGTCCATCAAGGACAGCGCCTCCTTCGCTGAGCTGACGCAGGTGGAAGAGTCGGCCGTGTGCTTGGAGCTGCTGCGGACGATGCAGGAGGAGGCGGGCAGCGTGGAGCCCGTGGCGCACAGGGCCCTGCAGAGGCTGGCCCAGCTGCTGGGGGCCGACCGCTGCAGCATGTTCATATGCCGCGCTCGCAACGGGACGCCGGAGGTGGCCTCCAAGCTGCTGGATGTCACCTCCACCTCCAAGCTTGAGGAAAACTTGGTGGTCCCTGAGAAAGAAGTTGTGTTCCCACTGGACATTGGGATTGTGGGCTGGGTTGCTCACACAAAGAAAGCCCTTAATGTCCCAGATGTGAAAAAGGTAGGTGGCCTTATGACAGTGAGTCAGAGCAGTGGTCTTGGTGTGGTTGGGGAGGAGTCCACGGGAGAGACAGCTGTGGTCCAGGGGCTATCTCGTGACATTGGTTTGACCATAACCTGGAGACAGTGGGGAGGAAGGGTGTCCAGGCCCAGATATCATATTCAGTAAATAAAAATGCAAGATACCCCATTAAGTATGAATTTCAGATAAACAATGAATTTATTTATTTATTTTTTTAGTACATCTCATATAATGTTTGACGTTTTATGGGGCCTGGAATATTCCACCCCTGCTCTCTTCTACCTCTGAGAGACATCCTTCTGAACTCCAGCAAAGCAAGCCCTTCCCTTACCCTCCACTGGAGAGATCAACCAAGATGCGAGAATCTAAGATTTATGAACTGCAGCCCATACCTAGTATTCCCAACCCTCTGCACACATTCAATTCTTTGGAAAGGATTGGCTTGCAAATTGACTCATCTCTAGGCCCAGTGTGTGAAAAGAAAAACAATATTCAAATCTGGACCATTAAAAATAGGAATCTAGGAGATGATTAGGTATAAGTTCACCACCCCCACCCCCATCCAATAACTCAGCTCTCCAGAATGAATTTCAGTCACGTGGACCCTCATGAAGATCAACAGCACACCACACAAACACAAAGCCAAAGCTAAGTGCCGTCGAGTCAGATAAAAACACAAGGCATGCTTAATACCAAACCAAACCTGCTGCCATCAAGTCGATTCTGACTCACAGCAGCGCTAAGGACAGAATAGAACTTTCATAGAGTTTCCAAGGAACGGCTGGCAGATTTGAACTGCTGACCTTTTGATTAACAGATGTAGCCTTAACCACTATACCACCATGGCTTCCAAGACATGCTTAGGTTCTCTTAAAGTTTACCTTTTTCTCTTGCCACTGCAATATATGTTAATTTTAGAAAAATTATAGAATACAAATAAACAAAAAAGGAGAAAATGCAAATCGCCCATACTCCCTACACTCAGTGAGTAACCACAGGTACCAGCCTGAAAGCTTCTCCTTCCAGCCTTTTCCTACCCGTCATGCCCCATGCTTCTGATTTACTGGAAGGAAAAGGAAGCCCTGGGTGGTGCAAACAGTTAAAGTGCTTGACTGCTCCCGACAGGGAACACAACAGGGAGTCCCTGAAGGAGCAGGAGAAACATGGAGTATAGAACTTCAACTCTAGTAGGAAAAACCAGCCCCGACAGTTTGACAGACTAGAGGGTCCCTGGAAGACATGACTCCCAGACTCTCTTTTAGCCCAGAACTAAAACCATTCTAAGTATGGGTTAGACTGTACTGTGAGACATAAAATGACACTGGTGAAGAGTGTGCATCTTGCCTCAGGTAGATCCCTGAGACTAAATGGGCAGCTCCTGTCTGGAGGTGAGAAGAGAAGGCAGAAGGGGACAGGAGCTGATCGAACGGACATGGGCAATACAGGGTAGAGGGCAGGAGTGTGCTCTCGCAGAGTGGGGAGAGCCACTAGGGTCACTAACAAGGTGTGTGTAAGTTTTTATTTGAGAAACTGACTTGAATGGTAAACTTTCACTTAAAGCACAGTAGTTAAAAAAAAAAAAACAAAGTGCTTGACTGCTGACCTAAAGGTTGGCAGTTTGAGTCCATCCAGAGCCTTGAAAAAAGGCCCCGTAGTCTACTTCTGAGAAAGCAGCCTTTGAAAACCCTCTGGAGGATGGTTCTCCTCTGACACTGGTTTGGTTTTGTTAATGAAGAAAAGGGGAAAAGTGGTTCATGACAGTGAGGGTTAGATGGAGGAGGGGAGGATCCTGGTGCTCAAACAAGGGCAGCTGGGGAGGCTGCAGGATAATCCCCAGAGGCCTCTAGAAGCTGATTACAAGTGGAGGGCCACCCAGATCCAGAGGCGACACTCTTTGTCAAATATTAGCAGCATTCGGCAAACAACCGCCAGACACCCCCAGGTACAAGGGTTGCTGCTGGGCACCACAGGTCCTCGGTCCTTTACAGTCCTCTGCTGAGTGAGCTTCGGCAGGTTTCAGTTTGCTTTCCACTCAGACCGCAGCTACTTCAGGTGACTAAGCTGAAGTGTGTCTTAGAAGGCTATAGCCACACACCTGAATTCTTCTCTTGCACATATGGTCTATGACAGTCTCCAGCTGAGCCCCTCTCCACAGTTACTATGACATCATACTTAAGAAAGTGATATTTGAGCTTTTTTCCAAAAAATGTTTTAAAGAGATGGTAAAATGAATTTCTATGTGATGCATCATTGATGAGCCCATTTCTCAGTTCTGAGGAGAGACTAATATAAGCATCATCATCATCATCATCAAAACCACTCTCATCAAGTTGATTCCAATTCATAGCATTCCAGTAGGACAGAGAAGAACTGCCCAACAGAGTTCCAAGTAGAACCTGATGGATTCAAACTACCAACCTTTTGGTTAGCAGCCGCAGCACTTAACCACTGCACCAGCAGGGTTTCTGACTAATATAATATAATACAATACAATACAATATAATTAATATAATATGATATAATATAATATAAACAAAACAAAAAACCAAAAAAAAAAAGCCATGCTGACAAGTTGGGTCTGACTCATAGTGACCCTAGATGTCAGGGTAGAACTGTCCCATAGAGTTTGCAAGGAGCATCTGTTGGAGATGAACTGCTGATCTTTTGGTTAGCAGCCATAGCACTTAACCACTGCACCACCAAGGTTTCCTGACTAATATAATAGAACTGCTTCAAAGATCAGGGGCCTTGGTCTGTTCTCATCTAAGGCGTCCCATCTCCAGGGAGACAGGGTACTTCCTGGGACTGCCACATCTCTCCCTCTTTCTCTTCATTTCCCTGAGAACTGCCACTCTGGTTGGGACAGAGGTGTTAAGTGTGTGTTGGTGAAGACAGTCACCCTCCTGAGTTCTGACGGGAGATGAGGGACTTCATTTGTTCTCCATTTCTACCTCGTAGACCAGTTGTCCTTGAGGTGACACTGACTCATAGTCACCCCAACCCATGGCAAGCGCATGTGTGACAGAGTAGAACTGTGCTCTCTAGGGTTTTCAATGGCTGATGTTTTGGAAGTAGATTATCAGGCCTTTTTTAACAAGGTGCTTCAGGCTGGACTCGAACAGCCCACCTTTTGGTTAACAGCTGACGTTTTAAACATTTTAACAGCTGATGTCGTCAACATTTGCACAACCCAGGGACTCTTACAGTGGTGGTTTTCAATCCTGGCTAGACATTAAAATCAGTCAGGCGAGTTAAAAATACTGATGTCTGACATGCTCAATGGACCAGTCACACCAGAGTTTCAGAGGTTGGGATTTAGGCATTAGCTTGTCAAAATTCCCCCAAGTGATTCTAATATGCAGCCAGCGTTGGAAACCACTGGAATAGAGGGTGAGCAGACATAGCAGGGGAAGTTAATTTCAAGTAAACTGTAGAGTGCTACAGATGGAACGAGTTTAGAAATTATTTAGCCCCACTCTTTCCTTTGGCAGACAGACACTGAGGACACTGGAGGGTTGTGTTTCTCCCCTAGAGCCTGTGACGCAGGTCAGTGAATGAGAAGACCTAGAAGAGACTCAAGGCCACCTGACTCTTGCCCACCGCTTCTTTCCTTCACATTCCCCCTGTCTTGTGGTGATGGCGCTATGCGGCTGCTGTTGTCAACCTTCAGTGAAGGCGGAGACTCATGTTTGCATGAAACCTCTGATTAACTCAACCTTTCAGTGTGCTTCGCCATTCATAAAGCATTTTCTTGGAGTTCCTAGGTGGTTAACGTATTCAACTACTAACCAAAAGGTCAGAGTCCACACAGAGGAGCCTCAGAGGAAAGGCCTGGCAATCTACTGCCCCCCAAACCAGCCATTGAAAGCCCTATGGGTCACAGTTCTACTCGGACACACATGGGGATGCCACAAGTTAGAAATGACTTGCTGATAACACATTTCTCAGTCTTACTTGATCCTGACAAAGCAAGGAAGAAGGCTTTGAGACCAGATCTTTATCTCCATCCTCTATGTAAAGGAAGGTACCCGTCATCAGCTAAAGCAGGAAGTGGCAGGTCCGGGACCCTACCCTGGGTCTTTTGAGTTCCTCTCTCTCTACCACACCATGGGCCACACGTGGCTTCTCTCTGGCTGTGGGCACAGGTGAGGGAAAGACTTCTTACACCTAGATAAAGATGCAGACACTGGTACCCATGACCTTGGGAGTCCATGAAAGTTGAAACAAGGAAGCCACATGATGTAGGGAACAGACTTTGGACTCAGACATATCTGGGTGTAGTTTCAGTTCTGAGACTCAGTAGCTCTGTGATGAATTGAGCTCCTGCACCTGAGAAATGGAGAGAACCATATGCACAAATAAAATGTACGTGAATGGCCTGGCTCAAATAAGATACATGATAAATCATAGCTATGATGATCTTGGAAACTGTGTTAGTATAGTATTTAAGAGCTATAGCTGCTAACCAAAAGGTTGGCAGTCAAATCCACCAGGTGCTCCTTGGAAACTATGGGGCAGTCCGACACTGTCCTTTAGGGTTGCTATGAGTCAGATTGACTCAACAGCATCGCGTTTTGGGGGATGGTGATGTTATTATCATGCTGAGGGAGGCCTGCGGGCTGGGAACGGGCAGCAGTAAGAGTTCCAATGATAACTGTTTGTTTTTAAAGCAGGGTAAAGGCAGGAAAACTTTTAAAAAGAGTATCACTGCGATTTTCATGAAAGTTTACCAACAAGACAGGTTCCCGTTCAACAATCTCTACAGACAATGTTCTGTGGCATTGGTTACATTCTTCACATTGTGTCAACCTTCTCGTTATTTCTGTTCAGTTGTTCTGTTGCAAGTTTTCCCTCTGTCACAGCTCCCCAGCCTTCTCATCTGTCCGTGCTTCGGAGTAACTGTTGTCCATTTGGTCTCATATACATCCTTCTTTAAAGAGAACTCAATACGCAAGGGTGACATTTCTTTACTTTTTAAGCTGATCTGCTATTTCACAGTTAAAGGTTAACTTCTGAAGATATTTTTCAGTTCAGGGCTTAAGGGGTATCTGAGGGTAATAGTCTCAGGGAGTCTTCTAGTCTCAAAAAGCCCTCCTCAAAAACAAAACAAAACAAACTCACTGCCTTAAAGTCAATTTTGACTCACAGCAATCCAATAGGGCAGTGTAGAACTGCCCAATACAGTTTCCAAGGAATACCTGGTGGATTTGAACTGCCAAGCTTTTGGTTAACAGCCATAGCACTTAACGAGTATGTCAGCAGGATATCTGCGATACAGCCAGTACGTCTGATTTCTTTGAGAATTTGAAGTTCTGATCTGCATTTTTCTCCCTTTTATCAGGATCCATTTATTGTGTCCTTCGTCAGAAGGTGCAGTAGTGCTAGTAGCTGGGACTTAATCAAGGGCACCTAGACTGCTGAAACTGGATCAACAGACTTACATTCCCTTACGTGTCCCTGGGGTAGTGAATCAATTATTTCAAACCTTCAGGGAGGTAATGGTATTTGGGATAATTTACAATTGTTCGGTAAGATGCAAAGAATCTTGTGACTCCCTGTTCTGTCCTATGACAAGGTTTGACACTGTCCAGATACAAATCCCTTTGTAATCTGGCTATAAAAGCCACTGGAATTGTAATCCAAAAGGGCCAGTCTTGGAGAAAGTATTCTCACTGTTCCCCAGACTTGTGTGCTTGTCTGTTAATGAAGCATCACTTGAACCTTTTGCCGTGTCTGAATTTTGGCTGCAGTGACAGGCATGATCTTTTGGTTCGGCAACAGCAGTGGTAGCTGGGCACGGTCTAGTTCTTCTAGTCTCAAAATAGAGGAGGTCATGGTTCATGGAGGCAATTGGTCCTGTGGGCTGGTTTCTACTCTGAGTCTTGGGTTTCCTTCTTTCTCTTTTGCTCCAGACAAATAGAGACCGACAGTTGTATCTTAGGTGGCTGCTTGCAAGCTTTGAAGACTCCAGATATCACTCACTAAAATAATGTGTAGAACATAAAATTTATGAACTATATTATGTCTATTGGCTGAGTTGTCCCATGAGACTATGACCCTAAATCTTCAAACTAAGAAAATCCTGTGAGGTGATTGGTTATCTCTAAGAAGTATCAGCATCTGTAGCCTCTGTTGTATTGTCTGTCGTCTATCTGTATCCATGTACATTTTTCTTGGTTGTGAAGTGGTGTGCAACATAGTTTTTAACAGCACCTCCTTTTTCATATGTACAACTTAGTGGCATCAATTACATTAGTCAAGGAGTGTATACTTCACCTCTGTTGAAGGCTACCATTCTCAACACCATAAACAAAAAGTGACTACTGTTTACAGAATGATTCCCCTCCCTTCCCCATCCTTGATAACCAGGAATGAATAATGGTCTCTGTGTGTACACCTATTCTTGTCATTTCATAAAAGTGAGATGTACAGTATTGGTCCTCCTGTGATTGACTTGTTTTGCTTGGCATGGTGTCTTCCAGGGTCATCCATATTGAAAGATGTTTCAAGAACTCATTTTTTTCTCTGTGGCTAAAAGCAGGGAAACCTTTAATAACAGGAAACTGTGAGATATTCAAGTTACTTCTTTTTCCATTGGGAAAGTTGTCAGTTAACTGTATGAGTGGTGCTGTTTCTGGCTGTGGTTTAACAGCAAGCCTAAGTGTTCAATAATTCACTCGGTCCCGATAGCTTCCTTTCTCCCCTCCTCTCTCCCCCTTCCTTTCTCTCTTTCTGCCTCTTGATCTCAAGGGTTATCAGTGTTTAATCAGGATTTAGCAAATCTGAGACTGGATGAGCCAACTAGGCGTCTTGCTGTTCTAAATATTTTTCCAGTCGCATTCAGGGGCCTTTTTGAGAAAAGACCACGGGGTAGCCTAGGAAACACAGGACTGAGTCCAAAGAAACTTCAGTAAGAATTATTTGCACTAGTAAAGATTCAAAGTGGAAAATCCGAAAGCTCCACCTCCCTGTGTTCCTGTAAGCCACTCTACCCCGTAATTTGATGGGACTTTCAGATGCAAGGAAACAAGAAGCATCAAATTTTGAAACTGATAACTCATTTTCTCAAAACAGCCAATTAACTTAAGAATATTTCCTTGGGTTTAGAATCTGGAATAAAGTTGACATCAAGTTTTGAAACTGCAGAATGAAATGTGTTTGCAAAGAAATGCTGACTGGCTTCACCCCATGGTGTGTGTTTCTGGTATTTTGATTATTCCTTTAATGCCTAGGATTGCTGTGCAAATGAAGGTGATTGTGAAGCATAATAGATGATAGGCTGGAGGAAAACAGAATGTGAGCTGGCCTAGGCAATCAGTGGATTAAGAGAAAAAAACCTAAGGAATTCTGCAGACATTTGGGCCTCAGGCTGGGGGTGCTACAGGAAGCAGAGAGAAGGAATAAGAGAAAAAAGCCATTAGGAAAAAATGTGACTTTCAAGGGTACGGGTCAGAGTGTAACCAGAAAACCTGGTCGCAACCTGGTCGCAGCTTTTATACTGCCTGTCACCACGAAGTCAGACATAGAGAAAGGGGAGAGATTGTGCTTTATTCAGATGGCCGGCCATCTGAGAAGATGGCAGGTTAGCACCCTAAAAACCATCTTAACATCTCATTTTAAGATGGAGGGTTTTATAGAAAGAAGGAGCAAGCATTAGAGAAAAAAAAGGGGGTGTTATTCAGGTGCCCAGGGAGTGGGAGGGGAGTTGGAGCTTTCTCAGGTCCCTGGGCAAGGTCTGCAGTCACAAGGTGGGTGATGTCACCTGGACAGAATCTTAATGTCTCATGTCAGACTGGAGGGTTAAGGGGTTTTTGCCGATCACAAGGTGAGCCGGGGCGGGGGGTGGGTGGGGGGGCGGGGGGGGTGGGGGGGCGGGGGAGGGACTAGGGATAGGGAGGGGAGTGGGGGGTGGCGATGGAGTGGGGGGGGTGGCGATGGAGTGGGGGGGGTGGCGATGGAGTGGGGGGGGTGGCGATGGAGTGGGGGGGTGGCGATGGAGGGGGGGGTGGCGATGGAGTGGGGGGGGTGGCGATGGAGTGGGGGGGGTGGCGATGGAGTGGGGGGGTGGCGATGGAGTGGGGGGGTGGCGATGGAGTGGGGGGGGTGGCGATGGAGTGGGGGGGTGGCGATGGAGTGGGGGGGTGGCGATGGAGTGGGGGGGTGGCGATGGAGTGGGGGGGTGGCGATGGAGTGGGGGGGTGGCGATGGAGTGGGGGGGTGGCGATGGAGTGGGGGGGGGTGGCGATGGAGTGGGGGGGTGGCGATGGAGTGGGGGGGTGGCGATGGAGTGGGGGGGGTGGCGGTAGGGGATGGGAGGGTGTCCCTGGGTAAGGTGGGCGATGTTATCCGGCTCAGTCTCCTGGGCAAGATCTGAAGAAAACCCTCACAGTCTCCAGGCTAGTCGTTATCATTTTTCTAGTTCATCTGAGAGATCAGGCAAAGATTTTTGATCAAGAGTTTACAATTATTGGCCCTTTCAAGTATACTGTGATTGTTCCCATCTTCAGATTAGAAAACAAGGACAGAAAGAGAGTAACAACCTGTGGCTCACACAGCTGGTAATGAGGGCGCCCAGTTTCAACCCAGGAATTCTGCTTCCAGAACCTTCTTAGCCATCAGGCGATGCTACTTTCTGATAGCTTGGTTGTGTGCCTCCGCCGTGGAAACAGTGTAGAGGAGGTCTGGGGTGAGAGAACGTGCTTGGCGCCCTTGGCCTCACCCATTTTCTCGGTCACGGAATGGCAGAGTGGGGCGGGACCTTTGGTCGGGACCCCTGTGCTGGGCTAATCTGTCGATTGGTGTGGGGACTCTGGGGAATGATTGGTCCCCACGCTTGGACTGCTTATCCTACGGTTTTCACTGTTTTGGCAAACAAGTGAATGTTTCTTTTAGAACAGCCATTTTTCGGACTTCATGGACAAGCACACCGGATACACCACTAAAAACCTGCTGGCAACCCCGATCGTGATGGGCAAGGAGGTTCTTGCTGTGGTCATGGCGCTTAACAAAGTAAATGCATCTGAATTTTCCAAACAGGATGAAGAGGTAATGCCATCCTTGAGCCTCCAGTCGGAGATGCAGGAATTTTATTTCTTCGTATGATGGAATGATGTCACACTCATAATTTGCTTTTCTCTGTCATCTGTAGGTCTTTTCCATATATCTCAATTTTGTTTCTATCGTCCTAAAGCTGCATCATACCAATTACCTCTACAGTGTTGAATCTCGAAGAAGCCAGGTAATGGGAAGGTGACCTTAATCACCCTACACAGACCTGTGCTGGCAAAGGGGTCCGGAGGCATCAAACCCAGACCCCTCCTCTGCCCTTAATGGGGGTCTGAGCCACATGGAATAGATCCCCTAACTTTCAGCCCCAGGGATCCTCTGATGGTTTCCTTCCCTCCGTCATCCAATTCCACTTTCGCAAAAGGATCTGATGTCAGGCTAATTTTCGCTTTATGCTCAGTCTCTCATTGTGGAATGAAACAATTGCAATCACTGATATGCATGAGGGTGGTAGGTAAGCCCCTGAAATTCTGCTAGATGTGTGGCCAGTTAGTTCTTCTGTAGGTGCAACTGGCTTGACTTTTGTCAGTCTGTATCCTGGGTAACGGATTCCTTCATCTATGAGAGCGATGCTAGTCATAGTATCTACCTCACATGGTACAGAAATCCTGCTAGGATAGTGGCTAACAGCTACAGCTGCAAACCAAAAGATTGGCAGTTCGAATCCACCAGGTGCTCCTCGGAAATCCTACAGGGGCAGTTCTACTCTGTTTTATAGGGTCGCTATGAGTTGGAATCGACTCAAGGGCAATAGGTACAGTACAGATACCTCACATGGTTGCTGTGACTATTAAATGATCCTTAAGTAAGTTAGTTCACATAAAATTATTGACAGTTTCTGGTATGTAGTAAAGTAATTCATTTGAGGAGCAAATTATTCCTCTGCAGTCCATTCCTCTATGGGGCAGAGAAATAATGTACATAGGATTGGTAGTCAAAGATTCCCAACTCTGGACCTCAGTTTCCTCATCACTACAGTGGAGGGTGAAAGAGTTGGGACGGAAGACTTCCAAGGCCCCTTCCCATGCTAACTCTCAAGGAAAATTTACCTCTGACTAGCCCATGACAGAAAATCTGGTGCCATAGCAGTGAAAGTACTTGGTTGTTAATCGAAAAGTTGTTGGTCCAAGCCCACCAGCTGCTCTGCAGGAGAAAGATGTGGCAGTCTGCTTCCATAGAGACCACAGCCTTGGAAGCCCTATGGAGCAGTTCTCTTCTGTGTTGTGTGTTGGGATACAGTCGATGGCAGTTGTTTAGCCCAGGATGCATGGAAAGAGGCATGTAGCATGCTCCCCTCGAGGGCCAACAGGAGCCAGTGGGCACCAGTATTGGACCCTTTCTCATGAGCCATCTATGCATCCATTTCCTGGAACTTTCCATTTGGAGCCAAAATACTTGGACATGGAGGCCGAGCACAGCTTTTCCCCCTCCCCAAACAAGCTTGCAATGGTCTGTCTAAATCATCTTACTTAAACAATCTGAGCAGTTTATTGGATATATTTGTGTTCAGAATGGAATTGCATTTAGACTACCATTAGAATAGGTATTCACTTTATTTGATCCACCTCATGTCTTCTGGCTAGTGCTGTACCACTTCATTGTGTTGTTCTATCTCTTCATTGTGTATTTTGTTCTGTTTTCTTTTTAACACCTACTTTCAGATCCTGATGTGGTCAGCCAATAAAGTATTTGAAGAGCTCACGGATGTTGAGAGACAGTTTCACAAAGCCCTTTATACAGTTAGAACATATCTCAACTGTGAACGATACTCCATTGGACTACTGGACATGACCAAAGAGAAGGTCTTTGTTGTTCCATCTATTTCTGTCTCACCTAAAATCACCTATACAATACATGAAGTGTGTTACATTAAAACATGGATAACCTATTTAAATAATCAGTCGTGATAGGCCACAAGAACCAGTACCAAGAAGGCATGGCCCAGAGGCCAAAACATACATTTTGGAGCAGAAAAAGATCTAGGCCTGGATTTTGACTTTGTCACATCGTAGCTGCATGTATCCAGCAAGTCTTTTTACCTCCTTAATTCTTGGTTTCCTCATTCATAAACAGGGGGCATCTCTGTCATGAGTTGTAAGGATTAGAGACTTACATATAAAAATCATGTGCGGTTTTAATACACAATATCATACAGTAAATAATATACATAGTAGGTTCTGTTAGGAAGATGGGGAGTGTGAATGCTGAGCAAGGCAACCAATGATGTTGGCCAGTCTGTGTGACCTTGGCCTTGACTTTTAACCTACCTGGATTTAGCTTACTTATTTATAAATGAACTGCTTTTAACTGTGTGTAAGGAGAGATGTTTTGCACATATTATTAATCTTTGCAATGACTCTGTAGTATAAATCCTGTTATCCTTAATTTTACAGATAATAAAATGAATTATTCACAGTCACAAGTTAATAAGCAGTATCTCTGGGTAGCATAGCTCCTTTTAGCTCTAAAATGTTTAAATTACATACTTTAACACAAAATATGAAAACATAAAATTCATATATTATTGTAGAACAGTTTGAATAGAATGGAACATAAATATAATGTAATATTAAATAAAACCTCTTCTAGGAAATATACTAATAATGTAATACTATGATAAAATACTAACTAGAGATAAAATAATATTTTATTTAATATTAAACAATATAAATATTTATTATTTTATATATTAATACAATTAATTTATATCTCATGAAGAGAGTTTGTGTTTTTATACATAATTACATAATTTATTAATGTTAAATTAGAGTAATGATACACTGAACAATATGTAATATTAAATAAAAATGCTATAATGAACTATAATACAGTATAGATGTAATATAATTAAGTATAATGTTAAATGCCATTTCCTCCAGGAATTCTATGATGAATGGCCAATCAAGCTTGGAGAAGTGGAGCCTTATAAAGGTCCAAAGACACCAGATGGCAGAGTAAGTGCGAACGTCTTCCCTGATGATACCTGCATGGTATTCAGGTGCACTGATGCACAGAGAAACGAGTGCTGGCCTGAGGAGGCCTGGGTTCTGGTTCTGCAACTTTCTGTGGGACCTTGAAGAAGCAGTAACAGCAATGCATAAAGAGTCTGCAATTTAAGTTTCAGCTGTGCTGCAAGCCAACCCAGTGGCCTTTGCCTTAACCTGTTTCATTGTCTTCAGAGCCAAGGCTTGGCAGATCAGTGGTTCTCATTAGAGAGGAGTACAACAGAGCTTCCTGTGCAGCTTTTTAAATACATAGGTACTCAGAGTCTTCTTCAGACCTGAAATCTCCAGTGTGCAGCTGGGTTAGATTTCCTTTGAACCGTGCTTGTTTGACTCGCCACTGTCTCCGAGCACACAGGGAAGTCACAAGATGGAATGTGTCCAAGCCTCTGGTTCTTCATCTGCCAAATGAAGTGGATGCACTAGTTGTCACATGCCTTCCTGCTTTGACACTGTATCGGCCAGGTCTTGTTTCTAAGGGACCTGTTCTGATTAGCCAGGGCTAGAAGGAGGTTTAGGTCATGCTGGAGCAGGTGGGAGGTGAAGCACTGACCAAGGCTGAGAAATTACATGATTTGTTCAAGTAAAGTTAGCAATATCAGGTATTTCTGGACAAGAAAGGGATTTGTTAAAAGTAAAAATAAGCACACAGACTAGCTGGTGATTTGAAAGCTAAAGAGTTGTTTGGTTGAATTCAACTTTTAAAAATTAAATTGAGTTAAACAAGCTTGTACATGTAGATAAATAGCCAATATTTCCAGTGTAATTATAAGTTTGGTAATTTATGTTATGTCAAAAAAAATATGGTTGAGAAATAAAAGGCTGTGTGCTTGAAAGAGATATGAAATGATGTTATAAAGTATAAGTTCTTTAGTGACAAGAGTTTCCCTTGGGAAACAAGATGATTCTCATCATTTTCATTCCCCCTCTTAGGAAATCATCTTTTATAAAGTCATTGACTATATTTTACATGGAAAAGAAGAGATCAAAGTGATTCCGTGAGTATTAAAATGAAGTCACTGCTTGGGTTGTGTTTTTATCTTTGCACTGTCTGCATAGCAGTGATTTTCTCTCTTTTCTTTTTCCTAAAGGACACCTCCTGCAGACCACTGGACTTTTGTTAGTGGGTTGCCTACGTATGTTGCTGAAAATGGATTTGTAAGTTTTACAACACAACACATTCCCATTTTAAATAATAATGCATGGAAATCTAAGAGATTAAAAAAGATACCCTGTGAAAGAAAGAATGTACCACAGAAGGGTGAGATGTCCACTTCCTTCCACTCAGGACACAAGAGAAAAGAATCACAGCTGAATGCAGGTTAACTAGAGATTTCTGAACTAAATGAAAATATTTAGTCTGTGTGGGAAAGATTCGTCTATCCCCCAACTTCTTACTCTGTGGCCACACGAATTCCAGATGTCCCTCTGAATTTACTAATTGTGACTTGTGCTGAATTTAAATCTATCTGAAGTACAATTACTTTGGTCAAGGCTTTTGAAGCATGGAAAATTACTGGCAAAAGGGAAAATATATAGAGAGAACTTTACTATTGATTGTAATGTAAAATGTACTGAGTTGATAAAAAAAGTGAAGATATTTTTCCTCCTGTCTCTTGAGTGGGGTGAACAGTGGGCCAAACCTGGCTAAGGGAGATCATGAGTGGGAAGACCACCAGGAGGACTGTGGTGTGGCCCATGTGCCTCATGGGACAAGGGACCAGGCCACCAAAGCATTCTGCTCAGCCTCAGCTGTACTTTCCTTCTTTCCCATGACTGATTTTGCTCCCTGGCGGGGCTTCTCCACTGTCTGTGTAGATTTTGGGCATCAAGATCTCTCTCTGTAAGAATGTTCTAGGGTTTTAGCATTTATTCATAGACGTCTTTCTTCCCCTTCCCATCCAAACTACTTAAATATACTCTACAGCATTGGCAGGCATATTTGTATTTTCTTTAGCATTTCATTTTGTTTGGGAAGTCTTCAATTGTCTCTGTTACTTAGTATATGTACATGTGAGTTCAGTACTAACAGTCTTACTCAAGGGACATAGAAGAAAGTCAGAAGATATGGGTTGTCCTACTGTTCTCGTTTAGGGTTACAAAGTTGTCAGTGCTTCAGATACAAATTGCTGTATTTAGAATGGTGACAGACCATTCTTGACTACAGGGTGATATTTATAGGTAGGATGCTCTACTTTGGCATGTCAAGTAGGAGGCCTAAGTCCAGGCTTCATGGTTACAGGACCAGACAGCCACTGCAGCTCTGGGTTATGCCATCCTTTTCCCCAAAGCAGAGACATGCCGAAGTGATCAATTCCCAAAGTCACTGAGGACTTTTTTTTCCCTACATATGTTGCTGAAAATGGATCTGTGAGTTTTACAACACATTCCCATTTTAAATAATAATGCATGAAAATCTAAGAGATTTAAAAAGATACCCTTCTGCTACAGATTCTCTGCAGCTAAGGACCTTTTCCTTAGCCCCACACCTGCCCTCATCTATGCTGGGAACACAAGCATGGTGGAAAATGGTTGTAAATCTGGTTTAAATTGTTTATCACCAAATTACTCATTGGACAATTAGCATTCCCAAAGTGATTTTCAGAGAACTGATCTTGGGCTGTTTGCTAGGACTCCATAACTAGGGTGAACACATATCCCAGCTTACTTGGGACAACTTGGATTATGCCTGTCATCCTGGTGACTTATGAATATTGCTTTCCCTCACTCCTTAAAATATCATCCATTACTATGGACCTACAAAAGGCAGTACGTAACTGTGGCTCTGTTAATATTCAGGATAATTCTGTGTTGGGAGCACTGGTGGCTCAGTGGTTCGACACTCAGCTGCTAATCAAAAAGTCAGTGGTTTGAACCCACCAGTTGCTCTGCAAGCAAAAAGATATAGAGATCTGGTTGCATAAAATTTATAGCCTAGGAAATTATGGGGTAGTTTTACTCTGTCATATGGGTTGCTATGAGTCAGAATTGACTCGATGGTACACAACAGTGAGGTGATTCTGTGTTGTGTGGAGCCGTCTTCCACACTGTAGGACATTTAGCAGCATCCCTGGTCCCCACCCATCAGAAGCCAATAGCACCACTCCCATCCCTGCCTTCAGCTGTGACATCTAAAAATGTCTCAGATACTGCTAAAAGTCCCCTGGAGGGCAAAATAGCAATGGTTGAGAAGTACTGGTCTAGAAGATTACATCAAAACATTTCAGCAAACTGAGGCAGAGCAATGCCACCCCTGGGGGACCTGCCATAATATGGCAACAGTTTATAGTGGGATGATCAAGAGGCTCTAACTCAGGAGTCCTGGGTTTTGTGTCTTGGTCTTGCTGTTGACCTTGGGGAAATCCCGTGACTTCTATGAGTTTTAATGGTCTCGTAAAATGAAGCAGATGGCCTAATTATTTAACAAATGAGGCCATCAAAAAATTTTAAATGCTATTTTCTGGATAATAAATCTATCATTTAATCTATCATTTTAATCAAAATTGTGTATATATATGATGCAACTCTAAACTCAAGACGTTGACTTTTAGCTTTTAAAACTTCTCCCTTCATAACAGTTTTCTCATGAACTCTTTTTTTTATAGAAAATAAAGGCAGGCTTTAGTGTGACTGTGCCCAGAAGTCACCCTTGGCGAGATCCATTAGCTTAGGGAACACGGGCACACAAGTTTTCACTAACCAGCAAATCCCAGCTCTCAATGGGATATAATAGATGCCCGTCAGCTTAGCAGAGTTGAAAGCTTGAACTAATGTCCACAGTTGAAAACTCTGGACATTGAAAACCAAACAGTAGTTCGATTTCTAGAACTGAAGGTATTAGGTAGAGGACTGGCTAAGCTGAATCAGGATGAAATGCAAACCCAGAGAGAGAGATTCTGAATATTGACATAAAACTTGGGCCTCTAAGGTCTTGATTGATCAATCTGTAAATGTTCTCTAGAAGACAGCAGAGGGCAAGGTCATAAAAGCTGGGTTTTGCCTCTTCAAAACAGATTTACAGGGTAGTCAGCCAGTTCATGTAATCCATTCAAATTAGATTATGAAATCGATGGGATGGCCGAAAAGAGCCCTTACCTTCTTAGGCTGTCGCTCCAATAAAAGTTTCACAAGACTATCATGTGTGTCATGTACAAGTTCAAAATCATTAAATGTGGTTTGATCACCTAGAATACACTTACCTTGGGCTGAAGGCTGGCAGGGTTAGAAGAAGTGACATGTGAGAACCCGCTCACAACTACTCAGAAGAATAAATATTCAGAAATGTTGTGAGCAAGTTGTTACATGGTTGACAGATTGAAATCACCCACAGCGTGAGTGCTAGCACCCACAGAAGTTGGCAAATGCTACAAACCAGGACCTTCCCCCCTTTCCCTATCCCCTTATCAGCACCCTTGTTGGAAAGCCAAGTTCTAGCTTAATCCTGTAAATTTGAACAGATACTTTAACCTTTTTGGACTTGTATTTCTTTTTCTTTAAACAGAAAGGCTTGAAATTAATTTCTTAAGTCCTTGGCAGATTTAAAATGCTATGATTTCAAGGGTCTTATATAATTTTGGAAACCACCAAGATATAGCAGTACTGACCAAAAGGTCAGCAGTTCAAATCTACCAAGCACTCCTTGCAAACTCTGTGGGGCAGTTCCTCTCTGTCCTGGAGAGTTGCTGTGAGTCAGAATCTACTCAAGGGCAACAGGTTTGGGTTTTTGTTTTTAGTATAATTTTGATGGGAAAAACATTCTTTTATTAAGGCCCATTAATGCTTATGACCACAATTCCAGATAATTCGAAATGGTCAAAATATGAAATGATTTCTTGTCCTTATGGGTGTGAGCAATAATCTCTGAAGTCTAGCACTTAAAATGATGTTTCACAATGAACTTGGACTTCAGTGTAACTAACAAGCGATTGTACTTTTTCTATTGTTCCCTACCTTGTTCCTTCTAATCTATGTCCCAGACTAAAGAAATAAGTAAATAGTGATATCTTTCTGCTGAGCCTGCTCCTCTCTTTGGCCTGTATGGTTCATTGCTTTGAATTTGAAAGGGGAATCCTTAGAGGCTGGCAATGTAGGAAAGAACAGAGATTCTAATAAGTGTCACCCATTGACCAATTAGCAAAGAAGAAGCTAACTTCAGAGTTGTTAGCAAACCTGGCCTAGCTGAGTTCTGGGGTGAATAATTCTCCAGTGAATAGTCAAGAACTATGTTAAGAAATCCTGTCTCTAGTTCTTTCTTAATTCTGCCTTGTGGGTTTATTGATTCTACCGCAAGATGTTTCAGAAGGCCTTTTGTCTCCTCTTGCTTTGCAGATATGTAATATGCTGAATGCCCCAGCAGATGAGTACTTCACGTTTCAGGTAACTGCTCTCCTTGCAGGTCTCACCTCTCTGAGGCGCAGGACAGTGAGGGCTCTCCCTTCTGTCCCAAGCTGGTCTCGTGCTCAGGTGTGGTCCACGGACGCACAGAGAGCTCATGCCCCACTCACACAGGCTGGACCAGTGATGGGAGAAGAGGTGGAAGGTGGAAAAGGAGGGGAAAAAAAAGAGGAGACACCTTGTTTGTCACACTGGCATGGAGATGGCCATTTCTTCATTCTCTCTTATTCCTGGTCATCTACTGGAAAAGCAGTGAGTGTTCTTTGGATGAATGATTTGCTGGGCACATTCTACATCCTGAAGTTAGCCCTTTTGGCAGTTTCCTCAGCAGCTGTTCCCTAGAACTTACAGCAGCTGTGCTCAGGGGAAAAGAAAAAAAAAAGAAACCTTACTGGGTTTGGGGGGCCTTCGCTGTTGCCAGACTCTTGGTTTATTCTTCCTTCTCTAACACTCCAGAAGCCCTTCCTGGAGAATCCACCTTCCCCTCCCCATCCATCTAGCCCAGAAATCAGCACCCTTGGGTTCTCTTGACTAGCTGGCCCACTTCTCCTCACCTCCACATCTTTCTCCTTGGACTTGGTGGTTCATGCCTCCCTTCCCAAGTTCATCCAGCCTGCCCCAAGGGTGAGTCTGTCTTCTCATGGTTCCTCCATCATCAGACTGTTAGAAAAAAACTGGTATTACCGCTGTAATGCCACTTCTGATCCACCTTCTAGTATTTGTTCTGTGTCCTGTGTTTAGTGAATTTCCAGGAGAAGCCCTCATCCCAGTCAGAAATCACACTACCAGTTAGCGGTCAGATGTGAGGCTGCCCTCCTTCGTCAGGACTTCTCATATCTGTTTTTCTGTCTCTCTTTCTCTTTCCCACAGAGAGAGAAAGAGAGAGAGAGCCCCATCTATGCCTGGATGAAAAATGCAGTGTTCTCAGGGTTTGAGTGCTGCGTCCTTGGCAGGAGAGCCAAGCCAGGCCTTGAGAAAACCTAGACAAACTTGCTTAGTGACTTGAAAGGTTTTCCTAGAATCTGCCTGCTCATCCCTGTGCTTGCTGATACAGAAAACACACAAATACCATACGGTTGCATTTGCTCTTTCTCCTTCCTCGTGCAGCCAAAGCCTACTTGTGACCACAACTGTATCCAGCCCTGACCCTGTATTTATGGCAGTTGGGTGCCAGGGAAGAATGCATAGGCAGGAAAAAGTTGAAACTGACTTCCTAAAAGTTCTGAACTGGAAGCAGGCATTTTCAAGAGAGGAAGTGGCAGTGGTGCTAACCCAGAAGAAACCAGGGCTGCTCTGGGAGGTATGGTGGGCCCTTGCTTTCTCTGGGGTCACACTGTGGCTCCCACAGTGCTGTGAGTGCCCTGGACAAGAAGAAGCTGTGGACCTCAGAGGGTACTCACTGTGGGGTAAACCTCTAGTTCTTAGGAATTTCTCAGCTCTCCAAGCAACATCAGAGTGGTGTCCATGCAAATATTCTCAGATCTCCATCTCTGAGCACCACACCTGTCCAGTGGCTGCTGTACCCCGACACCAATGTTGGCACTGAGGCACCCTTCCTTGGGCTGGTCCTAGCCCATGACCAGGCACAGCAGGGACACTAAGGTAGATCCCTTCCCAAGAGACTTGTTGGTTCCCCTGACAGGCGACTTTGGCCCTAGGAAACCCAGCAGGCCTGCAGACTCATTTAGAATTGTACTGTGGTCTAAGCACTTCTATCCATCCCTTTCTCCTCTAGCCACACTGTGGTCCGTCAGCCTCCTCAGGCCCTCCGCCCATTCCCCCTTCCCATTTCCTCCCACAGAGCTGACTCAGAATTCTTCACCCTACCTTCCTTGTCTTTCTCTACCTCCTCATGCGACGCCTTTGGTCTCACCACTCACTTTTGCACCTGAGAAGTTTGATGGAAAACTGTTGAACCAAAGCTAGTTACTGCCAAAGTGAATAAACCTACAAACAAAGTGGCTTTTGAACTATGTTCCTTGGGGGCATGGTGTCTGTATTAGTTTCCTATCCCTGTGGTAACAAATTACTATAAACTTGGCTTAACGCATCAGAAATATATTAGCTTACAGTTCTGGAGGTCAGCTACCACAGTGGTTCTGTCTGGGCTAAAATCAAGGTTTCCAGAAAGAAGGCTCCGTGGCGGGGGGGGGGGAACCTGTTTTCTTGCCATTTCCAGCTTCCAGAGGCTTCCCACATTCCCTGGCTCATGATCAGTTTTGTCTTCAAAGCCAACAGTTACATTTCTCAGACCTTGTTACTGTTACCATCTTCTGTGATTGTTATTCTGTTTTCCACTTCTAAGAGTCCTTAAAATTACATTGAACCCACCTGGGAAAGCCAGGCTATTCTCTCTACCTTAAGGTCAACTAATCAACAACCTTAATCCTATGGGGGTGGTGAGGGGGGGTGGGAAACCTGGTGGTATAGTGGTTAATGCTACAGCTGCTAAACAAAAGGTTTGCAGTTTGAATCTACCAAGCACTCCTTGGAAACTTGGTGGGGCAGTTCTACTCTGTCCTGTAGGGTTGTTATGAGTTGGATTTGAATCGATTGCAGTAGGTTTTGGTTTGTCATATAAAGTAATATTCACAGGTCCCAGGTATTAAGATGAGGACATCTTTGGAGACCATTATTCAGTCCACCGTAGTATCACTTGAAATGGACTAAAGAGTTGAATTCATCTCTTACCATCAATTAAGGTGATCCCAATTCACAGGAAAAGATAAATACTTAGAATTTTCTCAGCTTTATGTTTCTGTTGTATTAATTTTTTAACTCTTAGGTCTTTCAGTCACCTACCTGTCAATAATCTCCAATTAAAAGCAACACACATGAACAAGGAGCAAGGGAACATTCCCTGAAAGACTGAGGATAGTCTGAAAAACCAAACTGACTGCCTTCAAGTCAATGCCAACTCATAATGACTCTATAGGACACAGTAGAACTACCCCACAAGGTAGGGGATTTGAACTGCCAGTCTTTTGGTTAGCAGTCATAGCTCTTAACTCCTACCCCACCAGGGTTTCTAAGACACAGTCAGGAAAGCTTACTTTTGAAGGTTGTTAAATTTTTACAGATATTTGTGGTTGTAATGTTATTTTGCACAAATACATTATGCCCTAGTTTCTGCTATTGCTTCTGTCCCTAGTCCACATGATGATATTAAGTATATAAATATTTTACAGTATTTCCAAGGATGACCAAGACTTCTGAATGCCTTTAAGAACCACTGTGCACGACATCTTTCCCTAAATTTTGGCCGTTAACCAAAACTACTTGCCAAGTAGCCTCCATCGGGGGTCAGAATAGGACTGTGATCCACAGAATTTTCAGGGGTTGATTTTTCAGAAGTAGATCCCCAGGTCTTTCTTCTGAGGTGCTTCTCGAACCTTTAACCACTGAATCAGTAGGTGAGCATGACTATCCAGCCATAATAAGTATTCTAAGACATTGAATCAAGTAGGCTGGAAGGGACTAGGTCCTGACAGCCGTAACTGATTTCCTTTGTTATGATTTAATCATTTGATCCACCTAGGGACTCTGCTTGAACCATTTTGCTGTTGTTGGTAGGTGCTGACCGGTTGGTTCTCATTCACTGTGACCTGTGTACAACCCAGTAAAACATTGCCCAGTCCTGCGCCGTCCTCACAGCTGTTGCTGCGCTTGAGCCTCTCATTGCAAGCCGTCTTGTTAAGGGTCTTCCTCTCTCTCGCTAATCTTCCCTTTTACCAAGCAAATTGAGGTTTGGTTTCTCTGCTTTCCATTCCAAGACTAAGGACTCGATCTTCAATTCATAACCAGCTGTTTATTGAGCACCTATGAAACGCCCAGCCCTGTCCCAGTTGTTACGTAGAATAGTTCTTGCTTTTAAATTTAGAAGATACCTTCAAAGACAAAATAAACAATTCTCAAGCAGTTAGGAGATATCTAAATCTATGTTTTGTGGTCTAGGCTATAAGTACTACTGGAATACTGAATAAAAAATACTCCACATGGTTTGGAAAAGCTAGAGAAGGCTTCAGGGAAGACCTGAACCTTCAAGGATTATGAAATAATCCATAGGGAGGCAGAAGAGTAATCTCGTGGTATATCAAGTGCTTGGCTACTTCTGTTTTGGCTGCATACATGCAAATGCTACCCCTTGGTTCTCAAACTTCAAAGGGCCTTAGAATCAGCTAGGGGAACTTTCTGATGATGTAGGTTCCTCACCCACTGCCCAGAGATTATAAAACAAACTGTATACAGGTGATCATTGTGTCAGATTTGGAGGAACACTCCTAAACTTTTGTGCCTACACCCCCACTAGACTGTAATTATCTGGAGAGTAAGTCTTGTGATTTATCTTCGAGCCTCTAGAAAATAGTCAACTTGCCAATACCTCAGGGGTCTGACACATGCTTGCTGAGTTGTATGCACTGTAGCACACAGACTACCTGGATGGGAAAGTCAAGTAAACAGAAAACACACTAGATATTTCAACAGAGAAAATTTAACAGAAAAAATAAGCAGGTACTGGAGGACAGAAAATTGTATAGGAGGCACTGAGCTAACACAGTGCTAAGGACTTTAGAAGTGCCTCTTACCTTTAGGGCAAGGGGAACAAAGAAAAGTTAGGATGATCAAACCTGGACTCTTCACCTTATTGCTGTATTAGAATACTTCCTATAGCTGTGTGGTCCTGCCCATGATCTTTATGGTGTATACACACAATGGAATACTACTCAAAGATAAGAAACAATGATGGATCTATGAAACGTCCCACAACATGGATGAATCTGGAAGACATTAGTCAGTTGAAAAAGCTCAAATATTGTATAAGACTATTATTATAAGAATTTGAGAAAAGATTTAAACACAGAAAAAAATACTTCGATGGTTACAAGGATGGGAAGGACAGGGGAATTCACTCACTGCTGTGGTATCTATTATGGCTCACAGTGACCCTATAGGACAGGGTAGAACTGCCCCACGGAGTTTCCAAGGAGCACCTGATAAATTTGAACTGCCAACATTTTGGTTAGCAACTGTAGCACTTTAATCCAGTATGGCCACCAGGGTTTCCAACTAACTAGATACAAAAACCAAAACCCAGTGCCACTGAGTTGATTCCAACTCATAGCAACCCTAAACAACAGAGCAGAACTGCCCCATAGAGTTTCCAAGGAGCACCTGGTGGATTTGAACTGCTGACATTTTGGTTAGCAGATGTGGCCCTAAAAATTATCTTATATGAAGGGAAAGACAACACACAATACGAGAGAAATCAGCACAACTGTACAAAACCAAAAGCTAAAACATTTACTGAACACAAAGACTTCTAGGAAAAGAGTAGCAAGGTCAGGGGTCTGGGAATCATGATTCTGGGGGACATCTAGATCAATTGTCAAGGAAATTTATTAAGAAAGTGTTCTGCATCGCACTTTGTAAGTGGCATGTGGGGTCTTAAAAGCTTGCAAATGGCCATTTAAGATGCATCAGTTGGTCCCAACCCACCTGGAGCAAAGGAGAATGAAGAATGCTAAAGCGTCAGGGAAAATATCAGCCCAGTAGACAAAAGGGCCACATAAACCAGGGACTACATAAGCCTGAGACCAGAACTAGATGGTGCCCAGCTGCCACCAGTGACCTCCCTGACGGGGAACACAACAGGGAGTCCCTGACAGAACAGGAGAAAACTGTGGTGCAAAACTCAGATTCATGTAGAACACTAGACTTACTGGCCTGGTTGAGACTAGAGGAACCTCCTGAGACATGGCCCCTGGACACCCCATTAACTCAGAACCCAAACCATTCCCACAGCCAACTCTTCAAAAATGGACTAGACTATAAAACATAAAATAATAGTTGTGAAACGTGTGCTACTTATTTCAAGTAGATAGGCAGCTCCTGTCTGGCAGTGGGTTGAGAGGCAGAAAGGGACCAGAGCTGGTGGTGCGGATACAGGAAACTCCAGGTGGAAAGGAGGAGTGTGCCATCACATAATACAGATTGTACCTAGGATCACATAACAATATATGTATAAAGTTTTGTATGAAAACTCAAACTGTAAACTTTCATCTGAAGAACAATAAATAATTAAGAGCATAATCTCAAGGCAGGTATTTTTTACTAGTTAAGCTAAACCATGATTTTAAGAAGACTTCAGGGGATATTTTTAGTTTATGGATTAAAGATTATCTCAGGGCAATAGTTTAAGGGGCTTACGCACTCCCATTGGTTCCAGAAAGTCTGGAATCCATGATAATTTGAAATTCTACTCTGCATTCCTCCCTTTTACTCAAGATTCTTTCATAGAATCTTTGATCAAAACATTCAGTCATAGTAGCTGTGCACCATCCAGTTCTTGTGGTCTCACGGGAAGGGAGGCAGTTACCCATGTAGACAGTTAGCTACAAATTCTATATTTTTCTCCTATTCCTGGTTCTTCCTCTATTGCTCCAGAGACCAACAGTCCTGTCTTGGACAGCCATTTGCAAGATTTTGAGACCCCAGGCACTGTGCAACAAACTAGGAGGTAGAACAGAAGCAGTAAACACGTTATCCAGTCAGTTAACTGGGATGTCCCATAAAGCCATGACCCTAACCCTCCAAACTAAGGAATCAAATCCCGTGAGGTTTTTGATTGTACATAAAGAACCTCAGACCTGCTGTTGTTTTTCCTCTTCCCACTTTTGTCACTGCCGTAAATGTAACTATCTCACAACTTTTGCCTGTTCAGCTCTTTACAGTTGTACAGCTCATTGGCAGCAATTACAACACCAGCTGTGCAACGCCATCCTTAATCCATGCCATTATTCCACCACTGTTAACTCTCCTCCCCTTTTCTCCCTACCTCCTGCCCCTGGTATCCACTAGTAAACTTTGATCTCTAAATATTTGCCTTTTTAGGTAACTGAAGTCATGCAGTGTTTGTACTTCCGTGACTGACATTTCATTTAACGTAATGTCTTTAAACTCCATCCATTTGATAGCATATATCAACGCTTGATTTCTTCTACTGGCTAAGTAGCATTCCACTGTATGTATGTACCACATTTTGTTAATTCATCTGTTTGGAAACCCTGGTGGAGTAGTGGTTAATAGTTATGGCTGCTAACCAAAAGGTCAGTGGGTTGAATCCACAAGGTGCTCCTTGGAAATGCTATGGGGCAGCTCTACTGTATCCTATGGGGTCATTAGGAGTTGGAATCGACTTGACAGCAGTGAGTCAGCGGGTTATTCTCCATGGCAGTGGGTCAGTGGGTTATTCATCTATTAATGAGCATTTAGGTTGTTTCCACCTTCTGTGTATCTGGTGGAAAGTGCTGCGATGGCTGCTGGTGTACAAGTCTCTGAGTCTCTGCTCTCGAGTCTTTTGGGTATATACCTAGGAGTGGAATTGTTGGATGAGACGGCAGTGACATCACTAGAGTTGATGTCCCTTAGTGTAGGTAACTCATGGTTTTGCCTCCTCCCCACGGACTTCCTCCCCTGGTGCCAGCTAAGACCACCACTGCAGGTTGGTAGTTGGCGGGGATCCCTGGGCACTGTGGTACCGAGAACCCTGTGGCGCAGACAGTAGCCAGAGTACCAGGGGCACTCTAGACTCAAAGCACAGCTGGGGGAGATGGAACAGAGCAGACGTGGGCCAAAGTGAGCCCCAGGGTGCAGGCTAGCACCTGACCTCTGCCTGCAGAACACGGAAGCCACATCAGAGTATGACTCTGCACTTCTTGGTCACAGGGGCACCCTGCAGGTAGCTCTGGAACACCCCTCAGTGGAGGTGGAGGAGCAGTGGGAGTTGCAGACACCTCTTCTCTTAGGGTCACCATGAGTCGGATCCGACTCGATGGCACTTGGCTTGGCTTCTGTTTGCCAGTTCAATTGGGCTCACCACCTCCTCCCAAGCTGCATGTGAAAAGACTGCGCAAAAATTCTATACACAGTCATTTTGGTCTCACCCCCTCTGACAGAGTTACCTGGTGTGGTCTGCAGCTCCTGCATCTCCCAGAAGATGTCACTGAATAATTCTATTTTTTTATTTTTGGAGGAACTTCCACACTGTTCACCACAACAGCTGTACCATTTTGCATTCCCACCAGCAATGGATCAGGCTTCCAATTTCCCATATCGTGGCCAACAGTTGTTAGTTTCTTCTTTAAAAAAGAAAAAGAATCTTAGCCATCTTACCTGGTGTTTGGATCACTGTATTATAGTGCTGTCATTGCACTACAGGTCACAGAAGATGTCACCACCGGAGAAAACTGGGTGAAGGCCACGTGGGACCTTTCTGTACAATTTTTGTTTTCAACATCTCATGAATCTATAACTATTTCAAAACATAAATTTAAAAAAATAACCTAAGTGGCATTTTTATCATCTGCAGAAAGGACCTGTAGATGAAACTGGTTGGGTCATTAGAAACGTCCTGTCCCTGCCTATTGTCAACAAAAAAGAAGAGATTGTGGGAGTGGCTACGTTTTATAACAGGAAGGATGGAAAACCTTTTGATGAGTATGATGAACACATTATTGAGGTGAGTGCAATCAGAAAATAAGAGGGGTGAGTGAAATTCATGAAGGAATAGAGGATGCATAATTTTGTTGTTATTCTGGAATAATAGTTTGGAAGAGCAATTAAGAAATGAATCACACATGGTTGCCATTAACATATCGTCATTGTGTCATTTCTATTTCCTGACTTCTGCAAAGTGCAAAATTTTTCACGAAAGCGGAAAATTTTGTCTTAACCAAAGTGCTTTATGATACTAAGAAATTAGAAATTTCAACCTCTTTTCAACTTTTTTCCTCCTTCCTTCCTCTATTTTTGTTCCCATGTCTCCCCTCTAATTTTCAAGCCCTGCTTTATTTACCCAAAAGTTATTAATTCCACTCTTCAAATAAATTATTCATGGTATATCAGTGATAAAAAAATATTGACTCGAATCCTGTATTCCAAATTGTTCTAATAAAACTAGGAGAGGAAACCAAACTTCAATGAAAGTCTTAATGTGCTTTTTAGGCGAGGTCTGTAACATAGTGCAGACCTTGATGGCATAGTAGGTTAAGTGCTATGTCTGCTAACTAAGAGATCAGCAGTTCAAATCTGCCAGGTGCTTCTTGGAAACTCTATGGGGCAGTTCTACTCTGACCTGTAGGATTGCTATGAGTTGGACCTGACTTGATGGCACTGGGTTGGGTGGCATATCGTGGCGTTGGTGCTATGGCTGCTAACCAAAAGGTTGGCAGATAGAATCCATTAGGCACTCCTTAGAAATTCTGCAGGGCAGTTCTATTCTGTCTATAGGCTTGATGTTAGAATCTACTCTAAGGCAGTGGGTTTCGTTGGATGCTTTTCTGAGGAGGCTCTGGGAACACAAGCAGTTAAAAAGCTTGGCTGTGAACCAGAAGGTTGGTTAGCAGAGGTACCTTGGGGGTGGTAGGAAGATTCTGCTTTTTTTTGTTTTTTAAAAAAGATTTTATTATGATTGAGTGAAAATGCACAATCCCATATAAATTTTCATGTCTTCCTATGTGCAGCTCCCACTGTGCTCCCTGCCTGGTGACAGCACACTTCTCCTCTCCATTCTGTACATGTCATATCCTCCTAACAGTCTCCTGTCCCCTCCTCTCGACCCTCTCCCCCGCCTCCAGTAAGAGGTCAGCAGGATGACATCCTATAGATGCAGGAAACCATAAAGTGCGGACATGATATGGTCACTCTGTGTCACCATGTACAATCCATTCCTGTCCAAAGAGTTGACCTCCATCATGATCTATGGACAGGGGCAGCATCAGGGCCAGGGACCATGCTCCCAGGGGAACCCCGAGGCCCCTGGACCATCACTTGCGATCTTTTAGTGGATATCTCAGGGTGCACCGCTTTTTATTCTCATGTTAAGATTCTGCATTTTTAACAAGCTCCTGAGTGATATAGGTGCTCCTAATCTACTAATGTAGATTCACTAATCTACATTAGTGAATTTTGTTGTCTGTGATTATTAATATGCGTTTTCTTAGATTAAGTATAGTACTGGCTAGAGGAGCTCTGGTGACAGAAGGGTTAAGTGCTCAGCTGCTAACCCAGAGGTCAGTGGTTCAAACCTGCCAGCCACTCCATGGAAGAAACCTGTGGCAGTCTGCTTCTCTAGCCTTGGAAACCCTATGGGGCAGATCTACTCTGTCCTGTATCTTGCACCTCGATGAGTTGGATGGCAGTGGGTTTTTGGGTTATTGCATGGTTGATGGTGGAAGGAAAACTGCTTGATAGAAATGCATGCAGATGTTGGCCTCCAAATCAACTTTCAGTTGATTTTAGAGACTCTGAATCTCCTCTTATCCATTTCAGACTCTCACACAATTTCTTGGATGGTCTCTTTTAAATACTGACACCTATGACAAAATGAATAAACTAGAAAACAAAAAAGACATTGCTCAGGAAATGCTCATGAACCACACCAAAGCCACTGCTGGTGAAATTGAGTCTATATTGGTAAGTGAGAAATTTAGTCTAGTAGACAGGAGGTGGTATCTAACCAGTGCTTCTGTAATTCACTTATTTACCCACGGGTCTGACAAATGAGAAATCTTAGGTTTAGTCCTGGCCTATGCCTCCATCCACAGAGAAGATGGAGGTAGGGGAGGACCTGGGTGGCCCAATCTATACCATTCTGGACTTCTAAACTGCATTCTTGCAATAGCTCCTGAACCCATGGGAGCCGCAGGAAGGGTAACAAGTGTGTTAGAAAGAGCGGGAAAAAAATTCAGGAAAGAACTGTATCAGTAAGGTATTGCCATAACAATGTTGTATAACAACAACCACTAATAACTCAGTGGTATACAACGATAAATATGTATTCATCACTCATTTGTTTGTGCATTGGTCAAGTTTGATTGATGTTGACTAGCCTGGGTCCAAAGAAGAACCCTTCCAGTTTAGTGGTTAAGTGCTATGGCCACTAAGCAAAAGATCAGCAGTTCAGATCCGCCAGACGTTCCTTGGAAATTCTGTGGCGCAGTTCTACTCTGTCCTACAGGGTCATTATGAGTTGAAATTGACTTGATAGCACTGGGTTTTATAAGTCTCTTTTAGCCAGAATAGGTCTTTGTCACTCTTATAACATCTTTTAAGTAAAATAGTTTAATTTCTTTTAATAGTATAGGAATCAAATAAAAATCTTGCTTCATGGGAATTTCACACTTCAATTGCTTTCCCTTTTTAGAAATTTAAAGAGAAGTTAAATATAAATGTAATTGAAGACTGTGAAGAGAAACAACTTGTCACGATTTTAGTAAGTGTTTTCTATCCTTAATCATTTTTAACAAAATGTATTGGGACGTGCCGTCTCGGTTTTTAAATATATGTTGAGTCTCCTCTTCCCTGAGAACTTGAAGGCTTAAAAGGAAGAGAATTTCTCTAGAAGACTGACTGACTGACTAGTTTCCTGCTTTTCTACCTGTGGGTCCCTTATGTTCAAGCCACATAGGTAAATTAGAATCACAACTAAATTAGAGACTACTGCATAAGGAACCCTGCTGGCACTGTGGTTAGGCATTTGGCTACTAACAAAAGGGAGGCAGTTCAGATCTACCAGCCACAACTTGGAAGCCCTGTGGGGAAATTCTACTCTGTCCTAAGGGATCACTGTGAGTAAGAATTGATTTGATGTCCAGAGAGGGTTTTGTTTGTCTATTTTCAATAAGGATTTTCAGGCATAGACTACAGGGATGTCATGGACTGCTTTATTTCAATAGTTTGAATTGCAACACGACCATTCCAAGAAGACACGACAGAGATAGTACACTGACCCTTCCAGGCACAATGAGGAACCCTGGTGGCACCGTGATTAAAATGTTCAGCTGCCAGCCAAAGGGCAGGTAGCAAGAGGCCACCAGTTGCTCCGTGGGAGAAAGACAGTCGGCAGTCGGCTTCCATAAAGATGTATGACCTTGGAAACCCTATTGGGGTTGGAGGCAATTCTGCTCTGTCCTACAGAGTCACTGTAGGAACCGACTGAATGGCAGTGGAGTTGGTTTGGGTTGGCACAATTAGTCTGCCATCTCTAGCTTTTCTTCTGGAGTCTAGAGGAATTTAGCTCCTTTCTGTTGTTGCTAAGAGGTCCACCTCTATTATTTCTGTTTGAAATTAACCTCAATTACATTTCATTCATGTTGACCCTTTTCTGTGTTTAATCTCTTGTCACACTCATCCAATAAGTTCTTAATTGTAGAGCTTGTCTGGTCCAGTTCTAGAATATCCATTTAACTATTCTTTTTATAGATTCCAAATTTGTGTTGAAAATTTCCATGGTTTTATGTTTTTGTCCATTTCTCTATTTTTTTTTTAAGTTTATTGATCATAGTTTCTTTGAACTTTCTGTTTCAACACCTGAACCCTGTATAGGTTTGGACCTACTATTTACTTTCACTCTTGGGTTTCAGTCATTTGATCCTGTTTGAAAACATGCTTCACAGTTTCTTAGATTGAAAACTGGGCATTGTGGATAAAAACTTGTAGGGACTCTGGGTGATACTATCTTCCCACAAAGAGGCTTATATTTTCTTCTGGCAGATGAACAGAGTTAGTGTTAGGCTTTAGGGACTATCTCCTTCAGTTTGGCTGTTATTACCAGGGCAGAATCCTTATTATGCTTGCAGTCCCGCCCATTTGGGATCTCACCTGAAAGCCTGGTATATTTAATGAGGCTGCTCAAACTTGCTGTCAGGGCTTAGTTTATAGCTTTGGGTTGTAGCATGACCATCCCAGAAAACACAACAGAGTTGTAGTAGATAGAACTTTCTAGAACAGGGTTGTAGAGGCTAGCAGTTCTCAAATTCATGAGTCAGACATAGACTCCTCCCTGGCCCTCTGTCTTCTCCCGAAAGAGCTCAGCTTTCTTACTCTATGGGCAAGGAAGCCCACTGCACAGTGTCCAGCAGGTCTCTGTTACCCATCTCTCCTTTTTTTGGTGGTGGTGGGCTCTCCTCTCTGCTCTGGAATTGGCTCCCTTTTAAGGCAACACTGATCAATCCCCTTGGTGAGCCACAGTGATCTTGTTGGCAGAGCCCTACCCAGTCAACAGGGTGGGAGTCACAAAGCCATGGCTAGGAAGGCCACACACAAGAGTAATTAACAGCCCCACACTTTTATTTTGATCCACCTCTTTGTACCACCGATTTAAAATGATTGACTTCAGACTCTATTTTGTTGTGGTCAGGGGCCATCCAGTCAGTTCTGACTCAATGACCTCACGTGACAGTGTAGAACTGCTCCTCCGGGTTCTTGGCTAGAACCTTTACAGAAGCAGACTGCCAGGTCTTTCTCTAGCAGAGCCTTTTGGTTGGCAGATGAGAGCTTAACCACTGTACCACCAGAGCTCCTTAACTCTGTTTTATAGTGATATTTCATAGGCTCACCTATCACTGTAAGTGTGGCCCAGGGGTCACAACTCTGAGAACATCTTCCTGTTAACCAGCAAAATTTACACCTTAGTGTGACTGATCCCACAGATTTGTAGGGAACCAAAACACATTTTCACATTTTATCTTTAGCTAACATTCTGAGATCTGTAGGGCAGAGACAGCTTGCCACAGAGAGGCTGTGTGTCAAGGTGCAGCCACACCATGTGACTCTCTCATCCTCTCCTCTGAATGTTGAGTCAGAATCTCCACAGCAGTCAGTGGTAGACTTTGAAGAGGCATTCTCCTTGTCTGTCTCTCCCCATGAGAATGTATGTTTCAGGGGGCAGTGACTATGTTTCTTTTATTCATTGCTTTATCTGTAATGTCTAGAACACACTGTAGGCACCATAACAGGTTGTGAAAGTGAACTATCTTTTCTCATTTTTGTATCCTCTTCAGTACAGTGTTAGCCTTGTGGTATGTACTCAGAAAAGACTGCTTACTGAATAAGTCTTAAGAAAAATGAGGAGTGTCGAAGATACTGCTGATAATTGCAAACACTTTATTTTGCATCATAGAAAGAAATTAGCCAGTGGAGTTGAATTTGGAATTGAATCTCATCCTTTAGAAAGTTTCTTAATATAGCAGAATCTCAGTTTGACCATCTGTAAAATGGGGATGATTTTGTAGGTTTATCATGGGATGATACATGTAAACCATAAAATGTGGATAGTTTTGCAGATTTGCTCTGAAGATGATATAGGTAAACTGTATAACTCAGTGGCTGGCACACAGGGGCTCAATGAAGCATGTTTGGAATTCTTTTATTATAATTTTGTTTTGAAGTAGGGTTTTGGTATATGCACATACAGGAAAGAAGATGAATGTAACCTGAAACAGTCCACTGTTGTTTCCACAGAAAGAGGACTTGCCAGACCCAAAGACAGTAGAACTGTATGAATTCCACTTCAGTGACCTCCCAGTTACCGAGCATGAGTTGATTAAGTGTGGACTACGACTGTTCTTTGAAATAAATGTGGTGGAGAAATTCAAAGTGCCTGTAGAGGTCAGATGGTATTTAACTAATTAAAATACTGTGTGATTCTGCCACTGTACTTCACAAGTATTTTCTCTGGTTCCAAAAGTGACTTCAGTTTGGATTTTCAATGATCATTAACTTTGTAAACCTATCAGCTGAAACCCTGTAAACAAGACAGACACATCTTTTTAGATAAGATTGTCACGAATCTTCTAACCTTTAGAATTCTATTCCAAAGTCTGCATGGTGATGCCTTCTTTTGATAACAGGTCCTTACCAGGTGGATGTACACTGTGAGAAAAGGGTACCGCTCCATCACTTACCACAACTGGCGGCACGGGTTCAACGTGGGGCAGACCATGTTTACTTTGCTGATGGTAGGTAACAGTTAAAACAGTTGCCATGGAGTTAATTCCGACTCATGGTGACCCCACGTGTGTCAGAGGAGAACTGTGCTCCACAGAATTTTAATGGCTGATTTTTCAGAAGTAGATCTCCAGGCCTTTGTTTTGAGGCACCTGTGGGTACACTCAAACCGCTGAACTTTCCACTAGCAACTGAGTGCTTAACTTTTTGCACCACTCGGGGACTTTGATGGGAATTAACAAAACCCAAGCGAAACCAGTACTGCTGAGTTAATTGCTACTCAGCATTGTGAATAATTGTAAACCTGCAAAGTTCCCCCTCGAGCATGGCACAAAATGGATATAATCTATCATCACAAACACGATCCCATAAACTGTAAACTGCTGTGCAGATGATCTCAGAGACGTGGGTGTTCCTGGGCACATGGCTGGATTGTCACATATCCATGTACTTCCCTCCTTAAAAGGAAATTCAGTCACCTACTGGATTTTGTAATTGCCCAGACGAGCTACCATACTTGCAATAGATATAGCCAACTTGCTCTAAAAGCATAATAGGTTCCTTCTCTGTTGCAGGCAGGCTTCATGGCATGTCGTGTGTTGTTGTTGTTGTTAGTTGCTGTCCAGTTTGCTCCAACTTATAGCAACCTTCTATATAATACAACAAAATGTTGCCTAATACTGTACTTGGTATAGAGATGTAAAAATCCAAGCCAATATATATACATATGTGTATATGTATATATATGTGTCTGTGTGTGTGTGTGTGTGTTTTTCAGACAGGAAGACTGAAGAAATACTATACA